>OX463303.1:10015000-11433511 GCA_949820665.1 Scrobipalpa costella
GAGGAGGAAACATTTTATGAGCTTTATTGCGTAATGTTTTGTTCACCGTTGTCAACTAACTGGCACAAAAGGAAATCAGTTCACGCAGTGTATCAGGATGGAGTGCGGCTTCACGCCGAACCACTCGAGGCAATGTAACAAGTTAATGCGTGACGCGATGAAAGCGGTTACGCTTGCTTAACCCATTAAGTGGTAATGTGCATAAAATTTCCGAGAGCAAAACTGGCGTGTTTGGAGAGTCGATCGATCACCACACGACGTCTGCAATCGCGGGCGATCGCGCGAGAAACACGACGCCGCCGGTTTAAAATATTAACATGCTACCCACTCTTGAGTTAACACGACGCCATAGCGTAGCTTTTAGTACAAGTCAAGCGTGACGTTCTATGATGTTGGGTCAGTAGATTTTATTTCTAGCACTATGATGGAACGGTAAATATGACGCGAAGTCAAGGTTGTTAAACTTACTAGCTAATATTTTTCAAAATATTTATTTTCAAGTTAGTTACTACTACGCTATACAGTTTACAAAAGGGTCTCCATCACTTGGGGTCATAAATACTGCATACTACTTTAGATTTACTGTACTTTTTTTGAAAACTTCATGGATTTACTATAGGAAAAGTATAATCAATTTAAAATTGCAAGTGCTTTTTAGAGGTAAAGTCAAATGTTTCGTTTTTAATAAATGTTACAGTTTGGAGCTAAAACTATGAGCGCAACTTAAACGTTATTACTAATTAGTGAATGAAGTTTAAGAAACTTTCTTCCTTAAAATTGGTTGTTCAAGAAACATACGAAATGGAAAATGGCAGTTTAGTTCGGATTATAAAAATAAATAGCTCCAATAAGGCTAAATGTCCGCAATGTGGCAACTAAACGAAGGAAATACTTACGAGACGACGACAGTTTTATTTCAGCGGATTTTCTCCTAAAATAATGTTACCTAACCTATACTTCTGTAGGATTACGAAATAAACAGCAAAAAAGAACGTTAGCAGTCATATCCTATTTAATTTAGGAAAATGTCGGAAAATACGTTTTATTTAAATTATAGCTGAGCATAAAGCGAGCAAAAGCTCAATGCAGATTATTCGAGAATACTCATATCCCGGCGTTAATTCTCGGCGGACGTCTGCGACAAAACCTGACCGTGCTGTCGTTGAATAATGAACCTAATTAAAAAGGTTTGCACTGAATTATTTTCTCCTATAGCAACACCTTTCGTTATAAATTTGAACACATTATATTCAGGTCCTCGGTGATGTTATTGTTAATACAGGTTGTTATTTTAACGTGTTCTTAAATTAAAAGCGGAGTTATACCATAAGTCATAAATTACACCTAATTTAAAGCAAACAACAATGTTCTCAAAACAAAAGTGAATTATTGTGTAATTAGTACAGCACTCTCAACATTATCTTTTTCAGGCAAACTTGTTTAACTTATACAACATCGTAGAACATAATTTCGGGGTGAAGTCGGGTAACTTTTTATTTGATTAACGTGAAAAGCGAGTATCGTTGTATTTTATTTTAAAGTTGTATAAAAAAAGTTATTATAAATGTGATGAAATGACGCGCCGTCATAAAGGGTCGTGCAGCAGAATGGGGCACAAAGCTTGTGCATGTCACTGGGCTGATGGATGGCCCGCCTTGTGCTTTGTGGGCTCAAGGCTGAAGGCTGCTTGCCGCGCGCAACCAAAGTGCCTGTAAATCCCGCCCTCGTTGACAGCGCCTGACACCTGTCAAATATTGCCTCGCACAGCGGGATTAATTTCTGGGGAGTCTGTAGTTGATTAAGGGACAGTTTGATTTAAAAGTACTACTTCACAAAATTGTGCTTCGGTTTGTTTCAGTATTAACATAGACCTTTCCTCAATGTGAAATAAAGATAATTAAGTTGGCAGACAGACAGTTCCTATGAGGGTTAAAGTACCATCATTTAATTTAAATGGTTAAGTATGCGACCAGATTTCTATCTAAATATCGATCATTATTTATTAATAATAAAAAGAATCTGGCAAATTTCTTCCATGCTGGACTGGACGCGAAAGATTCTTCCATGCTGGACTGGGAGCGAGAGAAAACCATAGAATGTGCCAGCTGCTTTTCCTCCCGAGCATGTTGTAAAAACCAGCTAAGGGATCTGAGGGTTTCTGTATATTTCAATTCAGGCGATGGGCTGACAACCTGTCACTACAGCAATATACGTACAAATCTATCTCAAATAACCCTCAAAACTTTGTCAGATGTTTAGGACGTTCACGCTCTGCCTACCCCATTAGGGATGAAGGCGTGATTATATGTATATATGTATGTAGAATCTGGCAAAATCACGAAGCTACTTATATCGTAGGTATCGTAGCCAATGCTAGGGTGTCTGCTACGAATATTGTAGCATTAGCTACGATGTAGTTCCTCTAACTATCTAAATTCTAACGCAATAGTACACCGAACTGAACAGTCAATGGTTTATCATAATTGTTTCACAATTTTTTAGGATAAAAGATCTTTGAACTAGGTAAATAATGTATGAAATAATTCGAACGAGGGTACTAGGTTTTACACAGAGCGACTGCCATTTGACCTCCGCAACCCAGAAAGGAAACCAGACCCAATCCTAGATAAGGTCAGAGTTTTCAAGCCGCCAACACTTAGCACTGGCCTCTGACATGGCTTACCGAATAATATCTACGGTATTAAACGATATTAACCGGGACCAATGGCTTAACGTGCCTTCCGAAGCATGGAAAAAGCGCCGAATATACGTACATATGAAATTCGAAAACCGAAAAACACATTGGTACGTGGTGGGATTTGAGCTACGACGTCCCTGCTCAGGAGGCAGCGGCCCTATCCACTACACCATCGGGCTCTCAGAAGTATATTATAAAGATTATAAGGAAGATATACCTTCGAATACACCTGTTGCGATGATTAATTTGCATGTCAGGTGGGTCGGTCGGTCATGTCGGCCCGACTGCCGGCTTGTTCCGGTAATTACCGCCGTAATCCGAGACGTAGCGACTTCCTGATTGGAAGAGAGCGGACATGGGTTTTTTACTCGACTGACCGGAAAAGGTGTTTAATGAATTCAGATTATCGCAGAATGTGTGTATGTTTCTGAAGTATCACATGTAACATTTGTTGAATCCTACTCGGATAAAATTGGATGGGTAAAATTGGATTATTATTATGAGATATAGGTACGAGTATAGTAAAATAGGGTGCAGAAAAATATATGAAAAATCTTCATTTGTGGAGTGAAGTGACCAGATAAAAGCTAGTTTCAGAGATGATAGGTCAACTGCAGTTGAAATTGTAGTTGTTAGTAAACTATCTTCATACCGAAGAATATCTAATTTGAACGCTGTCTTCTTTGATGCAATCTTCGCTTTAATTTCTCTAGAGGTGTACGTATTTAGCATTCCGCAAAGGAAATTGTGTTTACTCGTAGACAAGCACAACGTCTGTTTTCAAGCAAGTTGGAATATAGCGGGGTATTAAGATCACGGCATTAGTCGGATTGTATATCTTGGTTAGCTGAGAGGGCAAAGCACGCGACGTGCACTCGGGGCCGCTTTAGCTCTCTCCGAAATGGTAAATTTCGTTTAGTACTGTGACGTTGTTGTCGTGTTTGCGTTCCATTAAATTATACCAACCCGAGGTAGGTCTGTTACGTAAACATTGCCAGTTACCTACCCCATTGTCCGGGACCCGTCCCTCTACATTCATATTTGATTAAAATGGTAATTTTATGAAAATTTATATCACTTTTCTTTGCAATGTGAAAACCCAAGGCATTACATACGAGTGTTTATTGTAACTTTTTCTAACAAAATGTATTTTTTGTTGTTACAGACAGTACCAATGATTAATTTCTACCGAAGACACTGCATCGCTACAGAAAAATGATTCGGGTGAGTTTAGCATACAAAAATGTTCGATGTGTATGATTTTACGTTACGCGTAGTGAGTGTGTAGGTATTAAATTTAAATATTTTTAATTACCTTACTTTATGAACGTATTTTGATCCCAAATAACAATAGTGGCCGAGAGCGCGCAAGAAGGGTGTACTGGGATGAGCTGGAGGCGCGTGGTGCGGTGCGCGCGGCGGCACGCGTGATGCGGTTGCGCGCGCGCTGTGGCGGCGCGTCGCCCGCGCCCGCGCCTGCGCCCGCGCACTGCGCGTGATGCGAGCGGACCACGCCGCGCTCTACGCGTGGCTCGTCTGCTGCGCGGCCGCGCTGTCTACGCACAAGTATAGCACACGTGTGGTGCGCACCAAGTACGGCCCCCTGCGCGGCATCGTCGTCCATGCGCATCCGCAGGTCGAGGCCTACCTTGGCGTTCCCTATGCCACCCCGCCGCTTGGAAGTCTCAGGTAACTAACTATAATTACAGAGTATTTCAATAAAATATCTCAAGGATTAATTATTTACAAAATTTAACAACGAATACGAATATATACACAAATACCTACCACATACATAAATAGATATGTCTATTTCTCTATCTTCTAACTCAAAATTTTCATAATCCTAATTCTCTTGTTCCTCGTAAGCATGTTTCGACAACACAAACAAAATATATCTTCAATTGACTGCGCGGAATAAACACGGTAGCATAATGCTGCATAAATACCGCAACGTTGTGCCCGCAGGTATTGTTACGTCGAATAGATACAACAAGCTGCACTTTGTCGTATCTGTCGTTATTCAGATTTCTGTCACTGCATTGAATGTTACTGCCGCGGCGGATTCATGTTGATATGAGAATGGAAAAAGATAACTGGCGCTACAAAACGCTTTCACAAATCCTCCACAAACGACTGCAAAATGCATACAGATTTACGAAGCAAATACCAGTGGCAGTAGTTTGAATACGGGCACTATTTACGTGCAATAGTTTGCAGTCTGAAAGCTACATGCGGCCGCTAAAGGAAGCCGACGACTCCGTACAAGTCGATAGTCTGCCCGCATCTGAGGGTTGGAGAGTCCTTTGCAGTTTATTGGAATAAGAAAACATTATTTGACATGCGGGTCGACGACGATATTCGTCCGAGGTCCAACATATCCACTTTTAAAATTGTGTTGCTATCTCTCTATTCAGTAGTTAGTTAGGTAAGGTAATACCTTAACTATATCAAGTAGATTAATTTCTGATTAATAAAATATGATAATTTGATAATGATAATAATAACCACAATAATGTAAACATTTGCATTATTGCATACCACATTAAAGTGGCCAGTTGATGTATTAATGTACCTAATACTGAATTGTGATGTCATTGCTGTCGAAAAAGTTAATTGCGTATTATCTCAAATAAACTGACAATAACTGACTGAAATTGGATAGGTAGAAACTAGTTTACTATAGGTAGCCTTCCGATTAAAGCCGCGCTGCAGGGCAGCGTTGCCAGACCGCTACGTATGGAAATGTATGATCTGCCAAAATAGGAATGTCACCCATACATTAACGTCAACTTTTTGACAGACTTGAGATATTTGTTTTTTTTTACAGGTTTGACAGTTTTGATAGATTTATCACTTTTGACAGATTTGACAGTTTCGACAGATGTGTCATTTTTGTCAGATTTGACGATTTTGACGGATTTTAAATTTTTGACAGATTTGACATATTTGTATTTTTTAACAGATTTGACGCTTGACGGATGACAGCTGTCAAACTTAAAAAAGGCTATATCTCAGAATGTACTCATCTTAGAGTACTTTTGTGCAGTACTGGTATGTAATGATAATGATAGATATTGACGAGATCTAAATTTCAGATGACAGCTGTCAAACTTAAAACGGCCATTTCTCGGAATCTATCGACCCTACAGTACTGGTGTGCAGGGAAAAATTATAGGTCTTGATGAGATCTACATTTCATAAGACAGCTGTCAAACTGTTGGATCGATATCAGATGAGCTAGGATTTCCCTCAAGACACAGGTTTCATCCTAGTTTGGGGAACAGGGTTCATTAATAAGGTACACTCTCTTAGACTACGTTGTATTAGTTTATAAGTCCTACTTGTACAAATTTAATGGGAATTAAATAAATTTTATTATTATTTCGCTAAAATAGACGTTCGTGAAAGAACAAACGCACTAGACGTAGCAGAAACTGGACCAAATGGACAGAAAGGAAAAAAAAATATTTTTATTATATTGTTATATTATGGCCTGGGAGCGAGTGAAAAACATACAATGTGCCAGGTGCATTCTGTCCCGGGCTTGCTGTAAAACCAGCTAAGGGATTCGAGGGATATCAGTATATTGTAATTTAGGCGATGGGCTGACAACCTGTCACTAAAGCCTTATTTCTACAAATCTATCTTAAATAACACTCAAAACTTTGTCAGACGTGGCGGAAAGACCTTTCTTTCGGTCGTTTATGCTCTGCCTACCCCATTAGGGATGAAGGCATGATTATACGTATGTATGTTATATTATTTTTGATTACCGACTCTTGGTAACACTAAATTTGAGCAGCGCTGCCATGGTCGCGGAGGCCGCTATCAAAATTCACTCGACAGCGCTGCCCTGCAGCGCGGCTTAAGATCAATAGGCTACCTTAAAATTAACTACTGTTGCTAGGAACCCATAGTGTTTCAAAACTGTTACAATTGTCATTAATTTAAGGATAATTGTACTTCAGTATATTCATATATCCTCTTGAAATTTCATTTTATATTATTTTATTTATTTATTAGTGTGCAATGTACAGTGACAGGGTATACCTCAAATACCGTACAAGGAACAAGACATAAATACAATACAATACAAAATTCTTTATTGCTCAAAGAAACACATACAACAGAAATAAAAAGAAACAAACGTGACAGTACAATATAGGTGGCCTTATTGCAAAAGCAGCAATTTCTATCAGGCAACATTTGGGTATAGAAATTGTAATAGTGCATATACATACATATAATACTTAGACAATATTTACACACTATTAAATAAATATTTCAATAAAATATAGTGATACATATCTTATGATATATGATAAAGGTTCGAAAGCTCCAGTACTTCGGTCATATTATGCGCCACGATAAATACCAGCTCCTTCAATTAATTATGCAAGGTAAAATACAGGGCAAAAGAAAGCCTGGTAGGCGAAGAACATCCTGGCTGAAAAATCTACGCCAGTGGTACGGTCAGAGTACCAGATCGCTTTTTCGGACTGCCGCGTCGAAAGTGAAGATAGCCATGTTGGTTGCCAACCTTCGATAGAAGACGGCACTTAAAGAAGAAGAATCTTATGATAAACTAATACATAATATATACTACTTAAGATAGGATACTGTATGTTATATATCAGAGAAATTGGTAGATAGAATATCACTACATATACTTACTTAAACGATAATTATGAATCAGACAGCTATACATTAAACATTATTAGCTAAACAGAATTTTCTTCTTTTGCTCCTTAAACGATTCGATAGACGGAGCTCTTCGAACATTCTCGGTCAAGGAATTCCACAGTTTAATTGCCTGTACAATATCCTTTACAATTCAGAAACATAACAATGAATACATTAAGCTTACATTTAAACATACATAAATGATTACACTAAGTATATTTTAGTAAGTTATTGTAAATAACGTATTGTATACTCATACCAATAAATCTCACTAAGAAAAAAAAGAAGTAAAAATACTTAAAATTGATTGAGATCATAGTTCTTCAATTACACATTTTGCAGAGACTACTAGGAACTACGCTCATGAGCTTGCACCCTACATCCTCCATATATCCTCAGATACATGCCGCCGGTGACGCCTTCCCAGTGGCGCACGACGCGGCTGGCAGACGCCCCAGGACCCGCGTGCCCACAGGCGCCACCGGCAGCCACACCTAGAGAAGAAGCCCTACTGGTCCACCCTAGAGCCCGCATCAGGCAACTGGAGCGCCTGCTGCCGTTGCTCGTCAACCAAAGCGAGGACTGTCTCTACGTCAACCTATATGTACCTGTCAACGGTCAGTATTGAAGAAAAGCTCTTGTTTGATACCCTCCCCAGGACCCGCGTGCCTAAAGGCGCCTCCGGCAGCCTCACCTAATGAAGAAGCCCTACTGGTCCATTCCAGAACCCGCATCCTGCTGCCCTTGATTGTCAACTAGAGCGAGGACTGCCTGTCAACGGTTGGTAAAGACACACAAAAAACAACATCAGAGTGATCGAGGATCTTGTTAATCAGAGTATTATTTTAATGAACTAGCTGATCCTTCTGCCTTATGCGAAGGTCAGTATCGTACCTTAATAACTCAAGGTCAAAGACTTACAAATTGATCATAAAGTGTGCACGTTGTTACGTATTTAGATGGTTTCTTGACATTATTTAAAACAGATGAGAGACGATAAAATATCCGGATTACAAGGATCATAATAATACATTAACAAAAGAAGAAAAACTCTCTTATTGAATATTTTCTCTGCCTTTACTTTGGAGAAGTTGTTATTATTACGAAAAGAGAACTCCAAGAGGGAGTTTCTAATAAATTATGCAAATACCTGCCTAATGCGAGAGGTATTTTTTCGTAAAGCTTTCGGTCATTGAAAAGTTTTTTATTCTTCTGTGTTGTAATGTAAAGTATCTCATTAGAATATTTACTGTAGAGTGGTAATTATTCAACCAATTAGGTAGTGTGATTTCTACATCATAAAGCACTGATTCCATTGTGATTACTGTTCTAATTAGTATTATCTGTTGGCTGAAGCTGGATGAGAACAATAACATCAACATAATGGGTCGGTGGTCGCGGAGGCTCGAGGGGGTTGCAAGGGGGGAGCGGTTCAGCGGGCTCGTTAATCCTTGCCAGCGACTTATTCATAATTTATTCACGTCATTTCACCGCTAATTCACTGTCCGTTAAATAAACCGCTCGTCTAATATGCACCGCTTGCTAACCGACAGTAACATCGTTTAAAAATACATCGAGTTTATACACTTTTAAGAAATCTCCATAAAACACTTTAATTGCTGTATTTTTTTCAAATATTATCTTAGAGGTACTTTGTAGAAAATTGTGTAAGAAACTTAAAAGATTGAGTAATTTAAAACTTTCTGATTATGCAGTCCAGCCTCTGTGGTTGATAATTCACAGCATAAATTGAACTATGTTTCTTAGAGAAAGTTGTTTGCTTCTTAACCTTCTACTGTCCTTACTTATATTACTTTGTTACATTCGATTTTGTTTTTAAATTCATATTTAACAAGGGGTAACATTAGGCTCGATTCTAGATTTGCCAGGTAAAACTAAAATTAAAATCTATTTGTCACTTTCAGACAAAAACATTGGAAAAGGACAGGAGATTTATTCTCTCCGGTTTCTTGATTTACAGTCGGTGGTTTTATGCGTTACCTGTCATTTTTATCCGCCGTCATATGATATGGCGCATAAAATTGACAGAAATACTGTGGAAACGTGCAAAAGCGCGTCAAAATCTAGCGGACAAAGTGTAAAACCATAGAGTATAAATCCTATCCTTTTTCAATCTTTTTATTTTGAAAGTGACATATAGATTTTAATTTTAGTTTTAGCCGGTGGTATCTATAGAATCGAGCCCATTAAGTAGAATTTGTCAATTATGAATTCAATCAAAGTCACGGTGATATAGATTGTTTTTGAAATCGATTTTTAATAAATAAAGTAATAAAAGTTTTCATCGTTTTAGGCAAACTTTCTCGACAAAGTTGAGAGTTGTGTCTTTTGTTTATAATCGCCAGCGCCAAAAGTTCTTTGATCTCAGAGTTTAGAGATTGTTGCCAAAAGGTATCGATATTATCTTACCACTTAGGAAATTGAATTTTTCTGTTCGGATTGCCAGACAGAAGATAACAGTCGTTTTATTGAAGATGACTAAACTCCGTTGAACCGTCTCCATGTAATTTTAGATGTCCTTTGTAATAGAAAAGGTATAGAGCAGTTTATCGTACTGCCATTAAATCTGAAATCGTTGTACTCAAGCAAATGAAGGTATTGATTTCAAATAAAGTTGTTACTGTCAATCCATTGTACGTAAATCAGATTGTTACTAGCTTGTAAGTATCTGCCCAAGATTCATTACCTAAAAAGGCCTTTTTATTCTGCTATAACAGTAAACAAGAAGGTTGTGTTGTTACGCATGTTAGTTTTTATGTGGAAACGGAAGCAAGCACTTAGCGAAGAAACATATAAGGAGCATTGCGGAAGCCGGGGGCGGGCTTGCGGGGAGGAAAGCGGATGTCGAGGCCTCAATTCCGTAGTGCATTGCAGTGCATCTACCCCTGCAAGCAGTGCGGAAGTGAGGTTGAGACATCCCATAGCGACACCTCATCGTCCCAACGGAGAAGCGCGAACAATTCCATGATATATTCTATTGTTGATCGACTATGGTGAGAACAGGAAAGACAGTATCTTGTTCCGAGCTTTTGTAATTGTATTATCCTACTGTAGTTACTCGTACGAACTTCATGGTTCGCTTATTGTTAATACGTGTTTCTTGCTATCGTATTGTGTGCGAAAATATTGTAAGCAATAGAAAATCATGACTACATGTAAATATGCGAATATATTTCCGTATATCAAAATAATTCTTGTTTCTATTTGCAAATTCATTTATGTAGCAAATATTAATATGCCTATGTTGATTCTTTCAGGTCCTGCTGATATTAAATATATCAGTTTGAATTTAAATTATTTATAACATAAGTTCAAGCGTAATAAAAGAAGTATATCAATTTTATGTACCTACAGCAGTAAAATGCATTTTCCTTTCTGGCAAGTGTATCGCATAAATTGTAATAAAGTGCCCTTTTGCCCGGAAACACAATATGGGATTGGCAATCGGGACCGCATTCGGCTTGAAATATCGGTTGGTTTCACGCAAAACGTGTGCGAATGTCTCGTATATTATTGATTTTCGTGTATTCAATATAATTAGAATTCAATCTCAGGCTGTCAACAGCACTCGTGACAAACGAACACGCCTCTGCGAGTGACGCATCGTGTAGCGTCTTTTCCACATTGTTTTCTCCCAAGTTATTCTCTTAGCAATTTGTTCGGAAAATCTCAGGGAATAATACAACAATAGCTTTCGATATAACAACGAATTTAGAGACAAAGAGAAGGACTTTGATCGTTGTTTTCTTTTTCCGAAGAAAATAAGTCATTGGTTTATCTCAATCTTATTTCATCGTAATTTTTATCGTATAATTTCTTTTTATGCGACAGGGGGTGAAGGTGAGAGTGAAGAAGGCGAGGGGAGGGGGGTGCCGTGCCTCGTCTTCGTGCACGGGGAATCGTATGAGTGGAGCTCTGGCAACGCGTACGACGGCACTGCACTTGCCGCGCATGGCAACATTATCGTAGTTACTATCAACTTTAGGTTAGGTGTTTTGGGTAAGTAAATTTAAAATACATCTGCGATATATTTGAGCTACGTGTTTGCTACGCGACTACGCGTGCTACGGCGTAGCAAACTCCTTGGAAAACAGTTACCCTAAAAAAAATGGATGGTATTCTACGGTTCAAGCATCGTTGCTTACACTAAAATTGAATTTATTTTTGTAACGCACGTGCGATAAAATAAACGTGCTCAGAATAATTCTCAACTTAGGACTGTTTTATATAAAATTTCTGTCGTATGGTAAAAGTATGAAATTTTACTTGGACGGACCCTTTTTATCAAATATTTATACGTTATAGCTAAGGTAGTTTGTCAAAGGAATATATTAAAGCTTTACGTGAGGTTCACATTGTTACTGAATACTTTGCATAATTTTAGGTTGTTTCGCAGTGAAAAGCGGATTTGTAAGAAAAGCGACACAGTTTTCTTGAAAAACGTAGAGATTTCCATATTTATATTCAAGACACCATTTTATTTCTCTTGAGGAGGCAATATCGATTAATCGTAATAAATTAAACGGGTTTGTTCGTGACTGGACTTTTCAGGAAAGTTTTTGGTGTAAATTTGTATTTCGCGTCTTTATTGTCATTTTATTTATAATAAAAATATTCAAATTTTACTTTTTCATTGGGATTGAGCGACATTATGTAAATAAAATTGTTAAGAAATATGACTGTAATCATTACATTATTATTTTAATAAAATATATAATACGTTACGGTGGTTAAAAACGTCAAAATTTTGGTCTATTTCTTTGACACACGTTCAACTTTAATTATATTTGTAATTATTCAAATTTAAAAAATAAGACGTAACTAACTGTTTAGAAGGCGTCTGATATTACATTAATATTTTTCAGATACTTTTTCTTCTAAAATGATAGCGCAATATTTTTTCCTACCCGTAGGAATTTTTAATTTCAGGAATTTATGGTTGAACGAGGTATAATGGTGAAAGAAATTTCCAGATTGGTGTCATAATTTCTCCGCAACCACAATTTTCTTCGACAATAGAACGAAGGCATTAATAATGATTTATTCCTAGACGTACTTGGGTAGAAAGTTAATATTGGAAGCATTGTTTGATGTTTTTCACGGATGTCGTCAATGCCAGTCAAGTCTTTAACATCTATGATACTTATAAGTACATATAGGTAGCAGAATTACCTAACTGTGATGTGATCTTTCGTGAGTTGATAACATTGTTCTTTCTCTCCGCAGGTTTTTTAAAGACTGGTGCTAAGGGGTCGGCGCAGGGTAACTTTGGCCTAATGGATCTGGTGGCTGGGCTTCACTGGTTACGGGAGAACCTGCCTGCGTTCGGTGGTGACCCAGAGCGCGTCACCATCATGGGTCACGGCACCGGCGCCGCGCTCGCTAACTTCCTCGCCGTGTCTCCTGTTGCTAGAGGTTGGTTATAGAGACAGGATACTTCTGTATGATAGATCTGATGACGGGGCTGTACTGGGTGCATGTAAACTTAGAGCGCGTCACCACCATTCATCTCATCACATTACGTCAGCACCGGCTTTCTTGAAGTTAGTAAGCAATTTATTTTTATAAATAAGGATACATTTTATCTTGATATCCAAGCAAGAGATCCAAATTCTAAGAATAAAGTTCCCGGTTGAATCACAACTCAAACCCCCACAAAACTTGACCTAATTTTACTTAAGTACCACTGAATCACAACGTAAGCCCGACCCTGGGCATAAAATTATTTTGGCTGTCACCGCGGACATGGCTAAACCGCAGAGACCAACTGCTCTGGGCTATGACGTATGGGCCAGTCATTGTGCGTAATTAGGCCTTCCACGACAGATTTCATTACTCGCGTCATCCCATTCATATCCTCCGTCACTTAATGCGGGTAAAAGGGCCCACCGGGGGAGGAAGTCTCCTCATACATAATTATAAATTAGGTCAATGTTGACTTCGTTCCAATATGGAAGGACAGAGGTTTGGCTTTAATAAACTGAAACGGTAATTCATAATCTGGATTTTGTACGAAAATAAAAACCACCTATATTTTATAATAGAATGGTTACCACTTGCTCTAGCTTTCCGCTCCTGATTTCACCTGCGCCTAAATGTGTTTCCTCGTGGGAATGAGATATTTTTCATGTCTTCTATGTTAGTTCCATTACAATCTATCGCCCTGCCAAATTCTATTAATATCGTTTCAGCCGTTGAGATTTAAAAGAGCAACAGACAGATAGAGTTACCTTTGCATTTATAATAGGTAGGTAGGGATTTTATATTGGTACTATTAAAATAAACAATGCCTGCTTTAGAAATAACGAAACCCAAATAACCAACAAACATATTTCTCAAATAATATTGCTAATATTGTTGGGATTTCATTAGCTGGCCGAGTCCAATGAGGGGATCATATTGGGTTATCTGTTACAGAGCTACTGAAGCGCGTCATCTTGTTAAGCGGCTCGGGGTTGAGCTCGTGGGCATTGCAGAGGGAGCCACTCAACATAAAAAGAAAGGTAAAGATACGGTTACGAAGTGTAGTTTTGTTACTGTTATTTTGTTTGTTATTATTAAGATCAATATGGCTGCTATGTATTTACTTAACGTGTGTACATCGTCATAATATGACAGCTCTTAATCCAATGATCCCATAGTAAAATAAATATAACAGCATAAGAATATAAATTCTACAACGTGAGCGTTATGAAAATATTAAATATGTCCACGTTTGGCATTTCTATCTAGCCCAAGTTATATAGTTATTATTACGATGTCTCTACTACTACTACTCTGTTACTACTTTTTTATTTCTAAAGTACCCTCGTTCAATCACCTAGATTAGGAAGCCAACCCCGTGAGATACGGGATAAGGCTAGGGAGATGATGATGATGATGTTTAAAACGGGGCTTCACCTCAATGTCAAAGAATTACTGCTTTTAAATAAGCAATAAATTTCTTCCAACTGCAACATTAATGCAAAGTACTCAAAAGATTGGCAGTATTTCTTTAACGCTGAGCAAAATAACTGCCAATCTAGTCAATAAGGCACGATTTAATGCCCATTAAACATAGTTTTGCTTTTGTCGTCTTGCTTTGCTTCCGTCTCCAATCGAATTGGTTTACTAAGCTGAAATTAGATAGAGATCGGTGAGTCTCGACTTCTCCTAGAGATCAGAGTTTAACTAAACCTTGTCACGTTAGAGGTACGCAAACAACTTAGCCTAAGTTAGTTTACTTGCCCATTACTTGATTGCTTGCTCCTCAGGTGGCAGAGCAGACCGGTTGCCATGGTGATCTCCTTGAAGATGACCTGGCGCCTTGTCTTAGGAACAAGCCTCTCGCTGATCTGCTTGCTGTGAAGCTCGACCCGCCAAGATTCCTTCCAGGGTTCGCGCCGTTCGTCGACGGCACTGTCATTGTCAATCCGTCCTCTGTAAGTATAAATCGATAATCTATACATATAATAAAAATGTAACAGGTCGATGTCTGTACATGAGAAAGAAAATAACAAAAAATAAATAAAGGTGTCTCTAGAAGCCAAAAAAACATATTTTAGAATTTTTGACTGTCTGTCTGTCTGTGTGTATGTTTGTTCACGTGTCACGTAAAACCTACTGCACCAAATTGAATGAGGTTTTTTTTTTGTTTTGCTGAAGGTCTAACTTAGATACTCTTGTTTCGTTTTTTGTTGAAATTTCATCTGGAAGTCGAGATACAAAACAAAATGTTAATAAAAAAAAGTTTTTGCTCCAACATCCTATAGGATACCATGTGAAAGAGGAGTAAATCTTGAGTTCAAAAATATAGTACATGTAAATATTACGAAAATAATTCATTAGGTACCACTAGCGTCATCTATTGGTAGCTTAGCTATGACAAGTGTTCCATGATTACGTTTTTTTTACGTCAACTACTAGTCCAACTGGAACGAAACTTAGCACACGTATACCTACGTTGGATCCTGGAATTAAACCAATTTACACGGGAAAACACTTTGTTGGCACGAAAAACTCACCTGATGCGGTAGAAACCGCGGGCGTAGAGCTAGTGTTTTTTTTATAAAAGTTCCATATTTTTTTTTGCTTTTACTAGTGATTTTGATTACGGGTGTATTTATCGCTTATATTAATTTAGTAGAATAATATTTATTATTAGCAATTGCAGAGCCCGTATTTAAGTGGAAAGAATAGGATATGGAAAAAGAAAAGGAGGTAGGCAATCATTCCGTTTCGGTGCTCTTTCTGCTGTGTTCTAGAAATGCAATTTGACGAAAATAGGTAATGTAGCTTCGTTTGTAGAACCGTCGATATCGCCCACGGCTCTATTTTTAACAAGATTATAATTGGCTCTCGGAGATTGGTAGATGTTTTTAAAAAAATCCTTGTTTCGGACTACACTGCTATTTTTTTAAACAAATATTCTGTGATTTAATGTAGATAATATCTTGGCCCGATCAAAATAAAATGAATCGGCAGGTATTTCAAACCCGAAACAACCAGCAGGTAGTAAAAGTTTCTCTACAGTTATGGGCAACATATATATACAGTATAGTTTTCACCTCGAAAAACACGGCGTGTTCCCATGGGCCAAATGAGTAAGTATTGGAATTCGAATTGAAGTAAAACTTAAGTCAATAACCAATCTCGATAAAATGTGGCAATGTTTATTTAGAGTAAGCATGTTGGTTGAATACAGTGAAGTTTAAAGTATGTTTCTCAGAATAAAATAACACACTTTAAGAATGTTTTATTGTTGTTATTTCGATAGCAATATAATTTTATAATATTGCAAGAAAGTTGCTGTTTGGGAATTTGGGTATTGTCTAAAAAATATTTGATGAAACAAAAGGCTCCAAACCGAGAAAAATATTTTTTGTATTTCAAGGTACACAATTTAGTTAACATATGATAATAAAATTTTAGAGCCTTGTAACCCTTTACGATTATACTCGTATAGCAGGCATAGTGTAGGTTGTGCTTTTATCCTAAAATCAGTGAGGTGTAAAAAGATAAAGGGTCGACAAGTATCACCGACAAGATTTTGAGGATCTTGTGGATAGCTAGGAGATAGCCCCAGAACCCCTAATGTCTATGCTTTAAAGGAAATCCACCTGAAAGTGGCATAAAAGAAATAAGAAGATGAGGGAAGTTTCAAATAAACACGACTTTCCTTTCATTTAGACAAATTGATAGACACGCCTTTGTTCTTTATTTTGTCTCCTTTCAAATAAGGATTTGTTCTTACTACCGTTTTTGCCACAATTTATTGTATTTTTATTTAGAGAAAATATAAATATTACTTACACAAATTTATGTTATTAATTAACATTTGACATAGAGAAAAGATACAATATATCTTATTCAAAGAGTATCACACTGTCAAAATAAGACATGTTGTCAAAGCTACAAACTTGTATTATATAAGTTATCCAAAGTACAAGTATAAAGTATAGGAACGTTGAAATATTAAGGCTAGTTTTGGTAGGTGCCCAAAAAGATCAACAAAATGCCTTAGAATCAAAATTTATACTTACCAACGCGGAAAGCCGGACGAGAAGTTTATATCAGGAGGAACCGCAGGACGAGAAGCTAGAATGGCGTAATTCTCAGATAATCCTCACAATATTATTATAACGAACATTGCCTACTAACTAACATGGGTATAATATCTTCATGTAACGCCCAAATTGTATCGTATTCCGTAATCCATTAGATTAATTAACTTCGCGTGTTGTCATAGATAAGTACGTCTAGTACTTCCATAATCACCCATGCTGGCCTGGTAGCGAAAAAAAAACATAGAATGGGCACTTCCTCCCGTGCATGCTGTAAAAACAGCTAAGGGTTCCGAGGGTTTCAGTATATTGTAATTTAGGCGATGGGCTGACAACCTGTCACTACAGAAATATACCTACAAATCTATCTTAAATAACCCTCAAAACTTTGTCAAACGTGGCGGAACGACCTTTGTTTAGGTCGCTTACGCTCTGCCTACCCATTAGGGATAAATGCCTAAATATATGCATGTATGTAAGTAGTAGTTCCGTATATTGGTAAACTGTATTTGCATCCGGTAAGTTCTACCGTGGTTTGATTGATTTATCCTTATTAATACCATGACTACAAGTGTCATTGGATTGTTTGCAAATGGTCTATTCAAATCATCGGTTTTACAAGATGGTATAAGGATAAAAAATACTCTAGTATTAGTAATACAAGTATTCTCGTGCCCCCACCCCACTTAATCCGCCTTTGCTACTCTGGAACTGTTGTTTCTTTAACACTTTAATGGTTCTACCCATACAAAACTCTATAGATCTAGCACTACGGATGTTTTTTAATCAGTCAGATGATTTTATATATTTGTCCTGGATCTGGACTTTTTAAATTCTGTGTATGTCTATTGCATTCCCATATAGGAAATCCTAGTCAGGAATATGAACAAGAACGTACCTATCTGTTTATATGAATCTAAACATACACACACACATATGGTAACAAGTGAGACTAATTTACAGCGTGTGATATAATTTAAGATACCTTATAGGTACGTGAAACTGAACTACCTGTGGAATTTGCCTGTCAACCTTCGTCTTCGGCCGCAACCCGCATAACAAATCAAATCATAATAATTTATTGAACAGCTTGCTATAAAGGGTATTATGCTTTTAGTCCGATATCAAACATACGTCAGATGCAAGTTAATAAAATCTGTATACATTTTCTGCAACATTTATTGAGGACGGGATGGTTAATGTCAGAAAAGTGTTAGAGATTTTGTTCTAAACTCTGCCACAGAATCTGCTTGAAGGAGTGTACGAACAGAACAATATTCTTGATTTAAAAGTTTGAAAATATAAATCGTGTTTTTGTTCAGGCACCTCCCCCAACGGATAGTTCTCGACTAGGCGCGGGCGCAGCTGCCGTAGCGTCAGCAGCGGGACATGAACTAGCTGACTTCCCGCACAGAGAATTATTATTTGGACTTACTACAACAGGTAAAACTTGATATATACGTAAACTAATATACAAACAGAGCTCATAGTATTTTAAACCACTTTATAAGCAACAGCGTAAGTCGAAAATAACTTCGTAGCTTTCTCCTCCTTTGCAATTCCCGACAAAGCCTCTTAGAACATACTAATGACTAGACAAACCTCCAAGCGCATTTTATGTAAATGAGACATTCTACAGAATCGTACCTGGAATTCAACGCTCAAGACCTCGAGTTCGGCTTCAACGAGAGTCGGCGGGATCGGATCCTGCGTACTTTCGTCCGCAATGCTTACTACTACCACCTTAACGAGATTTACTCCACCCTCAAGAATGAGTACACGGACTGGGACAAGCCCGTGCAAAACCCCCTCAGTGTTCGTGACGCCACGCTTGAGGTAACTCTAATTTGAATATCCGTTAAACTAGGTATACATACACACGAGCTAGGTCACATTAGAGACAGTTGACAGTTTCCAATGTTGTGCATGTATTACATAACTTCTCTGTGTCGTGTGCATACTCCTGGAACATTTGTCACTTGTTGTTATCTATGTACAACCATAACTATTAACTACACTGACATATGGATAGAAAGGTAAATTATTCAAGGCGTGGTGGCCATGCATAATACACTATAGAGCACTAGAAGTGACATCGACCTCAGTGTTAGAGTTTAAGTATCAATCAGTAACCATGCATCGAAACTTGTGCTGATAACTGATCTATGGAGACAGCCCTTAAGCGTAGCCGCCGTCTCGTATCTTTGGTATCACAGACGATCTTAATTTAAGCCTCGAGTGGTTTTCGCAACTCACCGAACGAACCGGTGACGTACAAAGGAAGTTAATGACTCTCGCGCACGCTGAATACAAGATGGGCGCGTTGAAAGGCTTTATTGGAAAAGACTTGCATTACCCAGCAGAAAATTAGAGCAACTCCAATGTTTTCTCGACGCCACAATCGCTCAAAATAATCGTGATCTGAATATCTTTTATTACTTTGCTGCTGTGATTTTGAGCAGTAAATTAATATTCTGATTCTGTTGAGACGTGACGGTGAGCTCTATGAATTCTCGTTAATTAATCTGTTCCCATTTTCAATTATTGAATTTCTCAATTTGCGGCGTTGATTTAAATATAAATTGTCTGCGATGTACAAAAGATTTATTTTCTCGGTATTCTAGAATTGAAAACAACTTAGCTTTATTGGATTTTGTTCTCAGTTAACAATGTACTTTGTTGTCTAGGTGTTGAGTGATGGGCGGACAGCGGCACCTTTGATTAGGCTGGGATACCTCCATGCACTGCGCGGTGGAATTACGTATTTCACGCATTTTCATCATCTATCACAAGACAAGGATTATCCACAGGTAGGCACAGTTATTTTAGTTCAACTATCATTCCTATAAGTACATCAGTGGTGATGCATCATTATCGTACAGTTTGAATTAATTATTTAAACGTATACATACGTACATATAATCACGCCTTTTCCCTAAGGGGGTAGGCAGAGCGTGAACGACCTAAACAAACGTTCCGCCACGTCTGACAAGGTTTTGAGGCTAATTTAAGATAGATTTGTTGGTATATTGCTGTACTGACAGGTTGTCAGCCCATCGCCTAAATTGCAATTAGCCCTCGGATCCCTTAGCTGGTTTTTACAGCATGCCCGGGAGGATTTGCTGCCCCTTATTGCTCTCGCTCCCAGTCCAGCATGGAAGCATAAATTGACAAAATTAGTCAAGCTGTTAAAAAAATCGAATCCGTGTGACTTTGTACACGATTTGCAATTGAAATGTCGGTAATACTTAATAGTTACGAGAAGCCATTACCGACAACCGCCGCTTGAGGCAGAGCCTCTCGCCTCTCGAGGGAAATGGCACCTGCTGTTACCAGTGCCATTATTATAATGGGATTATTTATCTCCACAGTGTAACTTAATATGTGTATCTTCCCTGCTGGAGCGGAAGAAAAACATAGAATGTACTAGCTCCTTTTTCTCCGGGGCATGTTTTATAAACTACTTAAGGGATTCGAGGGTTACAATGTATTGTAATTTAGGTGATGGGCTAACAAAAAGGAACTAAAACGATGCAGTTTTTAAAATTGCCCTCAATATTTGTCAGAGATGCCAAAAGCCTTTTAATAGGTGTTTACGCTCTGCCTTCCCCGTAAGGGATAAACGCGTGTTTTTTTGTATGTATATGTAACTTGTGTATCTTCAATAACGTAATCTTAAAAACGAAAACCTTTTCTGAGAGGGCTAAATAGATTTTCTTTTCCATTTGAACGTACTACGATCATTGTTCCTTGGAGAATGTTGTTAGCTTTTCAAGTAAATTCGTAAAATGAATATTACTCTTACCCCCTTTAAATTATCTATAATATACACTATATCATTTTGGCACCTCTAAAGGTTAATTACTAAGTACATCTAATTCTGCAATTTACGCTTTGATTGCCGCCATAAACTTTAAGTTAAAACACATTTTGGGGTCGTAAGAGATTAGTTATGTTGAGACTGTTCCAAGTCAGTTGAAGATAGTTCGAGGCATTACATAGTTCCCAGCGAATATGTTCCGAAGTTGGTCGATGTGAACTCTCTAGTCTGCTGACCATTATGCAAATTCTGTTTTTGTGGGAGATTGTTTGTGGAACTTTATTCAGCGTAAACTCGCGGTAGACTCGCGGAACTAGTTCAACAGGATTCTCTCGAAAGTCTAATAATTTTTGAAAGAGGAATAACATCTTTGTGTAAAATATGCGCTCTCTTAACTTTCTTTTCTATTCTTGTAAGGTTGTGTCTTTCACAAATTGCAAAGTGGACTGTAGAGAGTTTGTAAAAGGTAACGATAGTGTAGAGCTATAAAACATACTCATCAATTATGAAATACTTGAGTAGTATGTCTAGTACTAGATTATGGCTAATATCGGAAAGGCTAAATCTATTCATATGAAGCATTACACCTAGTGAAACTGTTATGAAAAAGAAGTTTAAACATGTTTGTGTGTTTAGCGTCCAGGCTCAGTACACGGAGAAGAGCTCTCATACTATCTCGGCGTGCCGTTCGCGCAGTCTCACCACCAGGTGAACTTCACCCAGCAGGAGCAGCGCGTCTCCAAGCTCTGCATGCACTACATCGCCAACTTCGTCCGACACGGGTAAAATATCACCTGCACAAAGTCGTTCCAAACCATCCTCTCATTATTAGTTACGAACTCAGACAAAATGCTGCTACGCCTATTTGCAAGAAACTTCGGGACCCCAAACCTGCAAACTTAATTATATTCAATTTGGTTAGAGGTGACGATGTTTGTGGTCCGACGGTTTCTGTTAATTAAAGGAATGTCGCTATGTTCATTTTCTTAGGTAGCGGTTTCTTTTGTAGCTGTGGTTAAAAGTAAGATAAGATAAGATAAAAATACTTTATTGCACGTAACAGAACAAATCATATAACACAATAGATAACAACAAAAGACAAGTACAATATAGACTACCTTATTACGTAGGTAGCAATTTCTTCCAGGCAACCTTTGGGTGAAAGAAAAATGCGTAGCAGTAAGAGGTGACGTCATGGTTTTATTTTGTTAATTGCGCAGGAATCCGAACGATCCGTCCGCGACGCCTCCGCCGAGCCCCCTGCTGGGCGAAGCACCCCGGCTCGGTCCAGACCAGACCCCCTACTGGGATACCTACGACACTATCAACCAACTCTACATGGAAATAAGTACGTGAACACTGTCTAACTTTAAATTAAAAATATTTTTCATTTAAAAGTTTGAAATACAAATTAGCTCAGTTAGTTTTAAAATTATTCTCGTTACAATTTTCGGGTGTTGCTCCTTCTTCATAAGACTCATATACAATATTTGGAGAGTAAAATACATATTTTTTAATTATCTAATGATATTCATATTTTTTGCAAGAAAAAGTTACAGAAATAAAATAAATTATCCATTTGTTATGGCATTAGATTCTGGCCTGTTTTGTTGATTAATTATAATCATGAACATTACTTTTCTTTCCTTATCTTTTCTCTGTTCCGCTTTCTGTTTGTTACTATTTGTCTCTCTGTCGTGGTGAACAGGTAGCAAGCCGGAGATGCGCAGTCACTACCGCGGCCACAAGATGTCGCTGTGGCTGTCCCTCATCCCACAGCTTCACCGACCGGGGGCCGATTTGCCCGACCCCGCTATGCGCCACCATCATTTCCAAGATGACAACGCTAATTATTATGAAGGTAAGGAATCATATTTCTTTATGATTCTGTTTAATAAAATACAGTTTATATGTATATAAAAGTAATTGATACGTATTTTCGTAGGTGCAATAAGGCCACAAACGCTGACCCGACAACATATTCCACATGTGGTGAATGTGGACGGCGGTCGTTCCGGTGATCCCTCTAAGACCACTTCACCACCACGCACGTCTGCTCCGCGAGCCTCAGCCGTGCCGCCCACATCTTCTACCGAGTGTCCTCCCAACGCGACAGCCACTCCCGTACAAAACGATGAGGCTCTCCTCAGACGTCTCGCCTCTTCTCATTATCAGTCCTACACAGCCGCCCTCACCGTCACCATCGCCGTGGGATGCTTCCTTCTTCTGCTCAATGTGCTCATATTCGCAGGCATATACCACCAAAGGGGCTCCCGTCCTCGGCGTTCGAAAGATGACTTAGCCGAGGCCGGGAGCTCCTCATCATCGGACAATTACGACGGAAAGTTAGATTACGAAGTGCGTGCTTTCGACGGGAAAGGATTCGGTTTCGAGTGTAAATCAGCGCACGTGCCACATACCTCAGGTTCCAAGTTTGATTTACGGACGTTATCTGATTGTGGCGAACCTACGTTTGGCGAGTATAGTTGCTATGATGAAAAACATCGGGCTGCGCGGAGCTCGTTGCCAGACGTGAGCGTCGGAAGCGCAATCGAGGCGGGCAGTGTAGTGTGTATAGGAATAGATACTCAAAAACCAGATATACAAAAAGTTGACGGACGACAGCAGGATGCTATAGGACGAACTAGTACTTTCGAGCCGCGTGTAGTGGATAGTTCAACGCAAGTGAAGTTCGGTCCGGGTCCGTTGGACGTGGCGGACGGCGCGTCGGACTCCAACGGCGAGGTGGAGGCGGGCGGCGCGAGCGGCTCCGGCATCCTGCGCGCGCCGCCTGCCGCCGCCGCGCCCGCGCCGCCCGGCATCATGAAGAAGCGAGTCCAAATACAAGAGATATCAGTATGAGGGTTCCTGGAATCCACTGCTGAAGTAGTAGTGAATAAAAGGACACAGTTGTGATTATAAAAAATAGTATTGTGTATAAAAAACTAAAAACAAGTTAATAAAATATAAGGATAAATGTAAATAAAAAGTAATATTCTTAAAAATCATAATAAATTAGAATGTTGCTGCGTGTCGGCATCCAGCAAAACGACACTGATAAAAATATTGTGTTACAAATTTTACCGAATTTTAAGTTAGAAGCTGTGAATGTAAATATGTAAGTAACTCTTTTAATTTCCGCTTTCTGAATGAAACGTAAGGATTCATTTTCATACAACACCAAGCATTGAATGCATCGATACGAAAATGAGGCCAAAACAACATTTTATTCCAACCTTCGTGTATAGAATGAAGGAATTGTAGGTTCTTGTGAACATATTGAAATGTATTAAATGTGAATATAACAATAAATTAGTGACAAAAGACTTATTACAGTTTCTACATTATTAGTTGTAAATAATATCAAACGAAGTGTTTCAAATACGTAGGTATAAAAGTGAACCATCGTGTACGAATACTTAGAAATGTTTTGTAAAGTTACTTTAAGTGCGTTATAATATTGATTTTGTGTAGTTTTTGATAAGTAAATATTAAAAACTAATTACCGAATGGACGAGTACTTCAACGTGGGATTTTGCTAGCCTTTTTACTGCCCAATTGTTTGTTTGTTTGCTAAAAGACCAACAAAGAATTCTACTACTTCAATCAACTGAATTTGAAGGTAATCAGGGTAATTAACGCTAATTAAAAGCAAACTTCTTTTGCTACGTCTTTTGAGAATCGGTATAAGACAGACACTACACATTCTCAAATTTCTTGTATCCCACATTATGTAACATGTTTTACTATAAATGATTTGACAAATAATATGTCCATCATCACCACATCAGATGATTTCATTTTCATTATATTATGTTATTTAGCAAATATGTGCATGTTACTGATACTAGACATGCGAAATTTGATAATGTGTCCCGTATTTCAATCGGTCTACTAAGTGGCCTAAATTTGATACAAGTGAGATACATTAGCTAATCTTTCCGTATGCCCATTGTTAGCCACATAATGGGTAAATTTGGTCAACAACTGGTAATTATACCTCCGGGACGGCTCAGGTATGCACTGCAATGTAATATGCAGTGTCCAGAGCAACAAGTGGCCTACATAGCTAGTATACTTGGAACAAATCTGTTACCTCAAACTAACATACAACTTTGCAAAACACAACCCGCGTACTCGTCCATACTTTTATCTTCACAGGAATTGATGATGATTAAAATAATGATGAGTGATTAATATGTAACAATTACGTCAAATCCACATTGTGACAAAATGTGAAATCATTACATATTAACCTATTATACCTTTAGTATATCCCAAGAGATCAAAAACTATGAGTACACGATATAAGTGTGGAATTGATGAAATAATAATTGTACCTCTAACAATAATAGTAATATATATGTATACTTCTTAGAAATAATAATCTACATGATTTTGTTAAATGGTTTTTTCTATTGTGTACTTAAAAGATTGTAGATGCAATTCTATTTAACTCAAGTTTTTGAAGAGTTAAAAGTACCGACCTAATATTTTAAGAATATTACGACTTAGTAAATTGTTTCCGAATATGATATTTCTAAAACGACAATTTTACTTCCTGTAAGGAATTGTTTACATAGTAAGTTTATTGTTATAATTTTATTCGTTAATGTAGCATTAGATAAGAATTTCCTTAGATATTTTATTTGAACTAAAATGTTATTACTGACGTTTTATTTATTATCTGTTAAAGTCTCAGCATCAGCATTTTGTTACAATTTGGTGTATAAATGGAGTGCATAAAATAATGGTGTCAAATAAAGATTTTTGAAATTAAGTATACTGTCTTTTTTCCTGCTTTACCCATAACTGAATTTTAAAAAGAGTTGTAAAATACACCACTTCAATCAACTCTCTAATGAGCTCAAATTTTAATCCATCCGCAATTTTCTAAAGCCACATATTTTTTTATTTCAATGTTTTACCATCAAATTACAAAATGTCCTTCTTAAAAAATACCTCCCTTAAATATGCAAAGGCAGCCTCAGCCCCACAGGAGATAAATGATCAAAGTAAATTCAAGCAGATGGAACAAGTGAATTATGTTTAAAAGTTAAGAATTTCTTTTAGTCAACGTCTCTTTACTAAGCGTCATGTTTAAAGTATATTTAATATTTAGGGTGTATCAAGACTAATCGTCTAGTGTTTAGTAGTAAATACACCGCTCACACATTTTTTTTAGTTTTAAATATATGAGTAAACCTTCTAGTAACCTGATAAAAAACACTAAAGACTATTACGAATGTTAGAACATCTTAATCTATACAAGGAAAACTAAAACGATAATTACGAAGTTGTGTTCAAACTTAACTGCTTACGTATTATACAAACTGAGAGTAATTACAGCATTCGGGCATTCCTTTGGCGGGATAATGCATTTAGCAGCGACAAAGCCGACTCATGCTGAAGTGAACCGGCATACGATACGCCCCGTGCTTGTTTCAAGCACATAGCTGAGTAAACTCATACTGTGATTGGAGGGGAATACCAATCGTGAATACAACCTAAGTTCACTATATCCCTTGGAAACTATGTCAAAAGTCTATTCAAAATGATTGACACAGCCTAACACATTTTTTTTTGCTCTATGTGCGAATAAGATGCAGGAAAATTGTCTTCGATGGTACGCCCATACCCATAAGTCGCATTAATGCCCATTAAGTCGCAGTCATTGTCTACATCATCACTTACCATCACGTGAGATGGCGGACAAATAATTGCCTATCAAATATAAAAAAAAAAAAAAAAGACCGCTAGACTACGTAGGAAAAAGATGCCTCGACCCCACTCTCCAAGGTCCAAGATCACGCGGCAGACCAAAGAAGCGCTGGCTAGACGTTGTAAAAGTGGACATGGAAGATAACGATCTCACACCAGCAAATGCCGAAGACCGGGCAAAGTGGAGTAGAAAAAGCCGAAAAGCTGACCCCAGCAGCAGGCCGGGAAAACGCTAGGCAGAAGAAGACAACTTGGCCCTATGTGGGAATACCTAGATGAGTTAAAGTTAGATAAATTGTTCTTCATTTTAAATTCTCCGATATAACAAAGACTGATCTAGACATGAAGAGAGAAGGCAAACACCCATCCATTATAAATGAGCTCGGACTGGTTTGAACTTTACACAAAAAAGAGTATTAAATTAGTCAGGGCATAGGCTCCTAAATAAATTAGTGAGACTTACGAAGTGAGGTCAGGTCATCGCAGGGCTGGGGCGCAGGGATGCTCGGATGTAGCTGGATTAAGAGCACATGTAAGCTTGTTATGTTCGCTATATTGGAAAAGTTTACCGAAGAATAGGAGATTAGAAAACTTCCAGACAGTACAGACACGATGGAACTTATAAAACTCGACTCCATGCATGAACCTCCTCACTACGTTTGCGCTTTGGGTTATGTTTTCCTGTTGGTTGTTTATATCAAGTTTATGGCTACAAACTAGGACAAGGATAAAAGGAGAAACATTAATTGGAACTGTTTCGTTTAGGGCAATCCGTTAATTCTTCTCGGAAATCCTCATCAATTTTCAACTCAAAGAAACTTTAATTTATTCGTGGAGTTTCGCTAGTTGAAGCCTTCAGGGAAAACTTCGGTCAGCAGTTATTTCAACTTTAAATTCTTCTTCGTAAAACAGCACCACAATCTCTGCTTATTTTAAGAGCTCGTCTTGGTTTGTCCGGAAAGTTTTGCCTACTATGCAATGCAGAGGCTTTTGTTTAAGTTGCGAGCGTTTTCATAAATCCAGCACCATTGTCAATTATGGAATGATCAATTCTGTACGAAATACACGTACATTTTAAGTTAAGCTTTTTTATTACACCTCAGCAACATCAGTTAAAAAGGTCAAACAAACCTGAAAACATATGAGGCACCGCAATAAACATTTTTGAAATGCTCAAGTTACGGTAAAATAATTGCGTTTCCATTTGGATATGTGAGCGAGTCCAGCTTGTAACGAACGAGGCGAGCGAATGAAGCGGACCGCGAAACCTTCAAATTGAATTTTAAGCATCCAATTTGTTTGCGCGGTGACGCTGGCTACGTCACGCTGTATCAACGCCGCCGCGCCGCCGCCGCCGCCGCCGCTGCCGCCGCCGCTACGCCGCCGCGCCTCGCCCGCCGCTTTTTGCCGCCGCGCCCGCGCGCACCCGCACTTGTAAACCAATTTTTGCCAACCCGCGCTACCAACAGGATTTTGATGAATTATTTATGTACCTACATGCACGTGCACTTACGTAAACATAAAGTTTACAAAATAAGGATTTACGAGCTTCCATCGCGCTCAATCACAGATTTGCTTACCGCATATTCAAATTGCTTGCTATTGCTAATAAAAACAGCATTAGTAGAGAAACTATTTAAAATACATTTTAAATGGAACAAATATTTCTGCAGTGGTTTGTTTGTGATTTGCAGAAAATTGAATTTCTCAAATGCAGTTAGAGCCCACGGTTTGCTTGAGAGTATTTCATGAGAACTATTTCACGCCCCTTCGGAATTTCTTCCAATATTTAAGTTTTTCAATTTTATCTGCACTGAACATAAATTTGGATTATAACAATCTTTATGATTATTCCTTTGTCGGCATTGACTACTCTATAAATGCCATAGGAGTTACCTGATATTGCGGTTACCTAGTATACTGAGATAAAAAGTTCATTTCAGCTCATGAGCTGATTCATGAATCCTCTCCAATTCTGTGTGCAAATAAAAAACAATGCTTAACGTACGTACATACGCATATTCACGCCTTTATCCCTAATGGGGTAGGGAGAGCGTAAACAACCTAAACAATGGTCGTACCGCCACGTCTGACAAAGTTTTGAGGGTTATTTAAGATAGATTTGCATATTGCTGTAGTGACAGGTTGTCAGCCCATCGTTTAAATTACAATATATGTAAACCCCCGGATCCCTTAGCTGGTTTTTACAGCATGCCCGGGACGTAATGCAGCTGGCACATTCTATGTTTTTCTCTCGCTCACAGACCAGCATGGAAGAAATGCTTAACACCGTTTTCAATATGAGTTGTTACTTTACATTATTATTACAATATCATATCACTTAATATCGCTCTATCTTTTAGCCATCACATCACACGTACAATTTTATATTTTAATTAATTTGACATTGCTGTGTGGTAATGAACTTGATAGCTCTGCTGGTTAGAGCAGAAGCACGGATTGCAGAAGTTTTTTTTTTGGAAAATCTGATTCACTGAGGATTAAATAAGACTACCAAATAGCTAGTGGGGAACAAAACTCAATATCGTGACAAAACTGTCCATAAAGAGCTCGTGGAAACTGTTAAAGTCCGCTGCAAAAGCGAAGTTAGAAACTCGCAGTACGAGATGAGACATCAGAATTTCAAACAGTCTGCGTTCAAAGTATTATTAATTCAAATTAGTTTAACAGTTTCATGATAAAACCCGAACTTTATTTAGAAAATGCTATGTTATACATATTTTTTGAGAGAAATGAATCTCTATTAATCATCAAAAATAATAATATTAAATTCTTCAGAATATTTTTGTATTTCGGGTTCCTACTTAGGATGGAGACAAAGGTTGACAACAAGTTGGCGAACTGTTCCAGAGAGACAATGATTAGCAAAAGCAAATTATACCAAAGTTATTAAACAATTTATTAAATTAGAAGACACGCTTTATCGATGCTGAGTAAAAAATAAGTTTTCCTTGCTGGCCTGGGAGCGAAAGAAAAACATTGAATGTGCCAGCTGCATTTCCTCCCGGGCATGCTGTAAAAACCAGCTCAGGGATCCGACTGTTGCAGAATATTGTAATTTAGGCGATGGGCTTACAACCTTTCACTACGGCAATATCACAAATGTATCTTAAATAACCCAAAAACCTTGCAAAAACCTTGATAGACGTGGCGGAACGACCTTTGTTTAGGTCGTTTACGCTCTGCCTACCCTATTAGGATAAAGGCGTGATTATACGTATGTATGTAAAAAATAAGCTTAGTAAAAAAATAGTAAATACTTCTAAAATACAGAAACGAAAAATCGAGAAAAATCGCCAAGTCATTTTAAATGTTTGCAAATCCCACTTATCTTCGGGCATAAATTGGTGAGGATCCGATTTACTTGGAGCACCACGACCAAGTGCCCATTGTTTGTGTAGACCCGTCCTCGGTAGGCACATAGTCGGCGGTCCCGTCAACGGTTATCGGATCGGACTCTTTATAGCAGCACAGAGACACCCCGACATTTTTCTTTAGTTACGATACGATCTTTCTCGACTTACAACAGGCAAAATCTGAAACCGGATTTGATGTATACTTTCATACTCGTAGTTAGATTTTAAGCAGTTCCGGCCCGTTTTCACATTGACTTCCAAATTAAATAAAATAAAATCTTGTAATAAAATATGTTAAAAGTATTTGTTAGTATAATTATAAAATATACCTTTCTTTCATGCTGGACTGGGAGCGACAGAATAACGTAGAATGTGCCGGCTGCATCTCCTCCCGGGCATGCTGTAAAAACCAGATAAGGGATTCGAGGGTATACTGTAATTTAGGCGATGGGCTGACAACCTGTCACTACAACAATATCCAGTTCTATCTTAAACAACCCTCAAAATTTGTCAGACGTGGCGGAACGACCTTTGTTTGGGTTGTTCACGCTCTGCCTACCCCATTAGGGATACAGGCGTGATAGTATGTATGTATGTACCTACACATTTATATACTGTATTGTATTTTAATTATATTATTATTCATTTATGTATTTTAGTAATCACTGCACTATTCCGCTTCTACTTCAACGACTCCTATACCCAAAGGTTGCTTGGCAGAAATTGCTACCCTAGCAATAAAACCGCCGAATAATAAGATTAATACTGTTTTGTAATGTTTTATCACTTTGTAATGTCTTGTATTATGTGCAATAACGTATATTTGTATTTGTTCCATCTTTACTCCATTTCAATGTTAGGAAGAGCAACTACTTCTTCTTCTTCTATCGAATAGACGGTAAGTTACTGAAACCCTATTTATACGTGTATCAATATTCGTTTTCGTCACGGTGTCACGTAAACGGGATTAGCTTATTGCTAAAATCTCAATCTCCTAAAATGAAACGTAGAAAGCATGATCGAGTTGACAAAAGCCTCCAATATCAAGTTAAATACGATACTGTTTGTTTTGGATACTTACTTGAAAGTCAATTTACCAAAATTTTACAAAATATCCGTCTCTTGTTTTCTTTTTGTTTACAATATCAAATGACACAGATGTTTGTACAAACTAAGTACATGTGATAATAACATTATTTAAAGACGTATTTTGTATTACTATTTTAAAACATCTATAAATAAGCATTGCGAATGCAAAGGTTTATAAAAGGTTTATTGCAAAAAATCATCACACACGTAACAAAAAACAAGTAAGATACATAAACATGAAAAACTTAAACTAACACACACTTTATAAATTCTGTTACATGTGTACTGAAGCTATGCAGAGGGTCAGAGCTCAGTGTATTATTGCCCATAGAGAGCAACACTGATTTTCAGCTCTCACCCAAAATGAGATAACGCAGGTACCAAGTCAAACATGAGACATTAAGTATCTACCCACATCAAAAACATATTTAATATTGTTTATAATTGTATGTCAGAGCGTGTTTGTGCAATAATATACATATAATATTACAATAATAATTAAAATTAATTCAATCCAGAATAAAATAAAATCACAATAATAATCAAAATAAATTAAAATCAGAACGACATCCATAATTGACTAATTACCATAGTATTGAAATAATTGTGACTACTAGAGACTATCTCTAACGCTCGTATTTATATTGCGATCTCAATATTGATAGCCGTCACATTCTACTGAAATTAAATTTCTGATACGAACTCAAACTAGCAGTCTATTACAAGTACTGTTTATCGATACGGGCCTAAGATAATAGCTAGGTCATATTTGACAAATCTCAATCAATACTAAAAATAAATCTTTTAATATGAGTGTCAAAAATATGTTAAATGTGATCTTATTATCTTAGCACTACTACCGCACTCATTGTACCATGTACATTTAATAATTTCATACAATATTTCTTGTCAAAACTTTCGTAGGTATTCATTATCATGTTTATTATTTAGCTACCCCTTCAATCAGAAAGTTAACGTTTACTTTTGATGACAGTAACATAAATAAGATATAAAAGTAAAGAAAGCTTTATGATATGACGAGGACGTTGCGATGGGGCAATTTATGAGCCTGCAACGGAGAGAGCGGTGCTTGGCTGCTGTCATAGGAAATCTTACTTTATGACCAGTGCATTAGAGTTATAGTAATGGAACTGAAGATCCACTCTTAGAACGAGTGTTTATATTTTTCTGCGTAAAACATCTTTGAAATTGCTTTCTTACAAGTTTTTTCGTAGACTTTTGTGAAGTTTTAAAGGTGAATCATTATTTGTTATGAATGAATGAAAACAACTTTGAATAAAGGAGTAGAATAGAAGAGTACAGAACAAATCTGTATTTCCCTTAACGTTTATTCAATAAAGTCCAAATTCAAATCTAGAGAAATCCACACAAAAAAGAAATATTGAAAATTCCGTGTCACAGCAAATCCTGTTTCAATTAAGTTCCGAATCGGGTCCATAATTTATTCCGTCAACTGTCCCTTCCGACAGAACAATTTATTCTGAATGTAATTGTATTAATTATAACAATTTCAATAGTTATTATCGATTTATTTGCCAGCTGTTTATTTTATTATTGAAATAACAGGCTGTAATATTGGTACTACCTGGGCAAAAGCTTTTTCTGCAAATACTTACTATCAAATTGTCATAAGACCTCGCTTGAAAGGCTGATTGGTGAGTTTAGTTAAATAGTTTGCAAAAGACGTTTCTGATCGTACCATGGTTTTGTCTTCAGGATTAGGGTTGAACCATTCGATGGACCATGATGACAAAGTTATAACCAGTTATAACAGTGCCTAATAGGTTGCAACATTAAAATAGAAAACATTCACTAATAAATTCATAAATAAATGCGGTCAAATTTAACTGGCCACCGCTTTTCATTTGGTGATTCCTTACTGAAACAGTCTAATCCAGAGTTGTCTATACAATATGACAACCATTAATACACTTAGGTATACGTAGTCAAAATGAGTCAAATATATCAATCACTATCGTGATGGTGATACAGCATGCCGCAGTATTTTATCCAATTCTAAACTTTACGTTTGTTGCCGCTTTCAAATCCCACAGCAAAACTGAAATAAAACTTTGATGTTTCATGTATTTGTTTTTAATGCTTACGGATTTTTACACTGAAAATACAGCTAGATTTAAAAATAAAATTTTTAGAGTAATAAAGCAAGGCAATTGTGTTGACAGGTTTAATATCAGGGCGAAAGAACTGTAGAGAGATGTAATGGTAAGTCCTGATGAATTACTAAGTTTGAGAAAAAGAATATGATGCGATAAAAAAATAACTCTAATTACCTTTGAAAGGTATAGATCCTGTTTGATTATTCTACCACCCCACCCGCTTCTGCTGAATAATTAATGAAATCCTGTGATCTTTGAGTTCGTAAATTGTTTCATGGTCTCGTTGACCTGTTTTTTGTTGATATAATAATTTTACCTACCTACATACCATGACAATAAATCTTAATTTGAAAAATGTCTACAATCAACAATAATTTGCTACGACAGCCACGGTCGGTTGCCCTTAGGGAAAAGAAAAAGCTCTAAATGGAAAGGTGGCTAAAAAAGTTCCTAATGTTTTCCAAGTAAGTCGCACTCGATTGGATTAGAAATTCCCACCGTGTGTGTAACTTTACGTGGTCCACACTGTGCAGGGAAACTGCGTAGACTACGGCAGAAGCAGTACAACACAAAATTTACAAGCCACGCCTTTCATTAAAATGTAAACAAGGTTTCATATAATCGCGGTGCGTAAATACATCAGTGGGGATCAGAGGGTTGGGGCGGGGGTGAGGGGATGTTTGTGGTCAGCATTAGCTGCATAACGGTTCTGGGTGCTATTCCACAACTGTGGGCAATCCACTCAATTAATAGTAATATACGGTCAGTTCAAATCAATCGCTGTAATTGGGGTCCGATACCGCAAATGAAATTATTTGTGTGCAACAATTTTTTGATACAAAACATAAAAGTGCCTTTTTGATTATTTTAATATCGAGTCAATTATGAACGCTACTATGCAGAACAATAGACAATACGAGAGTCGTGTCGCTTTTGTAAAGAGCAATCGCAGTATTGAATTCGTTTGAAGTCATTGAATTCCGTGTTACTTTAATTTTCTCATTTCATATTATTAAAGTCAGATGAAATTACACGAATTTCACCTACAACATCTCCCACCTCCTCCCATGGTCCTACCGACCTCTCGGTCATCAGGACCGTGTCAGACTGAAACAACGGGACGTACAGGGGACTTACAAAGCATACATGAATTACGAATTTCACCTACAGTAAGGGTCTTTATACATGGCTACGTAGCTCCAGCACCGGCGAAAAGCAAAGATGAATTTACATTAGCACACAGATTTTTATAAAGTGCCAATACAGTAGCTGCCATGTGTAATCTCAGGTCTTAGTAAATTTATTACTCATCCGGGCATTTGATATATTTCTTTGTAAAATTCTAGGGAAGCAGGGATAAAATATATTTGAATAAGTATCTTTTCCCTTATTTTATTGCGATGACGAAGACATAAAGCGTGAGAGAAGAGTCATGTCCGTAAGGTGCAACATGCTTCGCGCGCCGATTTGCCCGCTCTAGTGACGGTGCAAGGCTGATATTGTTTAGAGCCTATTGTCAGTGCTTCTACACATTTTAGCTTTGGACCAACTACACGAAGAAAGTTCTGAGTACCATTAGAATGCAATATAATGACGCATATCGCATTGTAATGAAGCTACCACGATATTGCAGCGCGTAGAGCATGTTCGCCGAGGCTAAAACGCAGGATTTCTTTGCGATTATGAGGTCACGAATCGCTGGTTTCTGGTCTCGAGTGCGTAATTCGGATAACGAGATTCTCCAAACTTTATCTGAAGATTTGGGCAATCCGATGCACAAATATTGGCTATCCTTGCACCGCAATAAAAATATAACATAGACGCTGAGTGGTTACCACTTAGAGCAGTAATCGCTTCCAGTACCTGTTATACATTTATTACAATTTTATCTGGCATATACAATTATTAGTTTTTTTTTTATTAATTATACAATTTTATTTATTTTATTTTACAGTTTGTGTACTGGCCGGAGAAAGCACATGATAGAGAGTCGTGGAGAGACCGGACAGAGGCCTTTGCCCAGCAGTAGGACATTAACAACGGCTAGACAAGACAAGACAAGACAAGACAGTTTGTGTGTGTACAAATATATCTACCCAATTTCTTTATTATTGTTAGTCGTAGAATATGGGATTTTCCTGAAATAAACGTTTATTATTATTTTTTACTATTATTTATTTAATTATTTTTAACTATCTTAAATAAACCTCAAAACTTTATCAGACGTGCCGGAACGATCTTTGTTTAGGTCGTTTAACCTCTGCCTACCCCATGAGGGATAAAGGCATGACTATATGAATGTACTTGTACGTATGTATTTTTTCTCTTAGTTTCAGCTTCAATGTTAGTTTTAATAAAGAACAAAACTTTTTCTGAGATTAATCGATAGATCGCTTGAAAACCTAACTTGAAATTTAATAAATCCAAACAATAGTTGTAAAACTTTCATAATATAGTTGATTAGCATTTTCCGAGTCAACAAACATTAACTCAATTATATTGGAAATTACATTTTATATCTATTCATGAGAATTATCGTGAAGTAAAAAATTATCTTGGTAAAATTATTCATCGTAATTTCTTATTCATTAATTAAATAAAGGTTTCTATCTTGGTAAAAATGATAATACAACTTTCAATACTAAATTTATTTTTCTAAATAAAAAAAAAAAAATCACCAAGTTCGAATTGTTCTTACTTTCGTACCTAAACGATTCAAACCTCAATGCATTATCTGAATGAATATCGAAAGTTACATTTGTAGATAGTTACTTATTTATGACCTATCTACATACCAAACTATTATCAATTAATATCTACACGTATCTATATCACCAAACTTGTTCTGCTTATCATCTTTAGAATGGACCCGTCGGTTTCATGATAATGTTCGTGATTTTCATTGTGTTTGACCCGCATGGACCAAACGAAGAGCACTGTTGACTACATTCTGTACTTTACTAACTATACTTACAGTTTTAACTAGCTTTGCGCCCGTGGTTTCTCCCACATGAAATGAGTTTTTCGAGGGAATAAAGTGTCTTAAATCCAGGATCTAACCTATGTACATTTGTTATAGCTAAGCTACCGATAGATGGCGCTAGTGGTACCTTATGCGCATTCAAAAATCAATTATGTTTTTTATGATTAGTATTATTGTAATATTTATATGGTATCCTATAGGATGCAGAAGCATTTTTTTTTATCACTAATACACTTGTTTTAATATGTCAACTTCCAGATGGAATTTCGAAAACAACGAAACACGTATACCTCTCTAAGTAAGTCCTTCAGCAATTCAACAAAAAAACCGCATTAGATTTGGTGCTGTAGTTTTTACGTGGAATTGGACAAACATACAGACAGACAAAAATTCTAAAACTTTTCCGAAACGACTGAATGTTTTTCTCTAAACTATACGCCGAATGGTTTGCTATATCGTCAAAATCTAAGGGAATGAAATAAATTTAGGAAATACTAATGCTTACCATTAATTTTTTTATTCTTAAAAACAGCAAATTTTCCATACATATAGATTAAAAAAATATTTCAGCCTTAAAAATAAATCTATGAGTCTTAAACTAGAAATACTTAAAATGACCTAGAGAACATAATACGTAGTAGGGCTTCAAACCCTATATCAAAAAAGTTTGTTAGTATGGGAGCTTCTTTCTTATTTCCTGCAGTATGTACAGCAGAAGAGACAGATTGTAGTTATGACTATCCTAGTTGAAATTTGCATGAAGTTTCATCACTTGTTTCTCAGTTTGCTAATTTGAAATTGCTCTCTCGTACCAATTATACGCACCCGAAATTGATTTGGATTCTGTCTGCCTCGATTCATACATTCATTAGACTTTGTAAGGTATTACATGGATAATATGGATTAGATGGGACAGAGTATATGACGTCGGAATGTTCGATACGCCAATCAAATTGTAATACTCGTATATGGCTGGCTAAGGAATTATTTGCATGAATTGCAAATAACGAGTAGGATCCCTACTTCTCATTAATCTGAAATTGATGAGTAAGCCCTTTATAAAATGTCTCCTAACATAACAACTCTTAGGATCAAAACATAATCGTGCGAAAATTTTGCGACCACGAACTGGCCGCTTTATATTATCTTTCAATATAGCGATTCGACCGCCCTATTGAAACATATGGAGTCGCCGATCGCTAGGCGGCTCTCTGTCCATCAAACATTACTTAATTTGTCCATCTTTGCCACTTGGCAGAAGTCCAAATTTTTAAATCAGCAAATCATACATTTGTTATAAACCTGTTTTGTTGTTTCAAAATTAGATTTTCTGTTGATTTGTAAAGAAAAACTAATTATTGGACCTCAAAACACGTTGATATCGATTTAAAAATTTCAAGTGAATTTGGGGACAAAAGGTAAAATATCGATAGATGAGTTTGGTTCTGTTTTTTGTATCTTATTTTTTTTCTTTAGCAGCCATTTTTTATTTTACGTTTATAACACTATTTATGTCATACAAATCGAAAAATATACTTTAATATACCGAACGCATGTCAATTGTGTAAATTAAAACGTACATACCTGAGAAACTATCGATCCTAAAGTAATGGTGTGCGTGTGTAGGGACAAGAGACAAGGGAAAGGTCTTGACGAGATTTACATTTCGACTGTCAACTGTCAAATTTAAAAGGACCATATCTCGGAAACTATCGATTCTAGGTACAAATGATAGATCTTGACGAGATCTACATTTCAGATGACAACTGTCAAACTTAAAACGGTAATTTCTAGGAAAATATCGATCCTAGAGTACTGGTGTTGATGGACCAATGAAAGGTCTCGACGAGATCTACATTTCAACTGTCAGCTGTCAAAATTAAAACGACCATATCTCGGAAACTATTGACCCTAGGGTACTGGGGTGTAGGAACAAGTTATAAGTCTTGACAAGATCTACATTTCAGATGACATCTGTTAAACTTAAAATGGCCATATCTCGGAAAATGTCGATCCTAGAATACTGTTGGGTCGGGAAAAATAATAGGTCTTGATCTACATTTCGTCTGTCAACTATCAAAATTAAAAATGGAAATATATATATCTCGGAAACTATCGATCACTCGAAATGTAGATCTCGTCAAGACCGATCATTTGTCCCTGCACACGTGTACTCTAGGATGGATAGTTTACGAGATATATCTGTTTTGAGTTCGACGTCTGTCATTCGGTAATTTCAGCCCGCATTATACAAACCACACTAGGGAATATCTTACAAAGTGATACCTAAATAGACAAATATCAACTAGTACTAAAATGGTAGACTACCAAATTGACAGGTATAACGCCGCGTATACCGTGGTGGGATGCGCTACTCCCCAGGCCTTACATATTGGAAGACAGAGAAAAAACGAGAGAAGGACTTATGGATTTCTTATACGTCCTTTTCTCTACGGTATGTTTATTTATGATACTTTTTTTAGGCACTAATCAGGCTATAAGTAATTCATTTTTTAATCGTCATTTTAGAATTATACGTTCGAGCTAGTCAGTTCTGAATTTTAAGTTTGAAATAAAAAAATTAAAGAGACAATCCCATAGTCTTGAAGTAATTTCAAAAACTCCGCATGTCTCTAAACTTACATAAACAGCTAAACCCACACATTTTCCCACGAAAAACTCGTATGTACGTATATAGATTATTTATTTTTAAGATTAGTCTTAATTGAGCACTAAGTCCATGGGATCAGTTTAGAGTAGGCTCAGTCAGTAGACGAAGTATAATAATTATAATTCAAGTCGATTTATTGTAAATTCCTTTAAAACCTTATATTAATAATATCGATAGTCCAACTATTGATAGTTGGGCAAAACTAGTTTTCATTTTGTATTTTGACATGATATATAATAATAGATAAATGGATAAATTCTTCCATGCTGGACTGGGAGCGCCAGAAAAACGTAGAATTTGCCAGCTGCATTTCCTCCCGGGCATGCTGTTAAACCCAGCTAAGGGATCTGAGGGTTTCAGCATATTGTAATTTAGGCGATAGGCTGACAAACTGTCACTACAGCAATATACTACAAATCAATCTTAAATAACCCTTAAAACTTTGTTAGACGTGGCGAAACGACCTTTATTTAGGTTGTTTACGCTCTGCCTACCCCATTAGGGATGAAGGCGTGATTATATGTATATGTATGATAAATGGTTGATCTGTGCCCCCCCGGTAAAGAGGCGTATGGACGTATATGTATAAATGGTTTAGAACGACCTAAGATTTTTTTATAACATGCTTTGGTTATTGGAATCACTTTCAGAATTTCGTCTGGTGAATGCTTTTTGAATATTCATTTGACTGATTAATATAATGGAAAAAATACAAGAGAATTATAATGAATTTGTATTTTATGGGGACTCTACATATATTCACATGTGGTTTGGGCCAAGGCTCTTAATCTGCGCGAGGCTTAGCGGTTGCTCTTATAGTGACTCGCATTAATTTATTGTCTTTGTGCTCCGCATCATAAGGTGGAGCTAAACTCCGTCCTTTGTCTCGCTCTCTGGAGATTATACTCAGAGTTTGAGTACCTTTTTCATAAACTACAAGTTGCAATTACAAGCGCTATGTGCAAATAGCTGGATGATCACGGTTCAGCGCGGTTTAGATGTGAGATCGAATACAAAGTTAGGTTTTGAATTGGAAGGAAAAATCACTGATGGGGATCACTGGGTTCTGTAGAGATAAGTATGTATATATTTATTACTGTTTACAAATAAATACGGTTAGTAATTTGTTTTTAATTTGGTACTTCTAGCTTTTTTATATTATTTATTTGGTTCACTTTTATACAAAGTACAAACATGATGAAACTAACTTAGTATTAAAATGGGTAACACAGACAAAAGCTCAGCTATTTGATACTGGCTTTTGGGATTTACAATATTTTTAATTTACTGCAGTTAGGTGAGTATGTTTGTTATGTAAGCTGTTATCTCTGGTAACTTAGCACTCGCAAATAAAATTTACTATTTTATCAGGGTACATGTTTTACCAGAGTAAGTGTATATTTTTTTATCATCTCATATCTCCATATTAGATATTTTTAAACTAAGTAAGTTGAAAATAAAACGGGTGGCGAGTTTTGCAACTACTGCAGTAAAATTAAAACTTTAAGCTCAAAGCAAGTTAATGGCACTTAGAAAGAATTAGAATGTCATAGTCACGTAATGAAAGGAAGGCGGATCAGAGCGACCGCCCTCAGACAATAATGGAAGTGACAAGGGTCCGGAAAGGAATTCCAAAGTTTCCTCCCTCGTTAAAGAAGCGCATTTTTAGTCTCACTTGAGAATATTATTCAAAATATTCAACAATAGCCAGACAATTTCATGCAACGGACTCAGTTATGAAGTCTTACCTGAAGATTATAAAGTATGTCTGAGTATTTGCATAATAGCTGACTATGCTTGTGAATATGTGTCTGCGGCGATTTACATAAATCAAAATATCGAATTCACGAAGGAATGCGAGGTATTCAGCTTGCCACTAAAATCACATGGAATAACGTGTTCAACTTCCAATATGATCTACCTGATTGCATTTTGAATTTAGAATCAGATTTAAATCGGCGATTTTTGTTTGCAAAACTAGGTGACCTCTATTTATGCCTCTATAAATCGCATTTTATGGAGTATAGAGTTTACTCCATAGGTGTATACTCCATTTAGGTGTGAAAAAAGGGAGTGAGTGGAAATGTAAATAAATCCAGAGAGCCATGTTCAGCGATGGACTTGTGTAGCTAATATTGTAGCAGCATTGGAGAGACTTTCAATTTGTTTAGTTAGGTAAAAGCTGCGAACAGTCCGAACAGTGAACATAATAAAAATTGCATGCGTTTCATTTTACAAAATTTCTGTTCACAAAGAATATATTTCGAACACAGCGTAAAAGTAATGCAGGATATTTTAAAAAGATAACTTTACAGTGACGTTTTCAGAATAATCTGCAAAAGACACAAATCATTAGTAGTACAAAGTTGATGAAGAATCACGTTATTATTTTGTCGTATGTCCCACTAGTTTTCCTACAGTGGTAGTTGGCATCCACGCCTAAGGGAACGAATAAATGAGTCTATTGTCCCGAGCTCGTGCTCAGCCCATTTGAAGATAGACAATACCCATTGTCGTATACTCAAATTATCCTAAATTCGTTGAGGTAGCAACTTTGTGTTTCCAAAAAAGTAGTTGCGAAAATAAAGAGGGTTTCTGGGGCGATTTCAAATAAAATCAATGTAGGACGCCGCAGACGGATAAAAAATTGGAATACAGTTTAATTGCACGAAATGACATGTTTAAAAAATATATTAATTTTCAACATAAGGAACACGAAACTCGATTAATAAAACTCTATACTGTTCTCTATATATAACATAATTATTATTACAAAGTATGATTTGGTATTTGGATTTGGTTTGATATTAATTTTGAGAAATGGAACATTGAAAACTGACCCAATTTAAATTGTCCATTTGGAACACCCAAACTCAAACTAAGCTCGTAAACATGAATAGATGCGCAGAACATGTCTCGTGTGACCGTAAGTGAATCTCGGCTGCTGAATAGAATATCAGAATATGAGCAAACTTGGAATTCAGCTGAATATTTCACTATGTTGCCATTTTCTCCTTGCTGGACTTGGAGCGAAAGAAAAACATAGAATGTACCAGCTGCATTACCTCAAGCGTATGCTGTTAAAACCAGCTAAGAGATCCGAGGGTTTGAGTATATTGCAATTTAGGCGATGGGCTGACAACCTGTCATTACAGCAATATACCTACAAATCTATCTTAAATAACCCTCAATACTTTGTCAGACGTTGCGGAATGACCTTTGTTTAGGTCGATTACGCTCTGCCTATTAGGGATAAAGACGTGATTATTATATGAATGTATGTATGTTTTTCACTATGAAACTTTCCTGTATTACATTAATCACTTAAAAGGAGACCCAATATTATAAAAGACACAGTTTAAAACATAAAAATCAAAAAATGGTTTATAGCTTTGTAGTGCACAATTTTTATTCGTGAGGAAACATTCACTTCTTTCTCTAAAGTCGATTAGATTTAGCTTTTAGCTTTTATAAAATTCATTAAGGGAACAGTTCTTTTATGTTCGAAGTCGTAATACTAATTAAAATATATCTATGTTCGATTTAATACTTAAATTTAAACAACACTTATCTAACAAAGAGCTTATTGAGAAGCAGCTTTTATTATAAGTAGGCTCTAAAGTGGCAATGAATTAAAAGTGAAGTATTTTCAATCGTTCATTTCGTGGCAAGTTAAAATGTCCGCCATTTTGCCACGATTACGCTCTGCCTATTAGGGATAAAGACGTGATTATTATATGAATGTATGTATGTTTTTCACTATGAAACTTTCCTGTATTACATTAATCACTTAAAAGGAGACCCAATATTATAAAAGACACAGTTTAAAACATAAAAATCAAAAAATGGTTTATAGCTTTGTTGTGCACAATTTTTATTCGTGAGGAAACATTCACTTCTTTCTCTAAAGTCGATTAGATTTAGCTTTTAGCTTTTATAAAATTCATTAAGGGAACAGTTCTTTTATGTTCGAAGTCGTAATACTAATTAAAATATATCTATGTTCGATTTAACACTTAAATTTAAACAACACTTATCTAACAAAGAGCTTATTGAGAAGCAGCTTTTATTATAAGTAGGCTCTAAAGTGGCAATGAATTAAAAGTGAAGTATTTTCAATCGTTCATTTCGTGGCAAGTTAAAATGTCCGCCATTTTGCCACTTTACGGTGATGACGGGCCATTGAGCTCGTTATTTACTTCAGTTACGCTCGGCAGTCATGTTCATATTTTCAATTTCGAGTAGCACTAGCAGTATCGTTTTTTTTTTTCAACATATAGTGGCAAACACTTTACGGTCTGCCTGACGGTAAAGCGGGCGAGCACCGCAGCTTACAACATTTATGGTATCATTCTAAAGTTCGTATTTATAAAACGATCTCAAGATTGAGAGCAATTTTAAGTATGGATTTGTTTGACATTCCATCTTATACTGAGATTAGATTATTTATTGTTTTATTTCTGAAACGAACTCAAACTCACTGTCAATCTTGAAATACGAACCTAAGAATTGGCCCTAGACCATTTTACACTGTTGGTTATACGACTGTTTCTATGTGTACGTACAATAAATATATAAATAAATTGATGATCGATCGTATATTATATTATTTGTCAGCCCGTCGCCTAAAGTACAATATACTGAAACCCTCGGATTTACTAGCTGGTTTTACAGCATGCCCGGGAGTAAATTGAGCTAGCACATTCTATGTTTTTCTCTCGCTCCCAGGCTAGTAAGGAAGAACATTATAATGATTAAAAATATATCTGTACATATAATAAATCTCTAGAAAGGTCGTGTCTGAACATTTAATATTTAAAAAAAATATATATTGCAGCAGTCATTATTAACGATATAAAGACCAAATCATTTCTTTTTAATTTTTTTGTCTGTATTTTAACACATCACGCCAAACTACTTAACCGATTTCAATGGGACGTTTTTTTATTTAACTCAGTGTTACCCAGGTTGCAACTTAGGATACCTAAAATCACGCCACCTCACTTAGAGGGTAGGCAAGAAATTCGAATTTAGCTGTTTTTTAACCGATTTCGATCAAACTTTTTTTATTCGACTGATTGTTATCTAGGAAAAAACAAATGATATAAATAATCACGCCACCTGAGTTGGGGGTAGATAGGAAATTAAATTTAGATTTTTTTCTTCGTTAGTGACACAAATAAATAAGAGTAAAAAGAGTAAAACGTTCATCAAGACGATGGACAACCCGACCCCGACCGCCTTTGGCGCCATAACCGTAAAGAACGGGGTGATCTATTCCTGCTTAAAATGATGTCCCTTTCATCCCCTCATGATAGAAAAAGTCGTGTATAGACTTTTTTGCTACTACGAAATGGCTCAATTATGAAATTAAATCGAGCGAGGGGATCGCCAACCCGCCGGTAGTAAAACCGCGGCTGAGTGACCTGGGATCGGCGAAGTCAACGGCTTTCCAACGCGGTAAAAACTCAAAAGTTCAACAGAAGTATTTTTGTTCCCAAAAAAAATCTCACCACTGCGATCTAAAAATATCGCCAAATCGTACAGCGACATCTGTAAATACACGGTATAGAGATCTTATGTATTTACAGTCAAAACCATGAAAATCTAATCAAAAACTTTAGCACTTATGGTTTACGAAACGTTAAATAAATTTGATAGGTCCGCCACTGCCCACTAGATGACAGTATGTAAAATTTAAAACAAAAAATACATCGCTGTTTAAAATCATAACCACCATGCGTACGGAGTCGCGGGCACAGCTAATATTACATATGTACTGAAAATGGGTCTGCTATTGGTTCCAATCTAGATTAGATGAAAAGTGATATTAGAAGAGACATTAATCGGCGATAGAGTTAACTTACAAAGAAGAAGACTCATGCGATATTTTATGATCCAAAGAGCGGTTTTGCCCTGCTCCGTATTCGGTTCGTATCCGGGAAAAATTGTATGCATTGGCGCGGAAATGTATGACAGATTCCATTTATTTTTTTCACGGATTCGAACTGAATATGGAGCAGTGCAAAAATGCTCTTAGAAATTGCTTCCAGTAAGTATTTCTTCTTTACCCGAACAATGATTTCCTTATCCCATGTATCGTGCGGAGTGTCACTCGACGCGGCGAGCACGTGACCGCGCAGACTCCTGCACTAATCTCGCGCGCGGATATGGATGAGACAAGTGTCAATACATAGCTTTTAAGGTGAATCTTTATTGTGCTTCTTCGTAGCGTCGTTTCTGTATAGATTTATTTTCACCATATTCGGTCAAAGTCTACGATAAAGATGATCTTTTACGTCATATATTTTGTTTATGCTCAATTTGTGTTAAGGCCCGTATTAATAAACAGCACTTGAGACTGACAGCTAGTTTTGAGTTCGTATCAAAAATGTAATTTCATTACAAAATTACCTGCCAAATCCATACTTGATATTTGTCTCAATCTTATAGTCGCTTTATAATACGAGTCATGAACTGGCGGTCAGTCTCAAGTGCTGATTATAATAACGGCCCTAAGTGTTCTAGGTATTCAATTTGTCCACTGTCCAAATATTTTTATTAGGATCGATCACAAAATCTTGGATTATCTATAAGATGATTTCGATTGATATTGAGATGACAATAGCTATGAGCCCCATTGATAAATATAAGCTATAAATACCAATAAACAGAGATATGACACATGTGTCGGTAAAAATAGAAGGATTATAATAGAAACATACATACATATAATTACGCCTTTAACCCTGATGGGGTAGGCAGATCGTAAACGACCTACATGAAGGTCGTTCCGCCACGTCTGACAAGGTTTTGAGGGTTATTTAAGATAGATTTGTATGTACGAGTATATTGCTGTAGTGACAGGTTGTCGGCCTATCTCCTAAATTGCAGTACAGTGAAACCCTCGGATCCCTTAGCTGGTTTTTACAGCATGCCCGAAAGAAAATGCAGCTGGCATCTTCTATGTTTTTCTCTCGCTCCCAGTTCAGCATAGAAGATATAGAAACACTATTTAAAAATAATATATAATAAATGTTTTATTTGGCAAATACACACAAAAACATGCAATACATTTCTCAACAGCCCCCACGCTAGGTGAGACCTGTATCGTGGGCGACCTTAAACGTAATAACAAACATGATATTTAAATTAGATAAAGGTGGACGAGTCTAAAACTAGTATTATTTACATCGAAAGAATGAGATAGGTCGTACTATCATCCTACATTGGGATTATTGTGAGCTAAAATCATCGCAGTTACATAAAGCGTTATTCATAGCAATGTAATACGCTTACTACACTGTAGTAATACACTACGCTTCCCACGCTGTAGTAATGCACTACGTTTGCTACGCCGTAGCATTTTGCTACGATGTTGAAAAGTACGTAGCACACGCTCTTTCTGCAATGTTTCATTTGGATTGGGTTCTACTCTTGACACTTTGTCAGCCATCATGTGGTATTTCCGATAGAGGTTAGAGTTGTATGTGCATATAAAACCCTAATTTAAACTGAGAGTGTGTTCTTCTTCCATGCTGGACTGGGAGCGAGAGAAAATATCGAATGCGTTAGCTGCATTTCCTCCCGGGCATGCTGTAAAAAATTGCTAAGGGATTCGAGGGTTTCAGTATATTGCAATTTAGGCGATGGGCTGACATCTACAGAAAGTCAGAAGTGGCGGAATTACCTTGGTTATTTCGTTTTTGCTCTGTCTACCCCGTAGTGGGATAAAGGCGTATGTAATGTATGAGAGTGTGAAAGCTTTTTTGAAGATAACTTTTTCTATTGTCTACTCTCTCTCTTTTAGAAATATGACATGGCTGACAAAGTGTCACGAGTAGAACCCAAGTTCAGCCCTGACGCAGTGAGCTTGGCTGAAAAACCTGGACATAGACGTTTGATCTAAGCAGAGATTGCTATACGTTATGAAGTTGAGGGTTGTATGCATTGAAACACAAACGAAGCTAGTAGATTTATTCATAAAGTGAGTCGTCATGTATTCGTCCTGGCAGAGAGCAGAGAGGTCAAAGTGAGTATTGTTTAGCTTCGTATTGGTTTCCTGGTCACGTTCTGGGAACAACTACTCACAGTGCACGAGCTCAACTCGCCTCGCGCGACCCGCCGGGGACAAAAACACCGAGAAAGCGAGAAATAAATGGTGTCGAGATGTCGAAGCGTGCTGTTTTTGTATTCAAACTTCGGCTCTAAATCAAAAACTACTTCCAGAAGTCGCATATAATACAGCGCGGGACATGTTGTGTCATCGCCAAGAACATTTCCCCTTTATATTGCTAATGCTAACCCCTGACGTCATAAAAATATTTGCAGTCGTAAATAGATACGAACGTTCTTTGTATACGTTCAGCGATACTTATAATAAATTTATAAATTAGTACACAATAAAGAATATGTATGAAATGGTTGAGTCTCTGTTTCTATGTATGTTCATGTCACCACCCTCGTCATATTTTGTATCTTTTACGAACAACACACACATAGTGGAAAATGACATGTGCTAAGCACAACAGTTGTATTCCTAATTATAATGAAATTAATTTTATGTCGGTAATAAACATTGTGTATCCTTTATATCTTTGGTTACAAATAACCAATCTGTATTTACGATGATCACTTTGATATATTTCTAAATACATTTCAGATGCAATACATACATACATATAATCACGTCTTTATCCCTAATGGGGTAGACGACCTAAACAAAGGTCGTTCCGCCACGTCTGATAAAGTTTTGAGGATTATCTAAGATAGATTCGTAGGTATATTGCTGTAGTGACAGGTTGTCAGCCCATCGCCTAAATTGCAATATAAAAAAACCCTCGGATCCCTCAGCTGACTTTTACAGCATGACCGGGAAGAAATGCAGCTGGCATATTCTATGTTTTTTTCTCGCTCCCAGGCCAGCATGGGAAAATTCTATGTTATAATACATTTAACAACTTTAAACGATTATGGTAAAAAAAAACAATAAGTAACACAAGAATAATATTTTATTTATATGTTTTAATATCTTGCAAAAAAACACACGAAATATAAATCGTAGTTCTTGATACAATAATATCAGGCGATGCATGGCTACCATGCCTACTAATTAATGAAAAACTTCAAAGTACCGACAGTCATTTAGTTTATGTTTATGTCACTTAAAACTTAATGAATATGTACATGTAATGTGTATATACATGTCAATCTTAAAACTAACAATAGGTACTAGACTAGGGCCTCCACACCCTAGCACTTCGTCAAACGCTTCTCTCCAAAATGTGTCCATAATGCTCGCCGCATTCCCCCGCTGTATGGCCAGTGATATATGCTGGGCAAGGAAGAAACCGGATCTGGGGTCCCTCTCCCGCATCCGTCTTCCCACTACTTTTTTTTATGAAGCTCAACGCTTAGAGCCCCACGCGTCGGCCGTCTCTACAGCGATCGGCATTAAATCATGGGCTAAAGTACTTTAGTTCTCTTACATGTTCAAAAAGCTCCATCTAAACGTTTTCATCAAACATCCTGGATAAATAAAAGACGTGTGTCAAAACATGGAATATGGCAATGAGGGGGATCTTTATGCACTGTTTACATACAGTCGATAAAATAAAAATGAAGTGCAAAAAAGACGGTGAAACCGTGCAAAGAGACGGTGGACTCACATACATACATAAATCACGCCTTTATCCCTTACGCGGTAGGCAGAGCGTTTAACGCCTCGTAAAAGGCGCTTTCGCCACGTCTGACAAAAATTGAGGGCAATTTTAGATTGTAATATGTATTGCTATAGTGACAGGTTGTCAGCCCAACGCCTAAATTACAATACACTGTAACCCTCGAGTCCCTTTTGCTGACTTCAACAGCATGCCCGGGAGGAAGGGCAGCTGGAACATTCTATGCTTTTTATCTCTCCCAGTCCAGCATGGAAGTACAAATAAGGTGCAAGTAGGGTGGACTCACCTCAGCATAATAACTTGGCCATGGGACATACGCGTCAAAACAGCTTATCAGAATCCGGTAAAACCGGCCGGAACCGGCCTGGAAGCGAGAGAAAAACATAGAATGTGCCAGCTGCTTTTGCTCCCGTGCATGCTGTATAAACCAGCTAAGGGATCCGAGGGTTTCAGTATACTGTAATTTAGGCGATAGGCTCACAACCTGTCACAACAGCAATATACATACAAATCTATCTTAAATAATCCTCAAACTTTGTAAGACGTGGCGGAACGACCTTTTTTTAGGTCGTTTACGCTCTGCCTACCCCATTAGGGATAAAGACGTGATTATATGTGTGTATGTATGTTTTCACTATGAAAATTTCCTGTTTTACATTAATTACTTACAAGGAGATCCAATATTATAAAAGACACAGTTTAAAACATTAAAATCAAAGCATGGGTTATAGCTTTGTAGTGCACAATTTTTATTCGTGAGGAAACATTATTTTCTTTGATTATATGTATGTACGTTCTGAAATGAGTAGCTTTTAATTAATTATGATACAGTATGCAGCAATACTTATAAATATGTTTGTTAAAGTAATGATGTGGTATTTATGCATGTCCTCCCGGGACATCCTCCTCTCTGTCGAGTGGGTATCGAGTCTATGGACCCTATGAACCCTGGTGTCAGAGTTTTTAAACCGCCTAGTAGCACAACTATCAGGCCTCTGACATGGTTTTGTGTAACGACCACTATCAAAGACAGCGACCGGGACCGACGGCTTAACGTGCCCTCCGAAGCACGAAATCTTTTTCTTTTTCGGACAATCAGGTGATTTAGCCTGCAATGTCCTACCCAAACTGGGGAAAAATTCACAAAGTGATAAATTCTCAAATATCAACTTTGTGTTTTACCCCCTGGGAATCGAACCCAGGACCTCCGGATCGGGAGCCCATGGCACTAGCCACTAGACCACGGAGGCAGTTAGTTTCCCGGGACATGACAAGACACAAATAGTGTTTCTATATCTTCTATGCTGAACTGGGAGCGAGAGACAAACATAGAAGGTGCCAGCTGCATTTTGTCCATGGCATGCTGTAAAAACCAGTTAAGGGATTCGAGGGTTTTTGTATATTGCAGTTTAGGAGATGGGCTGACAACGTGTCACTACAGCAATATAACTACAAATCTATCTTAAATAACCCTCAAAACTTTGACAGACGTAGCGGAACGACCTTTATTTAGATCGTTTACGATCTGCCTACGTCATCAGGAATAAAGGTGTGATTATATGTATGTATATATCTATACATGATAATATCTGAGCAGAGAAATCTTACTCAACGTAATGACTTGTACCGCTTTCGGGTGAGTAAGTGCGGAGTACGCTAAGTTAACATTAGTCATCCGAGATGGTGGATCTAACTATTGCTCGGCGAAGGCTAACGATGTTTGTCTCGTTAACTAAGTTTCAGTAGTTAGTACAACTTCACGGCTTCAAACTGTAAGTAAACCAACTGATATAAATTATTTGCTCACCTGGTATTGAATTACATAGATACGTTGCTCACTCTAATTATTTTTATAACCATTTATTGTACACAGAAACATACAAAGGACAAAATATTGTGTACTAGCTGTGCCCGCGATTTCGTACGCCCGGTTTGTATGGAAAACACGCAGTATCGAACATACTGAAAACGCTTCTCCGTGCGTAGGAGTGGGATCTGCATACCCGCGCGCGGAATCGTGTTTCGCATTGTCTGATCTTTGTTTTTGTATGGAAAACACGCTTCCGCGCGCGAGCTAGCAGATCCCGCTCCTACTCGCGGAGAACCGTTTTCAGTATGTTCGACACTGCCTGTTTTCCATACAAACTGGGGTACTTACTCAATATTAGAATGGTTTGCATGATTATTTCTAACCTAGGCTGGACACCAGGTAATTAAAAAAACAGTCAAATAAAAAGTCCTTTTATTATTATATTCTTTTAAAAATTAAAAATACAGTACACCTAAAAAAATAAACAACTTATCTCTATAAGAGATCTCTTCCAGCCAACCTAATGGGGATAAAAGATGGGAAGTTCACGGGAACAGATACAGTTAGTATAATTTAATTCCAAATTGATATATAATAATACTAATACACATATTAACATACTATAATAAACTAATGTATATAAATATATTTATATGATACATAAATGATAAAATAAAATATAATTATATACGTCATAGAGAGGTCATAAAATGCTCTTTCAGTCTTTTAAGATCGGTTAAAAACGATAAGAGTTCAATTTCTTACCTTCCCCCTAAGTCAGGTGACGATTATTTGTATCTTAACTTTGAGTTTAAGTAATGCTCAGTCAAACAAAAAAGTTCCATCAAAATCGGTTAAAAACTACTGAAATTCAATTTTCTGCCTACCTCCCAAGTCATGAGGCGTGATTATTTGTATCGTAACTTTGATTTTAAATAATGCTCAGTCGAATAAAAAAGTTCTATAAAATCGGTTAAGAAATAACTAAATTTAAATGTCCTGCCTACCCCCTAAGACAGGTGGCGTGATTTTAGGTATCCTAAGTTGTAACCCGGTTAACATACAGTTGAATAAAAAAAGTCCCATCGAAATCGGTTCAGTAGTTTTGGCGTGATGTGGTAACATACACACAAACAGACAGACAGACAACAAGACAAATAAAACGTTTTCATCTTTATATCGTTAATAATGCCTGCTGCAATAAAGAACGTGCATATAAAATATTTTCAGTACCTGAACTTATTTTCTACAAACATCTTAAATTATGAAAAGAACAGTGCAAACAGAAATAAAATTGATCAAAAAATCACCGAGATATACCATTATAAAGATAGACTATCTATCTCTCTCTTCGAAACGACAATTTATATGGAATTAATATGGCTCTCCTGTATTATGACGTCATATGACAGTTCGGACCTCTCTTTTTAACTAACCACTTTAAGGCATTATAACTCTCAAACTGATGAATATTTTGCGAAAATTCCTTCACATCCGTTCATCTATGGTGCCAATAATTCTTACTAATAGTTTTTAAAAAATCATGAGTATTCCCTATTATTTTTTGGTAAAAATATTCAATGTATAGACACGACCAGTCAGTCTCCCTAGCCTTATCCCGTATCTCACGGGGTCGGCTTCCTAATCTAGGGGATTGAACGAGGGTCCCCTAGATTAGGACACGACCCTTCCAAAGATTTATTATATGTATAGATTTTTTAACAAATACACAACAGACACTGTTTATCTCTAAAAAGAGATTTCTTTTTAATATATCATTTTTACAAAACGATAAATTCATAATATTAACTCCGAGTGTCCTTCGTGAGTATTAAACCCACTATTTCTGGATTGAAAGCCTAGATCAATAGACCACAGAGGCAGGTTTTGGTTGATTATATTTTACTTGGAACATTTTATTGTTAAAATGCATTTGTAATGATCACTTCTTCGCACTTCACCATTAAACAGTGAAGCTCACCTTCACATCGAGTAAAATTATAAAATGATCCCAAATTGATAAGGATAATGCACGCTAAGATAAGATGATTTAAACCAGTATTTTAAAAAAGAATTCAAACAACCCGACTGTAGTACTACAAAAATATTTTAATGCATTAATTATTCTAAAATTGAGCTTTCGTATGTAAATAATATATATTTATGTAACCTCCTTTTCATTACTTTTGTTTTGATACGCCACTCGATAGGTTCAGCCGAAAAAAAAATGTTTGAAGAGTTTTAACGCCTAAAATCCTACTTTCTGAATTTTGAAAAATTAAACTTATTTAAGAACATTCGGGTGTTTAAGGCCAATGGAACGATACCCTTTTGGTCGAATTCCATCCAACCGTTTCGGAGATACGAGAGAAATATCATAACATACATACGCGTGAAAGACATAACCCTTCTTTGACAGTCGGGTAAAAAGCACGTTGAGCCAAATATATATATTACCATTCCCACTAAATACTCTACACCTTCGTAAAATCAATGGTCTTATACGACAAGCAGCATACATAGATTCCGTAGTAGAATAGGCATCAAACAATTTCACGTTGAATGAAGAAGCTTTGAGCAATCACCTCGAATGGATTTTCCTCGAGTAAGGAAAAAGTGCGCGAATATTAATATGACGGCGCGGGAATTTAATATTTGGCGAAGGACAAGAAAGCTGGGGAATTTCTTACCTGAATTTCATGTATGAATCGGGCATAGGGGATGCATAAGGGGAACATATCAAATACTTCTTTATGAGTTTGTGGAGAGGCTCGGTATGCTCTGTAACGCTTATGATTACAATTTTGCGAGCTTTTACGGCCATATAAGGACGGAACATATTAGGACAGCTTAAATCAATATTTTTCTTTTCTCAATTATATGGAACAAACTAGAATGATACTTTATATTTTATCACCGTACCGCGCTTCTACATGTTTGAACAACACATGTTGACATTTTATAATAATCGTAGAATACAAACAATTACTTTGAAAATAGAGAACAGAATAGCACCGTCTTATGTTCTTTAAAGTGGTTTTCACTTAAAAGAAAATGCATTGCTTGTCAAGACAAAATACAATCTTTGTAAGATAACACAGTCTTTGTTTTATTTTATCACATATCATATTTTCCATGTATTTCCTCAACTGCATGTGACGTGAATGTTTTATCCATTTTATTTCACGTATTTTGTATGTACTGTACGTTATGCGTTAGAATTACATCCAGTTTGAAGGTTTGTGTCTAAATTATGAATTCTAAATCTAAGTTTCATAATTATTAGGCATATATTTTAATGTTAACCTATTTATTCCCGTTTTCTTCATCTAAATATGTTCACCATTTATTCCCTTTTTCTTCACCTAAAATACTACATAGATTGTTCATCTAAATTTATCGGCTTTCTGCTCTCGGGTTCGTTGGGTCGACGTGGGTTGGTTGGTCGACGAGGGTTGATGGGTCGACGCGGTTTATTGTGTCGACGTGGGTAGATGAGGCAACGTGGTTACAGTGGTTTGGTGGTGGTTTTGGTGATGAGAACGTGTTGAGTACGCGGTGAGTACGTAAAAAGAGGTAGTGAATACGTGATGAGCACGTGGTGAGTACATGATGAGTACGTTATGATTTTACGTTATGAGTACGTCATGAGTACGTCATGAGTAGGTTAAGAGTACGTTATGAGCACGCAATGAGCACGACATGAGTACGTTATATGAGCCCGTTACGAGAACAATACGACTAGGTCATGAGACGTCTTAACATAACGTGCCTTTGACATTCTCAAGATTGTAGACTTCTCGACATTCTCGATATCTCGACATTCTCAAGATTCTCGAGATTCTTGAGATTCACGAGATTATTGACTTATCGATATTCTTTATGAACATTTTCTTCAAAATTCTAAAGATTCTTGACAGCTCGACATTCTCGAATTTCTCGACATTATCTACATCTCGCTAGTAGGGACTCAGAAGCTTAAAGGTACATTACTGAATTCTATTGGCAATGGAGATCAAAGTGATTTGTTCAAAGGTTCGATTTCCTGGTCATTCTATGTCTTGTTATGTCAACATCGAAATAGTATCGTGTTCTCCGGATGTTTATTTATTTATCTGAGACTTCTGTATTCTTTTTATTTCAAAACCGTACCTTCATTTATTTTAGACATAAAAGAAAACTCAATAAATTAAGCCATGTTATCTTTTTCCGATAAAATATGTAGACATTTCTTTAGATCTTTTGTAAAAGCGTGTCAAAGGAAACATATTCTTATCGAAAAAATAACATGTTTCCCTGAAATATGAAATATGAATTGTAATTTCTTAGACTGCGTAATTAGAATAAAATCATTCAAGGGTACAAGTCCTATTTTATTCTTTACACCTAGATTTTACGAATTTATCATTTACAATAATTTTGCTCTTAATTTTACACGTGACGATGATGAGACAAAATGATTATTTAGTTTAGTTTATTTATTCCACAAATAAATTAAATTACAGTCAATACAATAATGTTATTCGTAATGTGATCGTCAAAATTGTACAATACGGGGTGTAACGGACAGCGTAACGCAAACTGATAGGGGTTGCTCAGTTAACGAAACTGGACAACTATCACCAGAAATTTATTTCAGGGAACAAAAAAAAAATGACTTTCCCATACAAAATAACCACCTCTTTTAGACAATTTGTATGAAAAAGACAATTTATTTTTTAATTTCCTAAAATTATTTCCAGGTGATAGTTATGCATTTTCGTTGACTGAGCAACCCCTAACAGTTTGCGGGACGCCTTACACAGGGTATAAATTAAGTTAATATGTAAAATAATAAAAGAGCCCGATGGTGTAGTGGATAGGGCCGCTGCCTCCTAAGCGGGAGGTCGTGGTTCGAATCCCACCACGTACCAATGTGATTTTCGGTTGTCGAATTTCATATATACGTTTATTCGGCGCTTTTTCCGTGCTTCGGAAGGCACGTTAAGCCGTTGGTCCCGGTAAATATCGTTAAATACCGTAGATATTAGTCGTTAAGCCATATCAGAGGCCAGTGCTAAGCATTGGCGGCTTGAAAACTCTGACCTAATCTAGGATTGGGTCTGGTTTCCCTTCTGGATTGCGGAGGTCAGATGGCAGTCGCTCTGTGTAAAAACCAGTACCCTCGTTCAATCCCCTAGATTAGGTAGCCAACCCCGTGAGATACGGGATAAGGCTAGGGATATGATGATGTAAAATAATAAATAACAATAAAATAAAATCAAAAATAAAATCCAAAATTCATGTCAATAATATACTTTGATTACAAAATACATATAAATCAAAATTTAATTTATATCACACATGTTACAGAGAAAAATGCTATTTCTAATAAGATGTTCTTTAATCGAATTCTAAATGCTTCGTCACATGCTCATTTTGCATGTCTAGCGGTAGTTTGTCATACAACGACGGACCAATCACGCGCGGGTTTCGCTCGGCACTAGACGAACGGGAGCTAGTCGTCCTGGACTCGTAGGATTCTAATTCCCGCGCTTACGCGTTCAAACTGAGGCGTGTTTTTACGGGCAAGGCTATAGAACAATAAGGTAATTAGAGCTTTTCAGAATGACATAAGTGGTAAGATTCTCTATTTTGCCGATAGGTGGCTTTTCAAAAGAAGCTATCCAAGTCTTGCTTATGTCTGTTTGATTAGGGCTGCGTTCAGACGGCTCAGTATAAAAAATTATAACGTATGATTTTTTGAATGGTTTCGGAAACAAATATCAATCTGATCTTTTCTTTGGTAGCCTGCGCTAATTCTGCCAGAAAAATCTTAATTTCACGTTAAAATATATTTATAATGAATTACGATCGTGTGAACATTGACATTTCACGTACAGCTAGAGCTATCTGATGGAGCTTTTCAAACTATGCAGCCCACCTTGAAAAGACCTAATTACCTTATCACTACATAGTATAAAACAAAGTCGCTTTCTCTGTCCCTATATCTCTATGTATGCATAAATCTTTAAAACTACGCAACGGATTTTGATGCGGTTTCATTTAATAGATCGAACCCTGGGTAGCTGCTAGTTGTTCTATATAAAAAAAGCTGCAGCTTTTACCGTACATTTATCCCCTGGTCTCTGCGGAAAGACATTGGGTGATGCTATTCTAACCCGGCACCACAAAAGCAAATCCCAAAATAGTTATGCATTAATACATATTTAGATAGTGCCCACACACATTTGTGAATCGCACGCGTATCTTACTAAATTGCTCGCTTTAAATTTATGTCCCAACTTTGGTAACAGGTGTGTTCTATTGATTATATTTGCTGTCTGTGCCTAACGATAGCAATTTCGTCTATCGAAACAATAATGTATCTTGAAGGTGAGTTTCATGACTTGTGTTTCATTGAAATTTATTTAAAGTAATACGCTATATTAGTTATATTTAAACTGAAAAGAAAAATTTACTTAACGTGTTTGAAAAAAATAAACTTCCCAAGAGAGACTAGTGAGTTCACAAAAAATCAAGCCCCGTTACTAATTGTATCTCACTATTTATCTAAGTTTAGATAAATTAATTCAACACGAAAATACTACCTCCGTGGTCTAATGGTCAGAGCAATGTGCTTACGATCCGGAGGTCATGCGTTCGATTCCCAGAGCGGGAATACAATGTTTATTTTTGTCAATTTATCACTTTATGAGGTTTTCCCCAGGTTGGTTAGGACATTGTAGGCTGGATCACCTGATTTTCCGAAAAGAAAAAAGATTCCGTGCTTCAGAGGGCACGTTAAGTCGTCGGTCCCGGTCGCTGTCTTTGATAGTGGTCGTTACTCAAACCATGTCAGAGGTCTAATAGCTGTGCTACTAGTCGGTTTGAAAACTCTGACACCAGGGATCATCGGGTTGTTAGACTCGAGAATCCAAAAGAATAACAACACATAATAATAATAATAATGATTCCAAGCCGATTTCGGCTACAGTAACTGCTGGACGGACTCAGCAGCTAGCGTCTCGCGCATAAGAAGAAGAACACGGAACGAAAGATGGTACAGAGTATGTAATTCCAGCCTGTGCAAAGTTCAAGACCTGAATAAAAATTGCGGCAGCTACAAAATTAGGTGGGTACTTACTTCAAACACCGCGTAGAAAGAAAAGTTACAAAAAGGTTTTTTATCAGTCGTCTGTAGGCGGTCCATTGAGTAATTTGTAATCCTCTCACAGAGGAAATAAGTCTCCAACTGTGGAGCTTCACTTACTTTGAAGTTTTGCTCCGATGGGTTCTTTTAACGTGGACTAAATGGACTAAGTAAAAACAGTATAGTGGGATCCAATAATTATAGGAATTTTTGAGGACAGTTAAATTTAATTTATTTATAGCTGAAGGAGTATCCAAGAAATAAAAAAAAAAATTACAAGGTCAAAAGTAAAATAATCATCGCACTTCGGATTAAAAACGAATGAAATTATAGAAATAAAAATATTTTTTTAAATGATTATGGCCCGTAATTATAAACAGTACTTGAGATTGACAGCTAGTTTGAGTTCGTATCAAAAACGTCATTTCAGTACAATGTGGCCTGTCAAATCCATACTTAATATTGCTCTCAATCTTGAGATTGCTTTATAAATACGAGCCTAAGTATACAAAACAAAGCCAAAGTAGAGCTAGGCAACAAACTAAAAACATCCATTAACGGAGTTCATCATAACATTCGTGGCGCAAAATGTACCCACGAAAGAGATGCACTGAGTTAATTTACATTTTATTCATGTAAAATTAAGATTCGTTGTGCTCTCCTCTTCCACGCCGCGCTCACGCTCCGTGCAATTTCCATCCAGGCAGATAAGCAACGCAATATTTCACATTACACATGACGTTGTTTTCAGATAGCACTACACAGCCACGTGATGGTGTGTGCCATTAACAAGACCAGCGAAACAGCGCAAAACAGGGCACCATGAGATCCTTAGGTGCGTGGTGCGCCGCGCCGCACACGGGGGGAGAAACAGAATTAACGATGATAGATGACGAACACGACACGTGTATATTAGTTTTCGCCAGCTTCTGTTTGTGTATCGTGAAATAAAATACACTTCGACATTATTTTTTGGATGTCGTCTATCTGTAACCAATAATGGGACAAGGGTCGGAGAAGAAAAATAATAGTTAACCTAGTTAATCTTGCGTAACGTGGTAGAATAGTTAAATCGTGCGTTTTAACTAGGTATGTTTTTTACGGGACATAATACAAATCGTAAAAATGGGTTGAAAAAATTCTATGATAAATTAATTTGACTTATTTTACCTCTTTACCGGCGGAAGTCACAAATTGCGATCTGCCTAGTATAGACAGAAACTAAACATTAAGGGGATCTCCGCCGTGCACGCCAGCGCCCTCTGCAGTTAAGCAATCATTACTCTCTGAAAATGCAATTACTTGAAAATCCGGAAGATCAGATTGTAGTTTATTTCAAGCATTATAAATTAATAATTCAGGGTTCACTGCAGTTACAGATAGCAAAAGTGCTAGAAGTGGCCGTTTTTCGCAAATTTTCAATCTGTAACTACAACAACGAGCGTTGCAACTTTATGAGGTTCAAAATTATCTTCATTGCTTTAACCTCAATCTGATCTACCGGATTTTATCAGTGAATTATGATTTTTTGACTGATGAGGGCGCCACTTAGCCCTGGGAAGCCCCTTAGGAATACAACTTGGTAATTATAAATTGTTTCAAAGCCATCATTAAAAACCAATAAAGTCTCCACGGAGCATTTAGGAAAGTCAAAAGAGACAAGTCAATAACTGATTACAGAAGCGATAAAGCAAAATGCCTGAGGGATAAAAATCCGTTTTCATTGTCTGAGCTGCAGCAGCCGTCGCCTTAACGACCATCGGCTTTCAATCGAAAAAAAAACGATTTCAAAACAAAATTCTTCATGAAGCTCAACGCCTCTAAGATGTTGCTCTGGTTATTTGAATAGCCCTTTCAGGGGTTTACTGGCTTAAAATCTCGGACATAAAGCTGGTGTAGTAAATATGTTGACAAGTGATCACTCATTTTTATCAAAGTTTCGACCTAAGCACCGTATGAAAATCCGACTTTGTTATACTAAATTGCGCATGCAAAACATAGATTAATGTTGTGTCAATTTCATAAAACCGCAAAATAAAACGAACGAAAAAATTGGGTAATGGTCCGCAGCGGTTAAAATTATTAGAAATTCTCGCTTAAGATATTACCCATTCCATACGAAAAGGTTGCCTTTGTAACGGGGTCGTTTTAAACTAGCTCGTAACTCGACACAAACGTTTAAAGTAAAACTTTAAAAAACTATTAAATTGGATAGCGCCGCCATGCTGGCACGATTCCGGGTCTGCAATGACTTTCCTTACCGTTTTTCCGACCCAAATAAATAGAAGAAAGTTTTATTTAGAGACGACGTTAATGAAAATTTAACAGCAAATAAAATGAAGTAGGCGCAAACATTTCCTAAAAATAAAGTAAAGTAGACGACACTCGCATTGATAATATAGTTACTAGTGGGTATGTTTCAGAGTTTAAGAACTGTCTGCAACATTTTACGCGTCTCTAGTTAAAATAAACAAAACTGTTCATCAAGCTCTTGATCAATTAATTGCCTCGTATGAAATTGAATACTTGAACTAATAAAAAAGCAGCTGCCTTATTCTTCTTGTATTTTAGTTTTAAGATTTTTAAGGTACAATAAAGAGCTTACATACATACATACATTTTTAAGTGGATTTAATGAGAAAGTATAATTATTTTCAGCTATCGAAATGACTCCGTAAGAATATTTGTGGGGCATAGTTGAATCACTTCGTGCATTTCCTGATAAATATCAGTTCTGGAGAGCGTTGGCATGGACTCGGCTTGGAATCCTACCAAATTTAAATATCTTCTTTCAAAATCGTAAAGTTGACATTACGTACGACAGATCATGTGGTATTGTGTAGAATTGTCTACTTTTATACTTTACAGCCAGCTAACATAATTAAACTGCTAGTCCACGATTTTTCCAACTTTGTATACATACTTAGTAAAATTTGAAGTTTTAGCATTTGTATAATCAGGCAAAGACGAAAACGCAAAATTGCTTCGTTATGGGATATTATTATGCAAATAATATGACAAACATTAAAAGCAGCCCCCAGTTATATTATCATGACTCTCCCTAACAAGTAACACATTCACTTAAACTTTAATGAGAAAATCAAGCTTGCGTTACGACATGCTTAAACAAGATTACATACCTCCGTCGAATAATACAAGTTTATAGGCAATAAATAGTCAAGCTACAGAATAATTGATAAGAAGGTACTTACAACATTTTGGTCTAGTCTATATGAAGTAATAATGTTGAATAGATACTTTGTTAAAACAAGTTTTCTCTTTATTCGCACCTCTACAATATTACACGGGTTATGAAGCCATATTTTCGTTACAACGTCGAGGAGCATTCCCATCTTGCGGCTTGTTCCAAAATGCACCTTAGGGAGCGGACATGTATTTGAACGTGGGCGACAGAGTAGAAGATTACGGTTACCTAGGTACCTCAAATACCTAGTGCACAAGTTTTTTGATACAAAATCATTGACTAGGAAGTAGCAGCAAAAAAAATATCTGTTCTAGAAAACAGAAGTAATAACGTTGAATAATTAATAAACATAAGCTCAATAAAACAAGTTTCGGCTCATTCGCTCTTCGACAATGTTACACGGATTATGGAGCCATATTTTTGTTGCAACGTCTAGGATCATTCCCATCTTGCGTGCACCTTAGGGAGCGGAAATGTATTTGAACGATGGCGGCAGAGTAGAAGATTACGTACGTCAAATAATAAAAGATTTCTGATTCAGAATAATTGATTTGCAAGTAAAAAAAACAATTTTACCTATGAATGAACGAGTCAATGAAAACAGAAATAAGTAATAACATTGAATAAACACAAAAGCTCAGAAAAACTAGTTTTCGCTTCATTTTCGCACCTCTACAATATTACACGGGTTATGGAACCATATTTTTGGTACGTCTAGGAGCATTCCCATCTTGCGGCTTGTTCCAAAATGCACCTTGGGGAACCAACATGTATTTGAACGTGGGCGACAGAGTCAATCCAATTTGCGCCTTTGGCGGCGGCGAGTGGCCGCTACACAGGTTTATTTCTTCATTTTATTGCAGAATACCTGCAGGTATCTAGAGCGCATAGTCTTCGATTGGAACTTTTATATTGAGCAGACTACTCGAAAGTCAGACACTTTTTTATCAAGAGCATAATTTATAAAAAGTGTAAGGAATACACCTATAAGATAGTTCAGTTCTAGTTATTAGAAATCTTTTTTCTTATTTTTATAATATTTTACCTATTTCTACACTTTATAAACTTTGATAAAGCCTGTAACGATATTGAAAAATGAAATGGATTTCGTGTGCTTCCTTAATCAATCGAGTAAAATTTACCTTTCCTTGGTCCATCGACGGCTAAGATAAGGCAGATAAGGTACGAACTCTTCAAATTAAAAACTTGGCAGACTGATCCGTAGTCAACTTGGAGTTGCCTTATTAAAAAGTTTCGCACAGAGAGGTGAAAGTATCTAATAGGCATTATCAGTTTTATAAGTTTTATAGTAGTATTATTAATTAACGGGATTTCAGACTTCAAAGTGATGCTTCAGAGTTGTTAGAGAATTATTGTGATAACTTTTAGTTGTAAATAGTTAGCCCTAGTATAGGCTAGCCTTTTTGGGCTACTATTTGATTTAACTTCAGTGCAAGTGGATAATTTTTGTCTATTATCGAATCAAGTGGTTTCTATATTGTTTGTTAAATAAAAACAAAAAAACTACCTCCGTGGTCTAGTGGTCTGAGCCATGGGCTTCATAGAGTACCTGTGACGATCGCTGTAGAGTGTGTGACTGCGGTTAGCTTACTTGTTTTGTGTTACGAATTTAATAAAATTGAAATATTTTTAATTATTTATTTAATCGTATGCCGTTAGTACACCAAGTCGCTATTAGACAATGCACTATAATTATAATATTTTAATTTATTTTATTTTATGTGTGGTTTGTGTTGTGTATCAGTAATACATTACGTGGTTTAAAGGAACGAAGTGCTTTTTTTACAGTCAGTTTACCTCCTTGCAAATTCAATAATGATTAGGCTGTAGCGCGGTGCCAAGCTGTGTCATCATTATGTTGTAATGGTCACTTTTATACGAGGGTACGAAATAAATGACACTTTGCGACCCCTAAACGCACTTAGGGATAAATTGCTAACCAAACAACATTATGAGGTGATAAATTATATTGTTAGGAACGGACACACGGGATAGGGAATAATGTAAGCAGATTCTGTGGATATTCATTATTATTATTCATAAATCACACATATTTGATCATGACAAGGTTTCTAGTAGAAATGCTATCCAAGAAAATTGATGACATAATAGTATTATATTTTATCAGGCAATAAGTATGTTTAACTGCCTCCGTGGTCTAGTGGCTAGTGCCATGGACTCCTGATCGGGAGGTCCTGGGTTCGATTCCCAGGGGGGAAACACAAAGTTGATATTTGAGAATTTATCACTGAATTTTACCCCAGTTTGGTTAGGACATTGCAGGCTGAATCACCTGATTGTCCGAAAAAGAAAAAGATTTCGTGCTTGGGAGGGCACGTTAAGCCGTCGGTCCCGGTCGCTGTCTTTGATAGTGGTCGTTACTCAAACCATGTCAGAGGCCTAATAGTTGTGCTACTAGGCGGTTTAAAAACTTTGACACCAGGGTTCATCGGGTCGATAGACTCGATACCCACTCGACAGAAGAAGAATAAGTATGTTACATTTATGTTACAGTAGATAGTACGTAGAAAACTTAGAATGTGCCAGCTGTATTTCCTCCTGGGCATGCTGTAAGAAACAACTAAGGGAGGTTTCCGTATATTATAATTTAGGCTAAGGGCTGACAACCTGTCACTACAGCAGTACATCTACAAATCTATCTTAAATAACCCTCAAACCTTTGTCAGACGTGGTGGAACGACCTTTGTTCAGGTCATATACGCTCTGCCTACCCCATTAGGGTTAAAGGCGTGATTATATGTATGTTACAGTAGATAGTATATTCCAGATAATTTAAAGATACAAGTATAAGCACACACTGCATAGTATAAAACAAAGTCGCTTTCTCTGTCCCCTATATCCCTACGTATACATAAAATTTTAAAACTACGCAATCCATCTTCCATGCTGGACTGGGAGCGAGAGAAAAACATAGAATGTGCCAGCTGCATTTCCTCCCGGGCAGGCTGTAAAAACCAGCTAAGGGATTTGAGGCTTTCTGTATATTGCAATTTAGGCGACAGGCTGACAACCTGTCACTACAGCAATATACCTACAAATCTATCTCAAACAATCCTCAAAACTTTGTCAGATGTGGCGGAACGACCTTTGTTTAGGTCGGTTCCGCTCTGCCTACCCCATTAGGGATAAAGTCGTGATTATATGTATGTATGTATGTATGTATGTAGAAATACTGATAATTTCCGTGCGAAGCGGGGGTGGGTCGCTAGTATCTTATAAAAAAGAAACAATGTTAGCCACACCACATTACAGTACACGTATTATTTTCGGCAATCGACAATATGGAGCTTACACCAGCTACGAATATCGTCATATCAGAAAAATTCTGCTTGACAGTCAGTATTTTTGTGCCTGAAGCATTGGTTTACTTTGTGGACCAACGACTCATGCATACTCGTAACAATAATACAGTTTTGACAAAGCTTGAATAACGCAAGGCCTTTGAGAGATCAAAGAGTTGGTACTGTAAACATTATTACCTTTATTTGTAAAAGGCGAGTCAAAGAATAATCGTTATTCCGCATGCATTTATTTAAGAAGAGGTGTCTGTAGTGGTGGTACTGGCGACGAGTAAATCCCTGCGCCTCGCCACGTCCGTATACGAATAGCCCGTGAACAAATATTTATGCTAAGCCTTAATTAATTGCCTGGAAACTGTTTTCAGTTGTATTTATTTACTTGCCCGACGTTTTGATAATAAAATGTTAGTTTTTGAAAGAAGGAGGTGTAATAATAATAAACCAGTTTGTAAACGTTATATACCTATGTGTTACGTTATTGTTATTAGTTTGTCTACGAGTAATAAAATGCTACTTCTCATACGAAATTAAGATCTTCAAAGTTCAGACTTTCCATATTTTATTTTATTTTCTCTTCTTCTTCTTAGCCTTCATCTATCATTTTCTTGGTGTATCATTTTCTTGCCTCTTTTCTGTCATATCAGTCTCCTCTAGCCTGAGCCACCTCTATCCTCATAGATCCGGCTTCTCTCTCGATATCGTCACTCCATCGCATTTGAGGTCTTCCTACAGGGCGTGTCTCTCCCCATGGGCTCCACTCATCAACTTTCTATTTTATTTGTGTTAAATTGACAGTTACAAACTCCATACCCTCTTGCATCGTGAACGTAGAGCAATACAGCAATGCCCTATTAATATGTCAAGGCGGTATAAGTCCCCGAGCGAACATCGTCGTACCACTTCGCTAAACATTCGAAGGAAATGCGCGATGCACGACACTTATGAAGCAATTTACCGCTTCTATGAATTCTACAGACGATTTACATTAGTTAAACTTTCCGCTGCAATCTCTACACTTTGAGTTAACTTGCTTACGTAACAAGATTTCTGGTAAACCGGTAACGTTTCTCATTTAAGAGGTTTTTCCGGTGCGCCCTCACTTGTTAAAATAAACATAACTCGCAAAATATTGACATTTTCAAAACTTTTCTCTGTCACTTCTTTAGATTAAGGCTCGTAATTATGAAGCGATCTCAAACTTCATCATCTCCCTAGCCTTGTCCCGTATCTCACGGGGTCGGCTTCCTAATCTAGGGGATTGAACGAGGGTACTGGTTTTTACACAGAGCGACTGCCATCTGACCTCCGCAACCCAGAAGGGAAACCAGACCCAATCCTAGATTAGGTCAGAGTTTTCAAAACGCCAATGCTTAGCACTGGCCTCTGTAAGGGCTTAACGACTAATATCTAAGGTATTAAACGATATTAACCGGGACCAACGGCTTAACGTGCCTTCCGAAGCACAGAAAAAGCACCGAATAAACGTACATATGAAATTCGAAAACCGAAAAACACATTGGTACGTGGTGGGATTCGAACCACGACCTCCCGCTCAGGAGGCAGCGGCCCTATCCACTACACAAGCGATCTCAAACTTGAGAGCAATATTAAGTATGGATTTGTCAAGCCAGTTTTTACTGAAATTACATTTCTGCTACGAACTTAAACTTGCTGTCACTCATGGGCGCTGATTATAAATACGTCCCTTAGACCTAAGGATTTTTTAGAAGTAAATTGAGGAGCAAATTACTATTGAATTTTCCGCTAGAAGTGACCGCTTTTAGCAATAATTTCCAAAGTAACTGCCCGGTACTATTTGCTGCTCAATTCAAAATTTCTAAAAAAAATCCTTAGGTCTAAATCTAAGGAAGTGAGTGACAGAGAAAAGTTTTGATAATGTCTATACGAGGTGTAAAGGACAGCGTCCCATAAACTGATAAGGGTTACTCAAAAAATCTCACAGCATATACAAAGTTCATTAAAAGAGTATTAATACATTAACAAGCCCGATGGTGTAGTGGATAGGGGGAGAGCCTGATGGTGTAATGGATAGGGCAGCTGCCTCCTGAGCGGGAGGTGGTTCGAATCCCACCACGTACCAATGTGTTTTTCGGATTTCGAATTTCATAAGTACGTTTATTCGGCTCTTTTTCCGTGCTTCGCAAGACACGTTAAGCCGTTAGTCCCGCTTAATATCGTTTAATACCGTAGATATTAGTCGTTAAGCCATATCAGAGGCCAGTGCTAGGCATTGGCGGCTTGAATACTCTGACCTAATCTAGGATTGGGTCTGGTTTCCCTTCTGGGTTGCGGAGGTCAGATGGCAGTCGCTCTGTGTAAAAACCAGTACCCTCGTTCAATCCCTTGGATTGGGTAGCCGACCTCGTCGGATGCGGGATAAGGCTAGGGAGATGATGATAATATATTAACAAGCCAGATTAAGAGATTCTAAGAGATTAAGATATAAATTATTTGAACTTTGAGCCAAATTACAAGAAAAATAAAATAAAAGTAAATAATAGTAGTTATGTAAACGAGTAAAAATAACAATAAAACAAAAACAAGTTTTAGCCTATTTTGCATTTTCATTTAGTGAAAGAATTTCCTGGTGATAGTTATTCAGTGTCGTTAATTGACAAACCCCTGTCAGTGTGCGGGACGCTGTCCCTTACACTCGGTATATTGCAAGTTATGATTGCTTTACGAGTGAGGGCGCCACCGCTCACGGTGAGGCGTCTAATGAGAGTCCTTTGAGATATAAAACCCACACACTTGGCAGACTCTTCTAAAATACGATGTATCTAACCTACAACCATAAATTTAAAGGCCTCATTTTCTAGAATTTCCTATGTAAGATGTTAAACACCCGTAAGACATTATTTTATGAGAATGACCCTCAGGGTGGGCATGCGAGAAATTTATTGCCACGCACTTTGGGCATTATGTCGTGAGAATAATACCTAAGTCGGTATTACATAATAGACATAATTTGGAACAATGTAGGATAATCTTTTCAGGCTATCATGAAGCCTATATGAAGCGAGCTGGACCGTACATAAATCAACGTCAGAAAATGAATTTCCGGCGCCTTACGTTGAATATTAATAAAATTTTCTACTAGCCTTTGGGTATCTTCTTTGTAAACGTTTAGACGCAAAAGGAGTCCTATGTAAACTTGAGCGCTGCTACAAGATGCAAGCTACTTTACGGCTTTATGCAGTATTATGTACTTATCTGTGCGAGGTGCGGGTACTTTCGAAGCACTTGCCGAGTAGAAAGTGCAGAGAGAGCTTGTATCGCTTATTTATGTAAAATCATTCTATTCATCCAAGTCTGAGCTACTCAGTTCGATCGGATTACATGAGATAGGAAATACTTGGCTTGTATTGACAAACTGTAAGGAGCTGAGTTGTACGTGAATACCAGGTTTGGCATTCAAAATGTTCCACAAATATTACATACCTAGTATCTGGAAGATAGATAGATATTATGCAATAAAATTAATCTAATACTCAGGCATGTAGAAAAAATATCATAATATATATTTCGCTGAGAATAAATACCTACAGATATTTAGAATAAAGTAAGCATTCAAAAGATTTTATACGACACCTTTATACGAACATTTCAATGAAAAAGTATTATAATTATTTCCTTTTACCTTTTCCTGGTATTGTCACGTGTCAAAAACATATGAAAGTACTAGCTGTGCCCGCGACTCCGTGCGCGTGGTGGTTATGATTTTAAACAGCGATATATTTTTTTGTTTTAAATTTTACATAATGTCATCTAGTGGTCAGTGGCGGACCTATCAAATATATAAATGCTTTAACGTTTCGTAAACCATAAGTGCTAAAGTTTTGATTAGGTTTTCATGGTTTTTACTGTAAATACATAAAAATATCTCTATTCCGTGTATTTACAGATGTCACTATACGATTTGGCGATATTTTTAGATCGCGGTGGTGAGATTATTCTTGGGAAGACAAATACTTCTGATGAACTTTTGAGTTTTTACCGCGTTGGAAAGCCGTCGACTTCGCCGGTCCCAGGTGGTTCCAGGTCACTCAGCCGCGGTTTTACTATCGGCAGGTTGGCGATCCCCTCGCTCGATTTAATTTCATAATTAAGCAAATTCGTAGTAGCAAAAAAGTCTATACGCGACTTTGTCTACCATGAGGGGACAGAAAGGCACAACAATTTAAGCTGGAATAGATCACTCCGTTCTTTACGTTTATGGCGCCGAAGGCGGTCGGGGTCTGGTTGTTCATCGTCTCTATGAACGTTTTAATCTCTTTACTCTTATTTATTTGTGTCACTAAGCTAAGCCTGTATAACACGATACTTGTGTGCGTAATGAGACTTACTGTATTCTAATGAGATATTTTTTTTAAAACAGGATTCAATATTCTGTCTACTCCCTAAGTCAGGTGGCGTGGATTTTTACGTATATCTATAAAGTTATAGGTGAGGTAACATTCAGCAGAATAAAAAAAAACACCAAATCGAGTAAGAAACAATCAAAATTTAATTTCCTATCTACCCCCCAACTCAGATGGCGTAATTATTTGAATACGTTGTTTTTTCCTAGATAACAATCAGTCTACCTACCCTCTAAGTGAGGTGGCGTGATTTTAGGTATCCTAAGTTGCAACCCGGGTAACACTGAGTTGAATAAAAAAAGTTCCATTGAAATCGGTTCAATAGTTTTGGCGTGATGTGGTAACATACAGACAGACAACAATTCTAAAAAAATATCGATTTGGTCTTTACATACATACATATAATCACGCCTTTATCCCTAATGGGGTAGGCAGAGTGTAAACGACCTAAACCAAGGTCGTTCCGCCACGTCTGACAAAGTTTTGAGGGTTGTTTAAGATAGATTTGTAGGTATATTGCTGTAGTGACAGGTTGACAGCCTATCGCCTAAATTACAATATACAGGAACCCTCGGATCCCTTAGCTGATTTTTACAGCATGCCCGGGAGGAAATGCAGCTGGTACATTGTATGTTTTTCTCACGCTTCCAGTCTAGCATGGAAGTATGGTCTTTATATCGTTAATAATGCCTGCTGCAATTTTTTTTTTCGAAAAATATTCAATGTACAGACACGACCCTTGTACAGATGTATTATATGTATAGATATATATTATAATAATGACTAAAATGTTTTGTTTGATAAAAAATATCGTATTGTGTTCAAAATTATTACCAAAGAATAGAATAAATCCTATATATATGGTTTATATGGTATGGATGGTAGGGATATTAAGGTATGGTATTCTTCCATGCTCGACTGGGAGAGATAGAAAAACATACAATGTTCCAGCTGCCCTTCCTCCCGGACATGCTGTAGAAGTCAGCAAAAGCGACTCGAGGGTTACAGTGTATTGTAATTTAGGCGATGGGCTGACAACCTGACACTATAGCAATACAAATTACAATCTAAAATTGCCCTCAATTTTTGTCAGACGTGGCGGAAGCGCCTTTTACGAGACGTTTAACGCTCTGCCTAACTCGTAAGGGATAAAGGCGTGATTTTATGTATGTATGTATATGGTATGGATAAAAAAACACACTTGTAATTTTTAGCATTTTTTTTTTATATATTATTTTAGCATGTCTGTAACATACTGTTATACGATTATCGTTGTAAGAACCATTCATCTCATATTTTGTATATACGCTATTACTACTAGTCAAATTAGCAACATTTAATGAAATTTCTAAAACGCTTTTTGTATGTAAATAGTTGGATTATGACGTCATTCGTCAGTATTAACTGTCCAAATCAATAACTATTATATTTTTAACTCGATTATTAAATCTAAATGTTCATTTTTTTTAAATGATTATTTATATCCACAGTATTTCAGCCATCAGTTTAATAGCCACCCAGTCAACATGCCTATTAGCGAAAATTTAGCAAAAGTTTTACAAGGTATTAGACTTTATAAATATTTAACTGTACAAAGTCATGTAATCTTTCCTGTGGTTCAGCGTGTGTGCTTAACTACAACTACTTATTGTTCAGAACTAAATAGCTACGTTTAATGGTCCGATAATGGCCGCTACATTGTATTTGCAAAAGGTTTTTAAAAAGGAGTAAAAGATTTATGGCGTTAACGTAAGTCGTACAGACCACATTACCATTTAAGTAACTCTTCGAAATTGCGTTAGGGCTAAATGCATTTGAAAATTTACAAACATTAAAAAATCACTTTTAATTCATTTGTTTTTCTTAATATCTAGAATCACTAAGCCCCAAGGATTTGGCTCACTTTTAGATTTCACAACTTTTTGTGTTATTTCAATACAATTCATAAATAAATAATAAATACACGCTTTATCAATATACCGAAAATAAAACGCTTTCGACGGTATACTTAGGGCTCAAAGAGGATTATTTCAAAGAAAATTTTCAAACAAACGATGGACTATAATGTCGCCGTCTAGTTTGAGCTTGCATCAGGCGCCGGTAGACAGATGGACACTACTTCCTGTCCTGGAAAATATCGGGGGAGCTTTGTGAAACGACGCCCAGCGCCATTTTAGCTCTCGCCAACTAGCTCCAAGCTCCAACATTGGAATTGAGTCTATTCCAATGACATATTTTAGCACCTCACAAATCGTTTGCTCCGCGTCGATTTTATTGGCTCAACTGTTTGGAAAATTTTACTTTATGGAGGGTGTCACGCAAAACCCACATTGACGACCGCGATGTTGAATTCAATTTATTAGACCTCTTCCTGCCAGAAATAATGTTGAGGTAAAATAAAAATAATCTCGCAAGATGTTCATTTAAAATTATCTACACAATATAATTTACTTATAATAAATATGACCTGTCAGAATTACTTAAACATCTGTGACTGCTATAATAATGACAGATTACAAGGATTAGGAATAGTACTTATTTCTAGGATGGACCGATTGCTATTAATCGGCTTTGGTTGTATGCGATACATTTCTTTGATAGATAGTAAAATTTATTTACAAAAACACCCAATAAATTAAAACTAACACTAATAAAGGTACTACGTACATACATACATATAATCACGCCTTTATGCCTAATGTGGTAGGCAGAGCGTAAACGACCTAAACAAAGGACGTTCCGCCACGTCTGACAAAGTTTTGAGGGTTAAGATAGATTTGTAGCTATATTGCTGTCAGCCCAAACTACAAAATACTGAAACCCTCGGATACCTTAGCTGGTTTCTGCAGCATGCCCGGGAGGAAATTCAGCTGGCACATTCTATGTTTTTCTTTCGCTCCCAGGTCAGCATGGAAATAAAAGAGAAAAACTTTACAAATAAAATATGGTATTGAGTGCGTCTCCTCGAGGTAGCATAGTACCTAGCAGGCAAGCAGCGTTACCGCGTTGGATCGCGAGGGTTAGCCTCTGCGCTATAAAACTTCCTGCTCTGCGGTCGCTGCCGGACACCTCCATGAGAGGTCCCAGGGTCTCATTGTCTCGAAACCAACTATTAACTGAACCTATCGAGTGAGGTATCAAAAGAAAAGTAATCAAAAAGAAATATAATTAATATAAAATAATAATTATGATTTATATGGTAAAACTTAATTATAGAATAATTAAAGGATTAAATATTTTTATAGGTACTACAGTCCGGTTGGTTGAATTATTTATTTAAAGACTTGCTATAGTAAATTCCATTCCAACCGATCATGCGAAAGTCTTTCAGTCATTTACTTTTAATTATAATTATGAATATGTGGCATTTAGGACTGGAACGGTGTTGGCATCAGGTGAAATTGAACTTTTTGCGCCACCTACGCTTGTGGACCTGCTTAAATATTCCTAATATTATTCTAATTCTAATTAACTTCCATGCTGGCCTGGGAGCAAGAGAAAAACATAGAATGTTCCGGCTGCATTTCCTCCCGGGTATGCTGTAAAAACCAGCTAAGGGATCCGAGGGATTCAGTGTATTGCAATTTAGGCGATGGGCTGACAACCTGTCACTACAGCAATATACCTACGAATATATCTTAAATAACCCTCAAAACTTTGTCAGACGTGGCGGAACGACCTTTGTTTTGGTCGTTTACGTTCTGCCTACCCCATTAGGGATAAAGGCGTGATTATATGTATGTATGTAATATTATTCTAATTCGAGTTACTAACTACCTAGTGGGTGAAACTCTATATTAAACATTAAATGAATGTGTTAGTCATGACATAAACATTTTAATCCTTCAATTCTTTATCCACCGTAAAATTGTTCAATTCAACAAGAAAGATTAAGAAATGCACTACGCTTACGCCGGTGCGAATGCCATGCATGACATGATAATTATTCGATGGCCTAAAACATTTGACCACGTATACAAAACATTTCAGCGTCAAATTTATCATATCAACTAAGATTTACAATTTAATAGTCAAAACATCTGTATCACATAAAAATAGTAAAATAGAAATATTGTTCAGCGATTAAATAAAAATTGAGTGCTCTGCAAATAGTTCGCTTAAACGAGTGTTTACGAAAGCGTCGGCAAAAAAAAGAATCGTGCAATTTTGGGCTGGAGTGGCCATTACCCGCGCCGGCGGCTGGGTGGAAAGAATGCTTGCAATTGCATTGAAAACGACGTTTTTAATTTTTCAAAATGCATTGCGGAGAATCGCATTTGTGGTCTGCACGTGCAACTGCTAAAAGCTCCGACGCGCGACGATACGAGTCATTCAGTCGTTACTGTTGTTGTTGATACTGTATGTGAACAGTTTCATAAAGCAATAGTTTATTGATTCATTGTTTAAATCAATCAGTGTAATAAAACTACTTACTTCCATGCTGGTCTGGGAGCGAAAGAAAAACATAGAATGTGCCAGCTGCATTTCTTCCCGGGCATGCTGTAAAAACCAGCTAAGGGATCCGAGGGTTTCTGTATATTGCAATTTAGGCGACAGGCTGACAACCTGTCACTACAGCAATATACCTACAAATCTATCTTAAACAATCCTCAAAACTTTGTCAGACGTGGCGGAACGACCTTTGTTTAGGTTGTTTACGCTCTGCCTACCTCATTAGGGATAAAGTCGAGATTATATGTATGTATGTATGTTTTATGGACCAGGTGATTAATGCGGGCATTATTTATAATGCCCGAGCATTATGAATAATGTCTAACTTTATCGGGCTAAGAGATTAAATACTATCTTAACTTCATTATTTATCACATTGCACTGTCATTATTATATTGCTACATGACAATTGGGCAATTTGATAATAAAGCTATATTTAACAATTTTATGTTCTATTTTACTTATTTTAATTTCATTTATTAAGAGAAGATGCTCATTATGCCAAATGATGAGTCTGATTGCTTAAACTTTAGTTTATTTTACGTTTTATGTTCTACTTCCATGGAAGCCGACCCCTTGAGTTACGGGATATGGCTAGGGAGCTGATGATGATGATGTTCTACTTTCATGCTGGCCTGGGAACGAAAAAAACATAGATTGTGCCAGCTGCAACTCCTCCCGGGCATGCTGTAATAACCAGCTAAGGGATCCGATTGTTTCAGTATATTGTAATTTAGGCAATGGGCTGACAACCTGTCAATAAAACAATATACCTACAAATCTATCTTAAATAACCCTCCAAATTTGACAGACGTAGCGGATCGACCTTTGTTAGGTCGTTTACGCTCTGCCTACCCCGTTAGAGATAAAGGCGTGATTATATGTATGTATGTATCTTTATAATAATAAGTGATTTCTATAAAACAAAGATACGTTGTGAAATTTTTGTTTTAAATTTAATTATATTTTATGTTAAATGCAAAAACTAGTAGATTTTTAAGGTAGAAGTCCTTGGTAATTAATCCAAATAATGAGTCTGATTATTAAAGTGGTTTAATATTTAGTTTATTTTAAGTTAAATGACAATAACAATAAAAAAGTAGTAATAATATATGTGTTTATTACTCTGCCCAAAAGGTGATGGGCAATATGTATAATGCCCGGTCAATTTGATTATTTGAATAATTATTATCAAATTGCACTCTCATATTGGGCATTTTTCATAATGACCGGGCATTATGTATATTGCCCAAATTATCACTTGGTCCATAACATATGTATGTAATAAAACGTTGTTTTTACCGTTTGCAGAATAAAATTTGGATGGCAATGTCTCAGTAGAAATTGTACTGCATCATATTTAAAAAAAATATATGCATGATATACAAGCTTGGTCAACCTAAATAGCGATGCCAAATAGAGATTGATGTGACTTGGACCATGACCATGCTGGCCTGGAAGCGAGAGAAAAACATATAATGTGCCAGCTGCATTTCCTCCCGGGCATGCTGTAAAAACCTGCTACGGGATCAGAGCTACGGCCTTTGTTTAGGTTATTTACGCTGTGCCTACTCCATTAGGACAGACTTAATAGTATGTATGTATTTGACTATTCTGTGATTAAAACAGAAACAGATATCAGCGAGACGTATCTGAGGAGGTTATTGTGCTTTTATTCGACATCTCCAGATTAAAAAGTGGGACGGGCACAATGAAAGGTAGGCCGGATAGTGGCATAGTAAATTTTAGAGAAGCAGTAAAATATGTCAGCATGCACAGCAGTCAGATATAAGCACTGTATTTAGCAGCCCAAATGTCATTGTACTGCTGCATAACTTGTACTTTGGTGGCGGGGTAGAGGTCGCGGGTCGGGGGCGGGGTGGGATATGAAGATGACGGCTCTGATAGTGTCTCCGAGACGAGCCGCCCCGCATGCAGATGCACAGCAGTCAGATATAAGCACTGTATTTAGCAGCACAAATGTCATTGTACTGCTGCATAACTTGTACTGTGGTGGAAGGGTAGAGGTCGCGGGTCGGGGGTGGGGTGGGATATGAAGATGACGGCTGTGTTAGTGTCTCCGAGACGAGCCGCCCCGCATGCAGATGCACAGCTGTCAGAAAGAAGCACCGTATTTAGCAGCCTAAATGTCATTGTACTGCTGCATCACTTTTACTGTGGTAGCGTGTTGAGGTTGCGGGACAGGGGCGGCGTGCGATATGAAAATTACGGCTGTGATAGTGTCTCCGAGACGAGCCTCCCCGCGTGCAGATGCATAACTGTCAGATATAAGCACTGTATTTAGCAGCCTCAATGTAATTTTACTGCCGCATCACTTGTACTGTGGTAGCGGGGTAGAGGTCGCGGGGCGGGGGTAGGGTGGGATATGAAGATGACGGCTGTGATAGTGTCTCTGAGACGAGCCGCCCCGCATGCAGATGCACAGCTGTCAGATAGAAGCACCGTATTAGGCAGCCTGAATGTCAGCTGAATATTAATATCTGTCTGCGTTAGATATTCATGGACATTATTAAATATCTTGGGCATACATTATTATTGTAGGCACCGGGTCGCATGGCTCAAAAATCGCTGTTGTTAGTTACTATATCTGATGCTTAATACTGAAAAGACGATTAAACACTTTATAATATTGTAAAATGTGACGAGTTTCAAAACATTGGCGCCAACGGAGCCGACAACACTTAAATTGTGGTTATATAACGCGAACAGCCCCTAAATGACAACCATATATATGGAGTCCAATAAAATTCTTTGGAGTCGCCAATAAAATTATTACATACTGTGTAAACATCGGTGGTTTTAAAATTTATTTCACGGCATTGAAGTTTCATCGTTTGTGTATTACCTCTGACACATGCTATGTTTTCTTTTAAAAACAGCATTTTAGTTTTATAAATGTTACAACTCGAATCAAGAACCGCATGCTCTCTGTCAACAATACCACTGAAACATACTCATAACATAAACTTTTTTATACTATATTTTTCATAGATTGCTAAACAAAAGGTGTAAAGTCAACAAAAAGTCCACAGCTAACTATATTTGTTTGCGAAAACTAGTTCGCTAGAGTTTGTGTGAGATCAAAAATTCTGCCGTACTGTTTTTTTACAGCATTTTTTACTTTTTACTTAGTTGCTCATTTCGATATTTCCACTCTATTGCTTTTAAAACATCTCTGAATCAAAGTTAATTTGCCATGCAAGATTCATATTATTAGACGAACATTCATTATGTAACCTAACAGAATTTTATTTTCTATCTTAATGAAAATACATTGAGCCAATATAATTCTTCCATGCTGGCCTGGGAGCGAGAGAAAAACATAGAATGTGCCGGCTGCATTTCCTCCTGGGCATGCTGTAAAAACCAGCTAAAGGATCCGAGGGTTTCAGTATATTGTAATTTAGGAGATGGGCTGACAACCTGTCACTACACCAGCAACTACTATTATATCTTAAATATCCCTCAAAACTTTGTCAGACGTGGCGGAACGACCTTTGTTTAGGTCGTTTACGCTCTGCTTACCCCATTAGGGATAAAGGCGTATATATGTACAAAATAATTGAGAAAAATGTGTCTTCCATGCTGGCCTGGGAGCGAGAGAAAAACATAGAGTACCAGTTCATTTCCTCCTGGGCATGCTGTAAAACCAGCTAAGGGATCCAAGGGTTTCAGTATATTGTAATTTAGACGTTGGGCTGACAACCTGTCACTACAGCAATACACCTACAAATCTACCTTAAATAACAATCAAAACTTTCACTGACGTGGTGGAAAGATCTTTTAGTGATAAAGTCGTGATTATATGTTTGTATATATTCTATATATATTCTTTATTGCGTACAAAAAATTTACAATAAATAAACAAATTTAAATTTAGTTCACAAAGGTGGGCTTATCTCTATAAAGAGATCTCTTCCAGCCAACCTGTAAAACTGAATATGAGTTAACAATATATACGGGGACAAGACTGTACATGTATGCGATATAGAAATACTAGCGACCCGCCCCGGCTTCGCACGGAAATTATCAGTGTTTCTCTACTATATTATGCATGTGTTATACATAGGTATAAACCTTCCTCTTGAATCACTCTATTCATTAAAAGAAACCGCATTAAAATCCGTTGCGTAGTTTTAAAGATTTATGCATACATACGGATATAGGGACAGAGAAAGCGACTTTGTTTTATACTATGTAGTCATTACAAAGTAAATCTAAACCAGACTAATCTGCACGCCGCCGCTAGTTTGTCCTACGACCTAAGCGACGACGGTCAAAATGGCGTTTGGTAAACAATGACGTGGTTACTGAAGTCAAAGTTTTAAGTTAAGTGTTGGTTTATTATTTCAGGGTTGGTATAACAAAGACTTTAAAGTAGTGCCAGGTAGCGGGCGTCGTCGGAACACGTAGCTGGCGATGCGCCCGCTACAGCCGCGCGAGTTGCCAACCGACCTCGTATTGACATACCCGCGCGGATACTGGAAATACCTGAACAGAAATAGAACAACGGTCGCAAACTACTGCTTAGGAGTAGCAAGATTTAGGACCTGAAACTTTCAGTGCAACCATTGTCTTAAAAAATATTGCAATTTGATTTTTGAGTCAGAGCGTATTAGACCCACTCAACACTTATAAAGGATTCCACATCAAAAGATCATCACAACAGCTTCCCCTACATTCTAAACCTTTTTGCTCGTTGACCTGATTCACACTGAACTTCTGATTTTTAAGATGCTTACCTAACCTTCCTTTAAATTTGCCATTAGTCGTATTTATTCACAATTTATCCTGGAAAAGATTTCATAAGTATACTTCATATATTTAGCGTTCAGTTATCGATACCAACTTGTTTTGCAGTCCATAACCTGCTCGTTAACTTTAACTTCAAAGAGAGTCAACCGCAAAACATATGTTTGTAACAAGGTTATTGTCTGCGGTTCCCAAATTCGTACCTCTGCTTGGTTGCAAAGAAAAAGATGTTTATGGGCCATAAGACACGTTGGTATCGATAACTCAACGTTAAATAAACGAAGTATAAGAATTCTGTATGGAACCCAGCTATAGGTAGGTGGCAAGCGGAAGCACGTCGCCTGATTTATAAGCCGATATCCGCCCCCGACATCCGCGGAATGTGTCCGTTTCCACATATTTTCCGCTGCACTCACATGCTTAAATAGAATGACATGCAACGCTAATTCAATTTTATATTTTTATTGACCAAGTGTACCGAGTAGGTAGTACCTACATTACCACCATTTTATAAAAACTACAAGCGCTATGTTTAGCTTTAAAATAACTACCCAAAACAAAAATAGGACTTAATTAATATTGGAATATTCCTGAAATTTATCAAAACCATGTAAATATTGTGACCAAATAAAGGTAGTATTTTTTTATCTTCGCAAATGCCAGCATTTATTAAAAAAATATATTGGTTGCAATTGATTGTGAGAAAAACAGAGCAGGCAGAAAACTAAAATAACTTTTAATGGAATTGGTACTTATAACTTTAATGAAGAAACCGTGTTAGTTCCCCGTTGAGAGGCGGGTCAATATTATGTGGAGAGTTTTTCCAATTACTTGGAGTGTAATTAAGAAGATTCAGTTGTTACGCTAGATAAGCTCCACAGCAGGCCGGCTGTTCTTTAAAAACACTTAACCCTTACAGCTATCAGTGCTCCGGTCCTGAATCCAGAGAATAAATACTTTTTGATATCAAAGTATAAGATTTTTCTATGATGACTAAAACAAGCCTATACGTATACTTATAATAATAAATAATAATAATACTCAAAGTATAGGGTATTTTATTTTGCTTACTATCATATTGTACTTTTATAATATACCAGCTTTTAACCGCGACTTCTTCTGCGAAGGGTATTTTTTTCTTTCCTTAATGAGTGAATATCTCCCGTGTTACAGACCCTCTTGTGAGTCTGGTCCCAGCGTCCCACCATTTCAGAACTACGGTACCTTTCATGATAAGCACTAATAGTGGTGAAAGAAGAGTCATACCCATCATCGTCCTTCAAGTACCTACCTACCTGTCCTACCTGTCACTCGCGTCCCTAGACACCTCATGTCTGTCACCTCAGTTCTATTCATTCCTCCCGTCCGTCTATGACTCGCTCCAGTGACCTTCTGTCTGCTTTTCCTCCGGACATCTTCCACTCCACATATTAAAACTTCCGTTGCCCCAGGACCTACATCATCTGCGAAAATTTCATCTGTCTAGCTACCACGGTTCATGAGATACAGCCAGGTGGCAGACGGACGGATGGACGGACAGCGGAGTCTCAGTAATAGGATTCCCGTTTTTACCCTTTGGGCACGAAACCCTAAAAAAGCATCATCAACATCAGTTAGTAAACACTTACTTAATTCTGTTCCCTGCCTGCCTACCCAATAAATATGAAGACGTGATTATATTTTATGTATGTTCAGTTTGTGTCTAGATAACACTCAATTTAATGAAAAAAAAAGTCCTATCTAAATCGGTTAATAATACTAAGTTGATTAAGTTCCCTGCCTATTGCCTACCCCCTAAGTACGGGGGCGTGATTATTTGTATCCTTATTTTTTGTCAATGCAACACTGAGTTCAATAAAAAAGTCCCATCAAAATCGATTAAAAATCACTAACTAAATTCAGTTCCCTACCTACTACCTTCCCCATAATTACAGTGGCGTGATTATATATAGCCTACGTCTGATCCCAGGCTACCATCTATTATTATACCAAATTTCATCAAAACCGTTCAGTTGTTTAGGCGTGAAAGAACAACAAACAAACAGACATACAGAGTTACTTTCACATTTATAATATTAGTATTGATATGGTATGGTACGTATATAGTATGGATTAACCACAAAGAAATAAAGGCATAGTGGTGAAAGTTATTTTTTGCTGTGAAATAATAGGCGCGGCTATAGGTTAGATGGACAAACAAAGCCTTTTCAGCAGGTACTTTGCACAAAGCGAAAAGCTTTCAAAAATTGCGCCTGGTTGCTGGACAAAGTAAAATATAACCCACATTTGCAAAATCCGTCTAGTTTTGTTTGTATTTCAACAGAACGAGATTTTTTCTGAAACAATCTGAAATAAATGCTCCCATTAAAAGGTTTGTAAACAAAACCTCTCGTCTTTTGTGTATGAGTGTAATTGTGGAGACCGTTGTCCTATCGGGTCACCGAGCTTTCATGGAAAATGTTTTGTTGAATGTTTTGAGAGAACGAATAGGAGCCTACTTAAGATAAATTGCCTTTTTATAAATTCACTTGATAAGAACTAGACAATACTCAAAAATCATACTCGTAATACTGTCTGCAAAATGATTCAAAGTAATAAAATGGGATTTGTTGGCATTATGAAACGAAAAGTTCTTCTCTTCTGGCCTGGGAGCGAGAGAAAAACATAGAATGTGCCAGCTGTATTTCCTCCCGGGCATGCTGTAAAAACCAGCTAAGGGATCCGAGGATTTCAGTATATTGTAATTTAGGCGATGGGCTGACATCCTGTCACTACAGCAATGTAACACAACAAATCTATCTTAAAATAACCCTTGAAAACGTTGTCAGATGTGGCGGAACGACCTTTGTTTAGGTCGTTTACGTTCTGCCTACCCCATTAGGGATAAAGGCGTGATTATATATATGTATGTATGTATTGAAACGAAAAGTAAGACAATTACTCGAAATCTCTAACGTAATGATAATGACAGACAAGTCATAGAAAATACGGCCATTTCATAAAACAAGTACAATTTGATTGAATGTAATCAGTAATTACATAGTTTAATAGTGTAACTAATATTCCTGTCATAAATAGCTAACGGACCTCGCAATATGCATCTGTTTGTAGCATACAAATTTAAACATTGTAATAAAAGAATATAAATATGAAGTAAATTTGAGTATTAAAACATACTGAATAGTATTAAATTCAAAGGGGTTTTGCACTTGTTGATATTCACCCGATCAATAAAGTCAAAGTTGACCTGTAGTCGTGTCTAAGTGAACTTTGAGCGGGTTCGGCGTTTGGCCCATCGTTCGGCTAAGCCAGCTTGATTAACCTGGCCAAGTGCAACCTGCCGCCATGTTTTGTTGGCAGTTGTTCCGGGTAATCTTAGCCAAATTTCCGGGTTGGTTATCCGATACAGCCAATTCATGTAATGGTTATCGTATAATTAGTTTTCTACATTATAGTACAGCTTTTGAACAAACTGCTTCCATGCTGGACTGGGAGAGATAGAAAAACATAGAATGTTCCAGCTGCCCTTCCTCCCGGGCATGCTGTTGAAGTCAGCAAAAGGGACTCGAGGGTTACAGTGTATTGTAATTTAGGTGATGGGCTGACAACCTGTCACTATAGCAATACTTATTACAATCTAAAATTGCCCTCAATTTTTGTCAGACGTGGCGAAAGCGCCTTTTACGAGGCGTTAAACGCTCTGCCTACCCCTTAAGGGATAAAGGCGTGATTTATGTATGTATGTTTTGAACAAATCGTCAAACTTGAGGCAGGGTCTTGTTTATTTATCTTTTTGACAAACACTTTTATAATCTTCGTAATGTCTAAGAGAATAATTTGATAATAAGTATGTGTATGGTATAATAGTTTCATTTACCATTATAACTAGCATGAGGAAGACATTTAGGGTTTACTTTTTACCAAACCTAGGCCGTGAGAATGTTTCAAAGTTATTTCAACGCAAATATAGTCCATGTCTCGATTTCAGCTAATCACTCTACTTCTTCCATGCTAGACTGGGAGCGTGATTATATGTATGAATGTATGTACTCTACTATCGGTTAAATACCTAGAGCCAATGAGCATAGTCATTTTATCGAGACATGGCTACGACTATTGATACTATTTTCTTTCCTCGTATCAGTTCTCGTCCCAAAGCTAAGTGACGCCATAACGAATTACGACGCGTCACCTGCAAGGGCCATATCCGATATCTGCTCGGGCGCTCAACCGTGCGAACGGGCGGCGGGCGGCGAGGCCTTCCTTACGCGCATACAAATCACCTATACAAGAAAGTGTTACATTCTCAATATTACTACTTGTCTAGAAAGTTGATTTGTGTCAAAGCACATGTGTCACTAAGGCCCGTATTTATTTATAATCAGCTCTCGAGTCTGACATCTAGTTTGAGTTCGCATCAGAAATGTCATTTCAGTACAAAACGTGCTGTCAAATCCAAACTGTATATTGCTCTCAATCTTGAGATCGCTTTATAAATACGAGAATAGAATAGAAAATATTTATTTGCCACCAATTTACAAATATTTTACGAGCCAAATATTCTTGTCAGTGCCTTAACACAAACCTAAGCAGGAGTATATTAGGTGGTTTAAAAAAAATACAAAAATGTGACAAAATAATAACGCAAAATGACCACTTTACATACTCAAAATGACATCCAAATTATAACATCCTATAAATATAAAAGAGCAAACTGCATTAGCAAACATTAATATTCTGAAAATAATTTTCCGGTTCCCACACCTTCCATTCATATTCAAAACTAAAATCTATTTAAATACGAACAATTATAAACACATGGCGTTACGGATGAATTCGTTTGTCCAGAGTTGGTGTCCGGAACTTTTCCAAATTTATCATGAGCACGCAACCCAAATTTAATAGAAATTTTCTCAATTAATTTCACTCAAAAAGTTACCTAATAGAGGAAGTTGAGAGAGCCTAACCGGTATTGTAATCTAAGTAATGAGCCTCACTGCTCCTTTATTAATATAAGCTTTCATAATAACCGTGTTATAAAGTAAATAAATGATGGAGTTTTAGCAGGATTAGTCCTAAGCGGAAGCCGTGGTTCGAATCCCACCACGTACCAATGTGTTTTTCAGTTTTTGAATTTCATATGTTCGTTTACTCGGTGCTTTTTCCGTGCTTCGGAAGGCAAGTTAACCCGATGGTCTCATAATATCGTTTTACACCTTAGATATTAGTCGTCAAGCCATGTCAGAGGCCATTGGCGGCTTGAAAACTCTGAAAGATTGGGTCTGGTTTACCTTCTGGGTTGCGGAGGTCAGGTGGCAGTCGTTCTGTATAAAAATCAGTGCCCTCGTTCTATCCCCTAGATTAGATAGCCGACCTCGTGAGATACGGGATAAGGCTAGGGAGATGATGGTTCACTATTTTTTAATAGTTTTTAACTATAAGTGATCCAATTAATGTGTCGAAAAGATTAGGTATAAAATTCAGATAAGATTTAGTATTGGTTTTATTAGTGTGACCAAGAGAAAACTAGCTGATAAACTGTTTTTCATAATATCCGATCCAATCTAGCGTAGAAATAAAGATAGAAAAAATAACAAGCTTAGTTTTTTATTTTTCTTAGAAGTAATTTTGACGGCCGTGGTGGTGAGGCGTGTGGATTTACTCCTCGCCACTATGTTTCTTCATTAATTAAATGCAAGCTTAAAGTTGTCGAGCCTTTGTAAGACTATCTTTATCTTTATGGACTAAGGTTTGCGTATGATGCTTCACTGTAAAGAAAACTCACTTTGTCAAAAGTATATCTGGGGAAAAAATCTATTAATTTAGTCTACAAATGATCTACGGTCGTAGAAGTTTGCTACAGCGTAGTGTTTGGGTGTGTTGATTTCATGTTTCACGATTAGCTGTAATAGAAATAGAATTAGTTTAATAGAAATTGCAATCCCTCTTTTTGTGTTTACGTAATATATTTACTTTGTATTGTGAAGCGTGGATGCTGGTCACGGTTCACTGGATTTCCTCAGGTTCATAGCTAAAAACCAACATATGGTTTGAGCAAAATAACTAAATAGCACATTTACCTACATTACATATACATAGATGGCGGTTGAGTTTATATACGATTCTGTATATGTATGAATATTATCACATACTTATGTACGTTGTACCAAATAAACATTTCATCCAACTTAGAATATCAAAACGGCTCCCTCTAAACACCATTACCTAAAATGCTGCCATAAACTTTGAACTCTCTTAAATTATTAATCTCTACCACGTAATTTTCAAAATTGATGATGCTCCTATTAGGCACCTTTACTTTACCGTAGGAAACTTTTTAATGCTAAAGACAACCCCCGCCTTAACTTCGGATCAGGCTGAAAAGTTTTTAATTTGAACTGTCTGTGCCGTAAAAATATTTCTAGATCAAGCATATATTACAACAAAAATAATGAATTAGTAACTAATATAGCGTAGCTGACTCGTTTGTACAAAGTATACAAATATGTCATTAGATGCGAAGTGCTGGCAGGCAAATGAAAATAGGGTCCTTATGCAGAGAAAATAAAAATATAAGGTAATGTCACAATTCAACTTCTGCGTCGCTGTTGTTCAATACAAGTCTAATTCGTCAGAAATCTGTACATAAAATCTCGTGTAATCAAATGGTTATCCCAACTCGATCTTCCGGCTGACCACAACAAGATGAACAAATGAACCTGTGTTGCAACCACACGCTGGTTACAGCCGGTCAGGGGCGACAATTGGATTGACTCTGTTACACCGCGTCCAAATTGAATGTCAGCTCCCTGAATCGCATTCCTGAATACTTATTATATACGTAGACGAACGTGCATTGGGCATTGTGATACAATTATGATAGAATGCGCGTGTTACATGAGCGTGGAATAGGCATAAAAATTATTACCGATTAGGTTCACTGAGGTTTTGTTAATAATGTAACTACTGAATTGCTTTTGTTCATTCAATTCAAATTCGTCAGAAATTTGTACATCAAATCTTGTGTAATCAAAACGGTTATCCGAACTCGATCTTCTAGCTAACCACAACAAGATAAGTCAGAGGCAACAATCGGGTTGACTCTGTTACACCGCCTCCAAATTGAATGTCAGCTCCCTGAAACGCATTCCAGAAAACTTATACTGTGGAATACGCGTATTATATGATCGTGGAATAGGCATAAAAAATTTACCGGTTAGGTCCACTGAGGTTACGTTAATAAAGTAACTACCGAATCGCTTTTGTTCATTCAATTCAAATTCGTCAGAAATCTGTACATAAAATCTTGTGTAATCAAATGGTTATCCGAACTCGATCTTCCGGCTGACCACAACAAGATGAACAAATGAACCTGTGTTGCAACCACACGCCGGTTACCGCAGGTCAGAGGCGACAATTGGATTGACTCTGTTACACCGCGTCCAAATTGAATGTCAGCTCCCTAAAGCACATTCCGGAATACTTAAAGACGAACGTGCATTGGGCATTGTGATACAAATATGGTGGAATACGAGTTACTTGGGGTTAAACCAAAAAATTGTAGTAGCAAAAAATTACAATAAAAGAAACGTACGGTTTGATTACAAATTTGATTACAAAACATATCATATACCTAATTTGGTATTAGACAATATTTTTGTTGTGAAATGTTACGACTTTACGTAAACCAAAATAAACTGGCACAAGAATATACTTCGCTGCAGGGCTGCGTCTTATGTCTCTCATTTAATTTGCATAAATATTAACCTAACAAACCCATTTTGAATCTCGGCGTCTATTTTCAGCGTATAAAGCTCTTATGCCACAATATCACAAATTAGGTTAAAACAAACGTAACGCTAAAATCCACAGCTTCACCGAAATTGACCAGTGGTATAATTTAGATGAAAGATGGTGCTCTACAAAGTAGAAAAGTAGACAATGCCACACACTTTTTCATACGTAATGCGAACTTTATGATTTTGCAAAGAGGATATTTAAATTTGGTAGGATTCCAAGCGGAGTCCTTGCCAACGCTCTCCAGAACTGATATTTATGATCTCGGCGGGGGCGAGCTAAGCGCTCAGGAAATGCACGAGGTGACTCAACTATGCCCCACAAATATCTTCATAGATTCGTTTGGATAGCGTAAACGGTTTCAACCGGATTTTCATTTAGATTATCCTAGAATTCATTGTTCGCCTATTTTCGAATTTCAAATTCAGTAACGTGACTCACCCACTTTTAATATTTTGAAGTAAACAACAAGCAAATTACCCGCAAGCGTTTACTTACCGTAAGCTCTGTAAACCTTTTTTAATTAAATCTTAGAAAACTTCGTTGCAAGTAGGATAAAATAAAATGTTGTATATTAATTTCAGTCCAGTAGCGGTATGATGTGGAGCAAAGTGCTCATTTCCGACGGAGATTTATGTTGCAATTCCAGAAGGTGCGGGGAGAGGCCGTTACAGACGAAACATAGCGGGATTTGTCGACGGCCGTCGGAATATTCATCTCTATCAATCAAGTTGGTAAATAACGCGGCGATGAGACGAAGACCTCGTTATCGCTCAAGAGTTACGGCTTTGGCCTAATAGTACTATTTCTTATTTAATAAATCTACGTTTATTGACGACAAATGCTGAAAATAGAGAAGCTATCTACAAGGTGTAACCATATTTGCTGTAAATATTTTAACGTATACATACGGACATAGACCAACACATTCAACATTACTTTACCTTTTAGTATTAGTTTTCTCACTCTCACAACAAATTGAACTAAATATAATATAACTAGGACATGTAATACGTACGTCTCACGTTTTTATTTAAAGTTACAAAACGGCAGAGAGAAATCTCTAGTAGAGTCTCCGGATGCGTGCCAACAACGCGGAATTATGCCATTTTATAGTTTCTTGAACTTTTTAACTTAAACGGTCGCCTGCCAGTCGAGTACGTATTTATAAATGAGCTGTTACGCTCATTAATAAGATTTCGTTAAAAAACAGCATGTAAACAGAAATTACCTATGAAATTCGGTGTCGGGTTTTTAAACCACCAGAGGCCTACATAATGTTTGCTACTAGAGACAGACATACAATCAGGTGATTCAACCTACAGTGCAGATTAATTACACAAGTAAAAATCCCACAAGGTGATTTTAAAATATTAATTTTGTTCACGGAGAAACTAAGTCGATGGAATGGTACTCACTGCCTTCGGATCGACAGCCCAAGTATAAATAAATAAATCATTTGATTTCAGGCAATATTTACTTTCGTGGATGTAAAATAATGTAAACAGAGGCCCATAGAATATATATATAACCTTACAGACTAACATTTATTTTATTTTATTTATTTATGAGCCTGTGGTGTCCCACTGCAGGGCAAAGGCCTCTCCCTTGTTTCCATCCATCACGTTCCATCGACAGCACTCTTTTTGATATGCGTCCAATTCATCGCGCCACCTCTTTCGGGGTCGTCCACGTCGCCTTATTGCGTTTGGTTCCCATTCGGTGGTAGTTTTAGCCCATAGAACATTCGGCATACGGTTGACGTGGCCAGCCCAGTCCCACTTTAAGTGGGCAGCCTTCTGAGCTACGTCAACAATTTTTGTTTGGGAACGCAGCACTGAGTTCCGGACTCGGTCGATCAGTTTGACTCCAAGAATACTGCGTTCCATGTTACGTTGGCAAACCTTGAGTCTAAATTTTTGAACATAGGTCAAAGACCAGGTTTGAGCTCCGTAGGTAAGGATGGGAAGAATGCACATAGAAAGAGGCGTGAAGCAGGGCGACCCACTCTCCCCTAAATTGTTTACGAGCGTTCTCGAAGAAGTGTTCCAAAATATTGCTCCAGAATGGGAACAAAAGGGTATCCAAATAGGTCACGCAAAGCTTACCAACCTTCGTTTCGCAGATGATATCGTTCTTTTTTCCTCAACAGCCTCTGAGCTACAACAGATGCTCCAAGATCTCAGCAAGGCGAGCCTTGAGGTTGGATTAAGTATGAACATGTCAAAGACCAAGGTTATGACTAACAGCGCCGAGCGAATTGTGGAAGTGGATGGGGAGAAAATAACATATGTTCATGAGTACCTTTACTTAGGCCAAATAGTCTCTTTCCAGGCGAGACAAGACAAGGAAGTCGAAAGACGGACTGAAAACGCCTGGAAGAGCTATTGGGCAATGAAAGACCTTATGAAAGGTGACTTGCCCCTTACCTTAAAGCGTAAACAGACTAACATACATATTTATAAATACTTAAATACTACTTCGACGTATGGACAACGGCAGGAGGTCTGTGGCGTCGAAATACGACCCCCATCGGCCGGAATGCAGAGTTCAGGAACACGCTCTTTTGGAACTTGGAGACGTGGATAACGAACGACCTGCACGTTGTTAGTATATCATCACTAGAACACAGAACCGGTTACTTCTATCTATACATATGTCATGAAAGAACTACTTTCGCATGCCAATTTGTATGGGAATCGCATGCGAACGTTACTTTTTCGTATGCGCATTAGCTTTCGAGCGACATTGAGAAACACGCTATCGCGCGCGGGTTAGCAGATCCCGCTCCTACGCGCGTATTTGCGTTTTCAGTATGATCGATACTGTGTGTTTTCCGGGCGTACGAAGTCGCGGGCACAGCTAGTATTAAATAAATAGATTTAGAATAGTAGTACAAACAGGGATATCCACACTAACGGCATCAAGGTGCATTAATTTAAACTTTGTTTTCATTAATTCGGTACCATAGGTAGCGTGTGTGTAGTTGCAAGTAGATTAAATCGAGGTTCAAGCGACGTTTATCTTCTTAACGAGAGCAGTCAGTTTAGAGTTTGCAATACACACTTACATGGCAATGGAGTTCATGTATCTGATAGAAATTGCAAATCGCTTCATATGTGAATTTGTCGTGACAAACATGCGATTTATCTAGAGTTGTAACCTTACTTCTGTAATGAGACGAATGCAAATTAGGTAATTTTAAAGTGTCTCTTATGTAAGTATTGCTCTTTGAAAAAATTAAATGCCAAATGTGACATTCACTATTATTCATCTTTTCTGATTATATCTAGTTAGTGATTATAGCTTAGATGATGGATACTCACCCTGATTGCTACGTGTGTATTGTGGGTTCAATTCTACATACATACATATAATCACGCCTTTATCCTTGATGGGGTAGGCAGAGCGTAAACTACCCAAACAAAGGTCGTTCCGCCACGTCTGACAAAGTTTTGAGGGTTGTTTAAAATTAATTTGTAGGTATATTGCTGTAGTGACAGATTGTCAGCCCATCACCTAAATTGCAATATACTAAAACCCTCATATCTCTTAGCTGGTTTTTACAGCATGCCTGGGAAGAAATGCAGCTAGCACATTCTATGTTTTTTCTTACTCCCGGTCCAGCATGGAATAATGGTTCATGGGCTCAATCCTCGTTCTTATATAACACAAATATTTGTAAATCTATTTTCGTATGTTTGTGTTCAGTCTGGGAGTTTTCTATGTAAACTTTATATCTATGAATATATCAGTCACCTAATTTTCATAAAACAATTTCTAGTTAGATACCTACTTATTTTTCTATTACGTATATACAGTTTAGCTTGATGATAATTTGTTTGAGAACGTCTGTCGCGAACTGTAATATTGTAATATTTACTTGCAAAAATGGAAATTGCATGAAGCTGAAGCAAAAAAATCCAGTAAGGAAAAGCATCGTAATTTTCCAGGAGTGAGCATCAAAATGCAGGGAAGCTGCACATGAGCTTAATTCTAGATTCACCCGCTAAATCTAAAATTAAAATCTGTTTTTCACTTTCAGATTAATAACATTGATAAAGGATTAAATTGACAGAAATACTGGGGAAACGTGCAAATGCCCGTCAAAATATAGCTGTCAAAGTGTAAAACAGTAAACTATAAATCGCCTGTCCTTTTTAGTTTTATTATTTAGAAAGTGACGGATAGATTTTAATTTTCTAGAATCGAGCCCACTGTGTACCTTAACAGGGATTATAACTAAATAAATCAAGGAGGCTTTATGTATATTTATTATTATTATTTATATATATTTTAGGGCCTAAGTGGCGCCCCATCCCCACCCAATATCTGGTTTAAATTAGTTTTGTTTAGGTTATCTTTAGTTACATAATATTATCTTCTAATGTATCTTTGTACTAAGCTGACGATATTACCTATTGAAACATTTGACGTGTAAAAAAATCTGCTAAAAAGTGTTTTTTATTTTAAACAATTGATTTAATTGTGGCGTATAAAACAAAATACAAAAGGCTTTAATTTGTGTATTAATAAATTAGGTGGAAACCTATATAACTGGCTCTGTGGTCTAGTGGTCTGAGCCATTTGTGAACCCAACAAACCACACAAAGACAATGTTTTGTTTTTTTTAAATAAACACAAAAAAATAAATCGATTAATTCGAAGTGATTTTTTTTAATGAAAATTCAGTTAAATTAAATAATAAGAATATTTTATGTGAAATTGTGAAGAAAATTGAGCCCGCGAAAATCCATACATATAATAAATCACTAAAAGGGTCGTTGAATATTTGTACAAAAAAATAATAGTGTGGGCATTATTAACGATATGAAGATCAAAATGTTTTTTTTTGGTCTGTCTATCGGTCGGTCTGTCTGTCTGACTGTATATACATTACGCCAACTGAACCGATTTCGATGGGACTTTTTTAATTCAACTGTGTGTTACTCTGGTTGCAACTAAGGATACCTAAAATCACGCTACCTGACTTAGGGGGTAGGCAGGAAATTAAAATTTGGCTGTTTCATAATCGATTTTTATGGAACTTTTTTTATTTGACTGAGCATTATTTAAAATGAAAGTTACGAAACAAATAATCATGCCTCATGACTAAGGAGGTATGTAGAAAGTTTAATTTGAGTCGGTTTTAACTGATATTGATGAAATATTGATGATATTGATAAAATCAATATAATGAAAATCAATATCGTAATATATCGTATAACCTTAAACTAAAAGTTACGATACAAATAATCACGCCACCTAACTAAGGGAGTATGCTGGAAATTGAACTCTGATAGTTTTTACCGATCTTAAAGGGACTTTTTATTTGACTGAGTTTTTTTTAATTATCTGATGTCCAGCCTAGGTTAGACATAATTACGCAAACCATTCTAATATTTAGTAAGTACCCCAGTTTATATGGAAAACACGCAGTGTCGAACATACTGAAAACGCTTCTCCGCGTTCTTCCATACAAAAACAAAGATCAGACAATGCGAAACACGCTACCGCGCGCGGGTTAGCAGATCCCGCTCCTACGCGCGGAGAAGCGTTTTCAGTATATTCGACACTGCGTGTTTTCCATACAAACCGGGCGTACGAAGTCGCGGGTACAGCTAGTGATTAAATACGTTTTAATGGAATTAAAACTTATAGCTTTAATGAAAAAATCGTGTTAGTTCCCCGTGGAGAGGTGAGTCAATATTATTATCTAGAGTGTTTTTCCATTTATTTGTTTTTACTAGGTTCTAGAAGTACCTAAAGTAGGTAGTTACCGACTATGTACTAATTATACGTTTCGTTCGCTCCAACATTTTTACCAACAGCGATGTATAGATGGTCCTTTGAACTGATAACCACCGAACTAAAGAAGTTTACTTTAATCTGGTTTTTGTACACTTGATGATAAAAACCTGACCTTAACTAAATTATAAAAGATATAGAAATTAATTATCATCGATCAGTAATTAATAAATTTTGCTCACACGACAACTTGATCGGCTATTGTTTGTTCAAAATAAAATTCAATTTAACATTTCGAAGTCAACACGAACAAAGTCACGAGCTCCATCTAGTTCACTCATAATATTGTTGTTCTCGACATGTAAAGTACTCTTCATATATGAAAAGGCTTTAAGACAGAACACAAGCTCTTTACGGCGTTGGAGGAGTCATTATTTCTTTTTTACACATGCTTTCGTGCGAAATGAGATGTTGAGTGTGTTGCCGTTACGTATATGCAATTTGTATTCATCTTTCACAATAAGATTTCTTGTTCATAAAAAAAATATGTTCATACAAATCACAAAAAAACCAACACGAATATTCTCTTTACATATATAAAATATGTTTTTGTAAATTTTTATGTTATATTCATTACGTCCTTTGTGTATTGCCATCTTTCGGTAACATTGTTAACATAATATTGTTGTGTGAGTATCGCAACTCGATTATGAGACAACAAGCCATAAAGTGCAGAGTTATTAGCGGCGGGAACATTAGCTTGGAGACAGTCGCGCCAAATCGGTTCAAATTTACCCAACAATTTGGTGACACGTGTCTCGTATCGATTTTATTCACTAACTTTCATTAAAGTAACTGAGATAATAAATAAGATAAATTAAGTATAATATCAAGTGATTTTTTAAACTTATCTTCATGTGTGACAAGAAAGCTCCTTTATTTTTTATTGGTAACAAATGTCTTAAATTACAATGTAAAAAGAAAAAGTGGTAAAATTTATACGAGAGTCAAACTTAATGTATAAAATAAGATTGATTTGATGTCAAATTTGTTTGATGACATGCATTAAAAATTCTACTATTTAGAAAATCTACCTAGTATTTTGTAGAGCATTTGAGAGATAACAAACATGCAGAGTATCGCAGAGTAGTCTGCGGTGAGTACATTAACTGGGTGTCAGTATCGCTGGAGTACATACATACAACCACGCCTTTGTCCCTAATGTGGTTGGCAGAGCGTAAACAATCTAAATAACGTTCCGCCATGTCTGATAAAGTTTTGAGGGTTAATTAAGAAAAATAATTAGGTATATGCTGCAGTGACAGGTTGTCAGCCCATCGCCTAAATTACAATATACTGAAACCCTCGGATCCCTTAGCTGGTTTTTATAGCATTCCCGGGAGGAAATGCAACTGGCATAGTCTATGTTTTTCTTTCGCTTCCAGGCCAGCATGGAAGCTGGAGTGTCGCGGAAAATCAGTCGATCCGAATTTACGTTCATCCTAACACGTGCTCGGTGTTGCTTTACAATTATTATAATTAGAAACTAAAATATAAAGCAAGTTTTAGTTTTTCTATTCTTAGCCTAAGTGGCTTAATGTTGAGCTAAAGCGTTGCAAGAAATTTTAAAATAATATTTTTTGGGGGCAATTGGTATTCGCACAAATTCACTAATTCTTGGCCTAAATCTTTACCTATCATTATCTATCAAGAGAAAATAAAAAGTTAGGGCAATTTTTGTCAAGGTTGTTTGGTCGTGACCTCAAGGAATCGTACCATTGTCATAACAATCAGACGAGTTCTAATGACGGTTCTGCAAAAAGCGTTCATAGATAAATCTTACTGTACCAAATACGTAGAGGTTAGTAAGTATTATGCAACCCAATACGTTGGCAAATCATTTATTTCAGTTGGTTTGCTCGAAGTTTGAAGCCGTGAGGTTGTACTAACTGCTGAAACTTAGTTAACGAGACAAACATCGTTAGCCTTCGCCGAGCAATAGTTAGATCCACCATCTCAGATGACTAATGTTAACTTAGCGTACTCCGCACTTACTCACCCGGAAGCGTTACAAGTCATTACGTTGAGTAAGATTTCTCTGCTCAGATATTATCATGCATAGACACCTTACCATAGATACCTTAGATTGCTTATTATTAGCTAGTGACAATTTTAATCTAATGTAACAAACATTATCATCTCTATAGCCTTAGCCCGTATCTCACGGGGTCGGCTACCTAATCTATAGAATTTCCAACTCAGTTTTATAATAAAGGTAAACAAAGTTTTATGTCTTTCAATCGAAGATGTTTTTTAAAATAAGTTTTTGCTATAAGATATGACTACATAATGAAATAGTAGTTTTAGTAAGTATCATTTATTTTTGAATTCTTATTCAAAAACACATGAAACTTTATTTGCCTTTATTCTAAAACTGAGTTGGAAATACTATAGGGGATTGAACGAGGGTACTAGTTTTTACACAGAGTGATTGCCATCTGACCTCCGCAACCCAGGAGGGAAACCAGCCCCATCCTAGGTCAGAGTTTTCAAGCCGCCTATGCTTAGCACTGGCCTCAAACATGGCTTAACGACTAATGTCTACGGTATTAAACGATATTAACCGGGGCCAACGGCTTAACGTGCCTTCCGAAGCACGGAAAAAGCGCCGAATAAACGTACATATGGAATTCGGAAACCGAAAACACATTGGTACGTGTTGGAATTCGAACCACGGCCTCCCACAGGCTCAGGAGGCAGCGGCCCTATCCACTACACCATTGGGCTCTCTAATTCTGAAATCTCTCTTGTGGACTTTACAACTTCAGTTCGCTGAAGTAAAATAAAGACTTGCATTATGTAATGCAATGTCTTGACACTTGTCTCATCCATATCCGCGCGCGAGATTAGTGCAGCAGTCTGCGCGGTCACGTGCTCGCCGCGTCGAGTGACACTCACTGCCGGCGGACCTACCAAGTACCTACCGTACATGGGATAAGGAAACCTGTCATGTGGAAGTTTCCGTTATGTAGACATAAAGCTGAACTTAGTATTCATTATTAAAATACTTATCATGGAATGAATAGTTTTGTATCCAGGCCTAATAATCACTGAGGTTGAATCACTATTGTTTTTTTTTTATTTATCATTAATCCAGTTCGGCAATGAATACAAAAAATAATTAAACATACGACTGCTAAAATAAAAAAGAACTTTAATATTAAAAACGTGACCAACATAAAAATTTAAATGAATTATTTATCGTTCAAATCTTTTAGTATTTTTTTAATATTAATTGTTACCTAAGAATTTACCTAGCCTTTGTTATCGTGCTAGCTAATTATATTTGTCCACATTATGCAAGAAAGTTTTAGAAAAATAAAAAATATTTTCACACTAGTGGCGAGAAGAATTTCCCAGTAGAAAGTGTACTAAGGTAAAGAATTTCATATCCTCAATCTATCTTAAGAATCTTGTAGATGCCGTATGGATGTGGCTTATGCGACTGCACGTTTGGCGTCTTTGCTGAGCGTGTTTTGGCACCCACTACCCTTGTGATATTATCTATACCAGACCAATGACTTTTCACTGTGATACTTTATAAAATAGCTCAGAATAACAGCTTATAATATGCGCATTGAAATATGACAAGACCGTAAAAGAAGAAGATCGTAAAATTGAGAAATTACAACGTGTATTTCGTTTAAGTTTTATGTATGCTAATATGTTATAAAGTCATAATTTATAAATATTAAAAAGTGTAAGTATTTTGTACTTGTTTAAAAAGGAATTCATCTCCTCTTACAACATCCACTATTGTTATGTTTATAATAGCGATACGCCGAGTAAAGTTTTCTTCATCGAAAGATGAGTTCTTTGTGTAGAGGCACACTCTGTCACGAGTGGAAAAAGACGAAAAGTTGACGTCCAATCTGCTGCCTACTTACAGAAATGAGAGCGCTGTCGTAGGAATACGGAAAACTTTATATCTAGACAGTACTTTCGCGTCTCTTGTGTAAACATTTCAAATAGAGGCGTCTTCTTAATATTGCTTAAAAAGTTCAGCTTGACTCGAAGTTTGTTCAGACATTTTATTATTTAATTTAGCTGCCGAGATTCACTTACGGCTTACATGAGACATGTTCTGCGCATCTCTTCAAGTTTACGAGCGTAGTTTGAGTGTCGCGATAAAATGGACTTTATGCTAGTTCGCAGTGTCACAGAACAATTTCTCACTATTCACACATTTTATATGACTTTTTGATGGGATCTATTTGTACTTGTCACAAATATTAAAATGGCTAGGCGTGACAAAAAAAGTTAACAAAATGTAGGAATAGTCTCACCGCAGACTTATTTTTCTAGAAATGTGCCTAACTCAACGAATTTAGGATAATTTGAGTAATACTACAAAAGGGTATTGTCTATCTTCAAATGGGCTGGGCACGAGCTCGGGACAAAAGACTCATTTATTCGTTCCCTTAGGCGTGGATGCTAACTACCACTGTAGGAAAGCTAGTGGGATGACAAAATAATTACTTAAAAGCATGGGTATCAGTAGCATTTAGCATTCCTTTTATAAAACTGACTTTGCCTGATATCAAACTATCATATATCTACTTCGGTTTTGTACCTTAAATTGTCGCGCGAGAACTGCTGTGAACCGAAAAAGTTTGAAACTAACCCATTTAAAGTTTAACCCATGATTCTAAACGGTTTCAGTGGTTTATGGTCTACAAAACAAATTGTATTGTTTGATTAGTTTCACATATTTTGTGATTAATTTGCGGAAGGTCCGTCGCGATATTAATACGTTCTTGTGAATATGATAGACATTTTCTGATATTGCGACGAAATGAAGGAGTGGATGATATCTTCAGTGGGGACTCATAAAACGCGCCTCTCCAACGAGCGAAACCCTCGGAATTCCTTCCATCATTCTGAGAAACCCTTGTCACTTCCATTACTGCCTGACGCGGGCGGCCGTTCTGATCCGCCCGTCCTTCACTTACCAGAGTTATGACCTCGCCATATTTCCTAAGTACCGTGTACTCGCCTTGACTTAAGACTAAAATTTCGCATTGAACATGCCATTAGTATGTACATATTACCACAATAATCAGAAAGATATTGTATTCATGAAATTTCGTTGAGGAAAATGTTATTTCTACTTTTATTAATTAATATTGTGTCATGAAAGCCATAGATCAAGCGAAATAAGACTTTCCACAAGGGACCACTAAGAGAAATACGCTGTATTTTCATCCAAATTGCGCAATATTATTATACTTTAGACCGAAATCCCTAAAATTCTCGCCTTTACAGAGATTATACTCAAATATTTACGGTCTGGGAGTAGCATAAATAAAAAGTTGTATTAGAATTTTGTTCAGTAAAAGGTCTGAGTAATAAAAAGTGCTAACATAAGGTTTTCTCCCTTTACTGACTTTGCTGTATTAATTTGCTCGTTCAATCTTGCTAACTTGTATTCGATCCCGATCCAATCTCAATCCCGTTCAAGAGTGTTCAGGGAGCTATTTGCCGTCTCATAACGCTTGTAATTACAGATTGTAGTTTAAGAAAAAGGTACTCCATGTCGAGGACGAGTATAATCTCCAGAGAGCGAGACAAAGGACGGAGTTTAGCTCCACCTTATGATGCGGAGCACAAAGACAATAAATTAATGCGAGTCACTATAAGAGCAACCGCTAAGCCTCGCGCAGATTAAGAGCCTTGGCCCAAACCACATGTGAATACGTATAAAACCCGCTTCATAAACAAATTTAGTACCACATTCTTTCGTTGTTGTATCTTATTGGTTTTAATATAATTATTTATAAATTATTACTCGTTATGCCATTAACTTGTTTGTTGATCTGTTAAATGAGCAAATAATTATAGCAATTATTGCAATGGGTTCAGGTGAACAAAATATTGGATAAATGTTGCTTTTGAAATTGCATTCATAGTGCTTTTTTAATTGGCTCACACGTAGTAAAACATGGCTGACTATCAGAAACGATTCGAGATTTTAATGAGTCCGTAGTGTGTAGTTTCACAAAGCTGTTAGTAGCCAAATTGGAGTTCGTTGAATTACACATAAAGGGGTTAATCGATGTAACAGCGAGGACTATATAGCAAACCCAATTTGCAATTCATGCAAATAAATCCTCAGCCAACCATAAATTACGATTTGATTGGCGTATCGAACATTCTGACGTCATAAACTCTGTCTTGTCTAATCCCTATTATCCGTGTAATAAATACCCTTCAGACTCTAAAAATGTAGAATATATGTATGTTATGGAATCTAAACAGATTTCAAGAGCCGTAATTGACAAAATTCAATCGGTGTGAGACACAATTTGGCCTCGCTGACCCAAAAGCTTTTTCTTCGCCGAAAATGCGCAATAAGGATTTATTTTAAGGATGGCGGAGCATTAATAAAAAGTGCCGGAAACCTTTATAACAAAATATATAGGTACAGAAGTTTTATGATGATTGAAATCTGAATTATTTTTAGAATAAATTAATTAAGTAAGTTAAATGTTGTCCCCGATTACTAATTAATCTCAAATCTGTTTTAATTAGGTACACGACACTTTATTTTTCTTCGTGATCTTAAACTTCAAAGTCTACCTAATTTCGTATTGTAAACAATTCTATTTAAACAACCATAAATATTTTTTATATGGCATTGATTTTCTCAAAATATTTGATAGCTCCATACTACCATCATCGCTTTAGATTTCAAAAACAATATCTCCAATTTATTCAATTTAGTTCTTATCGATCTAAAACAGAATAACGTGTTAGATATTATTATTTCTTCATCATCATCATTAGCTTTGTACGCTTTGACAGACGATTTAATTAATAAATTAAAAATAAATACTATATCGAATTTACGAAGCACAAACATTTTTATCTCCCGCAGCTAAGTTCGTGCTGATGGTTCGGTGCGAGGATGAAATTTATATCGGATACAATTTATCGCCAGCCAAGACGAGGGTCGACGAGTATAAAACAATTTGCCAAGTGAGTTAATTTTCTGAGGTCTCTGCCGAGAGTCCCACCGACGGGCGAGTGTCCAACGTGGCCAAACTTTTTATGACATAATCTTGCAGTCGTGGTGTTATGAAGGGTATAGTTCTGTGGTATAAGGCGCTCATAAGGTAAGATATAGGTATTGCTTACTTACTTACAGTCACACCTTTATCCCTTACGGGGTAGGCAGAGCGTGAAACGCCTAGTAAAAGGCGCCTTCGCCAAGTCTGACAAAAATTGAGGGCAATTTTAGATTGTAATGTGTACCGCGTAGTGACAGGTTATCAGCCCATCGCCTAAATTATAATACACTGTAAATAGCCCTCGAATCCCTTTTGCTGACTTCTACATGCAGCTGGAAAATTCTATGTTTTTCTATCACTCGCAGCATGGACGAAATAATAATAAGAAATATAGGTATTGTTGGATGTCATACGAGGGTTTGTAGGTAATAGGTGCGAAAGACAACGATAAAACACTGGAGAAAGATAACGAATCAACGCCTACCCACCGGTGTCCCTGGTGGTCTTTAGCTCCTCGGGCTCGAAATTTTCTTTCAGAACTTCAGTCCAAACTCTGGCGATGATAGCTACTACGATTTTAATGGAAGTTTGGCGAAAAGCGCAAAGACGCGTGCGCTCACGGCGACTGATCGGATTTAACAGACAGATACTACCCTCACTGGCATTAAATTCTAATCTACCTACATAAAATGTCGCTAGAGTTTCTGCGCGAAAATAAACCTAAAATCTAGTACCTATTTGATGATCAACGGTATTCTTACACCAGTATTTTATTTTAATAGGACGACGTGCTAAATAAATATTTATTAGTAAAATGACCATAGTACATTACTTAAGAAGTCGTAAAGAAAGCATAATATGGTTGAGTAAATTTGGAACTATATATTGCATTTTCGGCTGAGACTAGTGTTATTAATATTATTGCGAGGAAACAACAACAACACACTTAAAAATAATCATCATTTTTTTTGCATGGCGCCTTTGACAGGCGCACATTCCATTCATTCTTTTTTTTGCATTCTGCCTTTAAAAAAATTGTAATGTGAACTTACAAACACCTAATCCATACTAGTGTAAACTTTAAAGACTTCGCGTAGCGGGAGCGGTCATTGTTGTCGTTTGTAGAAATTGCTGGCGTTTGCGAATTTGAGGACCGAATATGATGATTTAATGAAACCACAGAATATTTAATCGTACAAAGTTGTTTGGCTTTTGATGTAGAGTTATTGTCCCAAAGTTCTGGTATCATGTATTTTGGCCAGTATTGTTCAACCAAATAATATTATAATGTTTGAGGTAATTTCACGATAGTATCAAAAATTGGCTACCTTACATTAACCGAGGACGTGACTTGGTGCCTACATTGCCAAAAACGTAACCCCTTTGAATAAACCTACGCATGATAATCTACCCACTTTGCGTACCGACCGATTTGTTTCAAGATAACATACAAATAGAAAAACTATTATATCTTATATCTACTTCAGTACAAATTCACTTGTTTCTTAGATCGAGATTTTATGAGAAATGGAGCTTTATAAAAAAGTGGTCCAATGCTGGCAACCTTACACTGCTGCAAACTGTCTGTCCCTTACGAACTCTACCCATTTCCTACCAGCTGCGTCAACTTGCGCCTTTCAGATGTTTGACAGTTTTCAAGAATAATTTGCATTTGGGTGCGCTGCGGCAGACGGATGCGATTAATGGTGCCTCGTTCTTTTCGAAACGTGACGTCATCAACTATGACATGCACGGTGGACTTTATCATAAATAAGAAAAACAAAGCTCGTAACGTGTAACAAAGAAATAATATTATGTAAGATCAAAGAAATACTATTACATTTTCATTAAAATCTCCTGTTATTTAAAATAAATGAAAACAAAACGCACACGTTTCATCTACAATATCCTTGTAAGTACAAACATGTCGCATGTTATCTGTTCCTGAAATGTTCAAGTGAAATAAAATTTACTTGGAATTCAACAGGGAATTGAATTGTGCGAAAATAGGAATTCGTAATCGTGAGTAAGTATATTAATCATCATACGAATGTGTTTAATGTGAGACATCTTATTATATGGACTTAGGCTCGTAATTATGAAGCGATCTCAAACTTGAGAGCAATATTAAGTATGGATTTGACAGCCAAGTTTGTACTGAAATTATATTTCTGATACGAACTCCAACTCGCTGTCACTCATAAGTGCTGATTATAAATACGGGCCTTAGATGCCTGGAAACTGGCAAATGTGTTCAGTAAATTTTCTAGAGCAAAAGGAACAGATGGAAATAGAACAAAGTTAATATCAAATATCCCAAAGTGTTAAGAGAGTAAGTAAAAGTACGAAAAATAAGCTTAAAAATAATTAGTCTTCAGAGAATCCACTGTAATTCCTTTACTTTAATTGATTTTACAAAATCAAGATGTTCATATTCATTGTAAACACAGTACATTTTTAAAATATTGATTTAAACTTGTCTATAGACTGAATCTGATAAAGAAAGTAAATACATACGGCAGATTTTATCATCAGACTGGGGATCGCGGGCAGAAATGTTGGGTGCTCAATGAGATTAGACTTCGAAAATATGACGGAATATTCTTCTTTCTTATCTTACAAAAGTAAACAAATTTATATTATTTTATTGTAGTATGATAATTGCTACAAGATATTTTATTTTATTAATGGCTTCATTTATTGCCCAACATGACTCTCTTAGTTTCCCACCCTGACGAAGTTGTGTATAAGTGGTTGGGGGGTTCAATATTCTATAAATCTGTTTCATAGGGTTCCATATGAGGATATGACGTATCATTCGGGTATGATTCTGGTATGAAATGCCCTTTCATTTGTGGTACCACACGTTAGGATACAGAACATTTTCTTATTTTCATACAAAAAAGCGGAAACCTTCACCATTTATGTACAAGTCCGGGCAATAAATAAAGTCTTTAATACAATAAAAGATCTGATACCAATTTTTCCGGATTTACTTAGGGGGTCTGAGCGATTGCAACTAGCCTGCAATAGGCAATATATCATTTCCCTATATATTTTTTTTATATATTTAACATGCTGTACTAGAAGCAATACAAAAATTAAAAACACAAAAAAGTACCAGTCGCCTGTTCTTCTGTTCAGTTATACTGTACGTACAAGGCTATCGGTCTATCAATAAACAATTTCTTTTGTAATTTTACGCTATCGCGTAACCAGTTTTGGAATTTTACACAGAAGTACCTAACGCATGAAACTATTTATTTTTAAGCCAGCAGCAATAAAGCATTCCAGTTTGAAATTGTACCACGATTGATTTTAAAATTAGGCATACATACGTTTATTAATTGAGCGGAATTGTCCGCAGTTGTGGAATGGCCATTACACAACTAATGCTGGCCACAAACATTCCCTTGCACCCCCGCACCTCGCCCCGCACCTCTGATCCCCGCTGATGAATTACGTACCGCGATTATATGGAACCTTGTTTACATTTTAATGGAAGGCTCGGCTTGTAAATTCTGTGTTAATACTGTAGACAGCGCGGCTCCGGCGGCGGTGGCGGTGTGAGCAGCGACTGCTCTCCCGTTCGCAGCAGTCCACGTATAATGTATGCTTTGTTCAGAAATCATTAATTTCTTTCCAAAATTGTACAAGACACGTATCAATTCATGCCTGTGTTACTTATGGGGAAGGCAGAGCATAAACGCTACGTTGAACTTTGAAGGTAACCTATTTCTGATACGATTGAGTACCCTTACGATACAGGCTTGTCTAAACCCTCGGGATTTTTTATTAATTTTATGTTAACATTAGCCACGATTCGGTGTAAACCAGATTGAGGTAAAATAAAACCTTACCCGTTATTTTCCAAAAAGGACGGCAGTATAGACGGACTTATTCTAATTCACGTCAAAAATCTATGGAATGTTACGTCAAGTTAAGTCGTGAGGTGAACGTGTCCCTATTAAAATTTTAAAATCCTTTGAAATTTTTGAACGGGTTCTATGTGACAGGATTACAATAAGCCCGTATATAATGCCATCATTTTCTGTTCGTTATCTCAAGACTGAAAGTGAAAGGATCAAATATATAAAAATAAATAAACAGCTACAAAAATAATATTGAAACTATTAGTCGTAGTAGATTTTAAAATATTTGCCGACAGCCCGAGGCTGTTACAGGAACAGGCCATACGTTATGTAATGGCGATCGCTACATCATTCGCCGCCACAGAGGTTGGCCCCCGTTATCAGAAATGCCGAAAATTGCCTCTCGCAATACCCTAAAACATATTGACGAATTTGTGGAAGCCGAGAGCAACGCGAAAGAGAGTTATTGTAGTGTCAACGAATAACGGAAGGAAATATATACCTATGAAATGCCAGCAAAAACATTTCCACTCTCTAACCAAGATTATATTTTCGAAGATTTTAGTGTGACATTCTTTATTGATAAGCGTCGTTTTTGCTTCTACACTCGATAAGTCAGACATAATAAGGAATCTATGCAAATACGTATAATATCTCACGTACCTGGTACCATTTTTTTATTGACTGCTTTCTAAAATGTCTTTGCATTATTAATTAAAAAGCTAACAATAATAATCCGTGGCGTGTAATCCATTAATTAAAGTGTATGCCTAAAATAGTTAATTTATATACGCAGACCCTTTTATAAGAGTATTTAAAAGTCAGTAAGATTAATTTTGAGCGTACATAATTAATATCAACAAACCAGAGAAGCGGGTCGACGAGACCATGAGGCAATTTACAAACTCGAAAATCGCGGAAGTTCGTTAATTATTCGGCAGGAGCAGCTCGGGCTCACTGGGACCCGCGTTTATTGACAATTAAGACAAGGCCCGGCATATTCCAAGCTATTGCTCTGCTTGCGGTCGCTGCTGAGAATCACCCGACTTGGCCCAGCTCAGCTCAGCTATTCAATAAACTACAATAGGTAACGTGTATTGATTTGGAGAGGTCGCCCTATTGTAAGGGCTCGCGCACTTGAGAATAGTAATTGACCCTTCGATCTGCGACGCCCGCCGGGCTACCCCTAATGAACTAAGCCAACTTTGCAATAATCAACTTCGATAACTTTTAATCCAATAAAGGGTCAGTGGTCGAGCATTGAAATGAAATAGTTATCCAAATAATCCATTTTTATAATTTAGTCAAACATCCGGAATAGGTACTTCATGCAAATAATAGGTACGCCATTTCCAAGGAAACAATAATTATAACTCATACCGTGAAAAGCTATTTATCGTCAAAATCTATTTATCAGAAGCTTTAAAGGAAGTAAAAATCAAACACAAGAAAGATAAAAGAAAAAATCTTAACGAGCATTTTTGAATAGTTGTATAGTACTTTATTAAATAAAATTATCATGCAACAAAAGACGCATAACTCTGGTCTACATGGTGAGAGAAAGAAAAGAAGAAGAACCGTAATATTCAGGGATCTTTACGCGACTAATAAATACTAGTAAATACATATGTGGTGAACTCAGTTTTTTGATAAAAAACTAGATCAAAGTCCGAGTATTGATCAAAAAACTAGTATTTTGACAAAGTCTGTTTTGATTGATTAGATGACAAAATCAATATCAGTTGGTATTTTATATTTGAATAAAACAATAGAGAAATGTTAATAGACGAGATGTCAGATCTCAAAGCCCTCTCCTCCTGTTTGTAAACGGAATAGAATGTAACGGATTGTCACTGGGTGGTTTTAGGCTAATTACACCCTACTCAATACGATTCTGCCTGGTGACATACCAGTTCCCCCCCCCCTCCCTCCTCGCCCCATCGTAAGATCTGTCACCACGGTATTATCAGTGAAAAATAGCATATAGAAGAAAAGTGTTCATTACAATACAGTGATTATAGGTCTTATAGTTTAGTTTTATATAGTTTTCGACTGACACCTTCTTAAACTATATGGTCTTTTCAAAATTTCATGTTCTTTTGTTTATGCTATGCCTCTATCAAAGTGGGTGAATTTCAACAAAATTATTTATGGACTAATTATAGCTCACGGTGAGGAACGCGTTTTTCTATTTTAATAGTGTCAAAATACGCTTTTAGTAGACTTAGATCAAAAGTTATTTTATTAATTGACTATTTTATTAGTTGTAACAGAATGTAACAGTTTGTCACTGGGTGTTAATAGAGTAATAAGACTCGTATTTATAAAGCAATTTCAAGATTGCGAGCAATATTAAGTATGAATTTGACAGGCCACATTGAACTGAAATGATGTTTCTGATACGAACTCAAACTAGATGTCAGTCTCAAGTACTGTTTATAATTACTGGCCTTAGACCCTGCTGAACTTGATTCTGGCCGGTGACAAACCATTTTCATCCCCCTTCCCCTCGAAACATGTACATTACTAACGTATATTCCCTTTTAAACGAAAAATATTAGATTTAGAAATAAACTGTCACAGACGAAAAGAATTCACATTAAATTGCCTACCATTAAATACTTAGATAATTTTCATAGGTATAACAGCTTTTGGGCAATGCTTTTTCAAACTTTTTTCTTGAAATTATAATGTCACCGGGCAGAATCATGGTCATCAGGGTGAATTTAGTCTATAAACACACGGTGACAATCCGACATCCGTCCATACCGTTTTAAGTCGTCAATATTTGCTTCTGATCTAAAATGTTAAAATTATCTAAAATGAATGGGTAACACTTAGATTTACTTTACCTCCTTTTAAGATATTTAAATGTATTAGAATATATCAAATCAATTGATCAAAACCCGGACTTTGTCAAAATCAACCGATTTATCATAACCCTGCGACATATATATTCTACAAAAAAATCTTTATCAGAGGATATCTAACTTCTTGTCCATATTTACTTTTATCATTGTTTTGATTTTCAATACAAATAATTATTCAAATTCACTTTGATGAAAATTCACTTCCTTGCAGGCTATTAACAAAATATCCCTATCTTCCGTTTCTTTATCTTATTGGAAAAGATTTTTTGAAATTAAATTGAATGGTGTCGTGTCGGTCATTAATCATGAGGGGTCAGAGCGCGCAATTCTATAAAAACTTCGCTTCTTTAGGGTTCTGTACAAGAAAAAAGAATAGAGTAAGATCAAATTGTTCTTTTATGCAACTTTAGCTGTGGACGTATCCTTATTCATATTCTTGAACTTATGATTATCGAGTACTACCGTGTGAATTATTAATCCAAATATTTACACTGGGCAAGGCTGTAAACAAACCTACCTCTATCATTTTAATGGTAGTCTATGATATTTTTGATATTGAACGCGACGTGTGTGATTCAGCGCGCACGAAAGTGTATGTCAAGGAAATATTGCGTTTATTAATTGCCTTAACTTTAGGCCTTAAAGCATTACAACTGCCCAAAGAATAATTAAATACTTTCCGGGATCCCTCCATTATTTCTAGTCTCTCTATCTAGCATTTCACTTTGATGACAGTCATATAAATAGGAAATAACAGTAAAGCGCAGCTTTATGCCATGATGAGAACTGTGAGATGAGGTAATTTATGAAAGCAACACGGAGCTGGAACTTACATAGGAAAACGTACTTTATGTGATTTATATTTTTCTTGGTGACAGTATATTTTAAGTATAATAAAATAATCAAGAAAATCATGATATAGTACGTTAAACATTTTTGTATTCATTTTTAATAATGACTTAAAAGGGGTAAAGGCAAAGCCTTTTTCTTAAATACGTTAACTTTGGGCATTAAATAAAATTATCGCGTGTAGGTATATTTAACAAAAATTGGTAGGTATAGCTATTTACAAAGATATTTAGATAAGATAGGGTTGGGTTGGGTCTCTAGATTGGAAACTTGAGGTTAGATTACTGAATTTCTGACACGGACAAGAATTTCTCCTTGGGATTTGGTTACTACCTTGACATTTATACCTAATATAATATAATCTCCTGTCTTATAATTGGAATTCATTCAGATTCACGAATACCAAATTTGAATTTACCATTACTGTATTATGAATTGTACAAGTGATACATCGCATGTTGTTTTTTTTTCTGTTCTAATTTGAAACTAATCGCATTTACTTTTAAAAATCACAAATTTTATCCTATATATTTTATAGCTAAAATAATGTTTTCAACTCATTCTGTTAGCGTTCGAATTAAATCTAATTTCCCATGTGCGTACAAAAATATCAGGCAGGTGCGTTCCAGTTATTAACGGAATCCGTTCTCTCATGTGTAAAATCCGGACGAGGAACCGAAGCGGGTTTAATTAAAACACACACAAACACAACTCGTCAAATCTATCTATCACTGGGATGATATTGTTTTACCTGAATGTTTCATACTTTTCTAAACTGGATGAATAGCGGTCTAAATAAAAATGTTCTAACAGTTTCAAGAAAAGTAGTTTTTTACTAAAGAAGGGAACTTTTCGTAGACATAGCGCTACGGGCTACGAGTTCTACGTTGTAGCAAAAATCAAATGAATTGAAATACAAAATGTATAGTTGGATCAAACAGCAATAAGTATTAGATACTGCGGAGAGAATTCCTACTGTGCATAAAGTAATGCAAAGATGACACGATATGACTACTGTCTACACTATGAAATTACTAATCATTTCTCCATGAAATACATTGCTTCCTCGTATTACACCAAACGTAAAGGTGAAATCCCAGAATTCAGTGAACACACAAAATCTCATTTCCGGACGAAACTAGAATCATGGAAATAGATATTAGAGTGCGGCATCACATCTTCGTGGCAAGCGAAATGAGCGCGGGCTAGATTTGCATGTACCGATGTGCGTGATGAAGGACGCGCCGCCGCCCGCCTCCCGTTCGCACGGTTCAGCGCCGGTGCAGATATCGGATATGAGGGTTGCAGGTGGCGCTCGTAATTCGATATGGCGTCACTTAGCCTCGGGATCCAAGACGCCCACAGAGATGAGGCTGATACTAGCGTGAAAATAGTCTCGTTAAAGCTAACGGCGTCTGTACATTTTCTTTGGGTAGGTATAGTATCTGTGGGCGTTTTAGATTCATCCTGATCACCAAAATATTTCCTATTTATCCACAAAAATTGTGATTGGAAGTATATTGCTAAGAGAATGTAATCATAGTATAGAGGTTATTGCCTTGTAGTATAATATTGTGTTTTTCGAAAATATACACCATCATAAACCACAAACAAATATCTCACTCTAAGAGGGATGAAATATACTACACGAACGAAAAATTTACTAGAATGAATATAATCAATCAATCAATCTTCTGTCCTGTTTAAAAAATTCCATCACCCACGGCTATCTCCACTATCTACCTCAGTGAATCCGATTACTGAATTTACGACAGCTCGCGGCGAACGACCTTTCGACGGAAATTATTGCCTGCCAACCCCTTTTTTTCCTTTTCTGGGTTTTCCTAGTTAAGCGAAACAAAAATATTGTAAATTTTCAACCGTCGATAGCGAAAAAACTTCTTTTCAAGAGACATTTTTTAAAATGCAAGCGTTTTTGTTACTTTCTCACGATGAAATGGGAACCCCAAATCGATGTGATTTTGCGATAAAACTCTGGCGAAACCGCGCGGTGCAAAACAAAATTTATAGAGAATATTTTGCACCTTTCTCAATATCTTGGTATTTTCCGAACTAAATCCAAATACTGGTTAAAAATGAATGTTTAACTGCTAAAAAAAAAACTACACTTACACTCCACACCGTGGCAAGCTAGATGGTCGAGGAGGACGCAAGCACCGGATTCCGAGCAGTTAAAATGTTACACTAAATAGTTTACTTGAACAATGTTGTTGCGGACATAGTTCAAAAGCACTGCTTTAATTCTTAATCCAGCCCCGTTTAGAAATAGCACGAACAGTATCGTTGTCGTTTACATAATTAAAAGGAATGAAATGGTTAAAAGGAACAAGCGAGAATGTAATCAAACTAATAAACGGCCAGCCCGGTGCCGGTGTGGAGCTTATCTGCCGTGGAGTAACTCCCGTGAATCTTCTTAATTGCACACCAAGTAATTGGAAAAACTCTCCACATAATATTGACCCGCCTCTCCGCGAGGAACTAATGCGATTTCTTCATTAAGCTCTTAACTACCGATTGAATTAAAACTTGTTCGAAATTTTACTACGTGCTCACAGTTTTTCACAGTTGCGACGAACATTATGAACATTAAAAAAATAGATAGGAAATATTTTTAATCTACCTCCCTTATATTTTTTATTACACATCAGGATAAAAAAAGAGGTGGTGTAGTGGATAGGGCCGCTATCTCCTGAGCGGGAGGTCGTGGTTCGAATCCCACCACGTACCAATGTGTTTATCGGTTTTCGAATTTGATATGTACGTTTATTCGATGCTTTTCTCGTGCTTTGGAAGGCACATTAAGATGTTTGTCCCGGTTAACATCGTTTAATACCGTAGATATTAGTCGTTAAGCCATGTGAGAGGCCAGTGGTAAGCATTGGCGGGTTGAAAACTCTGACCTAATCTCTTTCCTTTCCGGGTTGCGGAGGTCAGATGGCAGTCGTTCTGTGTAAAAAAAGTACCCTCGTTCATTACCTAGACTAGGAAGCCGACCCCGTGAGATACAGGACAAGGCTAGGAAGATGACACATCCAAGTTTCAAAACATTTCAAATTTATATTTTTTTGTTATTAGCTTTAGTTGATATGAATGCCATAATTTCAGTTTTAATTTATTTTTTTCGCATAAAACTGTAAATTTCATCATTGGCCGAATCCCGAGTAAATTTTATTAACTTTGAATTCCCAAAATAGTATATCAAAAAATATATGTAAATTTTTAGTTTCACAAAAGTTTTCAGCAAAAAATATTTGCTTAATATTTTTTCATAGCACATAGCTGAACAGAATTTTAGATGCCTAGTTACTCAAATAAACCCAACCAATATTTAATTGAATGCAGTTTTAGTGCCGACATTTTTATGAATAAAAATACTAAATTGAGTTATCGTTCACGCTAAACGTAAACGGAAATATAAACGTAAGTGGAAAATACATAAGACAACAAAGAAAGTAGAAATATAAAATATGCAGACGTGCACAACACAAATTGCGCTAACTTGAGTACGAAATGCAGAACTTGAACGTCTCGTTGGAGGCCAAGCGCGAGTCAAGTGTGGAACTAGCGCCACGTCTTATACAACAGATGCATATAGCTAAAGGGCTGCCGCCTGAGACAAAAATAGACAAAAAACACCAAAGAGAGAACGCTTTCAAACTTAGAATAGAAAGTTTCACGAGCACACCGATCCAGTTTTTTTTTATAAGACTGTCTAGAACCCAACTTTGATCCATGGAAATTGTCAACACTTTAAATCTAACCGATTTTACAGTAACTAGTTACCTTTAAAACAAAGCTATTTGATGTGTATTATTTTTTAATGATATAAAATATGTAATTTACTTGTTCAATAAATTAATACAAAATTTAGTAAATATTTCCTTACATAACATATTGTAAATTACAAGCAACAATTTACAATCTATGTTTACAACCCTAGCTAAACTTAAATCTACAACAATAACTTGTGTATAATAATAACAATGTGCGGCGCTAACTTGCTTGTTTGTCATTGTAGGCGTATAATGTAAATACGAGTATATGTCCGGACTGCCTCAGGCTTTCCCGCTTGCATGACGTTCATAACGTCATATTGGATTCAAAGATACCGGGTGTAAGGGACAGCGTCCCGCAAACTGATAGGGGTTGCTCAGTCAACGAAACTGAACAACTTTCACCGGAAATTATTTTTGGAAGATGAAAATAACAATTGTCCTTCCCATATAAAATTACCACCTCGATCAGACAATTTGTATGGAAAACCATTTTTTTTTCATACATACATACATATAATCACACTTTTATCCCTAATGGGGTAGGCAGAGCGTAAACGACCTAAACAAATGTCGTTTCGCCACGTCTGACAAAGTTTTGAGGGTTATTTAAGATAAAATTATAGGTATACTGCTGTAGTGACAGGTTGTCAGCCCATCGCCTAAATTGCAATACACTGAAACCCCTTGGATCCCTTAAAATTGAAGTAATATACGGGGTGTAAGGGACAGCGTCCCGCAAACTGAGAGGGTTTTTTCAGTAAACGAAACTGAACAAATTTCAATTGGATCTTTTTTCAGGAAGTAAAAAAAAACTTGGCTTCCATTCTGGCCTGGGAGCGAGAGAACATAGAATGTGCCAGCTGCAGTTCCTCCCGGCTGTGCTGTAATAACCAGCTAAGGGAACCTGAACGGTATCTGAACTGCCTCAAGCTTTCCCGCTTGCATGACGTTCATAACCTCGTATTGGATTCAAGGATATATTACTTAAAAATAGGAGTATATGTATCATATACTGGATGGCAATTTACCAGTGCCAATTTCAATAACTTGTCTATAATAATACACTAAAAAATACTTGTTTAAATACGAGCACATAAAGTTTTGTGTTTATGACAATAATGACGTTTAAAATTAAAAAAATCAAGTTACTTGATAACCACTACCAAGTTCCTAATCATTTCAATACATACATAAAATCACGCCTTTATCCCTTACGGGGTAGGCAGAGCTTAAAACGCCTCCTAAAAGGCGCTTTCGCCACGTCTGACATAAATTGAGGGCAATTTTAGATTGTAATGTGTATTGCTGTAGTGACAGGTTGTCAGCCCATCGCCTAAATTACAATACACTGTAACCCTCGAATCCCTTTTGCTGACTTCTACAGCATGCCCGGGAGGAAGGGCAACTGGAACATTCTATGTTTTTCTTTCTCTCCCAGTCCAGCATGGAAGATATATAATCATTTCAATCAACAAAATAATTGATCTTAACATTAACTTTACTGTCTCAATCATGTAACTTGATGTGCTCGTATGTAAACAAGTTCCTTGATCAATTTAACCAAGTTTTTTTAATCAGTGTAACATTGTGCGGCACCCACTTGCTTGTTTGTCATTTCAGGCGTAATACGAGTATACGGGGTGTAAGGGACAGCGTCTTGAAAACTGAAAGGAGTTGCTCAGTCAACGATACTGAACAACTTCCACAAGGAAATCCTTTCAGGAAAGGAAAGAAGATGTCTTTTCCATACAAAATATTCGCCTCGATCAGACAATTTGTATGGAAACGCCATTTTTTATTCAGTTTCTGAAAAATATCCTGCTGAGAGTTGATCAATATCGTTGACTGAGCAACCCCGATCAGTTTGGGGGACGCTGTCCCTTACACCTGGTATGTTTGGAATGCCTCACTCTTTCCCGCTTGCATGACGTTCATAACGTTCTATTTGATCCAATAGGAGTATAAGTACTCTGTCTGTATAAGTACCTTTTATTACATGATATTTTATACACATACATATAATCACGCCTTTATCCCTAATGAGGTAGGCAGAGCGTAAACGACCTATACAAAGGTCTTTCCGCCACGTCTGACAAAGTTTTAAGGGTTATTTAAGATCGATTTGTAGGTATATATATTGCTGTAGTGACAGGTTGTCAGCCCATCGCCTAAAATGCAATATAATGAAACCCTCGGATCCCTTAGCTGGTTTTTACAGCATGTCCGGGAGGAAATGCAGCATGTTTTTCTCTCGCTCCCAGTCCAGCATAGAAGAAATTGACATTTTACAAGTCCAATTTTAATTTATTTACTGGACCTATTGTTCCTTAACCTCCCTAGCGGTCTAGAGGTTCATTATGTTGTTCATGGTGTGAAACCAGTTGCCGTATTTTTGAATCAGTCGAATCGAATTCTCATGCGAAAGAGCAACAGTCGCATGCCAATTTGTATGGAAATTGCATGCGAACGTTATTCTTTCGTATGCGCATTAGCTTTCGAGCGGTTCAAAAATACAACTCCAGTATTAAAAAGTGCTTAAATTTATGGTGTTCGTTGTCACTACTGACTGAGCATCGGTATTTAATAAGCAAAAAGTTTTTAAAGGAATTAAAACTCTTTTATTTCAGAAATGAAGAAAGCTTTACATTAATCGCCTAAAATTTCATGCCATCAAAATTTTTATTTTCATTGTGCACTTAAAACGTTTACAGGCAAACAAACAGATAGAAGAAAGGAGTATAAACCAAATATAAAGCACGGAGCACAACTTAAAATGCCATTTGCTGTTGTTCTTGAGCGCTGCTCGAATGATTCAGTACCAGAAGGCTTGCCTAAAGGAAACGTGACTGAATTGTTTTACACAGTAATAATTTTAGCGTCGACTTGAGAGACTTTTATTAGAGTCCATTCGACTCGGATTTAAAGGCTGTTAGCGTCACATAACCACAATTTAGCCGCTCTCAGTGCCGTCGGCGCAATGTTTTCAAATATTATAAAAATTACCGCATTTCGTGTGTTATGAGTTTTCTCCAGGCGACTGTATTGTCGGAAAATTGCTTAAAAGATTGTATGTGGGATCACAATTCTTTATAAACATTTTATATTCTACCACCATCTCAAAGCAAGTTAAACATTCTGAAATTGAAGCAAATTGCATTTGAATACGGGAGCTCTTATTAATATGCAGCTGACATAAAGCTCACTAAATACGGCGCTTATATCGACGCCCGCGGCGCTCCGACTGCTGCAGCCGTGCATCTGCATGCGGGGCGGCTCGTCTCGGAGACACTATCACAGTCGTCATCTTCATATCACACCCCGCACCAGCCCCGCATCCCCTTTCTATCATCCAACAGGAAAAGGCAGTAACAACCTGAAATTGTAGTAAATCGCACTAGAATACGAAAGCTCTTATTAACATGCAGCTGTCATAAAACTCACTAATACGGTGCTTATATTGACGTCGGGGGCGCTTCGACTGCTGCAGCCGTGCAGCTGCATGCAGACTGGTCGTCTTGGAGACACTATCACAGCCGTCATCTTCATATCACACCACGCACCCGCCCCACCATCCCCTTTCTTGTATTCTAAAGTAAAAAGAGGGTTGTAGCTTTGAGTGATTCAAATGTTTGTTTTGTCTTTAAACTTAAAATAAAAAAAAGTTTAATTATAAAGCTTCATCTATCCGAGGAACATTTAAACTCTTCATTATAATAACTAACATCAGTGAAACGTACTTTGGCGCATATAGACCTCATGTGCTTCATTGGCTACAATTTTGGACCTACGCCTCCAACAGCAACTTTTTATAATGTTTGAATGTCACAACCGCCACTGTTACAATTCTATGGACTTAATAAAGTCTAACTTCAATTGTGACGAGAGAGTGGATGTTGAATACAACCAAACCGTATGATACGTCTAACTACAGTAGCAGGTAACAACAGTTCAATATTATAATATTTGTTTTTGAACCACAGCCAAATCACGTTCTTCCGAATCACCACGACATTCGATTTGGTTACCAGTTCGGCAGAGTAATAAATGATTCATAGGGGAAGAAAAACTACACGTCTCATATGTGGGCGCTGTGATATTAATCTGAGCTCGCTGAGCGCGTCGACAACACATCTTCTCCTGTAGGATTGTCTGTGACTGCCCGGATAAATCATTGTGATATTACCAAGTCGGTATGTGGCGGCTAGTAATATATCAAGGACTCTCGGATGACTAGTACCTATCTCAGCAAAGAAGCAGTCCTATTATGTAGAACTAACTCGATTTTTTGCTGTTTCGTTTTAACCAAATATTTTTTGAAGGAGACGTCTGTATCCAAATATTCCGCCAATAAAAATAGGCACTCTTGAAAAACACAGAAATTTAAATTACAAATTTAATAATAAACAGATCTTAAGCACGACAAGCAGACAAAGTTTTTGTAAAGCGTTCGGTGTGTGAGCGAGCGCTTTGTATTAGCAACAAAGCCGCAGAGACTCGTATCGCCCGGGCTTTTAGGCAGCAGTTATCGTGCAGGCCGCAAATGCGAATTTGCGCTTTGCATTTCGAAAAATTAAAAGCGACATTTTCAATGCAATTGCGAGCGTTCTTTCCGCAGTCGGCGCGGGTAATGGCCACTCCAGTCCGAAATTGCGCGATTCCCTTTTTTGCCGACGCTTCCGTAAACACTCTTCTAAACGTACTATTTGTTGTGCACTCAAATTAATTTAATATAACATAAGTGTTTCGACTGCATTCCATATTGAAAAAAAAACAGAATTTCAGTGTACTTGTACACTTGATCATACTCTACTCCGAGTAAAATATACGTAGTGGTTAAAAGCAAAGTGCAACCCACTTTTTAAATCCGCCATATAAATAAAGTGGATTTAATTTAGAGCGAGTCTTTCCCTGGTAGCTTCGTAATGATTCCAATTAGCTTAAATACGCAATTTAAATAACCAGATGGCGAATAGGAGTAAAAGGACGTAGGTGGTACATTGGGTTGGAAATAGCTTGAATCCACCTGCTACCGACACCGAGCCGTCCTTAATGGCTTCTAATAATAAAAGTAAATGAGCGAACGACGAACAAATTGCATTATCTGTCGGAATGGCGCTTGATAACCGTTCCGTCGCCTCATTGGGATGATAACTCCTTCTTGGTTTGATATACGATCTTAAGAGGGAAATATTTTTGTCAAAGTGAATCAAATTGACCACAAATTTGTGAGACGTGCTACGACTATCTGAAATTTTGCTACGTCATAGTCATGTCGTAGTGTTCGTAGCTAATTTATGTATTTCTTCAAGTAATAGATTACGTCATGATGTATGTAACTACTACTGACCGTAATAAAAGAGTGCTATCGGACTAATGGTTTAACATGCATCCTAGGCACGAAATCATTTTACTTTTTGTCAAACACTCAAGGGATACAATCTGCCAGGATTGCAACTGGGATAATCTCACAAACGGATAATATCAGTTTTGAGTATCCCCTTAAGATCTTTATATCTAAATCCAGAGCCAATTTAAACCATTATACCTACCATTGGTACATACTCGTACATAACATAGTATAACATACTCCTCTACGAACCAGATCTCCATAAATGTCCGTATGGAGAAAAGTGTATTTTTGACCTCACTCGCTTCAGAGCGAATCGCAAAATTCAGTCCGTTCCGGTAACAGAAGTCCTGTATGCCGACGATGTTTGCCTTATGGCTGATAGTTTGGGTGACCTGCAGAGTTATCTCGACAATTTAGATGAATCCTGTCGCAAATATGGCTTAGTAATCAGTGCTTCTAAGACACAGATTCTTAAACAATCCGCTAAAGGGAAATCTGCGGAAGATACTGTTGTTTACCTACAAGGAAAGCGTCTGGTACCTTCCCGTACCTTGGGAGTTTAGTGCGCAGTGATAATCGTCTCGAGTCAGAAATTCCTGCTCGGGTCGCTAAAGCTGCTGCAGCCTTCGGTGGACTAAGCCGACGGGTGTGGCTGTGGAAGTCACACGATTTGAAACTCCATACAAAACTCGCTGTCTATAGAGCGATAATCCTACCTTTATTGCTGGATTCCTCGGAGACCTGGTGTCTGTATGAAGGTGACATCAAAAGGCTTGACGTCTTTCAATTAAAATGACTTTGAGCACTTCTTCGGCTGAGCTGGCAGGATCGTATACCGAACTCGGAGGTTCTACGTCGAACCAAACAGACCGGAATGGAGTGTCTTCTAATGAATGGTCAGCTTCGCTGGTGTGGACACCTTGTCCGCATGGAGTCTACCAGGCTGCCAAAACAAATGTTTTACTCTGAGCTTAGCTCTGGTTAAATCAAACCTGGCGGACAGTATCTGCGGTATAGGGATGTTCTGAATCGCGACCTGACTGCTGTTGGCACTTCAAGTAAATCGCAGGCTTGCTACTCAGAGGGCGGAATGGCGAACTACAATAAAATCGGGTTTAGAAAATTTTGAACGCTCCCGTCTGGAAGATCTTGATGCCAAACTCCATCTCCGAAAAACTCGTCCCAAACCCACCTACAACTACACATAAAACTCCGATGGGATTCTTAACTTCCTGCAATAGGACTTTCAAAACCAAATTTGAATCTGCTAGTCACGCTCGCGCCCATACAAGGTACCAAGTTAGGATAAGCTAAGGGTGTCGCCGCTGACGGATACGTCTGGGAGGACATCATCATCACCATAACATACTCCTACATAACATAGTGATTTTTTTATTAGTGTTCGTTTCTCCGATTTGCAAAAGTTATGTTCTGGTGACAATGGAAAAAAAAATGTCTTAAATAAACTGATTATCAGCTGATTTCATATTAAGATCAGACTTTTTATCACTAGATACCAAATTTTTAGTAGGTATCAGTAAAATTATGTGCATTGTGGAACTGCCTATGTGGTCTAGCGGTCTGAGCCATGGGTTCACGACCAGGAGGTCCCGAGTTCGATTCCCGACGGGAGGCAATGACTTTGTGTTTTTGTTTCAAGTTTGGTTAAAAAGGTTGATCACCTGATTGTCCGAAAAGTAAGATGATCCATGCTGTCGAATGGGCATGTAAATAGTCGATCCTGCGCCTGATTTCTCTTTGATCGTGTCAGTCAATCTGTACCATTAGAATAAGAGATTGAAGGAATAGAGACTGCACCAATGTGTAGCGCAAACACTTGGGCACTAAAAACTAGTCCTGCGCAGTTGGTCTGTCTCTGAGAGTTTGGCCGCCATCACCGAAAATCGGTGGGAGGACTATTATTACATTGTGCATGGACCCAATACATGCTGTGAGTCGAGTACCCTACAATCTGGTCGCGCAGTTCCTAGAGCTTGTTAGTAGTAACGGCTCAAGAGCGCTGTTAGCTCGTTAACAGCATTAATATTAGAGTGAACAGCACGCAAATTTTGCAGCTATTCACTGACCGTGTTTCTCGTAATTCAAACGCTCATTCCTGGATTGCATTAGCAAACAAACCGTGGCACTTAATAAGCTAGTTTTGACTGTAACATGGCTGTTTCTAATACCTATTATTTTCTGAAATGTTTCACTAATTTGAAACATAGTGTCGTATCTGCTTCTCAGAATGCTATTTCACTAACCTAGGTCTGCTGAAAGATACTTTATTTTTTTAAATAAACTGTGCCTGTTGTCTTTGTTTTATATGAATACGTCCTTTATATTATATTGTGTACAATAAACTGTTAAGTAAATATATAGTATCATTAACAACATCTCCCTAGCCTTATCTTGTATGTCACGAGAAAGGCTACCTAATCTAGGTGTTTGAACGAGGGTACTGGTTTTTACACGGAGCGACTGCCATCTGACTTAAACCTTAACATTAGTTTAATAAGTTATTTCTTGGATATATAAGGTTAAGAGGAAAATATTCCGTCTTGACACAGGCGTTGATGTGTTACATGTAGCAGGCAACTATTTAGTCGAAATAACTAAAGCGTTTTGTTCCATGCTGGACTAAGAGCGAGAGAAAAACATAGAATGTGCCAGCTGCATTTCCTCCCAGGCATGCTGTAAAAATCAGCGAAGGCATTCGAGGGTTTCAGTATATTGTAATTTAGGCGATGGGCTGACAACCTTTTACCTTATGTTATGTTATGTTATGGGGCTCCTGTATCCGCAATTAGACTCTTAATTCGGTCCGTTGTGCGTGCAGGTTTGACTGGTTTATTCCAACCAGCCCAGCTCCTTCCAGAAGTTCAGAATTCTCCTGGGGTTTTCACAGACTTCTCGGAGCGACCTCAATTCCTTGAGGATTTTTGCCCGTTGGTCAGCCACACTCGTACATCCCAGGAGTAAGTGTGCAACTGTCTCGTCCTCGTCCAGGCAGCCCCTGCACTTTGGGCTGTCTGTGACGCCGATGGTGAATAGATGTTTGTTGAGAGTTATGTGACCTGTGAGGGTGCTTACTACAATTCGGATGTCATGTTTATTTAAGCTGAGAAGTCTTCGGGTCAGTCTCGGCGAAAGTGCAGGTATCGCCTCTCTCGACTGTCTACAGCTTTCAAGGTTTGTCCATTGGACATTGTGTCGGTTGTTGGTAAATGTTCGCAGCCACGTGCGCATTTGGCTGAATGGAATTGGCAGGATTGGTACAGGGCCAGCGATCTGTGTCTGTGATCCACCTCTCGCCAATTCATCCGCTGCGTCATTACCAAGAGATCCGCTGTATCCCCTGATCCATTGCAGGATAACTTGGTTTTCTGACGCCATGAGCTCCAGGGTCTGGTGACACTCGTATATTAACCCTGAGGTAATAGTATTACTCTGCAAGGCTGTTAGTACGGCCATACTGTCCGAGAGAATCCTGATGTTATATCCATCTAACTTCCTGCGTAGTACGGCTTTGGCTGCTTCCATTATGGCTACGCATTCACATTGGAAAATGGAACTGTGGATGCCTAAGGGAATCGATATGTGGATGTTTAGTTCCTGAGAGAAGACGCCGGCACCGGTCCCTGACCCCATTTTTGAACCGTCTGTATATATGCGAACTTCATTTGCGCCTGATTCATCTTTCTCTGTCTCGGATGGTTGTATTAGGTAGTTCTTGTGAAAGGTATAAGTTTTCGGTATCCTATCGCAAGGGGCCTCGCAGAGAGGGTACTGTAGCTTTACTGTGTCCCACAAGGTTGCGATAGGGCTGTCCTCATTCCTCCATGTGCCTTGAAGCTTGAGGCGAAAAGCTGTCATCAACGCCTCGTGTTGGATGAATAGGTCCAGCGGTGTGAGCCCAAGGATGATTTCTAGGGCCGCTGTCGGGGTGGTGCGCATACAGCTAGTCATGGCTGTACAAGCCATCCGCTGAAAGCTCTGTAGCTTGGTTTTAACGGTTGAAAGCTCAGTCCTGGGCCACCAGGCTATTGCACCGTAGGAGATTGTCGGTCTAATAACTGCTGTGTACAGCCATTTGCAAATTTTAGGGGATAACCCCCAAGATCTGCCCATAAGTCTTCGGCATTGCCAGAAGATTATGCAGGCTTTCTCTAGCTTGTGTTCAATGTGTTTAGTCCAGAGCAGCTTACTATCGAGCGTGACTCCCAGATATCTCACTTCGTTTGTTAGGCTCAGCTCTGTGTTGAACAGCTTAGGTAGTCTAAGCCGACCTAAGCTCCGTTTGTTGGTGAATAACATAAGTTCCGTCTTCGACGGGTTCACCGTAAGGTTGTGCTTTCTGCACCAGTGGTCGACGATTATTAGTGCAGATCTCATAAGATCGCAGAGCACATTCTCGAAGGGGCCACCTATGAGAATGGCAAGATCGTCCGCATAGCCAACCGTATACAGTCTCATTCTATTGAGGTTCTCGATGAGTTCGTTAACCACAATATTCCACAAGAGCGGAGAGAGTACTCCACCTTGCGGACAGCCTTTGGCAACCACGCCTCTTGTGCTGGACTTCACGGTAAATTGTATCGCTCTGTACCTTAGCATGTTATCTATCCACCCGGCAATAGTGGAATGGACATCATGTCTCGAGAGCGCCTGGCTTATGCTGGTAAAGTTTGTTTTGTCAAAGGCACCTTCAATGTCTATGAATGCGCCTAGGGTTGATTGTTTTTGAGATAGACTTCTCCCCACGCGAGATGTTACGCAGTAGAGAGCAGATTCTGTTGATTTGCCTGGGCTGTAGGCATGTTGGTTAGCGTGAAGCGGCTTACGCATAAGGGAAATTGTTCTTATGTCCCTATCGCACATTCTCTCCAGAGTCTTCATAAGGAAGGACGTGAGACTGATTGGTCTAAAAGATTAAGGTTGCGTATAGTCGCTTTTGCCGGGCTTGGGGATAAAAATAACTTTTACTTCCCTCCATTGCAGTGGCACGTAACGGAGGGCAAGGCATCCTCTATACACCGCAGTAAGATGCCTGGCCAGTACATTCACGTCACCCCACTGCAAGAGCCCTGGGAAAATACCATCAAGGCCCGCCGTTTTAAACGGAAGGAAGCTGTTGATTGCCCACTTTACCTTGTTTTCGTCTACTACCCTGTGAGCCGTGGTCCAGTCCGCTTGGTTCACTGAGCTGCTTTGCATCGCGTCATCCCAGGATTGGTCATTCGCGATACGGCAGTCAGGGAAGTGAGTCTGCAGAAGAAGCTCGCAGGTCTCTGTGTCGGATCTGGTGTAGGTGCCATCTGGTTTCTTCAAGCAGCCTAGGTTGCAGTCTGGGTCGCGTGACAGGATGTTTTTTACCTTAGCAGCTTGATTCGTTGATTCTATGTTGGTGCAGAAGCGTTGCCAGCACTCTCGCTTCCTGTCTCGAATACGCTTCTTATAGTGATGCTGGGCCTGCTTGTAGGCGTCCCAATCTTCGAGTTCTCGTGTATTTTTGGCTCTATTGAACAGTTTCCTTACTTTGCGGCGTAGCCTCTCCAGCTCTGGTCCCCACCATGAGGTTTTCGAATTAGAACCTGGCTTTAGCGTTGTAAGTGGACATGTCTGTTCATAGCTGTTGATTAAAACGGAGGAAATGTTAGTTAAATGTAATTCAATACCTTCTATACATACGTATTCAGCTGGTAGGTCGATGGATCGTAACCCTTCCCTTACCAGCTTGCTGTATTTAGCGCGGTCCGTTTTACGAGGATTGCGCTTAGGTACAATAGGATCGATCGTTATACAAAGGTTGTACCTAATCCATCTATGGTCCGAGCAGGAAATCTCGCCGGACACGTGCCAGTCGGTAACATGTGGCGCGACCCGTTCGGATGCTAGTGTTAGGTCAATGATAGTCTGGCATCGGGATGTGACGAAGGTCGGCTCCGAGCCTTTGTTCAGTATATTCAGATTGGTAGAGAAAAGATAAGTTACTAGTTCTTCACCTCTCTTGTTGTTGGTTTCACTGCCCCAGATTTGATGATGCGCGTTAGAGTCTATTGAGACTATAAGCTCAAGACCTTCCGACTCGCAGTAGGCAACTAACGCCGCAAGCTCCGGTGTAGGTACATCGGCGTCTCCGGCCGAGTAGGCAGACGCTAGTACTATACTTGGCAGTCCGAGGCTAGCATTTGGTAATAGCCGGACTGCTGTTAGGTCTCTGGAACAGAACTCGTTTATCAAGGTGGTGGTTACATGTTTAGGGGCGAATATGCACGTACGGGGGTTACTTACGGTGGTATCTAGGAGAAGTTTTCCCCCGATGTTGCTTAGACCACATATCCTGCCATTTCTTATCCACGGTTCCTGGATAAGGGCAATGGTCTCGGTGTTGACCTCCAGCGCTCTTCGCAGGTTAGCTGTCGCAGTTTGCGAGTGCTGGAGGTTGGTTTGGATGAAGTTATGGGCTGGGTGGGTTTGATGTTGAACCGCCATCGCTATTCAACAAACCCTCCTCCAAATCTAAGTCCTGGTGGTCAGCGCTACCATCCGCATGCCACCAGTCTTTCACGGGTGGCTCAACCAGCATGGGAGCGGCACCCTCTAAAGACCCGATGGCTTTAGAGCTCCCAGCGGTAGCCTCTATGGCCTCCTGCTGACGCATCTGTGGCGGGGTGTCGCCTGAAGCTTCCGATTCCGAGTGGGTTACGGGTAGTACCTCAGGCGCTAGTGGCGCTGGTGGCATCGGAGATTGAGGAGCCTCTTGTGCTTGCGCCGAGTTGGTTGGCGCTTCACCCCCGACTACTTCCTCCGCGAAGCGCAGGTAGACCGAGCCGCATTTGTATGCAACTCGGCGTTCCCTTTTCTTGATCTCCGGTATGTCCTGGAGTGGTATGCCGAGGACAAGGAAGATGCCTTTCTTTTCCTCTTGTCTCTCGACGTGGTATAGGCTCCAGGCGCCCACGTTGTACCACGGATTTTGCGCGGTGTACCTCTCATGTAAGATCCTGATGTTCTCCTGCGCAAATCTCGGCACAAACATGGTCGCCTTCACCTTCCTGGGGATTTCAGCTTGACGCCTCACCACAAGTCTGGTGTTAGGACGTGGGGAGCGGATATTTCTAGTGGCTTTCCTGAGCCATTCCAGCGAAAAGTCGTCCTCGCACCAGAGTTTGAGAGCGCCCTCGCTGTGAAAGGCCTTGCCGCGGAAGCTTGGAAGGCGCCTGGGGGCACCGGAAGAGGTGGGGGCGCAGAGGTCCGCATCCATCGCTTCCTCAACCGCGGCCTCAATCGCCTCCGCTTCCGTAGCGGTGATGTCCTTGAAAGGCTCAGTCATTATCGCTACGCATAGGTCATTTGACTTGCACGCGTCAGCGTAGTTGACTGAGCCGGCAATAGTGGGGCGCGAGTTAGTCTTTGGGCGTTTGACATCATCCCGAGGCGACAGGGTGTCGTCGGGACGCGCCCTCTTGTTTGGCCCTGATGGCTTCACATGGTCGCTTGTTCCAGCCCGCTCCCTAACAAACTTGCCTCCACGTTTGCCTCGTTTTTTCTTTGCGCCTTGAGGGGCCGGCAGATCTGAGGGTTGCCCTTCAGGCTTCCCAGAGTCCCCAGCACCGTGGTCTCCCTTCTCCCGATTGGGTTTAGGGTGGCCGCTCTTGGCAGCAAAGGGTGTGGCTTTTTTCTTAGCCTTCCTCGCTTCGGCTCGCGCTCGGTTGCGCTGCGCCTTGCCAGAAGGATTGCCTTGTTCAGGCTTTGAAGGCGGATTTGCCTGGGTGTCTGGCTTGCTCCTGCTTTTGATCTGCAGACTCCAGGCATCGCCATTAGGCGCTGCCGGTATCGCGTCTCTCAAGGTGGAGAGGTCAAGCCTAGATGAGGGCGCTCCCTTAGGATCGGCCGCAGGTGTGGTATTTGGCGCTTCCTGTTTTGGAGTTGCCTGCCATAGCGCTCCCGAAGGATCAGCTAGGCCAGTGGTGGTGACAAATTTCCTCTTTGTGTCCATGGTGTTGGTTTCTAAAGATTCATCCCTAGCGGCGTTCCACCCTCCTTGGAGCCCGCAAAAGGGGACGCCATACTCTGATGAGCATGGTCGCCAGAACTACCCTAGGGTCACCCGCACCGTGGCAGACTGATGACTGACGACCGAGGGATTCCAGGGTTGCTCACGCGGAAGAGGTCCGCGTGCGCTCGCCCTGGGTTCCGCGGCCGGGCCATAGCCTACCACATGGGTTTTGGATGGCTCGCCAGCAGCCCTCTGACGGGATGCAACAGCCGATTGATCATGGTTGGCTAGTCCACGACCTCCCGTTTGGGTGGAAATCCAGGCCAAAGAGGTATGTTGCGTCTAGCAGGTAACTGACCCGACCTACTATCGGCTCAATCCCCAGGACTCCTTCATCCCACCAACACGGGTCTCCACGCACGGCACAAACACGTGGGTGGCTGAGTTCCCCTAAACCTGCCAACAGCTGGTCGTTGTGATGACAGGCCCGCAGCTGTACAGCCACATTTGAGATGCAGTGTCGGGGGCTGGGGGACCGGTTTTGAGGCGCCGGTGGTTCGCCTGCGCTTCCATAGATCGGCTACTGTGGCTCCGAGGTGGATATAAGTGTGTGGAACTCGTTATTAAATCACAGTATTACCAGCGTGCACGACTAGGACGTTCTATGGAAACTTGATGATGGGCGCCCATAGCTCAGGTCCACACTCCCTGGGCGTACGCTGTTTGGCATTTCCTGGTACTTATTAGCAGCAGTCTTCCAGCTAGACTGGCACTCCAGGACCGTATCTTACCATCACCCCACACGCCACAAACCTTTTACCTTAAACTACCCTCAAAACTTATCTGAGAAGGTGAAACGACCTTTGTTTAGGTCGTTGACGCTCTGCCTACCCCATGAGAGATAAAGGCGTGATGTATGTATGTTTGCAAAATAAACAAGATAACATGCTCACTGGGATTCCCCGTATTGGAGTGCAATGGGTGTACATGCTAGGTACACATGCACAACCACAGAACAATCTCAAACTAAGAACAGATACTAAATTCATATTTCAAATATTTACCGAACCAGAAATCAAACCCAGCTCCCACCCGGGCTGTAGGTAGTCGGAAATTAATTATTTATTTATTTAACAATTTATTGTACACATAAACATAATAAAAAAAACAGGATATAAATAACAAAGACACAACAGGCACTGCTTATTTAGGATTTATTATTGTTGACAAAAATTTAAAAAGCACTTAATGGTATAAAAGTTCTGACAATATATTGAACAAAACCAACCAGTGACCACTAAGTACCAAATATATCTAGATTATCTTTATCTCATAAATAACTTGTACAAAAAAAACAGTTACAAAAAAAAAACAGGCAACAAAAATAAGATTTCAGTCTTAAAATCGGTTACTGACCCGTCGTTCATCAGACTTTCGCGTGAGATCACACCATAAACTGCTATTTTCCAAACAGTTGAACGTTCAAAGTGACATGTAGCAAACGATTTTCGAGCTGCTAAAATATGACACCATCGGAACAAACTCGACGGAACTTTTTAGGTTGTCAAATAATACATCCATTCATATTAACATAGGATATCTTATCATTCCAAAATTTGCCAAACAAATTTTACGTCTTTTTAGTATTTTATATTATTATAAGATTTGATTAAAATGAACGTAGTAATGAAATTTCAAAAAATAGATATCATTCATAAGTAATGAATACAAATATAGTTATACATATACGTAAAATAATATTAAAGGTTTTCAATCTGAAATTTAATTAATTACGAAACTCGATCTAGACTTCAAAGAGAAATATAATTTTATACATATAAAATAGGTACCCATTTTGAAAATGTAATTTCATTTCATTTTAAATAACGAAGAATACCTCAAATATCGCAGAGATATTCTAAAGTAATTACTGCATCTGTTTTTTAAGAAACACCGTATTTACCACCAAAATCTCTTTTTTTAATGAAGCAACTCGTTAAAGGTCTTTGTACGGTCTGAACTTAACGGTAAGACGTAACTGCAGCGGAGCAGCGCGGCGCGGCACAGCGCGGCACTGCACTGTAGCTGCGGAACACAGCGCGACAAAATGTATCAGCTCCACTGCAGCTACATTACCGCTTCACTGCAGTACATCTCATACATTTTAATATCGAAGAATCATTTGTAGCGCAGGGTCTAACCTTAAGGTATACGGCAGATGAGCAGGTATTTTTCAAGATATACAACTATCGACCGAAATGCCGTACAATATCGTTCAAATCAACACACGCTACTGCGTGGCGGCTACGCCCGCGGCCGCGTCAAAAAAGCGCGAAAGACGCTCAAAACAGATAATTCCATAAAAACTACGAGTCAGATTAAAAAAAGCTATGTTAAAATTTTAGATAATCACAACATATATTTTCCCGAAGGAACCGCGAAAGCGCTCCTAATAGTTTAGAAGGAATATCAAATTTAATGATAAAAATAGGTATTTTTCCATGCTGGCCTGGGAGCGAGAGAAAAACATAGAATTTGCCAGATGCATTTCCTCCCGGGCAGGCTGTAAAAACCAGCTAAGAGGTCAGGAGGTTTTCAGTATATTGTAATTTAGGCGTTGGGCTGATAAACTGTCACTACAGCAATAAACGTACAAATCTATCTTAAATAACCCTCAAAACTTTGTCAGACGTGGTGAAATGACCTTTGTGTAGGTGGTTTACGCTCTGCCTACCCCATTAGCGATAAAGGCGTGATCATATGTAGGTATGTATGTATAAAAACAGCTTTACTTCCAGATTTTTATAGCATACTTGTTTATGAACTAGAATATTTTTAAATGTTGCTATTGCAAGCCATGAACAAATTTTTTAGATATATATATTTTTAGAATTTTTCAATGGTTCGATTCAAAGAAATAAGCTCTAAAAACAACCATTTGCCGGTAAGAATCACCTTAAGACTGGAGAACCAGACCAAATTGTAAACATAACATAACAATACTTTCTTGCACGTAATAATACATTATACAACACAACAGATAACAACAAAAGACAAGTACAACATAGGCGGCCTTATTGCTAAGGTAGCAATTTCTTCCAGGCAACCTTTGGGTGAAAGAAAAATGTGTACCGGTAAGCGGGATAGTGCATACCTAGTCAAATAGGTACCCTAAATACATTACATAACATATAATACATAAAGAGCCAGATGGTTGATAGTGTAGTAGTGTAGTAGTGGAGTGAGTAGTGTAGTTTTCGAATTTCATATGTACGTTTATTCGGCGCTTTTTCCGTGCTTCGGAAAGCACGTTGAGCCGTTGGTCCCGGTTAATATCGTTTAATACCGTAGATATTAGTCGTTAAGCCATATCAGAGGCCAGTGCTAAGCATCGGCGGCTTGAAAACTCTGACCTAATCTAAGATTGGGTCTGGTTTCCCTAATGGGTTGCGGAGGTCAGATGGTATTCGCTCTATGTAACAACCAGTACCCTCGTTCAATCACCTACATTAGGTAGGCGACCCCGTGAGATACGGGATAAGGCTAGGGAGATGATGACATATACGACATAAACTAAGTACAAGGTACTACATAGATATTTGTAACAGACTAATATATAATAAACTAATACATAAACTATATAATTCTTAAAAAATATAGCGGAACTTATTTATTTAACTATTAATCTAATTAAAAACAAAAAAGTTTTCATAAGACAATGCACCTTATCCTATCAAGTCTTGTTTCATATTGGGCTCGGTTCTAGATACCACCGGCTAAAACTAAAATAATAATCTATCTGTCACTTTCAAAATAATTAAATTGAATAAGGACAGACGATTTATATTTTATGGTTTTTCACTTTACCCGTCGATTTTGACGCACAGTTGCACGTTTCTCCAGTATTTCTGTCAATTTTATCCGCCATATCATATGACGGCGGATAAAAATTACAGATAACGCATAAAACCACCGATTATAAAACAAAAACCGAGGAGAAGAGATCTCCTATTCTTTTCCAATATTTTAATCTGAAAGTAACAGATTAATTTTAATTTTAGGTTTTGAATCTAGGATTAACCCCATTGACCAATGCACTTTTCTGTTTCACAAGTGGCAAGTGCATATCTTATGGGATAGTAATTAAAAGTATTTGCGATTACCATCAGGCCACCGGGGAGTTGGTTGCCACAAATAAATATAAAACAAATTAAATTGTTTACTTATTTAAAAATAATTATTGTGTAGCAATTTGGTATTTTTAAGTACCTAACTGACCACCTTTCGATCATTGTAAATTTTCTTTTAATTAACCTATTGTTTCCTTTTCTTACGACTGGCAGACAAAGGCCTTTACAATTTAAAACAAAAAATAATAAATAAATGAAATTCGCCCCAATATGATTAATCACTGCGAGAGCTCTTTAATATTTTTGTAGGAGTAGGTGCATTGGAAAACAACAAAAGAATTACTTTCAGTAAGCTTGCAGAAATATTTTCGAAAATTTACTTCGGTAAAATAAACTTGAAGCTCATACACTATTTAAACTTGAAGAATTAAAATCATATTGCGAAGTTTGACTAAAGAATAAAATGTTGTCTGACTATCTAAACTAACTACTCTATACTGAAAATGTATTAAGCTAAAAAACACACTGATGCACCTTGAATGTAATATCTCCCCTTCTCTACAATTTTTACTCAAGAAGTGCTTAAGAGAATGTAAGTGCAGGCAACACTTGGTGCAAATAATAAAGTCTAAAAGTGGTGTTTTGTAGTGCTAAAGTAAACATAGGTTTTTCTTTGCTCTGGCTATAAATATAATATAAGTCTCAACGAGTTTGTAACGATTAAAAATATAACAATTTTAATTTAAATTGTTATGATACGACTTAAACAATAAATATACGTATTTTTTTTGTTGAACTAAATAGGAGATGCAAATATCTATGTAGTAGCTTGTACTTAGTTTATGTATTATATGTAATGTAATGTATTTAGGATACCTATTTGATTAGGTTTGCACTATCCCGCTTACCGCTACACATCTTTCTTTCACCCAAAGGTTGCCTGGAAGAAATTGCCACCTTAGCAATAAGGCCGCCTATGTTGTACCTGTCTTTTGTTGTTATCTGTTGTGTTGTATTATTACGTGCAATAAAGTATTTTTATGTTATGTTATGAGATGTCTATAACAACAGCCAATTTGCATTATTTGACTGCAAAATTCAACATATGCAAACGCACCGAGCTAGACAGTTTTGAAACTCAATTTAGTGGTAAATTGCTTGAGATGTATTGTGTCGTTCCTTCCTTCATACGTTCGGGAAGTTTCGCGACGAAGCTCGCTCGGGAGCCAGGACTCGCACGCTCGCCTTGACAAATTAACACGACATTCCAATATGAGTTAGTTTGATAGAAAATTTATATATTTAGTTTGAGTTCAGTGTTGCTATGATCAGCATCCATATGGCTGACTTCAGTAGGTAGGTAAATTTGTTGCCCAGTCAGAAATATGTTATAATTATAATGATTCAATTTAACCGTCCCAGTCCAGCATACATAGGAATTTAAAACACAAATTGAAATCATTACGAGACTAAAACCATGTTGTCTATAATACAAGTAATAATTAAGTGCCCTGTTTAAGTTGAATCTTCAAGGATCTGGTTACAATTTAAATCCTTAACGCTCACAAAAAGACGCTTGAAATACTTAGTCTAAGTACACATTTCCTTGAGCACTTAACGCTAGGTAACGCTAGGTACGTAAAATTACTGGAGTGTCCAAACCACAGCTAAGTAACAGGGAGTGATGGGAGGCTAAGACCTTGGTTGGAGTTTATTCAAAGTAAAGTTTTTAGTGGTTCGTTTCACCAGTAACAACATTTTTACCGGAGATGTGAAACTCGATCCATAGTAGAATTCAAGCAAGGTATTTTCTACATCTACAGTGGAACTGTAATTTTAAGTTTAATCTTACTACTTTATATTCTGACAACTTTCAAAACTGATGTCTTAGGGCTAACATAATAATAGTGATTTCTGGAAGGTTAGAGAAATTATTTACCACGTTATTGTAAACTGAACTTAGGCCCGTATTTATAATCAGCTCTCAAGAGTGACACCGAGGTTAAGTTCGTATCAGAAATGTCATTTAGTACAAAACGGCCTGTCAAATACATACTTAATATTGCTCTCAATCTTGAGATCGGTTCATAAATATAGGCCTTTATTTATTGAATATTATATACCTACATGTAAAGTAAGCGACTGCCTTGAAGTCGTCACAAGTAAAAGCAGATTTCATTAGCCTTGTTAGTTAACTTGGTCTTCGCTTGCAAATGTATTTAACCTAGCTGCTAACCCAAAGGCTTTCTAGGTAGAATTAACCTCGTACATCTTATCTTATCTAGCGTGTGGAGAGACCGGAGAGAGGCATTTGCCCAGCAGTGGACAATTCCAACTTCATTGCTTACAAATAGACATCCTTACCTTCCCCCTCGAATTTGGAAGTAATAAAATATGCTGATAGGTATCACTTTGTTCCGTTCACCTTGATCCTGATTCAAGGACAGGTAGTAAAGTAACTTCGCGGGGAATATTATTTATTTATCTTACTGTGTTATCTTCGACGTTTCTTGAATGGAGAAGCGGGCGGCTCAATAACCATCCAATTTGCATAACCTAATTTCTCGTGGCTGCGTCAAATTGCTGACAGATCTCATGGCCCGCACTCCACCCCTAATAGATGGGATGTCGATTGCGATAAGACAGTAAACTGACGGGAACAAATTCGTTCACCAATGTACACTTATATGATATAAACTCCCAAATAAGTTGCCAATTCTTTACCCAAATTCTCGACATGACATCCCTCGCAGAGACAAACTACTGCTTAAAGTAAATTATGATAAGTCTTTTAGCCCGGATTCTAGCTCAGAAAACGTAGGACAGATTTGAGCGTAATCTGTGGTCGCAGTCGCGGGCAAATTAATCGTGGAGCTCGTATTAGCGCTGGACAGATCCTGAATTTAGTTCCCTGATCTTTGATGTCTGCGCGCTAACCAGAAAGTTGTTCTGATTGTTTCTTGCGCCACTAAATCTCTGTAAGTAATTTAATTTCGAGAATAAATTGGCACTAGCGCTCGACACTAACTTTCACATTTCAGCCTCTAGCATGTTAACAAATTTAATCTAGCGAACTGAGTGAACTCAAATTGTTGGGTATAGCGTAGTTTGGTGCTGTGAGGCAGGGACGGCGCGGCGTCGGTTTCAATTGTCATAGTAGAGCAGCGCGGTTTGATGGTGCGCTGATAAAACACAATGAGTTTCCGCACCATTGCGGCTATCAATCGTTTAGAAATCGAGCTGGACTCGTCCATGTATAAATAATGTTTCAACGAATGGATCCTACAATCAGGCTCCATGTTATTTGTAACAATTGAAAATGCAACACAAACAAAGTTTTGATTTCAGTTTATTGAAAATATTTGTTAATAATTTATGATCACTATCTGACTGACTCTTTACGGCTTAATAAACTCAGTTATTTGATTATATTTGTTAAAAGTTTAAAACTGTTTTCAAATCATCTTCATCAACTCCTTCATCATTTTAGACTAGTCTATCACAATACCTTCCAATTATATGCCTTCTTCAGTTTAGGAAAGACATTTCCTTGATGCCCATGAACTATCCTCCAAAACATATTGAGATACTCGGTAGAAACATAACTTTGAAAACAACCATAAATGTACCTATAGGAAGAATAAAATGCAATTTCGCTTTGTAGGCCATTCGTTCTGAATAAAAATGTACGGCATGCTCCGCCGTGGTTTAATTCTAGTTTTGCGGGCATCGGCGGTCAGCAAATCAGTATTCAGCGGTCAACCGTGGTAGATTGAATGCAGCACGCTGGCCCGTCGGCTGTCCTGGGGGAAAAATTAAATTCCTCTGGTGCTAGAGAGTGCCACGGCGAAGTCAGCCGCGCCCCGCATAGCATACCACGACACTATCGATGCGTTCTATCACGATTCTCTCGCCCTCCGAATGCTTTCACGATGTCTTCAATAAATACAGGACCAGTGCGAAATGTTAATATAAGAACATCTTTGTTTCATAATATATCTCATACCGACAGAAAAGAGTACGGAAAATACTAAATAAATGACAAACAAAGTAAATGTCGCAAACAATGTCCTGCTGACGTATCAAACTTACGTTGAGTTAAAAACCCAAGATATGAAACTTTGTATAAATTGTGACGTCTTTATCGAAGTCAGGACTGCAGCGGATGCTCAAAGCTCATTGTAATCCAGCTTCGTCTAGCGTCTTAGAATTCTTTTTGCGATTGCGATGCCAGGACGGCAGCTTAGCGCCGCTTGTAAGTTGTAAGGCGCTGAACAAAATTAATGGGTTTCCAGCGCAGTGCTTGCAGCCGGCACGCCTGCTGGCTTAATCCGGCAGCGGCACCGCGTGATGCACTGCCCCGCTGCCCGCCGGCTACCTCCGCCAGCACCTCCTTCTAATATTGCCGACCTGACGTCCCAGCCATTCATCAACTATTTTTCTTCGTGCAATTTTTGCAGATCAACACAAAGATATTTCGAAAGTTAAAAGGCACACTTGTGCGGTAGTGGATTAAAATTGTGCGCTCTTAGCTAGAAACAGGAAACTGTTTAGATAAGCACACTGGCATTTTTATTTAATCGGATAACGTTTAAAAACTTTTCGTTATTTTTATTTTTGGTTCTGCTGAAACGAGACATCATTATGCGGAGTAAGATTTTGATTTATCGTCTGAAAGAATCAAATGGCTCTCAACCTTTCTTTAGCGTTAAAGAGCTTTTTCATCGGAAGACTCCGACACGTAACTGTAGAAACGACTTCTTGAATCTTTTTCCATAAATGATGACTTTGTCGTGATATTCTAGTTTGTTACAACCAAATATAAATGTAACTTTTCCTCAAATATGATATTTTGACAGTATTAAAATATCACTTACTACGTTTATTAATATTAAAACACATGGTAAGAAAATAAATTACACGCTATCCTAGCTGACAGGGACTTGTTCTGATCGTAAATGTTGCCAAGATTTATGTTGGTTATAAAGGTCGTCTTAGGACTTGGTAAGTACGATTGCTCAGAGAGATCGCTATATAAAGCAGACAATTTTCTGCTTGACGGAAATTATTTGACTTTATCTTGGCTTTCATCACACGAGCACAATAATTCCTCCTAGAGCCGTGATAAATTGCACAACAATGACAAAAGTTCTCGAGAGACAAAGATCGATGGCAACATTGAATTACCTTATCCCTTGATCATTGTTGCTCAGTCGAACAGTGACAGACTACGGTGATTAAACTAAAAACAAAGAACTCAATCCACTGTTGGCTTAAATAAATTAAGTAAAATGTCTTTGAAATGTTCAGGTATTCGAAAGCTCACTTTGGTTATGAATAGAGAATTTATTACGTTGCTTTAAACGGTGTGACAACAATTACATTATTTGAATAACAGAAAATTGAGTTATGTTTAAATATTTAATATTTAATGCAATATTTTGAAACTTGATTTGTATTCCTTATACAAGATGCGGTTTCGTTTACTACTGAGAAAACTAAACGCTTTTATTTTTTTATCCAAACAGCCTGTATAATTTGAGCATTTAATATTTTATATGAAATGAGATAATAAAGTATAAACAGGTCGGGGTCACGTTTTGTTCCGTGAACGGGGCCCGAGCCTGCGTGAACTTTACGACGCAAATTGCTCGACCGTAAATTGCGCTGTCGCGGTACAAGGGACGTGCTGCGACCGTGTACGGACTACGGTCCAACTACGTTTCATGTTACACGCATACCACTAGCAAATTTAAATTCTAAATTAAAACTAGAAATGTAAATGTCCAGTTTGGAACGGAACCGCTTTCCACCTCGAACCGTGCAATGCATGAATTAAGTTTTAATTCTAAAAATCTTTAGTAAAATTGAAATAGGAAAGCTTATGCATCAAGTGTGCCGTTTTGACTTCCTAATACGAATAAATGTTTGCTAGAACTCCTTGAAGTAACTTTTCTACTAAACCTTCTAACGCCGGAAACTTGTAATGGGGCAATTTCAGTTCCGTACTTCCTTCGATTTTGCTAGCTCCAACTTCACTGACTTCAATGAAGTAGTTAAAATTTTCTAATAACAGTTCATTAATCTAAATGTTACCACTCACAATAAAGTCCGAAACAAAAAAAAAAACAATTTAATAAACTGTCTTATTCAGTAAATATAGCGTATTTTTTGCAAAGTAGTTATACTTTTACAGATGAATTTCAATCGAAGGTTCGAACCCTTTTCAGGAACTAAAGGCACGTAAAGAGATTCTACCCCTAATTTATCGATACTAATATTTCTGCATTATCGTCAAAGACATATTTTCCAACCGAAATTGGATATTTTACTGCAAAACGCATAACCCCTATAAAATTTAATGGCATAAAATTAGGCTCCCCTCTGAAGGAAGGTAAGTAAGTATTTTGTCCTAAAAGAAATCTACACCAGAGCGTCGAAGAGTAATAAAACAAGTTTTACGAACGACGCCATCTCAGTCGCCACAATACGGTATTGAAAACTCTACTTTGGTTCTATCTATCCATCTATCTATATCAGCCTATATCTACCCACTGCTGAGTATAGGCCTCTTCTTTTATACGCCATCTACACCGATCCTGTGCTTCCCGCATCCACTTTTGTTCAAATATTTAGAACTATAATTTATCCTTCTTTTTGTAATCGACATTTTATTTTCATACCCACTATCCTATTTGTACTATCTACCATACCAGCATCAAAACGTGTAGACAAGTGTGGTCAGCATTTTTTTTTACACCTAGTATAATTCATCAATTTTGAAGGATGTAGATTGCTTTGGTATTTTTACAAACAGTGTAGTCTTACTAATTTCCTACACTTAACCAGGGATCTGTCATTTCCTTTGGGTGAGAGCTGAAAAATAGTGTTGTTCTTAATGGGCAATCATACACTGACCTCTGACCCTCTGCATCGCTTCAGGACACATGCAACAAAATGTAGACACTTCATATTTATAATATATTTTTTTGTTTATACCTGTTCTTTGTTTTTTCTTAGTTTGTTACATGTGTGTTATTAATGCAATATACGTTTATCTATCTATCTCTCGACAATAAATACTTACAACAAAACATCTTATGAGCCCGTCTCTTTAAAATAATAAAATTAAGTTAGCCATTTTCATATTAATTTATTTTTATAACCACTCTAAACGCGAACGCAGCTTTACACCATTATGACGTAGAACATTTATAAATTAATGGACATTAAATATGATACGCACATGTTTTTATAAAAACTGAGTAAAATAAATGTGATGTGATTATTAGACTTTCAATAATATTCAAAATATTTTCAAATTATCTTATGATGATTCAGAGTATGTAAAACAATACTCTACAATTGTCTTGTTACTAATAATATTAAGTACTTATACAAACCAATCGTTTTAAAACATCAACTATTACTAACTATTAGAAAGGTAGATATACTAAAGCTTAACTATAATATATTCTGATACACATAGATTCATGCGTTTTTATGCTTCTGAATAACAGGAAAATTTTCATTTGAATTAAAAATATACTCGTACCTATAATAATTTCTAGATTTTATTAAATGCATTTTAAACAGCCTTCCAAAAGACACGTATAAAGATCATTTAAGCTTAGACGCGCATTTTGTTTCTGGCACAAAAAGCAAGTTGGGGCTGGCGGGCCTCCACTCAAATTCCTTAGTTAAGAGACGCGAGTATATCTACGTGAATTTACTGCACTGCAGTGTCTTTATCCTAATCCTAAGGTATGTTTCAAATATTTTAATTGCATCGCCGAGCGGCTAAGGCGTGAGTGAACGCTGATTACTGAAAAAAGTACAGTGTTTAGAATAATTCTTCCTAAATCTAATCCTCTACTGGACATAGGCCTCGATAAGGTTGGAAAATGGATAATTATTTGACGAGGATATTTCTGAAGAATATAGTTACATAAACCACGACTATCCACCCATGGATGCAAGCCAGTCGACTTCAACGATATTTACAAGAATATTATGAATTAGCTGTTAATCAAATTCTTGCTAAGCTGTCATACATGTAACTAGCTTTGATGGTATTTTTTTTATCAAAATCTTATTTTAGTAATTTTTATTTGATTTGTCTAGAACTTATGGCTTCGATTCAAAATATGAAGGCTAGGCAATCATGGGTTATTGCTTACTGCGTAATTCCCACAAGAAATTGTGACGCCCCTTCCTGACGCTAGTTCTCGCAAGAAAATATAAACACAACCGATCCAAATAACAGTTACTAGTTTACGAGCGATTTTCTGTTCATTTCAAGAAACTAAAGCTTTGGCGCAGTGGCTCGGGTTACAGGAGCTCTAGATTTATAACTGCCATTAGTGCTGTGTAGTCTGTACTGCTCCTTGAAAAATATTATCACAACGAACTCTGCGAACAACCAACAACTACAACTCACCGAGTATTTTTCTTTGTACCTATTTGGGATATATTTCAGTTTTATCCTTGGTTTTACCTCCGGTAGTAACTAAACCAGATGATTATTTTTGGGTTACTTTCCTGGACTGTTTGTTTTAGTAACTACCTAGATATTGGACCTCGTTCACAGAGTTGTAAGGTACCTCAGAAAAGTTTATTTCTTAACAATTTATTTCAACTACAAAATATAAACTCTAGAATATACTTATTAGTTAGCATTTTTGGGAACGTTGAGCTAACTCCAGCTCTCAATACCTGTTATCAGGTAATATCATATTTAGATTGATTCGCCACGTCTGACAAAATTTTGAGGGTTATTTAAGATAGGTTTGTAGGTATATTGCTGTAGTGACAGGCTGTCAGCCCATCGCCTAAATTTCAATATACTGAAATCCTTGGATCCCTTAGCTGGTTTTTACAGCATGCCCGGGAGAAAATTCAGCTGACACATTATATGTTTTTCTCTCGCTCCTAGGTCAGGATAGAAGCATATTTTTTGGGAAAGTTGTGCTAATTCAATACCTGTTATAAGATAATATCATATTTGGATTGATTGGACTGTGTTACAAAACGTTAGATTGCGGTTGTGGTATCCATGTATTAATAACCCTTTGATATTTGTCAATTTATCACTTTTTGAGGTTTTTCCTAGTTTGGTTAGGACATTGCAGGCTGAATCACCTATTTGTCCAAAAAGAAAAAAGATTCCGTGCTTCGGAGGGCACGTTAAGCCGTCGATCCTGGTCGCTGTCTTTGATAGTGGTCGTTACTCAAACCATGTCAGAGGCCTATTAGCTGTGCTACTAGGCGGTTTGAAAACTCTGACACCAAGGCTCATCGGGTCATCGGGACTCGAGAATCCACTCGCAAAGAAGAAGAGTAACCCTTTCCAGCCCTCATTCGCCCGACTGCAGTATGTAATCGATCACGTTGCGCGAACGAAGTAGCTACATTATTTATCACATCGCAACCTACTCGCAGTTTTATTTATGCCCTCCTCTCCTCTTGTACGTGCAGCGACGCAAACTACGTGAGAGCTGCATCGGCTCCCAACAAATTATAAACCAAAAGAAAAGTTTTTAATTCACCTCAACCCCACGTCCTTTTGCACAACTTCGCGCCTTCGTATTTCACCATCGCGGAATATTTTATAAATGGAACATTAAAAATACATTAACTACACGTAGCTGAAACATTTACAGCCACTTTCTTTTTGTAACTGACTCGCCTATTTGAATACTTATTGTTTTCAGAGAAGCCGTATAATTTTATAACGTCGTCCAAAAACGGTCTTGCCGTCGCGTTGTGTAAAGTGAAATTCACTTTGTGAATTTGTACGGGAATATTTACTTTGTGATGCTGCTAAGTTAATTTAAAGTTAACCCATGTATCTGCATATTAATGAGTATGACTCTTACATTATGCGTGAGCAAAATTTCAGATTAAGTATTTAGTTACTTACATAAAATTTCTGTGAAGAAGGGTTTGTTTGTTATAATTACAAAATAATTTTAACAAACAACGGCCTCCCAGGTCTAGTGGTCAAAGCCATGGGCTTACGATCCAGAGGTCCCGGGGTCGTTTCCCAGGGGGGAGACACAAAGTTGATATTTGTCAATTTAACACTGTGATGTTTTCCCCAGTTTGAAATTGCAGGCTGAATCACCTGATTGTCCGAAAACAAAATCATGATTCTGATTATGATTAAAAAAACACGTGGCACGTTTAGCCGTCAGTCCTAGTCGCTGTCTTTAATAGTAGTCGTTACTCAAACCATGTCGAAGGCCTAATAGCTGTGCTACTAGGCGGTTTGAAAACTCTGACACCAGGGTTCATCGGGTCGTTCGACTCGAGCATCCACTCGCTAAGAAGAATATTTTAACAAATTTTCAGTAACACAAAAAATCTAAATAAATATTACAACTCGTATTACAACAAAAACAAAAAAATGCAATAGCATATTAAAAATTTTCTTACACGAATATAAATGTTGAAGCCAAAATGTTGCGTAAGAAGTAAAAGTTTCAAGAAAACTAGATTATTTTGCATTTATTGTAATGGAATGAGGGGCCGCGGGCCGCGGGGCGTGATGTGGCCCTCGTTTTTCGGCCCAGCGGCGTCAGGTGGGCCTAAACAAAATGTAAATAGACCTGATTATTTCCTTCCCAACATTTTGTATTCGTTTAATTCAGCGGAAAACAAAATCACAAGCTATTTTGTAAGCGCTTTCAATATAAGATGCTTGCTTTAGCAGACAATGAATATTACCCATTACCAGTTTAATATAATATTTATAAATCAATCATTTAAGAAACAATGATGTATCGTTGATATATTGTGTCTCTTTTTGAAATCTTGAGCTCTCTTGGTAATAATTTTATTGTTTCTTATTTCAAAATGTAAACCAAACAAATAACTACCGACTTAACTTTTCTCTGTAGTATACAATGTAAACAATAAACAAACCCTACACACAAAAACACAATATACAATGTACATAATTACTTTGTTACTAAAAGCTTTATTTTTGTATCGCAATACCGCTCATAGATAAAAAGATACTAACATTTCTGAAAACTGTTAAAATTAGATCACTTAAAAACTACGTACTCTGCTTCACAAGTAATTTAACAAGGAATGCTCCTTTTTATTCATTTATGTAACTATTTTTTATTTAGCAAAATCATCATAAAAACAGGACATAAAAAACAAAGACACAAGAGGTACGGCTAATAAAACTTATATGTCCAAAAAGAAATTTCTTACAACAAACCGATAAAATGACACGATTTATTGTGATACTCATTCTTATTATAAGGTTCATCATTTTTTTTCTAATCATCCTGTTTTCAGCGTTCTGTTCTGTTTCCCAATATACAAATGACTGCGCGAAAGTAGACTCACTAAATGTTAATGGCTAATTCCTGAACTAAAGATAAAGTTTAGAACATTTCACCCCTAAAGGGTTGCATAATCCCTCAGTTCTGTATTGGCTCCATTTTGGGGTAAATTGGGACTATCCAGGCGATAATCCCTGAAATTTCTGATTGTCAAATCGATTGCACGACCATTGAATTGCCGACCGGAAAAGTGAATGATTCAATTTAGATAGAGCTTTCCCTTGCAGGTTGTTGATAAAACTTAATCAATACAACAGTTAATCTAAAGTTTTCAAACGTTCCACTACCTACCGCAACTATATCTAGGTAGGTAGGTTTATGCTCTATACTTCTACATAACTAACGATAATAGTAAAGAATTCTTATATGATTGTAAAACAATACTAACATAACAAGTACTCCGTAAATACTAAATGCATTTTGTGCAGGTTCCTAGACATAATAATAATAAATAAAAATAAATCCTGATGGCAAAATACTTTTCCTTTCATTCTTTTCGTGGTCACAAGTAACAGTCTATACTTACTTACTTTTTATAGAGAAAGATAAAATATTCTAACACTTCAGTAAAATTTGCTAAGCGTTTCTCTAATAACTCATCATCATCATCCTAGCCTTATCCCGTATTTCTCGGGGTCGGCTACCTAATCTAGGTGATTGAACGAGGGTACTGGTTTTTACACAGAGCGACTGCCATCTGACCTCCGCAACCCAGAAGGGAAACCAGACCCAATCCTAGATTAGGTCAGAGTTTTCAAGCCGCCAAAGCTTAGCACTGGCCTCTGATATAGCTTAACGAAGCACGGAAAAAGCGCCGAATAAACGTACATATGAAATTCGAAAATCGAAAAACACATTGGTACGTGGTGGGGTTCGAACCACGACCTCCCGCTCAGGAGGCAGCGGCCCTATCCACTACACCATCGGGCTCTCGTCGATCGTTTCTCTAATAACTATGCTTCTTTAAAAATCTAGCAAATCACAAATTCATAGAACTAGTTGAGTATGTTGTGAAGATTTTGAATCAGGAAGTGTCGTGGGGGAACTCTTGCGGAAAGTGCAAAGTTCGATCTAGGTTCGACGGGAGTAGGTGCCACATGTCACCACATAGCGAGGAAACTGGAGACTTCGACGGCAATACTTTGTGTAGAACAAAATAGTATTTTACCTAGCAATTTCTTAGAGATGGCTCATATTTTCTAAATCTTTTGTGTACACATGAATTGTAAACTACTGAATAACTCTTGTCTCTACATGTATGATTCTACGAAAGACATGGACAAGTACATGATAAATATTTTGTTTGAAAAAAATATTCCATCTGAAAATAATATAAAGCACCCACCATTCACATATTGAGATTTCATAATTGCATCCTATGCAACTGCCATGTTAGTAGCTGTACCGACGCGATGACATCGGAAACGAAACGTCGGATGCACTTGTAATTGCCGACTCCCGGTACCACTCTCCACCCCGCTTGTTAGCCGTTTTCCCAACAAGTTCGTTTAGTTGCTTTCTTTTTATCATACATTTAGGCTCGATCTTTCACATCTTTAGTTTCAATTATTAAATTTTTATTTTCCAGTGCCCTAAGGTTGCCTGGAAGAAATTGCTGCTTAGCAATAAGGCTGCCTATTTGTACTGCTATTTGTTTTATTTTCTTTCTTTCTCTTGTGTCTTTTCTGTGCAATAAAGTACATTCTTATCTTATCTTATCTTTATTACCTTCTTATAAATTTCATATACATACATTTAGCACCAAAACCTCGTATCCTCAGTGACTGTCGCGTTACGAGCTTTCTCCAGTGCGACGACTTCGAAAACTAAACGTCGGGTGTACCTGTAATTGCAGACTCCCGGTGCCACGCGCCACCTCGCTTGTTAGCTGTTTTCCCAGCAAGTTCCTTTAGTTGATTTATTATTAACATACATTTAGTATTGATCTCACCCATCCTTAGCGGCTGCCGTATTAATAGATGTCACAACAACTTCGGAAACTAACTGTCGATTGCACCTGTAATTGCCGACTACCGGCGCCACGCTCTACCAACAAGGTTCGTTAACATATATTTAGGTTCGATCTCTCACATCCTTAGTGGATGCCGTGTAAGTAGATGCAACGACATCTACTTACAATACGACGCACCTCGAATGCACCAATGATTGCCGACTACCGGTGTCACGGCCTCCTCTAACTGCCTCCGTGGCCTTTAACTGCCTCCGTGGTCTAGTGGTCAGAGCCATGGGCTTACGATCTGGAGGTCCTGTGTGGGTGAACACAAAATTGATATTTGTCAATTTATCGCTTTTTGCGGTTTTCCTCAGTTTAGTTAGGCTATTGCAGGCTGAATCACCTGATTGACGGAAAAAGAAAAAGAATTCCGTGCCTCGGAGGGCACGTTAAGCCGTCAGTCCCGGTCGCTGTCTTTGATAGTGGTCGTTACTCAAACCACGTCAAAGGCCTTTAATAGCTGTGCTACAAGGCGGTTTGAAAACTCTGACACCACGGTTCATCGGGTCGTTAGACTCGAGAATCCACTCGCTAAGATGAAAAGACGGCCTCCTCGCTTGTTATCTGTTTTATCAACAAGTTCCTTTGCTTACTTTCTTATAAAATTCATATACATACATTTAAGACCAAATCTCGTATCCTCAGTTGCTGTTTCTTTACGAGCTTTTTCCAGTGCAACGACATCGGAAACGAACTGTCGGATGCACCTGTAATTACCGACTGCTGGTGCCACGCTTCATCCCGCTTGTTACCCTGTTTTATCGACAAAATTCCTGTGTAACGGTTCTATACAAGCTTGTTTTCTTCACACTTTAAAGTGCAATATCTATTGACTTACTCATGCTTCACTGTAAAATAGTACATTTCGTAAAAAAACAATTGTAACTTTCTGTAATGAAAAAGAGAAAATATTTAAAGGTAAGGCATGTATTTCAGTGATTCTTAATACTTGCTTGGCGCCACCAAATAATATTATCCAGTGTTTATTTTTATTTCACAGGCATTTTTAAGCTTAAACATACTTTAATTAATCGCGTGCAATAGTTAGCAAAAGGATTGTGCGTACAAAAACATTTTCAAAACTAGACTTTAGTATTTTGAAAACAGCATGCCTATCCACCTGAGTATCGAACACCTAGATAATGTCAATATTATTGAGTCTTCGTAGTTTAATCGGAATAATATTCAAGCTAACACTGCGATGTCTCTAGATATTTTGATTTATACAAAAACAAGTTTTTGTAGGTATAAATCAAAAAACAACCTTCACATGCGTATGGTAAGGATACAAATTAAAAATTATTAGATATCTATGTATTTAAATAAAAACTTTTCTAAACAAAATGATAATTTAAGCACCAAATATTAATAATTTTATCTTAGCTTCAATTATCTGTACAGTAACTAATACTAAATGTCAACGTTCGTTTTTAAAAAAAGGATTTTCAATGGCATTTTTACCGTTCTCCCTAAAATGGGACAATATTCTGTGTAAGAATTTCAATCAAATCATCCTCAGATCAATTAGATTCAATTCCGCGCCGAGTCCTCTAAATCGTTCGCGTGTTGTTATTGGACGCATTTTGATTTGAAATATTGATCAATTTCCTTGACTCTTTGTCGCTATCATCGCGCTCTTGACTTTCGATTTTACGAATACTACACGGTTTTTTACGCTTTCGTATACGTAGCGACCAAATACTTACCTATCTATTTTATAGAACTAAATAGGAACTTTAGTTAGTTTATAAATATACTTAGGAAAGGTAGATCCAAAGGATCATACTAAAACTTCTCACTGAATAGAGCAATATTCATAGTTATTTTCATTAGTTGCTTACAATTTTCGATTGCTATTTATTTAGTACATTTACGTTTAGGTATTCAGTCTGAAATTTGTATACGAGCCACAACAAGTAGGATAAATCTTTTAGAAAAATATGTGTATTCCTTAGCATGACTTTATGTTAAATAATACTATTCATCTCCTCATAAAAACGCAGGCAATTCCACAGCAAAAGCATTTTTAAATTCCAATTACAGCTGCAACTATGTTTTCTCTTTTATTTCTATTCAAAAGAGTACCTGTTTTAAGTGGGCAGCCCACGACTTGTCTTTCAAAACTTTGCTCCGGCGTTCTTTTCATATCTCCGCTTCAATTTCGCAGCGCAATTTATATGCACTTTGTAGCGGTGGGAGCTCAAAAGCACCTCGACGGACCGTTTATTCGTGAAGAGTGCTACTGTTAAACGCCGTTTTTTCTGCTGAAGAAGTATCTTGATGACGGCGTTCATAGTTAATGAGCAGCCAGTATCCGGAGGGTGTTATGGCGCAAATTGCCCGCTCTTTAGAGGCCCGTCGTTTGCCAACTCGGCTGGAGCCGTTCCGGCGTGAAAGAAGCTTCCGACCGTGCGTTATTGTTTACCGCTGGAATGACTTCCTTTTCTAGCTGCACCGAGCAATGCCTGACTGATGATACTGTGCAAACCTATCTTCTTTTTACGCGGCACAAGCGAAATCCATCAACGTGAAGTGCTATTCCCCAGTGGCTTGTTTTATCTAAGATGCTGCTTTGACTTGACTTATGTGGTGATCTAAAAGACTCGACTACACTTGTTTCAACATTTTATCTTAAACATGGGATTTAAAAAATAAAAAGTATAAAGTTCATTCATACACAAATTATAGCTTACCTAGGCTTTAACCTATACCTAATATAAAAAAAGAACTAAAAATAAGTAAAATGTTTGTGTCAATGTTATACAGATTATACATATTTTAAAACCACTTTATCTCCACACTGAAACAGAAATAAAAAAGTCATTGAAACTTTGCCAAGTCGGTTAAACTATTGGTGAAGTTCGTCTATTCTCTAAACAAGGTCGGTCGCCAGTTCTCTTATACAAACTCTTACCAGAAAATTGAATGAATGGTTGGTTTTTAAACTTTTTATTTCTCTTTCGAACACCTGTGTTAGTAAAATGGCAATTTGAAATTCTTTTTATAGAAAAGAAATAAACTTCACTTATCGTAAAATTTGTTGCACAACTAGTATTTGCTCAGTGGTCTATAAGTGATTCGTATTTATTGCATTTTAGTATGATTGCTTTTGGAGAACAATAAAATATGTGGTAGTAGTAGTAAGAACATTTTAGATATTGTGGCAATCCGTGAACTTGGTTTGACGTAATTTTATGAACTGAACACATTTTGTCTGAATGAAATTTTTGGCTGAGTGTTAGTTCAGTATTTACGACTGTTTTACGTCGTCCGGCGCACACGTTGCATGTTGAATAACTCTCTCGGATATTTTCAAACGAATCCATTGTGTAGCACAACAGTGGCCGGTCTTTCAGGAGTAGGCATTCTCGATGTCAAGTGATTAATGTATTTTCTATTATGGCAATTAGACGTACTACGCATGCGGTGAATTTTATTATTGAGAGGACGCTTTAAGTGAGCACACGGTTCCGGTGGCCGCGTCTACTCTGTGCCTAGTGTCGGTCGTGTGAGACAAGTGTACGGACTGTCTGTCATCTCTGTCTCTGGATGTGATTGTTATAATTTGTTTAGTTTTCGAGCGCAATGAAAGAGCGCGTCGTTATAAGCAACCCGAGTCCTGAAAACATGACGACCAACGGCAATGAAAACTGTAAGTTATTTTCTTTTCACAATATCGTAGCTACTACAAAATATGCAATTGGACATGTGTATTTTTAAGAAGTTTTAATTTTAAATAATTAAAAAAAATCTACAATGACGAAGGAATAGTGGATTATACTTTGTACTACAAAAAGGATAAACTAACATAACTATCTGAAAAATAAATGGGTACAAAATTTTATAATAAAATAAGTCATTTTAATATGGTTGTGTCTAATTATTATAAATTGCCTGCTATTATACTAAAACTATAGTAATATCTTTCTTGTTAATAATAGTATAACCAACTCTTTTTATATATTTCATTTGAGAGAACATGCTAGGTGCATTAACTGAACGAAAAATAACATTTTTTTTTTGTAGCTAGACCAACATTATAATAGCTTTAAATTATTTTTATTGCAAGTACATTAGCACAGCTGCTTGCATAGATTATTTAATTATATCTAGATTGTTTTTGGAGTCAGTTTTAAGTATTATAGTTATTAAAAAAAATATGGTAACTCTATATTATTTTATCCGCCGCTTTTATCATAGTTCTAGGAATTATTATAGATCTTTTTTCGTATACTTTTAAGTGACCTGGCCGTTAAAATATACATACATACATATAATTACGCCTTTATACCTAATGGGGTAGGCAGAGCGTAAACGACCTAAACAAAGGGCGTTCCGCCACGTCTGACAAAGTTTTGAGGGTTATTTAAGATAGATTTGTAGGTATATTGTTGTAGTGACAGGTTGTCAACCCATCGCCTAAATTACAATATACTGAAACGGTCAAAACCCTTAGCTGGTTTTTACAGCATGCTCGGGAGGGAATGCAGCTGGCATATTCTATGTTCTTCTCTCACTTTCCTGTCCAGCATTGAAGAAAAATAAATACAGCGTAAAAGTATATACGAGTGTAAGTGTTTATACCATGTTATATATCCCACCAGACATACTTATTTAATTTATAACAAATATCATCAAACTAGTTGTACAAACTTTTATGTTTTTCGTTTCAGGCAAAAATGACATTAATTACAGAAGATCTCACGTGACGAAGTTCGAAGTCGCCTCATCCAAAACGTGAGTAAGTACTTGTGTATCTAACTTATATTAAAGCTACCCAAAAATAATTACTAAACTTCAGAATTTTATTTAAAAAAATAAGTTTTAAGCATAATTTTAAATCCCTAACTCTACCTCCAGCTCTAGTGATCCTCCAAAATTAACGATGTTAAAGTAAGTTTAGAAATTTTAATACTTACAGAGTATTTTATAATTTAGTAATTATTAATTAACAAGTCGCCTAAAACCCGTGAACTTTTATTTGGATGCTCCTAAAGGTAAAGTTGTAATAAAAAGTTGGGCAATCGACTTTGATGCGCGTTTTACACCCAAGGGTAAGCCAATAAAGTAGAATGTAGTGTACTTTTATTCCCACTATCACGCCCTCTGTTTTCACCTTTATTGCGTGGTAGGTGCAGTTAGATTTAGGTAATTAAATAATAATTACTTAGGTAATTAAATTATAGGGTGGTACATAGGTGGTGCGGTTAAAGAGAGTCACCTGCTTACCGACCTGTAATAAACAACTTTTTTTTATAATAACGTTAAGTTTTAATTTATTATTATTTTTTTACAAAAATGGAACACAATATTAAATTATGATAAAAAATATAAAATCTACTTAGCCCTGATAGTAAGTAGTTTATTTATACTAAAACCCATGGTCTGTTGCCAGCAGACCCCATGAGAAAAGCGAGAACGCTTTCCTTGAGAGAGTGATGGGAGCAGCGCCATCCACTACCGAGCTCAAACAATACACCGGCGTCTTGCTATGCGGTGAGAACCTACACAAGCACTAATTTACACTGGTCTTTTACCTGGAAGACCCCATGAGAAAAGCGAGAACGCTTTCCTTGAGAGAGTGGTGGAAGCAACGCCATTCGCTACCGAGCTCAAACAATACACCGGCGTCTTGCATTGCGGTGAGAACTTACTCTTGCACTAATTTACACAGAACATAGACTGGTCTTTTACCTGATAGACCCCATGAGAAAAGCGAGAACTCTTTCCTTGAGAGAGTGGTAGGAGCAGCGCCATCCATCATTGCCGAGCTCAAACAATACACCGGAGTCTTGCTATGCGGTGAGAACCTACACAAGCACTATTTAACACAGAACATACACTGGTCTTTTACCTAGTATACTCCATGAGAAAAGTGAGAACGCTTTGCTTGAGAGAGTGGTGGGAGCAGCGCCATCCGCTACCGAGCTCAAACAATACACCAGCGTCTTGCTATACGGTGAGAACCTACACAAGCATTAATTTACACAGAACATGTTTGGATATTATATTACTAATACAATAACAAACTCTTTAAAATCAGCTCTCTGAAAATTTGGCGTGGGTAGATGATTCCTCTAGTGTAGCTGACATTTATAAGCATAAGTGGCTTTCTTTTTTATCGAAAGTTTGATTCCCATCTTGTTTATATGAACTTAGCGAGTGTATTCTCGAGTCGAAAGACCCGATGAACCCTGGTGTCGGAGTTTTCAAACCACCTAGTAGTACAGCTAAAATTCTAGTAATATGTATCATATCAAAATAAACTACCTCAAATCAATGTCATTTAAAAATGGCAAATGAAAACTTGGTGGTTCACATGAATCAATTTGATCTTATATTTTTTTGTTAAAACACATAAGCTCGTATTTATGAAGCGATATCAAACTTGAGAGCATTATTAAGACTGGATGGATTAGACGGGCCAGTTTGTACTGAAATGACATTTCTGATACGAACTCAAACTCGCTGTCACTCATGAGAGCTGATTACAAATACGGCCCCCCATAGATCAGTTCAAGTGTACGCCTTGAAAAGAATACATATGCTGGCCATGTGTTTTTGTTTTGCTATACGATGGCATGTGGTAAGATTGTACAATATTACAGCGACTGAAAAATCTCAGGGATTTATTTTTTAAAAATAGCCAAGTAGATACCACAATGTACGATTTGAACTGTAACATGTATGAAAGAGTCGAATTTGCGACAGATCAATATGTTTAGTAATCTTTCTTTTTTATTCCAGTGAAATCCACAATATGTTTTTTCTAATAAATCTTTAGATTTTCATTTAATTTTAAAAAAAAACTGATAGCATTTAGGTAAAACATAGAGCCAAGTAAATATTTTATTTAACTTGAAATTGCAACATGAATTTTAATTTTAACTTTTACGAATATTGTAAAAATATGAGCAGATATATTTTAGAAGATTGCGACACTTAGGCTAGTATTTATAAATTGATCTTAAGATTGAGAGCAATATTAAGTATGGATTTGACAGGTATATACTGGTATGACATTTCTGATACGAACTCAAACTCGCTGTAAGTCTCCAGTGCTGATTATAAATTATTCTTCTTCTTTCATTTGTCATTGAATATTATCGCATAAGAGATATGTATTACGAATACTTCAAATTAATTTATACCCTGCGCGTATACGATATCATTGCTAATGGCCTCTATGATCAGAAGCTAAATGATATGAGATGGCATCGCCCACTATCAGTAATAACTACATTGAGGACAATAAACATCAATAAACGCTACTATAGCGTACTTATATTAGAAGGCAATTAGTTACTTTCAACTAATTGAAATGTTCAATGTTCATTTATTGCATTTTGGACTGGAAGCGACAGAAAAACATAGTTTGTTTCAGCTGCTTCTTACCCAGGACATACTGTAGAATTTAAGTATTGGAAAACGTGAGTTTCAGGGGATTACAATTTAGGCGATGGGTTGGAAACGTATCAGTATAACATACACAATACTTTCTAAAATTATCCTTAAAACTTGTCAGACGTGCCAAACAAGGCCTTTTATGAGTCGTTAACGCTCGCCTTAGGAATACAGGTGTGACTGTATCTGAGATTCTTGGCTGGATACTCATACATATTACTCCATGTTAAAACATACTACTGACGAATACTACTGTAGTGTAGTACTATTACCTCTATATATTTTGTGACTGTAGTATAAACAGGTAAGTTCTGATACTATATCGTTGTGTTGTGTTATTCTTCGCGTTACACGAAGAGTCATCGCCTTTGTTTAATAGTTGTTTTTAAATAAATTTCTATTCATAGGTTTACAATGCGTTTCTTTCTGCCCAGTTCAAGTGCATATATGCGTTTACGCATTGTATCACTGTCACAAACACAGTCACAACATTTGAATACAGGGTGTAAGGAAATGTGTCCCGAAACCTGTTACTCAGTCAACGAAACTAAACAGCTGTCATAAAGAAATTCGAAAATAATAACTTTCACTCTTCGGGACGAGGTCTCTTACACGCTCGTATAACGTTTATCGATATTATCCTTAGAATTCATGATGCAATCAATTAGTACTGGCAGGAAATTCCCTTTCAATTATAACTATCTTGAAATTCTGTCCAAGAGTGGAAACATGCGTTAACGATAAGAATAGCAGATAGGTAATAGCACTTTCTAAGTCGTGTAAAAACTTAATTTACCTAAACAAAATATTCTACTGCATATTAGGATTTTCTTCCATGCTAGCCTGGGAGCGAGAGAAAAACATAGAATGCGCCAGCTGCATTTCCTCCCGGGTATGCTGTAAAAACCAGCTAAGGGATCCGAGGGTTTCAGTATATTGTAATTTAGGCGATGGGTTGACATCCTGTTACTATAGCAATATACTTACAAATCTATCTTAAATAACCCTCAAAACTTTGTCAGACGTGGCGGAACGACCTTTGTTTGGGTCGTTTACGCTCTGCCTACCCCATTAGGGATAAAGGCGTGATTATGTGGATGGATGAATATTAGGGGCTTAAGAATAATAATGTTATTGCAGACTATAACGACTCTACTTTAACTAATGTAACTTTTATTTGCTTTCTACAGGACTAACAATATGGGGTACAACATGGTTCATTTTCCCAAACGAGGTGATACCAGGCAAAAGCTTGTTCAACATGGCAGGCGTGGTGATAGCTGGATATGTCTTCGGACACGTCTTAGAGAGATATACCACTATTAACCCAGTAGTTGGTATGACATTCGTTGGAGCACTGTACAGGAATTTGGGCCCACCTAGTTTTTTAGAATATCCACCCGCTGATTTAATAGATTATCATTTAAGGTAAGTTTTCTTTGACATACATATGTAAGCACTTACTCAGAAAGTTGCAATCAAAAATCTTTGATGTATATTTGACAAAAATTTTAATGTATTCGTGTTGTATGCTCATCGGAAGAACAAATCATAATGTTGAAATTTATTTAGATATTCTTTGAAAATACCTAAATGCAATAAGAATATTTTCTACATAGTATTGCAAAATAAACCTTTCTAAAATTAGACAATTACCTCTTTGTTTGAGTTGTCTGTGTCCTACATCCCTTATTTCTTGTTCAACCTACTTCCATGCTGGACTGGGAGCGAGAGAAAAACATAGAATGTGCCAGCTGCATTTCGTCACGGGCATGCTGTAAAAACCAGCTATGGGATCCAAGGGTTTAGGTTGATCGTAATTTAGGCGATAGGCTGACAACCTGTCACTACAGCAATATACATACAAATCTATATTAAATAACCCTCAAAACTTTGTCAGCCGTGGCGGAACGACCTTCGTTTAGATCTCTGCCTACCCCATTAGGGATAAAGGCGTGATTATATGTATGTATGCATGAATTGTGAAATTTTTCATCGATGACGCCAAATTGATGAGTGTGCGTGCATCGATCAAAACTCAATTCCTGACTTTAACACCAAACATGGTTTGGACTATTGTGATTATCTCAGCGAAAATAGCAAATAAAACGAAACTTTCCGTCTAAAAACGACACGAACAAATAGTGACAGGTCCGCAAATAAATGTCTGAAGTTTGTGCAAGCCTTGAACAATTAATCTAGTCAGCGTAAAACCGAGTTTAATCAATATCGAAGTAGAAGTGAGCACTGCCTACTTTTTATTTCAGACGAATTTACCCCGTAATTATCCTGACGAAGGGTCCACTCGGCTGGAACTGGGACTACATAAAAAATAATTCAGTAAAAGTTTTTTCATTGGCTACCGTTCCGTGGATGGTGGAGTGTTTGTCTACGGCCTTCTTCAGTCACGTACTGCTCGAGTTTCCGTGGTATTGGGGTGAGTATTAACTGTTCGTGATTCACTTCATATCTTTAAATTATAAAATGGAACAACACAATTTTCAGTAGAATATGTCATAAACTTTGAATTATACACTTCTATTTTATTTTGGATCAGTTGTTACATTTATGCATAAGCATATTGAGCGGTATACTTATTAATATTCAAATCCATATTTAAATCGCGTGATAAACTTCTAAGAAAAGTTTGCAAAACTATGTTAAAACTAGGTAACCATTCTACTTTAATTTAATATCCACTCCCAGATATCCTTTATAGTGAAGACGTGTCGTTAGTTTAGGATTAAAGTTAGTCGGGGGCAAGACCAAACCGATAATACCCGACCAAATGGAGTTGAATAACAGTATGACTTATATTACGGCCAAAGTTAGTTCTATTGCATGTGACCGTATTTTAGGATTAGCGGCCACAGACGGATTATCCCTTATCGAGAAATGAGTGTGGGTTGCCAACTCTATTTTAGTGATATACAGTTAGGTTCGCATGCGTTAGGTTAGTTAGGTTCAGAGCCCGATGGTGTAGTGGATAGGGCCGCTGCCTCCTGAGCTGTGAGGTTGTGGTTCGAATCCCACCAAGTACCAATGTGTTTTTCGGTTTTCGAATTTCATATGTACGTTTATTCTGTGCTTCGGAAGGCACTTTAAGCCGTCGGTCCCGGTTAATATCGTTTAATACCGTAGATATTAGTCGTTAAGCCATATCAGAGGCCAGTGCCATGTAAGAGTGTCATGTACAAATCCTTTGCGTGAAGAAAGTAAAAAAATATTATTATTAAATTATTATAGTGCTAAGCATTGGCGGCTTGAAAACTCTGACCTAATCTAGGATTGGATCTGGTTTCCCTTCTGGGTTGTGGAGGTCAGATGGCAGTCGCTCTGTGTAAAAACCAGTACCCTCGTTCAATCCCCTAGATTAGGAAGCCAACCCCGTGAGATTCGGGATAAGGCTAGGGAGATGGACATGATGAGTTAGGTTCACATCCCCATCCATTTTTTTTATTCGATATGTTTGAGACGCTTATATCATAACATAACAAAAGCAATGTCATATCACATGCATGTACGAAAAAGATGGCGTAATGTCCCGCTGTCAAAAAAGTTAAATTATTGAATGTTTTGTTATGACGTAGTAACGTTAAACTATCATCCGTAAACCGACTTAACAGATAACCAATTTCTAATTTAAGTTTAGAGATTTTCGCTGTTGTTCACTACAATTATATTGTTATTTTAAATATCATCGCGGTAATAATCCCGTTCAAAATAACAATATAACAGACCATTTTATTTTTAATTTAAAGTGGATTTTCTCTTGACTCAAGTCTCGGTCAAAGATGACAAAGTCGTCGTTATAGTGTTCTTTCTCAGAAGAAGCGTGTAAAGACTATACATATATTCAACTCGAGACCGAATTTTATAACGCAGATATGTGATGCTAGCCGAATGCAAATATCAAATAGTATATTTGTACTCTCTCTCAATAAAAAATATATCGAGACATCTATTTTTGCTGAATTGGATATTGGCGACGATTTATACATAAAATGAGTTATAGTTTTGAACCTGGGTGAAGTACATATTACTTCTATGATTTATTGTCAAATAGGGTCCTATTGTTGTGTTCAGAAATATGTTTCATTAATTTGATGATTTAAATACCTATAGTTTTTGTTTTACTACTTTATTTTGTCCGGGCCCTACGTTACATACACAGAGCAGGCAGAAGTGTCTAACTCCACTGTTACGTACTAAAATGTTAAAACAAACTCATAATCACTTCTTTATTTCAGGTCTGCACTTAGGCGCCATATTGGCGTCAGTTTCCCCAGCAGTGGTGGTGCCCACTGTTAACGCTTTAAAAGAACGAGGGCTTGGTACCAAGAACCAGATAGCCCTGCTTGTGGCCAATGCTGGCGGGCTTGACACGGCTTTCACGGAAGGCATGTTTGGAGTGATCAACTCTGCTATATTCTATCCATCGCCACCAACTTACAGAATAGTCAAGGTACTTTATTGATTTTGCTTGCATTCATTATACCTATTTAACTCACATGATTCCAAGTTTTCTGCAGTTGATACCCAATCTTGTTTTTATGTGATGACGGATGACTGATGATGTGATTGAGGTAGTGTAGATATATTTTAATAACATAATGCTGATACCAAATTAGGGTTTAACGATGTAATTCAATAGTTTTAATATACTCTGTCAATGACGGCTTTTCTCATTATTTTTAAATACAAAGGACGTCTATGAAAGATGGATATTGTTTGTTTATCTACCTAGCTATAGGATTTTAATCAAGTAAACTTTTGTTGAAGTTTTCTGTGACCTTACGTACATCAAAGGCACCCCTTTGAAATTCTACAATAATCAACTAAACTAGCCTAAGAATATAACTTAAACAATTTCCTGTTTGTACACTTTAAATGGAATTCAAAATTAATATTCCAAAGCCAACATCCTTTCTTGGAATTTCAATCTACTTTAACAGAATGAAGTCGAACAGATTCATGCATAATGAGCCTAATGAAAAACTTTCTATTGAAACCGGTCCAAAGTTTTTGCTTTTATAATTTGGCAGGCGTTGCTGGCGATTTTTGTGGGAGTCGGAGTGGGTGTGTTCTGGGGGGTGCTACTGGACTACATCCCGGACCATAGTGATCTGTATGCTCCTACGATAAGAAGTTTGCTCATCGTTTGTGGGGGCGTGCTGCTGACGTATGCTGGAGGTTACTTCGGATGGGGTGGAACTTGTAAGCATAAATTACTCATATTTTTGGACACATTTTTTAGTGTTTATAAAACTTCCACGCAATGCTATAAAATAACTTTGATGTAGATATGTTGTGTAATGTTATTTTTTGGTGGCACTCGTATAGTCTGTCACCCCGACTGTCTATCTATTTAAATAAGATACACATTTCACTACCCGTAATGATCTACAAAATACCATTGTATTTCTACTGCGAGTACATAACCCTTTGTTAATTTTCAGCGGGCGTGGCGATTATGGTGTGCGCGGGCGCAGCGGCCACGCGCTGGTCGCGGCGAGGCTGGCCAATCAATGACAACCCCGTCTCTGAGGTTTACAAGTTGCTCTGGAGGATCTTCGAGCCCATGCTCTTTACACTTAGCGGGTACTTCCTGGAGGTAAACTATTTTTTACTGTACTGTTTAATTCATAAAAAAACTGAGACACATAATGGACTGTTAGCCGTATAATGCATATCAATGAAGCCCTGCTACTCTACATATGAAAATTTATCTAGTAATTACAAGAAAATGGAGGCCTCTCTAACCTCCTACCTTCAATTTCATATTCCATTCTTTATGAACCTAGTTGTTGTTAAGTATGTTTAACTCCTCTCACGTCTTGTTAAGGTAGAATTTTGTGGAACAACGCCTGCATGGCAAATTAACAGTTTAATACAAATTATAAAATAGGTACCGGAAACAAACTAACTTTAACTTCCATGCTGGACTGGGAGCGATAGAATAACGTAGAATGTGCCAGCTGCTTTTCCTCCCGGGCATGCTGTAAAAACCAGCTAAGGGATTCGAGGGTATATTGTAATTTAGGCGATGGGCTGACAACCTGTCACTACAGCAATATACAGTTCAATCCTCAAAACTCGTCAGACGTAGCGGATCGACCTTTGTTTGGGTCGTTGACGCTCTGCCTACCCCATTAGGGATACAGGTGTGATTATATGTATGTACCGGAAACAAATCTTTTATATTCATAAACTTTTTAACTTCAGTGGCAATACAGGTGCATGCGTATATTCTGGTACCATTTTTCAATCAGGTGGGTCGTGCATTAAATTAAATATTCGTAGCATGTTAAGATGCATGTTGCTACGGCGTAGTAATATTCGTAGCAATATAAATACTACAACATAAAAGAAAAGAGTTAAAGAACAAGTGCGTATCTACTACGCACTATGTACTATATGCTTCGTGTTGTGTAGGCAATCATTAAGTGTCATTACAATGTTAAATATATTGAATACACTTTAATAATATACACTTTTATTAAGAAAAAAGCTTTTATAACAGCATGTCCCATTCCACTAAAGTTTCTGACTAGCAGAATAAAAAGGGACATTTTATTTCCAAACGACTAACCGCCAGATTTTAGGTGAAAATTCAGCCTGCAATTGCTGCAGAAATTATCAAAAGATTTCCATTGAAGATTTCAATCATAGCTCTGGCGGAATTGCGAGTGAAAAATGGCCGACACCACGAACCGTAATGGCAGTCATTTCCACCATCCTTCTTTTTCTTCGTCATAATAATCTTTTAAATAAAAGGAAAAAGCTTTGGGACAAGTTCGAAAATATTCATAATATACCGTCAAATTGATGTGTGCAGCCATTTGTATAACCGTTTTGTAAAAAAAAGCAATATTTATAAAATAACGTTACAAACTGATACGTAAAAAAGAGGTTTTTATTTATGTCAGTTATCAGATTGAAAAGCAAAGCTACCTTCAAAAGAACTATGCCACTGAAATGTGCCAAAATGTCCCTCCAAAGTGAAATACTTCTGTGCAGGTATCTCAGATCTCAGTGAAGGAGTTCTGCCTGATAATCGCCTGCCTGTTGTCGGCGTTATGCCTGCGACTGCTGGCAGCGTTCCTGGTGGCGCTGGCCAACGAGCTATCTGTGAAGGAGAGTCTATACATCGCTGTCACTTGGATACCCAAAGCTATAGTCGAGGTAAAGTATTGCTTTTTGTTCACAGATTTAGAGCAGGCTAGATACCGCAAGCTATCCATCCAAGCGCTTGATACTTAGAAATAGACCATATATTTGAACAGAAAATTGGAGAGTGTTCTATTCATTTAAACTGGCAATTCATATTTATGTTAGCAACGCCCATAAAAGAAGTGTAATTTGTCATAGTCACATGAGCGCCACGTTTACATAATGTTTGAAAAAAATATGGGAAGCATGTACGCTATCCTGAATAAAACACACACAAAGCACACAGCCGGCGGAGTATGGAGCGCGGGATGCATATTTAACCGTAATTGCCGATGACGCTAAGTTATTGCTGAGCAAATATTTTTATGGAAACGCTCGCAGCACGCGATAGCGATTAATCATAGTCGTGTTGAGCCTTCCCCCTCCCCTTTGCACCCCCCATACACCCTCACCGTCGCCACTAATATAACTTTTAAGTGATCTTCTCATTAAAGACCGCCTGCCTGGCGACCGAGTCTAGTATTTCACTTTAAGACCGTCCCGAAGCTAGTTCTTACAGTTCTGACCGGCCGAGTGGGCTTCAAAGCTTTGACGATTGTGTAAGATCTCAGAACCCTTTGTTAAACAAAGACTAATTGGTAGAATGGTCATTAGGTCAAAAGCAGGTCGTAAGTTATTTTCACTAGCGTTCGTACAATATAAGCAAGATATTGTGCACCACCTTAAATTGTGTAAACTCCTCAATGAACAAAACTATTTCAAAACATAAAGTACACTAGCTCTTTATAAAACGGTCTCAAATATTCAACATTCGGCAAAACTGTTTTCCTGTAGGCTAGTTTATTTTATTACCTACTTACACATCTTTTTAAAATTTTATTAGATAGAATTATTTTTTTAATATTGGGATCCCCCTACACAATAAGAATGACATTATGTTTAGAAATACTAATATGCAGATAAGGCAACTATTTCATTTCATTGCTTTTTTCATTCGGCAGTCAGCACAATAAGGTCTCGGGTTTATTATGATAAAGGTACCTATTCACAAAAACGTATTTCAATCAAAATGTAATTTCAGGCTGTGCTGGTGCGCGTGGCGGCGGATTCCTTGTGGAAGGACGGCTCTACCAGCGACGACGCCAGGATCGCAGCACAGCACTCCAATATCATCGTTATCGCCATACTCATAACGTCTACTTTAGGATCAGCGCTAACCACCCTTTTGGGACCAATCCTGCTCTCCCAGGACTCGCGAGTGGCCCCCGAAGGTATCTATCCCGCACGGTGTATTTTTACTTACGAAAGGCTGTTGCTGAATTAATCCTGAATAAAAAAATAGTAGCAACATGCTACCCAGCCCGAAAGTTACCCCGAGATTAAAACGATACCTTTATCGGAAACCTTTTATTACCATATTTCTGCTTTACAAAATAGAGTCGGTAAATTTGATTAATATATCTGTGGTATACTTTAATCTGCGTATACTGTTACAATATGATATATGATAAATTATTGTCCAATTTTCTGTTCTCTGTTTTACGAAGAGCTAGAGCTGTAACTGTACCTAATACTTTATCTTTTTTCAGAGTTCTACCGGACGCAAAGACTGTCGCCGCCGCAGTCTGCAGACCACAATCGGAGAAATAGTAGTAGTGTTAATAATAATAATTCACCTGTGCAATTTGTTAGTATTCAATAAATTTTGTAATGCAACATAATGTGTTTTACTGTAGATAAGTACCATGAACCCCTATCACAGGTATTTTATCCAAGATATGGGATTCAATTCTAAAGTATTTCCAACTCAGTTTTAGAATAAAGGTAAACAATTTCATGTTCTTTTATTCAAAAACACATTTCAAAAATAAATTATACGTGGATTGCAAATTACTTACACAACTACAACTACTATTTCATTATGTTGTCATATCTAATAGCTAAAACTTATTTCAGAAACAAGATCTTAGATTAAAATACTTAAGACTCTGTTTACTTTTATTCTAAAACTGAATTGGAAATAGGTACTATAGATGCGATTATTATTACGTAGTCCTGTCACTTTTGGGTTAATTTAATTTTACACTGTCAGATTATCATCTCATCAGCTGTATTGCAATCGCTTACATCATAAACCAACGAACCTGTGCAGAATAATACAGCTATTTATATTAGAGTAAATGCATATAAAATATTTTCGATATATGAACATATTAAAAAAATAATAATAACATCAGTGAAAACAGAATTAAAATTGATCAAGAATTCACCGAGATATTTATAAAGCCAGTCTATTTAACTCTATCTTTCTTTAAACTACATTTTACATGGAAGTATGACGCTCCTGTCATCTGACGTCATATTCTAGTTCGCACCTCTCTTTTTAACCAATCACTTTAAAACATCATAACCCGTAAACTAATTACTAGTATTTTGCGAAAATTCTTTCACATTCGTTTATTAATGGTGATAACTATACATACATATAATAACGCCTTTATCCCTAATGGGGTAGGCAGAGCGTAAACGACCTAAACAAAGGTTGTTACGTCACGTCGTCTGACAAAGTTTTGAGGGTTATTTAAAATAGATTTGCAGGTATATTGCTGTAGTGACAGGTTGTCAACCCATCGCCTAAATTACAATACAATGAAACCCTCGGATCCTCTAGCTGGTTTTTACAGCATGCCCGGGAGAAAATGCAACTGGCATATTCTATGTTTTACTCCCGTTCCCACGCCAGCATGGACATGAAACTCTGTTTACCTTTATGCTAAAACTGATTTGGAAATACTATAGATGCGATTATTATTATCTAATCCTGTCACTTTTAGGTTGATTTTAAACTGACAGATGATCAATCTCATCAGCTGTCTTCTAACTCACGTTAAATTTCACTATGTGCATTCTCCGGACACCGACGCACGTGTGCCTAATTGTATGAAAATATGTAGTTGTATCTTTGACCATTAAAAAGATACATTATCCAAGTAGATATAATGTTTTTCTACTAACCGTATGGAAGTTTCCCACGGGAATACTCGTTAAGCCGCGGATGAAAGCGCAAAACAAGTAAGTAGTGAATAAATAATTTGAATTGCAGTTTTCTTTTTCATATTTTATCCTACTATTCTTGCGGTTGTTTGTTTAGGTCGTTTACGCTCTGCCTACCCCAATAGGGATAATGGCGTGATTGTATGTATGCATGTTTGTATTCTTGCGGTAAGTTGTTTGATATCACCAGCTAATTATGTTTTATTTTACAGTAAAAATAAAAAGTTAGAGCAGTCACAGTATAGGTATTCATTGTGGCTCGATTGTAGATACCACCGGCTAAAACTAAAATTAAAACCAATTTGTCACTTTTAAAATAATAAAATGTAAAACTATTTAGCGATGTATACTATATGGTTTCACACTTTGTCCGCTAGATTTTGACGCGCTTTTGCACGTTTACCCAGTATTTCTATAAATTGACATAGACGGCGGATAAAAACTGGAGAGAATAGATCTATTCTCTTGTAATTTATTATTACTTTTCCAACGTTTTTGGGCTAAAAGTGAGAAATAGATTTCAGTTTTAGTTTTAGCCGGAAAATCTAACCCATTATCTAGTTACTCAATTAAAATATCCTAAAATGAAAATCAGTAGGTATCTCAGTTAAAGTTGAATAATTAAAGTTGTCTTTAAATTTTCAAGCTCACTACTTCGGTGGTTCGGATGATTAGATATGATAAAACTTTCTTTGACCCGTATTCATACAGTCTGCAGGCATTGCCTTTTCAAAACTCAACTTGTGTACCGAGTATACTACAGTTATAGGACTTACATAATGATACTATTCCTTCCATTTCACCGTTGATACGTAGGTTAATTATATTATGACGAAAACTTATTTGTAACAATCAAAGATAGCAGGTAATTTGATAACGCCTATTACTATAGCGTTAGAAACTGCCTCCGTGGTCTAGTGGCCATTGGCTTACGATTCGGAGGTCCTGGGTTCGATTCCCAGGGGAGGAACACAAAGTTGATATTTGTAAATTTGTTACTATCTGAGATTTTCTCCTGTTTAGTTAGGACAATGCAGGCTGAATCACCTGATTGTCTGGGGAAAAAAAGATTCCGTGCTTCGGAAGGCACGTTAAGCTCTAGGTCCCGGTCGCTGTCTTTGATAGTAGTCGTTACACAAAACCATATCAGAGGTGATATGATAGGCCTTAATAGAGCTGCGGTATCAGGCGGTTTAAAATCTCTGACACCAGGGTCAATGTACACGCCAGAAGAAAAAGTTATAAATATGGAGAAAATTATAGTGACAGAAGAAAGTAACTAAATCGTAGCACGGAACAAATCACTCCGTTGAATGTGAACATGAATAATCTAACGTTCATTTGCAACAATCGCTTTTAAACCAACAACTTCTTTTTTTGTCTCGTTTTAGTCGGTAAAGCGCTTTTTGAATGCATATAGCCTTCAAATTCCACGATATTATTCGTCCACTCTTATTTGCCCTCTGTCTTATTATTTTTATTCGTGAACAAAAGCTATGCAGCAAAGTAATGAAGTCGTTAACTTGATCATTTTCGGATTTCATACACACTGAACGATACACAGAAACATATAGGACAAAATACCTACGTAGGAAGACACAACAGGCACTGGAGCAAAGTGAGATTAGTAGATGTATTTCAAATTATTTCACTATGTTTTCTTCTTCCTTATGCAAACATAATATTTAATCAGTGAACGGTTGAAACAGCTTTTGCTTGCCACAGGTTGTCCTACAGATGTAAAATTAACTGAATTGATATATGCAATCGCTGTGCATTGTTCTACGTTGGCAACAAATTTTATCCCACCGCAAGCGAGGCTTTTTTGTGCAGTCGAAATGCTCCTCAATGATCGGATTCCATTTAAATCTGTTTTTGTAAGGCTTATGGTGAATACTGTTTATCTGTGCACTTCCACAAGCGTCGCTTTATATTGTACCACTGAACTCCGCGATTACTTACAAACTATATTATTGGTATGAGTATTCAATGGGCTCGGATAGATTTGCCGGCTAAAACTAAAATTGAAATCTATTTGTCACTTTTAGTTTAAACTAAAAGCATTGGAAAGGGACAGAAGATATATTCTCTCCGGTTTTTGATTTAGATATAGTCAGTGGTTTTATGCGTTATCTGAAATTTTTATCTGCCGTCATATGATATGGCAGATAAAATTGACAGATATCCTGGGGATGCAAAAGCGCGTCAAAATCTAGCGGACAAAGTGTAAAACCATAGAGTATAAATCGCCTGTCCCTTTTCAATTTTATTATTTTGATAGTGACAGATAGATTTTAATTTTATGTTTAGCCAGTGGAATCTAGGATCGAGCCCATTACGATATTTACGACAACTTAATAATATAAATAAATAAGTATGAAACTGAACGGATAGGTCACTCAAATAACCCGCCAGCAATAACTAGCTTTATACGTATCGTATCGATTTATAAATCGTATCGTATAAAATACAGTTGTGAGTTTCTTGACGGAGTATATTTATTACATTTTTATTGGTTTCATGCGTAATCTTCATTTAAAATTTTAGACACCTCAAGGTTGCATGCATAAAACTCTGCACCTCATAAAACCCAATGCTAAGGAATAAAGTCTAATGCAACCCGTCATTACAGCCGCTGGAATGCGGTGTAAACCCCATAATTTATATCGCATTTGCCGTATCGAGTTTGGCAGGGGGATTGGCGAGCTCAGTGTAAAATGCTACTACCTGCCTCTGTGGTCTAGTGGTCAGCGCCATGGGCTTACGATCCGGAGGTCCTGGGTTCGATTCCACGGATGGCTGAGGGACAAAGTTGATTATCTGACATCATTCATCATCGTTCATCGGGTCGTTCGATTCGAGAATCCACTCGCTAAGAAGAAGTGTAAAATGCTATTAACAGGATGAGCTGCTATTACGAACACCTGCAGTAAGATAAGGTTTGATAACAACCTAACCACACAGTCACCACAATCGATCGTCTTTATCAATTTTATATTATTTTTTATTGTATAATGATCCTTTCCTTTCATGCTATTCGTGTCATGCATGCGAATCTATTAATAGAATCACCAAAAATGAGGTAATAACCATAATCATAAATTGCATTCCAACTTTTAATCAGATAATATCTTGTTAATCGTTAATTGAACATGGGAAAATTTACTTAGAACTTTTGGTAACAAACAACATAAACTAATTTGTGGTGTGATTATTTAAGACAATAGTAGATTTTACGACAAGTGCACAAAACAAGTCATTTTTGTCCGAGAGTTTTAGCTGCCCGAACCGAGGGCTGATATTACACGAGGATAAAAATGGTTTTGTGCACGGGCTATAAACGCTGCTTTTCAATTCAATTGCGAGGAAAATAGAGGAAATTCACTAAATAAATTAAACAATTAATTACCGCCGATAACTTTTTAAATCTTTTGACATGAAATATTAGGCTTGGGCTCGGACCTATACAGCCTACTATTAAATTGATTTTGTCGTAATAAATTAAATAAACTATTCGTATTTGAATTTAAACTTTAATATCTTTTTATGTCATAAAATATACAAAAGACAAATAAAATAAATATTATAAAATTACAAGTTCTATCTATGAACCTCTTATTAAGTTTGACTGTATGGCCTAATTTTCTTTGTCTCATAGAGATGAATTTATGAATAGGTACGTTTTTGCCCTTGTGCACAAAATACAATTTTGTGCAGCCTACACCCTGCACTTTCATAGCATGAGAAGTGAAAAATAAGTTTATCTACTCTCTTATAGTAATGTTCGAATTATAAACTTCTAAACGAATTTATAATAGCATACTTTTTAAACAGAATAATGAAAAAAATAAAAAGTTTACTTTCGTTGCATCTTAGTTTACTTTTCATTGCACCTGCCCGAGCAAATTGTAACAAAGATGCAACGAAAAGTAAAATTTATTTGCTGGAAGCAAGGAAAGATAAAAATCACACAGTAAATATCAAAAAATCCCGATTCCAAGCCAAAAATCTGTAAAATTATAATAATCTATGGTAACGGCGCATGCGCGGTGACGTTTTTTAATTGTATGTAATTTTAATTGTTTGTAATTTTGCCGCCATTTTCCACGTGAAAGGTTTTTATTGTTTGTTCATCGCGCAACTCAAGGAAGAATTAATTTACTGTTTGCAAAAAATGTGCGACTCTAGTGACTCTAGTGAGGAATATATTAATACTCCACCGGATATTTTAGATGCCGCTACGGAAATTACCAATAATTTATTGCCCGCCAAGTCAAGAAAACTGTACGAGAAATGCTACCAAGAATTCAGGCTATGGAAAATGCAAAAAAAATGCGTATGAGATGTGTATGAGAGTAGATAAAATAGTGTATGCAACTGCACATAACTAGGTATTACAATGCTCGTGATACCATTGTGAAACTCACTTCGCTCGTTTCACAAACCACACTCGCATTGTAATACCCTTCATTATGCAACAGTTGCATAAACTACTATTTCGTACTTTAAAATGTCAATATTTTATTAACCTATAGATGATTCATTCGCTATTTTCGGACATTTTACTATTTCCATTTTTATGTTTTGTATTTTTATTTCATAACCGCAATAACATTTCACCGCTGTATTCTTTTTCCAAACAACGTTACTCCGCTTTACAGTTAGTATTTTTTATAAAATACCATAATATCACCTGGCCTTTTCCTAATTGTCAGATAATTTACTTGACATAATGTATATTGTTTTGAAGCGGAGGGTCGTGTTTCGGACACGATCTATTCTTTTTACACCTAGAATACTCCAAAACTCAGATTACTGACGTGGACAAGAAAGCAGCAAGACTCAAATGAGACTGGGCTGGCCATGTATGCCGCATGCACCCGGAGAGGTGGGCTAAAATAACAACTTAATCAGTCCCACAACAGCGTCGGCGCAGAGGGAGACCGAAGAAGCGGTGGAGGGATGAACCTGGTCGACTACGACCCGAACTGGTCGGTAACAGCCATGGACCGTGTACTCTGGAAAGAGAGTGGAGGGCCTTTGCCCAGCAGTGGGACAGTTTAGGCTGATATAATAATAATGTATATTGTATTCCATACCGAAGCAACATTTAACAGAATACTTATTTGTCACCTATATTAATTTTTCGAATGACATTCAAACCAACAATAGATTTGTTTCTATAGATTAGGCTCGCTGCGTCCGCCATACCCTTCGCGGTTAGGTTGCTAGTGATGCATGCCTGCTTGCCTGCTTGCTTACTTGCCTGCTCGCTTGCCTGTCAAAAAGTTTACGGATTAACAAAATTCGGAACGAATAGTTTCGGATTTACGATAGGTAACCACAAATTAGTAGTTCTTGAGTATTTTTTTCACTGTTTAGGTACTTAGGTTTATCTTATTTAGAGTTTTATGTTTATTTGATAAATGATCAGCTATCAACTTTGCATGTAATATTTTGAAATTTACTTACATACATAAGTACATATAATCACGCCTTTATCCCTAATTGGGTAGGCAGAGCATAAACGACCTGGACAAAGGTCGTTCCGCAACGTCTGATAATGTTTTGAGGGTTTTTTAAGATAGATGTGTAGGTATATTGCTGTAGTGGTAGGTTGTCAGCCCATCGCCTAAATTACAATATACTAAAACCCTCAGATCCCATAGCTGGTTTTCACAGCATGCTCGGGAGGAAATTCAGCTGGCACATTCTATGTTTTTCTGTCGTTACCAGTAATTGTTTCTAAATTATGACAATTGGTCATAGGTTTTATGGTTAGTTATTTTATTACATTATTTGATAATGATATTAATAATATGGGACTTAAGTATTTAAGATAAATTGATAAGACAAAACGTCAACGGACCCAGTAACCAGATTGTCCTAAATTGAAAATTATACTTCATAGTTATTTTATTTTCTTACATGTGAGCAACTTTCATGTATTTTCCTGAACAAGCTATCCTGTGACAGAACCCTAAAAATGACGTCATTCGTCAAACCAATACGTCACAAAGACACTTGACCCATGACAAAGCGATTTGGCCTTCAAACATATGAACATCGGGGACAAAGTTGCCGTTATGAGCATGGCGCTAATTGCGAATCGTCTTTGTGGCTTCCACTCCAATTACGCTCAAGTGTCTCAATCAACTCAGTTTATTTAACACATGCTAGCTCATATTTCGCATGCTTGAGAATCTTCAGATGTGTGCGTGTGCATGCCTTTATTTTGTGCTTTCGTTGCACGTGTGTTTATGGCTTCTTCTTCTGTAATCTTTATGTGTATTTAGATGTGACTTTAAGTTTCTTATCCATTTACGTAGTAGCTATTTAACCTCTATGTTATAAATAAATAAATAATAGTATTGTCCTTGAAGTATTTATATTTACTTAGCCTTTCATTGTTTGTTTCTTCCAGTTGATGAGTCGTTATAACTAACTAGAAGGTTAACCTTGCTGGACAAATTATTCGGTCCAGCTATTTGTAGGTTATATTCGTTTTACCTTTAATTGCCTATTATTCTTAATTAGACATTCTAATGAAGATGCAGCTGATAGTCGTGATGATGACTTTTTAAATTTAAATATATAATTGTCTAGATAATGTAGCCGAAAGACTCCCAAATATTTATTATTCTTAACCTTTGGTTTACCTTATTTTGGTCGTGGGTAGTTAAAACCTATTAATTGTCAAAAATACAAAAAAGAAACAATTCGTCACTCACACTCACTTACAATATTCAAAAAAAAACACTTTATTCTCGGTTTTTTACATGCATAGAGTATACTATTTACTTGTGTGAGGTGCAATGGTTCTATCTGCAGGCAAAAACATCACTGTTCTTTTTAACTGCTGATATGTATAAATAAGAAAATTAAATTAAGCTGATATGTATAAATAAGTAAATATAAATAAGACTACAGGCCTGCCAACCATGACAAACAAGGAAAAATGCCCTACGCCAATTTGAGGTAAACCTTCTGTCGCTTAGCCCTCGTTTCTGTAGCAGAATACGTTAAAACAAAATGTTGGCATCCAGTTACCTAAGAAACCCTAAAAAACATCGTCAACTAGTTTTTTGGCACTGTAAAAAAACATACATACATATAATCACGCCTTTATCCCTAATGGGGTAGGCAGAGCGTAAAAAAACACAGTGATAATAATTTCTACCTATAGTATTTCCAACTTAGATTTAGAATAAAGGTAAACAAAGATTCATGTCTCTTAATCGAAGATCTTGTTTCTAAAATAAAATTTAGGTACCTATTAGATATAACAACATAATGAAATAGAAATTTTAGTAATTTAACTAATTTGCCAACACCTTTCATTTATTTTTGAAATGTGTTTTTGCATAAAAAGACATGAAACTTTATTTACCTTTATTCTAAAACTGAGTTGGAAATACTATAGTTAATGGTTTTAACAGTTATTTAATTTATAAAAAGATCATTATGAATTTTTACAGTTTAGTCAAGTTTTAGGAAAATTATTTCCAATTTAGAAACAATTAATAATTGTGTACAGTTAGGAACTAACAGTGCAGTTGATAAAAAGTTAATTAGTGTCATAAATGGTGAGATAAAAATCGAGCCATAGGCACATCGTTCATGCCAATTTGATATTAACTGAGCAATTAATTATACTTTTACATTTTGTTGGTAGGTTGTTTTTTACAGACGGATCCTCTACTTTTAGGGACACCAACAACTACAACGTCATTTTTTTCTAAATATTCTTTCCGCCCTTTTTACAATATCGGTTTTGTAAAACAAAAGGAAAGCAAATAATGAAAACGTCTTTCCAAAACTGTAGCGCAACTGTTTGCGTTGGTAATAGCCGTCACATACAACAGCGATTAATCATAGTCAAAAGCCGCCGAGCCTGCTGTTTCCCGCGACTTGCTGGTGTCACGGCCACTAACACAATTCGTGTGATCGCCTCATTAAAGAATTCCTGCTTCTAACTGCCTCAGTGGTCTAGTGGTCTGAGCCTTGGTAGAACGTGGGTTCGATTCCCACGAAGGGGACATAAAGTACCTATACGTGTGAATTTATCACAATGTGGAATTTTTCCCCACTTTGGTTTGAACTTTGTAAAAAAACATTCTGTGTTTTTCTCTCACTCCCAGTCCAGCATGGAAGATACCCACTCAATAAAAGACGAAGATAGTCCAAAGCCGCTAAGCCTACTGCCCCGCGCCTTGCCAGTGTCACGGCAACTAACAAAACTTCGTGTGATCTCCTCATTAAAGAATGAAGACTGTCTGCCCGACCGTCTCCAGTTTAATTCACTTTGAGTCCTCCCGAGCCAGTTGTAACAATTTTGAGCCAGCTCGCGCGCTTCAAAGCTTTGACAAATGTAGCTACTTCAAAATCTCGGGCCCTTTGTAACGTAAAGATTAATTAAGGTGTCGGTCATTAGACTTGTAGGTCATTTTATAAAATGTACCCGCTGCTCAATGCCTACGACAAAATAATTGCATTACAGTCTTGTTAAAAACGGCTATAAGTTAATCATGTTAACCTCAAATAATCTTGCGATTTTATGGATATATTTTTTTAACTCGCGATATGTTTGCTATTGACTTGACAAAGCTGGTGGTCATCATAACTTATTTGACATACAGCGAGCTTATCCAAATGCTTAAAAAATATTGACTTTCCCACTCAATACTGTTTGACTCTAGAGAAAAAGCGATCGCAAGCCAGACACCGCCTGGTCGTGGAACCTCACCATTTTTTTGTGTCAACATACATACATATAATCACGCCTTTATCCCTAACGGGGTAGGCAGAGCGCAAATACCCAAACAAAGATCGTCCCGCCAGGTCTGACAAAATTTTGAGGGTTATTTAAGATAGAATTCTAGGTATATTGCTGTAGTGACAGGTTGTCAGTCCATCGCCTAAATTACAATATACTGAAACCCTCGGATCCCTTAGCTGGATTTTACAGCATGCCCGGGAGGAAATGCAGCTGGCACATTCTATGTTTTTCTCTCGCTCCCAGACCAGCATGGAAGTAAGTTTTTGTGTCAATATCATACAAAACTTAATGATAAGGTAACTCTACATATTATTTTAAAAAAGAGGACGGACGAAGAGTTGTTAAAAACAAATTTCGTATATAATATAGATAAATGAATAGTAGTTTGCCTTTAGTTTACCGGAGTGATAGTAATTCTCTACGACCTCGAGTAGCTATCGAATTGATTCGCTTCCGCCACAATGTTTGACTTGTTCTACCAGTTGCCGATAACTGGTTCGTTTACTCTCCTTTCATTACATCCTAGTTTTCCGTTTCGCGGTTTCAACCACGGGGAGATTTCCCGTAGGAGTGATTTTTGTTATGGTTGAGTCTGTACTCAAGGATAGAAAACGTATAGCCATTTGACTAGTTATATTTGTAAAAATGTTATTTCCCGTATTTTGCTGACTCTCAAGCCTCAAGACTGAACACAGAAATGAAGATAGTCGAAGAAATTGGAGTCAAACTCAACTGGTTTATAATTATACTAGCTGTGCCCGCGACTTCGTACGCCCGGATTGTATGAAAAACACGCAGTGTCGAACGTACTGAAAACGCTTCTCCGCACGTATGAGTGGAATTTGCTAACCCGCGCGACTTAAGGAAAATAAGTGAAAGGCGGCAGACTTATGGGAGCAAGCAGATGTATTTGTCCGAAGATCGTTCGGTGCAGTAAGAACAACTTACAAACTAAAACATGGGCTTAAATACTAATTACTTGACGTCACAAATCGATGAGTTGGAATTTACGTGTTTGGACTTCGAACTAATAATTGCTTGATGAGCAAATCCTAACTAGAGCAGTTGAAGACTACGTCATTAGTTTTGGTTGCTGATGTAGCATCCTTAACTTCTCCATCCTTATTTGAGATTTTTCTAGAAGGAGAAGAATTCATCTTATAGAAAAATCTGATATTAAAATAAGACCAAACAAGATATAATATAACTAAGAAAATAATTGAATATAAAACTATGGTCCAAATACTAATATTATAACTAAGTACTAAGTTAGATGTGTCGTCGGTGTTTTCCATCAAATGTGTGTAGTCTCTGATCTCGTTGAGGTCGACACCTCGAAGGTCGATGGCTTTATCTCCCTGGATATTCATTGTTTGGAACTGATGAACTGTCGGTAATTCTACCTTTGGCAGGTTAAAAACAGTTGTCGTCGTGGTCGATGTTGATTTTATCACGCTGTTGTTGACTTCCGTGGTGCATTGGTCTGCGGTGTTGAGTATATAGGTCCCTTGTACATTATGCTTATGTATTTCGTTGTTGCAGGTCTCGGTGATAATGATATCCTTTTCAGTGTACAGCATCCAATGGTTCTCCGAAATATGCTGAAGCCGGAGATTCTCGATTTTTATTTCTCTCATCACACAGTGTGTCAGATCTTGTTTCAGAAGCATTAGTTGTTCGATGCAGGTTTCAATAGGAAAGCTGGCCAAATTGTCATCGTCGCACAGGAACAGGTCTTCATCGGTATCTCGACACTTCCGTATTATTGGTTTGAATTTTATACCTGTCACTGCTAGGTAAGGATATTTGGGAAGTATGGTATAGGTTTTCAAGGATTCTGGATTGTATATAGGGATAGGTATTATCTTATAATAATTGTAAGTGGATTGTTCCACTAGTGGTACTTCTAACACAAAAACTATTTTCTTATTTGAAATATATGATTTGATTGATATTGATTTTTCTATTTTAAATAGGTTATCTTCTGTAGCCCTATACATTAGATTAAAATGTTCATTAACCGATTTTATTTCATCTAAAAGTTCATTGCTTTTTATTATTGACGGATGCAAGGTATGTAATTTACTAAAAGTTAAAGCTGTTTCTATTTCATATATAATGATATACAAAATGCGAAAGTTACTGATGAGTTGATTATAAATGTTGAGTAGTGATATAATATTTACTGTTTTAATTTCATGTTGTATTAAGGTTTCCAGAGCTTTTGTTTTCCGATTTAAAAACTGAACATTCCAGTTTACGTTGTCGGTTGCATTAACCAACTTGTTGAAAGCTTTGTTTAGGATAGAGACTTTATTAGCTATAGATTTTTCTTTAGACTGAACATCATTAATCAATAAATCATATTTTTGAGCATCTTGATAATCTAAATTACCGCTAATTAACTTAATTAAGGATCCTAATGGATTAAGTAGACCTCTTTTCACTCTCTTAATTATAATAATTTGACTTAACCTATCTTCAACTAATTTTAGCATAAAATCTACCTGGTTATCTAAACCTAACGCTTCTTTCTTGAAGTCATCATTCTTATTAACTAATTCATTTAGCTTAGTATGTGTACTGATTAAATATTCTAATTGCTGTTGCACAGGCTCTAAATCTATTATCTTAATTATGTCCCAATTCCCCATCTTCATCATCGCTGTCCCTAATTTTACTGCAGCTTGGCCTTGGGTCGACTTCATTTTCTGCAGCTCTAACCCTCTTCCCTCGGCTGCTAGGGCCAGGATTACCGTCAACCACCTGCGAAGGACGTTTAAGGTTCTTTAAAGTTACTCTTGTATTCCTGTTTTTTGTCTTAATGGGGATGACATTTTTCTCTAATGGTCCAATGACTTCTACTTTATTAAACCGCGGTAAATGTTTCGCCTTCCTAGTCCTTGTATCTTTTACAAAAATAGTATCACCTACATTTATCTCAGGTACAGCTTCTCCTCCCTTCTTTTCACGAACCTTTGCCTTGTTGTATACCAGTTTCTCTGCTATATGTTTATATAGATAATTAAGTTTCTTACGATGATCTTGTATCAGTTGTTGTTTTAAAAATCTTTCCCTGTCTATATCGAAAACTGAGTCCAAGTCAGTCTGACCGAAAGCCACTTCGAATGGTGTATAATCGGTAGCACTGTGGATAGAATGGTTGTAGGACATAATTGCGTATGTCATAACTGACGTTGCTGCTAAGTTACTATGTTCGTTCTTTGCCAATCTGTAGATTTCATCAATCGTAGAATGAAATCTCTCAACAATTGCCATAGAACTAGGGCTGTTCGGTGTTCCGATATGTTGTTGGATTTTATATAGCTGTAGAAGCTCGGAGACAAGTTCATTCTTGAATTCGGCACCGGAATCGCTGTTTATCTTAGTCGGCTTCCCGTAGAGACTAAAATATTTTATCAAGGCATTTACTACCTCCGGTGTACTTCTATTAGGAATGTGGATGGCTTGACCTAATTTGCTAAAGGCATCTACTATAGTTAGGTAGTAATTGTTTTCTATGTATAAAAGGTCCATGAAAACTTCCTGGAACGGTCTATCTTGCGTCTGCGTCAGTTGAATCATTGGTTTGATGGGTTTTCTCTCGTATTTCATCTTTTTGCATTCTTCACATGCATTTATTTCCGCCGCAATCATGGCCCTCATATGATTCCAATAATAATGTCGACGTATTTTGTTATATGTTTCATTCAAGCCTCTATGACACGTTTTCCCTCTGTGATAGTTTTGGATCATAGTTCTCTGATCTTCCTCGTCGTCCAGTGTTACTATTCTTTCAGTGCATTCAATAAAGTTTTTAATTCGGTCTTTATATAGTTTCTTTATTATCATAGTGAAATCATTTCTAAATTGATCTTCCTCGAAATAGATATAATATCTATTTTTTATATCCACATTTTCCTTTAAAAATGATTTAATCAATTTTGTGTTCCCGATGGGTAAAAATATCTCCATAATTTTTGTTCTACCCTCAGATCTGTCATTTTTGCATAATGTTGTTTTGTACCATCTATATACCAGGATCTGCCTTGGTTTATTATCGATTGGTTCACACAATTTCTCTATCTGGTCCGGTACAGAGCCTGTTGAAGTTGTCTCTTCTTCGCCTTCTGATTCCGTTTCTGAATCCGAAATTTCTATTACATCAGACTCATTTTTATTGCTCGTAATAGCATTTATTTTAATTCTCGATAATGCGTCAGCGTTTGCGTTTTGTTTGCCCTTTTTGTATTTGACTTCGAAATCATATTCGCTCAATTCAAGCCGCCATCTTTCAAGTTTACTGTTTGGTTTTTCTATTGAATATAACCACTGTAAAGGCTTATGGTCAGTATAGACTGTAAACTTCTTGCCATACAAGTACGGTCGAAAATGTCTTACGGCCCATATGACGGCAAGCAGTTCCTTTTCAATAGTGCTGTATCTTATCTCAGCATCATTTAAGGTCCGGCTTGCGTAAGCAACTGGTAGTTCAGTACCCAAGTTACCTTGAGACAGTACTGCTCCTACTGCGTAATTAGAAGCATCTGTTGTCAAGATAAATGGTTTCTTGAAATCGGGATACTGAAGGAGTGGTGCGTTTGTGAGGATCTTTTTACAATTTTCAAAGGCATTTTGATATTCCTCGGTTATTTGTATCTTTGTACCCTTTTTCAGGAACATTGTTAAGGGCTTAGTAATGTTTGCGAAGTCCTTAATAAACCTTCTATAGTAACCGATTAATCCGATGAAGCTTTTTATCTCGGTTGCTGTCTTAGGAAGTGGATACTTTAAAATGGCATCAATCTTATCGGTATTGGGTTTCAGACCTTCGTTTGTTAAGGTATGACCCAAGTATATAACTTCGCGTCTTAAAAATTCAGACTTATCTAACTGAATTTTTAGATTGTTTGCACGAAATCTGTCAAATATATTCCTAAGCTTCATGATGTGCTCTGGTAGGTCATCTGAGAAGATGATAACGTCATCCAGGTATACCAGGCAGTGTAAACCCTGTAATCCTCTGAGCACGTTATTCATTGCTCGTTGGAAACTTGCCGGAGCAGTCTTGAGCCCGAATGGCATCCTGTTAAATTCGTAGAATCCTGAGGAAGTCCTGAATGCTGTTTTAGGTTTATCCTGTTCCTCTACTGGTATTTGATGATATCCGCTGGCCAAATCCAGAGTAGTGAAGTATGTACTCCTCCCTAACTTATCAAACAGATCGTTGATATTTGGCAACGGGTATCGGTCATCTATAGTTATTTCATTTAAACGTCTATAGTCTACTACCATCCTCCATTTGATTTTTCCAGAGGCGTCTATTTTTTTCTTGACCAGATGTACCGGGGCACACCACGGCGAATTTGATTCTCTTATTATATTTTCTTTAAGCATCTTACCCACTTGATGTTCAATCTCTTCAGATTGAACAGGCGGTAACCGGTAAGATCTAACATGAATTGGATCTTCATGCTTCGTCCTTATTTGATGCTTGACATCGTTTGTGAAAGATAACGGAATTCCTTCACAGTGGAAGATGTCCTTATATTCCGTACATATCTTTACAATCTCCTCCCTTTCCTCGTCATTCATATGCTCGAGTCGTAAATTTTGTAAATTTTTTAATAATAAATCATCTTTATTTTTGACTCTGAATCCGTCCCTGTACTGATTTATATTGTTTACATTGGCAGATGCGTTGTCGGCATTTTCATATCGCTCGATATCAAAACGCTCGGTAAGCTGAATTGTCATTTCGTCATCTTGACAATTTTGCACGACCGTTGTTGCATAACCCTCGTGAACAGTCACTATTGCTTCCGGCATACGAACATTTTTGCTGAATTCGTGAAATGATAAAATACCAAAGCCTTGTAGCATATTCACTGGTAATTTTATTTTTACTTCACTTCGTGGTGGCAATGTTATAATTTTTATATGTACAGGGTGATCTGAAAACAAATTAAGAGTCACATTTTTTGTGACTAGTTTGTTGTTTTCCAGATCTACCTTTGATTTTAAAAGCTTCAGTAAATCATTGCCCAATAATCCATCGTATTTTGGGTCCACCTCGTACAGATAAAATTTGTGTGGTTCTAAAGTACGAAACGTCGGAAAAATTGGTATTTTGACTGTTTTATTATGTATGCTTGTGGCGTGAGTGCTAACAACCTCAAAAGGTTCATACGTTATAAATTGCTCGTAAAATTCGTATGCCTTTTGGGGGCTGATAAAGGACCGGGTACTACCAGTGTCTACCATAAATTTTGCATTCATTTCCGGGATCTCCACATATGATAATGCCGATTTACTGCTGTAATTTAGCATTATCCGTTCCCTAGGTTCGAGGCCGGTGTCCAAAAATTTCCCATATTTTCATATGGGTACACATTAGTTTGGTTGTTATACTCACCCTGTATACTATTCTCGTGATTCAAAAAATGCAACCTTTGGTCATTGTATTGCCTGTTATTACTCATACTTGGCCTACTAAAGTTTTGCTGACGGTGAGTATACTGCCGGTTAGAATCTGTCGTGTTTGTATTCGGGCGTAGTTGCTGAGGATTGACATAGCTTGTACTAGACCTGGCATTAGTATTTTGATTCGACCTATGATTGTAATATACTGGATTATTTCCGTGATACGGATTCCTGTTTCCCGGAAATGTGGGTTGATTTTGTACTGAACTAAATCTAGGATTCTTCTTGTCATAAACTGAGAGAAAGTTTTGTTCCTCGTTTACGGCAATCAGAGCCTCCTCTAGACTTGTAATATTTTTTAAACGTAAAACTCTCATCAAGTGGTTCGGTAAATTGTACATAAAAATATTCAATGCGGTTTTTTTATACATTTCTTGTTTGGCTTTACGTACTCCCTCATCTTCAGTTACTTGACTTATTTTTAAAAACAATCCGCTCTGGACGTTCTTAATTCTATGAAAAAATTGTGTGTAACTTTCGCCTCTGTTTATTTTCAATGAATCTAATTCCATTAAAATACTATCTTCGGATCGCGGGTCCCCATAATTTCTAATTAGCAGTTCCTTTAGTTCTGACCATGAATTTATATTACCTTGTTCCCCGATTATTAAAGAAACTTCCTTGGAAAGTCTGCTCGTTATAATTTGATACAAATACTCATTTTGCTTTAGATCCCCTTTACATGTATCTAACATGTACTGTACCTTTTTAATGAACATATGTAATTGATTTGCATCGCCGTCAAATATTGGTATTAAATCTATTATTGTTTGATGGACTACTTTTATTCCTTCCATTTTTATGAATTTGCTTTATAAATGTATTTACTCTTCTGAGTTTTATTTATTTATATTATTAACGAAAACTTCTATTAAGTTACCAGTCGAGCGGAGCGTCTGTCGTGGTAAAGAAATAGTTTAAAATGTGTATTATAGAGTTAAAAGGCAGAGTGTCCTTTTCAACAAAATAATACAAGTCCCTATATATATTTTTACGAAATTACTATTAAATTACCAGTTAAGCAGAGCGTCTTGCGTGGAAAGAAAATAGTTTATATTTTGGTATTATAGGGTCAGAAGGCAGAGTGTCCTTCTCGACAAAATAATACGGTCCCTATGCAATGTTTTAATTTTTTATTTTAACGAAATTACTATTAAATTACCAGTTAAGCGGAGCGTCTTGCGTGGTAAAGAAACAGTTTTATATTTTGGTATTATAGGGTCAGAAGGCAGAGTGTCCTTCTCGACAAAATAATACGGTACCCTAACAAGTTATTTGCTTTATTTTTTCTCTTTTAAGTTCATCAAATATCAATCAATCTTGTATTTTTAAAGAATATGGTAAAATTAAATTATAGTGAACGATAAATAAACGGAAGGGAGAAATACGAAAGGGATAAGTGACAGATACTACTCACATAACCGCAACAGTCGTGTTGGTTCCCATTCCGTGGATCTTCTGCTCTTCTTGGACAGTCCTGCCGTTCCCAATGTTGCCGTAGCCTCAGTACTTCTTCTTAAGAAATTTCTTGGTTCGTTGTCCGTCTCCAAAGCGTCGAAACACACGTAGAGAGGGTCCAGGCGTCGCTGTCGATTGCTTGATCCAGGGGTCCGTCGTCGGTCTGGTCTTCAGTCGTGTCCTCCAGGTGATGGCCTCCAGGAATCAGGGTCGTCAGTCTGGTCTTCAGTCGTGTCCTCCAGGTGATGGCCTCCAGGAATCAGGGTCGTCAGTCTGGTCTTCAGTCGTGTCCTCCAGGTGATGGCCTCCAGGAATCAGTGTCGTCAGTCTGGTCTTCAGTCGTGTCCTCCAGGTGATGGCCTCCAGGAATCAGGGTCGTCAGTCTGGTCTTCAGGAATCAGCGTCGTTGGTCTGGTCTTCTACTGAGACGGCTCAACCGGCTGCGCCACTTAAGGAAAATAAGTGAAAGGCGGCAGACTTATGGGAGCAAGCAGATGTATTTGTCCGAAGATCGTTCGGTGCAGTAAGAACAACTTACAAACTAAAACATGGGCTTAAATACTAATTACTTGACGTCACAAATCGATGAGTTGGAATTTACGTGTTTGGACTTCGAACTAATAATTGCTTGATGAGCAAATCCTAACTAGAGCAGTTGAAGACTACGTCATTAGTTTTGGTTGCTGATGTAGCATCCTTAACTCGCGCGGAAGCGTGTTTCGCATTGTCTGATCTTTGTTTTTGTATGGAAAACACAATTCCGCGCGCGAGCTAGCAGATTCCGCTCTTACGGAGAAGCGTTTTCAGTATGTTCGACTGGAAACTGGGGTACTTACTCTATATGAGAATGTTTTGCGTGATTATTTCTAACCTAGGCTGGAAACCAGGTAATTTAAAAAACTCTGTCAAATAAAAAGTCCCTTTAAGATCGGTTAAAAACTTTTATATTTCCTGCCTACCCCCTAAGTCAGGTGGCGTGATTATTTGTATCGTACCTTTTTTTTTAAGTAATGCTCAGTCAAATAAAAAGTCCCTTTAAGCTCGGTTAAAAAAAAACAAAATTCAATTTCCTCCCTTCTCACCTTCCTCCTAAGTCATGAGGCGTGATTATTTGTATCGAAACTATGATTTTAAATAATGCTCCATAAAATCGGTTAAGAAACAGCCAAATTTCAATTTCCTGCCTACCCCCTAAGTCAGGTGGCGTGATTTTAGGTATCCTAAGATGCAAGTTACCAGAAGGTAACACACAGTTGAATAAAATAGGTCACATCGAAATCGGTTCAGTAGTTTTGGTGTGATGTCGAAACAGACAGACAGACAAAAATTCTAAAAAAATACGATTTGATTTTCGTATCGTACTTCATATCGTTAATAATTCCTGCTGCAATTATTTTTTGTTAAAATATTCAATGTTCAGAAACGACTCTTCTAGAGATTTATTATATATAGATGTTAAAAGAAAAATATTTTTCGTAACAGGGTTCTAGATTTCCATGCCTTATCCTGTATATGAGGGCACTGTTTTTTACACAGAGCGACTGCCATCTGACCTCCACAACCCAGAAGTGAAACCAGGCCCAGTCCTAGATTTGGTCAGAGTTTTCAAGCCTCAACTGCTTATCACTGGCCTCTGATATGGCTTAACGACTAATATCTACGATATTAAACGATATTAACCGGAACCAAAGGCTTAACGTGCCTTCCGAAGCACAAAATCTAGGGTTCTAGATTTCCACTGTAGGTATTTAAATGAATTATTCTTAGCTTTGGTTTTGCTGTAACAATACAATATTTATTTTAATATATTGTTCTACTCTAACTCTTTATATGAAAACTTTGCCCAAAATTTCCCGAAAAAAATATACACATGGCTAAATGCGCAGTAGCATAGTGCACACACAACTGCACATACTGCACAACAACGGAGAGAACTGGATTTTAAAAATCCCATTAAATTATAGGTAAACTTAATTGGATGAGAAAATCAAAAAGTCAGATAACTTTGAAAATATTAAATTATAGGCTCGTATTTGTAAAGCTATCTCAAGATTGAGAGCAATATTAAGTATGGATTTGACAAGTCATTTTGTACTATATTGACATTTCTGATACGAACTCAAACAGGCTGTCAATCTCAAGTGCGGATTATAAATACGGGCCATAAACAATATCACCCAGAAAGAGATTTGAAGACTTAAAAAAGAAAAATCTATTTACGAGTATATAATAATAATGTAATAGCATTTTAATTAAGTAAGTAAAAACACTTTATTGTACACAAAAGACAAGAAATACAAAATTCAACTTACATGAATGTGCACAAAGGCGGTCTTATCGCTGGAAGCGATCTCTCTTAGATAACCTTTGGGTAGAGGAGAATGTAAAGAGAAGTTAAGTTGTTGTATGTATAAATACGTATGAAAAATAAGTATTAGTAATTACTGAGTATTTTAAAAAAATAGGTTTGCCCGCCTTTGAACTTGCTAAGAACACTAATTAAAATGTGATAATATATAGTCTTTAGTGTTTATACAATATCTCTTGCCACACATAAATAAACCTATCACTCATTACTAACGCATGGTGCAAATCTGAATTTCTATGCTACATGCAAGGCAAGCAGGAATCTAGCTTATGCTGTGACGTTGACGAAATATAATTTGAGCGTATTTTGGCATAAAGACGTCAAACCAAATTCGCCGTTAAGTCAAATATATTAGGAGGATCCTAGTAAATTTTTGTGTTACGTTTACTTCGAAAATGTATGTAGTATTTTCGAAGTAAACAAGTAAGTAAGTAAGTTACCTCAAGTTTATTATTATGTGAAAGCCAATAAAGTTTATTTGGGTGCATAAAAGTTAGTTAGTAATCGTGGTATTAAAAAATTAATACAGGTGTATAAACTGACTTTCTAACAGAGTTTGTGGTATCAGAATTAGTTTCAGTATATTAATCTTTTGTTACACATTGATTTAAAAAAAAACACGTCGCAGATTTAAAGGAGATAAGTGTAAAGTTTTTAAGATATTGCACGGATATTTTTCCTAAGTAAATATTTCTCGTAAAATATTAAAATGGATTTTTAGGTAAGTGTGCAGATTCTATTTTTATGCCGTCATTATTTGAACCCCCGTATTAAATAAAATAGTACGTTTAGATCGAATATTACATAATGACAAAAATCTTGATTACTGCCACAGAAATGACGTGAGACAAAACAACTATCTCTCCTAACACTAAAATGGTAAAACTACACTTTACAAATTGTAAAATTAAGTAAATGAATAATTGATTGCAAAATAGTGTTATGGCGCGGAGAATAAGCAGTGTGAGAAACCCGGCCACTGCAAATTGGACTTAAAATAAATATTAGGGTTGATATAATTAGCAAGAGTAGCCAAATTGCAGCGGCTCTATTAATAAACAATAACAACGCCAAAAAATAAAGACCAATGAAAACTTATTATTATAATTCTTCCATGCTGGCCTGGGAGCCAAGAAAACATAGAATGTGCCAGCTGCATTTCCTCCTGTGCAAGCTGTAAAAACCAGCTTAAGGGATCCGAGGATTTCAGTATATTGTAATTTAAGCGATGGGCTGACAACCTGTCACTCCACCAAAATACCTTCAAATCTACTTTAAGTTACCCTCAAAACTTTGTTAGATATATGGCGGAACGACCTTTGTTTCGGTCGTTTACGCTCTGCCCACCCCTTTAGGGATGAAGGCGTGATTATATATATGAAAAGTTATTTCCGGAGATCAAGTGCACAATCAGTAGAGTATGGAAGCCGCTGACAAATGACAATTATTTATTGATTCGCCTCATGACGCGGCTGACGTCGCTATCGTTGTCTGCGCCGGCGCCGCTCATTACACGCATATCCCTCAACATGGTTCTACTACAGTTTAAAAAAGAACAAACGAAATGATAATTTGAAAATAAAAAATAGTTTAAAGTTGGTAAGAAGTTCGCGTAAGTTGCAATTCGGATTTATTAATATTGTGATCTTATAAAAATGTTACAAAGTAAGTACTTACCATTCTTATTATTTTACATACATACATACATACAACTTATTATTTTAACCCATTAGAATATCATCCATAACAATACTTATTCATGTATATTTTACGAAGAAAGTAAAATACTAATTTGGGAATCGTAAATTTTAAAAACAATCAATACAATTATGAAAAATAAATTGTAGTAAATTTTCGATATTTATGATGATGATCATTAAAGACAAACCAACACCCACAAGGTTCATAATTCAATCTTTAGTTTACTACGTTTGACCGTCAGTGCAACCCTGACCAACAGTAACCCGCATGACCGAGTAACTACCAACTGTGTCAGTTTTTACTACAATCTCACCGAACAATAGTTCCTTCTCAAACATTTTTTTCTAACCATGCTCAACGAGTCATTCGTCTCACATTAAGTTATACTATGCAAAACATTGAAATAAGATATTTTGTGTGTATGACGTACAAAACAATTGTTTAATTAGCAAATAACGAGTTAGAACGGGAGTTTAATCTTTCGTAAATCAAAAGCAAATAGTCACGAGAAAAACAAAACCTTATCATGCAGGAAAAGAATATCATCATAAAAGTCTAAATGCAGTAGATATCTGAAGAAACCGCACTCTATAAATAGTTTACCTATATCAGAAAATAAAACGATCGACATTATAACGACCTGATTACAAATCATGAATGAACAACAAACTAATTCATTCGGCAATTTGAAATAATTGCTTCGATAACCATAAAATTTACTGGTTTCTCAGTTCCGATTAAATGTGCACGTCTGAATGTTTAATTAATGATTCCTAAAACTGATTTATTACTGTTCTTTAAATTTCAGATAAGGAAAGAGACGAATCAAATAAAATAGCTGTACTCTGTGTGAAAGAACTCAAAACGTGAGTAAGTACATTTCTTTATTCGAAAATGTGACTAGAAGTTACTGTTAGTGAATTTAAATAAAATCCCAGAGAAGAAGGTCCTAGATATGGATCAAAGTTTTAAACTAAATATTTCATCACAAGATCTAGTGCTATGTCAGAAATTAATTGATAATTGGTGGGTTACGTTTTTTGAGAGATGTTTTCATTTTCTTATTGACAATAGATATATGTACAAATTATACATATCAAATCTTTTAGTAAAAGAAAATGTGAAATAGGGTCAAAGACATTCAAAATAATTTTGGGTTGTTAGACAAAAATCGTAAGGTTAGTTCAATCAAAAATCAATTTTATTTGTAGAAATATTATTTGTACATAAGATGTACAAAACGTACATATGTACATTGTACATATAATATGAAAGAAAGAAAATAATAAATTCGTTTCGAGCAGGGCTCTAACCTGCGTCTCTGGAATGCCGGTCCATCGCTCTACCACTAAGCTACGAAACGCTAGTGGGAGTAACGAATTGATCATAGTCTTTATTTATGTACACGTCATAACAACGTCAGCGACATCTAGCCGTGTAGTTTAAGAACTACGCAGGGCTTGACAAGTCCAAATTAAGACTGGAATTCAAGTCAATAATGATGTCGCCTCACATTTCACATATTATTTTAAATAGCATTGTGAGTGCTAAAAATCCTCAAAAATGCGTATATATGTTTGTTTTTTACTACTCTTTCCTTTTCTAAATTCGTATACGTATTATGAAGTCCCTTTTGAAATAAAATCTTTTATCAAAATCGCGACCCTGGTGAAATAAGTTAGTGGTCAATTTATTATTTCAAAAAAAAAGGTTGGCCTGTGTGTATTTTGAATAATTTTATATTCAGTAAATCTATTATTTCTTTCATCTTCATCTGTCGAGTGGGTATCGAGTCTATCGACCCGATGAATCCTGGTGTCAGAGTTTTTAAACCGCCTAGTAGCACAACTACCAGGCCTCTGACATGGTTTGAGTAACGACCACTGTCTAAGACAGCGACCGGGACCGACAGCTTAACGTGCCCTCCGAAGCACGAAATCAGTGATTCAGCCTGCAATGTCCTAACCAAACTGGGGAAAAATTCACAAAGTGATAAATTCTCAAATATCAACTTTGAACCCTGGGAATCGAACCGAGGACCTCCGGATCAGGAGTCCATGGCACTAGCCACTGGACCACGGAGGCAGTTTCTTTGTTTAATGAAAAACACTCATAATTTTAGCATTTTTAAATTTCCTTTAATAAATGTAATCATTATTATGTTTTGTTAAAATAATTGTTAATAATTTTTTTACATAGTTTCATTGTCATCACGAAACTTACTTACTTCTCCCAAATAAGCACGTAATGGTTAAAGCACTACTGAATATCGAATTTTACTAGTAGCCAAAACTTCTAAATATAGACATCAGTGGTGAAGACAGTGGTGGGGAGGTCGTGGTTCGAATCACACCATGTACCAATGTGTTTTTCGGTTTTCGAATTTCATATGTACGTTTATTCGGCGTTTTTACCGTGCTTCGGAAGGCATGTTAGGCTAGGTTAGGTTAGCATTGGCGACTTGAAAACTCTGACCTAATCTAGGATTGGGTCTGTTTTCCCTCGTTCAATCCCCTAGATTAGGTAGCCGACCCCGTTAGATACGGGATAAGGCTAAGGAGATGAGTGGTGAAGACATATACCGGGTGTAAGGGAACTGATAGTGGTTGCTCACTCAACGAAACCGAACAACGTTCACCAAGAAATTCATCAGGAGATGAAAAAAAAAATACCTTCCCGTACAAAATGACCACCTCGATCAAACAATTTCGATGGTAAAGCAATTTTTTTTTTCCTTCCTGAAAAAGTGATGCTGATAGTTGTTCAGTTTCGTTGACTGAGCATCCTCTATCAGTTTGCGGGACGCTGTTCCTTACACCCCGTAGAAAGAGAGTCCCACCCCAACCCATATACCACACTGAAATGGTCAAACATACAAATTAATTTAAATAAAGATAGTAAAATTTAATTCTTCCATGCTGGACTGGCAGTTAGAGAAAACCATAGAATGTGCCAGCTGTAAAAACCAGCTAAGGGATCGGAGGGTTTTGTTATATTGTAATTTAGGCGATGGGTTGACAACCTGTCACTACAACAATGTACGTCCAAATATATCTTAAATAACCCTCAAAACTTTGTCATACGTGGCGGAACTACCTTTGTTTAGGTCGCCTAAGCTCTCGCTCGCTCATTAAAGGGTATAAAGGCGTAATTATATGTATGTATGAAAATTAATTAGTGAACGATTTATTCCAGAAAAACATACATAGAAATGTCAAAAAAAAAAACAATGCTGCAATCAGCTGATCGTATTTTGTATAAGACAACAAATAATATGTTTTCATTATTTTGATTTGTTTTCATACATACATACATAAAATCACGCCTTTATCTCTAATGGGGTAGGCAGAGCGCAAACGACCTAAACTAAGGTCATTCCGCCACATCTGACAAAGTTTTGAGGGTTATTCAAGATAGATTTGTAGGTATATTGCTGCAGTGACAGGTTGTCAGCCCATCGCCTAAATCACAATATACCGAAACCCTCGGATCCCTTAGCTGGTTTTTACAGCATGCTCGGGAGGAAATGCAGCCGGCAGATTCTATGTTTTTCTCTTGCTCCCAGGCCGGCATGGAAGAATGAGTTGTTTTCCTTGAAGAAAATTGTGTGTTATCACCACCACATACTTAGGCTATCGGCAAGGCTATTTGTTACTAATAACATTACACCCTATATACGCGGATGTGAACAAACACTAAAGATACAGTCAGTACTTGCATGTGTAATTAATTCAGCAAATATTAACAAAAACTCTATCTATACATATGACACACAGTGAGAGCACGAGACAATGGCTTAGCTTATAAAGATTATTGATAGTGAGTGCCCTAGACCTCCACATCAATTTGGGACCCGATGGTCATTGATAAAATGTATTTGATTTATTACAGCTCAGCTGAATTTCCTACAAATTACATTAAAAAGAATAATATTGACGATGATGAGGAAAAGAAACTTTCATTATGTTTTCTCCCGCGAGCAACAGTCTGCCATTACATCAGTCTACTTATATTAGGTAAGGAAATACCTTCCTTTTTGTCATTTAGCAATTTTGCGTGCCGAATTTCATATATATCATAATTCAAGTCATATAACAATAATAGTTACTTTTTTTAATGTTTAATATAACTTTATTTACAGATAGAAATTGTTAGTTTAAAAACGGTGAAGCAGATGCGACTTCCTATCTATTGTTACGTAAATAACTGCAACTCGAGTCATTTACATCGTTTAATTATTTTTAACAGACAAAAGGTAAAAATTTGAGTTATATGTTGAATAAAAGATTAAATTATTTTTTGTGTTTTTAAGGATTAATTGTGTGGGGTCTACTATGGACGGCATTTGGGGACTCGTGGCGATGGGACGGCCCATGGTTCCGGATTGCAGCCGTCGGCGTGGTGGCCTGGGCCAGTGGACAACTGTTGAATGGAATCACCACTCTACCCCCTTTGCTGGCTGCTCTACTCACTGGCATCCTGGCACGATACTTAGGCGTACTGGATATGCGAGAATTTATGCACATAGACGGCTTCTTAAGGTAAATATTTATGCGCAGTCTTCTAAAATGAGAGCGATCTATTTATGTAGAGTGCAAAGTTACACAGAATGTGATTCTTGGTTGATAAAGTCGATGATTTAGTTACGTCATTATTACGTTACTTCCTTCAGCTGAAAGGCTAAGAATATACAACCATTAATCATTACCTATAATTTTTATCTTACAGAAAAATATACCCTATATTAATTCTGGGAAAAGGATCTCTAGCATGGAATCTGACCTTCATGAAAGATAACTGGAAGCAAGTAGCAGCCTTAGGAATACTTCCCTGGACTACTGAAGTTTTGGTTATGACCATTTGCACTCATCAGTTCTTAGGGTTTCCTTGGTTATGGGGTAAGTAAAATAATCGACATTATACACATACGACCAGAAAGTTATAAAAAGCGCAAAAGGGGAATCTATCAATAAAATAATAACTTGTCAACTCCTAAGGAATCGGCCAACTGTAGTGATTTGAATTCCCGTATATTAATATTCATATATTCATTTTTCATGTTAAACAAAGGAGTACCCGTAACTTCGAACACAACTAATAGTCATGCACAAAATGAAAAGATGCAATATGCTGTTATCTAGTTTGAGTTAGCGCCGCAAAAGGAAATATTTATTATATGAAAGAGAAAATACACATTATCCGTCTACTGTGTTAGTTGTGACAGTTTCAGCGGTAGCAATAAACAAGGATTGTTCAATAACTACTTTTATCGATATACAATAACAGCTTTACAATAACAGTTTAAACGAAATCCCAACAGAAAATTACTCTTCTATTCTACGGAATACGCTCATACACCTCGGTTGTGGTGAAATAAAATTTGTCACGAACGCAAAACACAATGCACGGCGTTGTGCGGTACAATACAAAGCCAATTCAATAAATTCTGCTGAAACTCGTATTGCAAAAGATTTGAATGCATTTTCGTCGCATGATGGGAGACTGGAGGGCCGCATTCAACGCGCTCCAGCTTGCGTTCTTCCTTTTTAATCGATTTCACTTCTCACCATTCGGTTTTTAGATATTTTTCTATTGATCAGTCTATGCTTTGTGTGTTTTGACACAAAACTTACTGATGTTTCCAGTTCTTCTATTTGAACTACATGTCTCAAAACGTAGCTAAAAATTTCTAAAACACTAAAGGGCTTTGTTTCACCCTTATGATTTTTTGTGATACAAATCTTTACGACGTGTTTTGGGTAGTAGATTCGGGTAACAATAAAAACAAGCCAGACCCGCACTCTCCCACCTTTAATTACGCGGCTTGCCTATACGCAAAACATCAAAGGAAAAAGTTTTCAATTGCGAGTTTTGTTTTTACACAGGACTTTTGTTGTCACTGCTGGAAATAGAATAAAGGAGGATTTCATCAAATACGCGTAGGCGTATTTCAATTTGATGACGAATTTTATCTCGATTCGCATTTCCATTAGTTGATGAGTTATGCAATCAAACAGAAGTTTCCGACAGGTAATTTAGGCAAATTGATATGGTGTATAATGTATGTGTAATTACGTATATATTATAAAATTAGTTGACTAGACTATTGTTAAGCCCGAGGAAAGGCTCTTGCTCACCCGGAATAGATTATTTACGAAATGGATCCCTCACCACCACACGCGCGTCAGTACACATTTCACATCAGTTTTTTTTTTTCAGGTATTCTCCTCGGGGCAGTATACGCATCAGTGTCATGTCCAGTGATCATGCCGTCTGTAGGGCGGATAGGAGTGAAGGCTGGTCGCAACTGGCCACAGCTAGTCTGTACGGCAGGAGGCACCGACACAGCTCTCAGCGTGGGCGTCTACGGCTTAGTCCTGACGTACATCTTCAGCGACAGTGAAGATGCTTACCGATACACCAAAGTGAGTACATATATTCTGCAATAATCCGTCACTACAGCAATCCACGATCTAAAAAGTGTATCTCAAACGCCAGACTCAAAAAGGGTGAATGGCCCTTGTTAATCTGATGACTTTCTATCTACCCCGAAATGGATAAAGGCAATATTAAGATAAACCAAAATCCTTGTGCACTGTGAAATTTCAGAGAAAATACAGAGCTTGGATGTGGAACTAACGAGTGCGAAAGCTCGCAGAGCCTGTAATGTATTGTACACGTTCCCTATTTGCCGATACGTTAAAGCAAGCATCCAATTTACTCTCTCGCATCGCTACGTGCCGGCAAATGAGTCCGTCAATTTAATGAGGCTCTGCGCTTTCGATGATCACCTTTGCATTGGATACTGTCCAAAATGCAGGCCTAAATTAATCCGTGTTTCCGCCATATAGACGTTAACCCAAAATGTACCGTAAAATTCCGTTAACGGTAAGCAAACTTTATTAATAATAATTGCTATGACTTTCAAATTGTTGAACGTAAATATAGACACAACAAAAACACACATGAAATTACTTTTGAATAGATAAAGGCTGCTCAACAAATTCAGCTTAAAGAAGTTTTCTCATCAGTAGAGAATTCAAAACCCAACAATAAAATGATAGAGTGTTCACTACAACATACAAATGTTTTGAAACTCTTGAACAAAAAGAGTTATTTAAAATGGAATGTCATTTACTTTTTAAGTACCTACAACACACAAATTAACTGTACAAAGACAAAACATGATTCTTTAATATAAAAAAAACATCATATTCAATTCCTCTTACTATCGAAACGTGATAAACTATTAAAAACTATCTTATGGATTTTCGATAATTAGACTGATTGATAATGCTTGATTTAAGTTAGGTTGGCTGCTGTTAGGTTAGGAAAAACATTCGTATTTCCAAAGGAAATCTTAATAAGGGTCGGTTGAACTGGAAAACAAGTTGTGAAAGTGACTACGGAACCCTAAAATCAGGATCCTAGTTTACAAGTTCTTATATGGCAATCTTTCAAACAATATCAATGACAAACAGGTTATTGCTAACCTAATCAAAATATGACGTCACGTAATTTTCATCGTAGACGGTCTTCTTCTTCTTAGCGAGTGAATTCTCGTGTCGAATGCCCCGATGAGCCCTGGTGTCAGAGTTTTTAAACCTCCTAGTAGCACAGCTTATAGGCCTCTGACATGGTTTGAGTAACGACCACTATCGAAGACAGCGACCGGGACCGATGGCTGAACGTGCCCTCCGAAGCACGGAATCTTTTTTTTTCGTTTCGGACAATCAGGTGATTCAGCCTGCAATGTCCTAGCCAAACTAGGAAAAACCTCACAAAGTGATAAATTGACAAATATCAACTTTGTGTTTCTCCCCTGGGAATCGAATCCAGGACCTCCGGATCGTAAGCCCATGGCTCTAACCACTAGACCACGGAGACAGTCATCGTAGACGGTAAAAAAAAAAAAATAATTAAAAATTATCAAACATTTAGAGTCTGTACCGTTTTAGGTAACTTTAATAACTTGTTGTGTCTATTGACTATAAAACTTTTAAAGTCCAACCTTTTCTTTTGTGTTTATCGTTCTACAAAGGAAGTCAAATAGTGTTTCACGTAGTTTTACGTGACAATAATATAGTGCTGAAGTTAGGAAATGTGAAGTAGGAAAAGTTAACACGTGCGAGTGACACCAGCTGTTTTAGGACACTTCGAAATAAAATAATACCCTGTTAAAAGTATTTGCTACATTCTACACATGAGAAAGATTTTTTTAGTTAAATCTGGTAAGATGAGTAGTAAGGAAATTGTAAAACTTTAAACACCTAGATGCATATTCGAAAATATTATATCCAATTTAAAATTTTCTGCCACTGTAACTATTTGACATTTAAATTATGCATTTTCTCTCAAATTATGTGCTTGTTATCCATAAGCTCCAAGAAAAGTATTCCTGGATAAATAAAATATAGTAAATAAAATGGACATATTCCAAAAAACTTTTTGAAGGAGAGAAATATCAAGCGAAGGATTTCATTGCAAAATATAAAACGAACGGTACCTATTTGAACCTCAGCAATCTGAGCCGCAGTAAACTTTGAACTGCCTCCGTGGTCTAGTGGCTAGCCACTAGTGGTCGTTACTCAAACCATGTCAGAGGCCTGATAGTTGTGCTACTAGGCGGTTTAAAAACTCTGACACCAGGATTCATCGGGTCGATAGACTCGATACCCACTCGACAGAAGAAGAAGAAGTAAACTTTTTGGTTTCCACATTTTCATGTTTTAGAATACAAAATATTGTATGCCAAATTTCACAAACATGAAGTGTCAAATAACTAAAACAAAGCAGATAAAACTGAAATATTTTCTGTTTTGTTACTGACTTATTTGGGAAGTTTCTATTTTGCTTTTTTATTGACTTATTAGCTAGGCAGATTCCGCCTTGAATTCCCTGTAAATATTGGAATGATGAATTTGAAATTAGTTTTCTGGGTTTAGAAATTTGTGGATTTATTTTTGTTTTGCCACTCTAATACATCCTTGTGGGCTTTACAAGCTATTATTTTTTTATTTACAGGCGGCGCTGGCGATTTTCGCAGGAATAGCGCTGGGTGTCGCGTGGGGCTGTGTGTCTGGTCTCGTGCCGCACCCTGGGGACCAATACGTCACCGAGATGCGGGTCCTGTTCGTACTGCTTGGCGGACTGCTCGCCAACTTTGTCACCGCGCACTTCGGCTGGGGAGGAACCGGTCAGTTTCCGCGAGTTTGTTTACAAAACATAACGTTCCTTTTTTAAAGTTTCAGGCGCTTCTGTTTTGAACTTTTGCACGTTTGTTTTATTACTTTTCTGTCACTGAAGCCAGTTCGAGTTCGTGTTTTCGATTTACCTTTTTAATATCAAACAGCATTAAAAATATGTACTAACTTTGCTCTTGATATAACTACCGCCAATGGCTGACAACCCGAGGAAAATAAACTGAACAGAAAATACAATCATTCGGACAACTCTTTTTTTTCATTTCAGGTGGAGTAGCAGTACTAGCGTGCAACGCTACAGCAGCAACATACTGGCAGCGTGAAGGATGGAAGCTGAACAACAATGCTGCGTCAACCGTTTACCGGGTTCTCTGGGCCGCTGCTGAGCCTCTAGTATTCGCTTACACCGGCACTTTCTTTGTGGTCAGTATAAAGCGGGAGCTAACTCTAAAGTCCTTGATACTCGTACTTCGGACGCACTATCAACAGCTTCTTCAGTACTTCACTAAGCATGAATTTGACAACCAGTAACACGACAGGTTTCAGGATATATAGGTATAATAAATTAATGAATCTGCATTCATATATAGTCGCGCATCTTAGTCTGTATCTGTTACGGGGCAGGCAGTGCGTCGACAACCTCATAATAGAGCATTTTAGCTATGTCTGACAAGTTTAAAGGGTCAGTTTAGAAAGAAAAACTAGTTAAACTTAGACAAACACTTTATTTACTGGGCTCTACGTCTCGTCTGGCAAGTTTTGAGAGTCATTTCAGAGAGAGTCAGTTTTCAGTTAGTTTCCAGAGTCATAAAATGAACGAACTAGCCAATTTTCCGAAACCTTATCAATGGATCTTAATACAGATACATAAAACATACCTAAAACAATTTATGAAACCAATAATATAATCAGTTTGACTCGATTCTCAATATTTCTAAAAATACGAGGCAAAATTAAACTGTCACTGCGCGATCTTTCTAAAATAGAGCCATCTTTTATTGAGAGAAGCAAAGGGCAAAGGACATTAAGGAATATTTCTACTTGTGTTCGATCAATTTCCAAAGAAGCTTTGTTTTATCTCTCGCCTTTGTTCAAAACTAATCGTCGCGGTTGTTCATAAATCTAAAATGAATTATGAACGAAACAAAAGACAACCATTATTACTACAACTCCGTGACAAACGTGAGCAACTATTCACATCCATCATACACGCTGCCAGAAACGTAATACAACTATGTTATTTGAAAAATAAATACATCAATTTCTAAGATAATTTAGAATATTTCTAATATTTATGGGTTCAAACTAATTTGATGTGACTGGTTATACAGTTTTAGAATCCAAAAGATCTATGAGAATATCTTGTCTTTCACGGAGTATTTCTTTGTTTTCCACATGCAACCTATTATCTCCTCTTTTGTACTCAAATATTTATGAATCTATTGATTCTATCACGTGGTGGGCAGCTCTTAAAAGATATATCAAGAACGTTCTTCGTCACATGTGACCATAATGGTATTGCAATTTATTTTATGTATTTCTTCAAATATATCTTCAAATCTATCTTAAATATCCGTCAAAGCTTTGTCAGACGTGGTGAAACGACCTTTGTTTAGGATGTTTACGCTCTGCCTACCCCATTAGGGATAAAGGCGTAAATATATGAATGTATTTTTTTAAATGAATGTATTTTCTTTTCACAGATAAATGCTACGACAGGGAAAACTCTTCTGTACGGGTTACTCATCCTATTTATTTGCCTGACAGTGAGACTGACGGTAGCATTTCTTGTGTGTTGGGACATGACTCTTAAGGAGAGGATTTTTGTATGCTGTGTATGGACCCCGAAGTCTATTGTAGAGGTAAGATAGCGAACTGAACACGATCGATTAAAGATATTAAAATACATATAATTACTTACGTTCATCCTTCATTTACTTAGAAGCTTTACTTAAAATATTTTATTAAAGATTAAAAACCACCGCAAAGAAATACAAAACAGTAAAACAAAAGTAAAACTGCAGCCTTGCCTTAGCCAACGGCGCAACAAAAGTTCGCTTAAAAGCACGTATTTTAAAAATCCTCGACTTTAACTTCTTAACACCTTTTTGTGTGGAGCTTTTTCATAGGATCTGAAGAATTAAAGCCTTTTCTCGCCTTTGTGTTACTAAGGGAAATCAGAGCGGTCTAACTCGGTCGGTACGAGCTCAAGTACATCATTCCTTCCAACTTTGATCCTTTTATAATGCTTGGTTTAAATAAAACTTTCTGTTTTGAGAGAAAACATTTTGTGCAAATCTATAGATACAGCAGTCACTGTACAATGCAATACAAACATGGATTAAAAACTAATATTTCCCGCCAATAAAAAAGCATTCACACACCTAAATATTAGTTTGTTCAAATGACAATGGGACAACAAACACGTATTATTTGTAACAAATCCTATTGTTGAAGCTGTACATGTAAACCCATTTTTTCTGTTACTACTTGTAGCAATCGTCCCATTATTGTATTTATTTATTTCACTAACTTAAAAGATACCACTTTGACACCATTATCCCAGTTCAAACTATGATGAATTACCCAACCATAATAATACCGGGTTCTTTCAAGGGGTAAAAATAAATGGCTTTTCCATACAAATTGTCTGGTCAAAACAAATTTCAATTAATAAAATACGGATACGTGATATACGGGATAATTATTTTACTCAGAGTAACTTTATCACAAAATAAACGTTCTGGTAGATTAATAAAAATAAATGGCTTTTCCCTACAAATTGTCTGAAAAACCATATTTTTTCACTTCCTGAAAGAATTTCCTGGTGTAATTTGTACAGTGTCGTTGGCTGAGCAATCCCTATAAGTTTGAGGGACGCTCTCCCATACACCCCGTATGAAAACACTAATATTATTTTCAGGCGGTTCTATGTCCAGTGGCTATCAACGCTGCTATCTCTTCACAAGCGTCCCAGCAAGAGATTGGCTACGCTGAAGACATCCTGAGGCTACTGGTACAAGCCATCATTATCACAACACCTATTGGGTTCATTCTCACACACTATCTTGGGCCCTGGCTGCTAGCTGAGAAAGCTGACAATAATGGTAATGATTTAAGAAAATTGCGCTGACCCCAAGTAAATGGGATAAGGGCAAGCTAAGAAAATCCAAGAAAGTATCTTCTATTTTGTTGGATTGCTATAATGACTAAGGTTATAGATTTTTTAATAAAGTAAATTATTAAATCATTCGAAATTCTCAAATGTATAACAGCCTGGTCTTTGACAGATACACATGTCATGACAGATCAAAGACAAACATATTTTTACCACTTGATACAACATAAAACATTTTTTTTTATTACAGTATCAGCAGCGGCTCGCAGAAAAATGTCTGGAATGTCCAACGGATCTCGACACGAAGATGTTGTTAGGTTATAATAAAAACTTAGGCATCGCATAGAAGACGGGCATCGAAGTGCCACTTTCAAAAGGATCAAAACGAAAGTTGAGACAGCACTATTTGCCTGAAGCAGTTTCCCAAACTTCCACTTCTTGAAAGGTCGGATAGAAGGGAGCCAGACTGATTGACATATGGGTCGAAAAGTTTCAGACGTGTAGAACGAAATTTGATGGAAACCTTTTTATTTACCTATAGTACATAAATGTTATTTTGTCTCGCAAAGTACGAAGTGTGTATTTATACTGAAGGAAAATCAATTTTATAAATGAAAATAGTACTTTTAGGCTATTTTCATTTTCCATAAAAAGTTATTTCGGTATATCATTGCATTGAGTGGAGTAGTTACAATATTTTATCATATGTGCATAATATGCATATAAAACACCTCAATCAATAGGCGAATTTAACACAGGACCAAAGATTAGTCCTAATTAGTAATTAGTAAAAATATGTTATAAGTTTCATTAAACACTTGTGCATAAAATATGGTAACATTTCTTATGTTTATATATTTTATTATATTTCTAGATTATATGATTCCTTATTATTCGATTTATTAAATTGATTGATCTTAAATTAAGTACCTAATAACGTTTATAGATAAGTTAAAAGTACTCATTCCAATAAATAAACAATAATGTGAGTTTATAATTTCAATAAACAACACTCAGTAAAATGTTGTAATTTATTATTCCTTTCAATGTGACTTCTATATTTCGCCTGTCATTCCTAATGAAAGCAAAGTTTTAAAAGTTGTCTAACTAACGTGGTGGTGTCAGGTCAATACATGTGGCGCCATCTTCTCCATGCTTGAACTAACAACGTAAAGAAAATATGAGACGCTAGCGCCCTCAGTTACAATTTCCCAGTACTAACTTTAATAAAATTCGTCGCGAGCTGTAGTCTGTAATCGTGTGCACAGCCATTTCTCTGAAGTTTCCGCAAAGGCAGAGCGATGGCGTAAGCATGTAGTTTTTAAAATATTCCGCTGGGAGCTGTACATATAAATTATCACTGTTTAAGAGTTATATTTATTATTTTGTCGAATTTTGCTTTCTTTCCAGCGAAATATTTTTTTTAAATATGATTCATTCTAAAATTGAAATTCAAAATAATTTTATTTCGGAAAACATCCATAGTTGTTAGCAAAACTTAAAATTAATTTATTCTAGGTAGTGTTACTAAAACTTAAAATTTAATCCATACTAATATTATAAATTCGAAAGTAACTCTTTCTGTCTGTCTGTTTGTTTGTTTGTTGCTCTTTCATGCCTAAACGGCTGAACGTATTTTTATGAAATTTAGTATTATGATAGATGGTAACCTGGAGACGGACATAGGTTATATATAATCACGCCACCGTACTTAAGGGGTAGGTTAGTAGGCACGAAACTGAATTAATTTAGTGATTTTTAATAGTTTTTTATGTAATTTTTTTATTGAACTAAGTTACACAAACAAAAGCTAAGGATACAAATAATCACGCCTCATGACCTAGGAGGTAAGAAGGAAATTGAATTGCGGTCGTTTTTAACCGATCTTAAAGGGACTTTTTATTTGACTTAGTTTTTTTATTACCTGGTATCCACCCTAGGTTAAAAATATTAACGGAAACCATTCTAATATTGAGTAAGTACCCTAGTTTGTGTTGAACATACTGAAAATGCTTCTCTAGCTTGCGTGCGGAAGCGTGTTTTCCATACAAAAACGAAGATCAGACAATGCGGAACACGCGCGCGGGTTAGCAGATCCCACTCCTACGCGCGGAGAAGCGTTTTTAGTATGTTTGACACTGCGTGTGTTCCATACAAACCGGGCGTACGAAGTCGCGAGCACAGCTAGTAATTAATAAAAAGATATAAAAAAGGTCGTAAGTAACTAAGTAAGGACGCAACTTTTGCCTTTGCCAAGAACAAAAAAGTTACAAACGTTAGTTAAGGACGTCAACTTGCTTGTCGTTGTCAGTTTTTTATTCATAGTCATACCGCAAACATTGTGCATTTGTACTTTTTTGAAATAAAGATATATATATATTTTTTATATATGTACCTAAATATTAGGCAAATGATATTTTGAGATTAATCAGAGTTCGGCGCTAAAACTATTTTTTTTTTAAATACTTAAAAAATAATGTATTAAAATTCCAAAAAAATATGTGCCATGTTACGTATCACAAAATCTTCGACATTATTTATTTACTTCAGTACATTATGAAAAATTAAATCATGTGATTTCCTATACACTCATCTCTACTCAAGAGACTGAAAACTTTTATCAATAAAAAATTGGCCAATGAATTTTCAAACTAATGTCAATAAAACCTGGCCAGAAATGCTAAAAATCTGCACAGATAAGCCATAAAATATTGAAAGAGTAAATCATCGTTTTCTGTTTAAATATGAGGCGATTACATTAGTTTTCTTTTTTCAAGAACATCAGTCAGTATATAATTAATATATTTTATAGCAAAGAGATTCTACTCAAGATAAAAATAAATAAATTAAGAACTGCACCATGGGCACGCTGCAAGTTAGAAATCAACTTTTTGAATAAACTAGCCAAAAATAATTTTAAATAAGAAGCTGGTCAATTGATGATCGAGATATGGTTTATTTTTTTTAAATAATGACGCTATTTCTGGGCAAGTGGGAGAAAATATATTTTTCTCTTCTGAAAGTGCTATTTTGTACAGGGCATAGCTTGCACGAAATTGAATTTTGTGCACAAGGGCAAAAACGTTTCTACTCATAAATGCATCTCTTCTAATGCAAATAAAATTAGGCCATACAGCCAAACACTAAGATTTTTTTTTGTGTTTTTATGACATAAAACAAAATTTAAATTTAAACTCAAGTACGATAGTGTTTTTGATTAATTATTACAACATGAATTTAAAAGTTGGTTGTATAGGTCCCAGTCCAAGCCTAATATTTCATGTTGATAGATTTAAAAAGTTAAATAGGGGAATGGATTTGTTGTTTTGTTCACAATATTTTGTAGAATTTCCTCAATTTTCCTCGCAATCGAAGTGAAAAGCAGAGTTTTGAACTCGTGCACAAAACCATTATTGTCTTTGATAATATCAGCCCTCGCCCATCAGGCTCGGGCATCTAAAAAATCTCGGGCAAAAAGACTTGTTTTCTGCATTTGTTGTAAATCTACTATTCTCAAACATGCATGGAAATAGTCATATTCCATACGAAACAGCAATACGCAAAGTTTCACATTGCCAGATTCTCAAATTAAATATTAGATTGTATATGTATAAAGGGGCAAAATAATGTTTTTACGGTGAGAGCAATTCTATAGTAGAATCACAAGCATAGCGAGGGATTCTTAAGTAGAATCCTTAAAGCAGTAACGGATTTAAAATACATCGCCCGAGCCAAGAATATTTTTGCGCCTGAGTCACTCTACTTTTCATCTCCATCTATGAGAAAGAAGGCGCTTTACAAACAAAGTTGTAAGGAAGAATGTTATAGGTACTTTCACTGTTAGAAAACCTCATTTTGAACTTCTAATAATTCGAGTCGAAAATACGGGATTCCTACAAAACCCTACTACCCTACTGCCTACGTACTGTAATTCGTACGTTTGACAGGTTGCCAGCTTATCGCCTAAATTGTAATATACAGAAACCTTCGGGTCCCTTAGTTGGTTTTTACAGCATGCGCGGGAGGAAATGCAGCTGGCACATTCTATGTTTTTCTCTCGCCCCCAGTCCAGTATGGAAGAAACAAAAAGTGTTAAAACAAAAAAAAAATAAGATGCTTGGTGGGAAATTACGCATTGAGTAGGAGTGGTGAAAATAAGAAGAAGGTGGTGCTAAAATAAGAATTGATTTTTCTATAGAATATTTATAAATTTTCGCCTAGCGGCTCGCACTTCAAACTCTACTTGTCCGACAAATGCTAGGTTTTCATGCCTCACACACAATGTACTATTGCAATCGCCTGTTATTGCCACACCAAGGTATCTAGTTATATTTTCAGTTTAGACTCACCTACAGGTAAAATAAAGCCCTCTACATATAATTTAATTTTGGGTACATTATTATACTTTCGTTGCAATACTCAGACATATTTTACTACTTTGTAGGAGTATATACAACTGTCCAAATAATATGCATTACTTATGTTTTATGTTCAATGTAAATTAAAATTCCTTGGAAAAATAATGTCCATATGTAGTTTGCCGCCGCGTAGATCTGCATTCTTGTTTACAACAAATACCTTCACAAGTATATACAGTGCATGTACAAACATGGTCACCTTCGTGTATATACTTACTGGAACATCTGCCACATATACGACGACCCTCAGTGTTTATTTACCGCAGTAATCGCCAAACCTTAATAAACACAATATATTACCTTGTTAGTGTACATTATCGTGATTGTGCTCTAAGGTACTACAGAGTATTTTCGATGCAACTAAATAATCTAAGTGCAGAATAAATCTTTCAATCATTAGCAAGCAGTATCACCATACCTAATGCGCGGAAGCAGACAGGCGAGGCCCTCCAGATGTGTCATCAAACAAATCGTTCTAAACATTGGTATTAATGATGTTTTCAAAACGAACATCGTATTTATTACCACAAGTTTCTTTTAATTGGTAGCAATGGGAGCGCAGGCGGCGCGGGTGGCGGTGGCACGCGCCCGCGCCAGTCCGCTCGAACCTTGCGCCCGGCGCCACTCGTACTCCGCGACATCGCTCTAACGAATACATCATCATCCGACGTCATGTGCTAAGTGCTTGTACCAATCCTCCGCCACCGGACTAACGGCACCGCTTCGCTAGGCCTCACTCCAGTTCAAGGCTCTTACGTGACTCCATCGAGGTGCCCACATAAAGAACAACTGAAGTCACGTCTCTAGACAACCGCTGACTTCTAGTTTTTTATCGTTACTCTTTCACCTTCAAAATAATATCTTATCGGCTACTTGTCCGTTCAACCTCCGATCGCGCTTTATTTAGAAAAATTGTCTATGCCCAGCGAGATATTTTAGTTCGTGTAATCTTATATTCGATGTGCTACAAGTATAAACATGAAGACGCGAGATCGTCGTGTGAAGCAAGATGTGCGCTCAGTGAAGCCCGAGCAGCATCAGCATCAGCATCAGCGGGGTGTGAGGGGTCGGGGGGGTAAGCCGGGCAGTCCTCGGCTGGAGTCGGCCCGGGAGCGAGCCAAGCGCTCCGGAGTGGAAGCTGTGAAGCTGCACTTGCAGAGCACCGGGTTCACCGGACGAACTTCACGGTCTGCCACTGCTGTAAGTACTTGGTCTCATCCTTTACCCTATGTTTCCCGTACAAGTCACTACCCAAATACTAGTAGATTTAAAAAAATTAAAGTATTCACTCAACAGGATTACTTAATTACCAAATCACTTTGCTTTGTTCACTTTTTATGTCCAGTTTATGAGACGATTGGTTTGTAATCTATACTTACTTACCTAATTATTAATTACCTACTTGATATTATGATTTGACATAAAATTGGTATAATACTGTATTTATATTGCATATTGTTATTAAACTATATGTTCTTTGCCATTCATTCTATGCATTTATAGAGATATTAATCTTATGAACTGAACAGTTTACCTTTTAACACGCTGCTTGCACAAACTAGTCAGAAACCATCTAGATAACTATCATAAAATTGGTCCTGAATCATTACAGTATTAAGGAATTTTACTATCAACAAATACAAAAACAGTAAGGATATTAACACAGAGATACCTACGTATACATACATACATATAATCACGCCTTTATCCCTAATGGGGTAGGCAGAGCGTAAACGACCCAAACAAAGGTCGTTCCGCCACGTCTGACAAAGTTTTGAGGGTTATCTAAGATATATTTGTAAGTATATTGCTGTAGTGACAGGTTGTCAGCCCATCGCCTAAATTACAATATACTGAAACCCTCGGATCCCTTAGCTGGATTTTACAGCATTATTTATTATACCTACGTATAGGTATAGTAAATCTAGTATTTTATACAGACACGACTGAAGGAGATTTAATTGTAAACTGCAATGACGTCTGAGTCGATGCGATGACACCAATGACGAAACCAATCAAAAGACTAGTTTATTAAGTATCATGTCAATAGTATCTTTTACAAAGTGATTTTACGTCCATATCGGGAAACTGCCGCGATGATCTAGTGGTCTGAGTCTTCGACTCTCGTTTCGTAAATAGCGGGTTGGATTAGCGATACGCTCTTTGTGTTGATTCTAGTGTAATTAGGATAGAACATCACAGACGGATGACTAGATTGTCTGACTGATAAAATAAGTATGATCCTAGCCAATTCATGATGATAAACAAACCATTTTGATGGCATTTTGACATTAGGATTAAATTAGACATACGTTGACAGTCAGACTAGCTATACTCGATAACAGGTGTACAATATATCGATACTTAAAACAATAAGTACTTAAATCACTATTGACACCGACTCACGTGAGATCCATCGACCGATAACACGGATTTTCCTAAATCTTATCTTAGCAAAGACTGAATGTGACAAAATATCCCACTTTCTAAACTTCTAGAGCATAATGTATTAGGAATAGTAAATAAGTATATGCGCGATGATAACCTTTCTGCCACTGAGTGACTCTTCAGTATATTTCTGGAACGCCAATTTATAAATAAGAAGGTATAATTTTCCGATTAGTGATATTTAAGTGCTAATTTAGTGCTAAATCTTTATTTTTTGTCCTCTGTATACAACCTCTTCTGATGCCATTGGGCTCCGAACAAAGAGATAATGGCTGCTACCGCGTGTAATCTCAGTTATCATATTTAACAGATCCGTGACGCGAGAGGATTATCTGCAAAGCTTATCGGCTCCAACTCAGTGTAAAATGACTGAGAAAAATAAATAATGTTTTAATATTATCTTCAAATAAATCGATCTCATCGGCCTAGCCAACACGAGTCGGATCTCTATAGGGCACCCCTATTTTGATTATACTTAATTTCGTCGATGAATAATCGAAATATCGCTACGTCAATGAATAAAATATAATATAGAGTCACTAAATCAAACTTTCTCATTCTGAGTTAAAAAATTAAGAAAAATAGTCAAATCTTATATACTCTACAAAATAGACTAAAATTAATTTGATAACCTTTCATACTAAAAATAACTTTACATCTTGAGTTGGTGCAGTCACAGTAACTATCCTGATGTGATGAAGGAACACCGAACGTAAAATATGACGAAAAGTTATCAAACAATTTAAAAAAATGAATATTTAGATCAAATATGTAAGATATAAAGATTCAATATTTAGATAGTCCTATGAATATTTAGTTATTTCATTTTCTAAAACTGTTGAAGTAAAACAAATATTTCGTACAAGTTATTTGACACATATTTTACGACTTGTTTATTAATTTTATTAAGTAAATTAGCATATTTTAATACTTAGCATAATTTTAAATGTAGTTTCGATTTCATTGCATTTGCATTTGCAAAATGTCTAAAACAGCAAGATAGTGGGAGAAGAAATCTGGAAAACGTGCTTGCGAGAAGCAACTTAATATAACATTTTGCTAGTAGACCTTTTCCGGGGTTTTGGACATCGCTGAATCCAAAAAATCCTCTTAGCACTTTGAAATTTTACCGTTTGTGCCTGAAATCCAAGACGACCGCCAAAAACAACATTTTATACAAAAACATACCACATGTAGTATCAAAGGAAAGTGCTACTTGGGTAGATTACGAATATATAGCACACGGCTGTATATATATTTTTTTTAAAAACCTTTCCCTTTGTTACTTACTTATTTCTTATTTTGAACTATAATTCAGAATATTTCAAGTAATTCAAAAAATATTTCACGAAGATCCAGTTAGTCATTGTTAATGTTTTAAACTAAGTGGCGCCCGGTAAAAAAAAATATAACTCACTAAAAACACAGTAAATCGAAAATCTGGTCCAAGAGACTCAAGTAATAGTTATACAATAATTTAGAATCTAATAAATTAGCTATTCTTAGTTCATTGTAGTAACAGGTAGAAAAAATACCGTTGGTGGCCGTTATTCGCAATTTTTCTTTCTGTTACTACGAACTATTAATCTTTAATTAATAAGGTTCTAAATTAACTTAAATACTATAACTTGAGTCGGTTGGATCGGATTTTTGATTCACTGGGTTTTTAGTGAATAATGATTTGTTTACTGATGGGGGCGCCACTTAGGCCCTATCGCCACCTTAATCTACAGCATTGCAAAGACAGCTCTAAACGCTGTAACTGAAAATGGGTTTAAAAATATAGTTTGACAGATTAGTGTTAATATAGCAGTGTATTATATATTCTTAATCTACTCAAGAAGGACTTTCATTTGATATCTCACATGGTATGTCTTTGTAAAAAAAGAATTGCGGCCATCTTGGATTATTGGCACAATCGGTAAAATTTCAAAGTACTAAGGTTTTTTTTAGGATTTAGCGATGTCAAAAACCCCGGGGAAAGGTCACTTACCAAATTCTTAGCTTAAGTTGACTCAAGCTTCAGGACCTAAAGGGATATTTCAGATTTGTGGTGATATGTGGCTGATATTTTATGCTTAAATATAAACAAATTGGTACACTGCACCGGTTCTGCATGATAATCTGTTTACATAATAAAAATACTCAATTTTCACTTTTTTCATTTATTTCCACTGATTAGTGCTAACATAACATCATAATGTTATAAGAGAATATAAAACATCACAATATCTATAACCTAGAACTATTAACAGCTCTACATAATCTTTCTATGGGTGGTTATCTACCTAAATAGATATACATATTTTAACGAAATATATTAAATTTAAATTGCAAAAAAAAAGTGCAATTGGAACGTATTTACCAAGCTACTCACCAGGCATGACATCAACCCTGCTACCCAATCATGTTAAGATATTGGATGATAACCTAACAAGCACGGTCAGTTTAAGTTGGTTTAAAATTACTACGTCTGTCTAAATTCACTTGGTATTACGATTTTAATTTTAATCTCAGATTATATAATACCTACCATTGTACTTGTTCTAGATACAAATAATGTCGTGCAGGTAAAGTCAGTTCGCTGTTCAATCTGTTGTGAAAAACGCTTATTAAATTAATGATAATGGCAGATAAGTGATATGATTGGCATACGACAACAATGCCTTTCATTTCGTATTTATCCGTCCAGCTATTAACACTGTACTTACCACAACCATCGTCCATAATGTTGATAAATTTCAGAAGCAACGGACAAAAATGTACCAATATTATGTAATACTATCAAATAAATAAATAAGGAATACGATAGAATGCAATACAAAATCACACCTACATAGGTCCCATGCTGGGCAAGCAAAGCGTCAACGGCCTTTTAAAGCTGACTCTGGTCAGACTTTAGATAAGGATTTTAGACAGGTATACTGTGAAAAATACCTCTACAGTTATAGGGATATAAACTAACTTTGATTCAAATTATGAACATTCTGAAATTATTCTATCTTTAACAACCTTCAAGTACTATTACTAAGAAATTGATAGTAGGGTAGCCTTAATCCCTGTCCAATAAACAAATATTTGTCCAATATCTTTGATATCTCATCTTGTGACAAGATATCAAAAACCACTTCAATCTGTCCACTCCCACTTAGGCCTTTACAAATCTGATTGAAGATATGATAATTTCTACAACTGTTACGACAAAATATGATAATTTGTACCGATGCAAAACAAAAGATTTTAGCATCTGTACTAATTTTTAGCGCAAAACTTAATGTTAGGTTAGTTCTTGACCTAAATTGCTAAAATATGACTGCAAGCTCTACGTATTACTTGACATTCTTAATAACTTCGCTGCATCAATTTTAATGTTTTCGCCTTTTTTCATCTACTTATTTATCATACATAACTTTAACCAAACTTGAAATAGGTACGAAAGAATGGCTGTCACTTTCATTCTCCCAGTGAAGAATTTCATATCTCCCAACGAGGCGAGGGGGGGACAGCCGAAATACGTGCCCCCCATACTTGTCGCTTCGTGACAATCCGCTATGCCAGCCATTTTAAGTTTATGAAATTCTTTAGTCAAAGAATTCTCTTCAAAGAGATGACTAGGATTTAGATCTCCTTTAATTTTTCTATTGAAGTTACACTTTATTTTGCATACGCTAGTAAAAAAATAGGAAGCTCCGGCCAGTCTTTATGGCCCAGAACATAATTTCCATGTAAATGACTTTACTTATGTACTACACTGGGACGAGTCGTCTCACCGTCGTTATTGACACGTGACTCGAATAAAACCGGCGGAAGGACGCTAAATGTTGCAGTTGTGTTGGGGCTGGTCACATCACACCACCGCCTCGTCTCGTCACCAGTCTTGAAAGATATATACGTATATATGGACCACGATAAATACAACAATAAGTGAAACAACAAGTGCATAAACAATCAGCATCGTGGCAGCCTTGAGTAACCCTGTGACTTACAAACGACAATAGGGTAGGCTTCGTGTTGAAAAAAATCAAGGTTGTCATGTGTGCATTGTAGTAGAGTGGTCTTTGGTCACGTAGAGTGAGGAGCCAGGCTGCCGCCGTCGCCGCCGCGGCAGTTGCTGCGTGCCGCGCCCGCGCTTGGCCACGCTCTCATCCCGCCCTTAAGCCTTATCTGAAGGCCTGCACTTGAGCCTCGTGATCAGTACCCGGTGATACAACTCGCGATATCGACACGAACAACTATCGGCATCAAACGTCCGTCGCGCATTTACCTATTGTCTCTCGGATCGAGCATGTATTCCGATTAGGACTTAACTTTAATAAGAGAGAGTTAAAGGAAAAGTTAGTACAGTTGTCGTTGTTGTGTTTACACAGTGGTGACCTGATTTTTATGTGGAGGTAGGTGAAATTAATTGCCTGATTTACAATATGTATCTCATTAATCAAACACCCCTATTTATATTTTGCAATAACATCAGCCTGTAAGCTTTTACAAAGATGTAGTTATTTAAAAAAACAGATAACTAAAGCGTAAAATATAAAAATACCTCAAATACCTTAAATATAAAATACATTAATTAATGTGTGTCTAATAAAAACAAATGAAAAATAATGTGTCTAATATACTAACTACTGTAAAAACAAAAATTACAAACACGAGTGATAAGATTAATACTTCAAGTGCTAACATAACATTTACCCATTTTAAACCAATCAAAGTGGCATAGTTTACATTATTTTATAGAACAGATAGAATGCATGATATTTAGTTTTAGGTCATACAGCACTCCAATATTGTTCTTTCTGCCCAGTTCAATAATCAGAATAGAATAGAAAACAAGTTATGTTGCGTATGTAAATTGATTCCTTACGCTCTGCCTACCTCATTAAGGACGAAGGCGAGATTATATGTATATGTATGTAAATAAATTGATATCTTCTTCCATGCTAGTCTGAGAGCGCGAGAAAAACATAGAAATATGCCAGCTGCATTTCCTCTCGGGCATGCTGTGAAAACCAGCTAAGGGATCCGAGGGTTTCAGTATTATTGTAATTTAGGCGATGGGCTGACAACCAATCACTACAGCTACAAATCTATCTTAAATAACCCTCAAAACTTTGTCAGACGTGGCGGGATGACCTTTGTTTAGATCGTTTACGCTCTGCCTACCCCATTAGGGATAAATCCGTGATTATATGTATGTATGTAAATTGATGTACCTACACTATAATCAGTATCCTATTTAACAAGGCAAACTTGAAGCTTGTGGCGTCCTCTTATAATTAATATGAATTAACATGTAAATATGTTTATGACTCAAAGTTAGAGAAATAAAAAAGACATAAATATATCAATAAGTTCTAGTATAGCTAAGTGACCAAAAAGATCAAGAATATATCTACGCTATTATGATGTGTTACTTTGGATATGAAATAGCCAACCAGAGAAGGTATTTTTTACATTCTAATGTTTTTTGTCTAACGGTAGTCTAGTTGCTAGATCTGAGTAAACACTTTAGTAGTTCCTTTCCTATATCTAACCATAGTGTCCAGTTCCATTGTTATCTGATCTCAATGTTGACTCAACTGGCTACTAGACTTAGCTATTAGAAAAGAAACTCTATGCTGGTAAAGGTTTTGTTTGTTACATTTTACCATAGGCATCATCAACATTATATTAAAGAGATATCAACTCTACCATGCTGGACTGGGAGCGAGAGAAAAACATAGAATGTGCCAGCTGCATTATCTACCGGGCATGCTGTAAAAACCAGCTAAAGGATCTGAGGAATTCAGAATACTGCATTTTAAGCGACGGGCTGACAACCTGTCACTACAGAAATGTACTAACAATTCTATGTTAAATAACCCTCAAAACTTTGTCAGACGTGTTGGAACGACCTTTGTTTAGGTCGTTTAGGCTCTGCCTACCCCATAAAGGATGAAGGCGTGATTATATGTATGTATCAACTCTAGCCGGTGTAGCTATTTAACAATGTCCAGATTTGTTTGTAATTTTTGTTTTTACCATAAGCGAGCATACTACCGGGTGCAAAGGACAGTGCCCCGCAAACTGATAGGGGTTGTTCAGTCAACAACACTGAACAAGATCCACCAGGAAATTGTTTCAGGAAGTGAAAATAAAATTTAGTTTTTCCATATAAATTTTTAGATCGACGTGGGCATTTTGTATGGAAAAGCCAAATATTGTTTTAACTTCCTGAAATAATTTCGTGGTGGATGTTGTTCAGTGTCGTTGATTGAGCAACCCCGTATCAGTTTGCGGGAAGTTGTTTTTATGCAATAAACGTTTATCTAGATCTACCTATCTAATTCATATTGTATGGAAATTAAGGAATCGCCGGGTTTATCAGCATCAGCAACAAATACCTACTTTTCACTTTTTCAAACTAATTTAAACACAAGAAACACTTTTTTTTTGGGAACAGATCTTATTATACCAGTACCAACCAGTATAGTTTCTCCGAAATTGGAATCGTTTTATTTATTGTTATTTCGTTGTTATGACTGGAATAAAATACGTTTTACATTATATTAGGCAATATTACTGATAATTTTTATGAGCGAATTATAAATACGTAATGAATTAATACATTGCGAGACGTAAATTATCTAATCTCTTCTCTTTTGGGGCAATTGTAATATAACTTTAAGGCGGGCGGCAATTTCATTAAATAGGCAACAAGTATATAATAAACTTGCTAATAAATAATAAAATATTATTATTTTCAAATATAATTTATGACCTCTCCTTGGGTACGGTCATACAGAAGACGAGTTTGTTCGCATCTTGAATATTAAATACTGAGGAAAATAGTGCCACCATCACATTTAAGTATTAGAAGTTTTCCTATAACACTACAATAAGTACTTTATTATTTACTAAAATTTAAATAAAGCTGTATGTTTTAAGTAAACATACTGTAGTTACTTTTAATTCATAAGGATAATTTCTTAAATCAAGTTGTGCATGTATTATTTAGCAAAGGTCGCTAGATTTAATAAGGATACGGCTACCAAAATATGTTTACATATTAGTCAGTGAAATTATGAAGTTGGTAGGTATATTTGAAGCATTTTCGAATCCTTTTTTCATAAGTTAGTATTCAATTGGTCCCATGTATTATTATCCAATTCACGTAGGATAGCAGACGGGGAAAACAGGCGCGAAGAGTGGCCTAGAGTCAAATCAGCCAAGTTGCTCTAGTAGGACGCCGGTCTGCCTCACTACCAACGAATATATTATTGACGTCCATTATTTTACTCATTTTTAAATTGCTCGTTGTGAGTTTAATGAGTAACAATTCAAACAAATATCGGCGCTCATTCACGTTAAAGCAAAGTGATTCAACCGGACAGTGGACAGAACAATGGTCAGTTTTTTCTACCTTTGTAACATTCCTAAGATGCACATTATTTGTAAGTACTTACTTACTAATTAAACATGTAATAAATTCAATATAATTTCTTTGTTTCAACAAGTTCATAAATTCATCTGATTTAAAATAATTTTGTCCGATCAAAGCCTCTGCTCTGCATGAAACATGAGACTTTTATAGCAGCCTTTAGTTTTGGAAGATTTGCAGTTTATTATATATTTTTGGATACATGCGTGGTATGAAAATAACGCATTAAATTAATCACTTCACATACATTTTTTTAAGATAATAGACACAATTCGAGTATTAATACGTAGATCCTCAAACTTTTACTAAAACAATTCAAATTAATGTCAATCATAAAGCTGTGCCATTAGGTTTACTAAATACATAAAAATCATATTGACTGCCTAATAGACATCTTCTTACGTAGGTAAAGAATTTCTATATACTTAACACAGTATTTTGTTATACTTCACGTATTGTATCAAACGGATGCGTGCGCTTGCATTGATTCCAATTTATTAAACTCATTCAAAGGCCAAAGAAAAATTGATAGATTGTTCAATAAAGAAGTTTCTATTTATATTCACAAGGTTTTCTTTGTAAAATTTCATATAGTTTAGAAGAAATGTTGTAGATTATCTTGTTTACTTCTGTTATTTTCATACCAGAGCTATTTAGGTACCTAATTCCAAAATATACAATTAAAATCTCAATCTCAATCCATTATTTCAAAACATATTGTGTTACTTATCCGGATCTTATCAATTAAATCCATACAAGAGTTTAAAGTATGCTTCCTAAACTTGAAATGCATATCCTTGAGTGGCCGATGGATTTATTAATAGAACGTTTATCCAATAAAAGTGGCACTGGGGTGCATGAAGTTGGCGGCTCAAGGAAGTCAAACAGAAATAAAAATTTATGATAATATTTAATCTTGCCTAATAAGTATCCAGATCTATGAAAAACCTATGGTACCTATCACTATCACATCATAATATTATTATCGTTAAATATTATTTACATGCCATTTTACAATATTATAATTTAAAATATTAATAAATAACCTCATTTAAGTAATACATAATTACAATTGATTTCTAAAATTAATACATTATTGAATATAAACCATAATAATATTTAAAACATACTCGAATATACTTCATGTATATTCAACAGTTCATCAATTTCCAACAACTTTTGCCAAGACACTTACGTGGATGAAACATAGCATGAAATAATGTTTTATTTTCTTTAAATAACTATCTGGAAGTTGTTCGGTGGAAATGTTCTTGTTAGCAAATTCACCCGTACTCCTTCCGCAGAATATTAACCTCCTTCCTTTTCCCTTTGAGTGAGTTTACACAAATGATAATTGACTCTCACTTCGTTGCAGGCAGTAACCCGTATAGTACAGCGTTTTTAAATATGACACTAATTTATTTTTTATAATGGAACCTATATTGTTCCACCTACACATTGAAGGTATAACACAGGTAAACATGAAATAAACACATTCTATATTTGTGCGACGCATTACAGCAAATACGCAGAAACGTGACCAGTCAGTTTCAGCAGCTGCTAATGCTATCGCCAACATATTGCATGTATCGGCTCAAGCTGTAAGATATTAGGCCCTCTTGTTTACAAGAGTAAGAAAACTACTCAAAACTTTTAAATAGGTATCTTAGGCTCGTATTTTTAAAGCGAACTCAAACTTGAGAACAATATTAAGTATGGATTTGACAGGTCGTTTTGTTCTGAAATGACATTTCTGATGCGAACTCAAACTTGCTGTCAGTCTCAATAGCGGTTTATCAATACGTATGTTCTTCATCGTCATAGCTAACCATGTTAAATGCAAAACGAGTTACATGTCTATTTACTTAGGTAACACTAAACGGAATTAAGCATCAACCAGTTGACAGGACTGATGATATATAATGGCGATTCTGGGGAAACAGTGGATGCAGGAGGCACAGGACCGGTGTAGATGGCGAACAAAAGAAGAGGCCTATACTCAGCAGTAGATAGATGTAGGATGAAATAATGATGATAATGAAACGGTATTTTCCTATAATTTCCCTAAGTGCTCACTAGATTTTATTGTAATACATCTAAATTCACTTTCATTAAAATAAAGTGTATCCTATTATTACATAAGTGTTTATTTACATTGAAGCACGCTACTAGGATCTATATTGATTTCTAATTTAAAATAGGAATGCGATACGATGCTCATATCATAATAGATGACAGCGATTCTTTCCAATCACAGTCGTCCGCGGGGACAGGACTGGCCTCGACCACTGGTGTCGATTCTGTTCACACAACTTAACATACATACATACATACATATAATCACGCCTTTATCCCTAATGGGGTGGGCAGAGCGTAAACGACCTAAATAAAGGTCGTTCCGCCACGTCTGACAAAGTTTTGAGGGTTATTCAAGATGGATTTGTACGTATATTGCTGTAGTGACAGGTTGTCAGCCCATCGCCTAAATTGCAATATACTGAAACCCTTAGCTGGTTTTTACAGCATGCCCGGGAAGAAATGCAGCTGGCACATTCTATGTTTTTATTTCGCTCCTAGTCCAGAATGGAAGAAAATGCAACTTAACTTATTTTAATTTGGCCCTATCAATTTCTAAAAGTTGTATAAATTTTTATTTAGAGACAGCAACGCAACAACTGATTATAATCCTGTCAAAGTGACGTTTAACGCCTACAATTAACATTCTAAATGGTGTCGACTTATTTAAAGCAATATACCAGGTGTAAGGGACAGCGTACCGCAAACTGATGGGGGTTCCTCAGTAAACGACACTGAATGACTATCAGCAGGTTATTTTGTGTTGAAAGAATTTTCCGGTGAAAGTTGTTCAGTTACGTTGACTGAGCTACCCCTGTCAGTTTGCGGGACGCTGTCCCTTACACCCCGTAATCAGCTAGTGCTTTGCTGTCTCTATTTCATTCAAATCATAAGAAGTGACAGGACCAAACTAAAATAAGGTTTATCTACAACAGAATCGGCACTATTGTCTATTAATATGTAGAGTATGAGAAGCCCTTTCATATTAATCTGTTATCTTTATTGTGCCATTGTGGTGATCAAATGCATTAATTCCGTAGTTGTTGACAGAAGTAGCACTTTGTACAAGTGCCAGTAGCCATGCTTACCTTCTTACCTTCTTCTGTTACATTTAAAAAAAAGGATTGTTTGTTTGTAACAAACAAGCTGGTATCTTGTTTTATAAAATACTAGCGACCCGCCCCGAAAACTTCAGTGTTTTTCTACTATATCATGCATGGTTTATACATATAAACCTTCCTCTTGAATCATTCTATCCATTTAAAGAAACCGCATCAAAATCCGTTGCGTAGTTTTAAAGATGTATGCATGCATAGGGATATAGGGACAGAAAAAGCGACTTTGCTTTATACTATGTAGTGATTTTACCCTTAGAATGCTTCATTCACCGTGGTAGGTAAGCAACGAAAATAAAAAAACATTTCGAAAAACAAATCACTTTTTTACGAGGATTAAAGACGCAATTGCACTTCAATGGCTCACTGCATTTCAACACCCTGGGTAATAAAATAACTTAATATTTTTACCGCGGGAAAATTTATTTAGTCACAAGTGAAACTATGGACCGGAAATGTAGTTACATAATAATAAAAAAATGGTTAAAGTTATGAATTGTAATCGATTTACGCATCAACAATTGATAATATATCGTTTGATACAAAAGGTAATTAGGCAATAAAATAACTTAATATTTTTAACCGCGGGAGAATTAATTTAGTCACAAGTGAAACTATGGACTGGAAATCTAGTTACATAATAATAAAAAAACGGTTAAAGTTTTGAATTGTAATCGATTTACGCATCAACAATTGATAATATATCATTTGATATAAAAGGTAATAGGGCAATAAAATTACTTAATATTTTTAACCGTGGGAGAATTAATTTAGTCACAAGTGAAACTATGGACCGGAAATCCAGTTAGATAATAATAAAAATGGTTAAAATTTTGAATTGTAATCCATTTACGCATTAACAATTGGTTAAATATCGTTTGATATAAAAGGTAATTGGGCAATAAAATAACTTAATATTTTTAACCGCGGGAAAATTAATTTAGTCACAAGTGAAACTATGGACCGGAAATCTAGTTAGATAGTAATATAAAGATGGTTAAAATTTTGAATTGTAATCTTTTTACGCATCAACAATGGATGAAATATCGTTTGATATAAAAGGTAATGCGATAAATAAAATGACATGTGCCCGTTTTTAATCTTGATACTGCGAATACGTTTAACGATATGTATCTAAGATGAGACTTTATCTTTTAATCAGTAGGTATATTACGTACTATCGATCTGTCTGTATCTGATCTGTGACGTCTTATTTGATATAATTCATCTGAGGGTGAGCCTTGCAGCATTGCACATTTTTATCTAAAATTGTCATCCAATCCATATACTAATATGGCACACGTAGGGCCGTATTTATAATCAGCTCTCATGACTGATATCAGAAATGTCATTTCTGTACAAACTGGCCTGTGAAATCCATACTTAATATTGGTCTCAAGTTTGAGATCGCTTCATAAATACGAGCCGTAGTTGTCATATTTTCATACACAAGAAACTACTGTTCTTTATTTTTTTTTTGTTTTTAGAAAGAAATGTTGCAATAAAATAATAATTCAAAAAACAATCGTCGCCAATAATTGCACACTTTGTTAGCTTAATGACTAGTGATAATTACACAATTGTTTTAATGATCCATTACATTACGGTAGGCAAATAGTATTCTTATTTCAAACAATACGTTCATAATGGATTTGCTTTACACTCTTTGTGGAAAATGCAATTCCGCTGTTGTTATTTTATTATGTTGATGTTTGTTGGGGTACATTGTTACAATTGTCAGTATTGTCACATGCATTGGTCATTATCCTTTAGAAATTGAATTTAATTATGATCTCGTGACCAAGCGACTCAGAAAGATTTCAGATCAAAATGGACACAGTTTGTGCATCCTTCGTATGGTGCGGGTTGAATATTTCAGAACGCCTTTATATATACGTACTTTCTCTGTAATTTAAATAAAATATTTCGAATATATACACAATGACAAAGTCTGTAAGTTGATAAAATTCTCTGAAAACATGGTATTATTTTTTTATGTGATCTTTACACTTACAGTGCTATTTTATTTCCAAAATATGAGAAACAACAAATCAAAAAATTCAATTTTGTAAATATAACTATTTTTTACTTATTTATAAAATGTATTATATATATATTTTTTTATTTATGTATACTCTTTTACTCCGAAATAAGAATATAAAATGCATCTTACTAGTTAATTTTGCAATAATACTTAATTTAAATTCAAATAAACATATAAGATATTTTATATCTATCGTCCTTTTTATTGAGGAGCTTACTTCGGCGTATGATCAACAAATTATTCCAAGATCGTATTAGACGCATTAGACGAAGCAATGTTTCGTCACATCTGTTATTAAATTGTTGACGCAGCATGTCATAGGGCGCAATACCGCTATACCATAGATGCGCGTACGCAGAGCGATGATTAGATCCAACTACAGACGGTGGTCATGTGACAACCACATTACGACTGATAATAACAAACGATTTGACTAAATGCTCGATTTGTTTTTAGATGCTACTCGATATACCTCATTCCATTCGTCATTACATAATTTCATTTATAGTAGATGCATTTCAAAAATGTAGGTTAAATTATGTCAAAAATATATATATATACCTAAAATAATCACAGTAACATAGAAAAACATGGCGTATTATGTGCAAAATACGAAGACATATTTAAGACGAGCTAAATTGCACTCACAATTAATATTAACGCGTTTAGGTCCTTACATAAACAATAGATTTTATGTACCCGAGTTTAGCCAAGGTTTAGCATTGGAATGATGACACATAGCCTATTATGCATAGGCACATATGACTTACATTTTATACCTTCTGACCCTTAAAATCATCGTTATAAACCCTTATATTTCTTGCTAACTATTGTTTTTGTCTACGTATATGTTACAAAATTATTTTACTGTCCCCACTTGATTGCCCAGACTTGTATTATTCCCGAGTTGCCCCATTAACAGATCATGAACTTTAGCGATCCACAACTCACAAATACCTAATGTTTATTTTCAGGTACGTAAAACGAGCGTACGAATGACGGCGATAAAGGAATACCCGTTCGACCTGAGCGATCTTGAGAAGAGGGAGGAGCAAGAGAGACAGATGGAGGCTGCCAAGCTGGCTGCAGAGGAGAAGGCTTCAGAGGAGAAGGCGCCTGAACCTGCAGCTGCACCTCAGCCACATCAGCCTGAGTCGGCCATGCGCGGCTCCCGACCCTCAGTCATATCCACAACGAGGAAAGTGTCCATCATGGCTGATGCAGACAGCAAGGACCGGGAGAACCTTCCAGATAAGCAAGTGCATTTTATTTCATATTATATTTGCCAATAGTAGTTTTTTTAAAACGCACTATCTTTTGATATGGTTCTACAAAGCTCGCGTTGATGTCTTTTATATGAATGAAATTTTATATGTTTTCTTTGAACACGTTTCAAGTTTTACTAATTAATCCATTTCGTTTAATTGCGGAGATATTGATTTAAATCACACAACTAACAGTAGATTAGTGAAGAATGGTTATTTAAGATGGTTTGTTGGGATCACTGCTGCCCCCACTAGAAATAAATTGATATTGTGCCTCAAATTCAATCATTTTCATGAATATTTTACGTTTTGCGCAAATCAGAAGCAATTCTTTATTATGAAATCCAGAAGGGCACAATTTTCACTTAATATTTAAGCTTTGAATGTCAATCTTGCCAAGAGTGGACACTTTAAACAAGATCGACATTCAAAGCTTGTTGGATTACAAAATGAAGAATTACTTGCGATTTGCGCAAAACGTAAAACATTCATAAAAATGTTTGTATTTGAGACACAATAAATTGATTACTTGTAGGTGCGCCACTGAGCTCATCGAATCCTAATACCTGAAACACAACACTTTTAAACGCCTGACAAAATAAGGAAAGCAGAAAGTTAGTGCCTTCTGGATAAATACAAGCCAAGCAAAATCGTTCACATACTATGCTAAATTCTATAAGCGCAGGCACTTATACTTTAATATAAATTAGACTTGTAACAAAACTGTCCTTCTTCCTCATCTTCAATCGATATCTATGTTTGTTTCTTTACAATTTTCCTGGTCAGTTTAAGGATCAATACCCGGAAAAGGGTAAATAGGTACTCTATAAAATCATATAGTCAGTTTCCGGTACCAATCCTTACGTACTATCTGATTTATCACAAGACAGACATCATTTACATAATCTAAACTATCGGTATCTATGGTTTATAACGTAACGATATAAATATGATTATAACAATTGATAAGACTAGTATGTACATACATATAATCACGGCTTTATCCCTAATGGGGTAGGCAGAGCTTAAACGACCTAAACAAAGGCCGTTCCGCCGCGTCTGAAAAACATTGAAGAAAGATTTGTACGTATATTGCTGTAGTGACAGGTTGTCAGGCTATCGCCTAAATTACAATATACTGTGACCCTCAGATCCCTTAGCTGGTTTTTACAGCATGCTCGGGAGGAAATGCAGCTGGCACATTCTATGTTTTTCTCTCACTCCCAGTCCAGCATAGAAGATTAAGACTACGTACACGTACATAATCATAAATTCAGTATTTATTTATTTGACTGGTTATTGTACACAAGTAACATGATATAGACAATACACAAGGAATAACGACACAACAGGTACAGCTTATTTCTATTAATAAATGTCTGCCAGCTGACCTACGGAAGTGAGACTGAAATTGAGAGGCAGATTAGCCGTGCACAAATAAAGCATAATGTTAAAATACATACATACATACATATAATCACGCTTTTATCCCTAATGGGTTAGGCAGAACGTAAACAACCTAAACAAAGGTCGTTTCGTCACGTCTGACAAATTTATGAGGGCCATTTAGGATAGATTTGTAGGTACATCGCTGTAGTGACAGGTTGTCAGCCCATCGCCTAAATTGCAATATACTGAAACCCTCGGATCCCTTAGCTGGTTTTTATAGCATGCCCGGGAGAAAATGCAGCTGGTACATTCTATGTTTTTCTTTCGCTCCCAGTCCAGCATGGAAAAAAGAAGTAATATTAAAACAATACCAGCATATATGCTCATATCATAAGTAACATAAAATAAATAATTTTATAAATACATAAAATAATAACAGTAATATAAACATGAATACCTATATATAAATACAAATATATACATACTAATATTATATGGAAAGCGAAAGGTATTTGATTTTATATCTATGACATCTTACACGTTCAGGTACGTTTTATATCAACATGTGTCACGATGATGATGGTTGAGATGACACTGTCTTAGCGTACAATTTCATGTTCAATAAACTAAAAAATTATAATAAATTTACTGATATACTGAAACCAAGTAATAAAGCAGCTTATTGCTAAATTTTACATTAGGCTTGATTCTAGATACCACAAACTAAAACTAAAATTAAAATCTATTTTTCACTTTCAATATAATTGAATTAAAAAGGACATTCGATTTATACTCTACGGTTTTACACTTTGTCTGCTAGATTTTGACGCGCTTTTGTACATTTCCCCAGTATTGCTGTCAATTTTATCCACCATATCATATGACTGCGGATAAAAATGAGAGATAACGCATAAAACTACCGACTATAAATCAAAAGCCAGAGAGAATAAATCTCCTATCCTTTTCCAATGTTTTAGTCTGAAAGTGACAAATAGATTTTAAACATAATTTTAGCCGGCAAATCTAGAATCGAGCCCATTATTTAAATACTTTTATATGTCTTACAGTCAGTAGATAGGTTTTATTTCTTAAGTGCTTTGTACCTATTAGATTAGTCGGATATAATTATGACTTCGAATTAGGTATATTATATCCCATGAACCAAACACGATCGGAACTCCACGCGTCACGTGCTCGAAATCGGATTCAATGTTACCAGCTAGGTATTATGTTTACAATGGTACAAGCTGGTGGCATCGCTGTCTTCCTGCTATATACACATTGACATTCGAGCATTGGTTAGCAACAACCGACAAGCATAGTTTATCTTAGGCCGCGGTTTGCTTTATGTATGTATACGCCGACATGTGTATGCATCGTGGAACCACATGGAAACATTCCTGGATGTTTTTTAACGTGGCACACATTGTGTCTGCGACTCTGCGAATGCGCAGGTAGAGGTGTTGCCCAGAAAATATAGAGTTTGCAAAGGATTTTTATGAAAGCAGAATTTTAATGAATTTTAGCCTATTACTCATATTAAACCATAGAAAACCCTCTACGTTCAGGCTACTAGACCATAGAGACTGTTATCATAAACTGCACTTGCCAATACGCTTACCGTAATAGGATTATAACTAATACCACCAACCAATACCAATACCTCAATTCTTTAGATGTCCTGTGATGAACTTTTATTGATTTCTACAGTGGAGAACATTTTAATTATATCTTCAAACCGGTAGATTAAAGTCAAAATTGTTCATCTTCATGTTCTTTGAAAAAAGATCTCGACTACATACATATATATAATCACACCTTTATCACTAATCTAATGGGGTAGGCAGAGCGTAAACGACCTAAACGAAGGTTGTTCCGCCACGACTAATAAAGTTTTGAGGGTTATTTAAGATAGATTTGTAGGTATATTGCTGTAGTGACAGGTTGTCAGCCCATCGCCTAAATTACAATATATTAGTATTTTGTATATTAAATAACCCTCGGATCCCTTAGCATGTTTTTACAGCATGCCGGGGCTTGCTCCCAGGCCAGCATGGAAGTATACGATCTAGACTAGTCACGAATTATACAAAACTGAACAATGCCTGCACGCGGGAGCGGGCGCGGGGCGCGGGCGCTGTTATACGAGCACTGTTTGAGATCTTTTGGTCAGTATTATAAACACGGGCGATATCATGCAGCCATTCAGTCGACCGCTCGATACCACGGCCGCCACTTCGGGATATGGTTTAAAGCGCATTTCTATGGCAGAGACCTCACTTTTTTCGTTTCCAAGCGATACTTTTGCGCGTCAGCTGGCGCCGCTGGGCTTGCCGGCCGGTATCGGCGGTACGGGGCGCAGCGAGCCGGTCACGTGCCCGGGGTGAGGAGGCGGGTGGTTCGGTCCGAAACAGCCTTCTCTTATAAGATGCACTCTCGCCGCGGCTCGGGTGTGGAGCGTGCTGACGGCATGCGCCCGCGCAACAACCACCGCGCACTCGCCCGCTAACTCTAGTTCTAGTGCATTAGACTCACCGAGTGCCATGTAGGATGTCTCACAGCAGCCTCAGTTGTCACTACGACAGCTACCTACCGTCAGACTCTTCTCTAGAAACAGATGCACTTAACCGACACTGGTAAGTTTACTCTCATTGAAAACTTCGTCTAGGTTAAGTCACAATTTTTGACTTTTCAATCAACTGTTTCGCTATGATTACAGATTGATTCTGATAAAGTAGCGTGCATTTTAAATTACCTGAATCTACTCAATTTTGATAATCGTGTGTATGATTCACACGTAAGTTTTAATTCTTCTGTCAAGGGAATATATGAGTCGTTAATTAGAACTTTTGAAACCACGATAGTTGGTTTGAAGAATACTGACCAGGTCTAAAAAAACAGTAAACAAATAACCATCATCATCATACATTGTATTATCTAAATCGCGTAAAGAAAACACAAAAATAATATACCTAAACAATGAAGACAGATTAAATACAAAATACCTTCTTCATAAACTTTCTAATAAATAACAATACTGAACTGTATGAAATATATTGTTCATTACGTATTTCTTATCAATTTTAGCACTATATTATTAATTGTATAGATTTGACTACAATATTATGAAAAATATTTTTCGGTGCCGTGGCTAATTTTGTATTGTACCTATAACATACAGCGTGACTATATTTTTGTTGACCTACCACCAAACTATACACATAAAACTATTAAAAATATAACTGAAAAGTCTAGATATAACAAATAAAGAATATATAACAAATTCTTAAATAAGTAATAAAGTGACCTGTTTGGTCCTGGTACCGAAAAAATATTGTACTTATATTTGACTGGTTCGTAGCTCATTGCTTCTGAATTCACGGTAGTAGTTTGTATAACACAGTATTCAGTTCCATGTAGGCATAAAACATAACATTGATAATACGTTATGCTGCGTCATTGGAAACCGTTCTGTCATCTTACTGAAATTCTGCCGACTAACGTTGAATTTGGGGCAAAGCGTGCATATTATAAATACATACATACATACATATAATCACGCCTTTATCCCTAATGGGGTAGGCAGAGCGTAAACGACCTAAACAGAGGTCGTTCCGCCACGTCTGACAAAGTTTTGAAGGTTATTTATGATAGATTTGTATGTATATTGCTGTAGTGACAGGTTGTCAGCCCATCGCCTAAAATGCAACATACTAAAACCCTCGGATCCCTTAGCTGGTTTTTACAGCATGCCCGGGAGGAAATGCACCTGGCACATTCTATGTTTTTCTCTCGCTCCCAGACCAGCATGGAAGATTATATTATAAATATAGTGTTAATATACTTATACAGTAACACACATCGTGTTTATAAGGGCAACCTACTCTCATTATATCTGAAGAAAGTAGTAAATTTCCCTACTCAATTTGTGGTCCAGCTGTTTGCTTACACGATTTTATTATTACCAGGTGTAAGGGACAGCGTCCCGCAAACTGATAGGGGATTACTCAGTCAACGTAACAGAACAACTATCACCAGAAAATTCTTTCAGGAGACGAAAAAAAAAATGGAACTTCCTATACAATAAATCCTTTTTATGCAATGATCAACTTAATCAGACAATTTTTATGGAAAATTATTTATTTCTTTTCACTTCCTGAACAAAAACCTGCTAATAAGTGTTCAGTTTCGTTGACTGAGCAATATCAGTTTGCGGGTCGCTATCCCTTACACCTTATCGGTTTAGGTATAGGTATACTCTACACACACCTATTCCACCCATCCAGAAAATCTGTTAAGAATATAAGAAATATGTGCGCAACATAAACATTCACAGTTAAATATGGTAGCTCCATACAAATCAATCAAACTGCCTTATATGGCTGACCAACGCGAATTTGGAAAAATCCAGTACTTTACCTTCCAGCCCTTTACGACTTAGCCACAGCTAAAATCGCATTATGCGATGCGTGCGAAGAAAGTAATCATTGGGACTATAAGAAATGCATTTCTCAAGAGCCATTTTTCGCTACGACAAGTTTCCCGTGGCCAGGCCCTTACATTGACCCACTGCACTTCACATGTGATTTTCTCGATAAATCCTCTCGAAAGAACCTTGACTGCGTCAGCGCAGGACAGTTACAAATAGTAAGGATTCCGTGTAAACTGCACCTTAGATAATTGATCTCCTTACTAAAGATCAATGAGATATGAGGTTTGCGTGGAATTAGTAGGTATCTAGGTATAAAAGATTGATGATCCCATTTAAATTGTGAGTGCTAGTATAATAATAACACACTTATAAATAAAAATAATATTACGCGTTAACAAGGGACGTAATTTTATTAAAACATAGATACTATTTGTGCAAACGGAAATATTGTAGTGTATAGTGTATTCAGCATTCTTTATGCTAAAAATTAAGTTAAACGAACAACAACATCAACATTTCTCAAGTCATATGAGTATAATGAAAGACGTATGAAAAGTAATTCCACACATTCACGCAATTATTGTTCGACAACCGAGACAAAATAGATTTCACAGTGATTGAAAAAGAAACATTTATTTTATCACATTGTTCTTTATTAATTATTATAAATAATTTGTCCTTCACTTATTATAATTATACTATAGTCACCTTACATTTTATTCCATGTCACATAAATAACTAAAAAGTAAAACATTTTCATTTATTTTTGATACATAATATTGAACTTGAGTACTGAATACATAAGTGAAGGTTCAAACTGAAAGTGATGGTCAGTTAACGAAACTGAACAACTTTTACAACGCTAAGTTTTATCTTATAAAGCTATAATCTGAATGTCTGTACTATACCTATTGTAATAAAATAAATAAATATTCTTCTGCTTCTCTATACAAAATGACTACCTCAAGACCATTTGAAACGAGAAGCAATTTATAATTTCATTTAATTTCCTCGTGGAATTTTCTTCTGAAAATTGTTCAGTTTGTTGACTGAGTGACATTTTGCAGTTAGGTACACCGTCCCTTAAACACGGTATTGTTATTTTTTATTTAAAAATGCCTGTATTCTTCTTCTGTCGAGTGGGTTATCGAGTCTATGGACCCGATGAAGCCTGGTGTCAGAGTTTTAAAACCGCCTAGTAGCACAACTATCAGGCCTCTGACATGGTTTGAGTAACGACCACTATCAAAGACAGCGACCGGGACCGACGGCTTAACGTGCCCTCCGAAGCACGAAATCTTTTTATTTTTCGGACAATCAGGTGATTCAGCCTGCAATGTCCTAACCAAACTGGGGAAAAATTCACAAAGTGATAAATTCTCAAATATCAACTTTGTGTTTCCCCCTGGGAATCAAACCCAGGACCTCCGGATTGGGAGTCCATGGCACTAGCCACTAGACCACGGAGATAGTTGAGATAGTTAGTTTAGTTGCCTGTATTATTATTAACATACGTAACGGTATTTGTTTGCTTATAGAACAGTTAAAAACTAATGAGCAGTAGTGTGTGCAGGAATGGGCGGTTGTCGGCGTCAGCGGAAGGCCCCTCGCGCCGCAAGAGCAACCTCCACAATGCCATGGCTTCAGAGATAGACAACTCCTGGGGTAAATGTTTTCCTCTTTTATTCTAGTAAAAATCCTCTTTTATTCTCCTTCTTCTGTCGAGTGGGTATCGAGTCTATCGGCCCGATGAACCCTGGTGTCAGAGTTTTATTCTAATAAGTATATATGAGTAATACATACATACATATAATCACGCCTTTATCCCTAATGGGGTAGGCAGAGCGTAAACGACCTAAACAAAGGTCGTCCCGCCACGTCTGACAGAGTTTTGGGGTTATTTAAGATAGAATTCTAGGTATATTGCTGTAGTGACAGGTTGTCAGCCCATCGCCTAAATTACAATATACTGAAACCCTCGGATCCCTTAGCTGGATTTTACAGCATGCCCGGGAGGAAATGCAGCTGGCACATTCTATGTTTTTCTCTCGCTCCCAGACCAGCATGGAAGTTTATGAGTAATGTTTGTAGTATTTGATTTAAAAGCCTTCTTTTTATATGATCACATAAAAATTACTCATTTTCATCTTTTATTTAAAAGAACTTGCATAATTATTTATTTTTATATAATTAGATTTCTTTAAATCCACTGTCGTGTTAAGCCTATCTAGTTTGTCTTAAATTATATGAGTTACGCTTAACTAGGTTTTTTTAATCTCAATTAACTTTTTGCCGTGTTTCATTGAAAAATAAGCTGTTAGGTCGAAAGATAAATTACTAGGCACTCTAATCAAAGGGCTTAATGTTAGTTTATCCATGTTAAAAGTGTACAATTAAACTAATTATAGGTAAAATGATTTCCGATCGCTTATTAATAGGTTATGAGCTGAATATACAGCAGGTGTTGTTGGCTCAAAGCATGTGTCTTTTCCCACATATTTGTATCCTTATTCTAATAGATGAAAATTACACCAATTTAATATATACGTATAATAAGTTTTTATTTTTTATTTTAGTTTTACATTTTATTTAATTTTTATGTGCATACATACATATAATCAGGCCTTTATCCCTAATGGGGTAGGCAGAGCGTTAACGACCTAAACAAAGGTCATTCGGCCACGTCTGACAAAGTGTTGAGGGTTATTTAAGATACATTTGTAGATTGCTATTGTGACCGGTTGTCAGCCCATCGCCTTAATTGCAATATACTGAGACCCTCGAAACCCTTAGCTGGTTTTTAAAGCATGCCCGGGAGGAAATGCAGCTGGCACATTCTATCACTCCCAGTCCAGCATGGAAAAGCGTCAATATATGTATATTTAAAGGCGAAATGCATTTCTTTCATAAAATCTACACCTTTAAATAAAACAAATCGTTCAGCGCATCTCCATCAGACATGACCTCCAATAGGCTGGCAGCATTTCCATTTTGAATGGCCAAAATAATACGTTGTTTTATTGTTTTGATTTGACAATAGTTTTCGACGTCAGATTTAATGACATTATATAATTTGCACGTAAAGTACTTTGATTATTTGATTCAATAAAGCAAAGTTTAAAATTTAGCAAAAAAAAATATTTTACATGGTAGGTATAATTTGCATATTATTTTCATAACATAAAACAACCTATTTCAGCTTTAGCATATCTAATTCCTTAAGAATAATATAGTAAAATATTATGTAATTTCAGTGTCTAACAAAAATATACACGAAATCTACATTTAAACACAGGAGTTCATACATTCATTGAATAAGCCCGTAGATCGATTTCCATTACTGTCCCCTATTGGCCCAGTCAGTGTGTGACCATTGTTTGAACCTCTCGTCTGTTCTTTAGATCGGCAGCAGCACATCGAAGGCCGGTTCAAGAAATATTCCACCACATCCTCAGTGTACTCCAAGAAAGCGCTATCGCAACAAAGTGAACACGTCGAAAGGTAAACGTAATTTGCTTTTTTTACATATGAATTTCTTTAGTGTTTAAGGATGGATGAACTCTGCACTTTTTTGCAATTATATATGATCACAAAAAATATAAAGATTATTTTTATCAGCTTCTATGCTGCTGGACTTTTTCTTCTGTTGAGTGGGTATCGAGTCTATCGACCCGATGAACCCTGGTGTCAGAGTTTTTTTTAAACCGCCTAGTAGCACAACTATCAGGCCTCTGACATGGTTTGAGTAACGACCACTATCACTTAACGTGCCCTCCGAAGCACGAAATCTTTTTCTTTTCGGACAATCAGGCGATTCAGCCTGCAATGTCCTAACCAAACTGGGGAAAAACTCACAAAGTGATAAATTCTCAAATATCAACTTTGTGTTTCCCCCCCGGGAATCGAACCCAGGACCTCCGGATCGGGAGTCCATGGCACTAGCCACTAGACCACGGAGGCAGTTACGCTGGACTAGAAACGGTAAAAACATAGACCACCAACCAAAAAACCTGCTATTTTTAAAAGACAATAGAAAGATTCGTAGTTTTTTGTAATTTAGGTGATAAACTTACAACTTGTCAAATGTTACAATTGGGGTACTAATATTGTATTTACCTTACCATGCTATACATTTATCTGATGATATAAGTTTTTCTTCCCAGATCGTGGTGGTACGCGTGTTGTGCCAAGTGCCATCAGGAAGAAGCCGGGATTCCATCGTGGGAGCCACCGAACTGGCAGAAAGTATGCCCCTACCCGCTCTGCCCGACCTACCGGCATTTTGCCCAAACCGTAGGAGTATTCCTCATTGGTAAGTTCATTAAATTGAGAAGCAGTACATATTAGAAAATATTAATTTTGTTGCTGAAGATACTGGATGTTGCGTGTTGTCTACGGAACTCCGAAAATAATCTGCATAATTATGCTAGCCCGCCATATACTCGTGATTGTAATGAAGGCTGCATCATAATAAGAGTAATGAAATATCTCACTGTAATTAAAAACACATAATGCCCAGCCCATGTGTGCAATAATTAATGGGAAATATCAATCAGTGCCAAATGCAGTAGCAGACCAATAAATAAAGTAGTAATCTTGCTGTGAATAAATTTTCTCCCCTAAGTCGACTTGCAGCGATAAAAGCATAGACTTCCCGGGCGTTCGGTAAAACGGTTTTGAATCCCTAATACCTAAGCCGCTATTTAGATTTTCCCAAAGATCTCCGTTCATCGTAAGACATATAAGACATATATACCTGCCTGTGTGCGTGAATGTATATAAAATAATCATGTTATCTTACAGGTATCATGATATGGGTGACGGTATGGATCGTGATGGGGGAAACGGCGGCGCCAGGTGGTCAGCTGTTCATGCTGGTGATGCTGACCCTGGCCTCCTACTTCGGTGGATGGCTCATGCAGAAGATCACCACGCTACCAGCGCTTATAGGCATGCTGCTAGTGGGAATCATAGTGAAAAACGTTGGACTCGTTGAATTCGACGATAACTATTTAAAAGTAGGCTCATATATCAGGTAAGCACCAAAAATGCCCCAATTTACAATCTTTATTTACTTCCATGCTGGTCTGGGAGCGAGAGAAAAACATAGAATGTGCCACCTGCATATCCTCCTGGGCATGCTGTAAGAACCAGCTAAGGGATCCGAGGGTTTCAGTATATTGTAATTTAGGCGATGGGCTGACAACCTGTCACTACAGCAATATACCTACAAATCTATCTTAAATAACCCTCAAAACTTTGTCAGACGTGGCGGAACGACCTTTGTTTAGGTCGTTTACGCTCTGCCTACCCCATTAGGGATAAAGGCGTGATTATATGTATGTATGTATGTATGTTATTTACTTACATTAGGTAATAAGAAGTTAGGTAATAAGAACAAAGGACCCAGTTTCCAAATTTTATCTTTTAGAATAACTTAGGTTTTAAATATATATTATGATATCTTCGGTATGTAGTACTTTTATATATTCTGTGTCTTCGGTATCCTCCCCATATAAAGTCTTAATCAGTTTCCTCAGTAAACGTAATAATTTTGCTATTTCCAGTTGATTTTAGAATCTTTAAAAACTTTTCTTAACTGAAACTTTTTTCTATCTTTCCAGAAAAATAGCTTTAACAATAATTTTAACCCGGGCCGGGTTGGACCTGGACCCTCACGCGATGAAGAAGTTCTTCTTCACGGTGATCAAGCTCGCGCTGCTGCCGTGGATCTTCGAGTGCTGCCTCTGCGCCGTCATGTCACACTACTTGCTCAGCTTCCCTTGGGATTGGGGTAAGAAAAGTGACTGTGTATTTTACAGACAGTGCGAGAGCTGAAAGAAGTTAGTCTGACTACGGAACTTAAGTTATATTTTAAAAAAAGCGCTAATATTTTCGTCCATACATTCCTGTCTTGATATCCAATTCTTAAAGAGTTTCGTGGTCTTTGTAGTAAGTTACAGCGATGATCAATATCTAATTATCTAGAACTGCAAGATTGTACATAATCAATGAAATATTATAAAACAAAGTATGTTATGTGCGTGCCGCTAAAACAAGTTACAAACTTCTCTGCAGATATACAAGTTACAAACTTGTTCGGTTGGACTCCGGTCCCGTGGTCACAACACCCGACCAGGCGGGTAGCTACCCTTTTCCCAACCATCATCACTAAGCCAATTGGCTTCAACCTTTAACTCCTAAAGTATAGTCACCCTCTATCTACCGTACATGCTAAATTTCCGTTTTTTACTGAAGATATAAGGCTCACACGGCCTAAGAGCCGAAAGTTTTGACCTCTAGAAACTTTTAGGCCTGTTCAGTATATTCGAGATCATTGTGGAACATTCTAGAACAATTCTGAATGCTGTCAAAATTTCGGGATTACCCCAGATCATTGGGGAACATTCTACAGCACTCTCAAATGTTCGGGATTATTATAGAATATTCTAGAACGATCTCGTATGTTGGGAAACATCTCATATCATTATAGAACATGCCAGAACAGTCTCGAATGGTGTCGAATGTTCGGGAATATCCCAGATCATTGTGAAATATTTTAGAACACTCTCGAATGTTCGGGAACCACTGGGAAACTTATTTAACTACAGGTGAAACTGCAGAGCGGAAAGCTAGTACAATATTAATTACGCCTTCCGACTTGATTTTCCTGACTGTACAATTATCACTACCCTTGAGAATTCGTTACGACGATAGAGTTTATAGTTTCAAATCGATAATAGCAACTTTCCAAGAAACTTTGCCTCACTGTCGTATTTAATTGTTTATTAAAATAATACGTTGTCTAAACTTTGTGTTATCTATCCTTTGTTGTTTTAAAAATACCTATTAACACTGTGAGTGTCACACTTATATATAGAAACTACGAGTATTAAAACTAAGCAAGTATTTTGATAGTACAGAAATGAAAGCATGCAAAGTATCAAATTCATGATTACTTTTTTTTTCTTTTCAGCGTTCCTTCTGGGCTCAATAATAGCCGCAGTGTCTCCCGCTGTGATCGTGCCTTGCCTGTTCCGTCTACGTGAGAAAGGCTACGGTGTCTCCAAGGGCATCCCGACCCTGGTGCTGGCCGTGTCTGGTGTCGATGATGCTGCCTCAGTCGCAGTCTTCGGAATCGTGTCATCCTTCATGTTCTCCAGTTCTTCGATGACTATGAATATTATTCAAGTAAGATTTATACAATAAGTTATATTATATATTACGTTCGACATTGCTTTCTGTTAGTAGCCTTTTTAAATTCTGTATAAGACATTCTTTTAGTAGGTTATACATGGAAGTATTTTCTTCTATGCTGGACTGGGAGCGAAAGAAAAACATAGAATGTGCCAGCTGCATTTCCTCCCGGGCATGCTGTAAAAACCAGCTAAGGGATCCGAGGGTTTCAGTATATTGCAATTTAGGCGATGGGCTGACAACCTGTCACTACAGCAATATGCCTAAAAATCTATCTTAAATAACCCTCATATCTTTGTCAGACGTGGTGGAACGACCTTTGTTTAGGTCGTTTACGCTCTGCCTACCCCATTCGGGATAAAGACGTGATTATATGTATGATTGTATGTATTTTTGTAAATATTGATGCCGTGACCAGGATACAACACACTCGTTTTTTGTCTGGGTTGTTTAATTTAAAAAAAAAATGTTGCTGTTCCTTTCAGGGTCCAGCTAGTATCTTCGGTGGCATAGCCTTCGGTGTGTTCTGTGGATACCTAGTGAAGTATGTGCCTGAAAGGAACGATGCTTTCTTAGTACCACTGAGGGTGCTGCTGCTGCTGACTGGTGGTCTGATGTCCGTGCTCGGCTCCGAGGAAATCGGATGGGGTGGTGCAGGTCAATATACTTAAAATTATTAAAATAGGTGAAATGGTTTTTGACTTCATTGATGAATGGTATGATAATATATGATTTATTATGCTGTCAAAATAAATGAAAATTTCATTCCAGTCTTACTATTATTTTATAATCATGCCAACGTTATCATTGCAGTTTAAACCACCTACGTAAAACGTGATTTGGGAATCAATTTTTAACAGTCAGTTATTCAAACTATCACCGCATTATCTCATAATGAATCATGCATACTTATTTCTAGTAAAATACGCAATGCACGACATAATGCGTTGACAAATTGAATCAGCGACTGCCGAAAATTGAATCCCCCATCTTACATAAATATGCATGTGTGTATAAATATGTATAAATAAGTCGGTAACTACCTCCGTGGTGTAGTGGTTAGTGCCATGGACTCCTGATCCGGAGGTCCTGGGTTCGATTCCCAGGGGGGAAACACAAAGTTGATATTTGAGAATTTATCACTTTGTGAATTTTTCCCCAGTTTAGTTAGGACATTGCAGGCTGAATCACCTGATTGTCCGAAAAAGAAAAAGATTTCGTGCTTCGGAGGGCACGTTAAGACGTCGGTCCCGGTCGCTGTCTTTGATAGTGGTCGTTACTCAAACCATGTCAGAGGCCTGATAGTTGTGCTACTAGGCGGTTTAAAAACTTTGACACCAGGGTTCATCGGGTCGATAGACTCGATACCCACTCGACAGAAGAAGAAGAAGAATAAGTCGGTTCGTGCATGTCCATGTTAGCCTCCAATCACGTATGAGTCACTTTAAAACGGCAGCTCCGCCATGTGAGCTACAGCCGACGCCATTATATAATATACAGTGCATGAACTGTTTATCAGTAATATATGTTACACTTCGTGGATAATTTAAAAGGAAATGTCTAGAACTGCCAACTTAACAACCTTTCGTAACTTGATAACCTTTCGTTTCTTTTTTCATTTATCCAAAACCAAAAAAGCCTAATTAAAATGCTTCTCGAAAACCTGTGAGGTTTTATATGGGAAGCATGAACTTGTTTAATTAAATGTCATGGCCTTTAATTTGTGGAAAAGGCCATAATCATTTTTCCCCTAACCATCGCTTCACTATGATAATACTAAAAGCAATAAACGTATTGATGTATGTATGGAGAGCCCGATGGTGTAGTGGATAGGGCCGCTGCCTCCTGAGCGGGAGGTCGTGGTTCGAATCCCACCACGTACCACTGTGTTTTTCGGTTTTCGAATTTCATATGTATGTTTATTCGGCGCTTTTTCCGTGCTTCGGAAGGTCCCGGTTAATATCGTTTAATACCGTAGATATTATTCGTTAAGCCATTTCAGAGGCCATTGGCGGCTTGAAAACGCTGACCTAATCTAGGATTGGGTCTGGTTTCCCTTCTGGGTTGCAGAGGTCAGATGGCAGTCGCTCTGTGTAAAAACCAGTACTCTCGTTCAATCCCCTAGATTAGGTAGCTGACCCCGTAAGATACGGGATAAGGCTAGGGAGATGATGAATAAACGTATTGATGTACTCACACTTTGTTTCGAACTGAAATGTGGTAGGTTCAAATTAACTCAAACACTGCATTCAACAGAATTTATAAACAGTTTGGCCTGATGCATAATACACGCATGTTCTCACTAACTGACCTATCGTAAAAACTGTTTTGCGATTTCAGTTGCCACCACAGAAGATTGTTTTCCTACGAGTGTACCACTACGTTTCCTCCATGTGTAGATTGTGTTAGACTGTAGATGACTTTCACCAACACAATGCCTTGTTATAATCCATGGACTGCCAATAAAACACATGGAAACAATGCCAAGTTTAAGATAATCATCTACGATTCCCATCACTTTACAGTATATGTATTATCCTTTCATTGGAGCTGAAATCACTTATTTTAAGGCATAATATTGTACGTAAAGAATCATTCATTCTTTGAATGCGTTAACATGCATACATATAGTCACGCCTTTGTCCCTAATGGGGTAGGCAGAGCGTAAACAACCAAAGGTCGTTCCGCCTCGACTGACAAAGTTTTGAGGGTTATTTATGATAGATTTGTAGGTATATTGCTGTAGTGACAGGTTGTCAGCCCATCGCCTAAATTGCAATATACTGAAACCCTCAGATCCCTCAGCTGGCACATTCTATGTTTTTCTCTTGCTCCCAGTCCAGCACGAAAGAACGTTAACGAACTATAAATATTGTACTATCTATTGTATTATTTACTGACACCTTTATTAGTGACTTTTTTATATACTTACTTACGAAATTATGTAATTTTCAGGGCCCCTGGCTGTAATAGCATTCGCCTTTGTAGCTGGCAAGAACTGGTCTGACCAGGGCTGGGACCTGGAGGATAACCCGGTAGCCACCGCCTTCGAGATCTTCTGGATGCTTTTCGAACCTATGCTCTTTGGAGTCACCGGCGCTCAAGTTGTTGTAAGTTATCCTTCTTGTTCAATTAAAACACAAAAAAAATCATTCATGATTATGAAAAGTTACCAAAAGGTAAAAACTATGTAATATTTTGCGTTCTAGTAACAGGTCAATGCTGTCCCGATCCTGAGATCGTCAATTCAATTTCCACTGGGGGAAAACAAAGTTATTATTTGTACCTTTTTTACTTGGTGAGATATTCTCCAGTTTGGTTAAGACAACGTAAGCTGAATCATTTGTCTGAAAATATTACGTGCTTTGAAGGTCGAGCTGGCGGTCCCGGTTATGCCTTTACCTTTGATAGTTGTCGTTACAGAGACATATAAGCTGCGCTACTAGACGTTTTTTAAAACATTCATTACAGATCAACGAGCTGCCAGTCCACCTGGTGCTGGTGGGCAGCGGTATCCTGCTGACGTGCATGGTGCTGCGAGCGCTACTGACCACCGGGGCTGCCGTCAGAAGTAACCTCAACACCAAGGAGAAGTTCTTCGTTGGACTCGCGTGGATGGCCAAGGCTACTGTCCAGGTAATTTACTTGTTTTTATTGAGCGGGGCTTTGACTTTAATCTTGACCTTGACCTTGACCTTGACTTGAAAAATATACCTACTGCTTAAAGTGACCTTAATTTGACCGCAGTACAACATATTTTATTTGAAGTAAAGACTAAGTTTCCAACATACTTACTTTCCCTATTGGTACGCCGTAGCAAGCTTTGCAGATGCTACGAAAAGAAATGTATGGATTACTTCACATTTTTTCCTTATTATTTCATTTATTTTAATTTGTAATGCACACACTTTATAGAAAGGCAAAACTATTTAAAAAGTATAATAATTTTATAACCGAAATATTTTATCACCTTTTAGTTTAGCACTCATTATCAAAAAAGTAAAATGTCCTTTACTCAATTCTTTTCTTCCTAAATTTTGAACACAGACTTTTTTTTAGAACACAGACTTTATTTTCAGGCTGCATTAGGTCCAGTCGCCCTAGACGAGGTTAGGAAGATGACAGGCATCGAGGGCGGCCCTTCAGCCGAGCTGATCAATTACGCGGAGACCGTGGTTACAATCTGCATCCTGTCCATCGTTATCACAGCGCCCATCGGAGCCATCGTCATCACCATCGCAGGGCCGAGGCTACTGTCAAAGACCACTAAGCCACCAGTACTTGAAGGTATGTGGATATCATACACGAAGCAGTTTTGTTTGACATTATACAAGGCAAAGATCTTGGAATCAAATATTATCTCTACAGACAGAGTAATTTTACGTATTTTGTAAATTTTTATTTGATTCAAATATCTTACCTATAAGTATATTCGGATTAAAGGATAAATAAAACGCCATATACAAAAATAACAATAAACTATTATATACTTACTCATAATTAAAATCAGAATAGTTTATACAACATATCGAATTCTAAGTCAATTTTCTAGGGCTATTTTTTATTACTAATGTTGAGGATAGGAAAAATACTCGGGACGGTCTTTGGTTGGGTCGAAATTGGGTCCACTTGTTTTACTGGGATAGTTAAAATGATTTTGGTCAGAAGGGAATGGCGCTAAATTTTGGGAGTTAGGATTTTGAGGTCCGTTTTGGTCCGAAGGGAACGGAGCTAAATTTGATCCATAAGGAGATCCAGGCTGAGGAGTTTGTCCATTGAAGGGAGCCAAATTTGATCCGTGTTGATTATAGGGCGATCCAGGTTGAGGAGTTTGTCCATTGAAAGGAGCCAAATTTGATCCATGTTGATTATAGGGCGATCCAGGTTGAGGAGTTTGTCCATTGAAAGTAGCCAAATTTGATCCATGTTGATTATAGGGCGATCCAGGTTGAGGAGTTTGTGCATTGAAGGGAGTCAAATTTGGTCCCTGTTGATTATAAGGAGATCCAGCTTGAGGAGTCTGTCCATTGAAGGGCGCTTGATATCCAGGATTATAAGGGGAGTTGTTGTAGTTGGTATTGCTGTTATACGGGCTAACTCCACCTGATGATGGATTAGTTGGGTATGGCGAGAGATTCTGACTGGGGTTACCAGAGGGATAGGTATTTGGACTGGAGTTGTTAAATGACGGATTGTATGAGGGATATGGCTTAGTATTATCGTACGTTGGAGGTCTTTCTGAAGGATAGTGCGACGAATATGGGTTTGGTTGTGAATTATTATAAGGAGAAGGATAACTATTAGGATAAGATGGATTAGTAGGGGGTCTTTGGCTTGGGTTATATGACGGATAATTATTAGGGCGAGAATTATTATTCGATGGATAACTATTAGGATAAGATGGATTAGTAGGAGGTCTTTGGCTAGGATTGTATGATGGATAAGTATTAGGGCGAGAATTGTTACTAGATGGATAACTATTAGGATAAGATGGATTAGTAGGTGGTCTTTGACTTGGGTTATACGCCGGGTTGTGACTTGGGTTTTTTGTGGGATAATTATGATGCTGTGAATTATTATAAGATGGATTAGAGCGCGGTATTACCGTGGGGTTATTGTACGGGTAACTCCCTGGATAACCTTGCGCGTTGGAATTATTATATGGTGGTCTGTAAGGAGGTTTTTCGCTCCTATCGTAAGTTGGTAGTCTATTTGGATAACCTGAAGTACTATTTGATGGATTATATGGCTGAGGGCTCTTACTAGGATTGTAGGCTGGATAATGAGGATAGGAATTATTACTTACTGGCGGTCTTTGACTCGGATTATACGATGGGTGATTTGATTGTGTATTATTATATGGACTTTTGCTTGGATTATAAGCTGGGTTGTAGGATGGTTGTTGATTTGGGTTATATGCCGGAGGACGCTGACTTGGGTTGTAAGGAGAAGAATTGTTATGGGTTGGATAATAAGGTCGTGAAGCTTGTCCCGGATATGTAGGGTTGTAATTTGGATATTGCGCATTTGATGGCAAATGTGGATACAACGATGAATATCCTTGTCCTGATTGTCTGGCAAATCGAAGTTTCTTGGACACACTGCGAGAAGATCTCACTTCCATCGGCTGTTCTTCTTCTTTGACATTTTCTCCAACAGGCTGCTCTGATTTAGTTTCAACAAATGAAACTGGAGTAACACCAATTTCGTCCACCAAATTTTTGTATGCACTGTCTAGTTCCAAGGTGTCCTGTAGTGAATCAAATTCAATAATGTCCGCACTTTCTGCTGTTGCTTTAGATTGGGCATGTTCACTTAATAATAAAGTCACAAATAAACATATAACGCCATGGACAACTTTTCCCGGTGGAATCATTTTGACTACTAATTTGTTGTTGGTTGCTTTATCATAATTAAACAAATGTCCAGATAAACCTCGACCCTGTTATCATACAGCTCAATGTCTGACCAAGTATAAGACACGAACAATATTTACTAAGACGTAATTCCCACTAACGTGCAATTTATAGATTTCTCCAAGGAAAAATATTGTTTATCCTCATGGCTAGTTTAATGAGCAGAATAAATAAAACGAGATATGTCATCGACATATACCTACATAACGATGATTGGACATACGATGCGGATGTTTCACATTATGCTTGGGACATAATCATAACAGTCCAAATTGATTGATTGAAGATGGCGTCAATGACTGTACCGGTCAAGGTTTTGAAAATATACGTAAAGATCTTCTTCATCTTATCGTCCAAGTTGTCATCCAATTTGGGAAGAATGATCATCAATTTTGTATATCACGTGAAAATTGAACCCACAAAGGCTTGTTCGATTGCCCAAAATTGTACTTGACTAATGGGTATATATCTATGTAGTCGCTTGTACTTAGTTTATGTATTATACGTAATGTATTTAGGATACTTATTTGACTAGGTTTGCACTATCCCTTCTAGCGCTACGCATTTTTCTTTCACCCAAAGGTTGCCTGAAAGACATTACTACCTTAGCAATAAGGCCGCCTATGTTGTACTTGTCTTTTGCTGTTGTGTTGTATGCTTTGCTTTCTTACGTGCAATAAAGTATTTCCTTTTATGCTGGGAAATTCCATGCATGACTGGGAACGAGAGAAAAACATAAAATGTGCCAGCTGCATTTCCTCCCGGGCATGCTGTAGAAACCAGCTAAGGGATCTGAGGGTTTCTATTATTAATTAATTAATTCAATTTAGGCGATAGACTGACAACCTGTCACTATAGCAATATACGTAAAAATGTATTTGAAATAATCCTCAAAACTTTGTCATACGTGGCGGAACGACCTTTTTTAGGTCGTACACGCTCTGCCTACCCCATTTATTACAAGGGATTAAGGCTTGATTATATGTATGTATGTAATAAAGTATTTTTATTTATCTTATATCGTATTGTTGCAGGTTGGCGTCGATCACACAGACCCTCTATCCGCGACATCTCCATCATCGACGAGGAGGACACGGGCGAGCGGGACGCGGAGTCTGACGACGTCACCGTCACCCCCGCGCACCCCTCCGCCTTCAGCACCCCCGCGCCCATCACCGTGCAGCCCAACCACCGCACCTGACCGCACATCTACCGCCCGCTCCACTGCTACTTCTTCTACGCCTGCTATAACACGGGCTATAGGTTTGCCACAGCAGCACGCTTCCGTGTGGCGTCCTCTATGCATTTCAATGCGTACTACGCCTTGCGAACCCCCAAGAAACGAAGAAGAAACAAAGGAGAAATTCAGTATATAAAACATTCCGTATGATTTAAGTTGGTGGAAGCGCGCTGTCGCTATGGCCATTCTGTGAAACTATTTTCCAGTGTCAAAGAGATTGTTAATCACAAATCGATAGATTTGCATTAATTGTACATATTTTAGTAGTTTGTAAGTAATATTTTAATGCGAATGCCGATTTTAACATTCGAATAAGTGTATCTGTTACCATAGATATACAATTTTAGGTAGGTATGTTAAATTGTACAACCTTTCCCCAATCACACAATGTTATATCACTTTATATGGCATAGGTCTATGTACGAGAACAGTATAACTTGTTAGCAAAAATCCGATGAATGTGCACATATAAATATGCCATCAGATTGTAGGCATTTATACCTACGTCACTACTTAGGTACACATAAAAATGTTAGAGTATTTAGCGGGTCTTAGTTTTAGAAGAACACTGTTATTGATTCATGTGATATTCTAGTATATTGAAGAATTTATGAATGAAGTATTTGAATTTGAAATGCTAACATTGTTAAAGTTTGTAGTACTTACGTATTTATAGTAGATTATAAAATATTTTCAACATAGAAGAAAATATTTATTTTTGTAATTTTAATCAATATATTTATGAAAATCAGTATTGTCGTTGTTATCATACCTTTATCACAATATTGTAGTATGTTTTAATATTTAATGGTACAAATTTTATTATTATTAAGTACTTAAGTGAATAGACTGGCTGATTTATATTCACTGCACAGGTGTAGAATTAATCAAAGCAAGCCATGTAATATTGCCTTATAAATTTCAGCACAATATTCGTGATAGAACCAAAAAAACCGTCCAAAATATAAATGGAATCCAATATATGTTTGCTCGATATATCTTATTAAAACATTAACGTGATAAATGGGACCACTAATGGATATGAGCATATTTTATTAAATCACCTTTCATGTCCCATAATGTACACTACTTACCACCTATGTGTGAAATAAAAAATGAAATTATTATTGAATTTTATATTTTTGTTTCATTTCAAAGAAATCCTTAAACATAACTTAGTACTAACATAATAATAAGTATTTTAAAGAGGAATAATTTGTATGTTTTTATTTTGAGGCTATTTAAAACATTTTAAGCAAATTGATTAGTAAACATAAAAATCATACCGGGTGCAAGGGACAGCGTTACTAAACAACTTCCACCAAGAAACTATTTAAGGAAGTAAAAGAAATGGCTTTTCCATACAAAATGTCCACCTCGATCAGACAATTTTAATTTTTAATTTATTAGCTGTCCCTTACACCCCGTACACAACTCATAATCATTTTGTCGATTTCATAATTACCAATGATATTTTAAGAAAGATACGTTACGTTCATACTGCACGCACATTTTAATTGTTCCGCGACACATATACATACATATTTATATTGCATATCTAAACAAACGCTTAGTGCGACACAAAATAGGCAAAGCGTAAGAGTGAAACAGATAGCTATTTGTAATCATTGCAGCCTTGAATATAATTTAACTTTTTTTCTCACTTCGCAGCTCGCAGCTCGATTGCCTACAATGGTCACAATTAGGACCATTTGACGGCACGAGTTTCGCGCGTTGGTATCGTATCTACCTATATATAATATCATTGATTATTACCATCAGAAATATTACATCTAAACATATTAATCATAATAAGAAGTAGAATGGAATGAATACATAAGTCCTATTCTTATTAAATATAAATGTTGGTAGGTACTCGAACATTGGAGGCAATTCGTATGAGCACAAAATCACTAAGGCTCGTATTTATAAACCGATATCAAACTTGAGAGCAATATTAAGTATGGATTTGACAGGCCAGTTAGTACTGAAATGACATTTCTGATACGAACTGAAACTCGCTATCACTCATGAGAGCTGATTATAAATACGGCCCTAAGTTTTGACTAAAATCGTTACCTGTTATTTTCTATCCTGAAGAACAGAAAGAGACGGCAACAATTTCTAGTTAAGATTTATTTAAGTTGTGTCCTCAAAGAATCGGTACCAATATGCTGCAAAAGGGTCATACTTTGTGCTGCCACAAACGTTTGAAGTTTTCTGGAAACTAAGCTGTGTTGTGTTATATTTTTTTCGTAAAATACAAATATTTTTATATCTAACTAACCATTTCTTTTCTTTGAACTAGGTACATTTAAATTTTACTGAAAAATATTTTTTCCTAATCAACATAACACTAAATTTTATTAACTATAAAAATACAAACTATTATGTAAAAGCTCAGTATACTTATTCTATGACTAGATATGCTAAATACATAAAGCGATGGCCACATATCATTATGAACTAACAACAAAAAATAAAACATACTACGATCCTATAAACCACACATAGGTATTCTTGTAAATGATAGATAACCAAATCAACCGCAATACGCAAAGAGATTTGTTTTGTAAAAGTTCTTTATCGAAAAAGGAGAACGTCAAATAATGAATTCAGGATGAATTTTCCGTAATAAAAATATTTGTTATACTAGGTATAGTCAAGAAAATAGGTCACATTTGACAACTCTTAAACTAGAGCCATGAAGAAAAGTCAAATGTGATTATGTTTGAAAATTATTTTATGTAAAAGATCGCAGTACTTTTATTTCATCATAATTTTCCTCCCAACGTTAAATTGATTGAATGTCATTATTTACAAGCAAATTTAATAAGTAAGTATATGCTTGCATGGCTAATGGGTTTTAGATCATAACTTATAACAATGGGCAGTAAAGTTACTTAGATCATCTAGGTTCGTGATTAGTTATTACTTAAGTGACAGTACAGCAGTCATAATCTAAATTCATAATATAGAGGAAAATAATTTAGCTATCTCATGCAGGTAGGTGTGGTCATTCCACCCAAGGAAAATATAATTGAAATATGAATAATTCTTGACAAATCGAACAAAACCTTCAAAAATCGATTCTATATTTTTTATTTTGAATTTAATATTTTCGTTAGGAATCCAGTGTAGTAGTTACTTTGTTGGTTCTTTTTCATCCCTTTTTCAATCAGCGTATCCCATTAAGTATAAAGGCGTGATTATATATGTATGTAAGTATATGTAGATGATGGATTTGCACTATGAATAGTTAAAAGTCAGCTACTTTAACTATATCTGAAATGGGAAGTAAATAGTTAGCAAACAAATGATCAGGCCCGCTTGACGTCTGCAGGCAGAGACGTTCTCAGGGTCGCCCGCTCATCACTACTGATGGTCCGGGACAGGAAGGTCGAGGAAGTCCTGCCTGATGATGAGGTGCCATTTTTCTGCGCGTCCGGCTTGACCAACCCTGTTAGACGATTAGTACATTAATGACGTCATACGTGTCACAGCCGGGAGGAAGCACGTGCGATACACCATTAGGCTGCTCTACTACATTTTGGATATTGCTTCAGTTCTATAAGGTACCGCTGTCTTTTCCTGCTTTGGGTCAAGGTAGGTTCAAGAGCAAGCAAAAGAGTATCATATCACGGAAGATATTGTAAGTACTATGTATATTGTTGATACGATTATATTCTTGGTCATGGACAGACAATAGTGTAATAAATATGTAGGTAAAATCTATTAATAGGATGGCTTAAAGTAATTTAACGCTCATTAAGAGAACATTTCTTGAAGTTTAAGTTTAATATCGCACCGCAGTTTCACCCGCGTCTAAATGAGTATTCCGGTAGGAGTAAATTCAGTCCCCTAGATTTAAAAAACAACAAAACCAAAAAAAAAGTAGTAGAACATCCTGTAATGACAATAAAGTGTACTTAAATTAGCACTACAGTGCAATCTATGATGCAGTAAGTGCTTTCGATAATGTCATGTCAATAATATCAGAGTCGAGAATGAGATAGATAAAACATCTAACTACAACTAGAGTTAATCAGCTGTTAAATAAAACAACATTATTGCATTAGGCAGTGAAAAGGCCACGATAAAAGTAGCGTTAGTTAGTTTTAAGTCGATCCCATAGTAATTTTAGAGATCAATTTGATTATAGATAAATACGTATAGAAAGTAAGGTAGCGTTAAAAATTAATATATACTTGTGTCTTTCGTTGGGGGACCACAACCTGAAAATAGGCATACATTGCGCTGAAAAATCATGTCTGATTGATAAATCTCACTTTTTTATGACTTTATAAAATGTTAATATTTTTTGTAGCTCTCAGTCAAGCATGAAAGTTGGTAGATATATTATTTCAAATTTTCATTAAAAAATCTAGATAAGAAGAATATTGGATAACAAAATAACTAAAGGATTTCTTACCTAGCCTCTTCTTGATCAAGAAGTAGACTTTTGGCTTGAAAACTAGTAGTAGGAATATGAAGACTCCTTGCAACTGATTGATGAGGTCAATGGCCGACCACAGCCAAGGAGGCTCTCTGAACAATGTGGACAGCAGTTCGGAAATCCAACCGGCTCCCATTACCACCCATAGCTTCCCGGTTAATAGGTATCTGCAAGCATAGATATTATCGTATCGTAACGTATTCATGATACAAAAATCCGGCCACAAAATGAGGAGTATCTCCTCCTGCGATTTGCCTTATTTTCATAAAACTCTGCATAAAGAAAAATAAGCTTATAGCTTGTTTTCAATACATCGTAGTTTTGTAGAATTTAAAAATATTAGGTAATTTGACAGGCTCAATTCATCGTATTATCAATAGAGTTATATTTCTTAGTACTAAATCTGTCATATTTCTTTGACTGTTCCTTACGTACGGAGCTAGGATCACCATTGGCACCCCTCTGATTTGACGTAGGAGCATTGCCTTGCCAAGCCCTATCTTATTTTATATATTACGAGTATATGTCAACATTTTTGGACTTACTTGGCTCGATCTAATCGGAAGCGTTTCTTAGCTCGGTCGCCCACTGACCCTGCTTGGAGTCGATGCACCTCCGACTTGACGCGAGAACAGTGTCGAGCTGTCAGTACCCAAAGTATCAGATTCACGCTGGTCACTATGCCCATTGGCACCACGAAGAATATGTAGTGTGGCCAGTCCGTCTTCAGGTTTTGCTCTGTGGTTTAAAAATACTTATATTAAAACAAGTGTGGAAAATCCCAACATTAAAAACTGAAGACTAAAATTTACCTATTCTTTTGTCTTTATCTTTACCTCAACTGAATCGTATTTGAAGGAAAAATTGCTCAATATTATCGCATCATTAGGATCCTATTAAACTTTATGATGAAATTCAAAGAAAATTTTAGAGAAAAGCAAATATTAAAGGAAAGACACGAAGAAATGGTGGGTTTCTCTTCTAAATTTAGAACTCTTAGGCTCGTATTTGTAAAGCTATCTCAAGTTTGAGAGCAATATTAAGTACGGATTTGACAAGCCATTTTGTACTGAAATGATATTTCTGATACGAACTCAAACTGGCTGTTAATCTCAAGTGCAGATTATAAATACGGGCCTTAAAAAATGGCTCACAAAAAAAAAGTGAAAGGTATATAAACTCACCACTACTAAACCAACAATAATTCCGTCCCATGTTGGCGTCCAGCAAATCTGACACATGGTAGGTGTCTAACATGTACATGATCAGGGTAAGCAGCATGGTGATGCCCCAAGCGTATAGAGAGTACCACAGGAACCGTCGACGTTCTGAACTCGACTTGCGAAGCACTTGCACTGATCGCATACTCCTGAGGACAAAATAAAAACATTTTGTTTGTGGTCAAACTTTTTAGGGAAATCTTAATTCTAAACCAGCCAGGTCGACGAAGTTACCTATACATACTTATTATTTAAGATAGATGTAACGAAACCCTAGTTTATTTCAATCTTATTTAAGTTACAAGATCTGTTTTCATCCCTAAATTATTGTAAAAAAGTTAAGGAAATAGTTTAAAAGGACGGGTTATAACGAACGACACTGTCTGGGCTCCTAGTTGTCTACGAAAATCAGAAAAACCCAACATTCATAGTATTACAGCGGAACATCGACACACAGGTACATTAAAAATAATATTGATGGCTTTTAGTTCGAAAATAACTGACAGCAACTAAGGTGAAAACAAAGAACTATTCTCGAACTCGTTTCAGTTATGCAAAGAAAAACCCGCTAATGTATGTTTTCCGGTAAAACATTAATGTAGCCGCATAATATACACTGCGAAATTGATATGGTACCTACATAGTCGTTATGTTCTGGCTATCAATTTTATTTTACTCCGGAAGTAAAGTTTTTCTAGGTCTACCTAAAATTAATAATAATTTCATTTATTTCAATGTAAAAACATCAAATGCTCCTGTGTTTATTTATTAAATACTAAAATATCATTGGTTGTTGAAATACTTTAGTCGTAACGCAAGGGAAGGGCTTTCAACCACCTGAACGCTTTAAACGGGCGTGCAATGCTCCGGTAGAGTTTACATGACGTGGTGTATAATTAAACAAGATTGGTTTCTGAGGTTACTGTTATGTTTTAGGACGAAGTACTGAATGCACCCTATATTCGGAACATAGATATCAAACATAGTCAACGAAACTGAACAACTTTCACCGGGAAATTCATTTAGGAGATTAAAAAAAATACCTTCCCATTCAAAATGACCACCTCGATCAGACAATTTGTATGAAAAAGCAAACTTTTTTTCACATCAAGAAAAAAACGTGCTGATAATTGTTCAGTATCGTTGACTGAGCAACCCCTATCAGTATGCGGGACGCTGTTCCTTACACCCGGTATAATAATCGTATCTATACACCTACTACCAAACATAGCGGTACTTCCATGTTGTATTCCATGCTATATATCATGCATGCTGTAAAAACCAGCTAAGGGACCCGAGGGTTTCAGTATATTGTAATTTAGGCGATGAGCTGACAACCTGTCACGTGTGTGTGTATTTCACTGCTATCAGTCCCCGGAAAAGTCTTTGCCAAAGTTCTTCTGTACCGCCTTATGGAACTTTCAGAAAAGATTCTGCACGAAACCCAGTTTGGCTTCCGACCTGACCGAAGCCTGTGAGGCAATTTTCTTAGTGCGTCAACTCCAAGAAAAAAGCAGAGAACAGGGTCAAAGTCTATATCTCTGTTTTGTTGACCTTGCGAAGCTTTTGACAGCGTCTCTCGAAAAGCCCTCTGAACTTTTTGAAGTTTGTGCGACTTTTGCGACTTCTACAGGATGACATGTCGAGCTGCATAGATACCAAACATAGTCAACGAAACTGAACAACTTTCACCGGGAAATTCATTCAGGAGTTAAAAAAAATTACCTTCCCATTCAAAATGACCACCTCGATCAGACAATTTGTATGGAAAAGCAATTTTTTTTTCTGGAAAAATACGTGCTGATATTTGTTTCGTTGACTGAGCAACCCCTATCAGTATGCGGGACGCCCTTACACCTCGTAAATTAATCGTATCTATACCTACTACCAAACATAGCGGTACTTCCATGCTGACCTGGGAGCGTGAAAAAAACATAGAATGTACCAGCTACATATGCTCCCGGGCATGCTGTAAAAACCAGCTAAGGGATCCGAGGGTTTCAGTATATTGTAATTTAGGCGATGGGCTGACAACCTGTCACTACAGCAAATCTACTGCGGTATTTCACTGCTATCAGTCCCCGGAAAAGTCTTTGCCAAAGTTCTTCTGTGCCGCCTTATGGAACATTCAGAAAAGATACTGCCCGATACCCAGTTTGGCTTCCGACCTAACCGAGGCACCTGTGAGGCAACTTTCTCAGTGCGTCAACTCCAAGAAAAAAGCAGAGAACACGGTCTGTATCTCTGTTTTCTTGACCGTGAGAATGCTTTTGACAGCGTCTCTCGAGAAGCCCTCTGGACAGTGCTGGTAAAAGTTAGGATGCACGGAGAAGTTTGTGAGACTTTTGCGACTTCTACATTATGGCTGCGTCGCTATAGACGCTGAACAATCAGGCATTTTCTTTTCCCCGTCACCTGTGGGTTAAAGCAAGGGTGTGTTCTAGCGTCCACTTTGTTTGCGTTATACTTCTCGGTGGTAGTTCGTGAAGTCTTGCAATCGACTTCTGAAGGTGTCCGCATCCGTTTTAGCACCGATTGAAATCTTTTTAATTAGGCTAGACTGAAAGCTCGCACAAAAGTGTCATACGCCTTAATTACGGATATAATCTATGCGGACGACTTGTGCTTTGTAGCTGAATCGACTGACTGCCTGCAACGGCTTATGTCGGGATTTCACGAGTGCTATAGAAAATTCGGCTCAAAGGTAAGTGTCAAGAAGACGGAAATGATGTAACTTGACGTCCTCGGTCGTGAGACACTGGCTGTTAACGTCGGCGACGACGTGCTGAAGCAGGTACATAAGTTTCGTTATCTGGGAAGCACAATGACTTCAAAGTGTGACCTCGATATTAAAGTCAATAGCAGAATCGGTGCCACAGCAGCAGAATTCAGTAAGCTGAATAGTCGAAGTTTTCAGCTCACATGACCTTAAGCTGGCCATACAAATTTCCATTTATATGGCAATTGTGCTGCCCAATATTTTGTACTCTTCTGAGACATGGACCGGTTACCGTCATCACATTCGCACACTGGACCGCTTTCATCTTAAATGTTTGCGTAAGATCCTTAATATCAGATGGTCTAACCGTGTGCGGAACACGGAAGTTTTAAGACGAGCCAAAAGGAAAGGCATTGAAACCTACCTCATGCGGCGACAACTCCGTTGGTGTGGACATATCTCGCGGATCTCATATATTTCAATAAAAAATGACCCATAACTATTCTAAGGATAGGTCACGTCACTCTTAACTCATCGGAACAGATGGTGGATCAGCGAGTGGCAAAGCGCATTTTCTATAGTGAACTTAAGGAGTGCAAGCGTAAGCAAGGCGGACAACTCCTCAGGTACAAATATGTGCTAAAGCGTCACATGAAGAGGTGTAGCATAGAACCATCGCATTGGGAAAGGCTAGTAACCGGCCTGAATGGAGATCCCTGTTTAGATCCAAAATTCAAGATTTTGAAACCGGTCGCTGCTCTGAGCTTGATGCCGAGACGCGATGAACTGAAAACGTCCACCTGCGGCGATTAGTTACAATTACGTCAATGGAGTGCTCACGTGCCCGCAATGTGGGAGGATGTTTTCCAAAAAGATTGGCTACATAAGCTACATGCGATCACACAAACGCCAACTGTTAACGAGTTGAAGCTGTCGCGGTGGCCGAAATCGGTCTGGAGCAATATATATATACATATATATACACAGCAAATCTATTTTAAATAACCCTAAAAACTTTGTCGGACGTGGCGGAGCGACTTTTTTTTGGGTCGTGTACATTCTGCCTGCCACATTGGGTATGGAGGCGTGATTATATGTAAAGCAATAACGTCAAACTAGTAACCAGCCATCAATATCCATTAGTTTTACTGTCTTCCATTAATTTCTCGTCCAGTTCGTCACGGCAGGGATTAACAGGCTTAGCTATGCATTCGGCTATGAGATAAAATATATTCATACTTATGATGAGTCTGATAATGGTGTCGATGTGGTTGGGACACGACTAAGGGCCGTATTTAAAATCAGCTCTCATGAGTAACAGCGAGTTTGAGTTGGTATCAGAAATATCATTTCAGTACAAACTGACCTGTCAAATCTATACTTTATATTGCTCTCAAGTTTGAGATTGCTTCGTAAATACGAGCCTTAGTTTCAATATGTTTTTCTGTATTTTTTTGTCTAGGATAACAGAAAAGGGCGGCAGTCAACTTATTTTAATTCTTTGAAATAAGAAAAAATTGCACGTAGTCGCATAGCATTTTTGACAAATTGTAACAAATAAATGTCATATTAATCCTTTGAAAATGTTAAATTAATTCTTACTAACAGCTCTAAATGATATGACAGAGAAACTTGTTTAATTCGTGTGTCAATCGAATGTATACCAATATAACAACAAATTTAATTCTGTGACACGACAAAGTCAGATCAGCTATTTCTGAAACTACATAGCGAGTTAACAATATAAGTTAGAACATTTGCCAGATGGTTATTGTAAATAAATTATCATTAGGCGCTCTACTTGTATTATGATATGACGTTATTAGTATTACATATAAATTCTAAATAATTAAAAGACTTCATTAAAAAAAACGTTTTAGTAGGTTACGTTCCGCACATGTCACTGGCGGAATCATAATGAAAGCGCCATATACAATGAATTGAATTACGTGGTAGGTACTTGCAAAAACGCTTTTTTATGTCAACCCACATTTAATACAGAAAAGGCACATCCATGAAAACCTGAATCTGAAAACGCCGGAGGTGACGCAATATTCTGCTAGCGTAATTTCTGAATATTGCAATTTAGGCGATTTTCTGACAACCTGTCAATACAGCAATATACCTACAAATCTATTTTAAATAACCCTCAAAACTTTGCCAGACGTGACGGAAAGCCCTTTGTTTAGGTCGTTTACGCTCTGCTTACCCCATTAGGGATAAAGGCGTGATTATATGTGTGTATCTAATCACGGCGAACGTCCCCCCCCCCCCACCGTGACGGAGTTGTGGGGTTTTCAATTTTTTTATTATGGGAATATTCTTTTAATGTTCTGATTTGTATCATGTGGTGGTACCAATATATAACAAAAAATATTGAAAAGTACCACATACAACAGGAACTACATTTAAAAAAATCCCATACAAAAAAAGTTATATTTCAGTCTGCGCGTCGTAACTTGTAACGACATCTTAAGGTAGTTCGATGAGCTTAAGGTCGCCGCCATAAGTAATAAATTTATTGTGTCTCAAATACTAATCAGTATTTTAATTAACACTTCAAACATTTAAAAAAATCGGAAGTAATTCTTCATTAGATAGCTTACATACATACATACATAAATTCATGCCTTTTTCCCTTACGGGTAAAACGCTTAGTGAAAGCTTTTACACCACGTCTGCCGAATATTGGGGGCAATTTTAGATGGTAATGTGTATCGCTATAGTGACAGGTTGTCAGCCCATCGCCTAAATTACAATACACTGCGACCCTCGAATCCATATTGCTGACTTCTACAGCATGCCTGAGAGGAAGGGCAGCTAGAACATTCTATGTTTTTCTTTCGCTCCCAGTCCAGCATGGAAGTATAGATAGCTTCATTATTCTTAAATAGCTTCGTTAATTAGGTACATGGTTTTTGTAGCACAATATACCTAAGGCCAATGGGACTTCTTTATATACCTATATTTAATACTTAGAATAGACACCAGATATCGTTAGTACGTGGTGGGATTCGAACCACGACCTCCCGCTCAGGAGGCAGCGGCCCTATCCACTACACGATCGGGCTCTTACGACCCTTTACATATTACAATGTTAATAAAAACCGAAATATTTTATATCCAGCGAATCGTAAACATGACATCATAATTTGAATAGCGACGTTAATTACATGGTTTTTGTAGCACAATAAGTCCGTTGAGACAATGACGCGAATTAATTTAGGATTCGTCCGTTTCCACCGCACCCATTATGTAAAGAGCAATAGACAAAGTGACTTTTTCTATCACGCCTCTTTTCATTAACATCAATCCTCATTTGAACCTCGCATAAGCCTGCAAATGCTTTTAATTACAAATCCAAAATAGCATTTAATGTGATTCTATTACCTACGTCCATCCTAATTAGTGCTTGTTATAATTCCCACCCACACGTGTCACCAAAATTAACTAAATGAGTAACAGAAATTAAATGAAAAAGGTAAGACACGATTTTAATTAAGGTCACTTCGGAAATATTTGTCAAACTGAAATTACTGTTGGCAAGTACGTACATACAACATATATAAAATCAAGCCTTTATCCGTAATAGGGTAGGCAGAGCGCCGCATCTGACTAAGTTATGAGGGTTATTTAAGATATATTTGTAGGTATACTGCTGTAGTCACAGATTTTCAGCACATCGCCTAAATAGCAATATACAGAAACACTCAGATCTCTGAGCTGGTTTTACAGCATGCTCGGGAGGAAATGTAGCTGGCACATTCTATATTTTTCTCTTGCTCCCATTCGAGCATGGAAGAATGTTGGTAAGTAGAATCATTTAATTCATTGATCGGCGCCGGTCTGGTCGAAGTAGGCGTGCCGAACATATTTAGGATATGGGTCAATATATAAACACTTAGAAAAGATGGAGTGGACGCGAAACCAAACACCAATTTTCATGAAAATGAAATAGGCTTACTCTGCCAAGTTATCAATTTCCTACAGAAACCTGGGTTAATGTTCTTTCGACTCTAATTAATGTACATATTTGTCATATGTATCAATATTCTATGAAAAAACCAACATGTCAATAGCTATTATATATTCTGTGTTCAAACGTCCATCCATTACAATTTGTAGAGTTGTGATAAAATACTGCTCTGCAAAATAAGTTTTATGTATCATTGTTCATAAATATTGTGAAACTTTAAGCAAATACCTATGTACTGATTAGTTAGGTACAAGCCGACTGGTTTATCTGTCGATACGTTGACCGAGACAACATCAAACATTTGCTCACTTTGAGAGAACACGGTATACATCAATACAGCTCATCCAAACCGGACACGCCATACGGCGCTTGTTTCTGTACGAGCTTTTCGAACTAATTTCTAACATTTATACATATTTCTATAAGAACGTAAGAATTTCAACAAAGTCTGCGTAAACAAAACATACATTGAGAGTTATGAAGGTGGGGAACATTTCGTTAGTCATCATCGTATGGTGGAGTATCACGTAGGTTGGACTCTTGAACGCTATATCACATAGAGCAACTTATTAATTTGTTCCATGAAGGCAAAAGGCTGTTCTACGAAACTTCCTACGCTCTTATATCGAGCTAGACTTGATGTCTTTCAGCACTTTTGTAGAGTACGAAGAAACTCTTTAACGTCAATTTCTGGTGAAAATATTATTTTTTATTTCACAGTTCATTTAGTTTGGCGGAAGCATAAATCTAATGTGTTATCTTAGATCTTCTGGTTTCCTAAAACACAGTTCATTACTTTCGTACTGTTACTACGTTAATTACGTAAATAAGTTGTTAGGTGAACCCTGATAATTTATAGGGAATATTTTGTAATCAGTGATTGAAAACCGGTTTAGTGATAGGCAGCGAGATCTTATTCCAAAATAAAGGACCTAAGTTTAGGTTTCTGCTACGCTTTGAATGTGCTCGTCAAAAAATCAAAGTTCCCACACTCAAAACTGGAACATCAAAATATTGAAGCTCATACAAATCGCAAATATTACAGTCGAGATTATTTGTTTAAGTAAGCGGAGGCCTCACCCGAATGTCCACCAGATGTCGAAGCACATCACGTTGAGCCAGAAGAACGCCGCCACAAACCCGAAGTAGATCCCGTACCCTGGACAAACAACACGTGGTCTCAGACTAGCTTATGGGAGCTTTTGATTTTGTGGCCATAATTGATAGTAGTCACTAGGTATCATTTTTCTTTTTCATATATTAGGTCATTTTAAATTAATTTCTGGGATCATAGAATGCAAAATACAGAATCTGTAATTGACGGACAACATTAGTAGTAATCGATAATTCCTTGGGCAAAATAGATAAATTTTCATTACTACAACACACTTTTAAATGTTATACCAAAGTTTATTTTTAACGACGTATTCAATGAAAATTGTGTTCTTCCTAGAAATATAATTTACATGCATGCAATATGTAGAATGTAGACATTACATGTAATATGTATGGAATTATTTTTCTTTCCATGAATAATCTCACAAACATGGGCGTAAAATAAGCAAACACACGCAGCCTCTATAATGATGAGTCAACCTTGGGCAGACAATATAATAACTTACGCAAATGACACTTCATACATGAAATTTCGAAAGCTTCTTATCAAAGCACTTAGTTATTGTAAAAACAATCAAATTTTCAAGGAAAACGTGAATCCACAGAACCAAGACAGGTGTGGTAACTCAACATCTTTAACATTACATACAACAAATAGCCTTTGTTCCTAAATTAGGTATCGCGCCTCGTTATTTATTATCATGTTAACATTGATATACGTATAAATTTGCCATAGATTCATGTAAAACACAAGATTATCTCAAATATACCAATATTAAATGAAACGATAATTGTCCTTTCGCAGAACAATATTGGAATTACTGGAATTAATCTCTACAGACATTGTTTTTTTACATCGTTTTTGGAACTGCTAAGTCATTTTTTGTCGGAAATCGGGCACGGCATAAAAAAAAAGACAATGTATTGTATCTGTATACTACTTAAGTCACTTAAATGTATGTAAAAAAATATTCCTAGGAATATCGGTGTTACAGACTTGAGCTAAAATTCACCATGAGATTGTTTAAACACAAACTGGATTATAGCATTTAATGTTATTTTGCATTAAAGTTAACGGGATTTCCTTTCTCGATTTCTATTATTACCGCTAACAATTCATTTAAAAGATACTTGTGTGTTCTTTACTTTGTTTATTTATGGGTCAAAATATTACTTATTGAAATATATTTGAGACAAATAACAATATAATATTTACATCCTAACTATTCAATGGTGTTAGAAATCATCATTTGACAAACATAACAGTTTACTGATAATGATAAATCTATTTTTAGTTAATATAATCTGTGATTTAACTGCGAAGTCTGGTCAAATACATAACAGATAACTGCTGATTACGTCATACTCCTGCAAATAATTTTGGCGTTCTCAACATGGCACGTTATGGAGCAGTAATCAAATAAGTCTTATATAACCTAAAGGTTTGACATATTTATTGATTATTATTACCCGTGACTGTATGGTATTTTACCGAGGGAATTATGTGTTTCCCTGCGGTAAAAAGTAGCCTATAAAGTCTCAGAACGTCTTCTCAAATTTTATCAAAATCCGTGCAGGTGATTAGACGTGAAAGAGTAACAAGCAGACAGACTTGCTTTTGCATTTAAAATATTACCAAGTAAGGAAGTTTATAGTCCACACAGCTAAATAGTGTGACAAAATAACCGAATGAAACTTCCGTGCAAATTTTATAAAATGACCGTAAGTTTGATAGTAAATCCCGACTCCAAGTTCTAGTAAAAAACAATAAATTTTGCTAAAGAAAATTACGTGGCTTTAGAAATATTAAGTGCATTTCAGGGAAAACGTAGGCGAGTTTTCTCGGCAACTCGCTTTCTCACCGGTAATACCCGTGAAGTCACCTCACAATCACCATGCCATATGATGTGAAACATACAACTGACAAAGTAAAATATAATAATAGTTAGACACTTCTTTACCAAATAAACACGAGAATTATTTTAGCGCAAATAACATAAATATAAAAAAATATTGTTAAATAAAAAGAAACGTTGACTTCCGTGAACGGTCACTTCCGTATCTGATGAGTCGAAATGAAGAGGGAACAGTGGTCGACAAAGAACCGATACGTTTCGGTTACATTTTCGTGACATTTATCCCTGAAAGGCCATAAGGCCTTTCACGCTAAACAATGCTTTATATCGACAATGATACATACATACAAACATATAATCACGCCTTTATCCCTAATGGGGTAGTCAGAGCGTAAACTACCCAAACAATGGTCGTATCGCCACGTCTGACAAAGATTTGAGGGTTATTTAAGTTAAATTTTTAGGTATATTGCTGTATCGACAAAGATACTAGTGGGAAAGGCTCCCTTGTGGGGAAGACCACTCTGCGGAGATCATGCCTATTGGCTGCTCCAAAAGAGTTAGATTCCGTTCCTATCCAAACAAGTTAAGCTCACAAGATCAAAGCACGTGCGAAGTATTTAAACATACATACATACATATAATCACGCCTTTATCCCTACTGGGGTAGGCAGAGCGTAAACGACCTAAACAAAGGTAGTTCGCCACGTCTGACAAAGTTTTAAGGGTTTATTTAAGATAGATTTGTAGGTATATTGCTTTAGTGACAGGTTGTCAGCCCATCGCCTAAATTGCAATATACAGAAACCCTCGGATCCCTTAGCTGGTTTCTACAGCATGCCCGGGAGGAAAAGCAGTTGGCACATTCTATGTTTTTCTCTCGCTCCCAGTCCAGCATGGAAGAAGTATTTAAACATACTCGTACATAAATAGTCAAAACTGTATCCCTTGCGGGGTAGAAAGAGCGACAACAACGCCTTAGAAAGACGTTAACATTTTGCTTAAGAATATAGCACAAAATATAATATCCCACAGGTTAGTTGCCTATTAACATTTTGTTGCCTATTAGTTCCACATATTGTTCTGCGAATATTGAAGGTGTAATAAAGTATGTATCAGTTACCTAGCCCCTAAAGTACCAGTACTTACTTAGTGCTCTTTGTGGACACTTCGCTAACATAGTTGCTTAGAAATGTTTTTATGTTGGATAGGTTCTTTTCATTTATATTCAGCTTCTCATGCTTCGATCATTTTTATATGACAGCGATGAGCACATTGTCTTAATAAAAAAAAACATCTTCCAAAGTTGTTGATCACGGGGTCTAGATTTAGAGCCTAAGTTGCAAATAATTACCAATAGTTGTATTATAATGATTAAGTTATACTTACAAAGGTACAAGGTACTTAGGTACAAGATATGAGCCTACAGCGTAAGCCGAACTAGGAATTAATTTCTCTCGACAATAAATACATAAACGAAATGGCTTTTTTATGTTCAGTCGTTAACGATGACCGTGACTCTTGTTGCCATATTGGAACATTTACTCGTACTCCCATGTAATCCTACATCATCTTTGACGACATCTTTAAGATCCCACTTCTATAGCAATGTTGCGGATTCTGTTGTAGACACAACTTAACTTATTGTATTTTGGTCCTGTCTCTTTATAAAATTTGAATGAAATAGAGACAGAAATACAACAGCTGATTATAATTCCGCCAAAGTTATTATACAAACTTTACAATGACACCTTATATAATAGAACATAAAAATATTTTTATTTATAAGTTTGTAAATGTTTGTAGACGTATGCGACATCTTTGTTTCTGAAAAAGCTTCTGAAAAAGAAAAGAGCCGTCAAAGTGACGTTACACGCCTAAAATACGATAACATGTCAAGTATTTTACATGTAATAATAGTATTTCCAACTCAGTTTTAGAATAAAGGTAACCAACGTTTCATGTCTTTTTATTCAAAAAACACATTTCAAAAAGAAATCATATGTGTTGGCAAATTAGTTAAATTTCTACTATTTCATTATGCTATCTATTTCTAATAGCTAAAACTTATTTTAGAAACAAGATTTTCGATTAAAAGACATGAAACTTTGTTTACCTTTATTCTAAATCTGAGTTGGAAATACGGATTCGGTGTACTTTAACAGAATTATAATCAGCTGTTGTATTTCTGCCTTTATTTTACAAAAAGTTTATAAAGTGGAGGACTAAAATTGTGCCTGCAACAGAATCAGCATCAAAGTATTTTCAATTTCTTCAATAATCTCTATGGAACACCACGTAAACTGATGTTTATATATTAACCTGATCTATATAAATAAGAATTACCTAGCAGAGGGTCATCGACCTTGGCGAACTGGACGCGCGCTAGACACGAGTAGGCTACGAGCATGATGCTGGTGTGGAAGATGACCGTGCGCCCGTGCAGGTTCTGCAGCTCAGGCAGCCAGCTGTCTACACCGTGATGACTTACCTAGCAGCTTGCAGAGCAGAGGGTCGTCGACCTTGGCGAACTGGACGCGCGCTAGACACGAGTAGGCTACGAGCATGATGCTGGTGTGACAGATGACCGTGCGCCCGTGCAGGTTCTGCAGCTCTGGCAGGCAGCTGTATACCAACACCGTGACGAACAGGAATATGGCTGACAGTGTGTTGGTCTGCAAATATGTGTAAAGTTAAGGCTCCTGTAAATCTGACCCGCAAGTATCGGCACCACCGCTCCCATCTCTTACCACGGGTTTCGCAAAAATGAACCAAAATATAATCGAGGATCGATGGGTAGCAGTGTTCCCTGTTAATCTATCTATACATATAATTAAATTATAACAGGTCGATGTCTGTACATGGGAGGTAAATTAGAAATAATAATTTAGGGATGTCTATAAGTGCTATAGAAGCCAAAATCCGCTTTTAGAATTTTTGACTGTCTGTCTGTATGTTTGTTCGCGTGACACGTAATAACTACTGCACCAAATCGAATATGGTTTTTTTGTTGTATTTCTGAAGTTCTAACTTAGACACTCATGATTCGTGTTTTTCGAAATTCCACCCAGAATTCCACCCACAATTTGTAGAATAAATTGTAGATTATAAAAATTGCTTCCTTGTAGAACGTTAATGCTTCCACCATGCCAGAAATTCTTTGTATAATATTTAATACAAATTTCTACATGAAAATAGTTAACCCGGCCTACTAATCGTCTATTTCGTAGAGCTTTTAATATATTTTTAGAAAAAGTTGATACCGCTTCTGGATTACACTGCATTATTTATGATATGGCTCAATAGTGGATTAGCAAAGTGGGAAATTTGTTTACAACTTTACTGATTGAATTAGTAAGTAGGTATGTGGATGGTTTCGCCCTGTGCGTAAACAAATTACTCAGCCTTTATTTCGTCATAATTATTACATTAACCACATATGACATAACCATTTTTTATTAATTGTTTACTATAACGTCAGTAAAAATATAATTTAAAAAAAACATCAAATTACATTATGCATTTATATTTTGAAACGAAATTACAGAGGAAATTGTGTACATACCACAGCAGCAAATTGGAAGTTCTTGTTTCCATCTCCAGGGAAGAAGCAACCAAGGGCAGTAACTTCAAAGCTTTTTTCAGGGCAGTTCCGAAAATCAAAGGCTTCCAAGCAGAATTTGTCGTACTCGAATCCTCTGCCCAGCAGCTTCCCGTCTCTGGTCAGCCAGTGCTCATCAGACGCTTCTGACTTATTCAGGCCGAATTTACCAGATGGGCATGTTATGCTGACGCCCATGCCGATCACATCTATGCAATTACACAAGTACTAAAGTTCAATGAAATTGAAGAAAGGATTCTGGTTCACAAAGCAGAGTAAACTCGTAAACAAAGTTGAGTTTAGATGCAAATGAGTTAGGTTCAGTGAAAGAATTAATTGTTTGCAAAAAAGTCCTTCGGTCTAGCTGCGTAACATTAGAGCTTACGAGTAAGTTTTTCAGGCATGATCTAAACATTAATGTAGTTTTAGTAAAACATAAATACACTTACCAACAACATCATCGTATTCGGTTTCCAAGTCTTCCAAATATGAAGCAATATCAAACACTTCTTGTTCTTGATCTTCATTTGGCACACACATGCTTCTAAAAGAACCACAACGATGCGGTTTGTAGTGGTGGCCAAAAGGGCAACACTTTCTCAAACAAAATGCACCATACTTAGAACAATCGGAAGTACAGACTCGGGCCACAAGAGAAGGACTAGAAAAGTCGCGGTCAAGGCACCATTCCCCTGATCGCACACGACCACTTCCTTTTCGGCCTTTCACGTCCAAAACACTTCCATCCAAAGTTATTGCAAAATCATCTTCGGTTATTTCAATTGCGAATTCAACTTCATTTTTACATCGTAATCCGATGTCCATGTCATATACCGAGTCAGTTTGCACATGAAGCCAGTCCAGCAAAAGATTTACTGTACTATTAACGAGGACGTCTCTACAAATGTGATGTCGAGTATCATAAGCCTGCCGTTCTGGGCAGCATTTGCGAATATGGTCAATCTTGTGTACTGTTCTTGTTTTGTTTTCAGGATCATTACAATATAGTGCTACCATTTGTGGCATACTTTGGACAGTTCCATTTGAAATATCAGCAATTTTTTTATCATAACAAACTTCATTTTCTGAGCGTGGTATCAGGTCCAACTCATTTGTCACAATCACTTCCTTAACACTACAGTCGATGGGGATTCCATCATAGACGGATATATTGTTAAAGACTACAAGATGTGAGAATTCCGACACGTTATAATTTTGTTTAGCACTCTCACTGTTCACACAATGAAACTCGTCTTCGCCATCACCAAACTTTACCACTTTTACAAGACTGCGGTCTTTTGCACAGCACTTTCGGAACACGAGGGGATCATTTTGAGAGATCACACTGAGGATTGCAGCGCTTAAAGCGCACAAAAAGATTGGGAGCCACATTATCAGTCAGAACTATGAGGAGTTTCTCACACAATTTATTCACAACAGGTGGTGGTTGTCGATCGTCGCGGGAAGCATTGTTTATACTGAGCCGGGTGGCTGTCGGGCGGCGGCGCGTCGGGTGCGGCGGCGGCGGGCGGAGTGGCTCGCTCGCGGACTTGCGGCGCTCGGTCGCGGAGGCTGCTGCGCCCTTGAGACTGCGACCAGCTCCCCGCACACCTCACACAACGCTCAACTTTTTTGTTTTGTTTTGGGAACTTTTAGCCCACGCACTGATTAGAACCACTCCCGCTTTAGTTATAAAGTTCTGACACCGGAACTTGAATGTTCTTATGCGGCTCTACCACGCTACAGAAAAAAACTGCGGCGATTTGCAAAATAAAACACCACCGGTATAGTTTACGGACCTAAGATATGACTGGTATGATAGTACAAAGACATCGATTCACTACTTCATATCTTTCGATAACAGTATGAGGTGTCGAATTGATTACTCAGAACCTAAAAGTAAATAAAAATAGCTCTTATCTTATCAATTCAATTCGAATGTAATGTTATGAAATGAAACCACCTAGTTTAAGCATGCAAAAAGTCCCGTTCACAGGGAGTGAGGATTATCACTATTATTAGGAAAAATTAGCTTGAACGTGTAAATCCTTATACATGTAAGTACAAACTGTAATGTATGTACCTATATCTATAACAACATACAGTGAAAAAGCGTTTCTTCCTTTGTTCAATAATTAAACTAATCTAATCAATAATTAATTCCATGCTGGACTGGGAGTGATGGAAAAACATAGAATGTGCCAGCTGCATCACCTCCAGAGCATGCTGTAAAAAACAGCTAATGGATTCGAGGGTTATAGTTACTGCAATTTTAGGCGATGGGCTGACAACCTGTCACTAAAGCAATATAATACGTCATGATCATCTGTAATAATCCACAGAACTTGTCAGACGTGGCGGAACGACCTTTGTTTAGGTCGTTTTCGCTCTGCCTACCCCATTAGGGATAAAGGCGTGATTATATGTATGTATGTATGTATGTAATCAATAATCACATTAATTTATTTACATTCAGAAATTTATCCCTTACGGGGTAGGCAGGGCGTCAAAGGCACGACTTTCAGTGTTTTTCAGACAGAACCATGGGATGACAACAACTCCATTACCTACACTACATATAAAAATCTTCTTTTTTTTTTTGGAACAGTGTCATAAATGTACGGTGTAACAACAGCTTCCTTCGTAATATGAGCACTAATTAAATTAATCATATTTCTTGAAGTCAAACATTTTTAAGCAGCAACAAGATATTTTTTTATTGACCTGTTTGCACCATACTACATAGTGTATATAATGCGTCACCGGACTAAAAAATACATGCTCATTGCAGAAGAACTGCTATTTATAGTAAGGCCGGTACCTCATACTAAAATGTTTGGAAGAAGATAAATGGTAGATCTCTAATTTCTTTCTACTGTTTTTGTATTCAGATCAGTGGCGTCTCTGCAGGGGGAAACGGGTACAATTTATTACTTATTCTGAGTTCAGGTACCGACTTAGGGACTCAGCTACGTCAAGCGTGGTCAGAAAGCTTAAACTAGAGGTCAAATTTAGTTGTTCGTTGGGATTTTTGCTTAGTAACTTCGCGACATGCCCACGCTATATATACGGGGTGTAAGGGACAGCGTCACACAAATTAATTTGGGTTGCTCAGTCAACGACGATTTCACGTCCTGAAAGAATTTCGTGCTGGAAGCTGTTCAGTATTGTTAACTGAGCAACCGCTATTACTTTGAGGGACGCTGTCCCTTACACCCGGTAGTTACGCCCGTAGGATAGACAGCCGACAGTAAAATAAAACAACTTCTCGATTACGAACATATTTATTAAAAAATATATCAAAATCTTATCACTAATATAACCTACTTAAATTCACAAAATGACTTTGTTCTCGAATAACAGCTAATTGGCACATAAATCACTAAAATAAAATTAAATAATTTACGTAAATAGTACCCAAAATTGAAAATTGTGATTAAAGCTTACAATACAAAAATAAACACTTCGTTGGACAATAAAAAATCTTAATGTAAATAAGTGTCGTACAGTCAGTTAGGAAAAGGTAGCAAAGTTTGTCACTGGAAATACTTCAGGAAACCTGTATTACGTACTAGTATATCATATATTCATTTGTACCTATCTATACTCAATAAAGTGTCCACAAACTTTCCGGTGACTGTACAACATTTAAGTCCGAAAAGCACTGATAAGGGCTAGTCCACAGAAATGCTGATATGTAGAGAAAGTTGTGACACAGGCGATCAATCTAAAAACCTATCTAATCTTAAAAGGTCAGGAAGGAATGGAAGACAAGAAGACTAGGTTTTTAAGTGACACTAAAGTGATTTTGACTCGAAGTGACGAAAAGAGCCAGTAGTATATACCGATAGCACCCTGACCTCGTATTTACGCCCAAAAATACAGGATACAGGCATCCCGAAAACTGACAGTAGTTGCTAAGGCAACAAAAAAAAGTGGTAAATGAAAAAAATGATTTTCCATAACTATTATAATGATTAAAAACCGTAGTTTTCTATTTTTGACAGTCGCTCCGTAATCCTACCGCATGAAACTGCGTTGGAAATATCGGCCACTCATACAAAAATGAAAAACCACTGTAAATTTCCCGTTTTTAATCATTATAAAGTTGATAACCTTGAGAGTTTGAAAAAGAATATTCCCATAACTATGACCAAATTTGTAATTTTTCATTTAATTTATTAATTGCATTTTTATTTATGGGAAATCAAAGTATTTTTATTTTTCCAGAAAAAATGTTTGTGCAATTTGTTTAGTTGCGTTGACTTAGCAAGTCCTTATAGTTTTCGGGACCCCCGTCACTTACACCCATTATAAAAAGTGGGGTCAATGACAACCGCAGCTCTTGACGACCATGTTCTTATACTTGCGCAGGATCACGTTGGAATCGTCGGTGTAGTACAACACGGAAATCGGAGAGAGCTTTATCGGCGCACACGACGGTTTCGGCACCTGATAATAAAAAATAAAATAGGTATAAGTACTACTTAAGTAGGTCTGCCTCCGTGGTCTAGTGGTTAGTGCCGTGGACTCTCGATCCGGAGGTCCTGGGTTCGATCCCCAGCGGGGAAACACAAAGTTGATATTTGAGAATTTATTACTTTGTTAATTTTTCCCCAGTTTGGTTAGGACATTGCAGGCTGAATCACCTGATTGTCCGAAAAAGAAAAAGATTTCGTGCTTCGGAGGGCACATTAAGCCGTCGGTCTCGGTTGCTGTCTTTGATAGTGGTCGTTACTCTAACCATGTCAGAGGCCTGATAGTTGTGCTACTAGGCGGTTTAAAAACTCTGACACCAGGGTTCATCGGGTCCATAGACTCGAAACCCACTCGACAGAAGAAGAAAAAGAAGTAGGTGTTAAAATGTAAATCGAAAAAACTTAGACGTCACCCATTTCTTATTCAAAGATTTTTTACTTCGAATACTTACATAGAAAACGAGACATCAAAGCTTTATCTTCCAGCTAGTTCCGTCTACACCTTTTATTACGGAAATTTCTCCCAATTTGATAGAGCTAAGTAGAGTTTTTTAGGGTTAATAAACCCTCTCGATTTTTCAGTAAAGGTCTTATTAATATATGGGGATCACAGAGGAATGAATCAAATCTATATTTAGTCATTTTTCTTGACAAAGAAGTGGGTGAGACTTGGAACGTCAAAGCCTTTTTACTTTGAATACATGCAAAAGACATTTACACCCAAAGATTCTCTTCCATCTAGCTTCGTCTTATACTTATTACAGTTTTTATTCCCAATTTGATTAAAGTTAAGTAGAGCTTTTTTTATTAACCCTCCCGACTTTCAGTAAAGGTCTTATTATACAAACTAGCTGTGCCCGCGACTTCGTGTGCCCGGTTTATATGAAGCGTTTTCAGTATGTTCGACACTTCGTGTTTTCCATACAAACTGAGGTACTTACTCAATATTAGAATGGTTTGCGTGATTATTTCTAACCTAGGCTGGACACCAGGTAATAAAAAAAACTCAGTCACATAAAAAGTCCCTTTAAGATCAGTTAAAAACGATCATAGCTCAGTTTCCTGCCAACCCCCTAAGTCAGGTGGAGTGATTATTTGTTTCGTAACTTTGATTTTAAACAATGCTCAGTCAAATAAAAAAAGTTCCATATAATCGGTTAAGAAACAGCCAAATTTCAATTTCCTGCTTACCCCCGAAGTCAGATAGCGTAATTGTAGGTATCCTAAGTTACAACCCGGGTAACACACAGTCGAATAAAAAAAGTCCCATCGAAATCGGTGAAGTAGTTTCTTCGTGATGTGGTAACATACAGACAGATAGACAAAAAAAAAATAAAAAAAACATTTTGATCTTTATATCGTTATTAATGCATGCGGCAATTATTTTTTGTATAAATATTCAATGTACAGACACGACCATTCTAGAGATTTATTATATGTATAGGTAGGTATGATTAGGTAGGTAAAATCTTTCTTAGGATATTATTATGGTTAGATTTGCAACGTGATTTTCGTTATCATAAATTATACATGGCTCATAATAGCTGGTAATCACTACATAGTATAAAACAAAGTCGCTCTATCTGTCCCTATATCCCTATGTATATCCATAAATCATACATATACATAAATCTTTACAACTACGCAACGGATTTTGATGCGGTTTCTTTTAATGGATAGAGTGATTCAAGAGGAAGGCTTATATGTATAATACATGCATAATATAGTAGAGAAACACTGATAATTTCCGTGCGAAGCCGGGGCGGGTCGCTAGTATAATATATTTTACTCCATCATGATATTTATACGGTTATACCTAAATTTTGATAGCAGCTTTTACGCAAACATTTATTTCGATTAATAGTCAACGCAAAGAAAACGTTTAATGTTTAAATATTTTTCTGAAGTTTTTAATGAACGTTTTGGTAGAATTTGGTGCTTGCTGCAATGCATAGTTGCATATTTACCTGTGTGGGGTTCAGTAGATGCACTAAGGTCTGCACGATGGCGTGGTTGGTGGCGTTCTTATGCGCGTTGAGGGGGAAGTTGCACTCCCCACTGCAGTAGAATGCACCATACCCGTCGGGGGCGATGATCCAGTCCTGTATAAAAGAACATTCTTAATTAATTGCCAAACATGCGCCTGTGAATAATTTTGTAAGCACTCGTTGGTCAAATGGTTGGTGCTTATTTATGCTGATAACGAATGTTAAGCAACCATCGCCGTGGCCAGGTCATGGTATAGTGGTATAACATGTCGAGCGTTTCCGTGCTTCGGAAGGCACAAGTCGAACCTAGGATTGGGTCTGGTTTCCCTTCTGGGTTGTGGAGGTCAGATGGCAGTCGCTCTGTATAAAAATCAGTACCGTTGTTTAATTCCCTAGATTAGATAGCCGACCCCGTGGGATAGGTACGGAATAGGGTAGGAAGATAATGATACATGTAATATTATTTAAATAAAATACTGACCTGCCATTCTAGATCCTTAAAACTGACGTATAAAGTCTGGATCTCGCAACTTCTTGTTGTCCAATGCGCTGTGTCTGAAATGGAGACGAATTTTGGAGTAAGTATTAATCTAAAATATACAAAACAAAATATTTCAGTTGCAATAACTACAAGCTGTATAATCTACTAACCAGTCAAAGGATTTCTCAAATAATTGTCTGAGTATCCGTGGTTGCGCCAGCGACTCCGCGCCTCCCGTTTCCGTCGCGCCCCCGCGTCAGCACCACCGAGTTTGGGTCCATTCTTGAAGAAAGCCACCATAAAGGGTTGCTTGCCTTCCGGTGCGCCACCACGAGGCTCCTCCAGGCCAATCTCTTCGGGTTTCACGTGACGCTCTGGAAAAATAACACAAAACATATTCAGATCTGCCTGTACAATTTATGTCTAAAAAGATTTTATTTTGTTCAAAAGCTTTATAAGAAGTTTATAAGTTATCAGATTTATTTTTACTATATTTCATTTTTACCTCTTCCTAACTGCCTCCGTGGACTAGTGGCTAGTGCTATGGACTCCTGATCCGGAGGTACTGGGTTCGATTCCCAGGGGGGAAACACAAAGTTGATATTTGAGAATTTATCACTTTGTGAATTTTTCCCTAGTTTGGTTAGGACATTGCAGGCTGAATCACCTGACTGTCCGAAAAAGAAAAAGATTTCGTGCTTCGGAGGGCACGTTAAGCCGTCGGTCCCGATCGCTGTCTTTGATAGTGGTCGTTACTCAAACCATGTCAAAGGCCTGATAGTTGTGCTACTAGGAGGTTTAAAAAAAACTCTGGTACCAGGGTTCATCGGGTCGATAGACTCGATACCCACTCGACAGAAGAACCTCTTCCTAAAAACTGTTTCGGCACTGGCTAAAAAATATCAAAATATTTGACAGATAACTGGAAAGAAAACTGTTTGTTCATAAAATATTTAAAGGCTTTTATATCATTTTTTTTCAGCTCTTTCAGCCAGTGCACGTTATTGTTAAATAGTAGGACCTTTTTAGAACAAACCTCATTTAGTGAAATTACATTAAAAATTCTTTGGGCATTGTCCGAACATTATGAAAATATTTGACAGGTGACTGAAAGAGATAACTTTGTTTTTTTGTAACTCTTCCAGCCAGTGCACGCTTTCCTTAAGTAAATGAGATCTTTTTAGAAACCTCATTATGTGAAATTATTTGAAAAACTTTTAACGTATCGTTTACGCTCTGCCTACCCCATTAGGGATAAAGGCGTGACTATAAGTATGTATGTATGTTTTGGCCAAATAATATGCCTATTGACAGTTATCTGAAAAAGTAAACTCTGTTTCTTCATAAAATATTTAAAGGATTGTTATTTGATATTTATGTAACTCTTTTAGCCCGTGCACGTTTTCGTTAAATAAATGGAATGTTTTTATACAAACCTCATATAATTGCATTAAAAACTCTATGAGCATTGACCGAAAAAACTGAATATACGTATATTTCACAGATGACTTAAAATAAATCGTTTTTAACATAAAATAATTAAAGGCTTTTATGTAATCTTTTGCAGCTCTTTCAGCCAGCTTACGTTTTTGAAACCGTTTTTGGAAGAAACCTTATTTATCTATTGGAAGCATATTGGAAGTTAACAACTTGCATCCATCTTGCATCGGATGCTTTTTCAAAACTAACCTGGCTGCGAATGAGGATGTAGCGTGATGAAGAAGCCGCGGTTGTCGGCAGGCGCAGACAGCCAGGCACCAAGCGCGTTGGTGACGTTGAACTCTAACCAACCTTCGGAGCCGGCACTCGTGTTTACCGCTGCCACTTTCTCCATCTGCAACCCTCTGAAACGAGCATCGATCTAGCATTAGCTCCTTAGCTATACTTTATGCTGAATCATTTTTACGCACTCAATAAAAGGTACTTGCGTTCAATACAGATAATAATAATTCAGACAAAAGTACGTATGTACCTAAGCTAATTCTAAAACCTACCCCATGCTATCGACGCTAAGCACGCGATGCGCGACCACGGTGTACAAGCTGGTGGGGTCCTCTGTGTGTGTGGCTGCCTGGTGCAGCCGCAGCTCCGTGGTCAGCAAGGAGGAGGCGTCTCCTGGCGCTCCAGCCACGTCGAACCAAACGTGTCTCCCGTGGCCGTGACGAAGCGCTCCCAAGTGGTGCTCTGTAAATATTACCAGTAAAGTAACAGCTATAACGTTTCTAAAATATATTTATGTGCGATCGGAAATGGGTAGTTAATAAGCCTTAGGTTTCTAATCCTCAAGGGGTAAGTAGAACGTTAAGAACGTCAACAGCTTCCAACTGTTAGCCAAATGTTGTGTTTTGTTATGTTTATGAGGCAAGACAGGCTTATATTATATATTTTCAGGTTGTCGCGTGTACGCCTCCTGGGTAGAGAAGCAGCTCCTGCATTAAGAAAATTCGTGGACGGAAGTTCTCAAAATATGTAGGTACTTCTAATAATAGGATCCCGGTTACCAGTTTTTAAATCCTAAGAGGAAAAAAGAAAGAATTTGACATAACAGGATTTACTTCCAAAAATTAATGAATCGTCTTCCTTCCCAACATCTCATTGCCGCCTCCACAATTCTCTTGAAAAGTTTAGTTAGCCTGTATACGCGGAATGTAAACATTGTTCAAATGACGCAACATACTAGACGCACCTACTTTATAGAACGCGCTACTAGAGAGGCAATTCGCATGCAAAGCGGCGCGAGCGCAGACGAGAGGTCGCGGTCGAGTCGCAGGTGTTTGGTCGTCATCGTCATCGTCAGACGATTGTAACCTAACTCCATGTGCACGTGGACCTCATTAATCTAAATAAGTAGCAACTAGTAATAAGTCTCTGATAGCCTATTCGTAGCTGATAACTTAAGCATTTTCTTTATGATTGTGTACCACTCAGCCTTCTTCTTCTTTTATCCCATTTTTTGTCATGAATCTGGGTGTCAGAGTTTTGAAACCACCTGACCTTTGACATGTTTGACTTTTCTGAGAAAGAGCGACCCGAACCGGACCTCTGTAATCGGGAAGCTGAGAGCTTAACGTGCCTTCCAAAGCAAGTAAAGGCATAAGCTAGTATAACATAAAATAATGTTTTGACCAAGTTCTTTCTTATCTTATTTATCTTGTGATGTGAATACTACTGTTTATATGCATAATTATAATATCGTGCTACTTTACGCGTGCATAATATTGTGTTTCATACAAAGATAGTTTCCCTGAACTGATTATATTCCAGAAATAGCCAATGCATGTAACTTTGTACCATAGAATAATTTTATTGTAGATTTGTTATACAGGCTGTATCGAAAATTTCGCTGTAATCCTTAAATCCACGTTTTTTCTGAAAGAATATATTCCTTACGGAGTAGCCAGAGCATCTAAGGCTTACCAAAAACTGCTTCCACCATGTATAAAAAATGTTGAAGGTGATTGTATTCTATGTGGATGTGTGTGTATTGCTGTAGCACTTGCAGTGACAGCTTATAGTTCGCACAAATAATCCTACCTGAAATGCCTTGACACTCTGAGTAGGTACCCCGTAAGGAACAGAGGCGCTTACGAAACTGCTTATCGCACATACAAATTATGTACGAGTACGAAGATGAAAAATGCACGCAAAAAAATCTAGAAGATAATGTTCAACATCATTATTAAAAAGTATCTGCATAATTGTGTACAATACAATATACTTGACTAGCGATCCGCCCCGAATTCGCACGGAAATGATCAGTGTTTCTCTACTATATTATACATGTATTATACATATAAACCTTCCTCTTGAATCACTCTATCCATTAAAAGAAACCGTATCAAAATCCGTTGCAGGGACAGAGAAAGCGACTTTGTTTTATACTATGTAGTGAAGAGATTTAAAGATTTATGCATACATAGGGATATAGGGACAGAGAAAGCGACTTTGTTTTATACTATGTAGTGATGATTGTACAAAGAAACACAAATACAGCAGAAAAGTAAGGAACAAAACAGTACAATATATGCGGCCTTATTGCTAAAGCAGCAATTTCTACCAGACAACCTTTGGGTATTGGGATAGTACATAGCAGAAAGCGGGATAGTACATGTAGATACTTTTCCATAATGATGTTGAACATTTGTTGATGTAGAATTTAATTTAATTTTGTGGTTTGAACACGCTGCAGAGGTACCTACCTACTCGTATAGTTTCCATCCAATAATGGTGGTTCCGAGAATGTTTCTTAATGGCATTAAGAGCGGTGCGGAAGGGCTTAGTAGACTGTCTGGGACTGGGATCAATTAAGGTTTTTGTCTTATAGCCGTCGGCGCCGCATCCGTTGTGATTGTAGCTGTGGTATGCGGAGTGAGTCATCAATTTACCTGCCTCTCTCTACCTGTGCGGGCTCAACAGGGGGTAGTTTTATGACTGTCCTGATAGGATAGATGATTTAAACATTACTCATCTAAGAATGAGCTGAAAGCTCACAGAATTTAACGGTTAAATAATAACTTTCCAAGACTTAAAGATAACTTCTAAGTTCCAACAACTTAATACCTAGTATGTAACCTACCTTTTTTAATCAGAATGGGAAGGAAAGGTATGCTTACGATCGTTATGATAAACTCATGAGTAAATTTCCTACGGCGCCCTAAAATTAGAACTCTAGTTTATGTCTGATTTCATCTAATACAAAAAGAGCTTGTTAGTTAACTAGTAGTTAGAACATATGTACATAACTATCAAGTTATACGCATTACAGATAGATGATGATGGAAGCTCTACGTAAAACAGAACCCTAGATAGACAAGTGGTAATGTAAACATAATTACATTACACATCGCGTTGGGTAATGCGCATTGTACCTAAGTCAGTAGCTAGCAGCTAAATCCTGTAATTTATAAGAATAGTCGAGCTATTACGTGATGATGATGCTAATGCTTACCACAAATTGTGGACAGTAGGTATACCTACCTGCGTTTACTTCTGGAGTTAAGCTATCAGCATAACTTACTTTTGCTCTGGAAGGTCATGATGAGATCGCTTTCGTCGATGGCCTGCTGCTCGTCTCCACTGAGAGCATTCTCAGAGCTGCGTGTTGGGCGAGCCAGCTCGTGCTCATCCGCCAACTGCTTGTATACGTCCATAAGGAAGCTCGGCGCCGACAGGTTCAGCGGCGGCGCCCTCACACGCCGTGGTCTCTCTCCCAAACCCAACAGCTCCAGAATCTCATGTTCCACCACCAAACGTTCGTTACGCGTCATCGAGTGATGTATCACAGTTTGATCGACACCGTTATCGATGTACAACCCGGAGAGAACGGCCTCAGCCGTCACAATAAACAATGCAACGCACGCGCAGCGCCACGCCGCCTTCGGGGCAGCCATGTTCGCGGTCAGAGCGCCCACTCGACTGGCGAGTGAAGCGGAGTGGCGGCGGCGGCGAGAGGAGCGCGGCGGGATCAGCCGCTGAACCTGCCTACTCAAGGTGGGCCGCTGACCGCCGCCGCCACCGCGCAGCCTCCCCCCCCCCCCCTCGCTCGCCTTAAATTATACTCATTTGAAAAGTAAACATTCATCTCCGCGGCGCACTCGTAAGGTGTGCGCCAAGTTAGTATAATCTCAAAATATATAGGTAGGTAAGGAAAGGCAAGTGTAAAAGCCTGAATGGGATGATATCTACTGTCTAGAACTAAATTATACCCTGTCAAATTTAGGAAGGTAGCTGCGCTGATTATAAGTATTTTACAAATAAAACTAAAGAGATACTTAACTTAATCTTTATTTTACTTTATAAAAAATAGGGTGCCAAATTAAATCTAAAACACAATTAAAATTAAATCAATAAATCATTTAACATACTTCTCCATAAACTTTTTATGAAATTCTGATCTTAATGAATCGTTTATAAATGAATTTTTCTTCTCTGGTTCTGATCGAGCACAGTTTTTGAACACAACATCGTCATCCCATCGCCTTTTAACCTGTAACAAATTAATTTGCTTATTCACCATGGCAAGCACACAAATTAAAACAAACAAAGGGGAAATTTCTGTATGTTTGTTTGTGATTAAAGCTGCCAGCTTATTTTAAAATTCTTTCACCATAATGAAAGCCACATAACATAACCCAGAAGTAACACCAGCTACTTTTTACTGCAAATTATACTTCTTATTCACTAATAAAACTCATTACGTTATATAATTAGATCAGTAATCAATGACAAATATACTCTCTCTTGACAATAATGTTAAGTACATAATTTAGTTAATAGGTAATTAACTAATACAACCCTCATAAATTTAATTACCTTTAAGTCATTCTTTTGTCCAGTAGCAGCGTAGTTCAGCAGAGGATTTCCTGACAATATATTCTCCATCCGAATCCTTTCTTCCTCTTGTTTTCGTTCTGCTTCCTACAATAAAAAAAAGGAAATACATTTAGAAAATAGTTTTTGAAAGGTGGTAAACAAGCATATTACTGGCATAGTGGAAAGTGGTGTTGAATGCCTGCAAGCATTCCCTGTGCATTTTCTAAAGAGACTTTCACATACTTTTTGAAAAGCTCCTGATTTCAAGCTAGGTGAGTGGAAATTTTTGTCACCAAATAAAGATTTTAGCTGTACTCCTACAGCATGATGCTTAAATTTGTAATATATCATAGTAGTTACACCACATTTACTAATTACACTATAATACAATACCTTCTTAGCCTGCTCAATGGCCCGCTCCTTCTTAATCTTATTCAATTCAGCCAGCAATGCTGCAGTGTCATCATCCGAGTCATCAGAATCTGAGGAATCTCCCTCTAGTGGGTCGTCTGCGTCCAAACTGGCGGCTGGCACTTGGTCTATCTTAGCTCTCTTCGGCTGTGGTTCATTTTGTCTCCTTGTTGGGCCTTTCACTTCTTTTTCCCTCTCATCAAGCTCCTTGCGGAAGTCACGGGATCTCAGCTCATCGGTTGTACCCTGGCCTTGTTCTCTGTAATTAAATTTATAGGTTAATAACAAACCTAACACAATAATGGTGTTTTTTCGATAATAGTAAAACTGCCAGCAATATTATTGTTTATCATCTTAAATCGAGTGGATTGTCGATTTGCATAATTTTAACGATGATGTGCACTATTTAAGAACTTGCCTGTATTTCAATTTTGTATGGCCTGGTAGATCTCTGCTGGAATATTGACGAGATATCGCACTCAAGTCCTTCTCGCCACGACCCTGTCCGCCTCTTGCAGGATCAAACGTTGGTCTCGCTGCAGTAGTCATGATTAAAACTAGTTTGTTGTTGTACGAAGTATTTAACAAGTGCCCAAATTACAGAAATATTGAAACCGCAAGGCACGTAATTAATAAATAATAAATCAATTTAGACTTCCTTGTGACACAAACACGCGAACAAAAATTTAATGAATTATGAGTGAATGAAAGAAACGAACGATATCGAGTAAACTGACATAGAAAGAACTGAAACGAATATTGAGCCTCGATTCTGCTAATATATTTTATTGACGCGTAGACGTTGGCCATATACATGTTAACAACTTTTGAGTTATCATTTTAAATGACCAAAAGTATAATAAATAGCATATATAATGCCCTGCTAGAAATTATAAAGCCTTGTTATAAAGAAAAACAGAGAAAGAATAAAAGAGGGACTTATGCGCTTCTTATAAGCCCTTCCAACAAGGATATTGTAGGTAAAACCTACAAATTCCTTGCCTTCTAAGGAACCTATCTGGCAGGGCTTTATTGGAATATATATGGAATATATACAGTCATTTTTGACATACTCTATTTATAACCTTGCGCGAAAACAAAGGAAAAATATTTTTATCTCTGCTAGTAGCCAAAGCTATAATATGTTTTTGAAAAATGGCAACACTGAAGAATGAACGGCATGAATGAATGAATGATTGATTGGAATGGTTTTGGTTGGTCGGCCATTGCGTTGCTCGTGCTCGGTGCGTGTAATTTACGAAGAAAAATCTGGAAAACTAGTAATTTCGTTGTGTAATTTCGGTGTGCTAAACCAATTTAGCATTATTACACTATTTACTTTAATTTGATACCGTCACATTTACCAGGTAAGCATATATAACAAGCAATTTCACAATCCGTTCCAATGTATGGTGCTGTTGTAGCTGGGTGCTACGCCATTTTGTTAGGTGGATGTAACATTTTGTGGCTTTTTCATGATACGCCGTTTTTCGTAGTCGTGTTATAGTTTCGTTTATTAATTTATTTATCACATAGAGTTTGAGTAGATATTGACTAGAGTAGATATCTAATTTTACCATTTTGGTGGTTGCAGAATGGCTGAAGATCTGGACGTCGAGGCCATGCTAGAAGCCCCATACAACAAATCGGTAAGCATCTATTTTATTTATTTCTGATATTAAAAGCGTAGATAAACTTTACCAATATGTTTTGGTTTATTATGTAGTTTTGTCTAATACAAAAACAAAAAAATCTTTACTTTTTGTCTTGATGTTTATTTATCCGAAAGTACAAAATTTATGAGAAATTCTTCATTAGATATTAATCAAAGAAATGAAATTCTTGATGAACAACTGGTGATATGACCAGACTTAGTTATCACCATTCTACTTTATGAAAATTTCAGATTGTAAGGATTCATTAATTTTCTAAACCTATTTATGTAGTAAGCTTAAAAAAGAGGTATCAAGAATCTAATTATTAACTGAACTTTGGTAATCAACTGCATAATATTGCTTCATCAAAAACTTTAAGACTAACCTTTTATAATAATGCCCTATAAGATTTCATGTTTCTTATCAATTTATAGTGTGCTTCTATCATTGTTCAACATTCAATTAGTATTTAGAGAATACCTACTTTATTGTATACCTTAGTTCAAAATTCTAGGTTTTTGTGTTCAAAGATGTTCATATTATTTAATTAAATAAATCTATAAGATTTTGGGGATCGATCTAAAAACAAGTTGCTGTTAAGATTTTTACCAAAATTTTAATAAGCATACCTCTTTGCAATATAAATTTTATTGTAATATTAAATACCTATATCACTTTTCTGAAATAAAATAAAACATCTTTGAACACTAATGATCATGTGGAACAAAATTACATTTGAGAATCATTTCTGTATTTATAGAACTTTGTGGTAATAGTCCAGCATACTTCACCAACCTGAACAGACAGAGAGGTATCCACTAACTTAAATACTACTTTTTTTTAAGATTTGCAATTTTTATATTAAAAAATAATGTAATTAATTCTTTAAATAAAGTAAAATTTCAAATACAATGAAATAAATTCACTATAGCAAAGACCATACCAGCTGATGGGTCATAAATCTTTTGCAGAAGTATCCGTGTGTGATGTTAGCGCTGTGTCAGGGGTCTGTGAACGGTAAGTGTAGACCAGGGCAGCGACTGACTGAAGCCTCGCCGATAATCGTATTATGTGTCGACCAACAGCAGTAGCATAGGAAAAGTAAAACCACCAACATTTGTGCCATTTCATCATCAACACTACTGTGTTGTGGTGCTTGTTGAAGAAATGCCACATGTGTTCTTCACATAATTACTACAATTGGAACTAATGCATTTTTATTTATTCACTCGGCGTGTGTTGCTGTGGCGCTGCTTCTACCTTGTGCTTTGTGTGACAGGATAACACTTCCTCTTCAAAGCATCGATCGGACAAGTATTCTGATAAGCACAAAGACAAGGACCGTGATAGTAGTCGGAGGTAAGGGTCATATTTTATTAGATAATGTATTACAAAATATATTTCTAGTTTAAACAACAAATTATTATTTACAGTTTTTATTTATCACATAATATTTTACAAATGTCCAACAGAAGTTAATAAATAACACTTTTTAGGCGTAGCCGTTCAAGAGAAAGAAGAAGATCACGCGACAAGGAATCTCGTCGTTCAAAAGACAGGGATGACAGGAAGGATAAAGACCGCGACAGGGGGGACAGGGATCGCAAAGATAGGGACCGGGATCGCGACAGGGAACGCGATCGCGACAAGGACAAGAGACGCAGCCGCGACAAAGACCATGGGCGAGACAAGGAGAGACGCCGCAGTCGTGAACGGAGCAGAGAAAAAGGCCGCAGTCGGGAAAAGGAACGTAGCAAAGAAAAGGAACGAAGTAAGGAAAGAGAACGCAGCCGTGAGAGAAACTCGTCACGCAAACGTGAGAAGAGCATAGAAAGAGATCCAAAGACAGAATACAGATCAAAATCAAGGGGAACTGAACCCAAGCTAGATGACCTGCCTCCCGAAGAAAGAGATTTGCGAACTGTATTCTGCATGCAGTTATCTCAACGAATTAGAGCTAAAGACTTGGAAGAATTCTTCTCTTCTGTTGGGAAAGTGCGCGATGTTCGCCTTATTACATGCAATAAAACCAGACGATTCAAAGGAATCGCTTACATAGAATTTAAAGATGCAGAATCAGTTCCACTGGTAAGTTTAAAATGTCAATTTTTTTTTAATTTTTTTTTATGTTTAATAGTAAGTATCTAAAAAATTCGTTTTTTTTTTTCAGGCCTTGGGGTTAACTGGACAGAAGCTACTTGGAGTTCCTATTATAGTCCAACACACTCAAGCAGAAAAGAACAGGGTAGGCAACACACTGCCTAACTTAGCACCAAAGACTAGCAATGGACCAACTAGATTGTATGTGGGATCATTACATTTCAACATCACAGAAGATATGTTGAGAGGTATATTTGAGCCTTTCGGGAAAATTGATCACATACAACTCATGACTGATCCTGAATCAGGAAAAAGTAAAGGATATGGTTTCCTCACTGTAAGTATTTTTAGAAATGACATGTGTACTAGGTATAATCAATTATTTAACATACATACATACATACACATAATCACGCCTTTACGCCTACGCCGAGCGTAAACGACCTAAACAAAGGTTGTTCCTGTCAAAATGTCTGACAAAATTTTGAGGGCTACTTGAGACAGATATGTAGGTATATTTCTGTAGTGACAGGCTGTCAGCTCATCGACTAAATTGCAATATACTGAAACCCTCGGATATAGCTGGTTTTTTCAGCATGCCCGGGAGGAAATGCAGCTGGCACTTTCTATGAGTTTTTTTCTCGCTCCCTGTCCAGCATGGAAAGATTGAATGTGATTTTTATTTGCAGTTCCATCATGCAGCAGATGCAAAGAAGGCGATGGAGCAACTGAACGGGTTTGAACTGGCCGGTCGACCGATGAAGGTTGGCAACGTGACGGAGCGCACGGACGGTAGCTCCAGCACGCGGTTCGACGCAGACGAGCTGGACCGCGCGGGCGTCGACCTCGGCGCCACGGGCCGGCTGCAACTCATGTTCAAACTGGCAGAGGGCACGGGTCTACAGGTCAGTCAGTGTATTCATCAGTATTATGCAAGTTAACAACACATACAGTCACGCTAGTTCTCACAATTTTCGCTATGGTTGTAGGCTTTTTGCTACACTCAAAATCCCTAATCTACTACTGACAACAGTAGTATGCCCGGGATGAGAAGTAACGGGAAGTCGTATGTTTTTCAATTAGTCCCAGTCCCGCATCGAAGAATAATACATACATACATACATATAGTCACGCCTTTATCCCTAATGGGGTAAGCAGAGCGTAAACGACCTAAACAAAAGTCGTTGAGCCACGTCTGACAAAGTTTTGAGGGTTATTTAAGATAGATTTGTAGGTATATTGCTGTAGTGACAGGTTGTCTGTCAGCCCTTCGCCTAAATTACAATATACTGAAACCCTCAGATCCCTTAGCTGGTTTTTACAGCATGCCCGGGAGGAAATGCAGCTGGCACATTCTATGTTTTTCTCTCGCTCCCAGGCCAGCATGGAAGAAAGAAGCATCGAAGAATAATCAAGAAATAATACTGAATTTAACCATGATTTTTCCATTTTCAGATTCCGCCTGCCGCCGCGTCAGTACTCATGGGAACAGGCTCTTCACTCGTGAACCCGCAGCCCCAAGTAGCGCCACCGATCGCAACACAGTGCTTCATGCTCAACAATATGTTTGACCCAGCGAAGTAAGTATCAAGTCATTACATAGTTTAGTGCAATTAAAACCGCGTTTCACCTTCAATTTGCTACCTTTGCCGTATTTTTGAATCACTCCAATGCACATACGAAAGAGTAAATTTCGCATGCCATTTACATACAAATTGCCATTCGTATACGCATTACGATTCGAATAATATCAATTAAATTGTAATAATAGGTAAAGGATAATTAAAATCAGTCCTCTTCTTTTTTTTTTCAAACAAAAGCATAAAAATTTCCTCCTCATGTTTTTGTATAGACTTTACTTTTACTGTTTTAATCAGTTCTTCATCATGCGCCCATAAAGCATACTAATCAATAGTTAATTATTATTATTATAACCTCCGTGGTCTAGTGGCTAGTGCCATGGACTCCCGATCCGGAGGTCCAGGGTTCGATTCCCAGGGGGGAAACACAAAGTTGATATTTGAGAATTTATCATTTTGTGATTTTTTCCACATTTTGGTTTCGACATTGCAGGCTGAATCACCTGATTGTCCGGGGAAAAAAAAGATTTCGTGCTTCGGAGGGCACGTTAAGCCGTCTGTCCCGGTCGCTGTCTTTGATAGTGGTCCTTACTCAAACCATGTCAGAGGCCTGATAGTTGTGCTACTAGGCCGTTTAACCAGGGTTCATCGAGTCCATAGACTCGAGCCCACTCGACAGAAGAAGACTAATCAATTCGTCATTTCAATTTCCAGCGAATCGAATCCGAGCTGGGACATAGAAATCCGCGACGACGTGATCAGCGAGTGCAACAAGCACGGCGGAGTGCTGCACGTGTACGTGGACAAGGCGTCGCCGCAGGGCAACGTGTACTGCAAGTGCCCCACCATCGCGACGGCCGTGGCGTCCGTCAACTCGCTGCACGGGCGCTGGTTCGCGGGCCGTGTCATCACCGCCGCGTACGTGCCGCTCGTCAACTACCACTCGCTGTTCCCCGACGCCATGACCGCCCTCACCCTGCTCTTGCCGACGCGGCAGCGGTAATCCCCCTTGCGACGCATTTATTTGGACAACAAGGTTAATGAAATAGTTATTATAATGTACACTCTTTATTGTATTAATTTTACTGTTGCTCTAATTTTTAGATAATAAATATCTAGCTGTATGATGGAATTTGATGTATTTTAACTTATCAGCTCCAAAACAACAATATAAAACATTATAAAGTAAAACTTACATTATAAAACAACAAATTAATTATTTACATTTTACGGAACAGCCTTGATCCAGTCGATTTCCAGAGTGGCGGGTCCTTTTTGTTTAACTGGTAAGAATACACCTCCAAACATCTGAAACCCGATGCACGTTACTCGGGATAAATCTAAGGTTTCGTTATTTACTTTCTTGCCTCTATAATACGCTTTGAACTCTGCAAATGGCAGTGTTTGTACCGCGAAGTCGTCTTTGGGCGCCTGGAAAGAGAATAATTGAATATTATTTTGTGAAGATTGAGTATTTATCCGCAGCGGTGGCGGCTCTTTTCATAAAAATATCATTAACTCTTACCTGAAATATTTGTTCAAAAGAATAGTTAGGCTCATCATTTAGTCCTTTATGCCTCAAAACTACTTTGAAACCATTAAATTGTCCTTGACCCCGGCACCTAATTTGTAGCTTGGTGTAACCAACTAGATTATGTTCCCGAATAACTCGTATTCCTGCAAAACCTGCTCCATTCTTTTGAGGGTTTAGCAAAGCGAAGAATATTGCTCTCCGGAATTGTAGGTTCTGGTGCAAAACTAATGTAGCCTTGGACATTCCAACATCTCGAACCGTATCAGATTGCTCTTGCCAGTCAACGACGTCATCAGATTTTGTGAAGTCAAACAGAAATAGCTCGCCTGACGCTGCTGGACTCGTGCTGTTGAAAAAAGTACCAATTACTAAGGTGTAAAACTTTTACTATACTAGCATTCATACCGCGTTACTAGCACTACTTCTTAAAAATACTCTAGCCGAGTCGCCAGCGCATAAACAAAACAACAAAAGGGGAAGGGAAATGTTTGAAAAACCCTTCCCGTCTGCCCCGCGGAGGTATGTTTCGTGTTTAAGAGCAGGAGTCGGCCTTAGATCAACAAGAACCCTGTTTAGGCACTGCAAAGTTTGACTTAATATTATAATTGGAATTAAATAGTACAACATTACTTTCTTAACTTAGTTTACAATGTCATAGACAAAGACTAGTCTATTCCCTGTCTATAATGAGATCGACTTATCCTACATTAAATTTTCCTTATTCAGGACACTTTAATCATAAGTTAACATACAAATATCATCATCTCCTTCCTACAAATGTACAATGTAATTTTATTATTTATTACTGCTATGTAATTTATTAGTTCACAAAAACTTAACAATTATGCTTTCGTTCAAAGAACACATCCAGGTAATAAAAACAATTTTGACTTAAATAATTCCTTAGTTTATTATTAAATGCAGTGTCCTTTTCTTCTGATTTAATGGTAGTGGGAATATAATTAAAGATTTTAATATGGATCGGAACAAAACATCTTCATTGTAGAGAAGGGCAGTGGCATTTTATTTCTTGGTCGTAACCATGAGTTTGTCTCTGGGGAAAATATGCTTATATTTCCGAACAAATTTAGCCAAAATATGACTCGGGTGCTTAGTCTATTTTAAATACCTATGTAGTTCGTAGGTGGTTTCTAGGTACATAGCTATGCATCACACCAGGCTGTCCGGTTTAAATCTAATTTGGTACTAATTCACAGTCAAAAGTCGAAACCTAGCAAATCATATCAACTCCACCCCCACCCCTATAAACCTATAATTGAATTATGTACTTAGGGGTAACACCCTCTTACCTATTATCGCAGAGGACACTCATCATTAAAACAACTGGAATAATTATATTAATAAAATACATTTTATAAAGATTATTCGTATAACACTAATTAAACACTTGGCACGTGCTTCGACTTTACAGCAGAAATACGCACTCACTGAGTAGTTATCATATCAATCAGAAATTGCTATCGATTCGTAAAGCGCACAACTTAAATAAATCTTGACTAAAATGATTGCCGTCTCTTTCTGATCTCTCATGATTGAAAATGACAGGTATAGACTTATATTAGTTAAGTCGTGTTCTTTGTAACTACGAATTGCTACCCGTGTAGGCAAATAAGATGAACTCATTTATTGAACATTTGACATTCTTATCTCAAAAGTTATTGACGCCACAGCACAGCTTGCGCATAGTCTTAACAAAGAGCATTTGATTTGTTTCCTAAAAAATAGGGCATGCGTGGGTATAGTTAAGTATACCTACCTACTGCTTATTACTAGGTAGACAGATAACCATAATCCTTAATTCGATCGTGTCGTGTCGTATCGTATGTGATTTTATTTGAGGTTATCTATCTTAGTATACCTAGGAAATATTTATAAATCTCACAAAAGCATTTCATTAAACATCTGTAGTAGTGTGTAACAAAAAATGTTTAACAAACAGCCCTCACATGACACGACAGACGACAGAGAGGTCAATGTACTCGTAACTGGATGACTGTCCTTTCCTTAAGAACTAAAGGGTCGTATTGGTGTTTATAATACATACATACATATAATCACGCCTTTATCCCTAATGGGGTAGGCAGAGCGTAAACGACCTAAAATAAAAAAAGGTCGTTTCGCGACGTCTGGCGTCTTTTGAGAGTTATTTAAGATACATTTGTATGTATGATAGTCCTCCCACCGATTTTCGGTGATGGCGGCCAATGTGTCGGAGATGGGCCAACTGCGCAGGACTTGTTTTAGTGCCCAAGTGTTTGCGCTACACACAGGTGCTCTCTCTATTCCTTCAATTTCTTATTCTGATGGGACTAGTGTTGGAGAAAACTCAGTCCGCGAGTCGACTTTTACATACTCGACTCAATTTCACAGGGTTCGTTATGCTCATCACATCAGTCATAACTCGATAGTCCAGAGTGCAGTCGAGCGCGAGTCATAACTTGATACACGACTTTTAAAAACAACTCCAGTAACAAATCAAACTCGAGTCAACTTCGACTAAAAAAAAATTTTAGCACACCAAGCCGAATTATGAAACGTAATTGTATTTATATAAATTCCTTTATTCCTAAAATTCATATTAAAATAATGCAAGCTTTGATTTAGTTTTTATTTTTGAAATTCAATTTCTTTGTTTTGCAAGTTAATAACAAATACGTAGGATGTGACACCCTGCAATGGCACAGCAGTAATTGAGAGGGCCTGTCAAATAAATTAATAATAATAATAACAATTAATTCATTTACATTATTAAAATCCATTATAAATAAAACACAAGGAAAATCAGTTATATTATAAACAATAATAGTGATTGAGCTAGTTAGGTGATCCTATGCCATGCCATCAGGGTGCTCAGTTCAAAACGAGTCGAGCTCGACTTGTTCAATACTTGAGCAACCTCGAGCTCACAAGAAAACTCGAGCACGAATGCTAAACACGTGTTTAAAGGGATGCTTTCTAAACTCGCAACACATTGAGCAGGAGTATGTGTCTTAGTGAGTCGAGTATTGCGATTAAGGGCTGAGCACTGAAATGTTGACTTGCGGACTCAAGTTTTCTCCAACACTAGATGGGACAGATTGACTGACACGACCAGAGAGAAATCAGGCGCAGGACCGACTATTTACATGCCCATCCGACGGCATGGATCAATTTACTTACTTTTCGGACAATCAGGTGATCAGCCTGTAATGTCCTAACCAAACTAGAAACAACAACACAAAGTCATTGTCCCCCGCCGGGAATCGAACCCGGAACCTCCGGGTCGAGAGCCCATGGCTCAGACCGCTAGACCACGGAGGCAGTTATTTGTAAGTATAATGCTGTAGAGACAGTTTGTCAGCCCATCGCCTTAATTGCAATATACAGAAACCCTCGGATCCCTTAGCTGGTTTTTACAGCATACCCAGGAGGAAATTCAGCTGGTACATTCTATGTTTTTCTCTCGCTCCCAGGCCGGCATGTAGGTAAATGTTAAATACCTTCACCATAATTAGTCTGTTTCTGTTTATCATCATCATGATGTGATGACCTTATCGTAACTCGTTAGCAAGTCTTGTCTCTATGCAAAATAAAAACACCTGTTTAATTGGAATTATGCTGAACTGTACCTGTGAGTATAACATAACACGTTACCTACCGAGTATCGAGCAGCAAAATTTTTCTTGGGTGACCTTGGTATGCTGGTAGTAGAGTTAATGAAATGAAATAAATAATAATGAAATAATAATTTATTTGCAAGCACATAGTAAAATAATTGTTGGTACATGGGTATATTTGTATCATAATAATATGTCCTACCGTCAAGGCATGCAAATTTTACATTACTTTATATTACATTTGACATTGACATACTCTATTATTTATTTTTGTCATTGAAGTATTCATTGAGAGAGTAATAACATTTTTCTAAGAGCAATTCAGTGATTTTTGTCTTAAACAATGGGAGAGGAATACTTTTTACATGCTTCAGAAGGGAGTTATTAACAAGTATCGCCATATAATAAGCATTACTCTTAAACAACTCCAGTCGTGGTCGCGGCTGATACAGTTGATCCTGGTATATTGTAGACCTCTGGTAGACCTCGTTGTTTGATGTGAAATATTCGGGGTGGTCTTTGTCAAATATACATATTTGCTTAATGTACATACAAAATAGAGTCAAAATTTTGGTAGTTTTAAACAGAGGCCTACAAGAATCTTTATAATGAGCTCTACAAATAGCCCAAACACTTTTTTTTTGGACAATAAAAGCTCTATTGGCATGGACAGAGTTGTACCACAGTATGAGACCATAACCTAATACTGAAGACACATAGCCGTAGTAAGCTGTGAGATTTACTTCTGTGGAAGCTGTTCTACTGAGTCTTCTTAAAGCAAAGACAAATCGATTTATCCTCAAGCATACACTCTCTTCATGTTCTTTCCAGTCACAGAATCTATCCAAATTAAATCCTAAGAACTTAGAAACTTGTACAGCGTCAATTTTATTATCATCGTAAGTTATATTTAATGGAATGTCACATGATCTATATGTCCTAAATTGCATAAAATTAGTTTGTTAATGTTAATATTTAAATTATTACAATTACCTAAGCCATCCAATTATTTTATTTAAAGCAATATTAATGTCTTTATTAAAATTATTTAGATCGTTACATTTAATAGTTACGGTTGTATCATCTGTAAACATGATACAATCATGATTTACACAGTTTGGGAGATCATTAATATAGATTAAAAATAAAAGTGGCCCTAGAATACTCCCCTGAGGTACGCCAAATTTATTTTGTTTGGGAGATGATTTGTATAAACATTGTTTTAAACATACTTTATCAACCTTTTGAATCTCTGTGTATTGTTGTCTATTTTCAAGATAGCTTTTTATCCACTCATAGGCGTTTCCTCTTATACCGTACCTATACAATTTTATTAAAAGAATACTATGATTAACAAAAGCAAACGCTCTACTCATGTCTAGAAAAATGGAGAGAAATTGAGGCATTCAGTAACATTTTTTATTAGATTAAAGCGTGCAAGTATTGTGGAACTGTTTTTGCGAAAACCATATTGGTTTTTATTTAAAAGTTTTTGTTTATCAATATAATTTAGAAGGCGTTTATACATTACCTTTTCGAAAATCTTAGAAAAAAATGTAGGTAGAGCCAGTGGGCGGTAGTTTTCCATTTTTGTTTTATCGTCCTTTTTAATAATGGTTTTATGACCGATAATTTTACCAGGTCTGGAAATGTACCTTGTGCAAATGATAAGTTAATTATATGGGATAAGGGTTTATACAAAAACAATGCAACATGCTTAATTACTTTGGTCTTTATACCATCGTAACCACATGCGTTGCTGTTTTTCAGAGACATAATAATTTTACCCTCTACTAATATTTACCAAATGTTGTACCTTCTCACGAACTGTCCTATGTTGCTATTTGCCTACTATATTCACGTTGCGTCTGGTCTCAACACATTGCTTGTTACATTAAAAATTCGATAATGTAAACGATATTAATAAAGACCTAGACAACTTTGCTATTGCTCAATCATTCTCTTGTGTTATTGACGACTGTTCAAACTTAATAAAAAAGCCGAATGCGAGCCTAAAGATAATACACCAAAACATCGGAAGCATTAATTGCAATTACCCTAACTTTGAAACATTTCTCGAAAGATCTAAAATAAACTGGGACATCATTGTATTTACAGAATGTAGACTGCCACAAACACACTATTTCCCTTCCATAGAAGGATACGATTATGGAGCAACACAAAATAACCTAACTCAGAACGAGGGTGTCACAGTTTATTTCAAAAATCACCTACGATTAACCGTAACTGAGCCTGATTTGCGGGAAGCTAATTGCTTAACAATTAAAGTTAACAAAAATACTATCGTTTTGTCTATTTACAGACCCGATGGATATAAGAATATTGATACTTTTTTACAGTCATTAAACGACTTACTCACAAGTTTAAATTATTACACAAACATTATTCTTATTGGAGACATCAACATAGACATCATCTTCCCCAATAAACATGAAAGTAATGCGCTGGCCTATCTCAAATTACTAGCTTCACATAGTCTACTACCAGCTCACACAATACCTACGCATACATTAACATGTTTAGACCACATTATGCTCAAAACAAAATATCCGGCCTACTGCTACGTAGCTGATTCTGTTACGGATCATGATAGCACTATGCTTATTCTCGAGAACATCTGTCAAACTACTAATAAATCACACACACTTAAAAGGATAGACTACGCTGGGTTGGATAATGATATGAAGTTTTTAAATTTAGAGCCCATTTATGCTTCCACAGATGCAAACGTAGCGACCTCGTTATTAATCGATGAAATCAACTCAAAAATTACCGCTAATACTAACACTGTAACAGTTTCCAATCGCAAGAGAACAAAGAAGCCGTGGATAACAATAGGACTATTACGTTGCATGAAAAACAGAGACAAGCTTCATCAAAAACTTAAGAAAAACTCAACTAATGAAATAATAAAGACCACATATAAGAGGTACAGGAATTTCTGCAACTGGTTACTAAAAAAATTAAAAAGGGAATATGAAAAAGAACAATTAAAAACAGCAGCAACCATAAATAATAAAAAACTATGGGATACCATTAAAACCGTTACTCAAATGACTAACAAAACTAATACTGCTAATAACTTACTATCACCATCTAACGCCACTAACTCCATTAACGCCGTCAACACCTTCTTTGCTGAAATCGGGAAAAAACTTGCAGACAAAATATGCCCAGATACTTATAACTCTACGCCTACAGCTAATCTTAATCCTAATTCTTTCTACCTAGAACCAACTAATGAACATGAGGTTCAAAACAGCATATTAAATCTAAAGAAAGACAATACTATTGGACGAGATAATATCTCAGGAGCGATGCTAAAACGATATCATAAAATCCTAACCCCACCAATAACTCACGTTATTAATTTAGGATTTTCATCTGGGATTTTCCCAAACTCTTTCAAGCTTGCAGAAATCGTCAACATAGGCCCATCTCGATCCTGCCAACTTTGTCTAAGGTAATGGAAAGACTCTTGAACAAGAGACTGGTCAATTATCTTGAATCCATGAACATCCTATCAACCTCCCAGTTCGGCTTTCGGGCTGGCGTATATACAAATGATGCGGTTCAGGAGTTGACTAGTCATATTGTTACTAAGCTAAATGAAGAATCCAAAGTCGTTGCAATATTTTTAGATCTAGCAAAGGCATTCGACACAGTCTCTGTCCCACTATTGCTAAACAAGCTTGAGCGGATGGGCATTAGAGATGTTCAGTTGCAGTTATTTCAAGACTATCTTTCTAACAGGCAACAAAGGGTTAGGATTGGGAACCTGTTGAGCGATGACTTGCCTATTTCTTTTGGAGTACCGCAAGGGAGTGTGCTTGGGCCAACTCTCTTTCTGGCCTACATCAATGACCTTTGCGAACTTAAGCTATATAACTGCAAAATTGTAACTTTCGCGGATGATACGGCACTCGTATTTAATGGTGATACTTGGCAGGAGGTGTTCAGTGCGGCACAGTCAGGGTTTAATGTAGTTTCTTCCTGGCTACGTAATAATATCCTGACGCTTTATGTTGAGAAAACGAAGTATATGACTTTTTCTATCAGTACCATCCCTCATTATGTTATACCCAATCATCATATTACAGTCTACACCTGTAATAATACGCTAGCTTGTTCATGTACCAACCTCTCAATGACTAAAGAAATTAAGTACTTGGGAGTAATACTAGATAATGTTCTTACCTTTAAACAGCATATTAATCTTCTCTCATCTAGGACCCGTAAAATTATATTCATATTTAAAAATCTTCGTCATGTTGCTGATAAGTCCGTGATTAAAATGGTATATGTATATCTGTGCCAATCAATCTTATCTTACTGTATTTCTGTTTGGGGAGGTGCCGCAAAAACCTACCTATTAAGATTAGAGAGAGCTCAAAGAGCAGTATTAAAAGTTAGCTTAAACCTACCCTTTTATTTTCCTACTACAGATCTTTACGCTCATAGTGATGTCCTGACTGTTAGGCAGCTATTTCTACTTAACATTATTCTGAGGATCCACCGCAAACTCACTTATGATCCTGCATCTTTTAAGAATAAGCGCTTGAAACATAGAGTCTGTCCAACCGAAGCTCAATGGAGAACCGCTTTTGCTCAGAGATTCATCGGATTTTTAGGCCCCTACCTATATAATAAAATTAATGAGTCAATCAGCATATACCATCTCACTAGACAGCCATGCAAAAGAGCACTATCAATCTATCTGAAGACCTTAGACTATGACAAAACAGAAAATTTGCTGCAAACTCTTTCATAACCCATACTAATGTTCCCTAGTCACATAATTCATAATTTAGGTATGTCCCATTCTCATTCTTCTTCTTCTCAATCATACTAATCGTCACACACACCCCTACACACACATGCCCACACTCACAGACACACATACGCACACAAATACGCACACACACAACATATGAACAAACTCACGATCAGTGGATGCTGTTAAATTTAAATTAATTAATTGTATCTTGCATCACATAGTTGGTAAAATATATTTTATGTACCGGCCGCTTCTGTGAATCTACCAGGTTCGGAGTGCGGAGAGTCTGGTGATCTGTAATACAGATCTCCTAGTACGGACACCAGTCTCTCACATAGATAGATTCAAAATTAAATTTATGTCAATTTCACCTAGTTTTAAGTTTTACTTCTATGTGAAAGAAAAATAAAAACTTTTTGTATTTTTTTTTTTATAAAGTTCTTGTTCGTCAGTTGGAGCTTAAAATATAGAATTAAAATTCATTGTGATTTGATTAGGATTAAATTATTTCAAATGATTATTATTAATTTTAGGTTGGTTGGTTAATTTTATAAAGTAGTCGTTAAATAATTCAACCATACTTTTCGGATCTTTGTACTCAACACCATCGAATTGAATCAAATTAATAGATCGGCTATAACCATTTGCAGCGGCATCATCATTGATAATATCCCAACTAGCTCTACATTTATTTCTTGCATTAGGTACATATTTTATTTTGGTTTTGTATCTGGTGGGACTTTGTTATACATTTTCTCAAAAGTTTAGTATACGATGATTAATTACATTTATTGATAGACTTGTTGAGACTAGAATGTTTATACTTACTTTAAATAGAGCAATCGCTTAGTAGCACATGAAGTTTTTATTCCTTGGGAAAGCTATCTTAGTCTCTTTCTTTTATTAGTTATTTTTATTTGAGTTAACAGGAAACAAAGATTATGAAATAGTACAAACAGGTCATTAACGTCATGAAATGCTTTGTTTGTCATTTCACATATAAGCACATCTGAAAATGATAATCTAGACATGCAGTTATAAAATTTACGCTTATTATCTTCAGAATAATCCATTTCTCTACAAAATAGTCTTTAAATGTATGAACGGTTTTTACTTGGAAAGTTACTAATTGTGCAGTTTCATGATCTGACAAGCCAAGTGTAAGAACTTCCGAGATTACTTTGTGAATATTAAATGCTATCTGGTCAAGACATGATAAATTCAGTTATGTAGTACTATTATACAACATGCCATGCTGGCCTGGGATCAAGAGAAAAACATAGAATGTGCCAGCTGCATTTCCTCCCGGGCATGCTGTAAAAAGCAGTTAGGGATCTGAGGGTTTCAGTATATTGTAATTTAGGCGATGGGCTGACAACCTGTCACTACAGCAATATACCTACAAATCTATCTTAAATAACGAAATGACCTTTATTTAGGTCATTTACGTTCTGCCTACCCCATTAGGGATAAAGGCGTGATTATATGTATGTATGTTTGTAATGTATTATACAACATGTAACTGAAAGGGTATATGCACCCGCAAGGATATAGACCAGCCATTACATGACACTGAACAACTTTCCCAAAGGAACATAGGTCAAAATAAGAAAAAAAAAGTTTGACCTTCCTTACCAAATGCATCGGCTTATAGCGTGTGTAGTATAGGGAGTAAAAAAAAATTCGACCTATGTTCCTTTGGGAATCCTACCTACCTACAATATATTATATGTTCGATACTTAATTATACTCATAAAACAAAAAATAGTTAATTTGATAATCGACGGGAACAGTTGCCCCCAAAAACAAACGAATAGAAAAATGTTCATCTCATACCTAGGTATTAAGTCATAGAAACTAGTTGGTTTTGATGTTGTGTGCGTCTCTCCACCCAGCCCAAACATGATAGGTGTTTTTATCATATATCAGGATTTAGAGCATAATTGGAGCACCCACATACTGAAGTCAGTAAATTGGAGCATCAATAGGAATGACGCTAAGAGCTAAAAACCGTGGGCCGGCTGGGGAGATTCTCGTCAACGGTAGGGATTTAAGTTTTGATCTACAGTTCTACATACGTGCCCTAATTGGAGCACTAAGCTCCAAAAAAAATTGTACTGTGTGTTCAGTTGTTTTCGAGATATAGGTCTTTGAAAATGGTATGTACGACGAGACGTCTCTCCAGCGAGCCCATCTGATGCGCAATAACTACCGAACGTAGTCTTCGAAAATTGCTCAAATTAAAGCTTATAATTAGATCACTAAGCTCTAAACAGAAGAAAGTTCTAGGTCTTACAGATTTCACGCTATAAGCGAAACACACTTTTTGCCGCAACGTGCAAATGGACGCGTCACGAAACGTTCATTCAAGCAAAAATATATCTTGTGCTGCTAAGTTTAAGAGTGTTTTTAGTCTAACCGAGGCAAATACATTCTAGAAATAATAGTCAGGTGTCACTTATTTGAATTGGAACCGGGAGGTCAGTGGGTAAACAGGTTCTTGGATTGAAATAAAACAATTTGACAGATTCGTTAAAGTACTACCTACTTTTTGTAACATTATATCAGTCTTGGTTATAATTATAAATAGACACCATAATTTTAATTCCTAAAAAAATCAAAGACATAAATTGAGATCTAATTTAAAATCACAGTGATTGTTTTAATTACAATCAAATATACCTTCCTATACTTTGTAAAATATAGCTCGGGTCGTATGTCAGCAGGCAAGAAATATCATAACATCACAGGTGCAAAAGAGACTCCTTTAAATCTGTATGTGTTTAACATCTGTCATAGTACTCAAGCTACATTTTACAAAGTATAACTACCTACTTACATAGAATTGACAGTGATGACTGATGAAAATAAAATAATGGCGGCAATTCTGGACGCACTGTTTCTTACAATGAGATTATTATTTTGAACGGGATTACTACCACGATTGTATTATACAACGAGGTTTTATCCCAGTTCCATGTGACATGGTCACGAGCAGACTATTTATTTACTAATTAGCACTATTCTTTAACTAAAACTATACTAAACAATAAAATTCAAGTAGGTTTTGGGACATCTTATCTTATCTCATCATATCATCTAATTATACCTACCTAGTACCTACTTCAAATTTGAAATCTTTTTAAACTGCAGCCACAGGCGGGACGTACTTTTGTCTGTCATAAGTAGAGGTGGAGCGTGCATTATTTTGAGACAAGGGTATCAATGGAAAGAACTTACAGACATTAAAAACATATCCATACCTTACATATTTGAAGTTTGTGCCATTGAGTTGATAAATTATCAGATAATTATAGTATGTGTCTATAGAATTAACAGAATTAACATTACGACATTTTTGAAAAATTAGACGATTTACTGTGTAAAATCTATATATCTTTTTTTGTTATCTATATATATTTTTTCCTCTCACACGGTAAGCTGGAAGACAACTCAGATATTTTGAGTTAAGCTCGCCTTTGTACATAATGTATCTAGATTAAGTTAATTTTAAGAATATCTGTGTGTACAATAAAGAATTAAAATATGTTATAAAAATAAAAAGCGAGTAATTATTGCTGGTGATTATAATGTAAACATTTTGAAGGATGATCATGATAGTAGATATTTTGAAAATCTTTTATTAAGTTATAATTTAAGATTACAAATTAAGGAAATTACTAGGTTAAGTAGTGGAACATGTATAGATAACTTTGCACACAGCCGACGTAAAGGTACTTCTAGTGAACTTCTGAATAATGGCCTATCTGATCACACGGGTCAGTTGTTATGTTATCCTGTGAAGAAAGTTTGTAAACTTAACTTCTGGCGTATAAGAAAACGCGATTACAGCGAAGAAAATATGATTAAATTTAGAAATTGTTTAAGTAGTTTGAAATTTTCAGACATGTATAGAACTGATGATCCAAATATCGCTTATTATAGCTTCTACTCAGATTTTAAGCTATTTTATGAATTATGTTTTCCATTTAAGCTCAAAACTATTAAAACAAATAAAAACATTAAATGGTTCACAAAAGGAATAAAATCTTGTAGTAAGAAAAAGAGGCAAATTCTGTGGCAATCTAGACATAAACGGAATGATCTTATAAAATCCTCATATCAGACATATTCAAGATTATTGAAGTCTTTAATAAAAATGTCGAGAATATCTGAAAATACGTATAAAATTAAAACGTCTAGAAATATACCAAAAACAACATGGGAAATTATTAATTCTAATCTACAACAAAAAGTACCTCCAGAACAAATATTCCAAATCCAACATAATAATGATGTTATAACAGATCCTGTGGATATATGTGACGCTTTAATGACTTTTTTACCAATAGAACTACACCGATGCCTAACACTAGTCAAAACATATTAAAAAAATATAAAACCGAACAGTTTCTCTATGTTTATGGCACCATGTTTACCAACAGAGATGATTAGAATAATAGGATCGTTAAAAAATACAAACAGTGTTGGCCCCGACGGTATATGCACTAAAGTAATAAAATTTGTTGTCAATGAAATCAATGATCCCCTTTGTTATATTCTTAATGTGTGCATAAGTGAGGGCATATTCCCTGAGGACCTTAAGATAGCCACTGTTATGCCGCTTTATAAAAAGGATAACAAGGAAAAAGTCGAAAATTATAGACCATTAATATCATTAATATCAATAATATCTAAAATATTTGAACAACATATTTACAATCAAACATATAATTTTTGGATAAGCATAATATTTTAGTAGAAGGACAGAAGGGATTTCGACGTAATAAAAATATGAATATGGCAATTTTTGACTTTCTTAAAACTATAATGATAAATGTGGATACACGAACTCCAGTATGTTCAATATTTTGTGACATGACACAGGCGTTTGATTATGTTAATCACGAAATATTGCTAAAAAAGTTAGAATTATATGGCATTCGCGGAAACATTCTGAACCTTTTTAAAACTTATTTAATTTAAAGAAGACAATTCACTGAAATTAGACAAATTGACATACATTCTAAAATTCAATATGTACGAGGGTCATTCAATAAATACTTAGCCTACAAAAAGAAAACGAAAATTTTGGAAAAGTGGCAATTTATTTTTCAACATAGTCTCCTTTTAGTTCTATACACTTAGCCCAGCGATGCTCCAACTTTTTTAACCCGTCCAAAAAATAGTTTTTGTCAAACTCTGCAAAATAGGCCTCCGTGGCGGCGATGACCTCCTCATTTGATCCATATCTATTCCCGGCGAGTGACTTTTTCAGATTAGCAAACAGAAAGAAGTCACAAGGGGCCAAATCTGGAGAATACGGTGGATGGGGCAGCAATTCGTAGTGTAATTCGACCAATTTGGCCATGGCAACGGCAGACGTGTGAACCGGTGCGTTGTCGTGGTGAAACAGCACTTTTTTCTTCGCCAGATGGGGTCGTTTTTTCTTTAATTCGGCGGCGAATCGGCCCAATAAATCGGCATAGTAAAGCCCTGTAATTGTTTTACCCTTCTGGAGGTAATCGATGTAGATCACACCTTGTGAATCCCAGAAAACGGTGGCCATAACTTTTCCGGCCGATTTTACAGTTTTCGCCTTCTTTGGAGCACGTTCCCCGGTCTGGATCCATGTTTTGATTGCTCCTTGGTCTCTGGTGTGTACCAGTGGATCCAGGTTTCATCGACGGTCACAAAACGATGCAAAAACTCCGCTGGATTCCGCTTAAACAGCGCCAAACACGTCTCCGATGTGGTCTCACGGTTGCGCTTATTTTCCGGTGTGAGTAAACGCGGCACCCATCGCGCCGACAGCTTTCTCATGCCGAGTTCCTCGTGAAGAATATGATTCACTGTTCCTTCTGAAATGCCTACAGTGTCAGCTAGCTCCCGAACCTTCAATCGGCGATCTGCCAATACGAGATCATGGATTTTTTTAATGTTTTCCTCCGTAGTAGCTGTTTTCGGTGCACCTGGACGTGGTTCATCAAAAACCGACGTACGGCCACGTGCAAACTCGTTGAACCAATTCTTGACGGTGGCCATCGATGGAGAAGAGTCACTGTACAAAGCATCCAAGCGCTCTTTGATTTCGAAGCGCGTTTTCCCTTCCAAAAATAGGAATCGAATCTCCGAACGATATTGCTCTTTTTCCATTTTTGTAAAACCGATCGACACGTTCGCTTCCATAAGTTGTCAAATTAAAACAAATGAAGGGATTGGAATGAAAATTTGAAAAAAGAATTAAAAAAGAATGTGCTACACTGTGTTTAAACTCTTTTGAAACTACAGCACCCTCTGGCGATGAGGCTCGGTACTTATTGAATGCACCTCGTATACCACTCAGAAGAGAAAGTAATTAAATATGGAGTGCCACAAGGCAGTGTTCTTGGACCTCTTATCTTTATTTTATATATAAATGACCTACCTAAAGCTACTGCTCAGCAAATGACGATGTTTGCAGATGACAGTACTATAACCATAAACTGTAGAAATAGAGTCAGTTATCAAACTGATATTAATGACACTGTTAGTGACGTGATCAATTGGCTAGAAATTAACAATTTAAAAATTTATTTAAATAAAAAAAAAACAATTCATTTTAGCCAGAGAGAAAATAATGATAATTTGATTCCTATTTTCAAAAATAATACAATTGACATAATTAAAAATATTAAATACCTAGGCTTAAGCATAGACAGTAAGGTCAATTGTAAGTTGCAAATAGAAAACCTAAACAAAAAATTAAACACGTGCTCTTTTGCACTTTATAGACTGGCCCATATAGTCGACATGAACTCCTTACTTACTGCCTATTATGGTTTAGTAGCATCACGTTTGCGATACGGAATTATCTTCTGGGGGAATTCAACAGATAGAGAATCTGTTTTCATAGGTCAGAAAAAATGTATGAGAGCGATGTTTGGCCTATCACCTAGAGACAGTTGTAGACCATACTTTAAGAAATATAAAATACTTACTTTTGTGTCTCTGTATATTTTAGAATCAGCTATATTCGTCAAAAGTAACCCACAACTATTTCCTAAACGATACATAGTACGAAACCGAAACAGGCGTGATACGGACGAGGTTCATGTTCCACGAACCAACACAGCTCTGATGCACAAGAGTGTTCTCTGTATGGCACCCAAACTATACAATCAGATACCTGTAGACATAAGGAAACTAAATTTATCATTGTTTAAAAGAATGACAGATTACTTAATTGATAGAACTATATATGAGCTGTCTGAATATTTACCTGATATAGAATAAATAGCATTGATATTAAAATTATGATGTGTTTTAGGTTTTTTGTGTTAACATATTTGTTATTATAAAACATAAAACTTCCACAAAACTTAAATTCAATTATTTTTCATTGATATTTTCATTATAACCATTTGTAATGTATTATTTAATAAAATCTAAAGCTACTCCTATGATATTAAATAATTGTGTTGTAAGCATAAAATTTTAATACACAAGTTTTTAAAAATTTGTACGCCGTTAATGGCAGAATATAGTGACACTAATAAATAGATATAATACCCTTGTTACTAACCTATATTCCACAAATAAAAATATCTTTATCTTTCCTATTGATGCTCCAATTTACTGACTTCAGTATGTGGGTGCTCCAATTATGCTCTAAATCCTGATATATGATAAAAACACCTATCATGTTTGGGCTGGGTGGAGAGACGCACACTTTAATGTTAAAAGTTATATTTAATGCGAAACCATAAAAAAAACATCTCAGATTTTAGAATAAACTATAAACATTTAGCTATTTATAAACAACCGTTTCTTCCCGGCTACATTCGCCCGAAATGGTTTTTAGCCGATTTCGACGTTTTAAACAGCTTGGTTGAAAACGTTTTCAACCGGCTTTAAATCTATAGTCTCAAGCATTTAAAATAGTAGCTATTTAGACTATTCGTAAATTATTTAGGCGATTTTAGGCTACTTCACCTTGGGCGACTTTTAGGCGAGTTGAAATTGTCTTTTCAGCGATTTCATACTAAAAGCACCTAAAAGATTTGGCAACACTGGTCCGCGTTATTCACTGTCTATCTGCACGACGTTCGCGGTGGAGGGGGCGCTCGCTGGACGCAAATTGATCCAGCAAGGTAATAATAATAATTAACGACGTACGTAAAAACTATTCATTGTCATTTTTCGTCGTGCATGGTGCGTGACCTTGGCGGGACGTACAGCCGGATTATTTATACGGTGTATAAAACACACACCCTCCGCTGCCTAACCTATACTTTGTTTATATACCTATACAACCTATACTTATTTTATTTATCGATATCCAACTTGTTTTGTAGCCCATAAACTGCTTTTTCTTCAAAACTTCAAAGTAAGTCAACCGCAAAACATTATTTTTGTAACAAGGTTATATAGTCTGTGGTTCCAACATTTTAACCTGTGGTAAGTTGCAAAGAAAAAGCTGTTTATGGGCTGCAAAACACATTGGTATCCATAACTCATCATTAAATTAACGAAGTATACCACGGTAATACGCACGGGAAAATACCAATACAGATAGGTACCTACCGTAAATCATTGCGCCTAAAACTGCGCTTCCTATTTGGAAAAGCAAAAAAGAATTAATTACCTTAACGTAGAGAATTCTTCTTCCATTACGTTCGTACTTCGTAGTTATCGATTACAGTCTTGTTTTTACTTTGTGATTTTCGCAGGTTTATGTTATGTTTAGGCAGTTTAGGTAGAGTAAAGCAATAACAAATGACGTAACTGGAACGGAACTGAACCTTGACTGCTGTGGTTCCAGACGTAGTTCGTTTTTCAGCCGTGCGGCGCATTGGTGGCGCTAATTGTGTATATACAATATATAGGCAGTACAAAATAAATATGTGGATTGGACTATAAAATACGACGGCCATGATAAGATTCGTTCTTACAATTTTTAACGCACCTACATGACGTACATTATGGTCATTGATTTGATTATTTATACATAAAGTATTTCTACTAAATTGTATATAGTAATAGTAAAAAAAAACACTGGTATTTCTATTAAATAAAAGAGTCAATTTAAAATATAATGATTTATTGTTCCTTTAACCCACCACCAGGACTTATACTACGTTTCATAAAACCAATATTTCTTAAATATCGCACTATAAATGGAGTTGCAGTAAGTGTTATAGCCATTCTCACTGGAGCAAAAACTTTATGCACTGCATATGCAATGACGAAAGTTCCTGCATTTGATGACGCTACTTTTGCAACAGTCCCTTCGGCGATATTGAATTTCTTCAGAATCTCCACCAAGTCTACACCACTGTAAAACAGAAATAAATTTGTTAACATACAACAATCTATACATATAATAAATCTCTAGAAGGGTCGTGTCTGTACATTGAATATTTATACAAAAAAATAATTGCAGCAGGCATTATTAACGATATAACGATTTTTTTTTAAACTTTTGTCTGTCTGTATGTTACCACATCACGCCAAAACTACTGAACCGACTTCGATGGGACTTTTTTTATTCAACTGTGTGTTACCCGGGTTGCAACTTAGGATACATAAAATCACGCTACCTGACTTAGGGGGTAGGCAGGAAATTGAAAATTTGGCTGTTTCTTAACCGATTTTTATGGAACTTTTTTATTCGACTGAGCATTATTTAAAATCACAGTTACGATACAAATAATCACGACTAATGACTTAGGTGGTAGGAAATTAAATTTCAGTCGTTTTTAACCGATTTTGATGGAACTTTTTTTGTTTGACTGAGCATTACTTAAACTCAAAGTTACGATACAAATAATCACGCTACCTGACTTAGGGAGTAGGCAGAAAATTTAACTCTGATCGTTTTTAACCGATCTCAAAGGGACTTTTATTTGACTGAGTTTTTATAATTACCTGGTGTCCAGCCTAGGTTAGAAATAATCACGCAAACCATTCTAATATTAAATAAGTACCCCAGTTTCTATGGAATGGAAAGATCAGACAATGCGAAACACGCTTCCGCGCGCGGTTTGGAGGTCCCGGTCCCGCTCCGCACGGAGAAGCGTTTTCAGTATGTTCGACACTGCGTGTTTTCCATACAAACCGAGCGTATGAAGTCGCGGGCACAGCTGTACATCATACATAAGTTAACTTTTTGTCTATTAAAAAAACGTACATTGTAAATAATCTCAAATATTCAATAGTTTAATGACAAATTCAACGAAAAAATTGTATCATGATTTGTATATAATTATTTGATCCCAAAAGAAATGGAAACAAATCCTTTCATATTTAAGTAGACAGGTACATAAAATACCTACTATAATGTACTATGCTTGCATAGGTGTAATGTAAGACTGTATTCTATCCCAACTATGTAAAACTTAAAACAAAAAAAAACTTTGCTGTTTAAAATCATAACCACCAAGCGTACGGAGTTGCGGGCACAGGTAGTAATTTATATAAATCTTGTTCAAGTATTTACAACTTTGCAACGTTTTATAGAACAAATTCAAATGTAATATGTATTTTCTCAATCCAAAACAAGACCTTCATCATAAATTAAAAGTACCTGCCTAATGATATTAAAAATGCAAAGCTATGAAAATAAAGTTAGTCAATTCAATACTATAATGAAATAAGCATGACATACCTAGATACTAGTAGATAGCAGGACCCCAAAGACATAAGAGAAATAGTAACATGAAATATTATCACGGTTGAACCATATTCCTTGACAGCATTTTTCAATTTCTCTTTGGCACTTGTTGGTGATTTAGCCTCAGTACTCATGTTTCTGATTCCAATTGTTTCAACTATGCTTTGAACAAATAATAAAATGAGATCAAATCCAGGTTAAGTGCACCGCACCAATGAATATTAAATGTAATGATAGTTGCTTTTGATATCAGTTTTATCATTATCAATCTGTTATATTTTTATCACAACAATCCCAATTAGTTAGTAACATAAGCTTAAATAAATAAAATAGGCATAATAATAATTTATAGATAATAATAATGAATGATGTTGCAACCTACCTCCATTGTTCATCCTCTCATGATATTCATTCCTGAGAGTCAAATAATGAGCACCTTGTAGGTGGTCAGACAGGTACTTGTGCCCCTGTCCCCACTGTGACCCTGGCATGCTCAGGTGTGTGTGACTGCCACTGAATGGACTTGGCACATTGCTCTGCATTGATGATGATAGGCTCACAGCGCCGCGGCAATCATATTTGTTTACATGTGGATCTGCTTTCACTGTGATATCAATGCTTGAAAAATTCTGCATGTTTTTTTCATATAATGAATTTATGACTGGCCCAGATATGTCTCTTTCGCGTTGTGGAGAAAACCTTCCCATTTCTGATGCATTTATGTCAATCACATTAGTTGGAAGTTTCAGTGCTGCCATGTTAGGAAATCTGTTCATGGATGAGACATGCAAAGTTTTGTCGACCGCATTTATACCACCTGCAAATATAATTTCTTTAGTATCACAAGATGGTATGAAATGCATGCGCTTGCGTAGCACGGAAAATATGCAATTAAATGCCATAGTTGGTAGGTAGGTACCTACTCTGAGAATAGGTAAATCGACGACACAATGGTAGGTATGTATTGAATAATGATTCACGTATTAATATATTATAAGTACCTACTCATAATACAAATACTGCTAACTCAAGGTTATGCAAACTAGAAGGAACAGGTTATCATCATGGACAAAGTGAATCTAAAGAACTAGGTATGTCTTTTACTTACCGAAGAATGTGTTTGTGAAGTATTTTGTCCCATTCATGCAATTACTTGATTTTGTATAAACTTTATACATCTTGACAGCCACAGTTCGGATTTACGGTATGAATAATTTTAAAGAGAAATCTTGAATTCCATTTGTTTACCTTACCACACAGCACCACAGACCACACACCACACACACGCAACAATTTATTTGCTAGCGCCTAGCGGTCACCACAATGAAGTTATATATTTTTTTCTAGTGTTGGCATGACGCGGTTTGCGCATTGCCACTTCCAAACACGGGAAACGAAATATAAAGATGAAACGGAATTTGGAAAAATCGATAGGATCCGTTTATAAAAGGATATAAATTATAATAATTTATATATAAATAATCATAGGATACGAGGATATTAATAGATGTAGAAAAAAAGTAATTTGGACAGGAGAAGAAAATATTATATAATTAATATCATATTGATGTAAAGGCACAGCCGCATACGAAACGAATAATGATGCATGTAACTTCCAAGCTCAACTTTGCGAAACCAAAGCACAGGCAAAATACTCATACGAATCTGTGAATAAAAATTACTACTTGCTTGAAAATTCTCTATTCACATATGATCCGTATCCTGAATTATTAAAAAAAAAACAGGGACGTGCATAACAGGAATGTACGAAATAAGGATACGTTAGTATATAATAGTGTACCACATTTGTCAATTTATTTAAATCAATGTAATGCAATGTGCTTAAGAATTTATAATGCCATTCCATCTGATATCAAACAATTGCCAAGACTTTCATTTGGAAAAAAAATGTTGGAGTGGTTAAAGGAAAAACAATTTTATTCTGTTAGTGAGATTTTTAATGTACCGCAGAATTTATGTAGTAAAATCTAATATCGTATTTATTTTGTAGTACTTGAAATTTTATTATTGATTTTAATTTTTCTGTTGTTGTTAGGATTGTTAGTTGTATTACTTAATATAAGATTTAGAATTAAGTATCTACATTCAAAATTTATGAAAATTTGCATGCCTTACCAAGGTAGAAATATGTGAGACGAATGTAAAATTTTACTATCTTTAATGTACCATATTTTTGTGCAAATAAACTAAATTCTTATTCTTCTAAAAGATCGCATGCAGATGAAGCAACTAAACCATGACTACAATTTTTAAAAGGATTGTTGTCGTCAATGATTGCAACAGTATTATTTTTATTTGTGTACCGTTATTAACCAAGCCTCTTACAGAGACAAGAGAAATGGTTTATACGAATTTATAAAATAAAAAATATCAAGTTTCTTATTAGTTGCGCTTTTGCAGTTCCACTAGAGATAATTCAAATGCATTTTCATTGTTGTTAGATTGATGAATGACTACATCATCTGATGGGGCAACGTGGGACGGTGATAAATTAGATTGTAACAAAGATTTTAATAGAATCATTATTTATTCAATCTCTTACGAGAGCTTTATGCGCAATTACATCATACCCTTTAGAAGAAGGAGGAGCAGGAACACGGGGTTTTGAAAAAACTGTTTTAGTGTAGGACGTGTTCATGTTCTGATTAATAGGACCATTATTTTGATAATTAGCTGATACTACAGGCGGATTGATTTGCATAGGATTTTTTAGAAATTTCCGGGTGCATTTTAGAAGCTTCTGCATATGACAAACAGTTTTTTGCCATTGATTCTTTTATAAATATTTGTCTTGCAAATTCAAGACATTTTCTATCCGTTGCGTTATGAGATCCATTGCACAAGCAGCAATGGATGTCATCGTCTCTAACCAGACATTTATTTCCCTAATGGGTTTCTTGTCCACACTTGAAGCATCGGGGTGTCCTTGCTCTACAATTTGCTCTTACATGACCGTATCTACAACACCTATAGCACTGAATCGTAGGGAATATATATAAATCAACCGGTAAGGCAGTAAAACAAAGAAAGACCCTTTTGGGCAAAGTTTGTCCATCAAACGTAAAAACGACTGTCTCTGTTGACTTTAGTTCAGAATTTCCATTTGTCACTATCTTTTTCTTTAATCGTCTCACTTTCAGAATAGCACCGCATCTGAAAGGAACATTAACACTCTTTGATCTCGTCCTCAGACATGTCAACGGGTATACCGCGAACAATACCCATTCGAGTAAGGTTAAAGGAAGGGACAAAGGTTTTGTAATTATATGTGTCCAGAAGAGAGCTGTCTAAGAAAAAATTGCATCTTCAAAATCTGAAAACGACATGGAAACTCTGTTTCTTCCAATTCGCTTTAGGCTTCAGTCAACAAAACTTTTGAATGAATTCATTTTTAGAAATTTACCAAATGTTACTGGATGAAGTGTTACATTATCGTTTTAGGATACCATTTTTCTTTGAATATGCACAACAAATGGTGCAGCATCAGATGACTGATACCGTATGCGAGCCGGGTTAGAATTCCCTTGTAATAGGGGGGATGAATCTTTTTCCGAGTTATCTTTTGCTTAATTATGATGTCTGTTAGTAAAATTTTCAATTTGAGAAGTAGATTTCGTCTGAATATTATTTTGAATTTTGTCTGCGAGTTTAAAATCATTACCTGAGTTTGCTTTATGATGAATATTACAAGGATGTTTCTGGTTATTCTCTGAATCATTAACGGAATTTTTAAGAACCTCTTCTAAGCAATTGCAATCATCGGGTGTCAATTCCCTTCCACTTCGAGTTTTACTACGTTTTTTATTACACTGCACTGTGGTTCCCCCCATACGACAAAAATAGTTGAAACGCATGTCAAAATTTTAGGTCAAAAGTAATTATTACAAAATCCTCAATGTCCAAACAGCCCAAAAGTATAAATAGAACAAATATTGCTAATTACTTTCTTTGGATTAGCCGCCTAGTCGTGCATGCGAGTAGTCGTAACTTTTTGCAACTACCCGCACTTCGCGTACGGAAGTTTTCTGTTTTGTGGGGGTGCTCTAGGTGCTCCTAAGTACCCTCACTCTACACGCTCATCACTCTGCCTACCCTCGGTCGTCGCGGGTGATTTCTGTTAGCACCCGACAACCCCCCCTACCAGCGGGTCTCACCGGGGGGGTGCGGCAGTTTTTGCCCGTCCCGGGGGGTAGGCTACGCTTCACGCGGACCAGGCCCCTACTGATATTCATGGCGCCTTAGTAAGGATGCCAACCCCGAAGAAGGAGAGGACCGCTCGCAAGGTGCGGAACACGAGAGCGCCGCCATCCGCGAGCACCCGCGCCACCCTTCAGCGGATCCTACAGCTGCAGCCATGGCTGCCCACGCCACCGCACCCGGCAACACCATCGCCACCCGGTGGGAGGGACGACCCCGGCCGTTCCCCGCTGCTTTTGCCATCGCCGCTTCCGCCGCTACCACAGCGGCCCCCGTCTCAGCGCCAGCAACCGCGCGGCTGCAAGGCAAGCAGCCCTCGACGCACTGAGGGAGAGTGCAGCTGCCTTGCAGGACACGTCACAGAGTGACACGCGCCCACAAAAGCGCCCCCATTCGGCTGCATCGTCGCAGTCCCCGACGCCACCGCAGAAGACTGGTCCGCGCCCAGTCCCAGCCCCTCGTATGACGCCGCCGTCCTTATCCATGCCATCTTTGGATGCTGATGCCATGGACACGACGACGTCACCGCAGCGGCGCGTCTCATACGCTGCCGCAGCCACGAGCCCGTCGCCACCGCCCCAGCAGCAGAGAGCGCAGCTCCCGAAGCCGCTAACGCTGCCGCCCTCTACAAATCTTTGTAGGGGAAAGAAGCTGCCACCCATCGTCGTGGACCACCTCCCTGATTGGCCGGTCCACCTGAAGACCCTGAAGCAGTCCCTGGGCCACGCGCCGAATGTGCGCCCGTACGGCAAGGGATTTCGCTTCATTGCGAAGACCGAACAGGAGTTTCGTGTGGTTCAGAGCTACTTCTGCGCTCTGGAAGGCACCGACACCGAAGTCTCCTGGTTCGCGTACGCTGCACCCGCCGACCGACCCCTCAAGGTCGCCATTCGAGGCCTGCCGCCGACGCAGACAAGGAGAGCATCGCGGAGGAACTAGCCAGCCTGGGTTACCCAGTTGATTACATCCGACCAATCAACGCGCGTCGTGGACGCCCAGGCTGCATTTTCTTCGCCCAGCTTACCCGCACGCCAGCCCTCACCCCGGGTCTATACAGTGTCACGGAGCTGCTCTGTATCCCCGGAGTGAAGATTGAGGGATGGCGTGGAAAGAAGACCTCTGCCCAGTGCCACAGATGCCAGCAGTTTAGGCACAGCTCCAGGCACTGCCACAGGAAGCTGGCGTGCGTGAAGTGTGGCGAGTCCCACGCCGCCAAGGACTTCCTGAGACCGCGCACGGAGCCAACCACGTGTGCGAACTGTGGCGGCTCCCACCCCGCCAACAGCCCTGACTGTCCCGTGCTACGCCGCAGTGCGGAACAAAAGAGCGGGAACTGCACCGCTCACGAAGCCCGTCGAGCCAAAGAGGAAGGAAGCGGCACCGCAGGGAGAGAACAACGCGGAAAGTTCTCTCATGGCGGCCGCCAACAACCCCGCTGGCCCGACGAAGGCCAAGGCAAAGAGAGGAAAGCCGAGGAGACGCCGCAGAAAGGCAACTCCTCCGGTAGAGATAGAGCCACCCACGGGCTCGCTGAATGCGGTCGGCACCCCTCAGTTGAATACTCAGGGGGAGATTCCGAAGCGTCAGCGGGCTCCAAGACAACAGAGCCTAAGAGCAGCCATCCCAGAAAGGGACCAGATCCTGATGAAGGCGATCAGGATCCTAACCGAAGTCCTGGTAGCGCTCCGCACTGGTGCGGACGCTACCAGTATTATCGAGAGGGGCCTCGACGACCTGAGGCTCCCCGAGGCAAGAACGCCGGCTGCCCAGGGTGGCCTACCACAGAAAAGAAGCAAGAGGCTTTCCTAGCCCGCTTCTAAGCTGCCCACATCCACTACTCCCCGTCGAGTAGTTAGGATCGTGGGCACCAAACCCCACTGACTGACCCCAGGACGGAAAAGCCGCCGCGAGCTTGAGGTCGCTAGCTGGGCCTCCCCCCAAGGGGAATCACCCGGCTGGCTCGATCTCGCCGCGGCGTGAAATCCTCCTAACGACCCGGACCTTCATGCTTCAAGCGCCCCAACGCCCCGCCTGTCGTCACAGGCGGCGATTTGAAACTACGCCCAGGAGGCCCTGCCTCGATGGCGTCTCCCCGCCGGCCGACGAGAAGAAATCCGAAAATTACTTTCATTCCTATTTCGACCTCGAAAGTGTGAATTACCCTAGCGCGCAAGTCCTTATCGGTGACTCAACCGACTTTTACCTGTTTTCGTTTGCCGATTCCTAGAAACGTGGTATTTTTGTGACAAATTAGTGAAATGGAATTTGAAGACCAAGGTATGTATACTATTATTGCATTTAATTTTAAAATTTAAACTTATTAGTTTGACTATAATTACACAGCTACGAAAGATGAGATTTTTAACAGGAAAATCCATCTTTCTGGTTTACTTGTAGAGATTTTGTGGGTTTCGTTTGAGTTCTCTGTAAAAATTTATTTTTTATATAATAAACCAATGTGTCTATTTTATGATTATACAACTACTGGATGCGTATAGATGCGAAATAATGTTTTATTTGGGTGCTACGCATTCATAGCATTCTCGTAGCAGGTTGCTACACATACGAGGATTTAAATATTGGCTTTTAATTTTAACTCGTTTTTCTTTTGTTCCAGATTTAAATCGTAAATATGTGTTGTCACGAATGTCAGTATTCGAAATTTGGTGTAAACACAAAACTACCAAGAGCAAAAGCCATGCTGAACGCATTCAGCATGTCTTTGAAGAGGTTCGAGACTCAATTGTAGTTCCGGACTGCGACAAGGAGAACTTCAGTTTTAATGAGCTGCGAAACCGTGTCACATACATTTGTGAGAAGTTAATAGTCATGTGGAAAAAATATCACCGTTCGGAAGATCGACTTCGGGAGTACCAAAAAGACTGGCTGAATGTTTCCGAGACTGTTCCTTTAGACGCGTTTTGCCAGCCTAGTACATCTAGATCAACAGAGGTCACCGCTGCTGCTGCAGAGCATATTGAGAAGCGTGGAAGACCGAGAAAAGCGTACGAAGAGTGTTCTAAACGACAAAGAAGAATGAAGGAGCTTTCTGAAGTTGACGTTTCGATAGCTTCTGCTCTGAGTGATTGTTCTTCGGTTGGACTTGACGTCAGCTTCCGTGGCACCCCCGCTACTCCGAATGAAGTGGTGTCTCTCCTTGTTGAGGCAAAACTTACTAAACACCAGTATATGGTGATTAAAGATTTTGTAAATAGTAAATTACCTTTTAGTTTATTGCCTAGTTATAAGTCTGTGTTGAACGAAAAAGAGCATTGTTATCCCGATGCAGATAAAATTACTGTCACTGAGACATGCGCTGAAGACGACTTGCAAGCTTTGCTTGATCATACGGCTTCGAGGATATTAGAGTCACAAAAAGAAGTGTTGAACTCTCTTCCTGATGACGGTTCATCAAATCTTTGTTTGATTGGTAAATGGGGGTTTGATGGAACAACAGGACAGAGTGAATATAAGCAAGCCTTTTGTGACTCTAATTCTGATAGCGACAGTAATTTGTTTGTAACATCATATGTTCCTTTGCAGCTGTTACAAAAAACTGAACAAGAGGATGTCGTGATTTGGAAAAACCCTCGCCCCTCTTCGACACGATACTGTCGACCTATTCGTTTTCAGTATAAAAAAGAAACCACGCAGGTATCGGTCAAAGAAGAGCGATATTTTTCTGAAAAAATTAACGCATTGCAACCCACTTCATGGACCTTAGATAACCGGAGTTGGTCTGTGTCTCACAACCTACAGCTAACAATGGTCGATGGGAAAGTTTGCAATGCGTTAAGTGAGACATCTTTAACTAAATGTTACATTTGTCAGGCAACCCCGAAACAAATGAATGATCTTGATTCATGTGTCCAAAGGGCTGTAAATGAAGATCGTTATGCTTTTGGGTTATCACCACTTCACGCCTGGATTAGGTTTTTTGAGTTATTTCTGCATGTCTCTTACAGGCTACCGATTCAAAAGTGGCAAGTAAGAGGACAAGCTGACAAAGATTGTGTAGCAGATAGGAAAACTGCCATTCAATCCCAATTTAGGGAAAAATTGGGTTTGATAGTAGATAAACCTAAACCAGGGGGAAGTGGAACTTCCAATGATGGCAACACGGCTAGGAAGTTTTTTGAAAATCCAGATATTTCTTCTGAAGTTACAGGAATTGATAAAAACTTAATAGAACGTTGTGCCACCATTTTGAAAACTTTAGGTTCTGGCTATAAAATTAATGCGAGTAAGTTTGAAGAGTTTGCGATGGAAACTGCTAAACAAATTGATCAAACTTATCCGTGGTTTTATCTGCTGGCTTCTGTCCACAAGGTATTAGTGCATGGGTCTGCAATAATTGATCATGCACTATTATCTATTGGGGAGCTTTCGGAGGAGACGGCAGAAGCTAGGAATAAAGATATTAAAACATTCCGACTTCGTCATACTAGGAAGTTTTCCCAAAGTGTGACGAATAAGGATCTTCTAAATAGGCTTCTTTTGAGCTCTGATCCATTGATAACTGGGCTCAGAAAGTTGCCTATGAAGAAGAAATGTGTATTATCCAAGGCTGTTTTAGATTTACTTAGTTTTTAATAATTTAGTCATAGATTTTTTTGTAATAGTTTTTTTTTAATAAGTGTTAGGTTATTATAATCTTTTTATTAATATTTAGGTAGTTGTAGGTCATAATTATACGCATATATTTTTGTTTTTCACCATATCAAATTTGTTTGGTTTGTAAATAGAATCAAATTGTAAATATTACTATATTTTCTAAATATTTCAATTTTTTATATGCTATATATTTATTTTAATACATAAAAACAATGATTTTATTAAGTTTGATTATAATATACGTATTGACACTCCTATCCAAATACTTTTCATTTATAAAAACCCCAAAATCAAGCATTTCGTATTTTTGTCGCACCTTAGTATGGGCGAGGAACCACAGTACACTGTCTGCAAACGCGACGAGAGGAGACACGTTTGCGCACGCTTTGGGTTGCATCCTTGAATAAGCTATCATGGGTGTCTATAATAGGTAGCATCATTAAATTCGTTCGAAATAGTTACACTGTAACCGACCTTAATGATCGTCAGTGCCTCCGGGATCATCCGGAGGCGGCATAATAATAAGATATCAAGAACTTACCAGTCGACAAAGAAGATTTATTACACTATTATATATATACAAGATATAAACAAAGAAAATAATACTAAACTACTATATTACAAATTGTATCAATTAACTGATGCTATTTTAGTAAGAATAAGGGCAATAAACAATAAAAAACCGGATCGATCGACCTCCACCGACGACGTTTCCCGCGCTTTTTGAAGTTATATTATGTAGGACCTGGTAGGACCAGTAGTACTTAAATGTACACTGCTGCCTTTCTTTTATATTTTACTTCACAAGGCTTCAGTTGACAAGCAGTGTATAACAAAAAAAATGTATGAACAACAGTTAGTAGAATTAGCTCATGTTTGCAAACAGCTGCAACTTCAGAGTAGGTAGAAGGCTGCATGTAGTTTTGCGCGGGAACCGCTGCAGGACTACGTTTCTGGCTTTCTAATATCGATTTTCGCGGCTATTATTGTGATAGTATACTGGGATTAGCATAATAATGTGCCGGCAGTAAAAGCCAATGTAGTAAAAGTGAGAAATAAAGAACAGAAATCCTGTATGATTCGAATCGACACACCTACGTAAAGCTTCATTGAGCATTGGAATGTGGGCACCACACTCGCATTCTAATGAGTTCAACCTAACCTGGTTGGGGTTTTGCGAGGGGAACATGAAAAATCAGACGGACTTTGTTCCTCGCTCTTCTAATTTAGTTCCTCGCAGTGTTTATTGTATGAATGTGGTGGTTTTAACATAATAATCTTCTGGTGAGGAACCGCCTTTAAAAACTTATTAAAACATATCTACTAACCCTAAATTATGATGATACTGAAAAGTTGTTGGAAATTATGAAATAAAAAGTAACACACAACATACACACTAATCTTAATTAGTTATACTTAGTATAAATTTAATGTTATTTGTTGTTTTGCTTAACTTTGTCACGAGTTTCTCAATTAATCAGCAATTTTAACTATACTTGATAACTTTGTTCTAAGGAAGAGGCTGGTTACTCACAACACAGGGTATCCTAGTGTGAGGATCAGAATGCCTTGTACATTTGAAAGTTGTTTAATTGAATAAATACTTTTTTACTTTACTTTACACATTCCAATTACTTTTAGTTTAGCGTAGGTTAGATTAGGTTAAGATCACACAAGTTTGTAATACTAAAGACTAGGCTACATGGGCTCCCGCTTTTGCCTTCCATGTTAAAATTTTCAATGTGAAAATTGAAAAAGAAGGCTGCATGCACAAACTATATAGGGATAACTAACGCTATGCTGCATGTTTGGATAGCTCCCAGCAAACTTCTTGACGTAGTTTGGGAAATAAATCTTATAGTTATGATTTTCGCTGCATTAACTTTTTCTTCCATGGCGTAGTATAATATAGGTACTACGTAATGGGTATCAATATAAAATGATTTTTTAAATTACTATTCCACCACAGAAAGAAACCATGAAACCCTGAGTTTTCCTGCATTTATTCTGATTACAGAATCTGCAAAAGATACCTATTACAGAAGGCGCTATGTGTATTGTATGTATTTGAATACCACTTTTGCCAATTGGCTTTAACAATTAACTCCTAAAGCGATATGAAAAGGTTGCTCTTTTATAATGACGTCACGACGGTCAAGTGAAGGTTATCCTAATTTTTAGATAATATTTTACAAAAACAATATACTTTTTCGAGATTTAATCATGAAAATATTTTCAAGCCTTCTAAAAAAATTAACATACCCTATTATGAAAAATGACAAACATGAATAATAATAACAGGTCCAAAACAAAAAATTAAAAAAAATTGAAATTAATTATATTCCTTTTTGTTTTCAAAATTAAAAATACAGTTCAACTTAAAAAAAATAAACAACAGGCGAGCTTATCTCTATAAGAGATCTCTTCCAGCTAACCTAATGGGTATAAAAGATGGGAAATTCACGGGAACAGATACAGTTAGTATAATTTAATTACAAATTGATATACAGTGTGTCCCTGGATAAAGTGCAATCCCGAAAGGGGATGAAACTAGACCATGAATCATGGACTAGAAAAATATAAAAAAAAATTATAAAAAAATATTGTAGGATTTATTGGTTTTTTAAGATTTTCATGTTTCATTAAGGACTCTATGTACAAAAGTATTGATTTCTTCCAAAATAATGGGTCTATTTCATTGAAATAAAAAAAAAACAGTATGCCTAATACCTGGCGATGACCATGAAATAATAAATAGTCCGCAAAAAAGTAACTATCTTGGGTAAAAAAATGTATTTTTATGAAAAAAATGATTTTTTTAGACGTTTATTTTAAAAAACTTCAAATTACTAAAAAAATGTTCCCTATAACTATGTAATTTTATAGCTTACTTTTATTCTTTACCATTTTAGCTTCCAAATAAAAAAAAAACAATGTTCTAACTCAAAAATTGGCTAGGTAGGAGTTATTTACATTTTAGTAGGTAATAAAAGTCAGACTTTAATCACAATAACTTTATTAATAAAATTATCCGTAATTTACAATTCTGCATTTTTATTTAATGCATTAAATGTTCAAAATTGTCTCCTCGATTTTGCAAGCACATTACTGCACGAATAATAATTTGGTTAGTGGCTCTACGAATCATTCCTGGATCATTTTTAATGTCATTTGCGCATTGAATTATTCGGTCGTGCAACTGTGCCTCGGTATTTATTGGCGTGCTGTATACTCTTTGCTTCATGACACCCCATAAAAAATAATCTAGGGGTGTCAGATCAGGTGAACGCGCTGGCCAGCCTACTGGCCCTTCTCGGCCAATCCACCGGTTCGGGTAATTTTCGTTCAAAAATCGCCGCACCTCCCGCGCATAATGTGCAGGACATCCGTCCATTTGGAGATACATACGCCGTCTCGTAGCCAGGGGAACTTCTTCCATCAAAATGGGTAAATTTTGTAGTAATTCTAAAAAACGTTCAGCATTTAGGGTTCTGGGTAAAATGACTGGACCAATTGAAATGTCGTCGATTAAGGCTGCCCATACGTTAATTGAAAATTTTACTTGAAAAGTAGATGCCCGCTTCAATCGTGGATTTTCGTGAGACCACTGGTGCAAATTTCTGCAGTTTGTAATGCCGTCGCGGGTAAATGTCGCTTCGTCCATCCACAAAATGCGTTTGGGAAAATTTGGGTCAGCTCTAATTTTTCTTAGAATCCATGTCGACATTACGCATCTTGGACGATTATCTACATTTTCGTGTAAATGTTGTACTCGTTGGTAATGGTAAGGATGTAATCCCTCCTTTTTCAAAATTCGCCAGACAGACGTCTTCGATATGCCATGACGCAACGCTAATCGTCTTATGCTTGTTGTAGGGTTAGCAAACAGATCGTTTAAAACGGCCTCTTCTATCGCATTGTCAATAACGACAGCTGGTTGCTCACGGCGATCTCGTGCCACACCAAGTCCAATGTTGGAGAGCCTCCTATGAATCTCTTGAAAATTTCGAGCTGAGGGTATGAGTCTGCCCGGGAAAGCATTTATGTATGCAGTCCGAGCGATTGTTGTGCGACCATGTGACATGCCATAATAATAATGCATGTCGGCTATTTCTTGAGGTGTGAACTCTGTCAATCGCGGCATTTCGTCAACACTTAACAGCAGAACAGGAACAGTCCAAACGTAACGAACAGTAGAAAACGTAACAGTCAACAATGTAACAAAAACTTAATAACAAATCAACGAGAACACAATGCGAGAACGAGAACAGTAGTAGCAGCGGCGAGAATATCGGAGCGACTGTCTGGGTGATATTGTAAGTCCTGTTTCGAACCCCCTGCCTCCCCTCCCCTCGCCTTCCCTCTACCTGAGTGTAGAACAAAAGGACTGCGACTGCCGAAGGGCACAGAGTAGGACGGAAACAATGGAAAAAACGGTCTCTGCCTGCACGGTAACACGATTAGGCTCCACATTAAAAGTTCGTAGATAGCGTGTTTTTTGAGTTAGAACATTGTTTTTTTTTTATTTGGAAGCTAAAATGGTAAAGAATAAAAGTAAGCTATAAAATTACATAGTTATAGGGAACATTTTTTTTAGTAATTTGAAGTTTTTTAAAATAAACGTCTAAAAAAATCATTTTTTTCATAAAAATACATTTTTTTACCCAAGATAGTTACTTTTTTGCGGACTATTTATTATTTCATGGTCATCGCCAGGTATTAGGCATACTGTTTTTTTTTATTTCAAAGAAATAGACCCATTATTTTAGAAGAAATCAATACTTTTGTACATAGAGACCTTAATGAAACATGAAAATCTTAAAATACCAATAAATCCTACAATATTTTTTTATAATTTTTTTTTATATTTTTCTAGTCCATGATTCATGGTCTAGTTTCATCCCCTTTCGGGATTGCACTTTATCCAGGGACACACTGTATAATAATACTAATACACATATTAACATACTATAATAAACAAATACATATAAATATATTTATATGATATAGGTATAAATGATAAAATAAAATATAATCTATTAGCTCTATCCCGTTGAGCCATGGTTCTTTTGATAACAGGTGTCAACCAAGGAGCCGGAGCATGTTTGATACGAACAAGTCTGACTGGTGCATGAGTGTCAGAAAGCCTCGTTAGAATCTCGGTAAAAACAGTCACCTTGGCGTCAATACAAGTGTCGGACATCGCAGGACTCCAGTCAATTTTCATTACATCATCTCTCAAACGATCCATGTCCATATTGCGAAAATTACGCTGAAAAGTTACTTTAGTTTTAACCTTAGGAGGACGTACTTTATACGTGAGAAATAATAGATCGCGGTTAGAAAATGGAGCCGACATATGCTCATGAGAAATAATAAATTTAGGTTTGGAAACAATAATGACGTCTATTAAAGATGGCCTACGATTCGGTACATGGTCAGTAGTAGAAAGTGGTAAAAAATCTAAATTTAGGGACGATGTAAGAGAATACAGTTTCCCGGACCTAGCCATGGACGTAGCGTCATCCTTTATTAAACATGTGTTTAGGTCACCCATAATAATAATGTGTTCGTAAAGAGAGCAAAAATTTTCAACGGTCGACTCAAAAGAAGAATAGTAGTTAATTGGATCACTGGGACAGTAAACAACACCAAGTAAGATTTTGCTGTGGTGTACAGTAACTTCGAGAAAAATATGTTCAAGTGAAACAGAATATACTGGCAGCAGCAAAGACAATCTGCCGCGGCTTAGTCAGGAACTCTGAGACTGAAACCGTGGAGCCTTTGAGCGCGGTCTTAGCGCTCCATACCGCTATCTGGTGCTTCATAGAAGTGAAACGCACTAATATGGGCCTAGTCTTGTCCTTTTTCACTCCCAGGCGATAGCAGACTTCAATGGCATCAGCATTGGCCGAAGATAGTTTCATTGTGCCCTGAATGAAGCTGCAAACTTTCGTAGGCAGATCTTCTGTAACCTCTTCAGCCATCCCATGAAGGAGAAGAAATTTGCGGCGAGCATGGGTCTCAACTCTATCCAAACCATTAACAATAAGCTCTACCTGTGACTTCAACATTGCCAGCGCTTTCCACACTAAGGACTTGAAGCTCAAGTAGTCCGCAGACAGCACCTCCCGTGCAGCACCACCCTCACCGTGGGAGTAGCACTAGAAGCAGACGCCTGTTGCTGTTGCTTCTCAAACTCTGACGTCCTGGTGTCCATGCACTTGTGAGCTCTTCAATGCTCTTAGAGAGTTGTGCAGTGTTGTCCATTGTGTTGTAAATAGTACTTTTAAGTTGGAAGTTATAATTGATTTAGAGAGTAGAAAGTAAAAAAAAAAGTATGTATGTAGCAGCTTTCGCGGGAGGATGCTATCTACATGAAATAACTCACAAGTCCCAACGAAATTTAAATGTTATATTGGTATCAGAACACAAGACACTATTAATTATCAGGGTACAGAAAAAATGGTAGAATAAAAGACAAACAGTTGAACAATATTTAGGCGACAGCACGCGCGGCGGTGATCGAGACGTGCGACGTACTCTTACAAGAGTCTGATTGGTACTCGTAGAAAAGGAATGGCGGCGCGCTCGCAGCGCGGGCGCGGCGGCTAATTCCCCCCCACCTCTGCGCACTCTACGAATCGAGCGCGTAATCTCTTAAATGCGCGGGAAGTTGAACGCGGCGACGAGAAGTTTGGTTTGTATTTGCGACCCTCTAGTCTAGGAGAACGCCCTCGTTCCTGGACTAGCTCGTTACCCTGGTGCTTCGGGCGTCCGCGTCGTCTTTTTGGAATGAGCGGTTTCGGTGGAGTAGCGGAATCAGCACTGCCCTCAATAAAAGGGGTTAAGTCCTGAGAATGATATTTTCCTAAGGATTCATCAGGCTTGTCAACGGGAGAAATAAGATAGGTCGTAGGAGTGACCTTCTTCGAAATGAGGTATGGCCCATCCCGTTTGGGCACAAATTTGGCAGTCAGCCCTTTACTGGCCTGGCTGAGAACGTGAGACTTTACAAGAACCTTATCTCCTACCTCATAGACATGGCCTGGTCGGCGAGATTTGTCAGCAACCTCCTTGGACTGATCTTGCTGTATTTCTACGCGTTCTCTAACAGCAGATAAGGAGTTGATAAATGACCTGAGGTAAGGTGTGATTTGAGGGATAAAGTTTTCTTTATCAAGAATAGCTCGTAGATCATATCGAGTTTCAGTAGGGGATCTCATCTCTCTGGCGAATGTGAGAAACGCAGGAGTACTGCCAGTAGTACGACAACAGGCGCTATTCATGGCAAATCGAATCACTGCAAGTTTCTCCGGCCAGGACGAATGATTATTCTCGACCAGTTGAGCTAGTTGTACTTTGAGATCGCGGTTTTTACGCTCGGCTGGGTTCGCCTCGGGGTGATAAAGTGGTATGAGGTTTTGAGAAATTCCCAGGATGTACATGCATTGTTGCATCACGGCTCCAACGAACTGTACACCATTGTCAGAGGTAACTCTGCGTGGGAAGCCGTATCTAAGGAAATATTCCTATATCAGAGTTCGGGCGCAGGCTTCGGAAGTGGCTTCCTGAAGCGCTTCTAGTTCGACCCACCGCGTGGCAGTATCCTCTACAAGAAGGATCCACCGCTCGCCACTCTCACCTTCAGGCAAGGGTCCGAACAAGTCGATGGCCAGCACTTCGTTTCTTTGCTGTAATACTAGGGTTTGAAGCAAGCCTGGAGGTTTGTCGTTTGGAGCTTTATACTTTTGGCACTCTACGCAGGCCTTAACATAATCGGTGATACTCCTTCTCATCCCAGGGAAAAAGTAGGATTTGGAGACTTTCAGGTAAGTACGGTCTATTCCAGGATGTCCAGCTAGTGGCGAATTGTGGCATTCGTTTAGTATTTCAGGACGAAGACTGATAGGAATGACTAGTTGTGGAGACTCGCTCTCAGAATCTGGATTTAAGCGGTACAGGACTCCACGTTCCATCAGATAGCCACGTTCTATCCATCTACGGGCAGCCACGTCATCTGGACCTTCTACTTCCTTGATGATCTTCTCTACCTCCGGGTCGGCCAGCTGTTCCTGTCTCAACTCTTCAGGATTCTTTGTAGGTAAGTCTATCATGACAGTACAGACGCCGCAGTCAACTCGAGTTTCCTCGGAACAAAATGGTCTGCTTAGCGTATCTGCCACTACATTGGCTTTACCTGGGGTGTATTGAAATTGTATGTCAAAAGACTGGAGTTTGAGAGCCCACCTTACCAAACGTCCAGTAGGGGACTTCAACGTTACTAACCAGCGAAGAGGTTGATGGTCGCTGCCGACTATCACAGGATGCCCATCTAGGTAACAGCGGAACCGTTCAACGGCCCACACTACGGCCAAGGCTTCCCGTTCCGTAGTGGAATAGTTACGCTCAGCGGAAGTAAGTAGGCGGCTGGCGTATTCTATGGGTCGTTCCTCTTTGTCCTCCCCCTGTAGTAAAACTGCCCCAATCGCATAATTACTCGCGTCAGTACGCAAAATGAAAGGGCGGTTAAAATCAGCTTGGACTAATATCGGAGCCGTGACGAGTTTATCATGTAGTGTTTGAAACGCACTGCGTTGTTCGTCAGTCCAGCTCCAGAGCTCGTTCTTCCTGGTCAGTTTAGTTAACGGCTGCGCAATCTGCGAGAAGCCGGGCACGAACTTTCTGAACCAGGAGCAAGTTTGGAGAAATGTTCTGAGATGCTTTATGTTGCTTGGCTCATTCATATCTACTACGGCCTGAACCTTGGCTGGATCGGGAGAGATACCCTGTTGGGTGATGACGTGTCCCAGGTATTTGACAGATTCCCTGGCGAAAACACACTTCTCACGATTGACCTTGAGGTTAAACTCACGAAGACGACTGAATACTGCACTGAGATCCTCTAGGTGCTGTTGAAAACCCTCGGATATGATCAGCAGGTCGTCCAGATATGCCAGGATAGTGACGTTCGACAATGACGAGCAGGAACGCAGGCGATCAATCAGCCTCATAAAGGTGGACGGCGCGTTCTTAAGGCCAAAAGGCATACGCTTGAAGCGGAAGGTTCCTAGCGGACTTATAAAAGCGGTCTTGTCCCTGTCACGTTCCTTAACAGCTACCTGCCAATATCCGGAACGCAGATCCAAGGTGCTCATGTAGCAGTCTCTCTTCGTAGACTGAAGCAACTCGTCTATCAAAGGCATCGGGTAATGATCCGTTTTGGTAACGGCGTAAGGGCGTCTGTAATCCACACAGAAGCGGACACTGCCATTGGGCTTCGGAACAAGAAGAGCTGGGGAACACCAAGCGGATTCGCAGTCTTCAATGATGTCATCCTGCAGCATCTTCTCAATTTCTTGACGCATCAGTTCCTTTTACAGCAATAGGAGGGTGCTCACCAATACGGTGCTCAGCAAAAGGGGTTGGGTCTCCCCCTGGCTGGAAGATGTCCGTATTGTCAACCAAGAGCTGCGCCAGCAGGCTCCGGTCAGGTGGATCTAACAATGTACCTTCGTCATCCCTAAGAACATCAGCTGAGAAACAAGACAGTTCTGGTAAACAAGGCGTTTCAAATCGCATACTATACTGTACTTGGCGGCTTTCTGAAAAACACCAGCATTTCAGATCATAATCGTTGACTATCTTGGCCTTAAACATAAAATCAATGCCAAGTAAAGTCTCGTTGTTTTGTGCTTCAGGAAGTATAAGAAAGCGTAGGGAGACTACTTTCTCCTCTAAGTGCACATCAAGAGTGGTCAAGAATACGTCCATAGTACGAACTAGTCCATCGGCAAACTTGACATTTCGTCGCACCGGTTCAAGTGGGTGATCCTTGCTGAGGAGGAGTGCATATAACGTATGGCCTGCGATACAACTTTTTGATCCGGAGTCAACTAAACCAGTCCCCGACAATCCTAATATTTGAATATCAAGAATTTGACGTAGATACGATTCCGAGTCGGAGCTGTCACCGGCGCACGTGCCATCGATACAAAAGTTTACACATACAGTCTCATAATCATCAGCAATGGCATAAAACACTTCATGACCATAAAAATCAGTAAAGTCATAACACTTGTGTGCTCGTTTGTACAATTCGTCGCTCGAAAAAAGTTCACGACAGCAATTTTTAAAATCAATTAAATCATAAAAGTGATGTGGCTTTTCTGCGCGGTTGTACAAACCGTCAAGGCATAAATTATTATCAGAAAAACAATCGTAACAGTTTTGTGCTCGCTTGTACACTTCGTCGCTCGAAAATAGTTCGGAACAACAATATTTAAAATCAATTAAATCATGAAAGTGATTACACTTTTCTGCGCGAGTGTACAAACGATCAAGATAAAAATATTCATTAGAACAATAATCGTAACATATTTGTGGTCGATTGTACAAATTATTGTTCGAAAATAATTCGCGGCAACAATTTTTGTATGAAATTAGATTTGGAAAGTCGTAAGACTTTTGTGCGCGATTGTACAATCGATCACGAGATACATCGTTATCAGATGCATGATCATATTCATATTCGGTACACAAACTATTATCGGAATACGAAATATCGGCACACTCGTTATTATGGGCATGGCCCTTCTGTACCGTTTCACTATTTATGGTAATCACACGACACTTTTGTACGGCTTTATCTACTCTGATGTCGAAACCGTGGTTGAAACTAAAAAACTTTTGTTCATTGTTGCAAAGTTTACAGTTTTCGCGAGTTACGTTTTTGGAACCACATTTGTAACACGAAATAGGAGCGTTCACGTTAAAAGTAGGTATATCAGCTGACTCACCCTTGTCCGCCAACTTACGGCACTGGTCGCGGAGATGTCCATACCGTTTGCAGTACACGCAGAATGGGCGCTGTTTCGGTACCATGTTGTCATCTCGCTCGCGCCACTCTCGCGGCGGCAGGGCAGCCGCAGCGGCCGGTGCGCGTGAAGAGTGCGGCGGCATGGCGGCGGCGGGGGCTCCGCCACCGAGGTGAGCGCGCGGCGCGGGCGCGCGGGACTGCGCGTGCATGGCGCTCGCGTGCTGTGGCGCGGGGGGCGGAGCCTCACCGCGCGACGTGAATTTGTTGCTATGCGGTCTCGCACGTGCTTCGTACATCGCGGGCTGTGTAGGCACTTTCACTAAGTTGCCTTTTGTGTTCATAGATTCGTGAATAGTGCCTTCTACGATACGGGCGTTTGCCAGTAGCTCGCTAAACGTATTTATGTCTTCTCTACGTACTCGCTTTCTTATGCGTCTGTGAAGATTGGTGTAAACCATATCCAATTGCACTTTTGGTGACAGATCACCCTTGGGCAGGCGCGATAGTAGTGCCCGCGCCTTGGCCACATAGATGTCTGTTCTTTCAGCGGATTGTTCCATCTTGTAAAACTCTCTATAAATCCGATCCTCGGTACGACGATCACCGTAGGCCTCTCGTAGGTAGGAAATGGCATCATCCCATGTAACTACCTCGGTGCGGATGCTTTGCCACCACGTAGCTGCGTCGTTCGTAAGAAGCATTGACATGCCCTTGAGGGCGACTTCCTCCGTGATATTCGAACACTCTTTGTAGGCTTCTATGGCATCTATAAAGGTGTCGACGTTCTCCTCGGCGGCTCCCGAAAATCTGGATGTGCAGCGAGCGAAGTTTCCTGTTCTCTCACCCGTTGAAAGGGAACTCAGCGGCGGCAGCGGGGTGCTCGCATGCTGGACGGGTTGAGCAGTCGGTAGCGACGACAGGCGCTCAAACATGCGATCACAGATCTCAGCATTTGACTGCTGGATGCTGGATATTAACGACGCGAGGGTTTCACGGGACATGGAAATATTGGATGATTCATCATCATCGTTCACTGATTGCCTTTTACGTGGCATGATTAAGTTTCACTTTACCACACAGTTTTAAGTTAACTACGTTTTCACACGCTGTGGCATTCGGGCTCACAGTTGGTCGCCATTTTCGCGGGAGGATGCTATCTACATGAAATAACTCACAAGTCCCAACGAAATTTAAATGTTATATTGGTATCAGAACACAAGACACTATTAATTATCAGGGTACAGAAAAAATGGTAGAATAAAAGACAAACAGTTGAACAATATTTAGGCGACAGCACGCGCGGCGGTGATCGAGACGTGCGACGTACTCTTACAAGAGTCTGATTGGTACTCGTAGAAAAAGAATGGCGGCGCGCTCGCAGCGCGGGCGCGGCGGCTAATTCCCCCCCACCTCTGCGCACTCTACGAATCGAGCGCGTAATCTCTTAAATGCGCGGGAATAGTCCGATAGCGCTGGTCTATTTTGAGACCATAAGTTTCAAAAACTCTAAAGTTGCTTATTTTTTGCCTGTGGATACAGTGATACCTATGAATCATATTTTTTGTATTTTGTGTCACATCTGGTACTTGCATTTTCAGTAATTCGATGATTTGTAGTTGTTTTTTTTTATTCAAATTAAAACTGGCAAAATTAATTTAAACTTTAAAATAACTATAATATCATATCTAGGATAGCCTGCGGAGTGTGCAAACCCGGTTTGTGCCATCTTCGTCCAGTGCAAACTGACATCCTAGGGTCTCTATGTAAAAAAAGTGCAAAAAAAAATATAATTGATGAAATAACTGTTTCCTTACTCAAATCACTTTCATATGCCTATAAAATAAATTTGTGCCAAATTAGGGCATGCACTTTTAAGATTATTAATTATTTTGTTTTTTTAAGCTTCCGTAGCTCCAAAAAAATAATACAATTATTAGAGTTTACTTATTCAATATCAAAAATGCATGAGTAATCATCATTCTAAATTTGTGTCACTTTCATGCACGATATTTAAATGAATAAAACACAAAAACAATAGTTGCGGTCGAAACAGACGGACGCGGGCAGTCGGCAGCGGACGGAGGACATACGCACGCACACGTTCATAGGGTACGGTTATCTCCGCTACGTAGGTAATATAAGGTCATTTGAAATCAAGTGCAAATATTGAAACGTGTGAATCTACACATGAAACTGAACAAGTTTCCCTAAGAAACGTTGGTAGGTAGGAAATTAAATTTACATTGTGTCTTATCCGATTTGATGGGTTTTTTTTTATTCGGCTCAATATTATATCTTTAAAGTTTTACCTCACGTAAAACTTTATAGATATACGTAAAAAACCACGCCACCTGACTTAGGGAGTAGGCAGAAAATTTAATCCTGTTTTTTTCAAAATCTCATTAGAATACGGTAAGTCACATTACGCACACAAGTATAATGTTATACACGTATTAGGCTTACCTAACGCGATTCAAAATGACACAAATAAATAAGAGTAAAGAAAATTCAAAACATAAAAATACATTGCTGTTTAAAATCATAACCACCACGCGTACGGAGTCGCGGGCACAGCTAGAATAGATATAAAATAAAATAAAGAAAAGACGTGCGAATTTTCTAAATGCATTTTTATAAAACGCACGTCTGCATTCCCAATACACACGTTTGTCAATGGTCAATGCTTAGATGGTCAATATTATTTTACGACGCGACGATTAGAACTTGAATAATTATCGCCATACCTACCAACCGCTTTTTTGCTATATTATAACGCTTCTCGATGTCCCGCGCCCCGCTTCGAGTAGGTACGTAGTGTACAGTCAGTGAAAGTAAATATACACGAATTAAAAATAAATACTTGATAGTTTTGTTATGTGTGGTGTGACAACTTTGAACAGTCTCTCGGCGTAGTTTCTGATAGGTACCTATGTAGTCATCAGAGTACAAAGGTGTGTGTACAAGTGATGCAACAAGAAGCGGTATGCCGATTATAAATCCACTAGATTTTGACGGCCGGATAGTCTAGTTGATAGTGACCCTGCCTTCCTGCCTATGAAGCAAGAGGTTGTAGGTTGGAGTTCCGCCGCACAATGGGTCGAAACTGCTAAATGAGGGACATAGGTATTTTTTTATAAATTCCATAATTTTAAGATACCCATCAATAGGTTTTTCATTCTGATGAATAATTGTAATAACAAGTTTTTGTCTAAAACAGATAGTTTGTCTGTAAAAAAAACATTTGATTTTTTGTTGTATGGAATAAGACAAAATGATCAAGGAATGTGTCCTGCTGGCTTATGATGAGCACGCTTTCTCACACACTTATGTCAAATGGATGTCACACAAATAACCTCATTTGTATAAAACTAGGGGACATCTGTGTGATATATAGACCACGCTATCTCGTTCGCAGCGAAGCCGCGAACGGCACTGCCGTGTTAAGCACATGTCCGCTATCTCAAAAAACATCAAAATGAGAAAATCAAGTTTAAACACACTTGGGTTTTCTGGCTAAAATATGCATATTTTTAATATTTATTCTTTGTATAACTGTTCATAATCTATGTAGGAAAAAAATATATTTATAATATCCTCCAGTAGTTTTTTAAACAAAACGAAATAAATAGTTGGGCGTAGCCACTGCTCCATACAGTGGTGGTCATGCGTTGGCTTGTAACAGTAGTTACAGGAGATGTGCATTGCCAGCAAAAATCTTATATGTCAGAACCTTATCTCTTGTCAGTGCAGTTGCAGAAGACGGAAATGTCCAGGGACCTCTTTTAAATTGCTTAACCCTCTCTTCATTTGGCAGACAAATTGACGAGCATGGAGGTAGTAGAATATTCAGTCATAGATGATTTAGAGATCCTTTCCGTCCCTCAGTTACTCCCGCTTCTCTGGTCACTCACGTTCCCAGCCCATTAACATTCTACCCTAAAGTCCCTTTGTCACTCTGTCCCTCTGTTCAACCGTAATCGGTCCATCCGTCCATCCGTTCATCCGCTTATCCATCCCATTTCTCTCGTCTTACCCATTCTACCAATCCTATCTGTCCCTCCTGCCTCAACGTCCAAGCATCCCTCTTTCCCTCCGCTCTCGTCTCTCCCGTTGCTCCCATCCATCCCAGCATAACGTCCCTCCGCTCTTGTCCCTACCTCTGTCTCTCCTTAACTCTGTTTTTTTTTATCAGGGTATGAACGTGATACCAGGGCCAGATTTTGAAAGTATTTGAAATGTAACCAGTCACAGCGCACAAACATTTCGGTTGTGAGCTTGGACACGAACTCACCCAAGGTCTCTTAGGTCTCTCCGAGTATGTGATGTAATGTATTGGCACGCTCCACCTTCGACTCCTGGGCCCGCAGTCCCTGTCAATTAGTCTCAGAGACCAACGCATACCATGCTAGAGCGATATACGTAAGACGGGTTCTCACGTACGCCTTATGGATTCCAATCCTCATGCGCAACAGGAGCTTCTAGCAGAACACGGCAGCATATTCCCTTGCTCGCTGAATTGTTGTCGCGAATTCGCTTGTGAGCTCATCTACATCCTTTAGTGTTGAGACTGGTTCCAGGGAGTATTCTGTACCTCATGCCGTATGCCGTGTGAATATCTTCTGCCTCGACGGCAGCAGCCTGGAATTTTCCCGCTGGTCTGAGATGGTCGGAGCATACATGGTTGTCGAAGGTTTAAACGTGATTTAAATGAAAAGACCGACCTCTAGCTTGACCACCGGAAGATCTATCAGTTATGGGGGATTTGTTTGGTTGTGCGGCTAGTGAGTTGAAGTCACCGACCCCAAGACCAGTTGTCTGTTGAGGTTGGCATCACCTTCCCATCAATATCCCATCCGGACAAGTCCATGTGGTATTTACACAATTTGTTTACAATATCTCTCCTGGCAGCTATCGTCGGCCCTGTGAAGTCCAGAAATTTCTGGATGCAAAATCGTATACCGACTGAAGGTTAGCTATGATGAAGAGAAGCAGGACAGAACCAATCTTTTTTTACCAGGACGGCTAAGCTTCGAAAGGCACTCAACTTGTCTTACAAAAAGGAAAAGGCCAGAGGACGTTACACAAACCTACACATGATCTTTTTTCATCTACAAAGGCTTTCGATCCCGTGCACCGAGAACTTATTTGGGATGCACTTAGAGCCCAAAATTTCCCAGTACAATACATCGCCTTTATTCAGGATATATACAATGCTGTTACAAATTTGAAATTACAGTTGGCATTGATCGAGGGTCGGCATTGAGTGTAACGGAAATAATAAAGTTTTGTGTTCCAAAGATGGTTAGCTACTGTTCCTAGTACGGATGTCTTTCTACTACAAGAGATGACTCCAATAAGAACTTTTTTATATTCTACAGTGATGAGAGACGGTAAGTAAATTCATACAAAATATGGAACCTTATCTATTCTAACTATTCAGTTACAGTGAACTACTTTAAAACGTTGGTTTAATCAAGAACCAGATTAATCAAGTGATGATTATGACCGGTATAACAAAATTTGTCAACCCTTACAACACACACAAACGCATGCCAGGTGCAACATGCCGTCTGACGATGTATGACCGAAATGACATGGCAGTTAGGAGTGTCCGAGATGTGCTTAAAGGCAAACTGTACCAAACGGCCATAAGACCTGTCAAAGCTTCACACTACAGAAATGCGCATGTTACGCTGGTCAGTGGGTGTCACATTGCTGGACTAAGTTCGCAATGTCCACATCAGAGGAAGATAAAAAATTTACCCAATTACAGACAAAGTCGAAAAACGACGCCCCGCCTCTTGGCTGATGACGGTACAAAAATACCTGAAAGAATCTGACATAGACGCCGAAACATCACAAGATAGACATAAATGGAAGACAAGGAAAACCGACCCCAGATAATGGGAAGAAGGCTTAGGAGAAGAAGAAGAGTATTAGAATAAGAGTTGAGTAAAAGTAGTAACACAAAATTGGAAGATCCGAACTTCAAAATTGGCGGAGTTTAAATAGCTTTTAACGACTATTGACCCTTGTTTTCACCCGACATATTGGGTGATACGGGATTAAAACGGGTGATTTGGGTCATTACCCGGTTTTAACCCCAAAAATTTGGTGATAATCGGGTGGATTGAATGGGTTTTTACTACCCACTACTATAGATGTATAGCCGATTCAACTATGCGGTTTAAAACGTCGAAATCGGCTTAAACCATTTTAAGCGAATGTAGCCGGGTAGAAACGGTTGTTTATAAATAGCTATATGTATATACTTTATTCCAAAAACTTAGATTATTTTATGGTTTTTGCATTAAATATAAGTTTTAACATCAAAACAAACCAGTTTCTATTACTTAATACCTGAGTATGAGATGAACGTTTATCTATTCGTTTGTTTTTGGAGGCTACTGTTCCCGTCGATTATCTAATAAACAGTTTTTTTTATTTTATGAGTATAATTATGTATCTATCACATAATATATTGTAAGTAGGCAGTAAATAGGTACGTTAACATACCTACATATTTTGATTGTGATTACGAGCTTGCCCTTTTGCTGGTTATGTTGTGCCGTGCAAAGTGGCAACTGAGCGCGCTCCCCGCCCCGCCCCTCGCCTATACCCTCCCTCCCGCAGCCTCTCCGAGTCATGCAGTGGAATGAAACATACCTACCTTAGGTACTTTGCAAACGAAAGATTTTATGACAGTAAGTTAGAAGAAGAAGTGTATCAAACAAATACCTACCTATCTAAACCTTATTATCACTTAGTACATACTAGTGTTATTGCGATAGCGATAGTCTACTTATACTTTTTTTCAAGGTCAACTATCCATTGTGAAACTATCACTATTGCAACAACACTGGTACATACCTTCATAGCCCTGATGTATTTTTTTAATGATGAATGACATTTTTTTTTTTTGATAAGGTCTCAGTGTTCAATTTCGAAAAAAACAAACACAGGAGTAACAATTTAGTAAAAACAGGCGTGATTTACAGTAAAAAAGGAACAAAAATCACATTATTCTTCGTTGGTCCGGTCGGGTAATAACCCAGTTGCAATTAAAATTTTAGTCTGTCACAGTTTCATAACTAACTTTTACTAATTGCTTGTCGCAACCTGCACCAAGAAGACTGAATGTAAACAAAATGCACGCGTTTCTGGCTGGCCGGTGCCCCCCGCCGCCCGCGCTCGCGCGTGATATTCCGCGCGCTCGATGGTCCCTGCGGTCGCCATTCTTATATAGGTAGGTACCTAATAATAGAAGTTCGTGGATAAAAACAACACAAATTATGAATAGTGGTTTGTTACACCATAATAACAAAGAACACGTAAACTCTAATAACTTGCCATTTCTTTTGTGGATTTTACAGGCTGTAGTAATGAAAAAAATAAATATCTATAAACGTCGTGGATGAATTCGACACAAAATATTTTAAACAACAGATATCAGTATTCTGAAACGCGTAACACCCATTTAACCTATTTTAATATTATTTTAGATCTAGTTGGCGACGTATTAGGTACTGGTTAAATATTAGGCTTCTCGTGGACATATATGGCACAAAATTCCTATGTACATCAATTACTATCTCGTTATTACCATGAAAGTAGTATTTTCATCTCTAATTATCTTTTCGTCCAATACTGGTCGAAAAGACAAATACCTAAATTTCTACCTATGCAAGTACCTAGGATGACACAAAATAATGTATTAGGTTGGGCAAATGGTCCGGAAACTGTATGCAAAAAACAAACAACTTTAAGAGTTTTGAAACTTCAAAAGCTAGCGCTATCGGGCTAGGAAGTTGAACGCGGCGACGAGAAGTTTGGTTTGTATTTGCGACACAGCTTTTTAAATATATTTTTTGTGTAGAACGCGAATATAAAGGTAAAGGAATATTTTTTTCCTGGTAGTTCATTCTAAACTAAAAAATCACTAAATGTTATATTTTTCGTATGACAGCCCCCTTTAATTTTTAATATTTTCAACGTAATATTATAGAAGCATAGAAAATACACACGCCAAAAATCTGAAAATGTCAGCTTCCTACCTATTACTATTCGGGAGATTCATACAGCCCGCCGACAGACATTATGAACGGACGGACAGTGGAGTCATATTAATGGGGTCCAGATTACCACCCTTTGGTTACGAATCCAAAGCAGTCTTAAGCTACTTACTTTATAAAACAATTATCAAAAACTAAAAATTTCAAAAAAGAAAATGCCAAAAACAACTCAAATTACAAAAACATGAAATGACAAATATTAAAAATAATAAATGTCAAAAATTAAAAATTTCAAACACGTCAAAAAAAAACAAAAGCAAAATCTAAAAATGACTAAAATGAAAAATATCATCCACATCAAACATTAAAAAATAACAAAGATTTAAAATGACAAATACGTCAAATATGAAAAAGGACAAAAATGACAGTTATGTCAATAATTAAATATTAAAAAAATAAAAATAAAAAACAAATATGTCAAAAATTACACAAACAACAAACATGAAAAATGACAAATATGAAAAATAAAAAAATTCAAACAAGTGAAATTTTCAAGTGTTCTCCTGCAAGTGAAATACACTTATGACATTTGCAAATAAGTGACATCATGCCGTTATAATAGAAATTTTTAGTTTGCTCGTCAAAATGGTCAGTCACAGCCTCTTTCATTTCTTCGTCCGTCGAAAATCTGCGACCCCTCAATTTTTTCTTTAAATCTTTGAATAAGAAATAGTCACAGGGAGCCAGATCTGGACTATAAGGTGGATGGTTAATTTCTGTGAAGCCGTTTTTGCTCAGGGCTGACCTCGCCGTTAAGGCTGTGTGTACAGGACCATTGTCTTGTAAAATCAGAACACCTTTGCTGAGTTTGCCTCTCCGCTTTTCCTTGATTTGTTCACGAAGCTGGTCAAGCAAGTTTGCATAATATTCAGCATTCATTGTTGTATTTTTAGGCAAATAATCTATCATCAAAATCCCTTCGACATCCCAAAATACGGTGGCCATTAGTTTTCCAGCCGACGGCCGAACCTTGAACCTCCTTGGCGGCTTTTCTCCTTTAAATTTCCATTGCATTGACTCTTGTTTGCTTTCCGGATCCCACTGGCGAATCCAAGTTTCATCACAGGTCACAATTCGAGAGATAGTCTCTTCTTCTTTACCTTTGACCAGGTCTAGAAATGCCTGACAACATTCTACTCGCCTTTGTTTGTCAAAGGGGATCAACATTCTAGGGACCCAACGCGCGCTCACCTTGGACATGCCTAAATGTTCGTGAATAATTTCATGAACTCGTTCCTTGCTAATGCCCACATCTCTGGCTATCTCCCACTGCTTGATTCGCCGATCTGCAAGAATCAGGTTCTTCACCTTTTCAACATTATCTGCGGTAACAGCAGAAATTGGCCTTCCACTACGTGTGTCGTCTTCCAGGCTCTCACGGCCATGTTTAAATTGCTTCGACCAAAACTTTATGACGAATTCAGAAGGACTTGAATCACCAAACACCTTTAACATGCGCTCTCTGATCTGCGTAGGCGTGTTTCCTTCTTTACTTAGGAATTTAATCACTGCTCGATGCTCAAATTTCATCATTTTGCAATTTTCTTTCGACATGGTGAAATCAAAGCCGCGCCAAAAAAACAAAAGCAAGCGTAAAAAAATAAGCGTCATAATTTTGAAAAAGGAATAAATATAGAATATGATTTTGCAATGGCCAGTTCGATTTTCAAAACTTTCTTTAACAAAGTAGATTTTATATCAGCCGCCCCTCGTATGTTAAAAAGGAAAAATGACAAAACTATAAAATGTCAAAAGGAAAACTGACAAAAACGTCAAAAATTAAAAATCACAAAAATTAAAAAATACAAAAATGATAAATGACGAAAACGTCAATAATACAAGCGTTTTCCCCCCGTAGGGTAGAAAACGCATATTTTGGGTCTAGCCAAGGCTTGACCCTTCGGAGATAACGTCTTCGGATTTCTTCACGTCGGCCGCGAAGCGAAGTCCTGGTGCGAGGTGCGATTAGGCTCTACTAGCCAACACATTGCCCCCCCCCCCCCTTTCTTTGAGGGTGAGAAGGTTTTTAAGTCATCTTTATTTATTGATATCTTTGCTTTCTGAACCGTTGTTCGTAGAGCTTCTATCAAACATCCAGGCTGCATTAACAAACCATGCGATATTGTTCCCAAAGCTTGATCAGCTCTAACTAAGTTTTCATATGGGACTCATTTTGGTGTTTTTGAGAACAGCTGGAGGTTAATTTCCAACGTTGAAAACGCCGGAGTAGCATGCAATCTCTTTTGCACCTCACTGCATCGTATCTTAGACCACTCAGAATATTTGATTTTGTTAATGGAATAAATGGTTCTGCTTCTTTCACTTCAGGAGAAAAGTCAAATTCAACCTCTCCATTGTCTTTTGAAACACTGCGTTCATCCATAATATCATCAAAAGAAGGTGCGTTAAATGCCTCTACCACAGAGTTTGTTTATGCGTCTGGTTCTGGTTCTGACGAAGACTTATCCACACTAGGATATAACCAAACCGTAACATTATGTGCGTTTAGTAACTAACACAACATTTACTCAATGGCGAAAGATTTTTTCCTGAGAATATTGGCTTCTTCCTCCAATTTCGGTTACTTTACTAATTTTGGGGAAACAAAAGAAACAGACTTTCTCTTTAATGTCTTTAAGCCAGATAATAACTTTGCCGCCGAAGTTTTACAAATAAACTCACATTTGAGATAATCAACAGCCTTCGTGAATAATTCAAGCTGGGCAGCTGAACCGTGATTTAAACATCTAAATACTTCGGGCTAATTATGAGTGCGCAGTAGAAACCGTATCGTTGCAATTGTTCCTTAATCATTCTGTACAACATTTGTGACAATGTTTGAATGACCGCTTGTTCAAATGCCTTTACCCACGTGAGGGTAGGAATCGCAAAATGTAGCTTAGGTACTCGTGGCTGCAGAGTCAAATTTCTTTCCAAACGACAACATTAACAATACGAGCCCTCTGGGTGAAGTATAGAAACCGCCCCTATAATTCCTCCCAGCAACCGCCTTACCTCCTCTTCAAAAATCTGGCAACTGGCAAGTCGCTAGTTTAGCGAGTGTGATGATATTGTTCTTGCTTAATGCCATCTGTAAGACTAATCAGGGACTCAGCGAGTACACGTACTTACAAATAAACAGGAACTAAGCTACCAGACCGATCGCGATACCCAAAATTCAATTATTGTAAATTGGTTGCACTGTGTCCTTGAAAACTTATAGAACGAGATCCAGCCATATTGGATGACGTGCAGCACAATTTCTATTGTAGAAGTTAAAAACAAGATACAAAGTGTAAGATTTGACACGATGTACTCTAAAATTTGATACCACATACGTCGAAGCCTGAATCGACTCGCAAAGCAGTTTCATGCGACGCGTGTCAAAGTTTGATACGACACTTGTCAAAATTTGAACCTACTCGCACCGTATTTAATACGACGCGTTTCCTCATCTGTAACGACTCGGACTGCAATTTGATGCGACGGGTATCGAAGTTTGATGCGACGCGTATCGAAATTTGTTACGACACTTGTCGAAATTTAAAGCAACGCACATCGTAGATTGATGCGACGCGTTCCAAAATTTGAAACTACTTGCGCCGTGGTTTGATGCGTTGCTTCTCGAAATTTGTAACGACTTGCGTCGTAGTTTGATGCGACGCATCTCGAAATTTGAAACGACTTGCGTCGTAGTTTGATGCGTTGCGTCTCGACATTTGTAACGACTTGCGTCGTAGTTTGATGCGACGCGTCTCGAAATTTGAAACGACTTGCGTAGTAGTTTAGTGCGACGCGTCTAGAAATTTTAAACGACTTTCATCGTAGTTTGATGCGACGCGTGTCGAAATTTGCAACGACTTGCATCGTAGTTTGATGCGACGCGTCTCGAAGTTTGAAACGACTTTTATCGTAGTTTGATACGACGCGTTTCGAAATTTGCAACGACTTGCGCCGTAGTTCGCAAAGAACTTAAAACGTTAAGTGTCAAAACATCGTAAGAAGTGAATCTTGGATTGCACCACGAGTTTGACACTATAACTCCGTACGCGTTGTTTAGGGAACGAATGCGGATTGATACGGAAAACCTCTACCCGTAGGGTGTTAATAAGGGACAGAATGTTAGAAAAAAAAAAGACATAACACCTATATTCTAGACATTGTTAACATAACAAACTCAATAAAGGCAAAAGCTCAAGCTTTAAGTGTGCCTTGAGTAAAAAATGCTAAAAGAAAGAACAATTAGTACACAAAATAACACTTTTTATAAAAGTACCTAAAAAATCTTCACTTATTAAATTTCTAAGCAAAGAAATATTAAAAGTAAATTAGTACGCACGAATAGTTTCACTGTTGTAGCGATACGTTGTTCAATTAACAAGCACAACTTCACACGCAACAGCGTACCTACTGACGAGAACCGCTTCGCGCCGACGGGCGCAGCCCCCCGCCCCCCATCTCCGCGTCGCCCGCGCATGCGCGCGGTAGGCGCGGGGCTGTCAAATGGTAGAACAAGCACACATATCTAGACACATATACACGAGAGTTAACCAGACGTTAACTCCGAAGGGTCAAGCCGACGGCTAGACTTAAAATGAAAAATTTTCAAGTATCAAAAATGAAGTATAACTTCTCACGCGCAATATTTTTTACAAATAGGAACACCAACATCAGTCACATTCATTGGTTCAAAACATAGAGATAAGAAAATATATGGAGGCGCCCTGTTCTGCTATATAAACATCATATTATACAAATATTAGTAGTTTATGATACAAGTCATCAAAAATAGTTAAGTCTCTTTTTTACTAGTGTAAAATTGTATTCTGTAAAAGAGATAGATTATGTATGTTATTTCTAGTTATGGCAACATTTTGTGATGACGTCATTACAGCTGTAGGAGCGTGCCATTTTTCGCCATTTTATGCGCGTCGTTTCGTAGTACTTCTGCTGTCAAGTAGCTGTTTACGTGTTTTTATTTGGAGTTTTGCGAATAAATTACGAGGAATTGATTTCTTAAATCAAGCATGAACGTTGAAAGACAGTAATTCAACATGCCTGTGTGTTGTATTGTGCAGTGTGGTGCCAGGAAGAACAAAAATCAACCCCAATTGTCACTTCACAGGTTAGTACCCCGTATTCATTGAATAATTTAAGCGATCCTATAGATTTTGATGTTAAAACGCAATTGAGCCATGATTTACGATTATAGCTTTATATATTTTGAGTTATTTCAATAAAACAAGCCACATTTTTGACATTTTTATTGACATACTTGTTTACATTATGTCGCCATAGTAAAATTAGTGTTGCGCCAATAATACTAGTTATTTTTTTATGTTAACAGATTCCCAAGAAAGGAAAGCCTGAGACGGCGATGGTTAGAGGCTGTTGGTGAAGAAAAAATACACTGTTGTGAAATGAATAATTGTAAATAAACAGATTTACGTTATTATTTATATTTTATTTCACATCCCATTAACATTTATTCAAAGTGGATTCACATTGTGCATAAAAATGCTATTGATTCGTTTAGGGGATATCTTATCTAAATCCTGACTGGCCATGATTCGGCGTAAACCAGATTTAACTAAAATAAAACCTTACCCATCATTTTCCGTCCTAAGCGAACAGAAAAGGATGGCAGTATTTTTAGACTTACTATCACTGTCACTTCAAAAATCTATGGATAGTTACGTCAAATTAAGTCGTGATGTGAACGGGTCCCAACTAAAATCCTTTGAAATTCGTTTATTCGTTCTATGTGACAGGCTTTTAATAAGTCCGTCTATACTGCCATCCTTTTCTGTTCGCTCGAGACGGAGAGTGACAGGACCAAGCTTAAATAAATTAAGTTGGTTCTGCAACCGAATGTTGCCTTACCTTTTTTTCTTTTTCGAATACTTGTTTACCAAGAAAGTACAAGTATGGTAGTCCTAGTATTGAAACAGCTAGCAGCCCTAGTAAAGGCCGCCATTTTTTGCGACATAGTGGCACGTTTTTTTTGTAGGTATTTCCAGTCCATACCCTTTCTTATGTCTATGGTTCAAAATAATAATACAAGTCTAATTTGAGTGACAGATATCATTAGTTTATAAGTTGTTTAATTTTATTCTTCTTTATAAATAAAAATCTATTTAAAACGTAAATCAGATATCAATGCTATGTGATCCGATGGGAAGACTATACTGGGCAGTGCCACGTGGGCTCGCAACTCCTCCTCACTAGGAAAGGGAACAACCTGTAAACAAAAGTACTCCAATGAATATAAAAAAGGTGCCAGAACATGTATGTCTTGTCCATCCAATAACCAGAAAGGGGATAATTTTACAATAAATAACTTTTATGTTAGTAAAGTAACCAAATCTTATTTATGAATGGGTTCTTTGAATGCTTTAACCACACTTAGGAGACAACCAGCGGTTTTGTCGCTGGAGCAAGCATTTGTAGATAGATAGATATATTTTTTATTGCACATAAAACAAAAACAACAGGAATTCAGAATTATTATTATTGAGATATGGGATAATAATTGAGAATAAATTAAATACAAATTAAAGTGCAATGAAGGCGGTCTTATTGCTATGGTAGCATTTCTACCAGGCAACCTTGGATAGAGGAAATCAAATGTAGATAATGTGGGATAGTGCATCTTACTAAAAACTAATTAATATAGACAAATCTACATAAAATACATATATGATATACATAAATTACTAAAATAGATAATAAACTACTATATACCATATATAATATACTAATACATACATTATGGAGAAATGGAAATAAATAATTCAGATTGATATGAAAAGGAATGACAGATACAGAAATGATATAGAAAGGAATAAATAGTAAACATGTATTCTATGGGAGCTCAATAAAGTGTTTCTTAACTCGCTCCTTAAAAAATAATAATAAGCATAATTATAGAAAGGCATAGGTAGGTATACCTAATTATTGGACAGGCATATACAAAGGGTATACCCAATTCGTGATAATTAAGATAAACATTAATATTGCTACTTCAAAACAGGTGGCGCTCTAGACCAATTCTTACCTGTTCAACATCTATATTATTTTTTTCGTAGTAAATGTAGTCCAAACAATCCGCAAAACCAGCAGTAAAGTTGGTAAATGGTGGCGTACCACATGCGCTACCTAGTAAAATGTCTTGTTCCAGAGTAACATTGTGTACAGCTTCTTTTTCATCTGAAATATTTTAAGTATATTAATTGAGTACTCATAATCAGTGATCGGAATAGGTTACTCTACCTATTATTATACACTATTTACCTAAACTTCTAAGAACAGAAGCGGAAAATGGAGACTTCCTTACTACTAAAACTTTTTGCGGGACATCACATAAGTAAGCTAGAAATATACTTTGAACCATGGCGTTTAATTCTTTGCTAAAAATTTTCGGCTACAGTGTCATATTGCCTAGATATTTTAAATTAATAATTATTCTTACTTTTAAAACGGCTGTGTGTAGGAAAAAATGTTAGGGAAAAGAATTATCGCGCAATTTGTGTTTTTGTTGTATAATCGTTGGAGTTATAGAAACCAAGATATTTACGAAAAACCGTTTTTTTTTTTTAACTTAAATTACTTAAGAAGAAGGGAAAGACAATGCTTTCCTTAAAGTGCCCTTGTTTTTTATTTCGTAGAAAATTAAATATATTTTTTGTTTGTATATGTGTGACAGAGATGGAAAGATTAGTCATCGCGTCTCTTTTTCATGTGGTTTCTTTTGTTTATAGAAACCAAGATAATCACGAAAAACCATTTTTTTCCTTGAACATGAACAATTTAAGAAAAAGAAGGGAAAGACTATACTTTCCTTAAAGTGCCCTTGTTTTCTTTCTCTAGCAAAATTAATATATTTTGTTTGTCTATGTGTGACAGAGATGGAAAGATTAGTCATCGCGTTTTTTTTACTTCCATGCTGGCAAGAGAAAAACATAGAATTGTGCCAGCTGCATTTCTTCCCGGGCATGCTGTAAAAACAGCAAAGGGATCCGAGGGTTCCAGCGTATTGTAATGTAGGCGACGGGCTGACAACCTGTCACTACAGCAATAATTTGTAGGTAACAATTCTATCTTAAATAATCCTCAAAACTTTGTCAGACGTGGCGGAACGACCTTTGTTTAGGTCGTTTACGCTCTACCTACCCCATTGGGGATAAAGGCGTGATTATATGTATGTATGTATGTTTTTTTTCATGTGGTATTTGTTGCTTTCACGTAACAAAAAAAATTGTCGCCATCGCTGCTTATCTTTTTAAGCACAGTACAATTGCAAAAACACTCGTTGAATTTTGACAAAATGTCACACACACTCACTCTCACACTCACACACACTCACACTCACACAACACTCACACACTCTCACGGTCTCACGGTCTCACGCACTCACGCACGCACGCACGCATGCACGCACGCACGCACGCACACACACACACACACACACACACACTATAAACATCCAACTGAACATACTAAAAGCTTTGGTATTGTGATGTAGGTAGGTATTTTTGTATTATAATTGTATGTAAGGAAGAGCGGTGTCTCTCAACACAGGTGTTAAGCTTAAAGAGGGACATCGGCATATTTGTCAAATTTAAATGTATTAGAAGGAAATAAACATTTTTATTTTATTTTTAGGTAAATTTACTCTACCTATTCCGATCACTGCTCATAATCATAATACTAAAGAGGAAAGATTTGTATTTGTGTGTGTGTGTGTTTCAAAAACTAATAACCCGATTTCAAAAATTCTTTTACCATTGGAAAGCTATATTCATCCTGAGTAACGAAGGCTACTTTTTACCGCGGGAAAGTACATAATTCCCACGGGAAAACTTACTAAGCAGAGGGTGACACTGCTGACAGAAAGTTAGTAAATAATAATGTCACATGTTTTTGCTTTATACTTACTGGATTGCCAATCTGGTAGCGTATTAGGTGCTAATCCTGTGGTATAAAGCTGATAAATTCCACAAGATGGAACACTGTTGAAATCTCCACATATCATCACAGAAACTCGATTATTAGGATACTGTAAAACAAAAATAATAAGGGTTTTTTTTATTATAAAGGCGATTTGTCACTATTACACTAAAGTAAAGATTATGTTTACATTAATACGTTTACCTTTTTCATAATGCTGTTTTTAATTTCTTTTAACCAATATATAACAACACCTCCTTGAAGGACTCTTATATGGTCTGAATCAGGATGAAAGTATAAATGCGTATTGCCAACCACAATAATTTCGTTCTCATTATCAATAGACTGCAAAATTGTAGCACTGGCTACAGTAGATCTATCTAGGAATCTTTCTCTAAATGGCTGATTATCTTTCACTGCATTCCAGATTGAGGATAAACAAGGTTGGTTTTGCAATGCATCAGATACCAATATACTAAATTCTTCTAACAACCTGAAACATAAAACCTGGATAAGAATTAATTTACAGGCATTATTTTATTATTTTGTATGCAATTGGTTTATTATAATCATAATTATGCTCTCTAGTCTCTACCTAAACTCATCATCATCTACCTAGCCTTATCCCGTATCTTACGGGGTCGGCTACCTAATCTAGGGGATTGAACGAGAGTACTGGTTTTTACACAGAGCGACTGCCATCTGACCTCTGCAACCCAGAAGGGAAACCAGACCCAATCCTAGATCAGGTCAGAGTTTTCAAGCCGCCAATGGCCTCTGAAATGGCTTAACGACTAATATCTACGGTATTAAACGATATTAACCGGGACCAACGGCTTAACGTGCCTTCCGAAGCACGGAAAAAGCGCCGAATAAACGTACATATGAAATTCGAAAACCGAAAAACACAGTGGTACGTGGTGGGATTCGAACCACGACCTCCCGCTCAGGAGGCAGCGGCCCTATCCACTACACCATCGGGCTCATACTCTACCTAAACTATTTATCTATTGTTTCATGTAAGGTATTTATAGGTTTACTTCATCTTCCTAGCCTTATCCCGTATCTCACGGGGTCGGCTACCTAATCTAGGGGATTAAACGAGGGTACTAGTTTTAAGACAGAGCGACTGCCATCTGACCTCCGCAACCCAGAAGGGAAACCAGACCCAATCCTAGATTAGGTCACAGTTTTCAAGCCGCCTATGCTTAGCACTGGCCTCTGATATGGCTTAACGACTAATATCTACAGTATTTAACGGTTTTTCAAGCCGCCAATGCTTAGCAATGGCCTCTGATATGGCTTAACGACTAATATCTACGGTATTAAACGATATTAACCGGGACCAACGGCTTAACGTGCCTTCCGAAGCACGGAAAAAGCGCCGAATAAACGTACATATGAAATTCGAATACCGAAAATCACATTGGTAAGTGGTGGGATTCCACAACCTCCCGCTTAGGAGGCAGCGGCCCTATCCACTACACCATTGGGCTCTCTATTTTTTATTTAAAGGTTTACTTACTTGAACCTATTCCTTCTATAAAAGCAAGCTAAGCCTTCAGCAACTTCTTTGCCTTTCTTATAAAAGCAGCCGCTCATACCCTCTACTTCTAAAAATGGTCCTAGACAGTGATTGAAAATCTTCCTGTCTACTTCTTGAAGGCACATGATGTCTGCATTATAGCCTGAATAAAATATTAACAGTCTGTTTAAAATAATGATAAATATTCAAGGATTACTTAATCATTTTATTATACACACTTACATACATACATGTAATCGCGCCTTTATCTCTAATTGGGTAGGCAGAGCGCAAACAACCTAGACAAAGGTCGTTCCCCCATGACTGACAAAATTTTGAGGGTTAATAAAGATAGATTTGCAGGTGTATTGCTGTAGTGACAGGTTGTCAGTCCATCACCTAAATTGCAGTATACTGAAACCCTCAGTATCCTTTTTAGCAGCAGTTTGTAGCATTTAGCTTGTTAACATTTTAAACAGTAGTGCTGCTTACCAACTAACTCTTTCAAGATAAGCTGCTTTCTGTAGTCAATATGTAAGGCATATGGAGGGCAATATGGATGAAGTACTGTCCTAGTGAAATCAGAATCACAGTATAGGTCTGCCAGGATGTTATAGGAGACGCATCGAAAACTGAAAAAAATATGCTAATAAATATATATTTTTTTTTAAATACAGGAACTTATTAAATATAGAAAGATACGAAAAATATTTGACTTATAGGACTTATGAACCTTTTTCCACTAAGTTTAGAGACAGTAAACATGTGTCTAGTCTCAAAGGGACATCTACCAGGACCAGCTTCAACTACATTTTTAGATATTGTTTCTACAGCAGGACCAGTGGCAGTATCATTCTCTGTGAAAGATTAAATAAAGATGTTTAAATAAAATTAATTGCATGTACTTTCCAATAATAAAACAGAATATAAAAAGGAATGTATTGTTCATCTTACCTGGTATACATTCTAATTTCAACTTCATACCAATATCTTGGGAAGAAGGTGTGTATGTGAATCCATTGCTAACAAATTCCCATTTTATATGCATATTACTTATTACTTTCCCACTTTCATTCACTAATTTGCCTCTGTACCAGTTATAATTTGATTTTTGTTTATCTGTGTAATGAGTTGAAAAATGCTCTGGGTAGACAGGAAACCCAGCCAAAATACTCTCTGGTAAACATATACTCACAACCCAAGGGGCGTTAAAAACTGCTTTATATTCTTGATCAGAAATTTTCACTTTCATACCACTTTTCATTTGAAAAAGCTCGTAACATGTTGAACTTTCAGGAATAGGGTTATATTTATCGTCATAAAACTTAACATCGATCTGTTGAATTTCACTGTTGCCTTTCTTTTTATTACCTTTACTCATAGCTTTCTGAACATTAGTGCCTATTCTAGTAAACAATGTTTGTAATGTTTCGGTAGGTTTCCGACTGAAATTAAATTGTCTTACCGAATCTCTAACTTTTAACAAAAAAGATATATCAATCTTATCTTCACTTTGGATGTGTCTAAAATAACACTTTTCTAGATTCATTATTTTAGATTTTGACAAATTAATAGAGTAATATCTGGAAGTCCACTTTAGGAATCTATAGTACATAATCCACCAAAAATGACGTTGAATATAAATTGCTAGAATAAATTCTATGCCGAATTGGAATCTCACATGCACAGAGAACCTTAACTCACATGTGATGTGTCAAGTGCCCTGTCACTGTCACTTCCACTCACTCATTCGCTCTAACTCTAATACAAGCTTACATACAAAATATATATATTTTTTTTAATTTTAATATACATTGCGGTTTCTTTGTTTTTTTTTTCAACATATTTTTTCTAGACTAGTAACATTTGCTGACAACGTGTCAACTTCACTCGACGCGTAGCGAGCCAACTTGGCCACTTTTTCTTTGACCGAAGAGAACCGGGGCCTCATTTGGAGTAATACACGGCAAGATCTTAAGTAAACCAGTGTGCCTTTGTGAATAAAAAGTTATAAAAACAGTAAAATGGTAAGTGATACAAGATAGACTTGTCAATTGAAAGTAAGAAAACATTTCTACAAGTGTTTCTTTTATTTTAGCCTCCTTCACCAAGCTCCACATCGGTCGGGTCTGGTAGCCGTTCGCCCAGCAAGGCTACATCAGCACCACGCTCCGCCAGTGGAGGCACCGTGAGACAGCGCAAGTCCACGACTACTACCACTGCTGCCAGGACCCGAACAACTGGAGCTGGATCCGGTGGAATGTGGAGGTTCTACACTGACGACTCTCCAGGTGTCAAAGTGTATGTATTTACTCACATTATTTTACTAACGACAAATTTCGAAATAACACAAGAGCCTTAGTATTCTACTTTAGATAGGAAATCATATTCTTCTTTTTTTCCAGTGGACCTGTGCCTGTGTTGGTGATGTCCCTTCTCTTCATTGCATCAGTGTTCATGCTACACATCTGGGGCAAATACACTAGAGCTTAAGAATCTAGAGGGTTGTTACTGGTAATTAAGAGTGCGAGTATGATGGAATGTTATCTTTTTGTACTTTGATGTGTGAGAGGTATAAAATTTATGGTAAATTATGTTATAGGTTTATCTGATGTAAGTAAGCAATTAAATTAATAAACTATTCATATTGTAAAAGCATGTTATTTTTCTATGATCCTTTTAAACTTACATTGTTTTACAAGTTATCATAAAATACATACATATAATCACCCCTTATCCCTAATGGGTTAGGTAGAGCGTAAACGACCATAAAATGTTGCATCATATTTAAGTTACTAATGTTTATACCTGCAAAGATAGTAAAGAAAAGACGAAATAATTTTAAAAATACCAATTTAATACATTTTACACAATTTGATTTGCTTAACATTTAAAACTTAAATTCTACATATAAAAGAGAGCTGCCTATAGAGACTATTTACATTGTAAAATCAGCCTTTTTTTTATCTCATCACTGAGTTGAGTAGCAATCATCAGACAGTAATGCAAAAATAAATGCTATGACACCAGCCAATTCACTAGGAGAAAATTGTACATCACACATATGCCTCAACTCTTCTTCCCTTAATCCTATCAAAGAATTGACGCCATGAGACTAAAGTTTTGCCTGACCAGATCCAAAAACTAGATGTGATACCAACTATCATTGTCATGAGATATTTTATCATAAAAACTTCAAACTTGGGGCGTGATATTTCCTTAGTGAAAGGGCATGGGATGCCATATACATCAGAAGGACATAAATCACGCTGCCATGTTACCATCCAGTCATCAAAACGAGCTTGTTCATAAAACAAGCAAGCAATTACAATCAATGCAGGTACTGTATAAAGTACTCCAAATGTTCCGATACGAATCATCAGTTTTTCGAGTTTATCTGTTTTAGTGCCATCATGTTTCATCACAGTTCTTATGCGGAAGAGAGAAACAAAACCGGCCAGTAGGAAGACAGTGCCCAGCACCAAGTAAACACACAATGGGGCTAGTACAAAACCACGCAGCGATTCAGCATCCCATAGTCCAACATAGCATACACCAGAGAGTATGTCACCTGAAACAATAATTATATTTACTCCCACTTGCTCGGAAATAGCTTCATTATAAAAATAAAGCATACACTCTTTTCAGTAGTCTTGTTCCATAGGCTGGCAATTTCACCAAATAGTCCAAATTTACATTGTCCTTTAGAGTAATGTACTACTATTGATGGAGAAGATTGTAAAATAGATTTGTAACAATCTATAGCTGCTTAGATAATATTTGCTTTTATATACTGTCCTAAATTAACTGCCTCTGTGGTCTAGTGGCTAGTGCCATGGACTCCTGATCCGGAGGTCCTGGGTTTGATTCCCAATTTGGGGAAACACAAAGTTGATATTTGAGAATTTATCAGTTTGTGAATTTTTCTCCAGTTTGGTTAGGACATTGCAGGCTGAATCACCTGATTGTCTGAAAAAGAAAAAGATTTTGTGCTTTGGAGGGCATGTTAAGCCGTCGGTCCCGGTCGCTGTCTTTGATAGTGGTTGTTACTCAAACCATGTCAGAGGCCTGGTAGTTGTGCTACTAGGTGGTTTAAAAACTCTTACACCAGGGTTCATCAGGTTGATAGACTCAATACCCACTCGACAGAAGAAGACTGCCCTAGTGGGTATTTTCCTAACAAATCCTACACAAATGAATCAATAATAATGTGGAATTGAATTAAATTATTATAAAAATTATTTAAAAAATGCTTACCATCCACTTTTCCCATCGCCAATATCGATATAGTCTTAACAGCAGGCACAGCCCAAGCTGCCAAATGGAAGTACTGTGAATTAGCCTCTATAGCTTCATGTCCCCACTTCAGACCAGCTGCCAGGAACCAAGTCAGGGTCAAAATGACCCACCATATACTAGATGCCATACTGAAGAAGTAAACAATCATAAACAATATTGTGCATGGTTCATGTTTAGTGCCTTGTGTGATGACTGAAATCAAAAGTCTTGTTCCTTTAATGGATGATTGGAATGGGCCCTGGCAGCTAATGCTGTCTCCTGAAGTCCATCCCATTACGTAAGCTGCAGCTACCATCAAATAACATACTGACAAAAATATAATAGGTCTTTCAGGGTATCGAAACCGGTCAGTATCAATCAGGAATGTCAGTACTGTAAATAAACAGCTGAGTGTACATAGTGTTGCCCAAATTCCAATCCACAGTCTAGCGAATATTTTCTCATCTTGACTGAAAAACATTCCATTACAAGGAGCTCCACAATCATGTTCTATTTTGTCCTTAACCTTTAGAGAATATTCCAGGTCTAAATTTTTGGGCACTTTGAATTGATCAGGACAAACAAATCCATAGTCTTTCGCTCCCCTAACTTTAGTTGGATCAAGAATAAGGTTCTTATAATCTTTATAATCCACTTTTGGTAATTTAGTTTCCGAAGTTGTTTTTCGAGATTCATGTGTCATGTTCTTATCACCAAAGCATATGACATTATCATCAGTTGCTACTGGGAATATCGAGCATTCCAAGTGTGCAGGCCAAGAGAATCCAAAGTGGATCATCAATTTATCACAGTTGTTCCTTGCTGATTCACACAGGTGTCTGCAAGGTGGGATCGGCGTATCTAATATTGTACACACCGGTGCATAAACAGAACACAGGAATGCTTTCAAGTCAGGGGAGCAGCTCACTTTAATGAGAGGCGTGAACTGATGCACTTCAGGACCAGCATCTTCTTGTTTGGCGTGGTTCAGTAAGTTCGGGAAAATTGTCTGGTTGTACATAATTTGCTGGCAGAACGGTATTGTAATTGGCTCACACCTCCCATGGTGTGGTAATGTATCTCCTTGCACAACAGTAACACGCGAAGTTTCAGTATTCACAAACAAATAGAGCACTTCCAAAATTAACGTAATCCACAAACTTCCCATTATAGCTTTAGCTGCCAAAGTAAAAAATAAAAACAATACTCTTATCTATTCACATTACACTAATCATAATGGAACAATCAATTCAATTTAACTCAATAAATGCATTTTTAATCTCGAAATGCAATAAAAATACAGAAAGAAAGGCAGCCATCAAACAAGCTCCTAAAAAAAAACACCCGTTCACGCGTTCAGAATCTTTGGCTCAGCAGTTCAAATTTATAAATTGCCTTATATGAATATATCTCAAATAAACCAAACCAAACCAAGGTTCATTAATGAATTTTATTTTAATAAGATAGTTTTTAATTTCTTGATCTTTGATATATACGGTGTTTTTTAAATTATTTTATTTCAACGCGTTTAAAATTTAAATGGAACCATAGTTTCTTAACGCGTTCGATCCTGTTTGAATAGCACTGATCGCATTGTCAGTATTATCGCAAGATCCGTGACCTTGAGTATGGACTAGCCAGGAAAAAAATACCTGTCATGGAGAAGAACAGACAAAGAATAATAGGTATTTCTATCTTGGCTGTGCCATACTCAAGGTCTTGTGATAATACTGACAGTACGATCGGTGCTAGTTCGCACTATGAGTATTATCGCAAGATATTTGGATTACGATCCGAATATCATAAAACTACTGATGGATCACAGTATCATTAGTAATACTGTTGGATTTCGTGATCCTGAGATATGAGTCCCCAGTGGACGTGGCATCAAATAACAATAATTACATGAATTATTTAAATTCTTGATTAAGACAACGAATCATTGAAATCTAACTGTTATGATCTACCTACTTACTGCTTGGTTTTAGTCCCAGCTAATATTTTTTCCCTTGCGAAAAATACATTTTTCTACGCCAAAATATAGTCTATTCTTACTGGTTATAATATAACTGTATACGAAATTTCATCCGTATCCATCCAGCAGTTTAAGATACAGACTGGATAACGACTACTATAAATACAACCGCACGGTAGGTACGAACTCAACTCAGTATTGACGTCAATAATATCGATGCGCCCTTGATCCAACCTTGATCCTTCGTATCGTGATATTATCGAGGTATCGCATATCGAATATCGCATCAGTATTATAGGGGCATGTTACATTATCAATATTATCACGGTATCATGATAATATTGATAGTATAATAAGGCGTATCGCAGTATCGTGATATTATCACAAAATATCCGGAAATCCTGTGATCCGAGTGATCCGCTCGATATTATTGAAGTGTAAGCACATCGCGATATTTATCTGTCAGTACTCGCTGGCAGCCATGGAGGAACGACGTCCGAGTTTGCGTCCGAGTAGTGATGATGAGGAAATACGTGCTCTCGTTGAAGATGAAGAAATACGTTCTGTCGAAGATAATAGCGAGCAAAAAAATGACCTAAAAGAATTTATTCTTTTATTTGAAACATGCCCCATGCCCTAATTGGAGTAATCGTCCAAATCGTCACCCAAGAGCATTTCTTGTGTAATGTTCAAATGAGTATATTCATTTCGCTTTGAAATCCAGTCTTTCACCCAACGCTTCCTCTTACGACGTTTACTTTTCAACGCGCATGCGAGTACAATAGCTATGGCTGCTTTTTTTCTATTATCCATTAATTCCATGATCTCTTTTTAGTACGAAACACGACTTCACTCCAGGAAATTCAGGGAATACTGACGCTGATATTATTGATAGTGTAATAGCCCCATTTCAATATTTGCGATACTGTGATACTTTGCGATACCAGGATCATGATAATATTGATAATGTAATACGCCCCATTTACTTACAGTGTAATCGCTGCCATAGGCATCGTTCCCACTATCAATATTAGCGCGCGATACGTGACCTTGAATATGGCTTTGCTGCATTGCATACTTGATTGTAAAGCCGTGACTCCTGCTCTCAAAGATGATGCATGTAACTTCCAAGCTCAACTTTGCGAAACCAAAGCACAGGCAAAATACTCATATGAATCTGTGAATAAAAATCACTACTTGCTTGAGAAATCTCTATTCACATATGATCCGTATCTAAAAGATCGCGTGCAGATGAAGCAACTAAACCATGAATACAATTTTTAAAAGGACTATTGTCGTCAATGATTGCAACAGTATAATTTTTATTAGTGTAACGTTATGAACCAAGCCTCTTGCAGAGACAAGAGAAATGGTTTAAACGAATTTGTAAAATAAAAAATAACAAGTTTCTTAGGAGCTGCGCTTTTGCAGTTCCACTAGAGAATTTTCAAATTAATTTTCATTGTTGTTAGATTGATGAATGACTACATCATCTGATGGGGCAGCGTGGGACGGGGATAAATTAAATTGTAACAAAGTTTTTAATAGAATCATTATTTGTTCAATGGTAGAAGTGACTGAGGAATCTGAACTATTACTATTCGCTACTAGAGCACATCCATTAGGTGATGACGGAATACTAAAATCTCTTACGAAAGCTTTATGCGCAATTACATCATACCCTTTAGAAGAAGGAGGAGCAGGAACACGGGGTTTTGAAAAAACTGTTTTAGTGTAGGACGTGTTCATGTTCTGATTAATAGGACCATTATTTTGATAATTAGCTGATACTACAGGGGGAATGATTGGTGTAGAAAGTAATGCATCTGCATAGGATTTTTTAGAAATTTCCGGGTGCATTTTAGAAGCTTCTGCATATGACAAACAGTTTTTTGCCATTGTTTCTTTTATACATTTTGTCTTGCAAATTCAAGACATTTTCTATCCGTTGCGTTATGAGATCCATTGCACAAGCAGCAATGGATGTCATCGTCTCTAACCAGACATTTATTTCCCTCATGGGTTTCTTGTCCACACTTGAAGCATCGGGGTGTCCTTGCTCTACAATTTGCTCTTACATGACCGTATCTGCAACACCTGTAGCACTGAATCGTAGGGAATATATATAAATCAACCGGTAAGGCAGTAAAACAAAGAAAGACCCTTTTGGGCAAAGTTTGTCCATCAAACGTAAAAACGACTGTCTCTGTTGGCTTTAGTTCAGAATTTCCATTTGTCATAACCTTTTTCTTTAATCGTCTCACTTTCAGAATAGCACCGCATCTGAAAGGAACATTAACACTCTCTTTGATCTCGTCCTCAGACATGTCAACGGGTATACCGCGAACAATAGCCATTCGAGTAAGGTTAAAGGAAGGGACAAAGGCATTGTAATTATATGTGTCCAGAAGAGAGCTGTCTAAGAAAGAATTTGCATCTTCAAAATTTGAAAACGACATGGAAACTCTGTTTCTTCCAATTCGCTCTAGGCTTCCGTCAGCAACATTTTTGAATGAATTTATTTTTAAAAATTTACCAAATGTTACTGGATGAAGTGTTACATTATCGTTTTGGGATACCATTTTTCTTTGAATATGCACAACAAATGGTGCAGCATCAGATGACTGATACCGTATGCGAGCCGGGTTAGAATTCCCTTGTAATAGGGGGGATGAATCTTTTTTTTCTTTGTCGTTATGTTAGTTACATTTTCAAAATGAGAAGTAGATTTCGTCTGAATATTATTTTGAGTTTTGTCTGCGAGTTTAAAATCATTACCTGAGTTTGGTCTAGGATGAATATTACAAGGATGTTTCTGGTTATTCTCTGAATCTTTAACGGAATTTTTAAAAACCTCTTCGAAGCAATTGCAATCATCGGGTGTCAATTCCCTTCCACTTCGAGTTTTACTACGTTTTTTATTACACTGTCTGCAAACGCGACGAGAGGAGACACGTCTGCGCGCGCTTTGGTTTGTATCCTTGAATAAGCTATCATCAGTATCCATACTAGCATCATTATATTCGTTCGAAATAGTTACACTGTAACCGACCTCAATAACATTGTTTACATTTTTTGTCCCACCAGGATCGTCAGTGCCTCCGGGATCATCCGGAGGCGGCATAATAATAAGATATCAAGAACTTACCAGTCGACAAAGAAGAATTTTTACACTTTTATATATTTACAAGATATAAACAAAGAAAATAATAATAAACTACTATACTACAAATGTTATCAATTAACTGATCCTATTTTAGTAAGAATAAGGGCAAAAAACAATAAAAATTAATAAATAACCGGATCGATCGACCTCCACCGACGACGTTTCCCGCGCTTTTTTCCACAGTATATATAATAGTCAATGTCTATGCTTAACTATATCTAATAGCAACACCATAACATAGAGACTAGGAACCTCTAGGAACAGTTAAAATCTCATATTTTTTTAAATATCTTTGGCATGTTTCCCAAGGAGGGATTCGTGCAATTGTGCGTATTGCCCTTTTTTGAATCGTAAACGCTTTGACAATATTATAACTATAACTGTTACCCCAGTTCTTAATACTATATCTTAATTTAGATTCTACTAGAGCACAGTACACGCTTTTTAGTTGGCCGATATCTAATACGTCACGCAAGATTCTGAGGGCATAGCAAGCTGAGCTGATTGCTCTTTCTATAGAATTTAATTCAATTTGCCAATTGAGTAGAGCGTCAATTTGCACGCCTAAGAAACGCATATTATCTACTAACTTAATTTTTTGATCACACAACCGCAAACGCATAGTTGCTTTATTTCTAACTGTTGTTTTAAAGAGAATTGCTTTAGTTTTTCTAATGTTGATAAGAAGGTTATTAGCTTCAAACCATACCTGAAAGGCAGTCAATGTATCATTTGTTGTTATTTCTAGTTCGTCTATAGTGGTCTTGGAGATAACAGCATTTGTGTCATCCGCAAAAATAATAAGTTTAACTTCTGGTACCGCAATACTCATATAATTTATCAAGTCATTCAGGAAAACAATGAAGAAAATAGGTTCCAAGATCGATCCTTGAGGAACGCCTCTACATAAATTCACAAATTTAGATCTACCAATCTTTTCTGTACCGTCAGGTCCTACTTGTTTCAATTCTATATACTGTTTTCTGTTACACATATATGACTTAATCAATTCAAGAGGATTACCTCTTACACCGTAATGCTCTAATTTCTTTATCAGAAGTGAATGATCCACCATATCGAAAGCAGAGCTTAAATCAAGAAACAAGCCCGAATCTTTAAATTTATCATTAATCTTAGTTATTATATCTGCAAGCAACATGTCCAAAGCGTCAGATGTACCTATGCCGCATGCCGACTCTCATGGCGGCCGCCAACGACCCAGTCGGCGAGACGAAGAGGAAGAGGAGGCCGAGGAGACGGAGAAAGCGAGCCGCTCCTCAAAAAGACGCGGGAAAACCGGAACAGCTGCGTCGCAAGCCACCCACGGGTCCACTGGAAGTGGCCAGCGCCTCAGGGTACACCTCAGGGGGGCGGGCTCCAAGTCAAAAGAGCCAACGAGCAGCCGTTCCGACAGTCAAAAGGGACAGGGTCCTAACAGAGACGTCCTGGTGTCCGCATTGGAGAGGATGCCACCAGTGTGATCGAGAGGGGCCTGAAGGTTCTTTCCTCCATGACCGGCCAGCCGGTCGCTCTGGAGGACCTCAGACCCCCACAGAAGGCTGCTCAGGGTGGTGCTGCAATGCAGCGCTGACGCGGTCAACAAACTGCCTCCCACATCCACTACTCCACGTCGAGTAGTCAGGATCGTGGGTCAGACACAAGGACTGACCCCAGGACGGACAAGCCGCCGTGAGCTTGAGGTCGCTAGCTGAGCCTCTCCCAATGGGGAATCCCCCGGCTGGCTCGATCTCGCCACAGTGTGAAAATCCACCTGATGACCCGGATTTGACACCCAGTCGTCTGCTCCAGCGACAACCACATGACCTGCCTGTCGTTACAGGCAGCGGTTTGAAGCAACGCCCAGGAGACCCTGCCCCGATGGCGTCTCCCCGCCGGCCGCGACGAGAAAAAGTTCCGAAGTGTTTTATATCAAATCAGTGAAAAGTAAATTAAGCGTATAAATAGGCGTAATAGTGAAAGTTATATAGTTGTCTCATTTCCTCCGTCGCCACTCTCCAAGGACAAAGTGGGACAGTCTGGGGCCTCCCACAACTCTCTTAGTTTCCTTACCCTGGCGGAGTTGTGCATAAGTTAGGTTACGGTACTTTTATATTGTCTGGAGGGAAAAAAATATTTGAAAGCTACTAAGGTAGCAAATGAAAGGGCGTTTTGAGCTTATTCTAAAAATATATTTCATCATTACAGTTGAGTAAAAAATTTGAAATTAGTATTTATTTCAAAACATAATAAGTTTTGGCTACTGTACATAACATACTGTTTAGTATTACCGTACCGTATTCTAATGAGTTTTAGATTAGGTTAGGATTGTTGTATTAATGTTGTGGATTTAACATAATTATCTGCTGACGAAGCACTAAATATATGGCAGGAGTAAGAAGCAAAGGAAGGCGCTACCGTACGTTTTGGATTGTTATCTCCAACAAAAGTCTGTTGGGCATTAGAATGTCAATCACCGGCGCAGTCTAATGATTTTGAGGTTAGCGTATGTTAAGACAACTCAAGCATAAAAAGACTTGGCTGCATGGACTAATGCTCTTTGCCTTCCCTAATAGGAGAACTGTAAAAAATAGCTGTTTGTGTTTGCTGAATTCTCTTCAATATTTGAATTTCTTTAAAATCTCTAAATTATGGATTTAGGTGGAGAAAATTTAGATTTTGTTAAACTTTTAAATGTCAGAGGCAATGTCGAAAATATTACGCCACATAAAATAGCAGTGGTGGCTTTTATTCGGGAATATGGTCTACTTAAAATTGAAGGTATACTGTGTTTGGTATAAATAATCCGTTCCAAAACCATTATTATAATTTACTTTAATTTTGTTCTCTGCCTATTCTCCGCCCTGATGATGACTCTCTGACCTTTTTTCCAGCAAAAGAAATGGTAGACTGCACTTTGGCTCCAAAATATAGGAAAGATTTCTGTTTACTGGCATTGAAATTAATTCAGGTAAAACCATAGTTTATTAAACATATCTTTTAAATATACGCTTGGAAACTAAACTACTTATTTTCCATTGGCAGTGTCCAGATATGGAGTTCAAGGACTTGGAAGCACTCCTTACTGATGGTCGCTATAACCTTCTTAGTGTTCATCTTCAAAACTTCTGTGTACGATTGCAAAATATTTATGTAAATGGAATTAATGCACTCATGGATTGTGTTACATCAACAATTGATAAGTTGATGATTGAACCAAGTGAGACCAACCCCTGTGTTATAACAAGATGCAGTGTTTTGGGTAAAGTATTGAAAAAATATTGTACAAAAATAAAATAAATATATTTTTTTTGTAAAATGTTTAATTATAATTTATATTTTTAGGTTTTTATTTAAGAAGAATTATGTTGCATCTGGATAAACTATCATTTGTGCAAGTGGTGTCATTGTACAAATCATTCTGTCTTTATTATCAAAGAGGCCGACCAGGGCTTATGATGAGGTCACTAAGTAAAGAGGTAAATTTATAATTTTTTATCTGATATTTCTTAGCTGCAGTGTAAGTTTAAATCACCATTGATAGTGGCAGCACAAAAAGTTGAGCACCTTTAGGTCAAGGACCCTGTGATCTTCAATCGCAGATTTTTTCAGAAACTGAACAATATCGAGCCACTGGCTGCAGGCTTCTCTACTCCAGCTGCTCCTGAAGAACCCAAACCTCATGAGCTCTCAGTAAGGATGAATATCATTGATAGAGATAAGTAAGTATAACCTTAACCATTCTTACATTTAAGTTGATATAGAATCTAGATTCTAGTTAGGAGATTTCAGAATATGTAATAAATAGGGATTTTGTACTGTTCTATGACAAAAAAAAGCAAGTTTATTATATGTGTCATCATCATCTCCATAGCCTTATCCCGTATATCACGGGGTCGGCTACCTAATCTAGGGGATTGAATGAGGGTACTGGTTTTTACACAGAGCGACTGCCATCTGACCTCCTCAGAAGGGAAACCACACCCAATCCTAGATTAGGTCAGAGTTTCAAGCTGCCAATGCTTAGCACTGGCCTCTGATATGGCTTAACGACTAATATCTACGGTATTAAACGATATTAACTGGGCTTAACGTGCCTTCCGAAGCACGGAAAAAGCGCCGAATAAACGTACATATGAAATTCGAAAATCGAAAAACACATTGGTATGTGGTGGGGTTCGAACCACAACCTCCCGCTCAGGAGGCAGTAGCCCTATCCACTACACCAACGGGCTCTCTCATGAAAATGAAGGCAATAGGCCCTTACTTTTACGATAAATTACCTGCAGGTAATCAATTATTTATATTGTATTGTGTGATTAATTTTTTAGCAGCTTTGAGGAATGCCAGTGGTCTAGAAAGCAAGCTGAACTATTCACAGCTCAGCAAGCAAATCTGCTCCAAATCAATGAGAAGAAGGCACTACCTCCAAAACAACTCCAGAAAACCATAATTCAGATTACAAATGATATTCCTGACTACCCTGATATTGTGAGTTGTATTCCAACTTTCTACTATCTTTTTGAAATGAATTACAATTATCTTCTATATAATTGAAATTATCATAACTCATCAAAGTAGACTTGAGGTATACGATGAAGCAGGACAGATAATGATTAAATCTTTGATATTTCAGCATTTCTTAAGCTTTTTAAATTGCGTTCGAATGAAAGAGTTCTGCGGCGCGCAAGACTCGCTCTACAACTGCTTCGATCGCTCGGTGTTTAGCGTGTCCGGGAACAATGCGCCTGTCAACGACAGAAACAAGAATTTTCGCTACGCTGCACTCAACAGAGCTGCTATGCACACTCAGTTTGGACACAAGTTTGTATCTAGCTAGTGTTATGTAGTTGTACTGATAATGAAAACTATGTGAAACAAAAGAGGGATACGTAATTTTAAAACATTAGTATAGACCATACCACTCGTTTTCGTTTCTACTACCTTCTTCGTATGTATAATGTGTGCATTTGAGTTGGAAATTAAAAATAAAATGTCTTCTAACAGTAAACAAAACGAAACCAACAATACGAAGGATTGTTGTCTTGCTAACATTTGTCATCCCTCTATCAAATGTGACATGAAACAGATCAGTAGCGATGGAAGGCGTCCGCGAGGCGCTGGCAACGGCACAAGAAGCTGCCGACAGCGCCTGCCTAGCGCACGCGGCGGCTTGGGGCGCTCTGGCCGGTGGGCGCGCTCGGCGTTCTGCGCTGTTGGCTCGGGCGCCGCGCACGCCGCGCCCCGCCGCCGGCGCCGCGCAGCTGATGGCGCAACACGCGGCTGTAAACGGCGTCAAACCTGCTGAAGTATTTCAGGTAAAGATCCTTTGGCCAGAAGTACGTTTTTAATTATGGCACATTTATTACCATACAAGGCAGTAAACTAAGTAGGTACACATAATGGTGGCATCCGCAGTTGAACGACTTTCCTACTCGAGCGAGAAGAGTGATTCCTCCGACTAAACTGCGTCATCTGCAGAACTAACCTAAGCACTCCAGGCCAATGGTGGTGGTGTAAAGAGATCTAGGATTTATACTAATCTCAAATTGACCTCTTCCAACAGGTTATTACTAAGGGAGATTCTATCAACTACTTGCATTCAATGACAGACCTTACGATGGCGAGTTTAGCGAACACTGCGGCGCTGTGGTCTCTGTACGGAAAGACTGAAATGGCCTCAGTCAGTTGCCAGCTTCTATTGAATCTCAATACTAGTAAGTTTAACTCGTTTTCAATAGTCGTATGAATTTGCTGTCAGGCTTACTGGGAAAGTGGTCTAAAATAGGAAGATTTTTCTTTCTAGAATGCATGGTCGGCAGCTCCAGCGTGTGGCACTGGACTGAAGCTTGCGCGACCGCGGCAGCCGGACTAGTGTGCGCGGCCGCGTGGAGGGGGGAGACCGCCCTCGCCACCGCGCTCGCCAGCCATCTGCACGCGCCGAGACTGCACGCCGTCGCCATGAGGCACCACGCCGCGCACGCGCTACTAGCAGGTCAGTACAGCAACAAGCGGGGAGACCGCCCTCGCCAGCCATCTGCACGCGCCGAGACTGCACGCCGTCGCCATGAGGCACCACGCCGCGCACGCGCTATTAGCAGGTCAGTACAGCAACAAGCCGGGAGACCGCCCTCGCCACCGCGCTCGCCAGCCATCTGCACGCGCTGAGACTGCACGCCGTCGCCATGAGGCACCACGCCGCGCACGCGCTACTAGCAGGTCAGTACAGCAACAAGCGGGGAGACCGCCCTCGCCAGCCATCTACACGCGCCGTGACTGCACGCCGTCGCCATGAGGCACCACGCCGCGCACGCGCTACTAGCAGGTCAGTACAGCAACAAGCGGGGAGACCGCCCTCGCCAGCCATCTGCACGCGCCGTGACTGCACGCCGTCGCCATGAGGCACCACGCCGTGCACGCGCTACTAGCAGGTCAGTACAGCAACAAGCGAGGAGGCCGCCCTCGCCACCGCGCTCGCCAGCCATCTGCACGCGCCGTGACTGCACGCCGTCGCCATGAGGCACCACGCCGCGCACGCGCTACTAGCAGGTCAGTACAGCAACAAGCGAGGAGGCCGCCCTCGCCACCGCGCTCGCCAGCCATCTGCACGCGCCGTGACTGCACGCCGTCGCCATGAGGCACCACGCCGCGCACGCGCTACTAGCAGGTCAGTACAGCAACAAGCGAGGAGACCGCCCTCGCCAGCCATCTGCATACGCCGAGACCACGCCGCGCACGCGCTAATGTGCTTTCAGAGTGGCGTTCTTCTCCCACCGTGACTGGACCTGACCTCATACTTGAATATAATTCAAGTTTTAAGCACTGGCATAATGTTACTCTATTTTATTCCAGGAAAATGGGAAGAAGCCGATCAAACTATCCGACAGCTAGCGTCCTTCGATAGATGGGAAAGCCAGCTGTTAAAAGCAGAAATGTATTTTCTAAAAGGCGATGCAACGGAAGCCCTAGAAGCTCTACACGATATTCTAGACTTTTGTAAAACTGAAGATGACAGTATGCATTACATGTCGCTGAGAGTAAAAGCTATAATTCTGATGTCAGAAGTCCAGCACTCTTTTAGCAACATTCAATCGACCAATATAATGTTGCTGAATGAAGCCCTATCGATTGCCAAGAAATATCATTTGCATTACTTGGCAGCCACCGCAGAGATGCATATTGCCAATGTACTATTAAACATGGGCTGCATGAAAAACGCTTTGGTTCTAGCAAGGAAGATTTTGCCTTCTATTATGGCGCACGGTAGTGCATACGAGTTAGCTAGGGGTGGGTATTTATATTTCCACTGTCGTACTTATTTTACTACGTTAAGTATATCATAACTTATACGCCTTTTATTTAAAGGTATGCTGCTCTACACAAAATGTCGAATAGCCATGGCCCCGACTTCTGGTGAAGCCAGAGTATATGTGCTTCAGTCGTGTTGCGAGGCTCTGGAGACAGTCAAGAAAAACTTTTCAAAAGTTGGCGCTCAATCGAGATTATTACAAACTTGGTACTTGCAGGTAACTATTAAGATATTCAATTTATCAAACAATATTATTATTCATGAGAAAACTTTTTATTGTCATTCATCCATTTATATTTTTAGGCACAACTGTATAACGAAATAGGCAACAACGCATCCAGAAATCAGTGCGCATGGATGTACCGACAACTTGAGGCTCAGAATCCCGTGGAACCATCAAATACCCTGCTTGTAATGTATTAAACACATTCACAAATTAGAAATTGTTTCACATCTATTGCCCATCCTAAATTGTCCTATCGGGGTTTAATGCCAGAATATGGCCAGAATTAATAGAATCATTGTTATGCAATCTGTTTATTGGATCATGTGCATAAGAATAAATAATTACAATGATACTTATATTGTATCTAACTAACCTAATACAACTTATCATTTAGCAGAGCTTTTTGGGTGATTTCTTCAAATGTCAATTTTATGTCTCTACATAAAACTTCAGCAACCAAAACTTTTGTCTCTGGTTGTACGTCCGAGGCAACGTAAGCCCCTTCTCCCAATATGTTGGTGTCATTCCAACAATGACCAAGCGACGCCTGCGACTCGCAAATACGGCCCAGTTGCAACAGTAGTGACGTGATATCTTCCAGCAGCGAAGGGAACGCTGTGCAGATCCTGACAAGTGATTTAAGAACAGGCTGGAATAGCTCCAATCGTAAATCGCTCGGTAATACTGACAGCAAAGTTGAAAGAGTGTTTACGCATAACCTTGCTATAGACATGGCCTTTGGCAAAGCGTATTGTATTGATAAATGCGAAACGAGGTCTACGGCAAATATCTGCTTTTCTAGTGATGCCTGGCTCAAAAGTTCTGGGATGAAATCCAAGCAGATATGCATTGAAGGGATACCTTGTACCGTAACTGGTAATAATTCCCTTGGATATCCTTGGAAGTGGACCAATTTTGCTAACGACGGTTCGGAAATGAAAACTTGGTGAAGGAATGAACAAATTATGCTTCGTACTTCTCGTAACGACCACATAAGTTCCGGTTTTGCCTGGTCCTCTGTAGTTTCTAAACAAGCTTCCAATAAAATTTGAAGAGCTGCACTCTCTTGGGCAGCAATCAAAGCATTTTTCAATTCCTCTCTTTCCGCATCAGACGTTAATTGACCGCTTTTCTCTAGTAGTGGTTTGTCTAGAAGATGTCTGCTAAGCTGACTCCTTGATGCGGCTAAGCTAGCTTCTAAAATCCTTAATATGATTTTGAGAATTGGACCGCATCTGAACACTCGTATATCACAGCGTAATACTTGTAATGGATCCACCAATACATTCTCTTGTGTAATTGTTACGCTCCTTGCACTCCCGCTGATATCCAGTGGAGCATTAATCGTCATAATCCAAAGGCAGCGCGGTAATACTGTGTTTAGTCTGAGCCATACTTCCCGGTACAATTCTTGTATGTGACGAGGCACTAATTCTCCAAGCACGCTTTTAAAATATCGAACAAATATTTCGGCAAATGGCCAAATATCTGTGGGGTTTTTATTAAGCATGGCTTTAAGCACTATGCCAGTTTTATAAGGATTTTGTTCAATGCTCTGGAAAGCTTCATGGATAGAAGCTTCAGATATAATAATGTCTGCTTGATGACGACAATAATCTCCAAACACTTGGTCATCCATCCAATCGTCAACAAGAGACAGCTGTGGGAAGTGTGTCGCCAAGAGACGAAGAAGAGGGCTGAAGAGACCACCATAACTCATTTGATCTTTTTGAGCTTGATGAAGCAAATATTTGATGGGCAATTCTGAAAGAAAAGCCGCTGAATAGCTCTTTACTTTCCTTCCGTTTGCAAGAAGCGTAGCAGCATTCGATAATCTTACATCTTCGTATAGCAAAAGATAGTAAATTAATAGTAACTGGGAAGCCAGTGTTGGTTTTTCCAAATTGATTTCAGCAGATGATTCACCATTATCAACTTCCATTGGAGAAAACCTTTTATTCTTAACATCAAAATTGGCACCGAAAATTGAGTTTCTGAATACCCTCCTGATTTCTTCCTCTGTTATAGGTTTGTTGACATATTCATTGGTGCCCTTGTTGTTGATCACCAGAATAGAGTTGACGTATACTTCGACAAGCGCTGGCATAACTGGATGTAAAGGCGCCGTGCAGTTGCAGATTTGGCGGTAGATCCAATTTTTTATTGGAACTTTGTGTTTTGAGAAGGCGCGGGATTTTAGCAGTTGGTGTATGCAGTGGACTGGTAGATATCCTGGGATGTTATTGTTCAGGTTCACCGTCACTGGAACTTTGACGGCGTGTGCAGTCACCACCTGGTGAAATAAGGATCAAGTAAGGCAAATGTTATGAAGGGTAGGCAGGCATAATAGTGACGATAGAATTAATGCAACCCTCACTCACCTGTTCAGTGAAGATTTCTTGCGTGAAAGCCTGCTTGATGCGCGCGAGGCCGTTGGGTCTGACGGGCACGCGCATGCCGAGCGTAGCGCACACCAGCTCGCCGACCGCCGCCAGCTGGCCGGAGTGGAAGTGGATCGCTATGAGTAATAGCATCTCGCCGAATGAGGCTGTTACGCCAGAATTACTGCAATAAAAAGTATTCGTACAGACATTCTGTAGAAACTAATTGCAAAAAAAAAACTGTTGCTCAGTTTATGGTCTAAACAACTGATGATAAAATAGTCCTATTGTTGAGCAGTCCTATCATAGCAATTTATGTAAACAACCGATGACAAAAGAGTTCTATTGCAGCAGTTTATGATCTAAACAACTGATGACAAGAGTCCTACTGTTGAGCAGTCCTATCGTAGCAGTTTATGGCTAAACAACTGATTACAAGAGATCTATTGTTGAGCAGTTATATTGCAGCAGTTTATGGTCTAAACAACTGATGACAAGAGTCCTACTTTTGAGCAGTCCTATCGTAGCAATTTATGGTCTAAACAACTGATTACAAAAGAGTTCTATTGTTGAGCAGTTCTATTGCAGCAGTTTATGGTCTAAACAACTGATGACAAGAGTCCTACTTTTAAGCAGTCCTATCGTAGCAATTTATGGTCTAAACAACTGATTACAAAAGAGTTCTTTTGTTGAGCAGTTCTATTGCAACAGTTTATGGTCTAAATCTGATGACAAGTGTCCTATTGTTGAGCAGTCCTATCATAGCAGTTTATGGTCTAAAAAACTGATTACAAAAGAGTACTATTCTTGAGCAGTTCTATTGCAGCAGTTTATGGTCTAAACAACTGATGACAAGAGTCCTACTGTTGACCTATTGTAGCAGTTTATGGTCTAAACAACTGATTACAAAAGAGTTCTATTGTTGAGCAGTTCTATTGCAGCAGTTTATGGTCTAAACAAATGATGACAAAAGAGTGCTATTGTTAAGTAATTCATCAATTGGACTCTTGTCATCCATCAATTGTTATTTTGACCATAAACTGCTACAATAGAACTGCTCAACGAGAAAAGACTATTGGCATCCGTTGTTTAGACCATAATGGTCTCAACAACTGATGCCAATAGTCTTGTTGATAGCCATTTTAAGGCTTAAATAAAATAAATGAAGGTAATCAAGCCTTTTGTTCTGTTTATGACTCCAACAGCTGATGCCATTGAAGCCTTATTGCAGGCCTTTCACATACCTTTCAAAGTATGCTTCTTCTTTGACTAACCATTGAACCCATTCAATGGCTTTCTTTTCATGTTCTGCTGCAGCTGTAAAAAGTATAAAATTCGTCATCACATTTTTATTTTAAATAGTAAATAGACATAGAATTTATTATAAAAATATATACAAGAAAGTGTAGCTTACTCATCAATGATGGACAGGCCAGTATCATACACAAGCTTAATGATACAAAGCGGACTCCAGCAGGTGTTGGAGGTGGTTTCTGTGTGACCAGCCTCAGAAGACCTGCAACCTCATCATCTTGGAACTTTATTCCTGCAATGCCTCTAAGTGCACAGTACAATCTCAGCAAAGCTGATGCATCAACACCAGCAGTGGCATCCTTCAATCTGTTCAACAATTCTTGGCGGAGTTTGGTTAGGGCTGCATGACCATCTCCTTTTCCCCTTTTGTGAGAATTGCGTAGAAATGTTGCAAACCATGTTCTGGTGGTTTGATCAGACCCTAATAGAAGGCCTGACATGAAGGAAACCTGTGAAAAAAAAACATTTATAATTTTTAAATATCTTTTTTAATGTCAATGAAACAAACTTTGAAGGAAATAATGCATTCTCAAGACATTTATAAATTATAGTTACCAAGTCATCCTGATGATGTGTCAAGGTAAGACTGATAACAAGTGAAGGCAGACGAGCAGCAGCTGCAGATTTAGCTCTCACAGCAGCAGCTATATGTGGACAGGTCTCACACAGAATGCTCAGAGTCTTTGCTCTGATTCCACCTTCTTCCCCTCTTTCAGAATTTAACACTAGAGATTCTGCCACTGAAATTAAATATGGTATTAGTTGGTTTTAGTTGACTCTAATGAATCAGGGAAACAGGTATTGATAACCTTACCTTCTTGCAAAGCATCAGGCATGTTTGCCACAACCCAAGATATTATAGTTGGTCCTTTATTGACATAAAGCAGAACCTCCACTACATCACAGATGTTCAAAAGATTTGGCAATTCTGCTAAACTTATACAGATCACATCTGTAATTTCTTCAAGGTACACATCATTATCAAAGAGTTCTGACGGTTTAACTGAGCAGTCTGAATTTGTGTTTTTATTCTGATTGTACTCTACTAGTTGAGCTTGCATTTGCAGTATTTCAGATAGAACTAGTCGTACACGCCGGGCAGAATCAGACTGTTCAAAATCATTAGCAATTCCATTGACAATACTAGGAACTAAGAAGGAGTCAGTGCATTGAGATCCATTTTTCTGCCTGTAATAAGATAGAAAGTTAACTTATTCTTGATTGATTTACACAAATAAAATGAAGTAGTCAATTTATATTGGATATTTTACCTCATTTGCTGCTCTTTCTTTACATCCACTTCCAAGGTGTGGAACTCTATCGACAGGAGAGATACTATGAAGTTCACTAGGTCGATACCAGACAGAAGTGTGAGTATATCCTTCTTAGCTTCAGAACAATAGTTGGTCGTGTCCAGTGGCGAAATAAGAGCCATCCGAACAAGACATGGTATTATCGGTCTTATTTCATCCGGTGTACAGATCATAAGGGTGCCGATATCCACATCTTTTATAGCCTTAAAAACGTGAGGCATCACAGGTTTGATAAATACCTCCATCGTTTACCGGGGACTGACGCGCCGCTCTTCAGATCTGGAGGTTATGAAGCTATGGATAAAAATGAATACCTTAAGACTCTTAGATTAAAATTTAATTTCATGTATCTTCATCCACTTCACTTAATTACCTGATTTATACACATTTTACAAGAAAATTATCAAAATATTTAACAAAATATGCAATTTGACAACAAGCAAGCATTTTTTTAAACAATTATCCCATTAGGGAAGGCAGAGAGCTGAGCCCATGTAGCCTAGTCTTCAGTAATATTTTCTTTAGTTTTTTTAAGCTAACCTAAAAAAGTCATTGAAATGCGCCAAAATGTGATCAGCATTTCAATGCTAAGCAGACTTTTGCGCGGGGATATCAATCCAAATCATACGGTAGCGCCTTCCTTTGTTTTTTTACTCCTACAACAATGCTTGCAGAATATTATCTAAATCCACCACATTAATACAATAAACACTACAGGGAACTTATTTACAACAGTGAGGAACGAAAATTTTGACAGATGTTTATTCGAAAGAAAAAATATGTAATTCTGAACTTCCGCGAAGTTAGGAGCTGAATTTATTTCTGTGAATACTTATTATTTAGTTCTTAATTTTAAAGAATGAAATGGATCCTACTACCTCACCATGTCGACGAAAAAAAATATTTAGTTAATAGAAAAATAATATTTTTCCCGTTTATAGTGCATATTATATAATATATTAAAGTGAAATATTTGAAGATTAAATAGGCCAATGTCAACAAGCATTGAAACCAGCAATTTATATATAACTTTCCGATAAACTTATTACTATTACTTCTAAACTTATTACTACTACTTATTACTTCCAAGCTGGACTGGGAGCGAGAGAAAAACATAGAATGTGCCAGCTGCATTTCCTCCCGGGCATGCTGTAAGAACCAGCTAAGGGATCTGAGGGTTTCAGTATATTGCAATTTAGGCGATGGGCTGACAACCTGTCACTACAGCGATATATTTACAAATCCATCTTGAATAACCCTCAAAACTTTGTCAGACGTGGCGGAACGACCATTGTTTAGGTCGTTTACGCTCTGCCTACCCCATTAGGGATAAAGGCGTGATTATATGTATGTATGTATGTTCCGATAAACTAATAAATTAAGTGATTTTCAACATGAAAAATTTACACACTGAGATTTTTTTTCTCAGAATCCAATCGAAACTGACACCTAGTTCCTAAGGTAACTTTGCTCTACACACTAAGATCTATCTAAAGCTAAAGAAAGCTACACATGTCCGATTTTGAGGGCATTTCGCACACTGTGCGTCAGATTTTTCATGTTCCCCGCGCAAAACCCCAACCTAACCTAACCTAATCTAGAACGGATAATAATAAAGGTTCCGAACAACAAATGAATCTCCAGCGAAATGTGTTAATCTTGATTAGTGGCTTTTGTGTAATCACAATTCTGCCTCTGATTGTAACAGGGATGTTATAAGCCAACTTCGGAATTATGGTACAAGCCCGTCAAAATTATGGTACAGCTGGAAAAAATTATGGTTCTTTTTGATTATCAGTCAAATAAGCCCAATAACATTGAAATGGACTAATGTTTTGACTGAAAGAATTTTCTCCTCTCCCCAAGAAGGAAACAATATAATACATACAACTTTGATATAACTCCTAGGGAATATGATCATTAGGAATTACTGTATATTGGCGGCACTTTCGCAGAAGTTCTACAGTAGAGCCGAATCCTAAAGTTACGTATGACAGCTCAACCACAGGTCGCTATAACCTTGTTACGTCGTCATCTTTTTAAATCAAAATTCAATAATACCATATCTCCCTAACCAAACCTACTGAGTCGGATCTATAGCAAGATTTTATTTTTTTATCGCGTGGGACTGCGCCTCCTGATTCCCCCTGACCCCTGGCTTCGTAGCTCGCAACAGTTTTGGACATTTTAGGGTAAAAATTTTGACCGACGGTCATATATCCAATCTTTTTTTCATATTTTCTTTACAATTTAGAAATATATATTTTATAATCAGAAATATAAATTAAGTGAGTACGAAAACGATTATTGTAGCAGTACATGTGCAGCAGGATGTTCAGTATTTCGGTCACAAGTTTAGTTATTCGTTGGAACTTTAGTTTTTTGTTCATATAATTATAATTTGAGAAAGGTTGTGTTTGTTAGTTAAATATGTAATTATTAGTCTTGTAAGTTTTGTGTTTATTTTCGGGTAATTCATTTAAACACAGCTTAAATAGAATAACAATCGGACACATTTTGCTAGAGATTCATTTGTTGTTCGGACCTTTATTCCGTCAGTAAGTTTCGAAATAATTTTCCGCAACTTTCAAATTTTCTTATCATGTGAATAATGAATAAAATGATGTATCATAGTTTTTGGTAAAATGGAAATCAAGCTGGAAGAAAAGTGTTCTCGTCAGTACATTACGAATTAATTTGTTGGCAATTTTTAGTTTGTTGATCATATGAAAAATTAATAGAATGAAGTATCATAATTTTCGGTGAAATAGAAATTAAGCTGAAAGAACAGTATTTCTGACAGTAAGTTACGTATTATTTATACGCAGCTTTTATTTTTTCAGTCAGTCGTTTCTTTATTTTTTATTCGCACAAATGTGGTTACAAGTTAGTTATTCAAACAGTACATTTCATATTTAGAAGAACAAGTGAGAACTTTTATTACTACCCATCTAGGATTCATTAGAATGCGAGTGTGGTGCCCACATTCCAATGTAATGCTCGTTGAGATTTACGTGGGAGTGTCGAGTCGATGCATGACAGCAAAATGACATTAAATTGACAGTGACAGTATATTTTTTAAATGCCGGTGTCCATAACCTTTTCACCGCCACAGTCGGGTATAGCCCACAACCCGCGACTTGCCGTCAGCGCCACGGTCGGCTACAGCCGACAAAATGTAGTTAAAAAGTTTTTGTTAATAAACCAGCATTTTGAAACTGTACCTTTTTATTTTTGAGCATTGATAAACTTTTGCGCTTAGATATTTAAAAGTGTTGTATTAATAAGAAAAATACTGATTACGTTTTGAACCTGCAGAAGTACAATTCGCACACGCCACAGTCGTCTCTACACGACTAGAAGTTTTGTTCCTTGCTAGTTTAAATATGAAACATCGATACGTCTACAATATCTATACGGATTATACTATATGTATATTTCTCAAGTCTGTCATAACAGTTAGTAACGTTTTCTTATTATTCTAATGTATATTGGCAATATATAATGAAAATATTTCCGACATAGATTTGCAGAAATATGCCTTAGCAAGAAATTATGAAATTAAGGAATTATGCCTTATTCTTAAACTAGTCATTTTTTTACTTTGTTTGATTGAGTTTCGCCGACTTGTGCACAGCGAAAATTGCTTGACCATTAATAGTTCGTCGTTTTTAATGAATATTCAAGATAAGTAAAATAATAAAAAGAAAAGGAAATGAATGAATAAAAAAGTCGCAATGAAATATTAAAATAGGTACCAGAATAAATCCTTTGATGTTCTAAAGTTGAAGAATTTCATTTTCATATTTTTTATCGATGTTCTATATTACATCCTTATTTGTCCTAACGGTTTAAGAAAATTGAAATGCCACCGACGCCACAGTCGTCTATAGCCGACAACGCGATGTATAGAGACGCGTAACAGAGATGCGCCAGTGCTAATTCGAAAACTGAACTAAATATTAACTTATTGAATATTCCAAGTGTTGTGTTGTATCACCACTACTACCACTATGATATATTATTGTTTTGACCTATATGAAAGAATAATTGAAAATTAGGAAGCAAAATAATGGTTTTAGTTTAATTAAAACTTGGTTTAAAAAGTAAAGATTTACTATAGATATGAACTGTTGGACATCTCCATTTGATTGGGTATTTCTTTACCTAGAAATTGATGTGGCGCTGGTTGCAATGTTTTACCTGTATTGCTTGGCGGCGAAAAGGATAACGACACAGGCGCGGAGAACACAACCTATATAGCCTACTAGCTGTGCCCGCGACTTCGTACGCCCGGTTTGTCGAATATACTGAAAACGCTTTTCGAGAAACGTTTTCAGTATATTCGACATTGCGTGTTTTCCATACAAACTGGGGTACTTACTCGATATTAGAATTGTTTGCGTGATTATTTCTAACCTAGGCTGGACACCAGGTAACTCACAAAATCTCTTACATAAAAACTTTCTTAAATAAAAAGTCCCTTTAAGATCGGTTAAAAACGATCAAAGTTCAATTTCCTGCCTACCCCCTAAGTCAGGTGGAGTGATTATTTGTATCGTTACTTTGAATTTAAGTAATGCTCAGTCAAAAAAAAAAGTTCCATCAAAATCGGTTAAAAACGACCGAAATTCAATTTCCTACCTACCTCCTAATAAAAAAAGTTCCATAAAAATCGGTTAAGAAACAGTCAAATTCCAATTTCCTGCCTATCCCCTAAGTCAGGTAGCGTGATTTCAGGTATTCTAAGTTGCAACCCGGGTAACACACAGTTGAATAAAAAAAGTGCTATCTATCTATGCTACAAAAATTCTAAAAAAGATCGTTTTGGTCTTTATATCGTTAATAATGTCTGCTGGATTTTTTTTTTTTGTAAAAATATTCAATGTACAGACACGACCCTTCTAGAGATTTATTATATGTATAGATAGGTAAATATACAGGGTGTGTGTGTGTGTGTGTGTGTGTGTGTAGCCAACAGGAACGACATTTTGAAAAAATATTATAACTTTTTTTTAAGAACCTATAAATGTGATTAGATGAGACGAGTTATATTAAATCCTTAATTCTGAACCACTATTTACAACACACCACCCGTAGAATCTCGTAACCCTAATAAGCTCTTGACTCTTGACTATGTAGTAGGTACTATTGTATATTCTGTGACTCTGGGACCGCGAGTTGCTGCCTATGTCTGATTGCATGGTTATCCAAAATGCAATGTTTATTAGACAGATTTGTTTTAATGGCTGACTCTATGGATTTATTTAGCGATTTATATTCTTCTTTCCTTCTTCCAACGAGTCAGAGTTATTTTTGCTCTGTGGCACTTTGGTACCGGTGTCAAGATCAAGACAGTGACTGAGACCGACTGCTTTACGTGCCCTCCGAAGCACGGAATCCTTTTTCTTCCAGTCAATCGGATCATTCAGCCTGCATTGTCCTAACTAAACTAGTGGGAAATCTTGCAAAGTTATAAAATAACAAATATCAACTTTGTGTTCCTACCTGGGTATCGAACCCAGGAATCGGCCATGGCTCAGACCACTAGATCACGGAAGCAGTTTCGATTTATATGAAAAAAATACTTTGCGTTCCTTCCTTGGAATCGAACTCAGTAATCGGCCATGGCTGAGACCACTAAGGCTCATATTTTTAAAGCGATATCAATCTTGAGAGCGATATTAAGTATGAATTTGACAGGCCTGTACAGGCAGGTTCTTCAATGCTGGCCTGGGAGCGAGAGAAAAACATAGAATGTGCCAGCTGCATATCCTCCCGAGCATGCTGTAAAAAACAGCTAAGGGATCCGAGGGTTTCAGTATATTGTAATTTAGGCGATGGGCTGACAATCTGTCACTACAGCAGTATACCTACAAATCTATCTTAAATAACCCTCAAAACATTGTCAGACGTGGTGAAACGACCTTTGTTTAGGTTGTTTACGCTCTGCCTACCCCATTAGGGATAAAGGCGTGATTATATGTATGTATGTATGTAATTTGACAGTCCAGTTTGTACTGAAATGACATTACTGATACGAACTCAAACTCGCTGTCACTCATGAGAGCTGATTATAAATATAATTTATATGATAAAATATACAGTGCAATTTATATTAATTTAAATATTAATTCGATTTTAGCAGCTTCGATTCCTGGTTCTGGTAGTAGATATTTCAAAAATCAAAACCTAATAAATATTTCGTATTTTCGTGTTCTTACCGAATCGAAACCACACTCAACCTATATTCTTTTTTTTCCTTTATTGACTTCGTAGTACGAAAGAGAAGCAGCTACATTTCTGTGTTTTTATATGAATCCCTGTCCAGTCCAGCATATAAATAAGAAAAAAATATGTATTCCTTGAACAAAAGCGGTCTTATTGCGATAATGGTAATTTGTATCATCATCGTGGGCATATTTTCGTTTTTATTAAGTATCTTCGTACACACTTGCTTCCTCCTTATGAATAAGGAGTAGGTACATACCTACTTATTTAACGGAAAATTATAATTGTCTTTTCGAAAGTACCGCATGTACTATACCTATTAAGCTACTACAATATAATAGGCAATCCAACCAAACCCGCTTACTGTGCTTGCTTTATGCAAACATCGATTAACTGCTTGTTACACATCGCACCCTCAACTATAGTCACTGTCTGTAAACAGCAATCAATAACGTACCGTAACCTACGGAAAATATCTGTTTGCTAGTCAGTTTTCCTGTATCGAGGCAACGAAGGTAATTATTTCGGAAATTGTCAACAGCGAGAGCTAGATGATAGAAACGTAGATATAGGCGAGCTTCAACGAAATAGGAGTCTGGCTGAATCAATGTAGTGTGTCAGGCGTCAGGCGTTCGGGCTCGGTTCGGGCGCGGGTCGCTGGGGCGGCTGGGGCGGGCGCGCGGGTCGGCGCTGGGCGGCGGCGCGCGGCAGTCGCACGCGGGCACGTGCGCACCGCCCTCGCGCGCCTCGCGAGCCTCACCCGCGCCGCACCGCAAGCCCCATTCGCTCGATATTCCCAGACTCGTCCATACTCCACTGTACCCACATTCCTTCATCACCAATCCCGTCAATTTCCACTCCGAGCCGATCTAGATATCCATCTCCCGTAGGATTTTGAGTACGGGTCCACTGTTAAATCGTGTACTGATATTGCTTACATCATCGGTACTGTTATTTCGGCGCGAAATAGGTAATATTAAGTTAACCATGTAGTAAACAGCGTTAGCATAAATGAATTTCAATTTTCAAGTGTGTTCGCCGAGTTGTAAGTAGGACATTCAGAAAGAGAGACAAATTTTGATCTAGGTACACCAGAAAATCTATGCCATATTGTCATAACGCTACTAAATATAGGTAAGTATAAACTAGGATCCAAAGGGACCTACTACGTCTTGCTTCCCTAACCTAGACACCCCACTAAAACGTTTTAAGTGTTTATTAAGTGAAAATCTGTTCATATTTTATACAGGATATTTAAATAAATTGATGCATCATTATTATACCAAGAATACCTGCAAATAACAGCTTGTAAGTCAAAATAATCTAATCTAATATGTACGTCCCTAAATATTCTATTTATTTAAATTGTATCTATAGGTAAAAAAAGGTATGTTAAAGTCAAGACGACACTCAATTTTAGATAACAAAAGAAATATCCTCTAATATTGCCAAGATTGCTCTTTACAGATAAATTATGTGATAGAGATGTTATAGGCGTCTATTGTTTTATGGTGTCGCATTTGGGAATAAATCCTAATGCGTCCATCACTGGCGGCTTTGAGAGGATCTATAGATTTGGTCCTTCTGTCTGTTGATCTGGGATAATACCCCCCAACTATTCGTAATCGCTGTGCTTGAATGTAGGCTGGCGGGACAACCGGCCACTTAATAATGGCTAGACAGCTTTTATTGCATTACATTAGGTGCCGGATTTCATTGTAAATGACGCAATCTAGGCTGTTATTAAATTCCTGATACAGCTGGTTCTTATTCCGTACAAGGAAGGGTCTCATTTGAATAGTTAGGCGCGTTTAATCTACCACGCTGTTTGGTAAAGATATTATTGGAGAGAGTATAGCAAGCTACAAGTATCTTTCATATTGTTTCTATAAAGATATCGAAGTTTAATGTTAGGTACGTGGAAACTATTTCGTAATATAAGCACATGTGCTCTTTAAGAAAAGGCGACTTTATTTTCTAGTACCTAATTCAGGTAGCATAGCATAAACAGAAAGTATATCCGGACGTTTATATTTTCATAACACGGCCGCCCGGCTTGCGCAAATATTAAAACATTTATGATTTTCATAATTTGCTCTCTAAAAGAAAACTTTACAAAAACTATGAAAACTGAATATTACAATTTACAGTTTTGTTTTGAAATCACTTGAACTAGCAATGAGTAGGAACAGTGGAACAAATATCTTGTCATTTACGAGAGTAGAGTTTCACGGTCACGCTACTTAGACGTGCGTCGTAACTATTGTCAATATTGAAATGTAAAGCGAGTGTCCGAGACTCCTCGGTAGTCACGAGCGGCGACGTCGAGCGGGCCTGTCCACTGCCCACTGTCCGCGGGTTAGTTAATGAACGCGGGCGGGTATCGGGACAATGTTTCAGCGCGTGTAATTTATTCATTGTACAGGCGTCCTCGATCAGTCCGTCCGCCGCTAACGGAAAGTCTCCGACTGATGAGCTGTGACGTGCCCATGCCAGTAAACTTTAATCACCTTGCACATTATACCTATCTACACACACGTTGTGTGACACATACGCAAGCATTATACTAATGGAAGATATATTGCTTAGTATCAAAATTCATCAGTTTACCGTAACGTATCAGTACACGTACTAGCAGGAAAATTAAATTATGAGTACACGTTTTACCCATTCCTATTCAATAAATAATCATGATAATATGTTTGTGTTTGTGACAGCCTACGGAAACAGCCAACAACAAGCGAAGTTTCAAACTATATACCTCCTTACCGACGAATATTATAAAGTTGTGTGAAATACCAAGAAATAAGGAAGAATTTGGGAAAATGTTTAAGAGTGATTAGAAGTTTAATAACGCAGTGAATTATGACAGAATATTAAAGCCATGGAGAAGTCTATGCAGGCGCAAAAGGTGGACGATTGTTCCGTTTGGATATGTTTCGTACCACCATGGGGTTTTACGGATATAGAAGAAGAAAAGCTGTACACAGCATACACGCGCCGGCAAAGAGAACGCGTGATACCAAGATTCCTGGCAGCGGGCATTTTCCTTCAAGCATTCGCTGCTATTGTGCCCGGAGAAAGAGACTTGCGCTTCGCTTACACCTCAGTGGTGGTTGCAATAGTCGCCAATCTGACTCTGATTTCAGTGTATGCTTTTGCTCGCAAATCGCGGCCAGTTCTTACGCATATCGCGTGGCTGGTGCTGTGGGCCCAGCTGCTCGTGAGTTCTTCACGACGGCTTGGAGATTCCTACAATGAGCTGCTCGGTTGGGCTGTCGTCCTGCAATACTACACACTAGCCGGACTTCCTTTCCATCATCTGATACTGACGCTTTATAGCACGATCTCATTATTTGCTTATCTTCTGGTACAATATTACAACGCTGTGACAACTGAAAGCAGATTGCCCGATGATTTCTTATATCAGGTTAGTCTACTATTTCTAGAATGAGAAGTGAGGTGTTTGTTTGTAAGCCCTTACAAGATTTATTGCATCTGTTTATTTACTTTGGCAGCAAATTTCAAACGGAACTTTACTAGCGGCAGCTTCGTTGCTAGGTGGAACCGCGTATGCCGTCGGGGAGCGGCAACAACGTACCTCGTTCCAGGAGACGAAGCGGAGTTTACGCGATAAGCTTACCATTGAGCAGCAGAGCAAGGAACAGGTGTGTACGCGCTAAAACGTAATACATAAATCTTAAAGTTTATCGTCTACTAAATTTGATACTTCTTTTTAGGAGCGTTTGCTACTCTCCGTATTACCAGAACACGTTGCTGTGCAGATGCGTCAAGATTTAGGACTTATCGATACTCAGTTTAAGAAAATATACATGTCTCGCCATGAAAATGTTAGGTAAGCTAAAAATAGTATCTAATTAATAAAAAATATGTAGTAATTTATAAAGAAGCTAATTTAATTATTTTGTCAACAGTATACTGTATGCAGACATCGTCGGCTTTACGGCAATTTCTTCAACATATTCTGCTCAAGATCTCGTAGCAATTTTAAATGAACTGTTTGCGCGATTTGACCGGCTGTCCGAGGTAAATGTCTCTACATTAAGAAATGACTGTCTGTTTCTAATTGCCTAGGATTATGCCTCACATGTTGTTTTTTTTTTATTTAGAAATACAAACAGTTGCGCATCAAAATTCTAGGAGACTGTTACTACTGCATTAGCGGAGCGCCGGTAGAGCGACCAGACCACGCTGTTCTCTGTGTGCATATGGGATTATCTATGGTTAAAGCTATAAAGTAAGTGTGTACTATAAATATACTTATAATACATGGGTACCATATATTGTCACGCCTTTAAGGGATTACGGAGCAGGCAAGGCAGAACATAATAGCCTAGTAAAAGCCATTTTCACTACAAATGTGTATTACCTACCTATAATATAAATGGGTTTGTTTAATTGAATTTATTTACGTCAGGTCATATTATGTTTTATTAACTCTACCTAATATCTAAACTGAGGACACCCGACTCTACTGTAACACAAAATATCGTTAGGTCGTTATTTCCGTTCATAAAATTATTATGAACCTATTATGATGATCAAGTCTATAACATTATTATTAAATTACTTACTTAATTAAATTTTCTAACAAACTTGATGCTTTTAGCGATAATTAAATGTTCGTAGTATAATAAAGAGCATAGAAAAAGTGGTATCAAAAGGAGGTGGTTTATTATTTGGAGTAGATAATCTCCAGAAAGCTTCTGGAAATATTTCAAAGAATATTTTTTTCACTTCTCATGCCCTGAAATTGCTATTTTGTGGTGGGTGTAGGCTGCGCAAATTTGATTTTTGTGCACAAGGGCAAAAACGTATCTACTATAAAAGTCAGGCCATACAGTCAAACAAAATAAGAAGTTCATAGATAGCAATTGTTATTATTATAAAATATTTACTTTAAATTATTTGCCTTTTGTGTTTTTATGACATAATAAAACCATATTTCAATTTAAATTGAAGTATGATAGCTTCTAATTTATTTTATACAAAATTAATTTATAGTAGGCTGTATAGGTCTCCAACCCAAACCTAATATTTTAAGTCGAAAGATTTAAAAAGTTAAATGGCGGGAATAAATTGTTTAGTTTACAATACTATTGTAGAATTTCATCAATTTTCCTCGCAATCGAAGTGAAAAGTAGAGTTTATAACTCGTGCACAAAACCATGTTTGTCCTTGACTTAACATCAGCCCTCGCCCTGCGGGCTTGGGTAACTAATAAACTCGGACGAAAATGACTTGTTTTGTGCACTTGTCGTAAAATCTATTATACAAGTTTTTTGATGGACATACTCGTACTAAGCTACGTTTTCCAGAGGGAAAATATCGTTCTCCACGGAAGAACAAAACCACATGAGGAAACAACATACGAAGCCTAATAAATAATGTATTAATTTAATAGATAGCTGAATTTTCTCAAACTGTAATAGCTGCCACAGAAACAGCTCTACCTAAATTAAGTTATTACTGTATATAAACCGAGAATAAATGTTTATGATAATAACAGTCTAACAATAAAGAACACCTTATTTAAACATCATGTAAGACGTCTATACACCTGGATAACACCTGACGGAAAGCATCGAAATCAGATAGACTATATTCTTATAAGATCTAGGTGGAGAAGTTCAATCACCAATGTGCTTACTAAGCCAGGAGCCGACTGCCACTCAGATCACTAACTGCTGGTTGGGAAGTTTCGACTAAAACTGCTAAAGTCGCGACCTGCCAAACCACATATAGGATCATCATCATCATGTCGTATGGCATGTACTGCATTGGATCCTATTTAGTCATTACACAATAACAAATAGGATGAAAGTTCATGATCCAAATTCATTTCACAAATCTTTAGACAATTACCGTGGTGCTTGGCTAGCTGGAATAGAAAATAAGGAAGATCCAAATGCTTTATGGTTATCGTCAGAAAAGTATATACAAGGGACACTAGCGAAAACACTTACAAAACCTCCCAAGCAAAGACGACAACACTGGATATCCGTTGAGACGTAGGATTTAGTGGAAAAACGTCGCAATATGAAAGCTTTTGGAGCTAGTACACCACAGCTTAATAACATAAGTGCCTCGATACAAACAGCCTGTAGAGAGACCGTAATAACGACTTGGCTCTGGCTCTATGCAAAGAATTGGAAGAAAAGTCGGACAAACATGCCACGAAGGACCTCCATACCATGATAAAGTGCGATATCTGATCCGACAATTCAAACCCAAAACCTGGTCGGTTGAAGATTCTTCCGGATTAACTATCACGGAGATAAATGACATTGTGAAAGTCTTTCTTCCATGCTGGCCTGGGAGCGAGAGAAAAACATAGAATGTGCCACCTGCATATCCTCCCAAGCATGCTGTAAAAACCAGCTAAGGGATCCGAGGGTTTCAGTATATTGTAATTTAGGCGATGGGCTAACAACCTGTCACTACAGCAATATACCTACAAATCTATCTTAAATAACTCTTAAAACCTTCACCTGTTGTCACTAATACTGCAGCCGATATATATGACCTAGAGATCCAGCTATCTTACGAGACGAAGTATGTGCTGCGTTTAAACATCTTAAGCGCAACAAAGCAGTCGGAGTAGATGAAATACCTATCGAAATATTTAACGCGATGCGAGAGTCAGAGATGGGTTGATATCCTTCATAAAATCTGTTGCAAAGTTTGGAAGACTGGATGTTGGCTAAATGATTGGTCACATTCTTTGTTCATACCGTTACATAAGAAATGATCAACGAAGAAATGCAACAATTATCGACTGATTTCTCTCATATCACACGCTAGCAAATCTAGACATATAATTCTCAATCTATACATAAAAATCTATAAATCTATACATTGAATATCTTTACAAAAAAAATATTGCAGCAGGCATTATTAACGATATGAAGATCAAAACGATGTGCTTTAGATTTTTTGTCTGTCTGTCTGTCTGTATGTTACCACATCACGCCAAAACTACTAAACCGATTTCGATGGGACTTTTTTATTCAACTGTGTGTTACCCGGTAGGCAGGCGGAAATTGAAATTTGGCTGTTTCTTAACCGATCTTTATGGAACTTTTTTTATTCGACTGAGCATTATTTAAAATGAAAGTTACGAAATTAATAATCATGCCTCATCTCTTAGGAGGTAGGTCGAAAATTTAATTTGAATCGTTTTTAACCGATTTAGATCAAACTTTTTTTGTTTGACTTAGCATTACTTAAACTCAAAGCTACGATACAAATAATCACGCCACCTGACTAAGGGGGTAGGCAGGAAATTGAACTCTGATCATGATTCTGATTTACCGATCTTAAAGGGACTTTTTATTTGACTGAGTTTATTTAATTATCTGGCGTCCAGTCTAGGTTAGAAATAATTACGCAAACCACTGCGTGTTTTCCATATAAACCGGGGGTACGAAGTCGCGGGCACAGCTAGTCCTTAATATATTACTAGATTTCAATCGTACTTGTCTCCTCAAATACTCGTATCAATAGAGCAAGCTGGTTTCGTTTAGGGAAAGGGTACGCGAGAGCAAATTTTGGTACTATATCAGATTATAGAGAAAGCTAGAAAATTTAACACCTCCATATTTGTTTCCGAAAAGCCGTTAAATGGGACAAACTCTGGCTAGTACTTAGAGATATGGGATTACCTCACCACCTTATATATCTCGTAAAGAAATTGTATGTGGAGAGTACAGCTGCTGTTCTGACTGCTGGACAAAGTCGACTCTGAACACTTCAAAACTGAAGCTGGCGTCCGACAGGGGTGTGTCTGTTGCCACTATTATTCTATGTGTATACTGAATATATAATGCGCATTGTGCTCGAAGGCTGGGATAAAGGTGTCTATTGGAGGTCGGCTGATAATATGTGGTGTTCGATGGGCGTCTTTTAAAGATCCCATGGTGGAGCTAAAGATCAAAGAACGTCTTTCGTTAACTGTGCAACTACGAATATTGAAATTCTTTGGACACATATCCAGGAACGAGCGCTTGATGGAAAGACTGGGCCATGTAGAAGGAAAAAGATCAAGAGGCCGTTTACCTACGTTCACCACCGTTCAGATGGACAGACTTAATTAAAAAAGTGACGAAAGCAACCATCACTGAATGCTCTCGCAGTGCAGAAAATTAGCAGAAATTGAGAGACATTGCCAAAAAAGCGGTTTCAAGCGGAGAGACCTCAACTTAGTACGCCATCGAAGTAACTACGACCACTCTGTCAAGGGTGTACGACTGAGAATAAGATTTTATGATAGAGAGCAACGACAATGTAATTTGAAACTACGTATATATTTATTGAGTAGTAAGTAGTTCAATAAAAAATGTAGTCCTATATTAAAAATCAGTCGGATTCCGACCATCTATGTAAAACTTTCTTGCATCCTAAAGTCGTGCATGCCAGTTACAGTTAGCAAGTATTAGACAAAAATATATTATACTCTTTTTTCAAAATTATGTTTTTTTATTGCGCCTTTGCCAGATACGTGCAGCAGACGACAAACTCTCCAGTGGACATGCGAGTGGGTATCCACACTGGCGCAGTACTGGCCGGTGTTCTGGGCCAGCGACAGTGGCAGTTTGATGTGTACTCGCGAGATGTAGAGCTCGCCAACAAAATGGAAAGCAGCGGCATGGCAGGGTAGGTCGTGTTTTATTTATTACGACTATGCTAGATACAATGCTCACGCGTGCACTGCTGGCCGGTGTGCTGGGCCAGCGATAGTGGCAGTTGGATGTGTTCGCGCGAGATGTAGAAGATGTAAAAGCCTGTGTTGCCGTTGCCTGGGGTGGACCACTAGGAGGTAGGTAGATCCCATCCCACCCCATGTTTGCTTTATAACGACTAAGCCAGATACTTACTATCCACACGGATGCGTGCAGTGCTGGGCAGTGTGCTGGGCCAGCGACAGTGGCAGTTCAATGTGTACTCGCGTCGTGCGATGTAGAGCTCGCCAATAAGATGGAAAGCAGCGGCATTACAGGGCAGGTCGTGTTTACTTGCTTTATTACGACTACGCCAGATACTATCCATACGGGCACAGTGTTGGCATGTGTGCTGGTCCAGCAATAGTGGCAGTTCGATGTGTACTCTCGCGTGATGTAGAGCTCGCCAACAAGATGGAAAGCAGCAGCATGGCAGGGTAGGTCGTGTTTGCTTTATTACGACTATGTCAGATACTTACTATCCACTCAGGAGCAGTGCTGGCCGGTGTGCTGGGCCAGCGACAGTGGCGGTTCGATTTGTACTCGCGTCGCGCGATGTAGAGCTCGCCAATGAGATGGAAATCAGTGGCATGGGACGTCGCGTTTGCCTTGTAGACTTTATTGGGCTTTCTTTGGGTTCTGTAATTAGTCGCTAGAGACCCTAATCGTAATCGATTTCATATTTTTGACTGTACTAGCTGACTCAAAATATAGAAAATATATAAGGTCATTTTAAATCAAGTGCAAATCTTGAAACGTGTGAATCCACTCATGAAACTGAACAACTTTTCCTAAGGAACATACGTACATACATACATATAATCACGCCTTTATCCCTAATTGGGTAGGCAGAGCGTAAACCACCTAAACAAAGGTCATTTCGCCACGTCTGACAAAGTTTTGAGGGTTATTTAAGAAAGATTTGTAGGTATATTGCTGTAGTGACAGATTGTCAGCCCATCGCCTACATTGCAATATACTGAAACCCTCGGATCCGTTAGCTGATTTTTACAGCATGCCCGGGAGGAAATGCAGCTGGCAAATTCTAAGGAACATAGGTCGAAATACGAAAAAAAATTGAGTTCCCATACTAAGTGCGCTATCAGCTGGTGCATTTTGTATGGAAGGTCAAATATATATTTTTAGATTTTCGACCAACGTCCCTTAGGGAAAGTTGTTCAGTTTCATGGGTAGATTCACACGTTTCAAGATTTGCACTTGATTTAAAATGATTATATATACGCCTCCACAGTTGCGCCCTCCATTTTATTATTTTTTATCTGCTTTATTGAAGTGGAGTATCTTTTGATTTGGTCTCATAAAATCTATTAGGTTAAGCTTTCTTTGAAATAAAATAAGTAATTTAAATGTTACTGCCTCGAGATATTCGCTCTCGTTTTTCGGTAAATAATTGTTTCACTCAGAGCAATATTATGTATGGATTTGACAGGTCGTTTTGTACTTAAATGACATTTACGATACGAACTCAAATTCGCTGTCACTCTTGAGAGCTGATTATAAATACGGGCCTAAGAAAGTTTTGTTGTAGAGCACGTACAGTTTTAGAACTATTGAAGAATAAAACCATTTTTCAAAACCATTCTTCACTCTACTTTGTTGTAACTATCCTTATACATCAAAGAAAGCTAGGGCTATGGCATCCTACTTATATGTGGTTTATCCGACACTCTCTTGGCTAGGTCTTTTATTTTTATTACGGCTTGGAACTAGGCCACCCTCTATTATTGTTAGACCTCATTCCTTTGCCTTTTGAAGCAGTGACAGTATACTTTATTTAGTGGTATATTTGCACTCCGTTCCAAGCAATCATTTTGTAAAGAGTTTTCAGTAGTTCTGAAGCTGTATCGCCCTTGTCCTAAAAATACAAAGTGATTAGTAACAAGTCTCATTATTGTATTGTAGACGAGTGCACATATCAGAGGTGACCCTGAGCTTCTTGAATGACGAGTTCGAAGTGGAACCTGCGCATGGCGAGAGACGAGAGGAGATGCTACGTCAAGCTGGAATCAAGACCTACTTCATCGTTAAAGTGCTCAAACCTGTGAGTCCTACACATATTGGTATACACATACATACCTGCATATTGATCGCTGTAACTGCCTCTGTGATCTTGGTGGTTTGAACCTTAGCTCTCGACCCGGTGTTCGTGGATTTGATTCCTATGGGGATTGTTCCTAATATGTTTACAGTGCGGGCTGAATAACTGACAAACTGATTGTCGGACAAGTAACAGGAATTCGTATTTCGGAAGCATGTCGGAGTCATGGCCAAGGCCTATTAGGCAGTTTAATTAAAACACTCTTGACTGTTCTTGGTTCAAGACCGAAATAATATCGATCGCTACTTACATACATGCCTACATATAATCAAGCCTTTATCCCTAATGGGGTAGGCAGAGCGCAAACGACCCAAACAAAGGTCGCTCCGCCACGTCTGACAAAGTTTTGAGGGTTATTTAAGATAGATTTGTAAGTATATTGCTGTAGTGACAGGTTGTCAGCCCATCGCCTAAATTACAATATACTGAAACCATCGGATCCCTTAGCTGGTTTTTACAGCATACCCGGGAGGAAATGCAGCTGGCACATTCTATGTTTTTCTCTCGCTCCCAGGCCAGCATGGAAGAATAACGATCGCTACTTACACCCCACTATCACGATCTACAGCCCGCGTGTCAGCTTCGTACGGATTACCTATGACCGTTTTACATAACTCATGAAGTTGTTGCAAACATTGCAAAATCATCTTCTCGTAATTAAATGCAATCATGTGGTTGGCTTCATAAGCATAAGTAGTTACTGTAAATTTTATTAAATTCACTTTGTAAAGCTATTTCCATTGAAATTACCGAAGCTCTCTAGCTTGAACTAAATAAGTAGCGATATGTAATCAAATCACAGATGTTCTTGTGTTGTATCTAGTTTCAAGGTGAAGAGAAAAACCTGCCGGAGGGCGAGAAGGGCGACGGAAGTGAGGAGGGGGACACTCTCTCTGACCTCAAAGATGACGATGAGGACTCGGTGAGTGCACTACTGGCTTATGGCGCGACTCGGCAGCGCCTCGCGACGCCCGGCGCCGCCACTCGCCACCCCGGCAGCGGCACGTCAGCCTAAATAAATAGGACACTAGGGCACTAGACTACGCGCGCCCCAGTTTCAGTTACAGCTAGAATAGATAATACCGACGGTGCAGTGTCGGCATGCAGAAAAGTTTTTCTTTATGCCTATTCACTAGATGTTGAATATTATTATAAGTATTTTTTTGTGAACATGATATCTACCGTTTTTGGAACACTATTTATCAAAATTTGTCTGAAATCGCGTCGCGACGTCAATGCTACATTGCTAACTTATTTTTTATATATATCGTAGATTGTGCTTATACTCCAGTTCTAATGCTAGCTATCATATTGTAACGACGCACATTGCGATTATGCTAGATAATAGATTGCTTCGTCCGTTTAATCCGTAGGTTCTGTCGCCGCAAGATGAGCAAAAGGACAGCGAAGAACAGAAAATATTGTCCATGTTACGAGAAGAGCTCGTGCAAAGAGACGATGAAAAGTGAGTTGACTTGATCGGTCATTCCGATACCAATCGATACTTTATTGTTATTTGCTGCTTAAACGACTCCATCACCTTGTAGCTTCATATAATTTTCATAGGTTGAACTCGTAAGTTGTGTTCTGTATACATAATTATTTTGCTACATATAGACCCTTTGGCCTACATCATCTGCTTTTGACAGCGATGTATAGACGCGATTTCAAAACCGTGTATTCGGAATGTCAATAATCAGGATTTTGTTTATTAAACCTAAGTTTACGAGGGAGCATATGTCAACTCGTTCAGTTATGTGGAAGTTTATCTTATTGCAATCTGTGCCAGCGAACACCTGACACCATTTCCGACGCTACCGTACACTGCCACTGGCAACGAATTTGTTGCGCTTATTACACGGGGTGGGTTGTAGTGTAGGTAGGCATGCGTGGTATCTATTTGTATACGAATGTAGTGAACCAAACTTCGTTAGCTGTACCTGTAAGAGCTGTTGAAATATTCAAACTCTTTGTGAGATGGCTCTACATGACATTATATTAACTTAACCTCATAAATTGCTTCGATGAAACGTCTTCAATTTTTTTACGATACTGTCTCTGTAAAGAGTGATTGGGTGGTGGACTCGTATTTAATCGAAAAAAATAACGATTAATTCTCCTTTCTAACTTGACTGAAGAACTTGAAACTCCCTGTAAGATGAGATTACCATCTTCAATTTAATCAAATTTGTGCAGGGAACTTGAAAACGCCACAACTCTCTGCATGACGTTCAAAAACACGGAGGCGGAAGAGGCTTACAAGCGGCGCGACGATCCCTGGCCCTTTTGCATCGCGGCGCCCCCAGTTATGCTGATCCCAGTGGTGGCGGTGCTGGCGACCTTCGCCGTGCCTCAGGCTGGTTCTCTACATGCAGTCTACCTCGCCCTCATACTTGAGACCAGCATCATCAACATGGTCTACTATGTGTGCTTCAGATACGCGGAAATTAAGGTCAGTACAGTACGCTCTTTCAATTTTATACTGACGGTCAAGCTGATACCAATGGTGGCGGTGCTGGCGACCTTCGCCGGGCCGCGAGGTGGCTCGTTGCACGCCCTCTACCTCGCCCTCATACTTGAGCCCAGCATCATAAATATGGTCTACTACGTATACGTGCTTCTGATATGCGGAAATTAAGGTCAGTATGCCCTTAGTTTTTGTTTCCGCTTTCAGATCTTATTTTCAATAATAAAATAATAATGAATCCAATATGTATTAAAGTATGTTTTCAAAATTCGAATCTAAGATAGGTACTTATTGTGTCTAAAAAGCCCTTCCCACACATATAGATTTTCTAATCGAATACGGCTATATCATTCATTATATTATATATTCTGTGGCTATATTTAACTTAGTAACTACGCCTACGTTACTATCGGCAGTAAGTTATCAACTTATGTACTCGTACCTACAAAAAATCGATCTAGCCTGTAAGAAAAGGTCGTTCCCATTAATATGGTTTTCTCATGCATAACACATTTTATAAACCTTCGTGATACTAAAAGGAATATGATCATAATAGGATGCATTCTTATTATCACACGTTAATGGGATCATGTTTACGTAAGAAAGTTCAGCATATAAACATGAATATTTTAACGACCTCGGGTTATTTTTCTTGATCACGTCTCTTGGGAGCCCTAACTCAGTTTGTTTGAGTGCTGTGTGGGAGGTTCTTAATACGTTTTCCTCGTTTGTTGTGAATAAGACATTATTCCTCTTAAAGAAGTACTTCGTCTCTAATCTCTAGACCGGTAATCGGAATATAGAGAAATCTGTTAGTTTTTTGGGATTTAGATTTTAATTTCTACTTTAACTACTTTGAGCCAAAGCAACAAAAACTATGTTCAATAATAATTTTCGTTTTTAATTTTATTTTTGGAAGTTAAAAAAAAAAATTTCGAACAGAAGTCATCGAACTTTTTTTTATTTTCAGAAAAAGACAATCAACCCCTACTGGAAACTAACTTGCGGGATGTTCAACATCACGATGTTTGTGGCGGCCAATGTCGCACCCTTGGTAAGTACTCTTCCGTATATTTGCATGAACCAAATTAATTGGCATTCGCATGTAATTAACTTCTGAATGCAATAATTTTATAGAAGGCAAGCAAGCAGTATAATTATACATTATACGGGGTGTAAGGGACGGCGTCCCGCAAACTGATAGAGGTTGCTCAGTCAACGATACTGAACAACTTCCACCAGGAAATTCTTTCAGGAAGTGAAATAAAAAAGGCTTTTTCATACAAATTGTCTGATCGAGGTGGACATTTTGTATGGAAAAGCCAATTTTTGTTTTCACTTCCTGAAATAATTTCTTTGTGGAAGTTGTTCAGTATCGTTAACTGAGCAACGCCTATTAGTTTGCGGGAAGCTGTCCCTTACACCCCGTATATCAAGATATAAGTACTCGGTGTATGCATGTAGAATGTGGTAAATGTAATGTTTCAAAGTCCTGAAAGATTCTACAGCCTGAGATTGTCTTTGCGTTCTTTGACCTATGCTTTGACTCCAACATATTGGACTGTTTTCGTCCAAATTTTGAGCAGTAACGTTAATTGAAATGTGGAAAGTGATGAAATAAACTAAAACTATCAACATATTGTATGTATATGTTTATTCCTTTAGATAAATAACAACAAGAATATTTAATATATAAAATAGGTTCCTTACAAACGCCCCTTATTTTTCAGTACTTTTTCATATTTTAGTAAACATTGAAACTTAAGAAAATAAAAAACCTTCGTATTTATTGCTATAGTGACTGGTTGTCAGCCTACGCATAAATTACATTATTATATAGTACCGATACTTCCATGCTGGACTGGGAGGGATAGAAAAACATAGAATGTGCCAGCTGCCTCCCGGGCATGCTGTAAAAATCAGCTAAGGGATTCAAAGGTTTCAGTATTGTAATTTAGACAATAGGCTCACAACCTGTCACTATAGCAATATAGAAATCAATTTGGTATAACCCTCAAAACTTGTTAAACGTGGCGCAACGATCTTTGTTTAGGTCGTTTACGTTTTTCCTACCCATTAGGGATGAAGGTGTGATTATATGTATGTATGTATGTATATTGGGTTTTACCTTCAGGTTGTTTTACAATTACTGACAGACGGCGTACTGAAACATTTACCTAATATTTTAATTAGTTGTTTATTTATTTTGATGCTGAACTGGGAGTGATAGAAAAACATAGAATGTGCCAGCTGCATCTCCTCCCGGGCATGCTGTAAAAATCAGCTAAGGGATTCCAGGGTTTCAGTATTGTAATTAAGGCGATGGGTGTATGGTGGGTGATATAATCGGAATTACCTTTGTTGAGGTCGTTTTCGCATACCGTAATTATATATATCTATATATTATTTATTTACATTTGTTTATTTCTGTCTGCTTATTAGAGGTAGCAGATAGACAAAATTAACAGCAAAACAAGTTACCTTCGCATTATAGAAAATATAGGTTAATGCTTCAGTACTACGCCATTTGCCAGGAGGGATTGAGTGCAGCTTTCCTAGGTAGGTATTTCATTTCTTGTATGAAACTCCTCAGATAATCTGCGGCAAGTTCGAGACGCTTCTGCGCGAGGACGGGCTGCTGGAGGATGCGCCGGCGCACGGCGGCGCGCGGCGCTGCGTGCACCCTTCCTACTACTACCACGTAAACACTTTCACATTCCTCCGTGTGACTAAACCCAGATTTAGCGCTGCTGACACCCGCCCGCAAGATGAGACGAGACAAAAACGTGTGAAAACCACCAGGAAACCTGTCTAGGAATTATGCAAGCCTACCTACTTCTGGTAATGGAAGGTTGGCATAGAGGTCAGATGTCTGTTTTATGTCTGCGCATTATAGGAACTCAAAAAGTGTCGCAACTTATTATGACGTTAGCCTTAGATAGATTTATTCATAAGGCTTGTTAGTGACTCCAATAAATACAAGCTAAAGTCCTTAACTGACCAAATATATTGTTCAAATTAATGTCAGTCTCCAAGACGGTAAAAAAAAAACGAAAACTGTATTGGAAAACGTCAGTTGCCATAGATTTAATTTTATAACGATATTTGTTCCTACTTCTATTATACCACATTTCAACGCTGTCAATGTTCTGCGTTTAGGTTGCGGCAGCTCTGTCTTGCGGTGCGCTATGGGTGGCGCCGCTGACGGGGCTCGGTCGGGCGGTCTACATGTTTGCGATGATGGGCCTTCACGCAGTTCCAGGGATATTAGAGCCCGCCCTGCTACAGCCACGAGCCTCATTAGACCGCGACCCGTATATGCATAAATATAACGCCTCCGTCGACATCGACGAACAGACCTTCAACATCCTGTAAGAAACCTTCATACTTACAAAAATACTTACTACGTAGGCTACGTAGTGCAAAAACAGTATTTATATCTAATTTACTCATCTGCTAAACATTAACACTCGGTTGGAGAATTAACATGGTTATAAAAATATTTACACTGCGAGATCTTAAACGTATGCAGAATTAGCCCCGCTGTAACATGTAACTGTAACATCTCGGTTTTATTTCAGGGCGCAGATCCACTCCGGCCGGAACATCATAATGCTGTTTTTCATAGTAATCGTGCTTTTAATATACAACAGATATGTGAGTAGTTGCTATTCGTAGAATAGTCGTTACATTTATCTGTAAAAGATGCGATTTGTGTACTGTGCTATTTATAAGTGAATGTTTATGTTTCAGAGCGAGCGGTTGGAGCGCGCGCGGCATTCCCGCGGGGAACGCATGCGGGCACAGGTACGCCAAAATACAACCACGAGTAAACATGTATTCATTCATACGGAATTTAAATTCCGACCCGCCACCACTGTCTTAATAAGAATAGTCAAGTTAAGAAGAGTGTTAACCTGCAGCTCTAAATAAAAAAGGCTATAAGGGTTCCCACCCCGTAAACATAGTCCAATTCCTATATATTTTTTAAATGATGTAGATATACTTAAAAACTAGGATTACGAGTACGTTTTTATTTTTTTAGAAATAATAGGTCTTTACCTATGAATTTGCCATTCTGCAATACTGGCCATTTCAAATCAAAATATTTTTTGTTTGGCTAAGAAATCTAATTTCAAATTAATTTTATTTTAAAAACATGGAATTCTTTTTCCAAAAGTAGTCAATTTTTATTGATTAGTGTAAACTTTTCATCGCATTTCAATCTTTTTCGTCATCATGGATACGTTAAAAAATCGAGTAATTATGGAATATGACTACCGTCGTGGCAGCAACGCGGCACAAGCGGCACGCATGACACATCAACGACGTTTACGGACAAAAAACTTTAAGAGTTTTGAAACTTCAAAACCTAGCGCTATCGGACTAGGAGCTAACACTACAAACAAACACACCACCTGTTATTGGTTTGCTCGCTTCGGTTCTGGAAATTTCGATTTGAAAAATGAACCTCGCGGTCGTCCGAAGACTTTGGTCGACAATGGCGAATTAAAGGCGATCGTGGAAGCTGATGATACACAATCTACGGGTCAATTAGCAGCAGCTTTTGACCTTAGCGTCAAAACAATATTGGTCCATTTGCGTCAAATTGGCAAGATTAAAAAGCTTGACAAATGGGTGCCCCACGAACTCAATGATCGCCAGCGCGAAGTACTCGTCGAGACGTGTCTTGTACTGCTCAACAGACGCACAAATGAAGAATTTTTGAACCGCATTGTTAATTGCGATGAAAAATTTATTCTGTTTGATAACCGCAAGCGCTCAGCAAGTTAGATGGATACTGGTTCAGCACCTAAACAATGCAATAAACGAAAACTTAACCCTAGAAAAGTGATTGTAACTGTTTGGTGGTCTAGCGCCGGCGTGATTCATCATAGCTTCTTACCAACGGGGTGAGCATTACTGCAGATGTGTACTGAGGAACAGAACACAATGATGGAGGAGCTGGCACATCACCAACCAGAATTGGTCATTCGCTCGTCTCCGGTGCTCCTGCACGACAACGCGCGACCTTATACTGCACAGCAGACGGTCTCCAAGTTGCAAGAGCTGGGGTTTGGAAGCTCTCCGTCATCCGCCCTACTCACCAGACCTTGCGCCTACAGACTACCACTTTTTCCAGAATTTGGATAACTTCATGGCGAAAAAAAAAAATCAATACCCGAGAGGCAGTAAAAAATGCCTTTGAAGAATTTGTTGCCCGTCCAGCTGATTTCTTTAAGAAGGGCATCAATAAACTGTCACTACGTTGGCAAAGATGCATTGACCGCTTGGGTGATTACTTCGATTAATACAAATAAAAAATACTTGAAAAAAATTGTTTCAAATTTTCATACAAAACGGCAATTTATTATACTTCTAAAAAGAGATGACCTCTTCTTAATTCCCTTACAAATATTGCGGAGGACATATCTTTTTATAACTGTAATATTTCTAAAAAATAATAACCTACATACCTAGTTTTTAAGTATATCTAAATAATTTCCAAAAAATATAGCAATAGGACTATGTTTACGGGGTGGGTTATTATACCAGGCCACTCAGAAAGTATTGCGATAAATAGTTTTTATATATGGCAGACTGGCCGGTTAGAATCTTTTTTGAAAATATGATTACTTGTAAGTAAAAATATGTGTGTTCCATTTTCAAAATGTCCCTCCACATTTTTTGCGAGCCAATTCAAAGTATCGTGTCTTACTGAAAAATGGATCTGCGCCGGGAACATTTTAGAGCTATGATTTTTTACGATTTCAAGTGTCGCCTGAAACCGGATGAATCGTTCGATAGACTTCAAATGGCATTTATGGATGAAAGCCCCTCCAAGGCAACCGTGTATCATTGGTATAACGAATTTAGGCGCGGTCGACCAACCTTGGGGGATGAAGAAAGAAGCGGTCTTTTGACGGCTATTACGGAAGAAAACGTGCTAGCAGTGAGAAATTTAATCCAAGATAATAGGCGAATTACATATCAGGAGATTCAGCACATATTAGAGATTGGATCGGGAAGCGTTCACGAGATTCAACACGGGCATCTTCGCGTGAGGAGGATAGTATCGCGCTGGGTGCCGGACTACCTCACCGACGCTCAGAAGCAGGCCCGGGTGGAATGGTGCCGTGATATGCTGAACAAATTTGAAGCAGGCTCGTCTCGGCGTGTTTACGACATCGTAACAGGTGATGAGTCCTGGATTTATCAATACGATCCAGAAACCAAGCGCCAGTCGACAGTTTGGGTGTTTCAAAATGAACCAACGCCTACCAAAGTGAAGCGATCTCGAAGCGGGGGGAAGATTTTGATCGCCAGCTTTTTTAATTTGACTGGCCACTTGGCCTCAATTCCCTTACGAGATCAAAGAAGCATTAACGCCGAATGGTATACTACCAAATGTTTACCAGAAGTTTTTTCTGTTGTGAGCAACAAGCGACCAAACACAGGGCTCCGCGGACTACTGCTCCACCACGACAATGCGCCTGCACACACCGCGCTCAAAACGAGGGACTTCCTGGACAGCACACCAGTCAAACTCCTGGGTCACCCTCCTTACAGCCCTGATCAGGCACCGTGTGACTTCTTTTTATTTCCAAAAATAAAAAATCAGCTCAAGGGGATACAATTTTCGTCGCCGGAAGATGCGCTGGCTGCGTTCGAGCAGGCTGTAAACGAGGTGTCTACGGCGGACTGGAAAAAGTGTTTTGAAAACTGGTTCAGACGCATGAATCTTTGTATAGAGGCTGGTGGAGAGTACTTTGAAAAGATTTAATAAAAATATATGTACCTGTAGAACAATTTTTTTTAGTGTCGCAAAACTTTCTGAGTGTCCCACGTAGGTTATAGCTTATTGTATGGAGAGCTGCAGGTAAAAGTATGGATCAAACCTGAAGAAACATATCAAGAAGGCCTTTGACTTGTAATTATACGAGTAAACCATAGGAATCCCTATAAACTACGATTACCTCGAGGAAGTCTTGCAAACTTTTAATAAACAAGTAGGTATACAAGACGGGACGAAACAATCAACGTTCCTGAAAAGTAGATAACTTTTCCTTAAGAAAAATATGAATAAAATAATATGGCGTAATAATGGCATGGCCAAAAAAATATAAAACAAATTTGAGTCTTCCATATACGGGGTGTTTCAAAAGTAATTTTCTATTTAATTTACCTGTAAAAAAAAGTAAGTCATCAATTGAAAAAAATAATGATTGTAATGAATTTATTTCATAAAAATAATTTCGTCCAAATGTTAACTCGAGGGGTCATGACACTAATTTACATAAATACAAAAATTTCTTTATAGGGCTTGGTAGACTCTGTGAGGGCTGCCATTTTCATGACGGATATTTTCTTTCATATGCGTCACAGATGTTGTTCTATTGGCATAAACTATAGATTTGAGATCATCACACACGGAAAAGTTCATCGGGGTGTAAATCAGGACTACCCATAGAGATCAATTTTACCAATGATAAATTTGACCGTTTAGAGCGTTTGACCAGCACCCTGGATCTTTTATTCTCGTACCAATAAAATTTTACAGGAGTGCATTTATTTCCAAATTATACGGTGTAATGAAGATCCATTTAATTTAAAAGCACTTGCACGCCTCCGAACTGAGTTGTGCGACTCGCTGTGAATTGGTCGGTGAACACGCTCCACGTTATCTGCCGTTCTTGGTGATCTTGATCGCCCCTTTTTGATTTTTCTAATGTTGTACCGGTCTTTATTTCCGTAAAAAAACTATGCTTAGCGTATCTTTTAAATGGTGAAAACCTCGATTATTGCAATCGTCTACAGGCGGCGCTTAAATTAGCGTTTTTGTAAAAAAAACGTGCAGGCATTAAACGTGCACCTTTTCCGTGAAAAGCACCGTAGTGAATAAATTCTCAAGAGCCATGGTACTGATTAACATAACCCCCACGACCCTCTGAATAGTTGCGTTCACATAAAAAGAAAAAGAAACTTTTAGGACACCCTGTAAAATAATGACCTTATCACGGTAGCAACAGTATAGCATATGTCTATCAGGAACTACGAACTCCAATATTTTTATATGTTTTAACCTATGTTCCCTGGAAAAAACTTGTTCAGTTTAATAAGGGTAGAATCATCTTCATTCGGCTTGAAATTAATAGAATTTCACCATCATAGGCGGAGCAAGCAGCAGACCTGCGGCGGCGCAACACGGCACTGATCCACAACGTGCTGCCGCCGCACGTGGCGCGACACTTCATGGGCGCGCGGCATCACCACCGCGACCTGTACAGCCAGAGCTACGCTGAAGTTGGCGTGCTGTTCGCCTCCATGCCCAACTTCACAGGTACATAGCCAATCAGCTGATCCACAACGTGCTGCCGCCGCACGTGGCGCGACACTTCATGGGCGCGCGGCATCACCACCGCGACCTCTACAGCCAGAGCTACGCTGAAGTTGGCGTGCTGTTCGCCTCCATGCCCAACTTCACAGGTACATAGTCAATCAGCTGATCCACAACGTGCTGCCGCCGCACGTGGCGCGACACTTCATGGGCGCGCGGCATCACCACCGCGACCTCTACAGCCAGAGCTACGCTGAAGTTGGCGTGCTGTTCGCCTCCATGCCCAACTTCACAGGTACATAGCCAATCAGCTGATCCACAACGTGCTGCCGCCGCACGTGGCGCGACACTTCATGGGCGCGCGGCATCACCACCGCGACCTCTACAGCCAGAGCTACGCTGAAGTTGGCGTGCTGTTCGCCTCCATGCCCAACTTCACAGGTACATAGTCAATCAGCTGATCCACAACGTGCTGCCGCCGCACGTGGCGCGACACTTCATGGGCGCGCGGCATCACCACCGCGACCTCTACAGCCAGAGCTACGCTGAAGTCGGCGTGCTGTTCGCCTCCATGCCCAACTTCACAGGTACATAGATAATCAGCTGATCCACAACGTGCTGCCGCCGCACGTGGCGCGACACTTCATGGGAACGCGGCATCACCACCGCGACCTCTACAGCCAGAGCTACGCTGAAGTTGGCGTGCTGTTCGCCTCCATGCCCAACTTCACAGGTACATAGATAATCAGCTGATCCACAACGTGCTGCCGCCGCACGTGGCGCGACACTTCATGGGAACGCGGCATCACCACCGCGACCTCTACAGCCAGAGCTACGCTGAAGTTGGCGTGCTGTTCGCCTCCATGCCCAACTTCACAGGTACATAGGCAATCAGCTGATCCACAACGTGCTGCCGCTGCACGTGGCGCGACACTTCATGGGCGCGCGGCATCACCACCGCGACCTCTACAGCCAGAGCCACGCTGAAGTCGGCGTGCTGTTCGCCTCCATGCCCAACTTGTGTACCTGTACATAGTGACTGTGACTAACTAAGGGACAGCGCCCCGCAAACTGATAGGGGTTGCTCAGTCAACTAAACTGAACAACTATCACCAGTAATCTTTTTAAGCAAGTGTAAAAAAAAATGTTTTCCATACGAACTGTCTGATCGAGGTGGTAATTTTGTATGGGAAGGTCATTTTTTTTACATCTCCTGAAATAATTTCCTGGTGAAAGTTGTTCAGTTTCGTTGAATGAGCAACCGCTATAAGTTTGCGGAATGCTGTCCCTTACACCCGGTATATGCTGGGCCAAATATTACTTCCTGGTAATATCACAGGTCTTCCACACTCTTTACTACGCTACGCGCCAACATTTGAAAGATAGAGTCACCTATCACTCTATTAGGTTTATTAATCCTATAAACATAATAAATGACGTTTTGTAATTCTCTTTCAGAATTTTACTCTGAAGAAACAGTGAACAACCAAGGATTAGAGTGCCTACGGTTTCTCAACGAAGTAATATCGGACTTCGATTTGGTAACTATACTTGTATTGCTTTCATGTTTTACGTGCGGTATTTTAATTCCTAGGCGTAGAAACTGTTAGCATTTAATCGTGATTTACGATCTGCGCACGCTACGTGATCTCTTACCTAACTAACACGGGCCGAGATATTACCAAGAGTAGGTATACCAATCGGTCAGTCAATAATATCAATTGCAAACTTTGACGCTGAAATATTGAGTGCAATTTTAGGTGGAAAAGGTTATAAACCCATCTATCTACATTGCAATAAATATTACTCCCTCTTTATGTAGTGAATTTTACAGTATTTAATTTAATTTAATTTCTTTATTGAGAACCCAACAGCAATTATTTCACTATTACAAACAGTAATCTTAAAAACTTATATAGCCAATAACAGAGTTCATCATATTAAATTTACATAATAGGGTAGTAAACAATAAACATAAGGTAGGCTAAAGTGTGCGTGTAAGTGTGAATGTATGTGTATTGTGTAGTGTTTGAGCTTCATGGCTTCATTGTAATGTAAGGGCATATTCATAGAGTAGAGATTACCATAGATATATCATACCACTACATTCATAGAGTAGAGTATACCCGGGAAAAAAAGTAGCTGAAACATTCTATGTTATCGCTCAAAGTTAAGCATAGGATAAAATAAATATTCGAAGTACTTCCCCGGTGGAACGTCCTATTTAATATTGTGGTAAAAATACGTTGTCCTTTATTTTACAGCTGCTGGAGAAACGTCAATTCAGTAATGATATAATCAAGATCAAGACCATTAGCTCTACCTACATGGCTGCGTCAGGCCTAAACCCCACCAGACAGATGCAGGTAAAAATAAGTTCTCTCTCTGTTCCGGGATAAAAATAGTACGAGTACTGACTTTTATGTATTATACGTACGTATACCATTTGTTACACATAAAAGTCAGCATTTTTGTGGCGTCTACTCTATGGACTCGTAAAACATATCTACTTTTACATACATATAATTACGCCTTTATCCCTAATGGGGTAGGCAGAGCGTAAAAGACCTAAACAAATATCGTTCCGCCACGGCCGACAAAGTTTGAGAGTTATTTAAGATAGGTTTGTATATATATATATTGGCGTAGTGACAGGTTGTCAGCCTATCGCGTAAATTGCAATATACAGAAACCCTCGGATCCCTTAACTGGTTTTTACAGTTTTTATGACCGGGAGGAAATGCAGCTGGCACATTCTATGTTTTTCTCTCGCTCCCAGTCCAGCATAAGAAGGAACAACGTTTACAACATAATGTAAAAAGTCAACTAAAAGTGTACCAGATGCACTCATATAAGGTTCAGTAGTCAAACTTTATTTCTACGTCACCTAATTTCCGTACTTCGATATTAAGTCACTGATGATTTAACTGTTTAACTTTAATAGCTATATAGTTAACTGTCATAAGATAAGTATACAGTGTTATAGTTTTCTACATAAACATATGAATGGCAAACTATTATACTGTGCATCTTTTGTGAAGAGATCATGTCAATAACCCAAAAAAAATATTATAAATTTTTAATCGTTGTAACTTGCAGCCGGAAGATGAAAACCTGGTCCGATGGAAGCACCTGGCGAACCTGGTGGAATTCGCGTTGGAGCTGCAGAGAGTACTTGCGGCAATCAATGAGCAGTCGTTCAACCACTTTGTGCTCCGCATGGGAGTCAACCACGGACCTATAACCGCGGGAGTCATTGGAGCAAGGAAACCTCACTATGATATCTGGGGGAACACCGTCAATGTCGCGTCAAGGATGGAGAGCACCGGCAAAGCAGGCTGCATTCAGGTACCGATTTGTTTCGGACTGGTGAGTGACGAGGATGGAGCAAACTCACCCAGAAACATTAGGCACTGGTATTCTCAAACACCGATGAAAGCTGTTAGGTGCTGGTATCCTGAGGGATTGCAAATTTCAATATGTATCCTGTTACGATGTGTCATTTCATTAGAATAGACTAGGAAACATTTTAAAAATCAGGGAGGGCATTCATTGGATATTAAACATTATGTCATAGTGGCGTGTCAAATGTTGTGACAGTGATGAATCCAAGTCGAGACAAGAGCTATGACTCCTATTACCTCGTCTTATTTCTAACCAAGTTGTCATTTCTCAGGTGACAGAAGAGACATGCCATATCCTGGAGGAGTTTGGTTACTTCTTCGAGCAGCGTGGCTTAGTCGCAGTCAAAGGCAAGGGCCAACTGATGACGTACTATCTCCAAGGAAAGAACGAAATCCAAACCCCTTCTGATATCGAAACTCCGGCTACAGTACCTACGGTGAGTCAGTTGTGAAAGTAAAGTAAACTACACTCTAGGAATTTTGCTAAGTGTAATATTTAATGAAGAACAATTAGTGATTATAGAGAAACTTCATTATGTTTATGAGAGAAAATGCTGGTGACATTGAATTAATGATAATGATGAAAGAAAGTTGGTTGAAAAATTTCTTGGGTAGGCGATTTGAAATGCTTGCACAATTTGGATTAACGATTGTACTTGTAATGATAAAATTGTAACATAAATATGTAATCGTAATTACAATTGTACATAAGTATATACTACAAAAACTATAAATTGGATGTTGTAACTCTGATTCACTTACTAATATAAAATTAGGAAAAGTTTCATAATCATCGTAATATACTTTTTAATATTAAATCCATAGAATGTTCTGAATATGTCTAATTTCTATACTCTCATTTTGTTATGATAATATTTGTTTTGTAATGTATAATTTTGATAATCTTGTCGTGTTTTCTTGTTTTGTATTTTTTACGTTTGATGTTTTTAATTCATAACATTTTATATGACCTTAGAATTTGACTCATAAATACAGGAGGGACCAGCATCATCGTCTTCAGAGAAGATCTTACTCAAGAAGTAATAATTCACGATATCGATGTGATCCGGACAGTCTACCCGGACAGGCCGATAGTCCTATCATCGCCCTGTACGGGAAGACAGACCGGATTGCAGCTCGAAACTCTACGTACAGCAAGGCAAACTCATCGTACAAGACCAATGATGCACATTTTTCATTCACTTCCTGTTATTTATCCACTGTTTGATACATTTCCTGCAATTCATTAAACTTGGGGACGTCGCAGTCGCAGTGTTCTTAATGGCCAATTTAAAGAAGTTCAAACAGCGTTCTTGACGTGACCTATGCATAACGAATTGAACGGGTCAATCGCGATGACCTTCGACCCCGGATACATTCGGCTCTTCATTTCCTAGATATTCGCATCACATCTTGCGGTTGCAGTAAGAAGCGACCAAACAAAGCATTATTACAAACACTGAATTTATTACATAATGTGATGCAAAAACAATTGAATTAGCACTGATAATTTTAATGAGACCGTTTAGATAATGAGTGCTTAGTACGTAATTTTTTAATCATTTGGATTGAGTTACGTCAGAAATGTTGGCTTGTTATTTTGTGTGTTTATTTATGTGATGATGCCCGCTGATAATAGGTTTTTGTCAGGCAGAGGAGCTTGTAAATCCGGAGACGAGCTCTGCGGACGCATTGCTGGCGAACGGCGCAGCTCCCGCCGGCGCATCAGCAGGCGCGGACGCCAAGCAGCCACTACTCAAGCAGTCGGCGCTATGAGCCGCGGGAACACAGCTCAAACCCAACCCCACTCATTAGGATCCTATTCCATTACTCACCAACCATTTCGAGTATTTGTACAATTAGATCTCAAAACAGAAAATATTAACCGAGCTTTTATAAAAATATTACGTGAGTAATGGAATAGCATCACCTTATCATTAGGTCAAGGATATGAGTACACCAAATAAATACAATACGCTTAAAATGAACGTCGACGCTTAGTTGTAACAATTTTGAAATCTTTGTGGAATTTTAAATCGAGACATCAATAAATATTGATGATCTAGAAAATAAATAATACCTAACCTATAATTAACATACATGTAGTTTGTCAAATAGCATTCCAAACATCAACTATAATTTAATTCATATCAATAAATAGAATTTCAAAAATCAATATTATCTACGTAGAGTTATAGGTGATTGCCTTAAAAGTATAGGTACTTGATGTTTTGTAAAGAAGTTAAAAATTGCATTTTTGTGTCCAATTTATTTGTGGAGCCTAATAAGTAGTACTATAGTTAATACCTTTAAAGATTGAGGTTTATACTTAATGTACATACAATGAGCTTATTAGTACATTACAATAAAACAGACACTGAAAATCAAATACCTCAATACGACCCGGTAGGTATTTAAAACAATATTCCTATATTAATCTCATGGGAGGAGATTAAAATAAATTGCCCCATTAAGGAGTGAGATTAATTTATGTAGATCAAATTATAGGGAGCGTTTGTAATGTTAGAAAATCTATTCAAAAATCTTTCCAGCTATTTCTAGAATATCTATTAATGATTGTTCCATTGATGTCTGTTTTAGTATCGTTGCCAATACATATATCTATGCAATTACTTCTCATCAATCATGATTCTTTAAAACATTTATACGGTTGCTTTGCAAACCCACTATAATGCGTTTGCCATGCGGTATAAAATATTCTTATTACATAATTATGCGATGACACGCAGGCAAGTCTATAGTTGGTGTTGCCTCATACTTACAACTTCATGTATTTTTAAGTAGGTAGCTATATTGTGATATTCATGAATAGGAGTTTAGGTGTACTGCATAGAGTCGATGTCGCTTAATATAGTTATTTGTGTACATATTACAGCGGTATATAGAGTTATTTATATAGTTAACGAAAGAAGTGTAGGTCATGTTTTGGCAGTCACCGGGTCATAAATTAACACATTTTGTTTAACAGCCTTTGACAGAATTTTCTGTCTGTACACTTAATAACCCAATAAACTTCACCTACCAATCATCATAACTTTAATTACTTTATATGGTTACATCGAGATTGTCAATACAGTTTACGTTAAATTTAGAATAATGAAGGTCAATCCCAAATTCTATTTTATTTTATTATTCAAGTGGCTGCCAAACATTGTTTTCTATCACTTGTTAGCGAAAACACTGATTTACACAGAATCTAGACAGTTGTGCATTTTTAATATTCATTATGTATTCGTAAATTACCTCTCATCGACATCAATAAGTAGAGTAAATGTAATAGCAAATAGAAATATCAGTACTACTAGGCTCAGTGCTTGATATTAAATCGCGTAGACTATTTCTAGCCTAAGTATTTATTTTACTTTAAATAACTTAAAGAACATCTATACTTAAATGTTTTATAAAATAAGCACATACACAGTTGAAAGTTATTAAATCAATGGAATATTTTGATTGATAAATAACGGAGGACTTTGTGATACATATTATGTGTATATAAACATACATATTTAGAGTTCTACTTGTGTAGGAAGATGATATTATTTTTGTCTCTAGTGGTACGTTATCTTCCTGTGATTTGTGACTATTAATAATTTTTATACATGTATGTACTAGCTCAATCGTCTGAAGGTTGAACCTCTCGTGCGTGGCTATAATTTTACTAAATAAAGCAATATCTTAAAAAATGGTAAAGTACTTCTTTCTTCCCCATCCCTCATACTGTGCATTGTTTTCAACTTCTAATGATTTTATATGCATTAATTCAGTCTTAACTAACCTATCACAATATCCCAAGAAAAAAAAATATTAATGATTTTAAGAGACTATTTAACTAATACATTACATTGATTATGTGCTAAGTATATGTAAAATATATTTTTATCATTAGTTTTATCACATAATCAACATTCTACATCTTTTAAAGAAAACATTAATTAAATTAATGTTGTATTACTGACTAGGGTCCCTAAGTTAAATCTTAAGTGGTATGGATACATATTAAAAATAAACAAGTACGGTTGAAAACCTATAGTGGTTCAAACATTTCAAACATAGCCTTTGATTATGAATAATACATGACATTTTTGGATCCAATGCTATATGCATTTGATGAACACAAAACAAAATGCACTGGGTCTGATTAGAATATGGGCCCATTGCGGGTTTTACAAAATAAAAAAAATACAAAATAGAAGAATCCAGGGATTAAGCATGAGTGAATAAAACATGTGTGATGGCTATGTGGCAAATGCAAAGCGTGGATAGATGCGGCTGATGTTGTTATACCTTGCAAATCTCACAATTAATTCTAGTGTATTAAACCATATTTAAACTGTTTATTTTTTACACAGATTATGTACCAAAAATTAATACATACGTACAGTCAAGCCCTCATTACTTACGGGGTAGACAGAGTGTCAACGATCTTATAAAAGTTTTGCCACGTCTAAAAAATTTACCAAAAATAATTGTATATTGTAGGTATTTTATTATGGTGAGGTTACTTATATTTTTAACAGTTTTAAATGAGAGGTATCGTAGAAAAAAACAAAGTAGTTTTCGACGGCATCACCCATCGCAATTTTTTAATAAATATAAAATACATACATACGGTTTAAAAACTCTGACACACCAGGGTTCATCGGGGCGATAGACACTATACCCACTCGACAGAAGAAGAATACATACATACATACATATAATCATGCCTTTATCCCTAATGGGGTAGGCAGAGCGTAAACAACCTAAACAAAGGTCGTTTCGCCACGCCTGACAATGTTTTGAGGGTTATTTAAGATAGATTTGTAGGTATATTGCTGTAGTGATAGGTTGTCAGCCCATCGCCTAGATTACAATATACTAAAACCTTCGGGTATCTTACCTGGTTTTTACAGCACGCTCAGGAGGATATGCAGTTGGCACATTCTATGTTTTTCTCTCGCTCCCAGTAAATGTTAAAACGTCATTTTAAATTTAATAATGAGAGAGAGTCGTAATTATTGGTCGTAAAATAAATCTTCTGCAAATAACATGAAAAATATCTGTTTCTTTAAACGAATACTATTTTTCATTTTTTATAATCTTTTCATGGAAATACCTCCCACAGAAAGCTCTTATGGATTGCGTTGTTTATTTGCCCATTTTACCTACTTTGTATGACTATTACAGGCAATCACTGAAGAATAAATCTATGAGGAATCGTATTTATTCCTAAGGCCTTGAGTAAGCGGTTACCTATGCAGTTTACACTACAATTTTAATATGCATAGAACAGTATCTTTCATACTGGGCCAAAAAACATAGAATGTACCAACTGCTTTTCTTCCTACGCATATTGAAAAATCTTCCATGCTGGACCGGGAGTAAGAGAAAAACATAGAATGTGCCAGCTGCATTTCCTCCCGAGCATGCTATAAAAACCAGCTAAGGGATCCGAGGGTTTCAGTATATTGTAATTTAGGCGATGGGCTGACAAACTGTCACTACAGCAATATACGTACAAATCTTTCTTGAATGGCCCACAAGACTTTGTCAGACGTGGCGGAACGGCCTTTGTTTAGGTCGTTTACGCTCTGCCTACCCTATTAGGGATAAAGGCGTCATTATATGTATGTATGTATGCATATTGAAAAAGTCAATCTGACTGGGTAGACTACCTGCCACTACAGACATACAGTAATACACATACACCTATATCTATTATGTATTAAGGACAGACTGCAATTAAAACAGGATGTTATTGGAGCTATGTGTATGAATTTTAAGTTATAAAGAAAGTTATAAAGAATCACTTAGATAGGATGTAAAATGTAGACGTCAAATTAATGGATACCAAGCTTCATGCCTTGACTTATAGCCGCAAGGCTAGCTGCCTGTTTTACGTTCTTCAAATGATGATTCATATTCATAATGCACATATTAACTTAATTTTACAGAAATGCACCATCTGTGTTTCAGAATGCATACTACTTAAATGTCTTTAAAGTGAGAACAGGCATCCCCTGATGAGGTTTTGTCTCCCTAGCCTTATCCCGTATCTCACGGGTTTAGCTACATAATAAGGTGATTGAACGAGGGTACTGGATTTTACACAGAGCGACTGCAATCTGACCTCCGCAGCCCAGAAGGGAACCAGACCCAATCCTAGATTAGGTCAGAGTGTTCAAGCCACTAATACTTAGCATTGACCTCTGATATGGCTAAACGACTAATACGAGTATCTACGGTATTAAACGATATTAACCGCGACCAACGGCTTCACGTGCCTTCCGAAGTACGGAATAGGTTATATGTATATGTAAAAGTCTATGACGTGTACAGTCTTGTCCCCGTATATATTGTTATCTCATATTCAGTTTTACAGGTTGGCTGGAAGAGATATCTTTATAGAGATAAGCTCACCTAAAGCTGAACTAAATTTAATATTGTGCATATATTGCAATTTTTTTGTACGGAATAAAGAATATATATATATGAAATGCGCCGAATAAAGGTACATATGAAAAGTGAAAACCGAAAAACACGTTAGTACGTGGTGGGATTCGAACAATAGCTCAGTAGGCAGCGGCTTTATCCACTACACCATCGGGCTTCCTCTCCTGGTTAAGATAGCTCTACCATAATTTCTGTCTCTATTATAGGTATCCTTTTATATCTGAAGACGTCAAACAAATCCATATCAAATAAATAAAAAAGAGGCTTTCTTTGTCTCTTTTACTAAGCAGTGGAGTTATTCTTAAAAAGTGTTGTAGTAGAGATATTCTTTTGCTGTGAATGTAAAGTTTATAAATGAAACTGTTAAGCAGATACGCTGCAATTAATAAAGATAATAGGTCAACCAGAAATGCATTGGCCATACATTACACATAAGATGGAATGTACGGAATTAAGTGAACCTACCATTATTTTGTTGGCTCTTTTGTTCTTCATACCGGAACAAGTAGGTAGAAAGTACATAGCTTAAAGACTGTTGGATTATTATCTAAAGTAAGCGATACGTTTTGTACCTAGTTTTCATTGCATTTTCAGAACAGGAAAATATGTGCAAGTCAAAATTATAATCATACTTAGTAATCATGGTCATGAGTAGGAATCATATTACAAGATTCAATTAAAGTTAATTCAAGTCTTTTTGTCCTTCTTTCTTTTTTCTAAAGTTAATTCAAGTCTTTTTGAATTCCTTTGTTCGCTTCATCATCATCAGGTCGTATACGTCCCTACAGAGCAACACGAGCCTACCCTGATTAAAAGCAATCGAGCCTTAGTCGATCCTATCCTACTACTCTGAGTACGGAAGATAGGTATAGTATAATGGTATGTTATCTGGCCGGCCGTTACCACGGTCAGCAGTGGCCGGCGGCAGGGCAGGGGTTGGAGCAGCCGCCGCCGCAGCAGGCGTCCCGGCGCAGGTGATTCACAGCTGATGAGTGCGAAGGGTGTCGGCAGAGGTGTGAGCGCCGTGGGCGAGCGGGGCGGGCGGGGCGTAGATTGAGGCCACTATTTAACCGCACGGCCGCCGCGCTACGACCTGTTGTGATCCCGTCATGGCGCGCAACGCCCGTGTCGCTACTTTGGCCGCGTGCCTCTTAATCGCCTGCGGTGAGTCCTAACCTTTATCTTACGTCTCCAGACACCGTCCATCTCGCGACGTCACATCCGTTCATCTTCAATTATTCAGTGTTTGCGTCAAACTCGAGTGCCACTCACAGTGATCAGTGAAATTATACTTGGCCATCGCGAGATAGACCGTGTCTCCTCTAAGTTTCCAAAGAATGCAGCCGAACGCGATCTCCTTGCATGGAGCGACAAGGGATATTGTTGCATCGCCGCCGCCGCAATGGTTTCAAGGATAAGCTCGAAAGACTAACCATTCTGATCTGGCAAGTAGCGAGCCTTATGCATGTGTGCCGGTGTTGTGAAAAACTTCGAATTCAGTTGATACTTATTGTTTTCTACGAAATGATTCGGTGTTTTTAATTGCGGAAACGTTCATCATATTACGAAATCGTAATTTATTATTGTTGTATTTAGTAACAGCTTGTGAACATTCGGCACATATGCATTTTTTATATTTATAGGGAGGCAGACTTATAGTTTCAATTAAATCGACAATAATACCAGCGACAAAGGTTTTCTGTTAGCTAGTGATATCATCAGTTGCATAGAGAGTATGATAGTTTATCCTGCTAATAAGCATAAGTCTGAGTTTGTAAAGCAACTGTTTAGCACCTGCTGCGGCTGTGCTCTGCTCGGAGAACTTTCACATTCGTTCGATGTTGCGCTGCGCGGGCGCCGGCGGCGCGCCGCTGACGTCACATTGCCGTATTGCGGGGCGGCGGCGGCGCCGGCACCAGTGACAACGTATCTCGCCCTGACAAATTGCACCCCTTCTTTTGTATTCATTGACATCAAATTTATTTGATGATGACCTTTCAATTAATTAGATTATCATTCAAATTAGTATGAGCTCCTTCACATAATGCTGTTACAAGCTAACCAAATCATAAGTTTTCTCTTCGTTTCTTGTTTTTTTTTCTTTAATCTAAGTTGATAAAACAATTTAATATACGTAGATACTTCGGTGTCGGTTTATTTTATTGGTACGATATTTAAATGAGTCTATTCAATTACACGAGCTTAAATATTTATTGGCCACGTAGCAGCAGTTATTTTGTTTATGTAACCGAAGGTATGTGGGTAAATATTATGCAAATGATCGGTAACGTGTTTAATGTAGATCATGACAAGTTAGTCAACTTCAGGGTGTTGACAGGACTTAAGCACAGCTTGTTTTCACCACAGAGTCTCAGTTTCACACTACCTTGGATACTGCCCGAACTTTGTTTCAAGATTTCAGTTATATCTTGTAGTACCTAATGGATGACTATTTTTTTGGTTACAAGTCACACCACAAAAAAATAACCTCTGATGAAATTGCAATGAGATTTTCATTGCAATTTCATTATACTTAGTGTCTCTGATAATACTCATTAGATACAAATCAAATGCAGCGTAAAATATCAATCACTGCAAATAGTTTTCAGAATCTAGGACTAATATTGTCTGGAATGTTACATTCACGCGTAGTCTGGTTCTAATAGACAAATTGATGCAAATAATTGGTAATCAATTAGATTAAGTATGGGTAATTAATGGAAATATTACAATTTCATCAAATTAATTGTCGCTCTAATTGACCTTGCACCTAAATTAACGAAATCGTTTAAGTAGGTAATTAAGTTCGCACTTGCCTACTTTCATAAACTAGCTAGATATTTCATAACACAAGTTCTGCTTAGCAATTGTTAATGACGATGGAAACCAGTCTTGTAAAACATTCACATACGTTGTAAAAAAAACGTCGTGGGGTTTGTTTACTTGGGTTTCAATTACTTATTATTGATCTTCCATGCTGGACTGGGAGTGAGAGAAAAACATAGAATGTGCCAGCTGCATTTCCTCCCGAGCATGCTGTAAAAACCAGCTAAGGGATCTGAGGGTTTCAGTATATTGTAATTTAGGCGATGGGATGACAACCTGTCACTACAGCGATACGTACAAATCTTTCTTGAATGGCTCTCAAGACTTTGTCAGACGCGGCGGAACGGCCTTTGTTTAGGTCGTTATGCTCTGCCTACCCCATTAGGGATATAGGCGTGATTATATGTATGTATGTACTATTAATTACAACTCGAAATTTATGTTAAGCTTAATCAGGGTAAGGCAGTAGAATTTATAAGTAGATGTATACGGGGTCGGCGTCCCGCAAACTGATATTGGTTCTTTGTCAACAAAATTGAACAACTATCACCAACAAATTCTGTACGGAAATTAAAAAAAAAGTTTTACATACAAACTGTCCGATCGAGGTGGTCATTTTGTATGGGAAAGCAATATATTTTTTCATCCCTTGATAGAATTTCCTGGTGAATGTTGTTCAGTATCTTTGACTGAGCAGTTTGCGGGACGCTGTCCCTTACACCCGGTAGAGCAAATGCTTGATTTCCATGTTACAGAAATTATAGTGTTTTACGCTCTTTAACAAAAAAACTGTACATTAGAACACATTTAGGTAAGACTAGCTAGCATATAATAGTTGCAAAGTCTGATAGTTCCGGTCTGAGACACGCGAACAGTTGTATGATGCGATGTCTTGTACAATCAATCATACTCGTACATTACGATATGAAATCAACCATGTATCATAGTAGTAACGGCGATATTTGCAGTTCAAGTGATATCACTAATCTGCAGTTGACTCTATAGCATAACAAGAGCGGCTAATATACTAACGTAAGCTGTATAGCACGCTACGTTGTAATATAACCAAACACTTGTGAATGTCCACTAACGAACCCTTGTTCAGTTATCAGTTAAACTGGACAAGTTTTTTTTTTATTGTTGATATAAATAGCCAGCCCTCCGAGCAGCTTTCGCAGAAGCGCTTAGTTCTTTTTCCTTATGTTTTTTTGTACATGATTTTAAAGGAATAAAACTACACGGTGACTAGATAATATTTATGATTACTAGATATTGGAATAGACTCTATTAAAATAAATAACATTATGTTAACATTAATTAACGCCAATATAGTCAAAAATCAACCTATATAATTCAGGAGATTATGTGTTATAAATATGTATAACCTATAATGGAACGTGTTAGGAAAATATATTAAGTTATTTAATTACGTATTTTAGAATGACCTTGACCTTAACATTGGTTGTTAAAGTAGCGTGCATTCTTAAGTTATTTATTTTATTTACTTTAGTAAATTCATATTTAGCGGTATGTACTCTACATACCGATACATATGCATCGAAATTATTTCGTAAGGATAACAGGAAATATAAACATTTTTCAATGTGAACTACCTTAACGCAAGTTGACTAACTTTTACCACTTTACTTAGCATTCCGAATTTGAGAACGTATTCGGCATTATTTATCAAGTCACTTTTAGTGGTAACTTTTAGTTTATTTGTTTATTTACCATAAATATGCGTTAGTTAAGCAATGACAAATTGGAAGAAAGTTATTTTATTACAAAATACTGACTTTCGTAGATAGAAAATTGATATTATTCGAGAATAATCCATCAGCTGCATACACAGGCTAAATAATTATTACAATATTGTCTTGCATATTGAGCTTACTCATTTGCGTTTGGCAGCAAATATCATATCACACGTTTATAGAAATGGATAATTTTATTCATTAATTATGTGAGCCTTTCTAAGACCTTGTTTTAGTACATTAGGAAATTTCGTTCAAGATTATTTGATACTGTTTTTTTTGGCAGTTTAGTCTATTGTGCCTAGAGACACCGATCTTTATCGATGATTAGTACGCTCGGACGGAAGCGGCGGTTTCCCGTTATTGTCAAAAGGCTAGCATATCGAAGGGAACGTGGTTGGAGAAGGAAAGTGGAGAGTTGGTGCTGCATATTCATAAGGTCACATGCTGAGTGTTGACAGACAACTTGGTATGCGAGCGACGCGCCTGCGCACTGCACGGTCGATGTCCGCTATGTACTTACGAATGAAACTGTCTATTCTATAGTACAGTAGCCCTTTTAGTAGGTGCTACACGTGATAAAAACGTTTTTTGTTTTGTTTCGTATTGGAACGGAAGAAACAGTTATTTAATAGCAGATAGATTAGGTATTTCTTCCATACTGGACTGGGAGCGAAATAAAAACATAGAATGTGCCAGCTGCATTTCCTCCTGGGCATGCTGTAAAAACCAGCTAAGGGATCTGAGGGTTTCAGTATATTGCAATTTAGGCGATGGGCTGACAACCTGTCACTACAGTAATATACGTACAAATCCATCTTGAATAACCCTCAAAACTTTGTCAGACGTGGCGGAACGACCTTTGTTTAGGTCGTTTACGCTCTGCCTACCCCATTAGGGATACAGGCGTGATTATATGTATGTAGATTAGGTATTGTCAAACGATATTTTTAGTATAGGTAGAATGTCTCTACTACTTACTTTGGCACAAACTATCAAACATATGTAATCCAATTTCTTTATTTCCATTTTATTTTATAGACAATTCCAATAGTACTTATTTGCTGTCAATGAATGATAGCGTTATTCATATTTAATTTATTACTGTTACATTAATAGTTAAACACTTGGTAAATCGATAATGTCTTTTATGTGTTGTAGATAATGTGTAAGAAAAAAAGTCGTGTATGATTTATAAAGATAATAATTTAACAAATGTATGAATCCACGATTATAATAAAAAATAATATTAATATAATATGATTAATTTAAAACAAATTTATTTTGTCGATTTTAGTTAGGGGTATGTTTAGGGATATTTTTTATCAAAGTTGTTAAATTTTACATGTAAATTAGCTGCTACATTAGCTATTAATACATACGATAACTTTAACTTTTCCCCCTATCTGTTATTTACAAAGTAAGGTCAATTTTAGTGAACCGTTTCTAGCGTATAAAATACATCAACACGTTCCATATTATTTATTTTTATAATTTGATTAGTTTTACAAGTAAATTAGCTGTAACATTACATTACTATTAAATTACTATTAACTTAAGCTTTACTTTCTATTTTTCCCTGGCTACCAGTAATTTACATCTACAATATAAGCAAAATTTTAGCAGTGTTTCTTGCATATAAAAGACATGAACGCGTTCCATACAATAACCGACGTAACTGTACAATAATCTGTTTAAGAAGAGCCCGATGGTGTAGTAGATAGGGCCGCTGCCTCCTGAGCGGGAGGTCGTGGTTCGAATCCCACCACGTACCAATGTGTTTTTCGGTTTTCGAATTTCATATGTACGTTTATTCGGCGCTTTTTCCGTGCTTCGGAAGGCACGTTAAGCCGTTGGTCCCGGTTAATATCGTTTAATACCGTAGATATTAGTCGTTAAGCCATATCAGAGGCCAGTGCTAAGCATTGGCGGCTTGAAAACTCTGACCTAATCTAGGATTGGGTCTGGTTTCCCTTCTGGGTTACGGAGGTCAGATGGCAGTCGCTCTGTGTAAAAACCAGTACCCTCGTTCAATCCCCTAGATTAGGTAGCCGACCCTGTGAGATACGGGATAAGGCTAGGGAGATTATGACTACTTTTTCACTTTACTGTAATTAATTACTTATCCAATTATAATCCCATTAAGAAAGGTACATAGTAAAGGAGTATAGGCTGGTTTCCGGAAACACTTTTCTTTTTATTATAGGGAAAGTTAATTCGCTGTGGAAATAACTTTATCACATTTTGTTCAGTATACCAGAGAGATCACATCAACATATTAATATGCATATTAAAATTTACACGTGATAGATCCGGGTCAAACAGAACTCGTTTTTAACACTCAGTGACAAACATTTTCTATGTCATGGCTTCATCTATTTCATATTCAAATTTAAAAACCACATGAGCTCATACTTCTTAGTATTCCTAAGTGGACAACTTTAATATTCAATTGACCTTTTGATTACAGCTACCGATTATTTCCTTTCATTTTGGTACTCGAATATCTTGAAAATATAAGCTACAAGCTTCCCGCCTCCCGGTTCTACCCAAGTCTAAACGAGGTTTTCCGTGTGAATGAGATTTTTCCCCGAGATAAACAGTTGGTTTCCAGACGATTAGTGAAAATGCAACAGACAGACGGACAAACAGAGTTAATTTCGTATTTATAATATTAGTAGGTATCGTTGGATACATATTTACAATTGTATGTATTTAGTTTTTATAGAGTTTCAAACCAATGTTTTTAAAGCACAAGAGAAATTGATTTTTTTTAAATACAGAACACAATAACACGATTGCTTGTCTATTTCACATAAATTACACAAGAACTTGAGTTTCGTTGTGTCTGTCGGGTTTTGTGGCGTAGCTTTTGCAGTACGTTAATTGAAGCATGCAATAGACAAATTGATGGTGGTTCTGAGCGCTAGATGTCGTAACTCCGATAGATAATAAGAGATAAGAGAACAATGAGATATAGACATGTGAGCGGGGTGAGGGTGAGGCTGAGGCTCCTGCGGGGGGAGGGGGATCAACGTGTGCTAATCGAGCGCAACGAATGTCACGGGTCGCCGCGCAAGCTGCAACACCACGGGCTCATTTCTGAAACTGGTAATAACCACATTTAGAACCAAACAAGTTTGCAGTTTGATATCCGAACTCTTGCGCATGATAAAGTCAAATAAATTTTATGTTGTATTTTCGTAGCACTTTGCTACGACACGCAATTGTGATAAAATCAGCCCCCAATACATACATACATACATCACGCCTTTATCCCATACGGGGTAGGCAGAGCGTTTAACGCCTCGTAAAAGCCCCCAATAACATTGTTAATAACAAATTGAACTTTATCACTTTAGAAGCTCTAGTATCGGAGAGTGCACACGATATGCGTGTCGCAAGCGAGACAGTTAGATAATGTTGCGAGAGCTCGTTTCCTCGTGTTACGTGCTTGCTGCGCCCGCGCACCACACGCATTTGTTTCTTATTGATAGTTAGCAAATATTACCTCAACTAATACGCCTTTTAATTAGCAAAAGAGGACAATAAGCGTACATAATGTTGTGGGAACTTGTCTTTCTGACACATTTGCATTTTTAACTATTTAATACACTCACATTACTTAACCATTGCTACATCGCACATGATATGCGATCACAAATTCAAATATTATGAGCCTAACTAGATTACAAAGTCTATCAGAACTGGTTTAACGTATCAGATAAGAATATATGCAGTTTTTAATATGTATTCTTTAGTTTCCTGAAACATAAGGTGAATTCAAGGAAAACTACTACTCTATAACATTTCTGTATAATAATAATTTCGACAGTCTAAGCCTGTGCATAAACATCAAATGCCACGCTTTATGCATCTCGATGTAGACAGAAGAACATAGAAAGAGTCGTCCTTGTGGCTTGCCCAAGCGCTGACATTTTGAATCCAGTCAAATGTCACGAGGCGCTTATTTAACCTATGGCATTTATACTTCCAAGTGACATTTGACGCTTCTCATATTTAAAAAATCAGTAGACAAATAAGTGTTTTATTTGAATACCGCTCAAGATTGTCTAGTCTAGTCAAACCAGTGTGACAACTGAATCATTAAGAAATAGGAAGCAATGATAAATTTTCGAACACTTTATGAGGAAATAGGTATATGGCATTTTATTTTTATATAAACAATATCACCCCGGAAGAACTTTCATATTTCCGGAATGATAGTAACTAGCCTTAATATCTGTTTGTTTGTTTCCGTTTAATATTAAAATATTGGTATTGTATGTGCAGCGGTGGCCGATGGGCACCGATGGCGGCGACAGGCGGATGAGACGCCCAAGAAAGACGACAGCCTGGAGTCGGAGCTATGCAAGGACAAGGACGCCGGAGAGTGGTTCCGGCTGGTGGCCGGCGAGGGCGACAACTGCCGAGACGTCATCCAGTGCACCGCCTCGGTGAGCCGCACTACACTACTCACTTTCATGTCCACATTCTACGACACATTCCTTATATAGACCACTATCGATAACAAGAATCAGGAAACCCGACAACAAAACTTGAGTACAAGATTTTATAAATTCTGCATACAAGTCAATATCCAAGCTACTGTATACGGTCTCATTTATATGTATATGCAATCAGTCGCGACTCTGATCCTGTAACCTCGTTATTACTCAACTTTGTCGCGTTACTCAACATCGGTATCTCTGATTCACTGGAGAATTTTCCTTTAGTTTCTGCTACACCCTTTTAGCTTTTCTTATAACAAGATTGAGTCAAACAAATATTATTATGATGTGAAACAATAAAAGGGTATTTAAATACATTATTTATGATTCGGGTTTGCATAAGTACAAATTGACAGGAAATAACTGTATGTTTCTTTACCGTAAGGAGTAAAATATTTATTTAATAGAAATATTATCATATGTATGATCTAAATAATATAAGATGATAATTTGTGTTATCTTGCAACAGGGTATCCAAGCTATCCGTTGCCCGGCTGGTCTGTTCTTCGACATCGAGAAGCAGACTTGTGACTGGAAGGACGCAGTCAAAAACTGCAGGATCAAGAACAAAGAGCGCAAAGTGAAGCCTCTGCTGTACACGGAAGAGCCCCTCTGCCAAGACGGCTTCCTGGCCTGCGGTGACACCAACTGTATCGAACGTGGACTCTTCTGTAACGGAGAGAAGGACTGCGCTGACGGCTCTGACGAAAACTCTTGTGGTAAGTCTACTTTCTTATTTTCTCATAAACAAACTACGCTCTGTACTGAAACTAAACTAAACACGCAACCTGAACTTGAACGTACTTTTGGAACAAGAATTGATCCGCCAAGCGTGACGAGCTGCCTGAAATACCAATCACTTGACCTAAAAAAACATCTCAATGTTATTTTGTAACAACTTTTGCTAATAGAATACATTTACCTATCCGATAAATACGCTTAAGTGCGCTTTTAGCTTCAGCTTTTATTACTTCGTAACATATGGCATTTATTTAATTGTGATGCTATTTCCTACTTCGATCTAACTGTACATACATAGTTATATGAATTTAACGGCAAATGACTTCGCATACGAGGGCTAGTCGGTATGCGGCGGCCACACCTCGGTCGCACATTCAGCCGACCAGTGCATTGCTATTCGACTTAAAATCTAAGTGAACACCCATTTGAATTCAGCTCACGCCATTGAAAATTTTCGTGACAAGAATACTTACTAAAGTGACTGCTATTTATACCTTCAACTCAGCAAATATAATTAAAAGCAGTGAAAGAACTTGAGTTTTGATTGGTACCTCAGTTGCGATTACTTTATTGAACTAATGCCTTACTATCAATCACCTAATTCCTTATGACTTAATTACTCTTACGTAAATTGCGTGACTGGGTGTAGTTGTTTTCTTCGTATGTAAAAACAAAACGTGAGTGTTGCGCAGAATCAAAAAGTGAAATCCAAACGGGTGTCAGCTGAGGCAACGATTTGATCAAGCGAAAGTACCCGTACTGGTTCCGACTCTCGCCCCGAGCCTTATGATTCTGCGCTCACGCACGCACTTATCACCATGCGCCACCCACTGTTTAATTTATCGCAATGCGCTAACAAGGATATAAATCAAATTATAAAATAGAAGTAACGTAATGGGTTTACTTTGTTAGTAAGATTAATTTATGCGCCAAGCCTAACTTTTACGTTGTTTTGTTTAGATATCGACAACGACCCGAACAGAGCTCCCCCTTGCGACCCGTCGCAATGTCAACTGCCCGACTGTTTCTGTTCGGAGGACGGCACCACCATCCCCGGTGACCTTCCCTCGCGTGATGTCCCACAGATGATCACCATCACCTTCGACGACGCCATCAACAACAACAACATCGAACTCTACAAAGAGATCTTCAATGGCAAACGCAAGAACCCCAACGGCTGCGACATCAAGGCCACTTTCTTCGTTTCCCACAAGTACACCAACTACTCGGCCGTACAGGAGACACACCGCAAAGGACATGAGATTGCTGTACACTCTATCACGTAAGTATTGAACACATCCGTATGATACAAAGCTCCTACATAACGTATGATTCCATGCAGATCTCTAATGTACGTGTTTTTGTTCATAGGCACAACGACGATGAGCGCTTCTGGAGCAATGCCACAGTTGATGACTGGGGTAAGGAAATGGCCGGTATGAGAGTCATCATTGAAAAGTACTCCAACATCACTGACAACAGCGTAGTTGGTGTCCGTGCTCCTTACCTCCGTGTCGGAGGCAACAACCAATTCACCATGATGGAAGAACAGGCTTTCCTTTACGACAGTACAATTACTGCCCCACTCTCAAACCCACCTCTATGGCCCTACACGATGTACTTCCGCATGCCTCACCGCTGCCACGGCAACCTGCAGAGCTGCCCCACTAGGAGTCATGCCGTGTGGGAGATGGTAATGAACGAACTTGACCGCCGTGAGGACCCCAGTAATGACGAGTACTTACCCGGTTGCGCCATGGTAGACTCTTGCTCCAACATTCTAACTGGTGATCAGTTCTATAACTTCCTGAACCATAACTTTGACCGTCACTACGAACAGAACCGCGCTCCGCTCGGTCTCTACTTCCACGCCGCCTGGCTCAAGAACAACCCCGAGTTCCTGGAAGCTTTCTTGTACTGGATCGATGAAGTCCTGAGCAGCCATAACGATGTATACTTCGTTACTATGACCCAAGTAATCCAATGGATCCAGAACCCACGGACAATCTCAGAGGCCAAGAACTTTGAGCCATGGAGGGAAAAGTGCGCGGTTGAGGGAAACCCCGCCTGCTGGGTGCCACATTCTTGCAAGCTGACCTCCAAGGAGGTACCCGGAGAGACCATCAACCTGCAGACGTGCCTGCGATGCCCCGTCAACTACCCCTGGCTCAACGACCCCACGGGCGACGGCCACTACTAAGCGCAGATCTCGAGCGGCACGCGCTCTATTAGTTGATATTAAATTGAGATTGTGGGATTGCACGGACAACATATTCGGAGGCATAGTACTGCATGAACTGCCAGTAGACACAAGTTATTGTAGATCGATTCTACTTTGAATATGTTTTCCGGTGGTTTCAAAGTGTACCGGGTTTTAATCCCGTCCGTAGTCTAAGTATCTACCTAACTATATGTAATATAGACTCACATAAATATTTAATAGATCTGTTTTAAACTTTGTGTGATTTCTAATGTAAGTCTGTTTGATAAATTTAAAATACAAAATACAAAAATTTACAAATTGTTTATGTTTTTAATCTTCCTGCTTTTATAGAAGGTAGTTAATTTGTATGCCTCATATTCATATATCTCGATATAATTTAAACATAGTCAAATTTATATGACATTTACAAGAAACAATGAATTATATTAATTTTATAATTTGCCATAAAATGATCTGTCATTTCATTATTTGACATATAAGGCAAGAGGTAGATAATTGTACCACACACGCTAGAACAACACACATCACGTGGTCACACGTGCAATCTTACTCATACGTGTGTTGAGAAGTAGGTAATTTGTAATTGTTGAAGAGTTTTTGTACTATTGAATGACGAACCATTGTTAACTGTTTAAGAAGTAAATGGTTTCACAATCTTACAGCAACATGGTACTCTCACGTAGCTACTACTTAACTGCCTCTAAACAACCTCAGTTAATTAAATAAATATTAACTTTGAATGCATTTTGGCATTAAAATATGTCATATCATAAATAAAATAAATATGTAATACAACATAATATAACTCGTACATATTCAATTCTAAGAAACCCTGGCATTTAGAATCCATCCAAATAGTAAATTTGAAATCTGCACTTAAATTTAAGATTTTACTGTCAGTTTGTTTAATAGATAGCGATGCAAAAATCTAAATAAATGCAGGTCCAAAATTACTGAGTGTTTACGTGTCCAACAAAAGTCATTCCCCCTGCGAGGTTTTATACACACATGCAAATATCTTATCCCAACAAAACCAAACGGTTGAGAAATTTATGTATGCAAACAAAAAGAACCAAATCTCTTGGCAAGGGTATTGACCACTAAGCGTTAGGTTCCGATCAGGATATTTTTTATATATATCACGTAGTAGGTATGTAAGTATGTACCGCATACTTGCCTTATAAAGTAAGCTTACGTCAACTCTACCAAGGAATATAAAAAATGGGTACATTTTATTATAAATGCGTAAGTCTTTATCTGTTACTTTATGTTACGTTTTTTGAAGAAAATGGCTTGTTTTTTTTTCTAGTGAATGTAGGTACATAATTTAATTATCCTATAATCACTACCAACAATTAAGTCCCCGAGAAAATATTTCAGATAATTTTTAAATAAAGTATTGAAAACAGTAGTTCAGAAAAGTAATTATAAAGTAGGATGTAGTAAATTTTATTCATCGTTTTGGCATTGGCAATCCATCAACCTCCAGGTGAGACAATAGACGCGTCGTGAGCGGCGGGCGGCGGCGCGGGCGCACCGACACGCTATTCACCACCCTGCCTGGCTGTGGGCGGCTGTTGCACATCATCAGCACCACCTTCAACCGTCCACAATCCACAGCAACGCCACACCAACAAAAACTTTCCAATATTGTTTTGCAACTCACGCATGTAAATTCAAGGAAAGAATAAGGACAATGAAAACAATTGTATTGTTAGCGTCAAGTTAACAAAATAAATAGAGAGTTGGTGTTGCGTTCGGCGTAGATATTAGGCGTGGTGCAAAGAAGCGCAATGCAGCCTGCGATAGTGAAAGCAGTGAAAGTCATCTCCATGGTTTAGTTGTCGCCACGGCATTCTTTGTACTCTATTAAAATGTCATTTCCATTACCGATGCACAATTTGCTGAGTTAACCACGGTGCAAACCTATTACTGATGGTATCCACCCCATTATAAAATAACTAGTAATAATTCTGGATTCTTCCATGCTGGACTGGCCAGAGAAAAACATAGAATGTGCCAGCTGCATTTCCTCCCGGGCATGCTGTAAAAATCAGCTAAGGGATCCGAGGGTTTCAGTATATTGCTAATTAGGCAATGGGCTGATAACCTATCAATACAGCAATATACCTAAAAATATATCTTGAATAACCCTCAATATTTTGTAAGACGAGGCGCAACGACCTTTGTTTAGGTCGCTTACTCTCTGCCTACCTCATTAGGGATAAATTCGTGATTATATGTATGTATTTATAAAATAATGTAGCAATATATCTATAAGATCAGCTTCAATTAAAGGGTAAAATGTTGAAATTATGATCTGTGAACTCTAAATGTTAATTTGAACACAACATTCGTGAGCATGCACATACCAATCTCGTTAAGCTATATGTAAGCAGTAGGTATCTTCGCGACAAATATAATCATACTGAGTCGAGTACAATACCTACCATATACATATATTTTATTATTGTACTATATACTCAACTACTACTATTTAATTTAACATATTATTCAGTTTACTGTTAAGTTACACACATACATATAATCACGCCTCGATCCCTAATGGGGTAGGCAGAGCGTAAACGACCTAAACGAAGGTCGCTCCGCCACGACTGACAAAGTTTTGAGGGATGTTTAAGATAGATTTGTATCTATATTGCTGTATGTTAAGTACTTAATAATAACGTATTTAGATTGCAAATTTTCAGAAAGGCAATGTCACGGTGCGAGGTCAAGTGTGACTGTTAACTAAGCGTTTTTCCTGTATCACTATAATAAATACTTGATCAAGGAAAATAACCAGAAGGGGCACCACGCAAGATAATTTTAAGCAAGTATAAGCTTTTTTATCCTTTCGCAAGCCTTTCGGTGAAACAAACAACATGACTTTTTTATGGACGAACCTCGTTCCATTAATAAATTGATGACAACGTCTTGCCACTGGTGAGGTTATCTTCGAAAAAATTAAACCAGAGTGGGTACAAAAGTTGTGCAAGAGACTAAATATTACGTTAAAATATCTCATTAATCAAATCACCCGTAAAAAAATATATATCTAGAAATCAATCACTACTACGTTCAAGTAACCGGCCTTCGAACATAATAAGACGCACAATTATATGTTTACCGCGGTTTTGTTGTACAGGGACTATGACGCAGCGTATAGTAAGTAGTAGGTATAGGTATTGTACTGTAGATACAATAGTTATAAGTATGTGTATTGTCGCGAGTGAAAGGAAATATCTTGAAGGATCCTTGACTCGCGCGCGCCTACTCGTCGCGCCGGGCCCCGGGGCCGCGCCGTGCGCCGCGCGCCTGCGCCTGCGCCGCCGCGGGTCGAGCTGCGCCCGCGCGCGCGTGCATCAGGAAAGCTCTTAACTCATTTGACTTTAAACAATATACCTCTGAATATATTGCCTAACAATAGATTGATTTAGTAACAGATAGCTGTAGCAGTGTGGTAGGTTATTCATTGTGTTGTATATTGAGAAACGAACTGTTAGGCATAATATTGTTTAACAATTGCAGAACTGTGAACGCTGAAATAAAACGAAGCCCAATCTGAAAAATATATGTACATCACGTTAAGAAATCCTGATTCACTTGTAGGTCTTTCCCCACGACCTAAAAATGTACAAAGCTGAAGGCCGGGTCACACGAAACACCTCATTGCATTGTGACAAAATATGAATACCCGTCCAACGAGCAAGACCACAAGTGGGTCTAGTATGTAGGTTAAATATGCACGTAACAACTGCATATCGGTGAGCAATCGACGTTAAAATGTTAAATCATTGAAAGGTTTCACAATAAACGCATCTCGAAAGCGCAGATGCCTAGTGCCGCCTATTCAAGCGCAAACCAACTGGCGCATGAAATATAGGTAATACGCATGCGACTCACATCAAGTAATATTTTTTCTTAGTTTTAGAGGTATTCCTACTTAGAACAAGAAACAGAAATTCAAAATATATAAACAATAATTTGTAGAAATCGTGAGTCACGCTAATGTCCTTTACGCCGACATGCTACGAGTGGCTACGAACGCTATTACAAAGAAAAGACATCAACGCGTTCAAACATACAAGGCAGGTGTCACACACACAGTAGTGGAAACTTCTTATTTGTATGCCTCTCGCGACGAAAAACGTTCAGTAATAAAACGAGTTTCCAATAAACATGTTGGAATAATAGAAAACAAATTTAAAACACGCTATTTACTTTACACACCGTTAATCGAAAAGTTAAAAGGTCATACTTTTTTTTCTCTATATAGCGATATCACGTGCAGAAAAGAATAAATAAAATATTGAATCATCTATAGACGGCTACAAAGCACAGCTAATAAAACTGAACCTACCCGAACCTGATGTAAGTTTCTATATGAAAGACGTCCACCTAGTGGGTGTCCAGGGGTCACCGCGGATCCAGTGAGAGGTCGCAGCCACCGTTACATAACCCGAGCACCCGGATACAGCCACAAGGCCACCCATCCATCCTATTTACATTTTATGCAGCTACCTTACATTTAATAAGTTTATTCGTACTTACTTATCTTATAAATTGGTACATACCTACATAATTTATTCTAAGGAATTAGAAACGGGCCGGTTTGTGTTTTTCAAATGTGGTACCGAGAAATAAAACTGGTCCTTCGAAGGTCTCTCATAATTTTTGCAAGTTTTAAACGTGGACATTTTCATATGGATTATGAATACCTAATATTAACGTTTAGAGAGTTTTAAAACTTTACCGACCAAAATGCGATGCGAATAATTCGACAAGATCTCTAATATAATTAAACAAAATTAAATATTGTCAAATCTCTACATTATGTATTACTTTATTGTATTTAAAGTATGTTGTACTCGTATTACGAGTATATTGTTTAAAAAAAGAATGTACCGAAGTTTGTTAATAATTTAAATCAAGATGGTTAGCATGTATTTTTTTACATACATACAATCACGCCTATATCCCTAATGGGGTAGGCAGAGCTTAAACGACCCAAACAAAGGTCGTTCCGCCACGTGTGACAAAGTTTTGAGGGTTATTTAAGGTAGATTTGTACATTGCTGTAGTGACAGGTTGTCAGCCCATCGCCTAAATTACAATATACTGAAACCCTCGGTTCCCTTAGCTGGCTTTTACAGCATGCCCGGGAGGAAATTTAGCTGGCACATTATATGATTTTCTCTCGCTCCCAGGCCAGCATGGAAGAAAAAAAGTAAAAAGTATTTTTTTTAACAAGTCTTAAATATCATCAAATCAAGACGAGTTCTGCCTTATTGTTGAAGCTACTATTCGAGATTCGCTTTCGATGATGGGCCTGTTTATTATAATTTATGTCAATGTCAAAGGTAGAGCGGCTCGACTTTATAGTACTACGATAGTACCACCCATAATTATTATGAAAACCCGCATTTCTTGACACGGCTTAAGTAGTCTGGTCAGTGTATCAACGATTCTATTCAAAGATCAAGAGATAAAATGTCAACAAAAGGTTAAGGTCACATAACGCTAGAGAGATCGAAGAATTAAAATAGAACAAGAAAATTTGCATGGAAATTCTCTACTTGACAACCGGGAAACTAGGCACCACCGCATTTAATAATTAAATTGAATGCAAATATTATTTTGTATATAAAATGAGGCAAACATTCGTGTATTTTACTTGGCAACATGTCATTATGTTGCATCTCATTTAATTTATTATTAGAGCAGCTACATCGGTATTTTGAAATAGAATTTAGCTAATCAAATAGTTGATATATTAATGTTACAAAATACCTACGCGCCAGAACTGGTGTCGTGTGGAGTCTGTGAAAATGTTAATGTATACAGAGGTCACCGTATCGTGGCTTTTGATTTCATCGGCTGAGGATACTCGTCTCCAAGGCCAATCAAATTAAAGAACAGAATTGTTTCTTTAAAAATCGCTATTATTTTTTAAATAATTCTCTTCTAACAGTATATTTTGGCCCCAGCCTATTTAAAGAAAAGTGTCAAAATTTTACATACATACATATAATCACGCCTTTATACCCAATGGGGCAGGCAGAGCGTTATCAACTTACACAAAGGTCGTTCTGCCATGTCAACATTTTAACATTCGAAAAAAAAGGCTTTAAGATCATGGATCCTCTTTCTTCAAGATGTCTGATCTAGTGGTCTGAGCCAGGTCATACAAACGGAGGTCGTGGTTGATTCTATTCCCACGAAGGATACAGTGGGAATATACCTAAGATTGAATAGCAATTGATTTATCAGGTTATTTGTTAACAAGTTACATGAGAGAAGATATGATAAACCTGCGACAACCAACCAAACTAGGAATAACACAGATAAACACTGTGTTTTTACCCCCGGTGGGAGTCAAACCCACGACCTCTGTGTCAAGAGCCCAAGGCAAACACATCAGGCAGTTATAATCTGATCATTATGCTACTTTAACACAGTGCATAACTTTAAAATTCCGTAACGAAATTCATGGCACTTATTAAAATATGGAAAATGCATCGATGCTTCTATATTAATACTCTTCTGCGCTATAGTCTTTCCACTATATCTATGATGATTAGTGACAGCTCATACAAGTTTTATGCAAAAAATTACATTTTATATGACCTATCAGCAATATTATCACATCTTCATCATAATAGTGAAAAGATATTAAGGTACCTACTGTAATCTGATGTGACCATTCACACGTAGCATATAAATATCGGCTTGTAGTTTTTTTTATTATTTTAGTAGGTGTAATAGGGATTTACGAATTTGTTACGAAAGCACTTTCATTCTAATATTGAACAGAATATTATATTCTTCAACGCGATGGGATGTTATAAATTTTAATTGTTTTAATCGTTTCATGTCTAACCATTATGAAGTGGGAAAAGTTTGCAATAAATAAGTTATGTACAATGATGTAATAAACGTCGATAAAAAATAATAGAAGTATAATAACAAAATGAACAATATACTTATATTTGATCTGCAGATGTGAAGAAACTAGATATTATTATTATGAAGTTTAGTTCAGATAGATCTACCGAACGGCATTTTATAAAACTGACAGATAATTGGTGTGCATGAATAAAAAACATGTCATTTAATTTTAACTGTTTAGTGCATAGAAACATTATTTTTTGGAAAATTTAGTGTAGAGCCTAGACTGTTGTAAATTTTGTTGATACTATAAAATAAGAGTGGATTTTTTTTAGCATCATCGAACCTATGACCCACGCGAAAGAAGAAGGAGACATCAAACAGCCTTAGACCCTAACATTTTTTAAACTGACGCTCATAATATTCAAATGGAGTCTGCTACTAAATTCTTGAACAAAATATAGAGTTATATGTATAAGTATTTTGTTTTATTTAACATACATACATATATTCACGCTTTTATCCCTAATGGGGTAGGCAGAGCGAAAACTACCTAAACAAAGGTCGTTTCGCCACGTCTGACAAAGTTATTGAGGATTATTTAAGATAAATTTGTAGGTATATTGCTGTAGTAGCAGGTTGTCAGCTTATCGCCTAAATTGTAATATACATAAACCCTCGGATCCCTTAGCTGGAGGAAATGCAGATGACATATTCTATATTTTTCTCTTCCTCCTAGTCTAGCGTGGATGATGTTTTATTTAAATCATGTTAAAATTAAATGTCCGTGAATAAAAACTTCTAAGAGCTTTTCCTGTTTTCTAGAAATTCTATTTGCATTTCTTGCAAAAGTGAGAGATTAGCATACGTCGTGCAATTACCTGATGATGATGACGCTTTTGATGGATTAATTAATTCGAAAAGAAAGTGTCAGTGATTAGGGTGGTAATTGTAAATGATAATTGTTCATTGTTCCTGTGCTCGTCATTTGCGGTCAGGCCGGGGTTATTAAAGGCCTGGTGTCGGGTGTTTATGGCTTATATCTGAATCGCGCGCAGGTCGCCGAGCACGGGTGGTGTCTGAGTCTGCGGCGTGTGCGGCTCGTCTGGTTATATAAATAGGTGAAGAGGGGCAGCGGAGACCTCTTGCACTTTCTTGGCGGCGCGCGACACAGAGCCAGTCCTCGCCGAGCGCCATGGCTCGACACGCGTACTTGTGGCTCGGAGTGCTGGTGCTAGTCTACTCCAGTACCAGTAAGTACATTTTTTTATTCATAATATCTTACGTTATCATTGTAATTGTACCGGTGTATGTAAATAAATGCAGAAAATATTTGCCAATTTTGGTTGCGCAATTCCAAGAAATAATTCAAAAGTTGTTGTATTTTTTATACTTATTAACTTTTTATATCATTTTATAACAATTCGATTTCATTATTGTATCGCTTTCTAATTTTTTATTGACTTTAAAAATTATTAAATTATCCTTTCGATATTTTATGTTTATAATAATGATTAATTCGAATTAATTTTCGACTAAGCTCTTCATGCCGTCAAATGTTAAGTGCCTAGTTAGGTATAGTTTCCTTTGTCCATCTAGAGTAATATACTTCAAGTACCTACGTGGCTGGTTTCTTGTTTTGACCTCGATTTCTTTTCAACGTTACAACTTTCAATGCCGACTCGGACCGAGCTGCAACTGCAGGGGCATAGCTTACTCAAAACAAGCTTGTTCAATTTCGCTGTGACAAAACTTCTGTTTGCGTGATTTATTGGACATTCTAATCCATTGGGGCTTGTTTTGTAACAAATGTAATTAGCCAAGGCAAAATATAAGCCACGTACAAGTAATGCGCGGAACGGCATTCAACGGCGCAATGAAACGGTACTACATTCCTTTACCGGCGATGTTGTAATCGTTGCTTACGCTGGGCTGCGTTACTTAATGAGCACGTTAAGCCTCTATGTAAAGCGCTTTGTTACTTAAGAACAATTTTCTGCTACCGATTCGAAAACACGCAATAAATTATTTTTGTCATTTCATTTCATTCAGTCGAGAAGTTTCTGGTCTTAGTAGATTAGTTTTTGGCAAACACGGGTCAAAATTGCTAGGATTTAAAATTGGTTAGTGTAATTGAGAAACTGACGTTGTTTGTTTGTTTGCAGTAAGTGGACAAGAGGACGATGGTGGCGACGAGGTGAACCCAGAGCAGCTGTGCGAGGGGCGGCCGGCCGACGAGTACTTCCGGCTCTCCGTCGACGGTGACTGCCGCGATGTCGTCAGGTCAGTCCCGCCATAGAACACATTCACTCTCGAAAGCCAGTTGCCACTTCCACTGCCCATTTAGCTGAATGTCTTGATTTTATTTAACTACAATATATACAAAGATGGAGCATGGAATAAGCAATAAGATACAAGATTTCTTGGACAGATAAGCACAGTTAAATGTTCAGTATCATCAACAATGCAAAGAGTAAATTGTTAGGCTTTTGAGTATTTATAACAAAAATAATGTGTTTTGAAAGCTAATGCCCTTCTAACAAAATTTTCGAGTTCAATATGCGCCGGCGAAGTTGAAGCCTGTGAACGGAACGTTCGCGATACGCGCCGAGAATACCAGTCGTGACCCACACGACTTGACTCTTAACTTAGACTAGGCAAAAAACATTACAACTTGAATTCTGACAAACAGATAGACGCTGACTCATAAATCCTCTAGCGCACCTACCATTCTCTTAGTTGTCTACAAGTTTATCCATTCTAAACAAGTAAGTGAGCAAATGTTTGCACAACAGAATCAGGAGTTTTGTTTATGCTGAGGTCAAACAACTTACACAAATAGCTATAACTACTTTACTTACTCTATAGTTTCAGTAGTATTCCACTGCAGTAAATTTCCTGTCTGGTAAATGTATTCAGCTAATGGTTCATAAGATCCTGTCATCGAGTAGTAAAGGTATCACGATCTTCTGTTGTTGCACTATGGCGCATGGCAGCTATTTCGCGAGCTAAGTTTGTTGCTGTGTACGCAGGTGCGACAAGGGTGGAGAGAACGGCGTGACCAGGCTCGCCTCAGTGCGGTGCCCCGGTGGACTCGCCTTCGATATCGACCGACAAACCTGTGATTGGAAAACAAATGTTAAGAATTGCGATAAATTAGAAAGTAAGTTTCGCCTCCGGAGGGAGTGGCCGTGCGGAGGGCTAGGCTTCCGGTATATAAGCCGGTTCGACCTCGGAAAAACACGAATCTCGTCAAAGCCTTCCGGATGTCCACTTCCTACCGATTACACTTAATTTAATATGTAATTTCTTATCGATGCAGGTGCACTAGGTCAGGTCTTAAACAGATCACTTGCCCGTCTGGACTGGCTTTCGATCTCGATAAACAAACCTGCGACTGGAAGGGTAAAGTGACCAACTGTGACAAACTGGAGAGTAAGTCAGATACAAAAGTAATTCGCGAGTAGCGAGCAACCGAGCTTGGGTGAGAGGGGCGCGTCGCACCGCACTTGTAGTTTAGGAGTTTTGCATGAGGCCAGCCGGAGCGCTGCAGCCACCATGGGGCCACTCGGCCACTTAGTCATTCGGCCGCCGGCACTGGACCGCGCGACGGCATTAACATTCTTCATTTTGTGTACACAGAAGATCCGATCAATTATGCTACTCATTTGCACTCTGCCGCTTACTGATACGTTGATATCTCAAAAGCAGAGCAAACTTGTAAATATTTATGAAATGATGAAGTAATGTTGATGTCGAATCTTTTGGTCTCAAATCTAATAAGTATAAAGTCGCATTTGTAAAAAAAAAAATTACTACATAATTGAAAATATAGTACCTACCTACGGTCCTTTGCACACGGCCATTTATATATTGTACACAAACACCACACAATTTTTCTTTTCCTGAATACTTATACTTATCACAACGCTTTTATGCTTTGTGACCATACTAACAAATTTCTATAATTAGCACCTAAACACTAACCACCTTTTTTGGGTCTACTGGTAAACATTAATTATATAATAACAATATTATAAAAAGATAATTCACGTACCTTGTATTATACAAAATGCTTTGTAATATGCCATAAAACTTAGCTTATTTATAGAACAATAATAACAATTATGTTTTTCTTTTAAAAACAATGAAATCTATCATTCAACTTTTTATCTTAATATTTACACGTGCATATATATAAAAAATTCATTTCCTTATTTAATATCATATATAAATTATTTCATTGTTTTTAAAAATCCATGTTCATAAAGATTATTTATCTACTAAGATTTTTCCAAAAAACACCATATATCAAATATCCATCGTCGTATCGTCTTAAAATTCCTACTCACTTGGAACACCTTTCTCTATATATTAACTAATTGTTATCAAAATCACCCCTTATCCAAATAAATATTTATTACTTTTAATTTTACTGTGTGAATCATTCTGTCATGCTTTGCCAAGTTTCTGTTTCTTTCTTCTCTCTATCTTTTCCTTGTTTGAACCCTATAATGTTACACTTTCACCTTGAAAATCACACAACCGAAGCCAGTTCGAAACAAGACCTGCAAAGAATAAAAGGCACCTGCCTGAAGTTAGGGTGAGATCGTCAATACGTGTAATTCTAACCATTCATTAAATTTTCAGAGCCCCGCAAGATATTACCTATCCTAAAGACAGACGAGCCTATTTGTCCTGAAGGAAAATTGGCTTGTGGTAGCGGAGACTGTATCGAGAAAGAACTTTTCTGTAACGGCAAACCTGACTGCAAGGATGAATCTGACGAAAACGCTTGCAGTAAGTTTTTAACTTCTCACTTCAATCGATAAAAAATGTGCATATTACCTTACTAACATACAATACTTTTTTCACAGCTGTCGACGTGGATCCTAACAGAGCACCAGACTGTGACCCCAACCAGTGTACACTTCCTGACTGCTTCTGCTCTGCTGACGGTACCCGTATTCCTGGCGGCATTGAACCAAGCCAAGTACCTCAAATGATCACTATTACCTTCAACGGTGCCGTGAATGTTGACAACATTGACTTGTACGAACAAATTTTCAACGGTAACCGGCACAATCCCAACGGTTGCCAAGTTCGTGCAACATTTTTCGTATCTCACAAGTACACCAACTACGCAGCCGTTCAGGAACTACACCGTAAAGGTCACGAGATTGCTGTGTTCTCCATCACTCACAAGGATGATCCTAACTACTGGTCCAGTGGCACCTACGACGACTGGTTAGCTGAGATGGCTGGCGGTCGTCTTATTGTCGAACGTTTTGCAAATATTACCGATGCCTCAATCATTGGTGTCCGAGCTCCTTACCTCCGCGTAGGTGGTAACAAACAATTTGAAATGATGGCCGACCAATACTTCGTTTACGATGCATCCATCACAGCTCCTCTTGGTCGTGTACCAATCTGGCCTTACACTCTTTACTTTAGGATGCCCCACAAGTGCAACGGTAATGCTCACAACTGCCCATCCAGAAGCCACCCAGTTTGGGAAATGGTCATGAACGAGTTGGACAGGAGAGACGACCCTACCTTTGACGAGTCTCTGCCTGGTTGTCACGTTGTTGATTCTTGCTCCAACATCCAGACTGGTGAACAGTTCGCGCGTCTTCTTCGTCACAACTTCAACCGTCACTACACAACCAACCGCGCTCCCCTAGGTCTACACTTCCATGCCTCTTGGCTTAAATCAAAGAAAGAATTCAGAGACGAGCTCATCAAGTTCATCGAAGAGATGGCTGAAAAGAACGACGTTTACTTCACCTCCTTAATTCAAGTTATCCAGTGGATGCAAAACCCTACCGAGCTGTCAGCACTCCGAGACTTCCAAGAATGGAAACAAGAGAAGTGCGACGTTAAGGGACAACCCTTCTGTTCCCTGCCTAATGCCTGTCCCTTGACAACAAGGGAGTTGCCTGGAGAGACACTTCGTCTATTCACTTGCATGGAATGCCCCAACAACTACCCCTGGATTTTAGATCCTACGGGAGAAGGTTTCAATGTTAAGAAGTGATCTCTTTAAGTTAAATTTAAAAGACTGTAAGTAAACATGTAAATAATACTCAGTAATATACAAACAGTAATGTATTGATGAGAATCAATTACTTAAAACAAAACATCAACTTGTGAGTAAATTTTGAAAAAAGCTTTTCTTAATATTGTGAACTGATCTACTATGAGTTGATGTTTTCGGAGCAAGTGAGTCACGCAACTGCCTTTTTATATCTACTGCAAATATAGATTTGTAGTTCCGTTAAGTAATTTAGGATAAAAGTTATGAACAACAAATAAAAATAAGAATAATTGGAATTGACTGTGATTTTATTTATATTTTACTTTTTTTATGAGAGCAAAATGCAAAACCCAAAACTAATATCCTATTACCTACATTTCACTCAAGTGAATTCCTCCATCATTTTCTACTGAACGTGTAAACAACTTTCGAATGAGGATCTGTAGAGCCCTGACACCATACAGTACAGTCTTCTACTTAGCGAGTGGATTCTCAAGTCAATCAACGACCCGATGAAACCTGGTGTCAGAGGTTTCAAGCCGCCTAGTAGCAAAGGCCACAATACAGTGCGGAATCAGTTCACTACTATTTCCAATCTAAATCTATAACTGGCTCCGTGTTCTAGCAGTCTAAGCCATGGGCTCACGACCCGGTTGTTTCTAGTTTGGTTAGGACATTGCATGCTAATCACCTGATTGTCCGAAAAGTAAGATGATCCATGCTGTCGGCTGGGCATGTAAATAATCGGTCCTGATCCTTCTCTCTGGTCCTGTCAGTCAATCTGTCCCATCAGAATAAGAGATTGAAGGAATAGAGTGCACTTTTGTACAACACTTGGGCACTAAAAACTAGTCCTGCGCAGTTGGCCTATCTCTGAGAGATTGGCCGCCGTCACCGAAAATCGGTGGGAGGACTATTATTATATTATTATTTCCAATTTCGCACTTATTTAGAAAATTTGAGAATAAATAAATCGGTCAAGCGCCAGTCCGACTCGCGCGCGTAGGTTTTTGTACCATTATCTATACAACATACATACATATCATCACGGTTTTATCCCTAATGTGGTAGGCAAAACATCAACGACCTAAACGAATGTCCTTGCGCCACGACTGACAAGTATTAGAAGGTTATTTCAGATAGATCTGCGTATTGCCAAAGAAAATATAAAATTAGCTATCGCTAGTATTGCTGTAGTGAAAGGTTGTCAGCCCATCGCCTTCTTCTTCTGTGGAGTAGGTATCGGAGTCCTTCGACCCGATAAACCCTGGTGTCACAGTTTTTAAACCGCCTAGTAGCACAACTATCAGGCCTCTGACATGGTTTTAAGTAACGACCACTATCAAAGACAGCGACCGGGACCGACGGCTTAACGTGCCCTCCGAAGCACGAAATGTTTTTCTTTTCGGACAATCAGGTGATTCAGCCTGCAATGTCCAAACTGGGGAAAAATTCACAAAGTGATAAATTCTCAAATATCAACTTTGTGTTTCCCCCCTGGGAATCGAACCCAGGACCTCCGGATCGGGAGTCCATGGCACTAGCCACTAGACCATGGAGGCAGTTAGAAGAAGAACCCCATCGCCTAAATTACAATACACTGAAACCCTCAAATCACTTAGCTGGTTTTTACAGCATGCCCAGGAAGAGGTGCGGCTGGCACATTCTATATTTTTCTATCGCTCCCCGTCCAGCATGGAACAGAACATCTATATTATACCTCAACGGCAAAAAACCACGTTTGCTCTTTGGGAGCCCCCTTAAATATTCATTTAGTAACTCTGTTCTTAGTGTTTGTTAAATATGTTACAGCGCTCGGCAACAGAAATACTTTCAACTGTCTAGCTATCACGGTTCATGGTGAGATACTGGTGGCATGATGACAGACGGACGGACAGCCAAGTCTCAGTAATAGGGTCCCGAAAACCCGGAACCCTCAATAGCTACTCTTTAGTAGAACGCTTTTAATGAGTAAAGGTACTATACATACTTAAGACTATACCCCATTCGTTTTTAAGAGATAATTCTCGCCGTACAAAATCGACGTTTTAGAATGTCGGGAATTATTTCTTAAAAACGAATGAAGTATAGACAGCTATCACAATACCTAGTTAAAAGATAAACAATTCCTAAGAAAATTAAACTCAGTGTTTCAGAAGCACTTAAACAAGAAGGCCCTCAACAAGCCCTATAAACAATGAAAAAGGAAAGACAAAACGAGATTAAGGGTTTAGAAATAGTAATCGGAATTAAATCAACTGCTCTGCTTGCATAACGTGCACTTCGAAACACGGACTGTGGAAGGTTAGTTGATAGTCAATGATTGAAGCTCGAACGTACTATATTTTTGGAAAGTTAGACAAAATAATCAATAGTTGTATCGCATTATTAACTGCATAACAAAACAAAGTAATTGTAATATTAACCGGGAACCGTGGGTTACCTACCGGGTGTTAGTGTGTACTCTTTACAATTTTATAAAATCGAAATACAAAGTGTAATACAAAAGTTCTTTCTTGATTTGCAAATCCTAATGCCTGACATGCCTGATCACAAATCAAAGAAATCCACATCCGGTGACTGTCAGAATGTTACACTGTGATATTCACAGAAGAGTAAAAGCTAGCGCTCCCGACTTCTCAAATCAGTGGTGATATTACACTTACTTTTGACACCCGCCATTCTGCCCCAAGCCTGCCACTGCCTATGGCATAAACTTATAATATAGTGGGCCTATGGCCACTGCCAACCATCCCTCGCAAACGCGAGTACAGACAGAAAGAAAAACACCTGTAGCGTTATCTATATTCTCACTTTTGCTACTATCATCACAAGTTTATAAGGAATAAAAATAGATGGCATTACATACGATTTTTTTACTACTGATTTGGCTGTATGGGCTGTGTTGTGTGCCTCTCCTGTAAAGGAAAATATAACAAAAAAAAGGTAGTGTCAGTAAAAGCATGTGTCAGCCGGTGGGTGGCTGAAAAATGTTGCCAACTGTGCCTATTTCGAGGCAGTTAACTAGAAGCAAAATGCAGAAGTTACATTCTTTTCATGTATGTTATTAATTACAGTAATGAAATCAAACTCGATAATTCATCCTAATTCTTGAAGTATGTCATACTTAATACTATGGCTATATATAACAAATTAACTACGTAATAAATTCCTATAAAAATATTGTATTAGTTTCTGTTCTGACGACGATGAAAATTATTTAATATTTTTTGGTTATTGGACGCAGCAACATTAAGTAGGCCGCGTCAACAACAATACGCTGATTTTTTTACCTTTTGCAGCCTTTTATAATATTATTTCGTTTCAGCGGCTCTTATTGAATAATTTATTTATTTTATTAGGAATAGGAATATACACTAAAATGTCCTCACAATTTATAGACAAGTTTAAGCAACTGGATGCGTACGCTAAAACTTTAGAAGACTTTAGAATAAAGACTGCTACCGGAGCAGCAGGTAAGTTATAGGTGTTATTCGCTATTTTAGCTTACAGCTTACTATATAAACCTCCGTAAATTTATTTTATTAATACTTCTATATGTTTTTATTTCAGTGACTGTTGGTGGCGCTCTGATCATGCTTCTGTTATTTCTTTCTGAACTGAGCACATACATGTCTCCCAACATCTCAGAAGAACTGTTCGTGGACACGTCAAGGGGACATAAGCTACGTATTAATGTGGATATTATCGTACCATCTATTTCTTGCAACTGTATGTAAAGAGGGGATCCTTTTAATAACTGAAACAATAATATCTTGCAAATGATTCAAAGTTACAATACTAAACCCTTTTATTGTTTCTAGATCTAGTATTAGATGCTATGGATTCATCAGGGGAGCAGCATCTACAAATGGAGCACAATATTCATAAAAGAAGACTAGATTTAAGTGGAAACCCCATTGAAGAAGCAAAGAGAGAAATCATTGCAACTTCCACTAAAGAACAAGTAGGCAGATTTATTTATTCACATTAGAGACAAATGTATGTGGTTGATAATATTATTATACCCACTGTGACAACATACACTAGTGATTTAGACTAAACCTAGCTTCTTTGTGAATATTTTTTACAGGATAAGCAGAATAACACTGGAATAGCCACAATAACTTGTGGGAGCTGTTATGGGGCAGCATTGAATGCATCTCAGTAAGTGGAGTTTAGTGCACTGCACTGTATTACTATTCCTATTACACACATACATACACTCACGCCTTTATCCCTAATGGGGTAGGCAGTTTGTAAAGAACCTAAACAAAGGTTGTACCACTACGTCTGTCAAAGTTTTGGGGGTAATTTAAGATAGATTTGTAGGTATATTGCGGTTATCAGCCCATCACATCATCTTATATTGTGATTGAATAAATAAATAAATCACCTAAATTGCAATATACAGAAACCCTCGGATCCATTAGCTGGTTTTTTCAGCATACCCGGAGGAAATGCAGCTGGCACATTCTATGGTTTTCTCCTGCTCCCAGTCCAGCATGGAAGAAATATTAAACTTCCTATTACAGTATTTGATTAATACAAATAAAAATACAAGGATAACTTTTTGACAACATGGAATTAAAAATGCAACCATTTGCAAAATGTTATAATCTAAAGTTGAAATAGAGAAAGTAAAAACTAAGGTAAAAAATTGCAATATGTTTAAATCTTGATCTTTTAACATACATACATACATATAATCACGCCTTTATCCCAAACTGGGTAGGCAGAGCGTAAACAACCCAAACAAAGGTCATTCCGCCACGTCTGACAAAGATTTGAGGGTTATTTAAGAAAGATTTGTAAGTATATTGCTGTAGTGACAGGTTGTCAGCCCATCGCCGAAATTACAATATACTGAATCCCTCGGATCCCTTAGCTGGTTTTTACAGCATGCCTGGGAGGAAATGCAGCTGGCACATTCTATGTTTTTCTCTTGCTCTCAGGCAAGCATGGCAGCTTTTAAAATACCTTTAGTAACTCATATCCATGATGTAAACCTCCAAAAAACGTATGACATAAATCTTTGTTTCTCTCCCAGTACAATTGAGGGTGTATTTTTGAATCACTCGAACTCCAATGCGCATACGAAAGAGTAACTTTTGCATGCGATTTCCATACTATTTGGCATGCAAATGTCAATCTTTTGTAGGCAAATTCAATTCTAAGCGATTCAAAAATACGGCTCCTGGGCATTATATTATACCTATTAGTTTTCAATTATATTTTCCTTATCAATTGGATTTTGTTGCAGATGTTGTAACACTTGTGATGAAGTAAAAGAAGCATACAGACTTAGAAGATGGGCTATGCCTGATTTATCTACCATAGAGCAGTGTAAAGATGATGAGACAGCAGAGAAACAAAGCCAAGCACTCAAGGAGGGCTGCCAAATTTATGGGTATATGGAAGTTAATAGGGTAAGATCTTTCTCACATACAGCCCAATATTGTCATTCTTAGATTCTTATTCAGTGTGTTTAAATCTAAAAATATGTAGATGATTTTGTATAATCAACTGAACCATGTTTTTATTGAGATAAGAAAGATGCCTACTCACATTTTATTTATTGACTTTGATAGTGCCAAATTATGTCTAAACAAATTGAACAACAATTAATAGTTACAATTTGTGTAATTTTTTTTTTGTAATAATTAGCTTTACATTATTTTTCATATCTTAGGCTATATGTGTATATTTATGAACTCAATAGATAAGCAACTGTTGCAATGGATGTGGTTACAACAGCTAAAATATAAGTAATTTTGATCCACAGGTTGGAGGAAGTTTTCACATTGCTCCTGGCAAAAGTTTTACTATCAACCATGTACACGTCCATGATGTTCAACCATTCTCCTCATCTGTCTTTAACACAACCCACATTATTAAACACCTATCATTTGGATCGGACATTGATGGTGCCAATACTGCACCTTTAGATGGAGTTGTAGGTACAGCTAAGGAAGGTAAGTAAATTGATTAGATTAACTAAGCTATGTATGTATTTTCAATTTGAAAAACAGCATAGAACTGTAACATAATATACATTTAATGCAGAAGATAAGTTTAAAATTACAACAGGTTCACATGACACTAACACCAGAAAAGTCAATTTTGTTTTCAACAGCGGATTCCAGTACCTATGGCCATAAAGGTTCCGAATGTTCCTCCGCCTTGAAGCATAACTTTGCCTACTGAGTGTACCAACTCTCGCCCTCTCGCGCCATACCTGAAAAGATTACGTAATAATGATTTTAATGAATTCCAGTTTCAACTCTATAAATAAGGGATATTTTTATATTATGAAATACTCGATTAACTTAGTGAAATAATGATACAAGATTATAACCTCAATGCTGTGAATCCACCAAAGATACCACCACTGGCCATTCCGACGCAAAATCCGATCATAAAGCCCATTTTCATTTTGTCAAAGCACGACGGTCCTTGGCTTTGGTACATTCCCCCAGGGACAGGCATTTTTAGAATTTAAAATCTAGCACAATACAAATAAAAAATGTCAAATACTATTTTAGCTGTCAAATCAAATCGAGCAGAAAGACAAGACTGACAGACCGATCGAGACCGACCAACCAATGACATAAATTCTCCAAAATCCATTCCATTCATTCAATTACAAAATCTCTTGTTTTTTACAAATATGATTAGAGAAGGCAAAAAGCATGAGCCCATGCAGCCTAGTCTTCAGTATTTAAAAATCAGACGGACTTTGTTCCTTGCTCTTCTTAATGAGTTACTTGCAATGTTTATTGTGTTAATATGGTCTTCTTCTTCGTGTCAATGATCCAAATAATTATAATATATCATCATCTTCCTAGCCTTATCCCGTATTTCTCGGGGTCGGGTACCTAATCTAGGTGATTGAACGAGGGTACTGGTTTTTACACAGAGCGACTGCCATCTGACCTCCGCAACCCAGAAGGGAAACCAGACCCAATCCTAGATTAGGTCAGAGTTTTCAAGCCGCCAATGCTTAGCACTGGCCTCTGATATGGCTTAACGACTAATATCTAAGGTGTTAAACGATATTAAGCGGGACCAACGGCTTAACGTGCCTTCCGGAGCACGGAAAAAGCGCCAAATAGACGTACATATGAAATTCGAAAATTGAAAAACACATAGGTACGTGGTGGGGTTCGAACCACGACCTCCCGCTCAGGAGGCAGCGGCCCTATCCACTACACCATCGGGCTCCTCAATAATTATAATATATAAATAGCTCAAATCAATCAATTTAATATTGTGGATTTAACATAATAATATGGTGGGATTTAACATAATAATCTGCTGGCGAGGGACAATTTGATAAAGCGTACGCTCAATGTGGCCCACAATCCGGCGCGGAGCGTGACGTATGTCGGACTGGGGATGTGAATGTCCATTCTGTATGTAGTACTATTATATATTCTGTGACCGTACAAAGCAACACTCCAGACCTTGATCAGCTTTTTACGGGCATGCGAAACCTTTAACTTCTTCTAGAGGTGTATTATTAAGGATGATTGGTCTATTTCTTTATGTTGGTATTGGTTTGATTGATATTTAAGTTCACTAAAGAAATAATACTAAAGACTAGTCTGCATTTCTTTCATGCTGGACTGGGAGCGAGAGAAAAACATAGAATGTGCCAGCTGCATTTCCTCCCGGGCATGCTGTAAAAACCAGCTAAGGGATCCGAGGATTTCAGTATATTGCAATTTAGGCGATGGGCTAACAACCTATCTCTTCAGCAATATACCTACAAAATCTATCTTAAATAATCCTTAAAACTTTGTCAGACGTGGCAGAACAACCTTTATTTAGGTCGTACCTACTCCATTAGGGATAAAAGCGTGATTACATGTATATATGTATTTACTAGGCTGCATGGGCTCACTCTCTTAACCTTTCCAAATGGGAGAATTGTAAATATGTAGGTATATATAAGGAAAGGGCAACCACATCGGTTCCTTGAGGCGGTTCTCAAGCCGTGACTCCTGCTGCTAAAGATAACACTATCTAATCTTCACACTGTCCCGCTCGACCCGCGCTTCGCGGCTTTGAGCAGATATAATTAAAAAATATTTTGATTTTCAGGTGCAGTTATGTTTCAATATTACATTAAAATCGTACCTACAATGTATGTAAAAAAGGATAAAACAGTTTTACATACAAATCAATTTTCTGTGACTCGCCATCAAAAAGCAGTCTCTAATGTAAACGCGGAATCTGGTATGCCTGGGGCATTCTTTAGCTATGAATTGTCTCCTTTGATGGTCAAATACACAGAAAAAGAGAGGTAATTTTTATTAATTTTGATTTTCATATTGATCTTAACTGGCTGCCCGATGGTGCAGTGGATACTGCTGCTGCCACCTGAACGGGAGGTCGTGGTTCGAATCCAACCACGTTGTAAGATTATTTACCCAAAATGATTTTTCCTTGAAGTTTATTTTCGTTTCGATATTTTTCCCGTACGCGATTATTCTTGTCGCTTTTTGTCTCTGCAGCTTATTTTCACAGTCGTATAGCTCCCGTATCTTATTTTATTCCGTCTCAATTTTAACCTGCAGCTAATTTCCACACTAGTATTGTTGTGTTGGAGCTGCTATAACTCGGAAACTATTGATCCCATACTACTGCCTACTGGTGTGTATAGACAAATGATAAGTCTTGATGAGTTCTTTATTTTGGGTGACATCTGTTAAACTTGAAACGGCCATAACTGGATATGGAGCGGTAAAATTACCCAGATAAATTACGGTAAAAAACGTAATTTACCGTAAAATACTGTAATATTCAGTAAAAAACGTATTACAGGACTACTTGAAAAATATGGCAGCAGCATTGTGTTTACAGACATAGATACATATCCTGGGTATCATACCTACTGCCTACGTTAAATTGAACAACTTTGCTAGAACTAATAACTTTTCTCGAAACTTAACACCTTTTCTCAAAATAGAACAATTTTATTAAAAACTGAACAACTTTTCCAATAATTGAACAACTTATCTCAAAACAGATTTTTTTTCCTCATAACTTAACAACTTTTCTCAAACTGAACCAATTTTCTGAACACTGAACAACTTTTTTCAAATCTGATAAATTGTTCATAAAACTGAACAACTTATCTCAAAACTGATTAATTATTCACATAATAATCGAGTTTTCACTTCATAAACGTTCCTCTTAAAATGTCATACGTCGCCGTTAATTTAACCGTAATCTATAAAAATGACTGTAAAATTCCCTTATTTTACCGGCATATTTGGTAAAATTACGTAATTTCGTATCCCTAGCCATAACTTTAAAATAATGGATAGGTATTCATTACACACGAGTAGTCTAGGATAGATAGTTTCGGAGATATGGCCGTTTCAAGTTTAACAGCTGTCATATATATCACTGGCTGTCATCCGAATTGTAGATCTTGTGAAGACCTATTATTTGTCCCTACACACGAGAAGTCTTGGATTGATAATTTCCGAGTGTTCGCGAGGAACATAAATTAAAACTTCAGTTTTTATGGAATACAAACTGGAGCGGTTTATTTAAATAGAATTATTGATTATACAAAATATTGGGGCGTTTGATCACCGCTTGAAAATTATAGAATAGCAAATTTACTTTATGAAAGATTTGATATAAAAACTAAAGGCGCTTAACTATTAGAATATTAATTAAAACAATAACAGCTGCAATAGGCCATACGTAAAAACACGCGTTTGTTAATATATGTGAATATTTTGCTACCAGGAAATAGACAGTTAAATTTTCAAAATTGGAAATTATGCGACTAGGTATAATGGCAAAAAAAAATACTTCCATGCTAGACTGGGAGCGAAAGAAAAACATAGAATGGGCCAGCTACATTTCCTCCCGGGCATGCTCTAAAAACCACTTAAGGTATCCGAGGGATTCTGTATACTGCAATTTGGGCGATGGGCGGACAACCTGTAATTACAGCAATATACATACATATAGTCACGCCTTTATCCCTAATGGGGTAGTCAGAGCGTAAACGACCTAAACAAAGGTCGTTTCGCCACCTCTGACAAAGCTTTGAGGGTTATTTAACCCTTTCCACGCCAAGAGTTTTCGTCAAAAACGTTCACCACACGCCACGACAATAAACGTGGTTGATTTACTAGTGTTGGCGATATTGAGTATCGATTTTATTAATTTGTAATAAATAAATCATTTTAAAAATATATCTATAGTTATTTTTAAGTTCATAGGATTTATTTTATATGCTTTACTCCTCGAAACATTCTAAAATGTATTGAAATGTCAGTGGCGTATTAATATAGTGAAAAATCGCACAAGTAATGATGATATTAATTGCATCACTACGTGTCTGATATATCAGACAGTGGCGTACGCTTAATATGAGTTTTCGGCGAGTGTTAGTGATGTGTCAACTTCCGGTCATATACTTCGATAGCTTACGAAAGAGTTACTTTTAACTTATTGATTTAATTATGGATTTAAAAATCCATACTTCCATACTAATATGGAAAAAAGCGAAAGTAACTCTGTCTTTCTGTCGCGCTGTTTGTTTGTTTGTTGCTCTTTCAGACCTAAACGGCTGAACGGATTTTGATACAATTTGGTATGATGATAGATAGTAACCTGGAGACGGACATAGGTAATATATAATCACAACACCGTACATAGGGGGTAGGTAGTAGGCAGGGTACTGAATTTAGTTAGTGATGTTTAATCGTGTTTGATAAGACTTTTTCATTTGAACTAAGTGTTACATAGGCAAAAGCTAAGGATACAAATAATCACGTCCCTGTGCTTAGGGGGTAGGCAGGGAACTGAATTAAGTTAGTGTTTTTAACTGATTTTGTTATTTTGATTATATGAACACAGCAACGCAAAGATGGTAACCCACTAAATAACATGATTTTGCAAGGTACTCCATCATTTATCGATAACTCCTACCGTCATTGTACAGCACTAAATAGATAGTTCTAGAAACATCTATCGCCTCTGACGTCACTTCCGAGTCTGATATATCAGACGTTGGCGTACAAGACTGATGCATGATCGTGTCTCTATAGTGTTGTGGCATACCATGCTATTTACTGGATGCGATGCAAAACATCATTCGAAAATAAATGCATTTTCTGTGGTAAAATTACATCACACTAAAAAGTTTTATACCCAAAACAAATACCCGTACAATTTTTACTTTCTTAGATGTTTCTTTGTAGTTAACACTTATAGTTCCAGATTTCTGGTTTTGGTAGTAACATTGTAATGTAACATCACTATTGTCTGATTAATGTCTGATATATCAGACATTGGCGCTGAGGGTTGAAGTAAAAAAAGAGTCGGATTTAGCTAATAAACACGGTTTTGTTTTTAATTATTTCTTATTAAAATAACATTATAATACATTGTGAAATTGTTATTTTTGATAAACCAAAGTATAAACTGTCTGAAAATGTTATGAATATGTCGTCAGGTACTATAACGATAAGAAAAAATAGAGTTAGATTGGTAAGATTTATTTGTCTGATATAATCGACTTTGGCGGCGAGGGCCCGAAACTTAATTGTCTGATATATCAGACTTTGGCGCTGAAAAGGTTAAGATAGATTTGAAGGTATATGGCTTAGTGACAGGTTGTCAACCCATCGCCTAAATTACAATATACTGAAACCCTCGGATCCCTTAGCTGGTTTTTTACAGCATACCCGGGAGGAAATGCAGCTGGCACATTCTATGTTTTTCTCTCGTTCCCAGGCCAGCATGGAAGAAGCAATATACCTACATATCTATCTTAAATAACCTTCAATACTTTGTCAGACGTGGCGGAACGACCTTTGTTTAGGTCGTTTTACGCTCTGCCTACCCCATTACGGATATACATACATACACATAATCACGCCTTTATCCCTAATGGGATAGGCAGAGCATAAATAAAGGTCGCTCCGCCACGTCTGACAAAGTTTTGAGGTTTAAGATAGATTTCTAGGTATGACAGGTTGTCAGCCTATCGCCTAAATTGCAATATACAGAAACCCTCGGAACCCTTAGCTGGTTTATACAGCATGCCCGGGAGGAAATGCAGCTGGCACATTCTATGTTTTTCTATCGCTCCCAGTCCAGCATGGAAATGAATAGGGATAAAGGTGTGATTATATGTATGTATGTGTGAAAAATTAAGTTTGGGAAATTAATCATGTTAAGTTTAACACTAAAATGTCCAGAGGCCAGTGCGGCTTGAAAACTTTGACCTTATCTAGAAATGGGTCTGGTTTCCCTTCTAGGTTGCGGAGGTCAGATGGCATTGTAAAAACCAGTCCCTCGTTCAATCACCTAGATTAGCTAGCCAACCCCGTAAGATACGGGATAAGGCTAGGGAGATGTACAGGCTGCAACTTATGCAAGATGAATTTAAATTTATTTGGTCAGCTTTAAATAAATCAAATTGAGAAGGTAGAGAGATGGAAGAGGAATGGGAGTATTCATAATAAAGTAATCCCATATTTATTTAATTGTGTATTTCTTACAGGTCCTTCGGTCATTTTGCTACAAATATTTGTGCAATCATAGGCGGAGTATTCACTGTTGCTGGTATTCTTGACACCTTTCTCTACCACTCTATTAATGCATTTGGAAATAAAGATATGCTCGGCAAATCAGGATAAAAAAATCACCTACATAGTTTTTAAGAAAATGTTGAAATCATTTACATTGCACTTAGCATATTGTTTACAAAACTCAACATCAGTATCTTCAACCAAAGCTTTAATTGGGATGTAATTCTCTCTAGTAGGATTGTACTGTGCTCTTCCTAATTTTTGTAAAAATAAATGTCTTTGTTTTACTTTAAAGTTCCTACATAATAATACTTCTGGAAACTTTAACAAAATTGAATGTGGTATCTTCATAACATTGTGTAAATAGTTAAATCTTTCCAATAAAGACCTTTGATCTGAAAATAACAAAAAATGTTTCATTAGCACCTCTAAACCAAAATAATGATACTGTTTACTGGATCAGCAGATGATATAAGCAAAATTAAATTGTAGCCACTATTCTTATAGTTCGGTATTTAGAATAAAAATATTTTCTCTTTCTATAATCTACTGCTACTTACTAATCATCCACAGCCTAGGTCTGTTTAGAATCAAGCTCTTGACTTCTTTGTCCTCAAACCCCATTTCTTCCTTTATCACAAATGTATTGGTAACTATGTGATGAAGATTGTAAGTTATTATTCTGGGTTGTTTTGTTGTAAGCTTTCTTACTTCTTCACCAAATAATTCAAATTTCTGTTGATAAAATCCTAATCTGCTGTCAATTCTTTTTGTACTACAAGGAAATAAAGTAAAATATTATGATATTAATAGTATTATGAATTATTTTAACAGAAGGATTTTATTAAACTGGTTATTTTATATTTCCTAAAATAAGATGTACATTATTATACATACCTAAACATTAACCAAAACGGATTTTTTGAAATAATTCTGCAGATTTCATCTGTTGAGAACCTTTTAGACTGTAAGTAGTTTATTCTAACTTCAAGATCTTCCAAAGGTTCACACAGAATCATAGGGTTCTTTGTAATAAATTGACCTATTTCTTCTGAATCTATAAAATCCTTCAGAAAGAATATGTGCTTCTTAATATTATGTTCAAAATCCAACTTCAATAGTTTTTCAGCTATGTATGGTTTCTTTTCAATCTTACTCAGGTCAACATTCAACTGAACTAAATTTTGCAAACTCTCTGAACTGTTTACATAAGCAGCCAAATTAAAAGCTTTTGGAAAGTATGGAGTTACTGTAGACACGTCTTCTGATACAGCATCGAGAGCACTTGAACTTGGAGGAGATTCTGTTTGATCTCGTAAAATTGGTATATTTCTGTTGTGCACGCTACAACTAAGACTTCTGTTAATGTTTACACTGTTCTTAGGTAATAATATTTTTAACACTAATCTTGAAACTTGCATTTTATTCATGACTATTACTTTAAAAGTGCTAAACTTATTTATTAGAATAAATTAAATAAAACGATTTGTAGGTTATTATTGTCACAGACTAGACAGTATATAATTATGTCCTACGATTATTGTGACAAAGTGCCAAACTAAACAGCTGTCTGTCATTTTAGGGTTGCCAGTAACAGATACAAATCTCCCTAGCCTAGCGGAAAGAACGAATGAATGAATGAAAAAAAGCTTTCTATCAATCAATCGCTTAACTGGACAACACTAGTGATGTCAAATGTCCTACCTGCCGTCTCCCCCTTCTTCACCCCTCCACACGTCATACGACGACGGGTTAATATTATAATTTTTAATTCCATTGCTGATTGGATTCAATTTGTATCTCTAACCTAGTATGTAAGTTGACCAGTGTATTCCAAAATATTGTTGTAGTTAGTTTTCTCGTTGCTGTCCTAGTCGTACGCCTCTCATTCCTCCGCTGCGCTGGCTGCCTGCCTTCGTCTGTCTCCAACTCCCTGACCTAGCACAGGGCCGGTTGTGTATTACACGTGGATACTTCCTCAACAGTCACATATCGAGGTGTTTACCGCTTTGCTTGTTGATCAAGTCGTATTTACAACCTTCACCAAAAATTTATCAGTAAGTACTTTTTATTCGTAGTATGTTCAGTAATACACTTCGGCTAAACCCTAACCCTTTCACTTATTACACCAGCATTACTCATTCAACTTATGCAGATGCAGTGTTATGTTTTTTAACAATTTCAATATTATCGATGTCTACGTATTACAATTCAATAAATAGTAGAATAAAATGAGCTGAAAATAGTCATTGTTGCAGTGCATTGTAAGCATATTTTTTGCTAAGAGTGCATTGTATGTATGCCATATGTGGCAGAATAGAAAATTAGCTCTTGGATTTCAGTTCTACCATATGTCATGGTAGTTTGTCATTTGTAAGGCCTGAAACTATAAAACAAAATACTATTTATCCTTTTCATATTATTTAGAGCAGTGACATTTTATTTTACACCAACTATATCCATATCTTATCTTTATTACAGGATTTCAAGATGAATACCTCAATGACAGGAAAGGAAATTCGCAAGGCCTACATTGATTTCTTTATGGAAAGAGGGCATAAATATGTCCATTCATCATCAACCATTCCTCTAGATGACCCAACATTGCTTTTTACTAATTCTGGAATGTGTCAATACAAGCCCATCTTCTTGGGTACTGTTGATCCCAATTCAGATATGGCTCACTATGTACGCACAGTGAACACTCAAAAATGTATTAGAGCTGGTGGTAAACACAATGACCTGGATGATGTTGGAAAAGATGTATACCATCACACCTTCTTTGAAATGATGGGCAATTGGTCTTTTGGAGACTATTTTAAAAAAGAAATCTGTTCATGGGCTTGGGAACTATTAACAGATGTTTTGAAGCTGCCAGCTGATAGGCTGTATGTGACCTACTTTGGGGGAGACAAAGCTACTGGTCTTGAACCAGACTTGGAATGTAAGAACATCTGGTTGTCATTAGGTGTTCCAGAGCATCATATTTTACCTGGAAGCATGAAAGACAACTTCTGGGAAATGGGAGAGACTGGACCTTGCGGGCCTTGTTCTGAGTTGCATTATGACAGAATTGGAGGACGAGAAGCAGCTCATCTTGTGAATATGGATGATCCAGATGTTTTGGAAATTTGGAACCTAGTGTTTATCCAATTTAACAGGGAAAATGATGGGTCATTGAAACCCCTACCCAAAAAGCACATTGACTGTGGACTTGGGCTGGAGAGATTGGTTTCTGTTATACAAAATAAAAAAGCCAACTATGATACTGACTTGTTTATGCCAATCTTCAAAGCCATTGAGCAGGGTACTGGTGCCAGACCATACTCAGGCAAAGTTGGAGCAGAAGATGTAGATGGCATTGACATGGCCTATCGAGTTTTAGCTGATCATGCAAGAACCTTGACTATTGCCTTAACTGATGGTGGAGTTCCTGACAACACTGGAAGGGGATATGTACTTCGTAGAATCTTAAGAAGAGCTGTTAGATTTGCTTCTGAGAAGCTTAATGCGAAGCCTGGATTTTTTGCATCACTGGTCAACACAGTTGTTGAAATCTTAGGAGATGTGTTTCCTGAGATTACAAAAGACCCAGAGTCTATTATTCAAACTATTAATGAGGAAGAAATTCAATTCTTAAAGACACTTACAAGGGGAAGGAATTTGCTATACAGGACCATTGAGAAACTTGGAGATACTAAAATTGTACCAGGTGATGTAGCTTGGCGTATGTATGATACTTATGGTTTCCCAATTGATTTGACACAACTTATGTGTGAAGAAAAAGGCTTGACTATTGATATGGATGCCTATGAAAAAGCCAGAAAAGAATCACTTCTGGCTTCTCAAGGAAAAGCTACTGGCCAAGAAGACTTGATTAGTCTAGATATTCATGCCATTAGCCATCTACAAGACACTGGTGTACCTGTTACTAATGATTCTCCAAAATATAATTATGTGGCTGCAGGTGATGAAAAAGATAAGACAATTTACAACTTTGCCCCATGCACTGGAACTATTGTCGCCCTACGACGTAACAAAGAGTTTGTAAATGAAGTCTCTACTGGACAAGAATGCGGTATTGTCTTAGACCGCACAAGTTTCTATGCTGAACAAGGTGGTCAAATATTTGATGAAGGATACATGGTTAAAGTAGATGATGAAACAGTTGAATTTGCTGTTAAAAATGTACAAGTCAAAGGAGGATATATTCTTCATGTTGGTGTTGTAGAAGGCACTCTTAAAATTGGAGATACTTTGTCACTGCATATTGATACAGAAAGGAGAAGACTCATCATGAACAACCACACTGGCACTCATATTCTTAACAGTGTATTGAGAAGAGTCCTTGGAAATGATTCAGATCAGCGTGGCTCCCTTGTAATGCCAGATCGCCTTAGGTTTGACTTCACTAACAAAGGTCCCATGACCACAAAACAAATTAAGGATGCAGAGGATCAAATTAAGAATATAATCAACCAAAATAAGTCAGTTTATGCAAAGCACACGAAACTAAGTGATGCTAAGAAGATCAATGGTCTCAGAGCTATGTTTGATGAACACTACCCAGACCCTGTTCGTGTAGTATCTGTTGGTATCCCTGTTGAAGATCTAGAGAAAAACCCTGAAGGTCCAAATGGATTTGAAACTTCTGTTGAGTTTTGTGGTGGTTCCCATTTGCACAAAACTGGTCACATAGGGGAATACGTTATTGTAAGTGAAGAAGGAATAGCAAAAGGAATTCGCAGAATTGTGGCTCTTACTGGTCCTGAAGCAATTAAAGCTGTCAACAAGCAGAGCATTCTCGAAAACGAAGTAAATGTTATTGCTGATTTCATTAAACAGCAAGGCGACAAAATAAATCAAAAAGAAATCGTTAAAAAAATTGTTGATCTTACTAATGACATATCTCATGCTCAAATTTCATACTGGAAGAAAGATGAACTCAGAACAACCCTTAAAAATTTGAAAAAGCAACTTGATGATAAGGAAAGAGCAGCAAAAGCTGAGACTGTCAATCAGGTTATTGAAAAGGCTAAAGAATTATGTCTCAATGAGAAAGCATCTCCTATTATCATTGAAGAGTTGAACGCTTATGGAAATACAAAAGCTTTGGATGGTGCTTTGAAACAAGTCAAACAATTATGCCCAAATTCAGCTGCAATGTTCTTCTCTGTTGATGATGAAAATAATAAGATTTATTGTCTAGCTGCAGTACCCAAATCTGCAAATGATAAAGGCTTGTTGGCATCTGAATGGGTCCAATCTGTTGTCCCGATAATGAAAGGCAAAGGAGGTGGAAAGGCTGAATCTGCTCAAGCTTCTGGAAGCAATCCACAAGCTCTACAAGATGCAATTAAAATTGCACGTGATTTTGCTTCTTCTAAACTTGCATAGGTTAATTGATGTTTTCATAAGATTGCAATCAAATTATCAGTTATTTGACCTTATGCTTCTAAGCTTATCTCTACCTACTTCAATATGCATTAATGTGCCTTTTTCATTGGTAAAGCTACTTTCTTTATTTATTGTTTAGTTTAAAGAGGCCATTCATCTTGTTTTATACTAATAATTTAATTAAGAAATAAAATTCTTATACATTAAATGACCAATTAACTTTTATTTTACTCTCTGTATGTATGTTCTGTAGTATTTGTTTTCAAAAGTCTATGGGATTATTTAAAATTTTAGTTTGTTTTAGCTGTACTTTTCTTGATGGTGTTTCTTTAAGATTTGTTGTCTGCCTGAATTTAAAACAATCTCATAATAAAACAAAAACATAATAGTTTGAAAATATCACGAAATGGTGTAATTATTAAAACAAAGAAAGTATACAGTTTTATAATTTATTTATTCATTGAACCATTTGACAAACGACATCTCTCACAATACGCAAGCAACTTGTTAATATTCATAGCACACCATCAGTACACGTTACACTTACGAGATCTTTTAACATCGAAACGTTTATTAACAAGGAAACTGCTCTTACACATGCGGCGTAGTGTGAGAGTACCGGAGTTGATATTAAATGTATATTTAATTCAAACAAAATATTTCTTATACAACCGACATAATAATACACTATGATATCTACATTAATGTTTAAACAAAATATTCATACATTATTTGGTTGGTCTTTTTATAACAGCACCAATTCCATTGGTGAATGATTCCTCATGTGGAGGCGGTGCAATTAAATTAATTGTGGTATAATAATAATTTACATTTTATCACTAATAGTACATAGTTCCCCCTTGCTTATTCTTGGCCGAAACCCTCCGTCTCTTCGATGGCGTAGTTTAGTTTTTCACAAAGTTGTTCGTAGCTCTTGTAAGGTGGTAAGTCTAGTCTATTGAAACACGTATGTGATCGAGGCAGCCACGTATCTTTGCCAACCTGCAGGAAAGAAAATAAACATTCATTAGATAATATAAAAAATAGAAACAGTAACAAATATTAAAATAACAGGAATTCTACTCTCTAGATAAATTGGATACACTTGAATTTATATAGTGGGTACCTTTTCTATGCAGAATCGTTGTGGTCCGTTCGATCCCATGAGTTCGGCAAACCCGCCCACGGGCACTCGGCAGGTACCGGTCACGAACTGCAGCAGTCTTGCTCGTTTTTCATTGTCCATTTGTCTCACGAACTGAAAACAAATCATAGATTCAATATTTTGTTAATTATTGTTATACGTATTTGTTGATTGTTATTATAATACATACATACATATAATCACGAATTTATCCCTAATGGGGTAGGCAGAGTGTAAACGACCTAAATAAAGGTCGTTTCGCCACGTCTAACAAAGTTTTGAGGGTTATTTAAGATAGATTTGTAGTATATTGCTGTAGTGTCAGGTTGTCAGCCCATCGCCTAAATTACAATATACTGAAACCCTCAGATCCCTTAGCTGGTTTTTACAGCATGCCCGGGAGGAAATGCAGCTGGCACATTCTACGTTTTTCTGGCGCTCCCAGTCCAGCATGGAAGAACTATTATAATAATAGTCATAAAGTAAATGTTAAAGAAAGATCGACCTTGGCAAACAGAAACAGAACAATGGATGATCGTTAAAACCAATGTATTTGACATGACTTAATTTAGTTGTTGATGTGCATGAATATACAAAAAAGAAATACAAAATATTTTATTATCAGTCTATAGGATACAGAAAATGTTTACTAAGGTAACCACACTAGGCTAAGGCTGTGACGTGGTTATCATTACAGTATAATTTTAGCATAATTAGGACAATCTATATTACAAGTATGTATTACTAAAAGAGGAAAAAGAGAAAAATATGCAAGCTCAGCAGAAACTGAGATACGTACTTTAAAAAATATGAAAGCTGTGTATTAAAATGTGGGTTGGTGTGGGTTGTGTTGTATGTGTGTGCAAATATAAATGTGTGTGTATGTCTATAACAGTAATCATATTTATTTATATTATAGGAGTAATGAAGTTTTCAGTTTCGTCATATATCAGTAACATACATTTTAGTTTTACTATTTTTTTGACTTCATTTACTGATAGATTATTTTGTTATAAACAAACGGAAACATGAAAGGGGGGAAATGTGTAGCGAAGGTTGTTTTACAGATTATTTAGGTATTATAGATATAAAAAAAGTTCACTTAAAAATGAGTGTTGATAGATGTCGTCCACGTCCACCTCCTGCATGCTGCTCAGCATCAGCTCCAGCACTGCCAGCTGGTCATAGAGTACCGACCTGCCAGAACCAGGCGACCTGCTTGCTGGTGCGCGTGTAGTGTCGGTAGATGGCATTGCGCTGCCAGTCGTCCACGTCCACCTCCTGCATGCCGCACAGCATCAGCTCCAGCATTGCCAGCTGGTCATAGAGTACCGACCTGCCAGAACCAGGCGACCTGCTTGCTGGTGCGCGTGTAGTGTCGGTAGATGGCGTTGCGCTGCCAGTCGTCCACGTCCACCTCCTGCATGCCGCTCAGCATCAGCTCCAGCACTGCCAGCTGGTCATAGAGTACCGACCTGCCAGAACCAGGCGACCTGCTTGCTGGTGCGCGTGTAGTGTCGGTAGATGGCGTTGCGCTGCCAGTCGTCCACGTCCACCTCCTGCATGCCGCACAGCATCAGCTCCAGCACTGCCAGCTGGTCATAGAGTACCGACCTGCCAGAACCAGGCGACCTGCTTGCTGGTGCGCGTGTAGTGTCGGTAGATGGCGTTGCGCTGCCAGTCGTCCACGTCCACCTCCTGCATGCCGCACAGCATCAGCTCCAGCACTGCCAGCTGGTCATAGAGTACCGACCTGCCAGAACCAGGCGACCTGCTTGCTGGTGCGCGTGTAGTGTCGGTAGATGGCGTTGCGCTGCCAGTCGTCCACGTCCACCTCCTGCATGCCGCACAGCATCAGCTCCAGCACTGCCAGCTGGTCATAGAGTACCGACCTGCCAGAACCAGGCGACCTGCTTGCTGGTGCGCGTGTAGTGTCGGTAGATGGCGTTGCGCTGCCAGTCGTCCACGTCCACCTCCTGCATGCCGCACAGCATCAGCTCCAGCACTGCCAGCTGGTCATAGAGTACCGACCTGCCAGAACCAGGCGACCTGCTTGCTGGTGCGCGTGTAGTGTCGGTAGATGGCGTTGCGCTGCCAGTCGTCCACGTCCACCTCCTGCATGCCGCTCAGCATCAGCTCCAGCACTGCCAGCTGGTCATAGAGTACCGACCTGCCAGAACCAGGCGACCTGCTTGCTGGTGCGCGTGTAGTGTCGGTAGATGGCGTTGCGCTGCCAGTCGTCCACGTCCACCTCCTGCATGCCGCACAGCATCAGCTCTAGCTCGCGCTCGTCGAAGTATTTCAGCCATTCCAGTGGAACCACCTGGATAAATCGATATTAGTTTACTCAAGAGGTCGGAACTCGGAAGATCTAGCAGACACTTTAGGCACCGCACTGCACGCCAGCAAAACTACCTACCCGACGTGGCAAATCGCGTTACGTAGTTACGCTGCAGCGTAGTTCAGTTTGACCTTGTGTTTGCACAAATACACTCTTTTCTTTCACGTTCAAAAGCTGTTGTGATGTGATTGTATTACTGACAAATTCTACGGTCTATAATAAACTTAGGATTATCTATTTAAAAACATTGACTAAGCAGTTGTTACTCGCTAGGAATCGAACCCGCAACGTCCGTATCGAACGCAGTCCTTATGCAAATAAATAATGACACGTTCAGCCTTGTAGCTATTGCGAACTTAATCATCCATAATCATTATAGTTGTGGCTCATATTGATCGATGTTTTGATGTGGTAATATTAATAAATTTTAAGATGGTACCTCATTGAAGCCATCCAGGAAAGCTGACGTTTGTTCTTCAATTCCTCGAGTCATTCGCCACTGTGTTACTAGTTGCAGATAATTTTCTTTGTTTGTCTGAAAATAGAATTGTTCAAATTATTACTGAAGAGTTTAGAAGGGAATCTGAAACCTATCTGGAATGCTTTTTAAAATTTGACGAACATATTGATGCCCCGCTTCTCGTGAAGGATATCATTTCTTCCACGCTGGACTGGGGGCGATAGAAAAACAGTATGTATATTGCTATAGTGACAGGTTGTCAGCCCATCGCCTAAATTACAATATACTGAAACCCTCGGATCCCTTAGCTGATTTTTACAGCATGCCCGGGAGGAAATGCAGCTGGCACATTCTATGTTTTTCTCTCGCTCCCAGGCCCTCATGGAAGACCCCTCCAATATAACCTTTATAAATTCATCATGCCTCTACAGGTGCCTTATCATTTTGCCTCTTCTATTTTCGATTATGGACCTAATTCTTCTTTTTTCCTTTACTTATTTCAATACTTCTTCATTAGTAACCCTTTCTGTCCATTTAACTTCCTGCATTCTTCTCCATCCCCACATTTCGAAGGCCTCCAACCTTTCCCTGTCCCTCTTGGTCATTGTCCGTGTCCCACATCCGTATAGTGCGATACTCCAAACGTATGTTGTGATGAACCGTTTTTTAATTGTTATTGGCATATTGCATAACTTTCATGCTGGCCTGGGAGCGAGAGAAAAAACATAGAATGTGCCAGCTGCAATTCTTCCCGAGCAAGCTGTAAAAATCAGCTAAGGGATCCGAGGTTTCAGTATATTGTAATTTAGGCGATGGGCTGACAACCTGTCACTACAGCAATATACATACAAATCTATCTTAAATAACCCTCAAAACTTTGTCGGACGTGGCGGAATGACCTATTTTTAGGTAGTTTACGCTCTGCCTACCCCATTGGGGATAAAGGCGTGATTATATGTATGTATGTATGCATATTGCATGTAAACATAAGTGTTTTTCTTATGAAATGCTTGTTGCATGGCTACATGCCAGTTCTGCACTTGATGTCTTGTGTACATCTCGAGTCTTGGTTAGTTATGCTTCCTACATATTTGAAGTTTTCGACTTGTGTAATCGGTTCATTATTGATTATAATCGGGTTGAATTTATACATGTTACTTCCATGCTGGACTGGGAGAGATAGAAAAACATAGAATGTTCCAGCTGCCCTTCCTTCCGGGCATGCTGTTGAAGTCAGCAAAAGGGACTCGAGGGTTACAGTGTATTGTAATTTAGACGATGGGCTGACAACCTGTCACTATAGCAATAGATATTACAATCTAAAATTGCCCTAAATTTTTGTCAGACGTGGCGAAAGCGCCTCTTACGAGGCTTTAAACGCTCTGCCTACCCCGTAAGGGATAAAGGCGTGATTTATGTATGTATGTATTGAATTTATACGAGTGTTTTGAAGTGACTAAGGTTTTAGTCTTGTTTATGTTTATTTTAAGTAGAAATGTTGAAAAGACGTTGTCTATAGTGTTCAGTAGAACTTCCAGATTTCTGCTCTCAGTTAGTACCGCTACATCATCTGCGAATCTAATGAATACTATTCTCTCACCATTCACAGTTATACCTTGTGTTGATGACTAGTATCTCCTGTCTCGCACATTCAATAAATATATTGAATATGAGTGGTGACAAGGAACAGCCCTGCTTAACACCCTGTTTAATCCTTGCTAGCTCTTTCTCTTCTCCAATCTCCAAGTTATAGTGTCCCTATAATCTAGGTTGGCTTTTTTGAGTATCTGCACCAACATCTTCCAATTTACCCTGTCAAATGCTTTTTCCTAGTCTATAAAAGCGATGAAGGTATCTAGACTGAGATCTAAGCGTCTATCGATTATTTGTCTGAGCGCTAATATTGCTTCCCTTGTTCCCTTGTCTGCACCAGTATTGGTCTTACCCTATAAAACTTTGTACCTTACTTCTTATTCTGTTCTGAATATTTTTTAATTTCCAGAATGATTATATGTCATCATCTCCCTAGCCTTATCCCGTATCTCACGGGGTCGGCTTTCTAATCTAGGGGATTGAACGAGGGTACTGGTTTTTACACAGAGCGACTGCCATCTGACCTCCGCAACCCAGAAGGGAAACCAGACCCAATCCTAGATTAGGTCAGAGTTTTCAAGCCGCCAATGCTTAGCACTGGCCTCTGATATGGCTTAACGACTAATATCTACGGTATTAACGATATTAACCGGGACCAACGGCTTAACGTGCCTTCCGAAGCACGGAAAAAGCACCGAATAAACGTACATATGAAATTCGAAAACCGAAAAACACATTGGTACGTGGTGGGATTCGAACCACGACCTCCCGCTCAGGAGGCAGCGGCCCTATCCACTACACCATCGGGCTCATCCAGAATGATTATATGTATGTATGTATATTTAGCGTGAGAGCCCGATGGTGTAGCGGATAGGGCCGCTGCCTCCACGTACCAATGTGTTTTTCGGTTTTTGAATTTCATATGTACGTTTATTCGGCGCTTTTTCCATGCTTCGGAAGGCACGTTAGGCCGTTGGTCCCGGTTAATATCGTTTAATACCGTAGATATTAGTCGTTAAGCCATATCAGAGGCCAGTGCTAAGCATTGGCGGCTTGAAAACTCTGACCTAATCTAGGATTGGGTCTGGTTTCCCTTCTGGGTTGCGGAGGTCAGATGGCAGTCGCTCTGTACCTTCGTTAAATCCCCTGGATTAGGTAGCCGACCCCGTGAGATATGGGCTGCTTTAGCAATAAGGCCGCCTATATTGTACTGTCACGTTTGTTCCTTTTTATTTCTGTTGTGTTTCTTTGTGCAATAAAGAATTTTGTATTGTATTGTATGATGATGTATATTTATTATGTCATTTACCTCGGTAACTCTCTCCTTGTCCCCGCTGGGCTTGAGCTCGTGGTGTATGACCTGCCCGAGCACCTCGAAGTCCACACTGTACCACATCTCGAGCCCGCACTCGTCTATATTATTGTCTCTGATCCAGACCAACGAGTTGTAAAACTCCGGGTCTATCGACTCTATATCTTTCATCGTCAGTTTCTTGTTCAGCATTCTCTTGTAGAAGGGCATAGTGAACCCTGAATATATGAATCTGCCGTGGTACAGAGCCATCGCGATAAATCGTCCTATGAATTTGAAGTAGAGCAGATGGTCGGGGTTGACGTAGCTGGCGGGGTTAATCTGCAAGCTGTAGTTGTTCTTGTTGGCGTACTCGAACAGGCAGTACATTGGGTTGAGCACCTCGTGCGAGAGCAGGAAGAACCACTCCCTGCTCACGCCGCCGTAGTCCAGCCCCTCCTCGCCGCGGAATATTATATACAGTCGCCTGCGCAGCTCGTACGCGGGTAGCCTCATTATCTGAAACGAAAATATGTCACATTTCAATTCCGTGAAGTCGTTTCGATCGGAATAATTAATCTGTAAGATAAAAAAAGTTATCGCACTTTCATTTAACCTTGAACACAGCTTGTATTGTATGTTTTATGGAATCCAATTTAAATAAAATTACAGCTGCCACGATATCATGAATAAGGCGGTCTTTTATTTCAGCTACATCATAATCAACTGTAATAACTCTCAAAACTTGTCAGACGTGGCGGAACGACCTTTGTTTAGATCGTTTTGCCCTGCCTACCCCATTAGGGATAAAGACGTGATTTTATGTATGTATGTTCTTCCATGATGGCCTGGGAGCTAGAGAAAAACATAGAATGTGCCAGCTGCAATTCCGCCCGGCATGCTGTAAAAGCCAGCTAAGGGATCCGAGGGTTTCAGTATATTGTAATTGAGGCGATGGGCTGACAACCTGTCACTATAGCAATGTACCTACAAATCTATCGTAAAATAACCCTCAAAACTTTGTCAGACGTGGCGGAACGACCTTTATTTAGGTCGTTTACGCTCTGCCTACCCCGGCAGCTTTCGGCTATCGCACTGTAATGCAAGGACTCTCACCTGGTGATAGGAATCCTCGAAGAGCGTCTGCCGGGAGAGCGTGATCTTGATGTGGCTGGGCAGCGCGTTGCTCTGGCACAGGTAGCGGAACTGGCTCAGCTTCCAGCGGAAGGACCTCTCATACGCCCTGGGCACCCCGTACGCGCCCTGTAATTAAATGATGAATAATTTATTTTTCAACGTAGATTCCATAGAATACTTATTGAATGTCATATAAATCCTCTACATAATACAAAAAATAATTATAAAAGTATTGAGTTATCTAGTCAGTAGAACGAAGAAACTGCGCATGAAATTCGCACATTGCAATGGGCTCTTTTGGAATTACTTTACTTTACCTAACAACAGAATAATAAATAGTACCTAACAGCACAGAAGTCGCACTCCTCTACGTACTACATTAATTCTGTGCCACTACAACACACACTCAAATAGCTAAAATTACGCACACAAGTACACGTGTCAAGCCGTGGCTCCAGCCCTCAAAGAAAACATGAAACACGCGGGCAGAGAGGGGAAGGGTTGCTCAAACATTTCCCTTCCCCTCTCTGCCCCGCGGGGGTATGTTTCGTGTCATCTTTGAGAGCAGGAGCACAGAATATATTATAGTACTACATACAGAATGGACATTCACCTCCCTTCCCCAGTCCGACATACGTCAAACTCCGCGCCAGATTGTGGGCCACATTGAGCGTACGCTTAGCGGGTATGGCGAGCGAATGTTTCCCAGTGTAACGGAAATAACTTTTGTGTTCCAAAGATGGTCAGGTACTGTTCCGTGTACGGATGTCTTTCCACCACAAGATATGACTCCAATAGAAGCTTTTTTAGATTCCACAGTGATGACTGATGAGAGACGGTAAGTAAATTCATCCAAATATGCAACATAATCTATTCTAACTATTCAGTTACAGTGAACTACTTTAAAACGTTGGTTTAATCAAGAACCAGATTAATCAAGTGATGATTATGACCGGTATAACAAAATTTGTCAACCCTTATAACACGCACACAAACGCATGCCAAGTGCAACATGCCGTCTGTCGATGTGTGATCAAAATGACTTGATAGTTAGGAGTGTCCGCGCTGTGCTTTAGGTATGAAACCGGTTACCGCTGCCGGCGGCACTGCAACTGAATAGTTAGAATAGGTTGCATATTTTGTATGAATTTACTTACCGTCTATCATCACTGTGGAATCTAAAAAAGTTCCTATTGGAGTCATATCTTATGGTAGAAAGACATCCGTACACGGAACAGTATCTAACATCCTTGGAACACAAAACTTTATTATTTCCGTTAAACTGGGAAACACGCGCGCGCCATACCCGCTAAGCGTACGCTCAATGTGGCCCACAATCCGGCGCGGAGTGTGACGTATGTCGGACTAGGGAGGAGGTGAATGTCCATTCTGTATGTAGTACTATTATATCTTTTTGCTAAAGGTAAAGAAAGGCAGATGATTGTACGTTCGCCGAGACGATCGACAACCCGACCGCCTCCGGCCGCCGGCAGCGGTAATCGGTTTCATACCTCAAGTGCGGAGTGAGAGAGGCCTGTGCTAGCCTTGTTTCTGTAAAACAGGGTTTGTGTAACAATCGTGTGCGTGTTTATTGTGACACGTACCTGCGGCCCCTTGGGTGCTCCGGGGCGCGGGTCCTGGAAGGTGGTGGTGCGCGTGTTGTGGTCCACGAAGTAGCGCGTGCCGTCCTCCGTGAAGCGGATCTCCCAGCCCGGCGGCAGGGCCTCCTCTAATGCGCTCACTTCCTGACCCTGCAACGGAAAGTTAAACTTCTTTGTTATAGAATTCTGAATCACTCATCATCTCCCTAGCCTTATCCCGTATCTCACGGGGTCGGCTACCTAATCTAGGGGATTGAACGAGGCTTCTGGTTTTTACACAGAGCGACTGCCATCTGACCTCCGCAACCCAGAAGGGAAACCAGACCCAATCCTAGATTAGGTAAGAGTTTTCAAGCCGCCAATGCTTAGCATTGGCCTCTGTCATGGCTCAACGACTAATATACATGGTATTAAACGATATTAACCGGGACCAACGGCTTAACGTGCCTTCCGAAGCACGGAAAAAGCGCCGAATAAACGTACATATGAAATTCGAAAACCGAAAAACACATTGGTACGTGGTGGGATTCGAACCACGACCTCCCGCTCAGGAGGCAGCGGCCCTATCCACTACACCACCGTCGGGCTCTTTTTTATAGAATGCTGAATCACTACATAGTATAAAGCAAAGTCGCTTTTTCTGTCCCTATATCCCTATGTGGGACAATTTATAGGCTATAAAAAAAAACCCTATGTATGAATAAATTTTTAAAACTACGCAACGGATTTTGATGCGGTTTCTTTTAATGGATAGAGTGATTCAAGAGGAAGGTTTATATGTATAATACATGCATAATATAGTAGAGAAACACTGATAATTTCTGTGCGAAGCCGGGGCGGGTCGCTAGTAAGATATAAAGAATCACTTTTTCGGAATACGAAATCTCACGAGTCAGTTTTTGTATGAAATGAAGCTGATGAGTTAATTTGGTTGTTAGACTGAATCCATCCTTTCATATCCCGGGATCGTCCTGCGAACCGACAGTTTACACGAACTAGAAGCGAATGCGTGTCCAGTGAGATATGCGCTAAGTGTTCCTGACAAAGTCAAAGTCAACCTGCAGCAAGTTTTTTTTTTTTTCTTTGTTTAGATAACATACAGTTTTTAATAACAATATAAAAATAAAGAACATGTTTTCTTACAAACCTAGAGTTTCCTTAATTATACAATAACATTGAAGTTAACAATTTTAAGTACTCGTTAGCAAAAAATACGCAGGGATAAACTCTTTGTATCTAAAGAACTGAAAAATGAACCAAAGTTGTTATTGTATAATGAAGTGTGTTACCTGAGTGCGCGGGTCCTCCCACTGCGTGGTGCGGTTCTTGTGGTTGACGTAGTAGACGCGGCCGTCGGGCTGCACGCGGCGCTCCCAGCCCGCGGGCAGCGCGCCCAGCCCGTCGTCCGAGCCCGCCACGCTGCCCGCGCTGCCCGCGCCCGCGCCCGTGTTGGCCGCCGACACGGGCGGCGCCGCGCCCGCCGCCGCGCCCGCAGCCGCCGGCACCGGCGCCGCTGCTGTTACCGATACGCTGGCTCCGACTGTTGGCCCTGTGGTTTTTGTTTGTTGTATTAATTAAACGATGTTAGAAATTTGAAAAAAGAAATACTATAGATTGGGCAATGAGACATTATTAAGATGCTGCAATACAGAACTCTCACTTTGTAGTTTATTCTGGATTATTTATTATTGATTACTAGTGTTAGATACCTAAGATACAGGCAAATATTTACTTAGTTTAGGTATCGAAACATTAATTTTCAGATCTTAAATATGTTAAGTCATCTCCCTAGCCTTATCCCGTATCTCACAGGGTTGGCTACCTGATCTAGGGGATTGAACGAGGGTACTGGTTTTTACACAGAGCGACTGCCATCTGACCTCCGCAACCCAGAAAAAAAACCAGACCCAATCCTAGATTAGGACAGAGTTTTCAAGCCGCCAATGCTTAGCACTGGCCACTGACATGGCTTAACGACTAATATCTATGGTATTAAACTATATTAACCGGGACCAACGGCTTAACGTGCCTTCCGAAGCACGGAAAAAGCGCCGACTAAACGTACATATAAAATTCGAAAACCGAAAAACACATTGGTACGTGGTGGGGTTCGAACCACGACCTCCCGCTCAGGAGGCAGCGGCCCTATCCACTACACCATCGGGCTACCTTCTTATATATGTTAAGTACTAACTATAATTATATAGCCAATTGTGTACATCCTTTATTTTTCTGGTAAATAATTTAATGAATTAATAATTTATTTCGTGGTTTATATTAGTCCGTAAGTAATAACTGTAAACAAATTCTATGAAATAAATTTATTATTATTATTATTCAAGGGTCAATACAGTGACTTGAAAATTGACAGGCAGATCCTCAACTACAATCCACACCAATCCATGGCATTTTATTGATCATTCTTTTGCGTTACATAAAATTTACTAAAATCAACTTTTCATGGTGAGGATGTTGGGGCTAGAAAACATTAAATTGTAAGTCTATTTCATCACTAAATGACGAACAAGTGTTATTCATACTGATAAATCAACGACTACTAACTTGTTTGTTTAACGGACCTTCTTTAAACAAACAAGTAAGTAGTCGTTGATTTATAAATTGTAAGCCCTAAGCCATTACGTAAATATCACGGATGTAATTCATCCAATATTAAATTTACATATTTATTTATATATTTTTCCATCTTCCTTCCCTGTTAGACTCGTAAACGTGAAAATTTATAGCTAGTTTGACGTCATATTTGTCTGTGTTTATAATTACTTATGTGGATGACTTGTTATCTATCTAAATGTTATCGAACATTCTGATAATGACAATACCTAACTTAAGATTGTGGTGATAACAATGTGATTTAACTGATCTTGCAAAGCTCCGATAATTTATAATTAATGTCCTTTTAGGTATACAAATGCTTCAATCCTATTTTAATGTATAATTTGATCTTTACACTCCAAAAAAAAAAAAAAGATATAGAGGAGGAGAGAGTAAATATGTAGAAATGCATGCATCATACATACATACATACATATAATCACGCCTTTATCCCTAATGGGGTAGGCAGAGCGTAAACTACATCAACAAAGGTCGTCCCGCCACGTCTAACTAAGTTTTGAGGGTTATTTAAGGAAGATTTATAGTTACATTGCTGTAGTGACAGGTTGTCAGCCCAGCGATTAAATTGCAATATACTGAAACCCTCGGATCCCTTAGCTGGTTTTTACACCATGCCCGGGAGGAAACGCAGCTGGCAGATTCTATGTTTTTCTCTCGCTCCCAGTCCAGCATGAAAGAAACCAGTCATGCATGCATCATAGTAGGACTAACAAATATATACTAGGTGTAAGGGACCGCGTCCCGCAAACTGATAGGAGTTGCTCAGTCAAAGACACTCAACAGCTATTAGCAGGTTTTTTTTTTCATGACGTGAAAAAAATAAATTGGCTTTTCCATACAAAATGTTCACCTCGATCAGACAGTTTGTATGGAAAAGCCATTTTTTTATTCACTTCATGAAAAAAAACCTGCTAATAGCTGTTGAGTGTCTTTGACTGAGCAACCCCTATCAGTTTGCGGGACGCTGTCCCATACACTTGGTATGTTAGAAATAGCCGCTATCAATTATAGGATTCTTGTATTTGAGTTATCAGTTCAAGGAAAATAGAAATAGCGCTTGTACTATTCAATAAAAATTAGGTTACAGGTAGGTTAAAAGTGGCTGAATATTGTAACTGTTTTGAAATTTTCGCGGACAAAGTGCCCCAAAAGATTATACATGGGTTCTACCATGGAAATCTGAAACAGTGGACTGGAGTCGCATCAGTCGTAAATTCCATCTTCGATTCAAAGAATAAAGGACTGTTAAAATTACTTAAGTGTCATCTACTTCTCCAACTGGACATGCCTGAGGAGCTGTCGAAAGATCTAAAACTTTCGATATATTGCATAGTATCGGGAGGGTTGTTTGTCAACCCGACAGAACAACGATACAATGTGAAGCGTGCGAGACGTGGAGGTATGTACGAGTCGAGTGTTGTGACAGTTACCGTTAGCATGCTCGTGGTCCATGTCGGGCTGGTGCGGCAGCTGCGGTTGCGGGTAGAGGAAGCGCTGGTTGCCCTGCGCGACCACGTGGCGCCGCTCGCCGCGCCAGTGCTGGAAGCGCGCCAGGCGCTCAGTGTCGGGCCGCTGCCACGTGGTGGTGCGCGTGTTGTGGTCCACGTAGTACACGCGGCCGCGCCCGTCGCGCCGCACCTCCCAGCCCGGCGGCAGCGGCTGCGGCCGCTCCCACGATGTTGAGCGCGTGTTGTGATCCACGTAATATCTGTGTAGATACGAATACATAGGTATACTATCTATCTACTTAAAAAATGCAGTTGTTTTATTCTACGATCATCATCTCCCTAGCCTTATCCCGTATCTCACGGGGTTGGCTTCCTAATCTAGGTGATTGAACGAGGGTAAACCGCAACCCAGAAGAACAGAACCAGACCTAATCCTAGATTAGGTCAGAGTTTTCAAGCCGCCAATGCTTAGCACTGGCCTCATGGCTTAACGACTAATATCTACGGTATTAAACGATATTAACCGGGACCAACGGCTTAACGTGCCTTCCGAAGCACGGAAAAAGCGCCGAATAAACGTACACATGAAATTCGAAAACCGAAAAACACATTGGTACATGGTGGGATTCGAACCACGACCTCACGCTCAGGAGGCAGCGGCCCTATCCACTAGACCATCGGGCTCTCAGTTGTTTTATTCTTCGATACGGAATGTAAATAACTAGACAATCGCGAAAAAGGCAATGTTTGTTGTAAAAGGATATTCTTAAGATAAACAAGGATATTCAGATGAGTGAGTATAGATTGTCGCCATAATCGGAATCAAATTCAAACCAGGGGAGCGTAAATACGTCAACACCCTTTATCGTCATTTATATGATTAGTTGGATGTTGATTTATATCTCTTACTGTGCTTTTACTGACTTTATCTATAAAACGCTCACTTAAAACAGCTGTTTCTTGAAGCCACATCCACCCATTGCAGGGTACAGGCCTCTTCTCTACTGCGCCACTTCTCACGGTCCCGTGTCAGTCTCATCCAGTTTGCGCCTATTCGACAAATTGTCGATGTCGTCGGACCATCGGACCGGTGGTCTGCCCCCTGGCCTAATCGCTCCTCTTCATATACCTATATTATTTTTCTAGATACTTAGCACTGCACTTCTTTGTATTAAAAGAGTTGCAAGAATCACCCGCAAGTGGCGCTGTTTGCGAGTGATTGCTCCACAGGTTTGCCCAACGAAACTATTAAAAGAAAAGACTTGCAAGATCTTACCGTCGCCCATAAACATCGTATCGCATCTCCCAGCCGGGCGGCAGCGGGTCCTCGCCACTAGTAGACGCTGCGGGCGTCGTCGCGGCAGGTTCGTTAGCGTGCGGGGGCTCCGCGTGCGACGGGCCTGCGCCCCCGTCCGCCGCCGCAGCCTCCGCTGTAGCAGCGCCCGACACCCGCGGCAACACCGCCACGCCGTGCACCGCGCCATTGCTCATAGGCGGGGGACCCGGGGGTGGCTGGATATGATAAAGTGGTTACATAAGTAATGCCAACGACTAGCCTAGGCTAATATATGTAGCATTTATTTTCCGATTTTCTGATGATTGATGTAAGTGAGGCACAGAGCAATTTTCAATAGGATTTATTTATATTCATTCACAACCTTGGTTTTTATTCCCTTCTTTTAAATTTATTTTAAACAAACATAATTTGTTCTAATCCCAGTTATGATTTTCTAATATTAGCAAAGATCTTTGCTAGCCTATGTAAAAGGCAGAAAGTAGAAACATCAGAAAGAATAGTTAAATAAGAGAAAGCCCATTTCACTGTTTATTGTCCAGCCTTGCATTCCAATGTTGTTTATATCCTCCACTAAGAAATACATATTTCAACATGTTTGGAATTACAATTACATTATATCACTTGAGTGCTACTTCATTACTCACTAATTGGATATGCAAGACATGACAAATGCAATGTGGGACATCTTATTTTCTAAAGTAAATTGAAAATGACTTACTCTTAGATTCTGTGAACGAATTATGGTTCTGATAGTATCAGGGTTGTTGCGCATCCTAATTCTGGCCCTAACACCCTCAGTCAATGGGCCCCTAGATGTTGTTAATTCCCCATGCAGATCATGTGATTGGCTCAAAACTGCTGGATCAATTCTTAAACCATCTAGAAGGATCACTAGTTCTGCAGTTTTTACTTCTCCATTTGAACTTGCATTATTCTCTTGGGATGCTGCTTTCATCAAATCTAGAATATACAATTAAATTTAGATACTTTGTTGTAATATAGACTTTAATGTATAAGACAAAGACAGCCTTGTTTCTATTACCTATAGAGAGTTCAATATTTTCACATTTTCCATTGAAAAGCAATAATATTTTCAAAAGATTAATTTTCTTCTCTCCTATAATGTTATCTTTTCTGAAGCTGTGATGGTCTGCTAGCCTGAACAGCAACTGTGACAGTGGAGTCACTAGCACCGTAAAATCTTCCTTCCATTTTGGATGTAGAGTATTTTTTATCACTTCAGTTTTTCTTGAAATTTTATCATCTATCATAAGCTGAAGGTATGGATTTGGTTTGAATAGCCCAGAATTTCTTATGCTCGCAGATTCAACTAAAAAATAAACATTTATAATTATATTATTGCATGTTTATATTGTGCATAACATTCAATGTGGCACTTGCTTCCTGTGAGCAAGGTCATTGTGTGTAGATAGTTATGTTTATTCATATTTACAATACTACATGTGCAGTGCATATTTACTTTAATATCATCAATATGATTAGCTTTGACAATACTAATGTTGCAATTTACTTGCTCTACAATGCTATTAAAATCAGTACAAAATAAATGGATTAACATATAAAACACACAACTTATTTAGTGAAGCCATAGAATAGATTGTAATATAAACTATATTTTTAGATAGGTAGTGTTTTCTTACCTGTTAGACTGAGCTGGTGATATGTGGAGAGGGAGATAGGAGCAGTGAGAGGTGGTATGCTTTCAGTCATAGTGGAACACTTGTTCAATACATACTCAAAATGTTAGATGACCCACATCCTTACTAGTAATTTTGATACCTGGAAACCATCACTTAATAAAGATTCTCTCAACACACTACAATAGCATCTACAGCAAACTGTTCTGGCAGAGTAGATAACTAATAAGGCAGAGCATGTAAGCATTGACTATCTCGTATCTTATCAATGAACAAGAGAATAAGTTTTGGAGACCAATAAAACACTTTGTTATCAGTTCCAAGAAGTAAATCACGAATCTAACATGGCCTTTTGAACACACATAGTTCCACTCTTCAAAACTATATAGTATTGGATGATAATGTAACTTAGGTGTGTTTATTACCGTATTAGAGGATATATCACAGCAGTTGATTCTTTCAGACTAACATTATCACTGCTTCTTATCTCACTGAAAGAAAAAACATGAAATAGTCACTGAATCATCACAACGCACAATCAATTTTTATGGCCTCAAAACTTGGTGCACAGGCATTGTTACCACAAAAACACTTGGGATCTATCACTATTTATCTAAATATTATCAGAAATGTAATAATAAACTGCATTAAAATTATAATTCAGAAAATTAGTCACTGTTGTGCCATAGCTATCCATCCACAATTTACACGACCGTTTCGCTTAAAATACTTATTATGAGCCAACATCAATTATTTAGCGCGAGAAGTTCTTTCAAGGTTTGTTCGAAGGTTTGTGATGTTGCATCTCTCTCTATGATGTGAATAATAGTTTTATTTTTTTTCTATAAAACACATTGACCATAGACTAAAAATTTATGACGTTATTTTTCTTTTATTGCATTTTTTTTGTACCTAAAATAATACAGCCCTCATTTTTGATGCCTACACCACCACTATAACGTGTAATATTTTTAATCCAAAGTAAAAGAATCGTGTTAGTGTAGGTTCATAAATTTTACATTTTCTATGCTTGAAAAAAAAACATTTTGACACTTTTTACATATGAAAGGACGAGGAACAAAACAATTTTTATTGATTAATTTGAATTTATTTGTTTTACAAGCAAATTTCCCATTACCAAAAGTTATTATAGTAACTTTCAATCCTGGTGAGTTCTTTTTTCTTGGACTGGTTCTGTGTCCCTACATTTGATTATTTCGAAACTTTACAAACACCCTTTCGTAATTGCATCAAAACTAGATTATTTTGCAGACAGCTATGTACAGTAGTGGATTAATATGAAAATAAATATAACAGTATTTAATCTACGACCTTTAGAACACTACACAATACAGCGTCATTCAACAATACGTCTCGTGGGTGTTGAAAAGACCTTGACTGTTCATATTTTATTTACTTATTTGACGACTACTTTTATAATTCATGGTCAGGTACCAGTATACGTGTTTTTTTTTTCAGTGCCATAAGACGAAATTATTGATCCCCCCAACAGTGTTTTGTTCTGTTTTATCAGGTTCAAATTGGGAACTAACAATAAACATGAGTCCTGTTGAAAATGTCCCAGTTGCTGTTCTCAATCGTATAGATGATTATGTAGAACTACTCTATGATGACATACCAGAGAAAATTAAAGGATCAGCACTAATTCTGCAACTTGCCAGGAATCCTGATAATCTTATTGAGTTAGCCAGAAATGGTAAGAATAAAAACTATGCTTACAAATCACTTTATTTCCACAAAACATATTACAAACAATAAAGATACACAATCACAAATAACTTAACAAACAGAACAGGCATATAAATATTTAAACCATTTTGATTTATTACTCAGTGCAGTTTGTGTGCTTTCATTTTATAAAAAATATTATATTCACATGTAATCACACCCTAATGGGGTAGGCAGAGCTTAAACAACCTACACAAAGGTTGTTCCACCACATCTGACAAAATTTTGAGGGTTTATTTATTTCTGTTTGGGTTCATTTATTATTATTATTAGGGTTATTTAAGATAGATTTGTAGGTATATTGCTGTAGTGATAGGTTATCAGCCCATTGCCTAAATTACAATATACTAAAACCCTCAGATCCCTTAGCTGGTTTTTACAGCATGCCCGGAAGAAAATGCAGCTGACACATTCTATGTTTTTCTCTTGCTCCCAGGCCAGCAAGGAAGAATATTATGAAGACTACTATACAAAAGATGCAAAATCTAAAAATAAAATTGTTTGTTATTACAGAAGCTTTATTAAGTGCTCTTTCAAGAGTACTAAGAGAGGAATGGAAGAGAAGCATAGAACTCAGTACAAACATAGTTTACACATTCTTTTGCTTCTCCACATACAATGAGTTCCACCCAGTCATAATACAGTACAAAATTGGCTCCCTCTGCATGGATGTTATTGACTATGAACTCAAAAGATATGACCAGTGGAAGGAAAAGGTGGAGGGAAAGAAACAAGTCCTTACTCCTGATAAGGTATGTTTTATTTGACCATACAAATGTTATAAAGAAGGAAGATTTACATGTTTGGCTTTGTTATGTACAAATTAAAAACTAGAACTACTAGACCATAATTGAAAAATCTTCTAACAATAGACAGATACTTTTTTTATCTAGATTTGTACATTATTTTTCTTTTCATTTCATTAGAATAAAATGTTTTTAATTTTCTCCAAATTTTGGATTCACAGAGTGAACCTCCAAGAAGCCGCATCCCTGAGCCAAAACGCCGCCCAAAGTCTGGAACATGGGCAGTAGCTGATGTTAATTTGCAAAAATCACGATCACTAGTCTCCAGTTACCATGAGGATCTTTGCAATGCTTCTGATGAATGTCTGTCAAAGAATGATGAAGAGCAAATGAAAAGAAAACTAAAAGCATTGTCTAAACGCCAAGAGCAACTACTGAGAGTGGCCTTTTACATGCTGCTAAACATTGCAGACAATGTAAAAGTTGAAGAAAAAATGCACAAAAAAGATGTGGTAGGCCTCCTTATTGGAGCCATGGAAAGACACTCCAATGTGGATCTTCTCATCCTTATTGTCTCATTCCTGCAAAAGCTATCTATTTTTGTTGAGAACAAAACTAGTATGGGCCAAAGAGGAATAGTAGAGAAACTAGCACCTTTACTAGACTCTTCTAATGCCGATCTAGTGAATGTCACATTAAAGCTACTCTTTAATCTGACCTTCGATACTAAACTACGTAATAAAATTATCAAGTTAGGTCTGCTGCCTAAATTTATCCAGTTTACCAGTAAGTTATATCAAATAAGCAACATTCTAACATGTACTTTTTCATCAGGCACAAAAGTAAAACTTGACCATCATTTTTTCAGGTGATGATAAGCACATCAATTTGGCAATGAAAATTCTGTATCACCTAAGTATGGACGATAGAGTGAAGCTTATGTTTACTCAATCAGACTGTGTGAAATTGGTAAGAAATAGTTTACATACACCAAGGTCTTAAAATATACTGTGTAATCCAGTGTAGAATCTCAACCATAACTTGCATTTGTATCTGCAGCTAACAGACATGCTGCTTCTAAACGTGAACAGTGAGATATCAGGGGACGGCGCCGGTGCAACTGACGTTCTCGTCGCACTCTGTGTAAACCTGGCGTGGTGCGAACGAGCTGCCGGACAAATGGCGGCAGAAGGGCGGCTGCGGGAGTTACTCGCGAGAGCTTTCCGCCACCGCTCCACCGTGCTGATGAAACTAGTGCGCAACTTGTCCCACCACGCACATAACCATTCTTTGTTTGTGGTATGTATCTTCAGTTTACATAAATTACCTCTCCGGCCTTGCGTGGTGCAAGCTAGAATAACAGTGATCCTCACGACACGACTTGGAGAAGGTGGTCTTGCATACTGGAACCTAGAAAATCATTATTCCTTTTCCAATAGCTCAAACAACGAGAAGTATTTACGCGTAATCATTTTTTTCGTAAATATTTCATTTTAATTTTCCAATCACATTTAATTTATTTTCGTCTGGGTTTCGAGGCCGTCCAGCTTTGTGCATGTTTTACAAATTCTTTGATTTTATAGGAGTTTGTCGGAGACATAGCCGGGGCCGTAACAAGTACCGCGACGCCAGACGACTTCGCTGTCGAGTGCCTCGGCACGCTCAGCAACATTCTCAGCGCAAATAACAACATCGATGTATACGCCGTCGTCGAGAGGTACAACCTCATACCATGTATCATGAAGATATTGGATCCAGGTACATTACTCTTATTATGACTGCGTTACTTTTTCACTCTTCTGCTGCGGAAAATCACATTGTACGAGCCGAAAGGGATAGCAATCGTCATGTCTATGATAACTACTGTCTTTATTTTCGGCTAATGTTAGATTTAGATAAATCAGAGGTCATGTAGCTGTTTTTAAACTAAATATACCAAGATACCTAAGACAAACCGCCTATGTATCACACGTACACTACAACTTTACTACATAGTATAAAACAAAGTCGCTTTCTCTGTCCCTATATCCCTAAGTATGCATAAATCTTTAAAACTACGCAACGGATTTTGATGCGGTTTCTTTTAATGGATTGAGTGATTCAAGAGGAAGGTTTATATGTATAACACATGCATAATATAGTAGTTACTCCCATGCTGGACTGGGAGCGAGAGAAAAACATAGAATGTGCCAGCTGCATTTTTTCTCGGGCATGCTGTAAAAATCAGCTAAGGGATCCGAGGGTTTTTCTTTATTGCAATTTAGGCGATAGGCTGACAACCTGTCACTATAGCAATATAACTACAAATTTATTTTAAATAACCCTCAAAACTTTGTCGGACGTGGCGGAGTGACCTTTGTTTAGGTCGTTTACGCTCTGCCTACCCCATTAGGGATAAAGGCGTGATTATGTATATGTATATAGTAGAGAAACACTGATAATTTCCGTGCGAAGCCGGGGCGGGTCGCTAGTACCTAATATATTTCCCCCAGAAAGCCAACGCGAACCCGAGCTAGTTCTCGAAGGCGTAGTAGCGGCCGGCGCGCTAGCCGCGGACCGGCGCTCAGCGGAGGCTCTGGCGGCTGCGGGCGCTGGCGAGGCGCTAGTGGCGCTGCTGCGGCTGCGGCAGGCGGACGACGAGCACGTGCTGCAGACCGCCTTCGCCTTCCGCCAGCTGCTGGCGCACCCCGCCGCCGCCACGCACCTCGTCAACAAAACCGGTACGTGCCTCGCTAGTTAATAAATAAAATAATAATAATAATACATACATACATCTTCCATGCTGCCCTTCCTCCCGGGCATGCTGTTGAAGTCAGCAAAAGGGACTCGAGGGTTACAGTGTATTGTAATTTAGGCGATGGGCTGACAACCTGTCACTAAAGCAATACATATTACAATCTAAAATTGCCCTCAATTTTTGTCAGACGTGGCGAAAGCGCCTTTTAAGAGGCGTTAAACGCTCTGCCTACCCCGTAAGGGATGAAGGCGTGATTTATGTAATAAAAATAATAAATGTTGTTTATTGTCTCTCCACAAAATATATAAAAACAGATAACATTGCAACTTAATCTAAAATACCAAAAATATTTTGTGGGAGCTGACGCTTGAAAAAGGTATTTCACCTGTACTACAAGTCATCAGGCCCCACCCCTAAATGGCCTAAAATATAACAACAGTTTTAAATCAAGGAACTCTAATGTTAATAAAGACACCATACCCCATACCTCACTATTGCAAGTAGTGTCGCATTCGCGCGACTTTTTTGCGCTTACTGGCCACAAGCCTGGCCATTCCCCGCGAAAATTCAAAATTATGCCAAAGAGACTTACGTCTCGTTTTTGTAGAAAAACAGAAGTTCTAAGCTGTCCACCGACTGTAAAGGATAATATAATAAAGTTTTCGTTCACGATTCAAAAGGAATTTCATTGTAGAGGGAAACCAGCAGAGTAATAAGTGAGTAGGCCTAAATTGGAGAACAACCGTATTTCCCTTATCTTCAACACTATAAAAAAATCTGATTTATATTTTCATTTTTTACAGAGGCTCCGGCGTATCTCATAGACCTGATGCAGGACAAAAATGTTGAAATCAGGAAGATGTGCGACTCCTGCCTCGACATCATCTCACAAATGCAAAATGAATGGGCGACGAGAATCAAGGTATTTTAGTTATAAGGAGTTGATGTGACTCAGCAATCGACTATCATATACATGTACCAGCTTTTATTACTTGTTGTAAATCCTTTAGGTTGTCTACGCTCTGCCTACCCAATAAGGGTTAAAGACGTGATTATATGTATGATTGATTCATTCAGCTCGTGATCTCTTTAGGTGGAGCGATTCCGATGCCACAACGGGCAGTGGCTATCAGTAGTGGAGACGCTGGGCCCCGAGAGCGCGGCGGGCGGCGCGGAGGCCGACGACCTGCCGCCCTACCTCTCCGCAGAGTACCTCACCACGCACCGCCTTGCCACCTCCGGTAAGTGACCAGCTATAGGCGCCACAGCGGCCAGTGGCTGGCAGTGGTGGAGACGCTGGGCCCCGAGAGCGCGGCGGGCGGCGCGGAGGCCGACGACCTGCCGCCCTACCTCTCCGCAGAGTACCTCACCACGCACCGCCTCGCCACCTCCGGTAAGTGACCAGCTATAGGCGCCACAGCGGCCAGTGGCTGGCAGTGGTGGAGACGCTGGGCCCCGAGAGCGCGGCGGGCGGCGCGGAGGCCGAGGACATGCCGCCCACCTCTCCGCAGAGTACCTCACCACGCACCGCCTCGCCACCTCCGGTAAGTGACCAGCTATAGGCGCCACAGCGGCCAGTGGCTGGCAGTGGTGGAGACGCTGGGCCCCGAGAGCGCGGCGGGCGGCGCGGAGGCCGACGACTTGCCGCCCTACCTCTCCGCAGAGTACCTCACCACGCACCGCCTCGCCACCTCCGGTAAGTGACCAGCTATAGGCGCCACAGCGGCCAGTGGCTGGCAGTGGTGGAGACGCTGGGCCCCGAGAGCGCGGCGGGCGGCGCGGAGGCCGACGACTTGCCGCCCTACCTCTCCGCAGAGTACCTCACCACGCACCGCCTCGCCACCTCCGGTAAGTGACCAGCTATAGGCGCCACAGCGGCCAGTGGCTGGCAGTGGTGGAGACGCTGGGCCCCGAGAGCGCGGCGGGCGGCGCGGAGGCCGACGACCTGCCGCCCTACCTCTCCGCAGAGTACCTCACCACGCACCGCCTCGCCACCTCCGGTAAGTGACCAGCTATAGGCGCCACAGTGGCCAGTGGCTCTAAGAGAGCAAGCGCAAGCCATCATACCGTAACGGGCTATACCTTCGATACTGATTGGCGAACGCACAACGATGGAATATTGTGAAACCGCGAGTTGAGATGGGTTAGCTGGCATTATTTTCGCTTGAGTAATTAACAATTCTATTTTTACCTGTTTTATGGGCCTTAGGTAAAAACACTTATTTTCTGTGGGGCTATGAATACAATTTTGGTAAAAAGTTACCTTTTCAATTTCTAACACTCTAACCCACACCATCAATTGTAACTCTGTAAATTAAGAAGTGATATCTACCTCTGTTATCTTATAAAATAATCGATATTTTTGTCTATAAATATGACTTTTAGTTAAAGCATACTTTTTTGCTAATGCACGAAACCACCGCACTGTACGATAGCAAGCAACACAATCTTCTTCATATTTGTTACAGATTCTCAGTCTTCTCTAAACGAAGATTCGGACAGCTTTTGCGGCGACATCGATATAAATCGCGCTCACAGCAGGTAAGCACTAAATGCAGTTAATTTTACTGCTTAGACTAAACACTAAACTTTTTACCAGAATCAACAGCAATTGCAAGCATCAGATCAAATAGACGAGTGTCCTTCAACCTGTGGGTCGCAACCCCCTTGGTGGTAGTGGAGCATTACTTGGGGGGTCGTTCATTAAATTAAGAAGTGATATCTATCTCTGTTATCTTCGAAAATAATCGATCTATTTAATGAGGTTTATTGGGTCGCGAGCGGAAGCCGGTAAAAAGACTAATGTTTGTTGGTCCAAAAATGGCTTTGTATTTGCTGTAAGTGACGTGAAATGTTGCGCGCGTTACGAATGTCGTAGTATTGTTTATCATTTTTCGTTTATTTTCGCGCTCGTTACGCTCGCGGAACACATGTTGATTGTTTGTCTGTCGCTTTATAAATATTTGATTCAAAGTACTATTTGATATTTGTCTTTTTTCGTGAATTTTCATACATACATACATATAATCACGCCTTTATCCCTAATGGGGTAGGCAGAGCGAAAACAACCTAAACAAAGATTGTTCCGCCACGTCTGACAAAGTTTTGAGGGTTATTTAAGATAGGTTTGTAGGTATACTGCTGTTGTAGTGACAGGTTGTCAACCCATCGCCTAAATGACAATATAACAAAACCCTCTGATCCCTTAGCTGGTTTTTACAGCATGCCCGGGAGGAAATGCAGCTGGCACATTCTATGCTTTTCTCTCACTCCCAGGCCAGCATGGAAGAACTTTCACGCTCGCGTTTAAATTTATTAGTTGTTTCTACACATCGATCAATTAGTTCTGGTTACTAATAACTTTGCTGGCGCTTCCCTCGCCAATTATATAATAAATGATAATTAAATTAATTATAAAAATTATAAAACATTTAAGCTAAGGGGACGCTGGATATTTTTTGTATACCAGGTCAAAAAGGTTGAAAAATACTGATATAGACTGTTATATTATTTACAGTCAAGTTTTATTTAAAACTTGTTTTGTTTTTTAACAAAAATATATAATTTTAGTCTGTAACTTCTAGTCTATTTGACCCTAAGAACAAGAACTAAGTATAGAAGACACGTTAAAATAACAACAAAACACTATACTTTGTACTCTTCACTCATGCCGCTTATGCCTAGAATACTTGATCACAACAGCGCGTTTATACCTTTAGATTTATCGATTAGATTGACTAGTTTAGTTATAATAGTACAGGGTTTCAAGAAAATACTGTTGCTACTGTATTTTAATCTGTTTCTGTTTGGATATTTTCACAGCTCGTAAATAATTTTGAATGATCTTTTATTCCAGGAATATGGATGAGAACGCTGATGAGCTGTATGCGCTGGCGGACTCCCTGAACGGCAGAAGCCTCGACAGCGACACGCTTCTTACAAACGATCTCAAAGTGTTCGCTTAGACACGCAGTACTGCACTGTAGTAACCAACTCACTTCTATAAGGTATTTTCAGATGTGTAAGTTTTTAAAAACGTAACGTACTGTGTACGGAAAACTGAAAGAGTTTGCTCAGTTAATGAAATTGAAAAACTTTCATGCAGAAATTAATCGTAAAAAAAGGCTTCTTACAAAATTACTACTTCGACAAGTCAATTTATTTGGGGAAGCCAAAAAATTACATCTCTTGAAAATACCTTAACCCTATTTACTTCACCAAATAATACTCTAGAAGCTTATTTATTATTAATATGTATGCTTACCACATGTATTAATTTTTTTAATTACAATACCTAGATTTACTGAAAAGTTTTTAATTTCTATTATATTGTAGGTACATGTTAGTTTACATACTATTTTTATAAGTACTCTTGAGTACTTGCATACTATTTGATAGTATTAGTTGTGCATTTCTAGCTATCATCTTCTGCCTAGTACTGACATAGTGCTGGCTATACGGGGTGTAAGGGACAGCGTCCCACAAACTGATAGAGGTTGCTCAGTCAACGACACTGAACAACTTCCACCAGGAAATTCTTTCAGGAATTTATTTTTACTTCCTGAAATAAAATCTTGGTGGAAGTTGTTCAGTATCGTTGACTGAGCAACCCCTATCAGTTTGCGGGACGCTGTCCTTTACACCCGGTATAGGGATTTATTTACGTTTTATACAGAACTCGTGTCGTAAACCCTCCCCGCGCCTCGCAGGGTTTCAGGCCAAAATTCTTTAGAACCTGTGTTTAGAACACATCTCCCGTACCATGCCAGCATCGAAACGAAACGGCTACCCTACCCATCATGCATGATGCTTGGTACAATATCTTCTAGGTTGGAAAAAGTGCTGGCCGCGCCTCCCGCCGGATTTGATATCGTTAGCCCATAGAGGGGCGTCTTTGCCCACTATGGGCCCAAACCCAAGGACACGCCCGTTTTTACGGGCGTCGACAGACTTCACGCCCAGGGGGCCTAGCCCCGAAGGCGTCTCCCCGCCAAGTCATTAGAATGCCTGCGCCGGTGATTTACATTCTAATCTTCTTCTGTCGAGTGGGTATCGAGTCTATAGACTCGATGAACCCTGGTGTCAGAGTTTTTAAACCGCCTAGTAGCACAACTATCAGGCTTCTGACATGGTTTTGTGTAACGACCACTATCAAAGACAGTAACCGGGACCGACGGCTTAATGTGCCCTCCGAAGCACGAAATCTTTTTCTTTTCGGACAATCAGGTGATTCAGCCTGCAATATCCTACCCAAACTGGGAAAAAAATTCACAAAGTGATAAATTGTCAAATATCAACTTTGTGTTTTCCCCCCTGGGAATCGAACCCAGGACCTCCGGATCGGGAGTCCATGGCACTAGCCTCTAGACCACGGAGGCAGTTCTAATGCTCAACAGACTTTTACGCCGGGATATCAATCCAAATTATACGGTAGCGTCTTCCTTTGCTTCCTACTCCTGCCATATTGCTCCTCGTCAGCAAATTATTATGTTAATCTACCATATTAATACAATAAACACAGCAAGGAACTAATTAAGAAGAGCGAGGAACAAAGACTGTCTAATTTTTCATGTTCCCCGCGCACAATCCCAACCTAACAAATAGAACTTATTAGAATGCGAGTGTGGTGCCCATATTACAATGCTCGGTGAAGATTTACGTGGGAGTGTCAAGTCGAACCATATACAGTTAGTTTATTTAACGTTGAGTTATCGATACCAACTTTTATTGCAACCTGCTTCTTACTACTTTTTCCTCGCAATTTTAAAGAAGGCTAACTGCAAAACATACATTTGTAAAAAGGTTATTATAGTCTGTGGTACCAAAAATTGAACCACTGCTAAGTTGCAAAGAAAATGATGTTTACGGGCCGCAAAATACGTTGGTATCGATAACGCAACATTAAAAAAAACGAACTATTAGATATCTTTACTTTATTTATCGTTTCCACTACATTAATGTAGTGAAGACAATTGTCTTTTACTACCGGCACATTATTATGCTAATCCCACAACACTATCACAATACTACATACAAACATATAATCACGCCTTTATCCCTAATGGGGTAGGCAGAGCGTAAACGACCTAAACAAAGGTCGTTCCGCCACGTCTGACAAAGGTTTGAGTGTTATTTAAGATAGATTTGTACGCATATTACTGTAATGACAGGTTGTCAGCCCATCGCCTAAATTGCAATATACTGAAAACCTCGGATCACTTAGCTGGTTTTTACAGCATGCCCGGGAGGAAATGCAGCTGGCACATTCGATGTTTTTCTCTCGCTCCCAGTCCAGCATGGAAGACACAATATTGGTCGCGAAAAACTAATTTTGAATGTCAGAAACTAAGTCCTACAGCGATTCGTTACGATTCCCGCGTAAAACTCCCCAATCTTTATTATGATAGAAGATATTGTACCAAGCATCATGCATGATGGGTAGGGTAGCCGTTTCGTTTCGATGCTGGCATGGTACGGGAGATGTGTTCTAAACACAGGTTCTAAAGAACTTTGGCCTGAAAATTTTATCAGGAAGTGATAATAAAAATTACAATTACAATTTCTTTAGAACCTGTGTTTAGAACACATCTCCCGTACCATGCCAGCATCGAAACGAAACGGCTACTACCCTACCCATCATGCATGATGCTTGGTACAATATCTTCTATCATAATAAAGATTGGGGAGTTTTGTGCGGGAATGTAACGAATCGCTGTAGGACGTTTCTTGCATTCTAAATTACTTTTTCGCGGCTAATATTGTGTCTTCCATGCTGGACTGGGAGCGAGAGAAAAACATCGAATGTGCCAGCTGCATTTCCTCCCGGGCATGCTGTAAAAACCAGCTAAATGATCCGAGGTTTTTAGTATATTGCAATTTAGGCGATGGGCTGACAACCTGTCACTACAGTAATATACCTACAAATCTATCTTAAATTACGCTCAAACTTATGTCAGTCGTGGCGGAACTTGTTTAGATCGTTTACGCTCTGCCTACCCCATTAGGGACACAGGCGTGGTTATATGTATGTAAGTAATAGTGATAGTGTTGTGGGATTGGCATAATAATGTGCCGGTAGTAAAAGACAATTGTCTTCACTAGTAGTGGAAGCGATAAATAAAGTAAAGATATCCTATGGTTCGTTCTTTTAATGTTGTGTTATTGTCATCGATACCAACGTATTTTGCGGCCCGTAAACACCATTTTCTTGGTTCAAAATTTGGTACCACAGACTATAACCCTGTTACAAACATATGTTTTGCAGTTAGCTTTCTTTAAAGTTGTGAGGAAAAAGTAGTAAGCTGCAGTTTGCAATAAAAGTTTTTATCGATAACTCAACGTTAAATAAACGAACTGTATATGGTTCGACTCGACACTCCCTCGTAAATCTTCACCGAGCATTGGAATGTGGGCACTACACTCACATTCTAATGAGTTCTATTTGTAAGGTTAAGTTGGGGTTTAGCGCGGGGAACATGAAGCGGCCAGCACTTTGGCCAACCGCGCGTTAAGTCCAGGGAGGCTCAGTGAGCGACTTCCAACCAGGCGGTTGTTGTTACATCCGGTGGGACCGGCGAGCTTGACCCGCGTATTGTCGGGTCCGCTCAGCCGGTGGAGTCAAGCCAGTGAAGTTGAGTCAAGTAATTGTTTGTGCCACCGGCAAGGTCGAGTCATCAGCATGACGACACCCTCAAACCGGTGGCATTGGTCAGTCCGGGTTTACTTTTCCCTTGTCGAGCTCCTCCACCACAGCGATCTCGCGAGTGATTGGTTTCTGGTCGGGGGGGCGCGCGTGATACGGGGCCAGATTTCAGAAATGCTCGAAATCCGATAGAACCGCGCGCGCGGACATCCTGGTCGAGAGCCTGGACACGAACTCATCCAGGGTCTCGACTTTTAGTTCTCTCCAAATGACTTCGTTGCGCTTGCGGACAAACATCGGCGCCTTCGCAATAGTAGGTACACAGTGCCTTTGCCTACTGGGCCCGCAGTTTCCGGCGGTTGGACTCAGAGACCAACGCGTACCATACTGGAGCGGTGTACGTAAGACGGGTCCTCACGTACCTACGCCTTATAAACATCGACCTTCATGTGCAACGGGAGCCTCGAGCAGAGAACGGGACGGCAGCCCTTGTTTACCCAATCACGCTCGCCACATGCTTACTTATGGACAGGCTTCGGTCTATGGTTACCCCCAGGTATTTGGCCTAAGGGAGCCACCCGATTTCCTCCCCATGAAGCTTCATTTTCCGAGGATCCAGCCGACCACGCCCCACTATGATCGCCTGAGTCTTCCCAACGTTGACGCTCAGTTTCCACTTTGCCAGCCAGGCAGGGAGGGCATCAAGAGCTAGCTGCATTTTCCGAGCGGCAAGATGCGTGTTCATGGACACGCTGAAAAATGCAGCGTCATCAGCGTAGAGGGCCAGCTTGGTGCCCCCCTCGTCAGGGATATCGTCGGTATACCTAGCGTAGCAAACCGGAGAAGGCAGCTACCCTGGGGGACTCCGGCAGCGATCCTATGGACTTTAGACAGGGCGCCTTCCACTGCCACCTGGACCCCTATTCTCTAAGAAGGTGGCCACAATCTTAACGACTCGACGAGGAGTCGTAGATGTGAACAACTTGTATACCAAGCCCGGGTGCCAAACGCGATCACAACACACCTTCTCCATGTCAAGGAATACTGCTACGGCAGTTTCCCTCTTGTTGAGGACCGCCTTCATATCGTGCAGTACTTTCGACAGTTGAAGGGATGTGGAGTGCACTGAGTAGGTAATCACTATCGTTTTAGTGGAGTGTGGTGGAGTGCTCGGCTCGAAAGCTGATCTTTAAGTTAAGATAATTCTAGAATATATACTGAATACCACATGAATACTGATACTAGGCTGCATGGGCTCTTTGCCTTCTCTAATGGGAGATCTGTAAAAAAAAGCATTAGCCAATCGTGGCTCGTGAGGTTTTCTCTGTCTACGCCATAGAGATATAGGAAAGTCTACGCTGACTACGGTGGTGGGCCAACGGCGAACCTAGTACGGTGTTACCAGCAAGAAAAAAAAATTAAAAAGAAAAAAAATTGTCATGTCAATCTACTACTGTCAATCTCAGCTGTCAACCCAATCGTCATCAAACAAAATTATTTTTCATTTCCAATTTCCTCGTTTCAGGAAATCGTCTTATCATTATAACGTTGAATAATATTTAACATAACCATGACGAGCCAAACGGCGCGGGTGCCGCAAATTCTGAGGCTCCTTAGGTCAAGGAGTGCTTCACCAATTTTATCTCGCTGCGTATCAAACCAACCATCTGATATTGTTACCCATACAGGCCAGGTACCAACTTGATTTAAATTGGTCCTAAATTATTATTATCACTAGAAAACCGATAATTAATGACCACTAATTTGCATATCAGTTTTCTGTTACATAATAACATAACCTCATGTGTGACCACAACATAGATCGAGTTAATATTAGGAAATCTTCTCTTACAGAAATGGGACAGTGATGATTACAGGCTTGCCCGTTTCATGAACTCTCCCAAGCAAGTGAATCCAAACTGGGCTATTAACCTGATTGCAGAGGTGCCTCCCAAAGAAGTGACAAAGCGTGTGGTTTGGTGTGACGGAGGTGGTGGCCCTGAGGGTCACCCCAGAGTCTACATCAATTTGGTAATTATTGCTTCATCTAATTGCAAAAGTTCTGGTAGTAACTAATATTACTAAACTATTTTTCCAAAATGATAATATTTAAAATTATTGGTAATTATGAGCTTTTACTAAGGAATTTTACAGAAAAAGGAAATAATAATTGACTGTTTGTTTCATATTCAATAAAATGAAAAATAAATAATAAGTATGTCTTATCTATAATTTAATATCTTTTTGTTTCAGGATAAACCAGGCAACCATTCTTGTGGCTACTGTGGTCTTCGTTTTGTCAAAAAAGGTCACTGAAAATGTTTAAGCTACATAATATGTGTGAAATTATTTAATTTAGATGTTTAAATTAAAATGAAATAGCATTATAAATGTTTTCTTCATTTAATTATTAACATTAACAATAATATAACCATTCAATAGAAATAAATGATGAATGTTTTTAAATAAATTAGAAATCTCTTCAGAACAAAATAACTAAAACAGTTTTATTTTGTAAATTAATTTGAATGGCATTAATATAATAGTCAAGAATTTGCTTTTCCGAGTTAAAATCTTGAAATAAAGAAAAATATAACAGAACTTCTCTAACGTTAATAGATACCAGCTACATAAGTATATGAGTAGACAGGTTCATCACAGCTATCATAATACTTAATGTTCTGATTCAACATCCATGTTGTTTTCATTTTGGAGTTGTTCTCGGATGCTCCTGTTGGATTGCAGTAGTTCCTTTAATCTCTCATGGATATCGTCATTTTTCCTTTCCAAGAAATCCAGGGCCGAGTTTAATTCATCCAGTTTAGAATCCAAGGAATTGTACTCTGTGAACATATATGGAAAATAGTAGGTATAACATATATAGATGCTACAGAAAGCTCCACTTCATGTACAACAACACTTAGTTGTGGTAGGTAACTGGGATAGTAATGTTTTGAAGTCACAGGAAGATAAAAATAATTGCCCACCTTCAGTAAGATTTACATCCGTGCTTTGTTCCGGCTCTGTTGGGTCAACATTATTTTCCGAAACATTGCCATCTTCGCTGGTTTTCTTATCGTCTTGTCCTGCCATGGCTATAAGATGTAATATTATTTGTTATTACTCGAAATAAATAAAATTTTAAACCAATCCGCACAAGAAACAGCTATCATACCGTACTCGTATTTAGGGTTCCTGTTAATCTTTTAGCCACACACAAACAAATCACAAACATACATACATAACGTCAGGCCTCTTTCCCGGAGGGGTAGGCTTATAGGCTAGGCAGAGATCACATTCCTCCACTTGCTACGATCCTTGCAAACTTCTTTCGCTTCTACATTCATCAATCATCAATCTTTTCATGCAGGCTCGTCGGTTCAGGGTAAATCACACGCACAAAATATCACATTTGTATGGAACATAAAATCGGTTTTTCATGTAGAATATTTTATCTGCTATGTGGAATGTACTGCAGGATTTGTGAGAAAAACATTAAGTAAATTAAAAATTATTGTATATTTACCTACGGAACCAGAAGTATATTTTCTTGAAACATCCTTGACGATTGAATTTGACAGTTCCATAGACAAAAGAGGTATGTCAAGTGATTCTAACCATAGACGGCATTGTTTTTTAAAATGATGGCGGTGCATTGGCCAATTTGGGCCAAGCGAGGCCAATATGAAAGTGCGTTCGTAATATACAATTTTAAATGTAAACTATTATTATTATTTGTATTTGTAACATGAATGAATCATGGAATCAGAGCTCAGAGCAAATCAGAGAGCTTGTAAATAAAAAAGAATCGCAAATCAAATTTTAAGATTTATGTGAATGTTTGTAATAAATAAACAATAAATAAAATAAAGACTCAAAAATAATGAAAAAATCCATTCTATTTTTTGTTTAGATCATGGTTATATTTTGAACGCATAAAAAAAAATATGACAATTGATTGACAGCTGGTAGCTCGTACATTTTGTGCGAACGAAGGGAAGATAATTTTTGTTATCAATATCGAATTGTGAAGCCTACAAACAAAGAGAAAGGCTTTGTTTGTTTGTAATCAAGGATTTCTTAGTGATCTGTGATTATTTTGCAACGTAAGGTATTTAAGGTATTCTTTGTTAAGCTAGAGATTAATTAGTTACAGAAGAACTATAATTTCTTTTGATGGGGCTTCGCGTCGTAAGCAAGTGTTTGTGACAAGCCCATGCACTTTTTTTACATTCAGATCGTTCTAGCATAAATTTACCCGTTTTAGTGTTTGTATGTGTGGTTCCGCAAGTTATATCGATATTATTATACGGCTTGTATTCTATTATTTATCTACAATAATTCTCGTGAGTGCTGATGAGTCACTTGTATTATAGTAATTCAATAAATACGGAACAACCCACTTTGAATCTGCTGCCCATTAGTGCAAATTAAAGTGAGCTTGTTATTATTATGTTTTATAGAGCAAATCTTTGGGGGTTGGTAATGGTTGATTTTTTTTTAATTTTCAGAAGATGACATCAGGGCCATACAACTATTCTTATATTTTTAAGTACATTATCATTGGTGATATGGGAGTGGGAAAATCATGTCTTTTGCACCAATTTACAGAGAAAAAATGTAAGTAATAATGTAAACAGTGCTCTTACTACAAGTTGCTGATTACTTTTCATTGTGTGACTGTGGAGAGTGGATATAATAGTTATTGTTCTTTCATTCTGTAGTTATGGCTGACTGCCCTCATACAATTGGTGTTGAATTCGGCACTCGGATCATTGAAGTAGCGGGGCAAAAGATCAAGCTACAAATATGGGACACTGCTGGTCAAGAGCGATTCAGAGCCGTTACACGCTCCTACTACCGGGGCGCAGCTGGTGCACTGATGGTATATGACATCACAAGAAGGTGAGAGTATTACGAACATAAATATAATGCATTTAAATAATGTTTATAATCTTGAATGTAGTATTGTTCTATCCAAAACTATTACATAAATTTTGTTGGTTTCTTCCACTTTATTTCAATAAAATATGAATATTATGAATGATGCCTGTTGTGCCATTCTTCCATGCTGGCCTTGGAGCGAGATTAAGACATAGAATGTGCCAGCTGCAGTTCCTCCCGGGCATGCTGTAAAAACCAGCTAAGGGATTTGAGGGTTTCAGTATATTGTAATTTAGGCAATGGGCTGACAACCTGTCACTACAGCAATATACCTACAAATCTATCTTTAATAACCCTCAAAACTTTGTCAGTTGTGGCGGAACAACCTTTGATTAGGTTGTTTACGTTCTGCCTACCCCATTAGGCACAAAGGCGTGATATATATATGTATGTATGCCTGTAAAACATTGAAAGGTAGGTAATATAAAAAGCTTTTTTATGATAGCTTGCTAAATATTTGTATGACTAAAGCCACTAAATCACTATGGCGTAGCTACAGCGGAACGGCGCGACACTGCAGCAGCACGACATTGCGCGACAAAATCTGTCAAAATGTATGAACCTAACATTGCCGCGCCGTAAAGCGTCGCGCCGCTCTGCTGCATCTCACAATACATTTTCATACAAAGAATGATTTGTAACGCGTAGTGTTGCGCCACTCCGCCGCAGCTACGCCATAGTGCGGTCTGACCTTGATATGAATGTATGTAAGTTTGCAGGTAGTTAAATAATCAAATTATTCTTATTTTATTACAGATCTACTTACAATCATTTGAGTAGCTGGCTCACAGATACGCGAAACTTGACCAACCCCAGCACTGTGATATTCTTAATTGGCAATAAGTCTGACTTAGATGGCCAAAGAGATGTGACATATGAGGAAGCTAAGCAATTTGCTGATGAGAATGGCCTGATGTTTGTTGAAGCCAGTGCTAAAACGTAAGTTTATATTATCATTTGTGTATATTTTCTTAAAAAAATATTGTAATATACTTACCACTAAACACTGACATACTTGCAGTGGCCAGAATGTGGAGGAAGCTTTCTTGGAGACTGCAAAGAAAATATACCAGAGCATTCAGGATGGCCGGCTGGACCTGAATGCCGCGGAGTCTGGCGTGCAGCACAAGCCGGCGTCGCCCGGCCGCCCGCTCGCCGCGCCCCCCTCCTCGCGCGACAACTGCGCCTGCTAACCGACCGCGCACGCACACACACACACACGCGCGACGCACCACGCCAGGAACTGTCCTGTGAATGAGGGAGCTGCACTCTGCAGTCATACATCCACGAGAGGAAGCCTTACCACTCGAGCTCGAACCCTACTGAACAAAACTCCTGGCCATGTGTAACATAGTTTGATTTTGGGATATATTATTATAACTTAATTTTAGATTTGTTTGTTGATGTAAGGTGGGTTGCCTTAAGGTGGTGCATCTTTGTTTATAAAATGACATAAAAAGGTTTTAGTAATCACTGTTATTGCTTAGAGTTTCATATAGGTCTTTTGGCAACCCTAATGAAGTTAAAACGATTACAAAAAAATTGTATTAAAGTACATTCCACATACAAAGAATGGGTTGAATTGAAGTACTATAATAATGATGTCTGTAGATAAATTTAAAGTACTAAGAAGTTAGACCATAATTTGGCAAGGGGAAACTAGATAACATTGATAAGTCGTAATTAAATAACATGTATCTTAACTACATAAAATGCAAATAATTTCATATGACAATTTTAACATTGCACTCTCATCATTTTGTCCAATTTAAAGTATATAATTTTATTTAAGATGTTTATTTATATACAAGTGTGGTAGTTAATTAATTGAAATAAGGAATCTTTATTAATTCGAGATTAATTAGGCCTCTATATTGTTTGAGACAACAGCTTGCTTTTACTTGTTCTTTTCACAAGAATTAATTCAAGTTACAAAACCTACCATAATATTAGAACTAAACTTGTGAAGGATTAATTGTTATTCATGTTTTGTTCTGTCCATGTATATTATAATTTTGCTTGCTCTGTTTTATCAAAGCCTTGGCTTACTTTTATCAATTTAAAAAGGATAACTAACAATAAATTTGTGACCGTCACCGCGGCTGACCACGCCAGATTAGTTTCACCATTTAAACCAGAAATTTGTTCATAATTAGTGCACATTAATACCCAAGTTCGATGTTGTAGGATGTAGGTGGTCCATTTTGTTGACACATGCCGCTTTCTTCGGTTGTTCTGACGTCACTGCAGCAGGACCACCTTCACCATCGATTATCTCCGAAACCTAAAGAGCACCAATTCTGAAACTTGGGCGCTAATGAAGCGCGAAGCGAAGCGAAGGTGGTGTGGTCCGGCTGGGTTGGTGGTCACAAATTTAATAGAGCAAGTTGTAAATTAAAACAAAGTATTATCATATGTAGATTTTATTATGTAAGAACACAACTATACTTTTAGAACATTACAAGTAATATTAATCACAGTAAACATCATCCATGATTTAAAAATATTTTGTTAATTTAATGAACCATTTACTTATTTATAATATAACATTAACATTTTGAACACAGCCAAAGATTACAAAAATGAGTTGGCATCTTCAATTTGAATGCGAGATAAAGCATAAACATATTTATTTTACATCAATATAAGAATAATTATTTGTAAATTTCATATCTTAAAACTTTTATGTAGTAAAATATCATACTTTATATTGTATTAACGTGTTAATAAACGTTTGTACAGTGCACAATGTTTTTAATTTGATGGCAATATTATTCTTAAAAATTAAATATACAAAACTTAACAATCATAAAATTATGCTTATAAATACTGTAGCCGTGATTACATTTTACCTAGTAAACATATTGAAATCATTGAAATATAAAACAGGATAATTTTTCCCGCTTGTTAAATAATAATTTTTATTTTTTTTGGCACTAGAAGACTTTGTGCCAGTGTCAAGTGTTTTTTTTATGATGTTCATAAAAGGTAGGGTAACGAAACGCGTTTAAAGTTATACAAAATGTTAAAAAACTAGTTCTTCTCAGCGCAGTCTGAACCCAACCTCAATTGAACAATATTTTTTTTTTGCGGAAAAGTTGTGGTGCGGTTTATAGCTTGGAGGGCGTGGTGGCCAGCAGCAGGTCGTGCATGTCCCGCAGCGCGAGCTCGAGCGCGGCGCGGTACTGCTGGCAGGCGGTGTCGGGGTGCGCGCGCCACGCCGCCGTCGCCACGTTCACGTCGTCGTCGCGCGGGTTGTAGCACGTGGAGTACCCGTCCGCCACCAGCGGCCCGTAGCACATGAACCCGTCCGCCTTGCAGGCCACCTGCAATTTCGCAAGCGTATATTTTGTAGTTTTCGATCAAATTCATAAAAAAGATTACATACATACATATAATCACGTCTTTATCTATACCTAAACAAAGGTCGTTCCGCCACGTCTGACAAAGTTTTGAGGGTTATTTAAAATAGATTTATAGGTATATTGCTGTAGTGACAGGTTGTCAGCCCATCGTTTAAATTGCAATATACCTACTGAAACCCTCGGATCCCTTAGCTGGTTTTTACAGAATGCCCGGGACGAAATGCAGCTGGCACATTCTATGTTTTTCTCTGGCTCCCAGGCCAGCATGGAAGAAAAACTAAAAAAAAATACTATTATCATTAAAAATGTGCATTCATATTTTACCTGGCTAGTAGAAAGTCGCATGTGTGAACTCTTTACAAATCCTGCATCCGAATAGAGTTTGTGTAGTTCGATTCCGTTTTCAATTGCAGTAAGCTTCAGACCGAGGAGGTGTCTGTCCACGCCCAAACCTTGCAGTGCCTGGAATCAGTAATAAGTACAGCTTAGTATTCAAGAAATACCTATTACTTAATTCTTATAGAAATGAGAGCAACCTCCCGCTTAGGGCCGCTGCCTCCTAAGCGGGAGGTCATGGTTCGAATCCCACCACGTAGCAATGTGTTTTCCGGTTTTCGAATTTCAAATGTACGTTTATTCGGTGCTTTTTCCGTGCTTCGGAAGGCACGTTAAGCCGTTGGTCCCGGTTAATATCGTTTAATACCGTAGATATTAGTCGTTAAGCCATGTCAGTGGCCAGTGCTAAGCATTGCCGGCTTGAAAACTGACCTAACCTAGGATTGGGTCTGGTTTTCCTTCTGGGTTGCGGAGGTCAGATGGCAGTCGCTCTGTGTAAAAACCAGTACCCTCGTTCAATCCCCTAGATTAGGAAGCCGACCTCGTGAAATACGGGATAAGGCTAGGGAGATGATGATGACTTAATTCTTATAGAAATGGGAGCAACTTGTCTCGTAAAAAAATATGTGGTGCTGCTGGTGGGTTAGAAATGTTATGATAAATCCAACACGTAATATCTTGTACAATGCTTGCAATCCACCTGTCAAGCATGATGTAGTGATTATGGTAAATATCCCCCAACTAGTAAAGGCCTAGTTACCTGTACTGTATAGTCTTTGTGTGCCTGAATAGCTCTCTTCATGGCCTCTAGTTTTTCCTTGGGCGGGCAGTTAGAGTCCAGCATCTTCCTCGCGAACTCTATGGACTCGATGGAACAAGACCTGATGGTCTCGGTCCGACCGCCGACGTACATTCGAGTAGCGGCCGATTCGTAGTGCGCGCCGGGCACTTTGTGTAACCTGGCAAATGTTGATTTATAATAAAATATTAATAAAACTGCCTCCGTGGTCTAGTGGCTAGTGCCATGGGCTCCCGATCCGGAGGTCCTGGGTTCGATTCCCAGGGGGTAAAACAAATAGTTGATATTTGAGAATTTATCACTTTGTGAATTTTTTCCCAGTTTGGGTAGGACATTGCAGGCTGAATCACCTGATTGTCCGAAAAGAAAAAGATTTCCTGCTTCGGAGGGCACGTTAAGCCGTCGGTCCCGGTCGCTGTCTTTGATAGTGGTCGTTACACAAAACCATGTCAGAGGCCTGATAGTTGTGCTACTAGGCGGTTTAAAAACTCTGACACCAGGGTTCATCGGGTCCATAGACTTGATACCCACTCGACAGAAGAAGAATAATAAAACTAGCGATCCGCCCCGGCTTCGCACGGAAATCATCAGTGTTTCTCTACTATATTATGCATGTCTTATACATATTAACCTTCCTCTTGAATCACTCTATCCATTAAAAGAAACCGCATCAAAATCCGTTGCGTAGTTTTAAAGATCTAAGCATACATAGGGATATAGGGACAGAGAAAGCGACTTTGTTTTATACTATGTAGTGATAATACTAGATGTGTTCTGGAAGAGCTTGGATGATGATGTAGAAATAAAGACAGCTGATTCCTAGTTAAATTATTTTCCCTGTGGCTGAATGGTTTCAAATCGATATTGTAATACATACATACATATAATCACGCTTTTATCCCTTATGGGGTAGGCAGAGCGTAAACGATATTGTAATATAGGACCTGCTTTCGCTAGAACAGAAGTAAGTATTTTTTGTATTAAAAAGACATGAAAGTATTCTTTTAGTAAATACTAGCGACCCGCCCCGGCTTCGCACGGAAATTATCAGTGGTTCTCTTCTATATTATGCATGTATTATACATATAAACCTTCCTCTTGAATCACTCTATCCATTAAAAGAAACCGCATCAAAGACCCGTTGCGTAGTTTTAAAAATTTAAGTATACATAGGGATATAGGGACAGAAAAAGCGACTTTGTTTTATACTATGTAATGATTCATCCATACACCAATCTTACCTGTAAAACGCAAACTGCATCGCCATTTGAAGGTAACTGTCGGGGCTGAACTTCTGCGATTTGATGAAGTTCTTGCCATACTTGTCGTAAGTAAAGCAGTTTAGTTCTAGATCACGGACTAACCTGTAGAAAAAAAAAGTTTTTTTTTGTCAATTCGTCTCATTTTGTAGAGTCCGACCGAAACTGAAACCGAAACCGAATATTCGGCCGTGGCTTACGTTTCGGTCGAAACCGAAACTCACGTGGTCAAGTATAAAATTCCTTAAAATACTGAAATTTGGTGCATTTTACCCATTATTCTGCATTAATTAGGACATGAAATGGAAACACAGTATATTAATTTTGTTGTAATCATTTATTTAATATAATTAAAAAAAACTCAAAGTAGGTAGATGTTATTAAAATTCTGTAGGTGGGCAGCTCTCTCGCATGTTTACTTACCGCGCGGCTGTTGAGTTAGAATACTGGATACATAGTATTACTGTGGCCAAAGCGTTGCCGCGAGAAACGAAAAGAAACCAGTTTCGGTTTCGGCATTAGTTTCGGTCAATTTTGGCCGAAACCGAAACTGCCGCCGAAACTACATTTTTGGCCGAAACCGAAACCGAACTTTCGGTCGGACACTATCATTTTGTAATTGAGACAGGCTAAAGCTTTTCGCCATACCGCCTATTCATTCCGTTAAATATTTCTGTCGTAGTGCTTTAAAATGAAAAAAAATGAAAAAGAATTTATAAATAAATTCTAATAATAAGTATTGTTCTTGTGCTATTTTAAAACAATAGCCATGACAATACTCACTTGTCCAAATTAGTTTGAGCTGTTTTGATCATGTTGCCGACTTCCGAGTCCACCACGAAGTTCAACTTTTTGGCTGGTTTCGGTGACGACGACGGTCGTTCATTTGTTTTATTTTGATCCCTAAAAATAAAATTAAAAGTAGTGTGGACAATTCTTAAAGGGTGGGGCATAGGGATAGGCAACATAAACTTGATTTATACAGATTGTTTCTCACAGTAAAATATAAAACATTCTGTACAATAAAAAAGTAAATCTTACAAGTATCTGATGATAAAATCTGTTAGAACGGCAATCGGCTGCCCTTCGGCCGGTGAATGTTCGTAGGTAAGGCCAGTTAAACCGTCTGCGCCGACAATAAACTGAAAATTATTAATTATTTTAGTTTATAATAAAAAGGCGTCTAAAGTTATAAGTATTTTTATCTCACGACTGCCGCTCGGCCATACTTACGGACACACGCTCGTGTGTGTGTGTAATTACCTGCAGGTCTATAGGTTTGCTAGGCGAACTCACGCACACTAAGGTAATGTGTCTGTGGATACATTTACACAGACACAAGTATGGCAAAGCGGCAGTCGTGAGATAAAACAACTATAAATAACAACTATAAACTTTTTTCCATGCTGGACTGGGAGCGAGAGAAAAACATAGAATGTGCCAGCTGCATTTCCTCCCGGGCAGGCTTTTAAAACCAGCTAAGGGATGCGAGGGTTTCAGTATATTGTAATTTAGGCGATGCGCTGACAATCTATCACCACAGCAATATACCTACAAATCTATCTTAAGTAACCCTCAAACTTTGTCAGACGTGGCGGAACGACCTTTGTTTAGGTCGTTTACGATCTGCCTATCCCATTAGGGATATAGGCGTGATTATATGTATGTATGTAAAACAACTATACCGATATATTGGAGCCGAGCCGTTTTAGCCGCGATTCTGAAATCAAATCCTGAGACGCGATATATCGTTCTAAGTAAGCTACCTTTATCTCGTTTTGGGGTAAGAAAAATGAGCAGTAACTAATATCCTATTAATTTATTTTGCTGCAACTACCCGCTTTCGGGTGGCACTCGTTGTTGTCCGGCTGGGGTGACGTTACTTCAGCAGGACCACCTTCAATGTCAATTATCTCCGAAACCTGACGAGCACCAATCCTGATTCAAAGCGCGAAACTATTTATCGTGATGGTCCGGCTGGAAAGACAGGCTCCATTCTTTTAGTAATACCTGAACAGTCTTGTCAAACCACCGGTTCGCTCCGTTGCTGTTAGAGCCACCCCCGTGGATAGTTTGTCCCGCAGCCAGATTTTGGCGTTCTCCCTTACTCGCGCACTTCCAAAGGTCCACCGGCGCGTCCAGGCACATTACGGCAATACTGGTTTCTACGTCCCTTAAGGATTCTTTGTTGGCTGCATCTAAAAATATAAACATAACTTGAGTTTAGTAGCTATTTGGAAATTCAACGTTGTTTCTAAATTTCTTCCATGTTGGCCTGGGAGCGAGAGAAAAACATAGAATGTGCCAGCTGCTTTTCCTCCCGGGCATGCTGTAAAAACCAGCTATGGGATCCGAGGGTTTAAGTATATTGTAATTTAGGCGATGGGCTGACAACCTGTCACTACAGCAATATATCTACAATCTATCTTAAATAACCCTCAAAACTTTGTCAGTCGTGGCGGAATGACCTTTGTTTAGGTCGTTAACGCTCTGCCTACCCCATTAGGGATAAAGGCGTGATTATGTATGTATGTATGTATGTATGTTTCTTAATTGTAATGAAATTTGGCAGGAGGATAAATGGTATTCAGTAAACTGCCTCCGTGGTCTAGTGGCTAGTGCCATGGACTCCCGATCCGGAGGTCCTGGGTTCGATTCCCAGGGGGGAAACACAAAATTGATATTTGAGAATTTATCACTTTGTGAGTTTTTCCTCAGTTTGGTTAGGTTAGGACATTGCAGGCTGAATCGCCTGATTGTCCGAAAAGAAAAATATTTCGTGCTTCGGAGGGCACGTTAAGCCGTCGGTCCCGGTCGCTGTCTTTGACAGTGGTCGTTACTCAAACTATGTCAGAGGCCTGATAGTTGTGCTACTAGGCGGTTCATCGGGTCGATAGACTCGATACCCACTCGACAGAAGAAGAAGAAGAAGAAGTAAGGTTGCGCGCCACGAGGTAATTTTGTCACCGCATTTTCTCGTGCACGCGAAACATCACTACGCCTAAAGCAAGGCGTTATTCAGTGAGAAGTACGCAACGCGCGAGTAAAGGCAGTGACAAAATTATCTCGTGGCGCGCATGTTAGCCGTACTGGAGACAGCAAAGACTACTTTTTTTACCACGAGATGAAATTCCCATAATCCCTTCCCACGAAAACAGTTTTAGACGCGGGTAAAACCAAGGGGCATAAAGCTAGGAAATAATACTGCAACTCATCTTACTGCTTATCTAGTTATACAATTTTGGGAACATTACTTTGATTATGTTATTTACGAATGTTATCTTATCATATTAATTCATTCAAAACAAAATTGCTTGCTGGAGACGCCCATCATGGATTTCCCCATAGTCATTGTTGCTACTGTGGCAAAACGTAATCTCGCGCGATATGTATTTGAAATAAAACTTTAAATAAGTTTAGAGGATTCAAATCAAATATTGACTTGTGACGTCACAAGGCAGTAGTGTCAGTTTTTGTGTAAGCATTTTAGAAAGAAACAGTTTCAGCTATACTATAAAAACTTAATTTTATATTCAGACTCAGAACAAGTCAAATAATCTTTTGGCGAAATTATAAGAGAATGAATAGTTAAAAATATGCATAATACCTTTGCTTAGTAACTGATAAGCCTTAGCCCAGTTATCTCTGTTATCTGAAGTAAGGATTCCAATAGGATTATTTGTTGCTGTTTTCGAAGATTCCACAATGTTTTTCAGTTGTTCAACAAGTTGGTTTTCACTCAGAATGTTGTTATCTTCTCCCCAAAGGTCCAAATGGAAAATCTGGTGAAAAATTAGTCACATAATTAAATTAAATCTTTGAACTAATTAACATTATAATAAACATGTAATAAATATAGGTTTAGTAAAGCAAAGTAGTGCTTACATGATTATTATGGATGATTGTCACATGTTTGCTATAATTATAAGATAGTTTGTCCTGCTTTTCGTAAGGGACTCTACAAGTACCAAATATCTTTTTGTATTGTGACATGTCCAGCGGATTTTTGCCCATCTTTTCTTGTGGTATTTTATTACTGTAAAGAAATGTTAAGATTGGAATATTATTAAATTATAATAACTTGTAATATTATAACAAAAACAAAATATGTTAGGAACTAACTTACTGTGTTTTATTTCTTTTTTAAGCTATATTTAAAGCAGAGAAGCTTGTGTTTTAATTAAATACCATACCTGTCTATCAATTCCTTGTACTCAAGGACAGCTAGCAGTGTTTTAGCTGCATATCTTAGTTGGTCTTCCTGAGTAGGAAACTTGCGGAAGGGAAACACCAAGCCAGGGCTGGAGAATACCACCACCGGGTCTCTGTAACCCAGGTACGCAGTACTCAGCCACCATTCTTCCAGCCAATTGTGAGTGTTGTCTGCTTTTTTCTGAAGTAAGTTCTGAAAGAGCATATTTGTAATAAACAATATTTCAAAAAAATTAATATGTATTCACAAAAGTTTACCTAATACATACTTGCAGCTTCTGACCAACACCATTCTCAAAGTCTTTTACAAGATTTGAGGTAGCAGCAAACTCCTCATCATTTAAATGTGGCCTAACAGTCTTCAGGTATTTCTGAAGAGTGTCACTAAGCTTCGGCACTGGCAGCCTGGGCAGGTTTTGTGGGTTGGGGCTTAGTTTGGTGGAGAGGTGGTTGCAAGACACTTGCAATGAACTTGCATAGGGCTCCAGGAATACATGTCCACACTGAGAAATAAAGATATGGTCATAAATATTACTTCTGGCTTGATCAAATCAGGTAGGTCAACTAAACAATTAGGTACATAGGAGTTGTAAGTTAATAAACAAATAAAAACAGCATAAAATGAAAATGTAAAAAAAAAGAGCTATTCTACATAACTAAATAAACTTACCACCTTTTGTATACCACGCTCCATGCCACGAATCATTTTACTGCAAAAAGCGTTATAAAAATTATTAATTATTAGTAAAACAGGAATATTTTATATGACGATAGAGATAATAAGGCTAGCAAGTCGAAATGCTTCTCTTTGATCTAATCACCTGATATTTTTAGATGTTTTGAGTAGATTAAACAAGCAGACTTTGACCAAGTTTATTGGCAACAAACTCAAAAGTGAAAGTACCTTGAAGCTTACAACAAAATTATAACATAACGATACCTGTTGACCTTTATGTAAAACAAAAAAACTGGTTTTCTACCTGCCGGTTATTTAGGTATCACTTTACGCTAACGTTCGTAGAATAAATGGAAAAGTAAAGCAATAAAACTTTACACCCTGATCACAGTCTGATCGAGTCGAATCGAAACAATAATGACTTGACAGTGACAGTGACAGAACTGTGTTGCCATTCCAGCTCCTATGGAGCGAAAATATATACACTTCAGTCAGGGCCAATTCGCGAAAATCATTTTTTTTTCCGGCGGTTTAAAAATACTTCCCTAAGATACTTCCTGGTACTCTAACTAGAGTTTTTTCATTTTACTGTATGTTTACCTGCACATTGTACGATAGTACACCAAGTTTAGTACACTATAGTGCACCGAGATTTTTATTAATTTATCACTTATATTGTAGCGCGTAGTAGAATTGACCCTAACAATAGTGGTATGAAAATCGGCTCTCATCCGACCGCTCAGGGCGGGCTCAAACAGAATGGCGACTTTGAAAAAAAGCGCGGGAAACGTCGTCGGTGGAGGTCGATCGATCCGGTTTTTTTTACAAATTTTTATTGTTTTTTGCCCTTATTCTTACTAAAATAGGATCAGTTAATTGAAAATTATTAGTATAGTAGTATATTATTATTTTCTTTGTTTATTTCTTGTAAATATATGATAGTGTAAAAAAAATTCTTTGTCGATTGGTAAGTTCTTGATATATTATTATTATGCCGCCTCCGGATGATCCCGGAGGCACTGACGATCCTGGTGGGACAAAAAATGTAAACAATGTTATTGAGGTTGGTTACAGTGTAAATATTTCGAACGAATATAATGATGCTAGTATGGACACTGATGATAGCTTATTCAAGGATGCAACCCAAAGCGCGCGCAAACGTGTCTCCTCTCGTCGCGTTTGCAGACAGTGTAATAAAAAACGTAGTAAAACTCGAAGTGGAAGGGAATTGACACCCGATGATTGCAATTGCTTAGAAGAGGTTTTTAAAAATTGCGTTAAAGCTTCAGAGAATAACCAGAAACATCCTTGTAAAATTCATCCTAGACCAAACTCAGGTAATGATTTTAAACTCGCAGACAAAACTCAAAATAATATTCAGACGAAATCTACTTCTCATTTTGAAAATGTAACTAACAGACATCATAGTCAAGCAAAAGATAACTCGGAAAAAGATTCATCCCCCGTATTACAAGGGAATTCTAACCCGGCTCGCATACGGTATCAGTCATCTGATGCTGCCCCATTTGTTGTGCATATTCAAAGAAAAATGGTATCCCAAAACGATAATGTAACACTTCATCCAGTAACATTTGGTAAATTTTTAAAAATAAATTCATTCAACAATGTTGTTGACGGAAGCCTAAAGCGAATTGGAAGAAACAGAGTTTCCATGTCGTTTTCAAATTTTTAAGATGCAAATTCTTTCTTAGACAGCTCTCTTCTGGACACATATAATTACAAAGCCTTTGTCCCTTCCTCTAACCTTACTCGAATGGGTATTGTTCGCGGTATACCCGTTGACATGTCTGAGGACGAGATCAAAGAGAGTGTTAATGTTCCTTTCAGATGCGGTGCTATTCTGAAAGTGACACGATTAAAGAAAAAGGTTATGACTAATGGAAATTCTGAACTAAAGCCAACAGAGACAGTCGTTTTTACGTTTGATGGGCAAACTCTGCCCAAAAGGGTCTTTCTTTATTTTACTGCCTTAACGGTTGATTATATTCCCTACGATTCAGTGCTATAGATGTTGTAGATACGGTCATGTAAGAGCAAACTGTAGAGCAAGGACACCCCGATGCTTCAAGTGTGGACAAGAAACCCATGAGGGAAATAAATATCTGGTTAGTGACGATGACATCCAATGCTGCTTGTGCAATGGATCTCATAACGCAACGAATAGAACATGTCTTGAATTTGCAAGACAAAAATTTATAAAAGAAACAATGGCAAAAACTGTTTGTCATATGCAGAAGCTTCTAAAATGCACCCGGAAATTTCTAAAAAATCCTATGCAGATGAATTACTTTCTACACCAATCATTCCGCCTGTAGTATCAGCTAATTATCAAAATAATGGTCCTATTAATCAGAACATGAACACGTCCTACACTAAAACAGTTTTTTCAAAACCCCGTGTTCCTGCTCCTCCTTCTTCTAAAGGGTATGATGTAATTGCGCATAAAGCTCTCGTAAGAGATATTAGTATTCCGTCATCACCTAATGGATGTGCTCTAGTAGCGAATAGTAATAGTTCAGATTCTTCAGTCACTTCTACCATTGAACAAATAATGATTCTATTAAAAACTTTGTTACAATCTAATTTATCACCGTCCCACGCTGCCCCATCAGATGATGTACACCCGACACAGATGTAGATTTATTTTACGATAGTTATAGTGTGATATGTAAGAAAATGTACATATATCTAAACAGGATAAGTTAGTCAGTAGTTAGTTATTAAATTAACGTATAAGCGCTTTGGAGCAATCTGTAAGCTTGTATTGTAAATAAATGTAGTCATTCATCAATCTAACAACAATGAAAATGCATTTGAAAATTCTCTAGTGGAACTGCAAAAGCGCAGCTCATAAGAAACTTGTTATTTTTTTATTTATAAATTCGTATAAACCATTTCTCTTGTCTCTGCAAGAGGCTTGGTTCATAACGGTACACAAATAAAAATAATACTGTTGCAATCATTGACGACAATAGTACTTTAAAAAATTGTAGTCATGGTTTAGTTGCTTCATCTGCATGCGATCTTTTAGATCGGATCATATGTGAATAGAGATTTCGCAAGCAAGTAGTGATTTTTATTCACAGATTCATATTAGCATTTTGCCCGTGCTTTGGTTTCGCAAAGTTGAGCTTGGAAATTACATGCATCATTATTAGTTTTGTATATAATATTAATTATATAATATTTTCTTCTCCTGTCCAAATTACCTTTTTTCTACATCTATTAATATCCTCGTATCCTATGATTATTTATAAATAAATTATTATAATTTATTTCTTTTTATAAACTGATCCTATCGATTTTCCAAATTCCGTTTCATTCTTTTATTTCGTTTTCGTTCCCCGTGTTTGGAAGTGGCAATGCGCAAACAGCGTCATGCCAACACTAGAAAAAAAAACAGTAGCTCCCTAGCTCGCCATCCGTCGTATCCCCCAACGTACCCGAAGTGGACCGAAGGCCCGTTCGTGCTTAATAGGCTGCACTCGTCGTTTATACTAGGCTAGAGCAAGATAGAGATAGTCACCGGCCATTATCACAATATTTATGTATTTATTTAATTAAACGTTCGTGTCATAGATTAGACAGGATATATGTCCTACGGTTCGCGTTCAAATCGATGTTGTTAAGTCATGATTTTTTTGCAAACATTTCCCTTCTCTTCTTTGCTCCACGTGGTATGTTTTGTGTAATCTTTCAGAGCAGGAGTCACGGCTTTAAGGCGATTAGAACCTCAAAATCGGAAATTACGCCTGCCTTTAAAGGCTTACTTCTTCTAAATGGTTGCTTAGAATATATTTAAAAAAATACGTGACATTCTTCATATGCCTGGCCAATGAAATTATGTTTTATTTTTCTTCTAATACTTTTAGTTTTGAAATAAAAAAAACAGTAAATTCCCTTTATTTTGCACAGTTATTTTCTTTCTTTTCCCAAACGCACGAAGTTATTTAGATGATTTTTTCGGAAAATTATAAAAATGCAAAGCTTTCAAAAATTTAAGTATAAAAAATTAATTATTGTTAATTATTTGTTATTTAAATCAATAAAACTGGTGCCACAAAGATTTCGTGCAGCGGGGGTGTGAGCGGCAGTCTCGCCCTTGCCTTCGTACGGGGAGGGTGTGTCGCACGTCGGCTCGCTCCGCTCTCGATTTTGTCGACGTTTTTTTGACAAAGAGTTTGTTACAGATAGTACAGTACCTAACGCATTGGAACTGTGGGTGCATTTGAACATTTAGGTCGCGCATGGACGCTTTTAAGTACAGTTTTTAGAGTGATTGATTATGTTATTATATTGATAGATGAAGTGAAAATACGGCAGAATGGTCTGTGATGGGGATGCCAGTACCTATTCAAAACTACTAATAAACCGTCCATACCCTCACATTACTGTTGAGAAGATTGAATGTCGCAACCACATTCTTAGAAATCTATGTAACAAACTGGCATCTCTTCAAACGGATACAAAATACCTATGTAGGTTCCGTAAGATTTTGACAACAAAAAGAATAATGATTCTAAGAAGGACTATACGAAAAATTATAGGAACACATAAAGCGGAATCAGAATCAGAAAAAAGGTGTAAAATAGAACCCTTGTATAACGACATAATGTTGGCTCATAACCATGCGTTTGATGACCATACAAGATGCAAACGCTCTTTTTGTGATTCTGTTGGGACCACAGAAGCTTCAAATGTTGAAAAAGACTTTTACAATAGCACATTATGGTCAAGAATTTGCTTGATAATGTCAAATGTGGCAGCACATGCCCCCAGCCTTATACACGATATTGATAGCAACATGGTTGAACGCTATAACAGCATTGTCGCAAAGCTCGTCGGAGGTAAAAGAATTAACTTCAGCAAAAGAGGTTCTTATCAGGCCAGGTGTCATGCTGCTGTAGTCTCTTTTAACACACACAAAGTATTATCGACTGTGTACAAATCCATCTCAGGCCGCAGTCCACGAGGCAGCGTGAGTAAATTAGAAGACAGAAGAATAAAACGGATGAAACTGTTGAGACGATTTGAGAGAAAAAAGAACAGAGTATTACTTGCGAAAGCAGGAGATGAAAATTATGGTGAAAACTGTAATAAACCTGATAAACCCACCGAAATTTTTGAAATGGAAAAACAGGCATTCTTACTGAATTTGAAGAAAAGCAAAGAAGAAAGGCAAAAAATTGAGCAAGACACCATTCTTCAAAGTTCCTGTAGTGAGTGGCTGGAGCTTAGGCGTAGCCTTTTAACTGCTTTAAACTTTGGGAGAGTAGTAAAAAGGCGAAACAATGTTAGCTGTGCCAATCTTGTCAAAGATATATTGTACAAAGATGCTGTGTCTCACGTCGCTGCAATAAAACACGGCAGAGAGAATGAAAGAAAAGCTCTTCAACAGCTAGAACGTCAAGAAAAAGTCCAAATTAAAGCTTGTGGGCTCTTTATAGACGAAAAATTCCAATATCTTGGAGGCACGCCTGATGGCCTTATTGGAGAAGACACTATTGTAGAAATTAAGTGCCCACTTAGCGCATTAAACAAAAGTGTCAGAGAAGCCGTGGAAAATAAAAAAATACCATTTTACAAAATTGAGAAGAAGGGAGACATGGTAATAAATAAAATGCATGCTTGGTATTTTCAAATTCAGGGGCAACTACATATCACCAAGAGATCAAAATGTTTATTCGCCATTTGGACGGGTGAAGATAGACCACTATGTACAGAGTCAATCTTTAAAGATGACATTTTTTGGGATAATCAAATGAAAGAAAAGTTGCGTATATTTTACACTGAATACTTGCTTCCTCAATTGGTTGATCCAAGGTTTCCAAGAAAACAAAAAATCAGGGTCCCTAGGTTCATCGAAGAAGCAATATCTGAAAAGCTTAATAAAGAAAATGTTACCAAGGCAAATAAAACAACCAAACGCAAACGAGACAAAAATCAAGAAAGAGAAAACGACCAAATAGACACTTGTGATATTTCGAAACAGAAAAGGTAGAAAACAGACAATAAATAAAATTTTAATCAAGAAAATATTGCAGCAGAGTCTCACCATAAACCATCTGAGGACAGTAGAATACATGAAGCTGTAGAATCATGTGTTAGAAAATTGCAGTTTGACGAATTTTAAAATATTGATTTTTATTAAGATTAATCGAAAACAAACACATAATATGTTATTATGTTACTATATGTTATAATAATTATGTTATCTATCACACAATAATTATTAATCTTCAATTTTGTTAATTCTTATTTTTTGTTTCGGTACTCCGTTGTCTAAATTGTTGTCCGTTGTTGTAAATTGTGGTTGCTACCTAAATCCTATGATAACTTAGATGACGGACGTTACACAACCACGTCAGAGGCCTACTGGTGTGTGTGACACACATCATCACATTACTATTTTTTACTGAAAATTTTATTGATGCTTGTGTACTGACATATTTTTGGTAATATAAATAAACATAAAACTTCTAAATAAATATTGTATACAGAATAACAAAATAATTTGTTTTATTAATATTATAAGAATGTACCTATAGTATGGACCTTTTTAACGAACTTTATATTTCATCCTTGAATGAGGATTATTCGTCCAAGTTGAATACCTACACTTTCTCTTGAGCACATACTTCATTGTACACACTACACAAGGAACACAAAGACCCTAACTAAACATATTTTATTATTTATTAAGCAAACACGAATTGAAAAAAAAAAAACTTTATATCGTCTAACTAAACCCTCTACCAAAAACAAGTAGGCATGTAAGTCGTAAACTACAAAAATAACAATTTAAACCTTTTTTAGCTTATTCCTTAGGCAGATGAGCAAAGTGCGCGCGCCGGTGCGTCGCATCTGCGCTCCGATACAGATTCTTTGGTAACGGGATAGGTGCGCGGGAGCGCGGGGTGCGGCGTGTGGCTCGCTTACGCTCCGCCCCAACGCTCAAGGTCGTTCGCGATTATAATCGCCTTAAGTTTGCCATTTAATTTCTCGAAAGTCTACGACACGAACCCGTTTTTTTAGTTTAGAATATATATTTACACATATTCACGAATAATTTACGTAGGTAAATTACAACACCTTTCTTCAGTGTCCATCACATAGATTTTTTTTTTTTGTTCGTCATCACCATTCCTACAGCGTCAAACCTATTTTTCTAAAAGTCCTACGCGTCAAAATCTCTGGCTATTCCGTGCTTTCTGCTCCTCCGTTCACTCTTCAAAAGCGGAGCAGAGTGCACGTCACATAATTTCTTGATTAACATTTTAAAAAATCGCGAAAACTAATGCCTAACCGTTTTTGTCACGCTTTATCGTCATCACCATTGCCATCATTACATTTTTTTTTTTAAATGGCGGTGATGCTTTGGAAATTACTGTTTTTACTGAAATAATAAACTTATTTAACTACCGTACTAAGTACCCCCAGTGGCCCCAGAGCCCTTAGTCTCCCAAGGGACCCCAGCATCCCGCGTTATTCAAGAGCCCCCAGTGCATGAAGTGCCTCAAGGGCCTCAGTGCCCAAAGTGCACCCCGTGCCCCCACTGCACAGTGCCTCGAGTGCTAACAGTAACTGCCTCCGTGGTCTAGTGGCTAGTGTCATGGACTTCTGATCCGGAGGTCCTGGGTTCGATTCCCAGGGGGGAAACACAAAGTTGATATTTGAGAATTTATCAATTTGTGAATATTTCCCAGTTTGGTTAGAACATTGCAGGCTGAATCACCTGATTGTCCGAAAAAGAAAAAGATTTCGTGCTTCGGAGGGCACGTTAAGCCGTCGGTCCCGGTCGCTGTCTTTGATAGTGTTCGTTACTCAAACCATGTCAGAGGCCTGATAGTTGTGCTACTAGGCGGTTTAAAAACTCTGACACCAGGGTTAATCGGGTCGATAGACTCGATACCCACTCGACAGAAGAAGAAGAAGAAGTAACTCCAGGCCCCCAATGGCTTTCCGTTGGTCCAAAGCCCACCTCAAGGGCGACTGAAGCCTTCAGAGCCCTTGCTGCAACTGGCCCCAATACCACAAGTACCCCATAGGTCAAGTAACCCCAGAGCCCTTGCTGTAACTGTCCCCAGTGCCACTAGTTCCCCAAGTAGGTCCAGTGCTCCTAGACTCCCTGCTGCAATTTCCCCTTCGTGCTACATGCCCTCAGTGTCACTAGGGTCTCAAGTAGGTCCAATGTCCCCAAACTCCCTGCTACAATTGCTCATCTGTGCTACAACTGCCCCAAGTAGTTTCAGTGACCCCAGAACCCTTACTGCATATGTCCCCAGTGCCATTAGTGTCCCAAGTAGGTCCAATGCCCCCAAACCTCTGCTGCAACTGTCCCTAATGCCTCTAGTGGTAAGAGATGAGAATGGCTTTAATGTAGTTCAAGTTAATTAGAAGGAGAGGAAGTGTGTTACCAAGCTCCAAAGTGTCAGTTTCAGTCTCCAAAGTGTCATTACTAGGCTGCGAAGTGTCATTACCAACATGTGCAGTGTCATCCAGGCTCAAACATGTCATTAACCGACTGTAGAGAGTCATTACCAGACTCTGAAGTGTCAATACCAGGGTCAAAATTGTCCTAACGTAAGACTGAAAAAAAGTGTCATTACCAAGCTCAAAAGTGTCATTACCAGATTCTAAATAGTCATTCATTACCAGACTCTGATGTGTCATTACCTCAAAAGTGTCAATACCACGCTCAAAAGTGTCTTAACCGGACTATGATTATTTTCGTGTTATTTTCTATGAAAACCGTCTAGTACCCTACCAGAAAATAACACGAAAATAATCATAATAGTTTTCCTTTGAATTAGGTATCGTAAATTTTGAGCCGATTGTTTTTTGAGCGATTAGGCATGACCAAATAGTTGAGGATTTTGGATGTAAGATTTGCCATGATTTTCAGCTTTTTATCAATACAAGTTGTTGGCCCCGACACCCACAGCTGCCATAACTTTTAATTGCTTATTTCTCTGCTCCCATTGCATCACTTGTGTAACAAATGTATTCGTGGCTGTCACGTATTCCGTCACATTGGTTTGGCATAGTCATCAGCTCGGTAAATTACACCGGCGATTTGTGCAAATTCTAACCTAAAAAGCATTTGAGTCTCGGGGCCATTTAATTCGTAAAAATATCCGTCCAGAAGCCGGCACAATCGACGAGAGTCTTAAAATAAGCTTTAATCCGTGCATCACATTACTTTTGTGATAGACATCACTCAATTACTGCTTGGCACTGAGATCCACTGGCACACCAGTATAATTTTTAACCTAAAGTGCCGTCGTTTCAATAGGCCATATTTGACAATTGTGACCTTCAGTACCCTTAAGGAAAATAGTGATGTACATGAGCGTCAAACATACGTAGCTAGTATTTCAAACCGTTACTTGTTATTGAATGGGAAGTCCACCAAGAACCAACTCACGCGCTTGGCTATTTAAAGTCTTCCCTCTACTCTGACTAGTAGACTGCTGTAGAGTGCCAGCCATGCCGAACTGTCACTAAAGCCACGAAACAGGAGAATATCACTGTGTCCGTAGTCCGTATAGAATGCTTAGGTCATCAGGTATAGCAGAAACAGTATCCAGAGTCAATGCCAAGGTCGATCACAGAAGAGAAAGTTCACAGAGTCCAATATATACGTAGCCAAGTCGTAAAAAACACCAAGAGAAACCGAAAGCATGTGTTGCCTATGCGCCCGAGAACGTTAGACTGACAGTCAGTCAATTTGCATATCAATATGCAAGTAAATTTTTATGATGAACATCTGTAGAGACACAGATAAAACGATGCTTTTAATAAGTGCCGCTTGATAACAAATAAATAACAAAGTTGTAAACAACTTGATAACGCACAACCACACACAAAAGGATATCCATTGTTAATAGGCTTGCACTAATAATTGTACCTGGAAGCCGATTCCAGGTAAAAAAATACATACAAAACACGTGCGGTAAAGAATGAAAACAAACCATTGGCTAATCGACAAAATCACAAAACAAAGCAGGTAATAAATCTTCTTAAAGAGAGTCAGGTTATATACACTCGGAAATACAGACGCAGGCAGGGAATTCCACTCTTTAGCTGTGCGCATTATGAAAGATGATTTAAAGCGCTTCGTGCGTAATGTGGGTATATCGACTAAGAACGAATCACAGTGAGGCAAGGTGAGTGGATATTTCGAGCCAGCGTCAAGACGGCAATTGCTCGCAAACAGATTGGCAAATAAATTTGCTTTCTCTTTTTTATTATTAAACGAACAAGAATCACTCATTATGCTCTCTTCTTTAATCGCACCCTTCGTGCTCGCGCTCTTCGATCACGAGCTTTTACCCAAGCTTGGTAAGCAGACTGTTTACGAGCCTCAGCTCGAGCACAGTCCGCATATCTACACAATTTAGACCATTATGAAACTATCGTTGATTTGCTTATAAACAATTGGAGTATATGTTCCATTTAGTACAATCTTATGATACACAAACTTTCAAAACGCCATAACTCAAAACAGCAAATCAGAGGGTTAGTTGGTTTTACCTTTAACCCGGCGGTATGAATATTGCGATAAAAAATATATCACAGATCAGATTAGCCTATTACAGTTCACTGCTGGACGAATAAATGAATGGTTACTAAAGAAGCAAAAACATTAATACTTAATGTTATTTGGAATAATACGCTATTACTCACAGTAACATCACTAGCCGGTTTGACAGTTAAAAGGCTCACCGACGTAACATTTGAATGTCGCTCAAATTTTACATTTATGTTAATTTTAAATTATTACGGCAAATTTCAGACGAAATTTTTTGATTTCTTGGAATATTATTTCAAGATATTTATGATTCTAAAGACAGAATGAGTGAAATATCTAGTTTTTTTATTTTTTTATTTGAGAGCTGGTAAAATGTTACTGCGTCTCTATCCTTCAAATATGGCCTATAGAAACGACGATACTTTAGCTAAAACTCGATCGGTAAAGCGGCTCAGGAGCCGTATTTTTGAATCACTCGAATCAAATTCACATGAGAAAAGCGACTTTCGCATGCCAATTTGTATGGAAATCGCATGCCGAACGTTACTCTTTCGTATGCGCATTAGCTTTCGAGCGGTTCAAAAATATGACTCCTGATCATAGTACCCCAGGAACGTTTGACTGCCAGAACATAGCATGTTTCAGCAGCTTCTCTTCCCGGGCATACATACTATAGAAGCCAATCTGGGGTGCTTTTTTTAAAATGGAAAACATGAAAGTTGAAATACTCCCACCTATCCACCCATTCAAATAAAAATTATATTCCCCCTGTATGTGGGGCCATGTTGCATTGCATCTATGATAAGATAATGACAGGCTTGATTGAAAGCAGAGGACTATTATATGCAATGTTCGTACGTACGTTTCTTCCGTTCAATCAAGCAATCATGAGGCATATACGTATATGTAGCTGTAGGTAGTTACTCATGGTATCTACCTTTTAATTTTACTTTTGAACATTGTAGGAAGACCATTTTTTAATATAATAGTTTACATAAAACCTAATTTAGAGAAATATAATTATTAAAAAGAAACAGGAGTATAGAAAGACTTTTAATCTTTAAAATTACTTATGTACACAGTTCTATTCTATTTTCTAAAAACTCCATTTGAATAATCAAAGAGAAAACTTACAAAATATAAATAATTATAAGTAGGTAGATAATAATAAGGACTGGTGGGGCCTGAACAAATACAGCTAGTATGTTACAGTTGCAGTTATAAATTATGACGATGTCGTCGTAGGATATTTTGATAATTCGAATCATTGCGAAAATTTCTCCCAAGCTGGACTGGGAGCGAGAGAAAAACATAGAATGTGCCAGCTGCATTTCCTCCCGGGCATGCTGTAAAAACCAGCTAAGGGATCTGAGGGTTTCAGTGTATTGTAATTTAGGCGATGGGCTGACAACCTGTCACTACAGTGATACACCTACAAATCTATCTTAAATAACCCTCAAAACTTTTGTCAGACGTGGCGGAACGAACCTTTGTTTATGTCGTTTACGCTCTGCCTACCCCATTAGGGATAAAGGCGTGATTATATGTATGTATTGCGAAAATCCTAGGTATTTTGCAAAAGCACCGTCAATTAAACGATAGTACAACCATTGTCAAATGTTACTGGAAAATGTCAAAAATGCAAAAAAAAAAACAGTAACATTTGATGTCCTTTACTCTGATATGTTAGTTTTTTACTTGATTGCGATAGATATTTAAAACGACAACCAATCAGAGGACATCTTGTTTTGGCAGCGGTGACCGACCAATCAGCGTTCTTATTTCAATTAAGGATATCAAATGTTACTAGAACATATAGAGAGTAAAAAAAAACTGACCATATTTTAGGGTGTGATTCTACCCATGAAACCAAACAACTTTCTCCAAGGTACATATTTCGAAAAATTAAACAAAAAATTTGGACTTCTCATACAAGTTGACTCGAGCCGCTGACACCCTTTGCATGGGAGGGCCAATTTTTTTTTTGTATTTCGTCCTATGTTTCTTGAAGAAACTTGTTCAGTTTCGCGAAGATTCGAATAATCAAATCATCCTATGACATAGACAAAGGGCTCAATACACATCCTATGACATAGACAAAGGTCTAAATACTAGACAGCAAAACATATTTTTGGTTTCGCATATGCTGGCCTTTATTTAGCAAGCAGCTATAATTATAAGAAAATTTAAAACTACTTTTTTATAAAATAATGAATCAAAATCTTGAAGAATAAAACCATAAAATATACAGTCATAGGCTTTTGAAGAATGTTTAAGCCCAATGTCTGATGTATAAATGTACATTGTTTTGTGAAGTACTGCAAATGTACATAACATTATTTTAAAAATCCTACTACTTTTATAGAATCTAACTCAAGGACCATGAAAAAAAGAAAAAAAAATTGGAGAGCTATTAAAACTAAATATTATAAACAGGAATTTTATACATCACAATTTACCAAGAATTTAAGTAGTTATATTTATTTAATTTAAAATTGCGGTGTTTTGGACTCTTTAGAGAAGTAAAGAATTAAAAATTAAATAAAAAACACCACTTAAATTTTTTTTGTGCAAATACTAGTAAAAAACCAATAGTGATATTTTTCAACTGCGAAAAACAACCTGGTACAGTCAGACTATTGTGTTTTTCTTGAACTAGGTTTCTTAATTACATGTATTCCAAAATAAAAAAATAATTTTATAAACTAATTACATCAGACATTCCCTATACATTTGATGATTTGGTAAATAGCAAACATCAACTTACTATTAAATATTAACAATAATGTAAACACAGCTCATCAGCCATTTGTATTTTCTAATAACTATTAGTAGATATAGCTTGACTCAACTGATAAATATCCTAAGATTGAGTCATACTAAATAGGTAGTCACATAGAAATATTGTATGAATAGAGTTGATCTGAAGGCAGAAAAATACTATGGGCTTAATTTCAGGATGCCTCCTTCTAATCATAAAAAAAGACCTGTGCTAAGTAAAAGAGTCAAGATAATTAGCTGTGTTCTAGTCCATCCACTCATTATAATAACTGTTTTTATTATGCCTATCCTATATGTGTAAGTTCTGAGATTTGCATATAGCAGTATAGTACTATTCTGTCATAATTATCGAACTTATGACTTTAGTAAGTGGCATCTAGCGTTGCCAGGCGTCCGGCTTTAGTCAGGCTTTTTGATTGCCTGTCCGGCCAAAACAAACGTCGTCCGGCCCGTCCGGCTTTTGTTAGGCTTTTTAAATTTCAAAATTTGCGCGCATCGAGACCGAATTCGACTCGACTGATTAATAATAAAGTACTTTTAGACTAATTTGGCATTAGTTTTATTGTAAATTATCAAAAAAGCTTGGTTTTCATTAATTTTCTACATTAATACCAAAAAATCCCCTAAAATGCAAAGTGTCCAGCTTTTTTACCAAAATGTTAGGCCAAAAAAAAAAAGATTTTTTACACGAATATTTAAAATTGTTGAAAATGCAGGATGTCCGGCTTTTTGACCCAAATGTTAGGCCAAACTCACAGCTCTGTCCGGCTTTTCGGTATGAGGACCTGGCAACGCTAGTGGCATCTAGATTTGAGTCCAATATAACATTACATACTTTATATTGGAGGATTATGAAGTATAATTTATCAGAACCATAACAGCCATGCTGCAAGACCCTGTATTATAGCATGAGATACACACATTCAGTTTTACAATGATAGACAATCCTATATAATAGAAAGATCATTATTTTATGTATGTTAATGGAATGAAAAACTAAATGCCTGATAGCGAACATGCTTATAATGTACATTGATAAATAACAGAATTATATTTTAAAACTAAAATAATGTATGTACTGAATTATGTCAAAATTAAATTACCTTGATTAATAAAAAAGTAACACAACATGTTCTTGTAGCATATCTATTAAGCTATTTAAGATAACATATTTGACTGGCTTTGTTTTAAAATAATGAAAAAAAAAATGAATTTTATATTTTATGTTTATGTAGATATTGATAAGAATCTTTTAAACATATGAATTGCATGACATATTAGGTATATGATTATATTGATTATTATTATGTTGAATATCACTCACTTATTCTCATAAGTTCAACATGTGTTTTAGTTTAGAACCACTTATCACTGAGCTGGTAATTGACAGCCGAGATGAGACCCAATGTCTCATATTGAATTCCTTGCATAATACCTGACACTAAGTTATTCATTTTGGAATAGATGTTGATTAATAGTTCAGACATCATCAATTGTTGGTAACCAAAATGCCATATTCGTACAAGCAGAAGCTAGCATCATGAATTTTGGGTTGAACTGGACGCACTGTATGGGTGCCGGGTGATCTCCATTCAAAACACATACTTTATAACCTGTGTCAGCATTCCATACATGAACTCTGCCGTCTGTTGATCCACTAAATATGTACTGTGAGTCAGGACTGAATGAAGCTTCAATTGGTATTCCTTTGTTATTCAGATGGCCAGTGAATGTTTGAAGTGGAGTTCCATGGTATGCATCAACTAATCTGATTATTGATCCATTTGTACTGATCAGCATTGTCTTCCCATCTCTAGAAAACTTTAGTCCTGTCCAGTCGCACTCTTTCTCTTGATTTAATTTGAAAGTAACAAATGGTCCTTTATCAAATGACCTTAAATCATATAATTTTATACTTTCAGAATTAACACCTGCTGCAAATATGAGACCTTCTGGATCATATGCTGCTACTGGTCTTCCTGATAGATGCATTAACCCCTGACAATTTGGTGATCGTAAATCCCATAAGCGTAAAGTCTTGTCAAGTGACCCTGACAAGAATGTATCTTCAACTGGTGATAAACATAAAGTTACCACTTTTTTGGTATGCCCAGGGAAATATCTGATATACTTATTGTCATGCAGCGACAAATATCTTATTGTATCGTCTACTTTAGTAGAACTGTGGATAGCAGTATTTTTTGCATGTGTGAAATGTATTAGGTCAACACCATATTTCTTGCTGTTTACTGTTATCATTTGCGTACCCTTTTCACAGTCGTAAATGACAATTTGATCATCTTCACTACACGATATCAACGTCTCACCGCTTGGCGAAAAATCTATACTGTTTATTTTGTCCGTGTTTTCTCGGAAAACCTTTGCGACCTTAAAACTACGAACCACTTGGTCAACGAGTTTCACCATGGTATGCATTTGTTTTCTCAAATTTTACAACATATAGCTTTTATAAAATGTTAGTAGTTATTCTTCTATAGTTTACCAAGTTTTTATTCCAACACAATTTCAGTAAAATGCAAAAATCACGAAAAACGAAGCAAGACAAAATGCAATGCACGCCGGGGAACGTTCGTTTGATTGTGAGCCAAATGTATTTGTCAAATACAATAACGTGTAAATAAACACTAAATAAATAGTCAACAATCTAAAATGATAAAAAGTACTATATTGTATCTTAATTAAATAGGAATAAATGATGGATGAGTACTATTAAAATTAATTTAGTTTTCATTTTATTATTTCATTATTTGTTTTTAGCCAAAACGAACATGCTGCATTGCGTTTTTTTGTGTTGTAAAGAGAAGTATTGTTTGTCCTTGTTTTCCTTGCATAAATTTGAATAAAGCTATATCTCTCTTAACTTTTGTTAACGGTGGTGGTGATTTGTCCAAAACGACGCAAGATTCCGGCAAATTCGTCAAAAAAAAATTCGATTGAAACAAAATGGACGGAGTGTAATGGCGTTCCTAGTAATTTTATTAACGGTGTGAGCTAACAAGTGCTGTTTTATTAGATGAGTATCGTTATTATAATACACAAAGACAAGTAATTGGCACCACCGAAGTTAAATTACAAGAGACATTGTTTGTATTCCATTTGCAAATCATAGTACCAAGTTCTCGGAATATGGTATCCATTTTGTGAACAACCTTGTTGTGTGGCGTTTTTTGGTAAGTATTATCAATTTCAACTATAATATCTACTGAAACAAAGGTCGTCGCAATTTCATAAATGCATTATTTGTAAAGACACCATACAAGAGATCATCTTACGCTCATTTCATCGATTACTTTCATGCGGCATTTTCTGTATCTTTGTCACGATTGCTCTACTTTCAAGAAGCAGCCTGAATTCTTCAATATTACATGGTGCAATGCTCACAATCTTAGTGCCTCAAATAATGATTTAACTAAATGTAAATTATTGTTTCATTATGATATCAAATTGTACTTTGTTCATTATTGAGTAAACATCTACATAAAACCGTAACATTACTTTTTGGTGATGGTGGCTGTTATGAGTATATTTTCTAGAGAGATGTTGTTATTTCCATAGGTGCAACTTAAATTGATATTCAATACATTTACCTATGTGTAATTAGTGGGCAGGTATTCATATAGATTCATCAAGATTTTATGTAAGTTGCATAAAATCTTGATGCATAAAATTATGAATAAAAGCTGTCAAGATAAACTAAAGAAAATATACCAACCGGGCATACGGGGCAGGGTACCAGAAACTCACAGGGGTTGTTCAGTCAATGAAACTAAACAACTTTCACCAAGAAATTATTTCAGAAAATAAAAAATATCATGACATTTCAACCATAAATTTATATGGGAAAGCCAAAATGTTTTTTTTATTTCCTGAAGGAATCTCCTGGTGGAAGTTGTTCAGTTTTGTTGACTGAGCAACCCCTATCAATTTGTCATACCCTGTCCCTTACACTGGGTATTACAATACAACACTATTTAGCATTTAGAACTATCATCTGCTTTCAAATCTTAATCTCATTTATCCAGATCTTATTAATAGAATCTTTTTAATCAACACTTATGAGTTAATAACACTTATTTAAAGAGTGTTCTGTAAATAAGTGCAAATCTCTTTTGGTTAGCAAAGCTCGTAAAAATCTTTTGTAAATCTGACACTTCGAACACAATACGGAATCATTTCAAATACTACTACTAACATTAAAATAATAGAAATGATTTATGAGTATGATGTTTTGGCATCATTTTTTATTATTTTAATGTTAGTAGTAGTATTTTTGGTCGTTCATTAGCTATAGTTAACAGTTCTGAATTTATTTGTATCTGTAGTTTATTTCTAGTTAATAATTTATTTCATTGCTGCATATTATGCATTTTTATAGGGGTCTAGTCCATTGGAATTGGTATTTTTGATCAATGGACAATAACAATTGCTCATGAACTGTGATAGCTAGAGAGTTGAAATTTTCGCAGATCATGTATTTATGTTGCCACTCTAACAACAAATACTAAAACCAGAATAAAATCAATATTTAAGGGGGGCTCCCATGCAAAAACTCAATTTTGTTGCTGGTTTTTTCGTTTTGTAATGGTAGGTAATTGGTAACAAATGGTTAAAATATAGTGTCTAAATATTGTATAGATAATGGTACTGAACACTGTGTGCGAGAGTAACACGCACTTGGCCGGTTATATGTATTATAATTTCTCTGTATAAATTATATTTTGTGTCCCTCTGTATATTTTAAACTGTTATCTTTCTTGTGTCTGTACTTACTTACTTATTAATTTAAATTTTTATTAGGTTATAACTATTGAAATAGAATATGGATACATTTTATTTTAATCTGGTATGTAAGTTTTTATTTTAGTATAATTCTCTATAAGTAAATCAAAAAATGTATGGCTCTTTAAATTTGTAAAAACTAAAATAGGATTATTGATTAATCATAAAGTGTAACAAAAGATTCAAATTTTATTTATTATGTTCAACCTTTGTATCCCTAACCTTAAAAATATTTGATTCTAGCTAGATAACCATGTGAATTAATTTTAATGTGTTTACTTCTGATAACAGCAAGTCAGCAAGAACATATCCATAGTGGAATTACCTGTGAGAAATCAAGAAACAAGATAATGCAGTTTTACTGACGGGAGAAGTTATATCGCTCTATGTTACTTACAGTCATAAGCGTATAGCTTTTCCCCTTGGTAGAACTTGCTTTTTCATCATGGAATTTTCAAAATATAAAAGTGCATCATTTATTTTACATAAATATTATTTTATCCAGTCTGCTGCATTAATCTGGAATCTGTGGACTCCCAACTTGGGATGTGACTTATAAAATTAATTCAGTATTTCTATTTCTTATAGTAGTTCCTTCAAAAAAAATTCATATGATGGGGATTAGATTGTAGATTAAATCAGATAATGGTGCTGCTATATAAAGATCTAATAAATGAGGAAAAGAAATCAATACAATGATTTCAATAAAATTGCAGTGCTGGAAGTTTTCTTGAGCTAAAATTTATTATGAAAAATAAGTAACAATTATAATTGTTTTTTTTATAATCAATTTTTTTTTAGTTTAAATTGATTATTTTCAAGAAATATAAATGAAATGTTGAAGAATAGATAATAACAAAACCCAAGGAATATAGTCCAAAATATGTATGAAAAAATGCACTTCTGTAAAAATTAAGGATCAGCTGATCATGGTGTGATCTCTATTGTAAGCTATAAATATTTCATTATAATCCTTGTATTAGTTGTTTGTATTGTATCCTAGCTTGTGTTCATAAACAAGTTTCTCCATGGAACATACATAAAAAAAACTTTATTTTATAATTGTAAATTAGTAATTAAAATTGTCAATCAACAAAATTATTCAACTCCTTTTTTTATCTTGTTTGTAGATAAAATGGGAGTACCTAGTCACATCTGGATTCCCGAAGGAAAAATTGTTCTAATTCACTCTTAATAGAGTGATGGACTCTTACAATATATTTGGTGATGATGGAAGCGGTATGTTGGAAGGACTTACTGATCTTGGAGGATCAGATACTTTTGCCACAAATTCGTCAACTGGGGTAGCTGGAGATAACAAAGATGCCACAGACAATAGGTAAGCAGAATAGTTAATACTGGCTTATCCTTGATCTTAGATGTTGTATGCCCGAAAGTGATTGAAGATCAACAAACTTATTTATTTATGGTTTTTCTTATGTTGTACAGCTATAGGCAGTCCTACAATCAAGGTGGTGCACCACAGGAGAGCTCAATACAGAAGCTTCCATCATTTGGGAGTACTAGTGGTGGCATAACGGGTGGTCCACAGCCAGTTTCTAATCCCGGCGGTGGACCACCCGCTCCTGATTATCACGAATATGGGGCCTATCCCCCGAGGCCGCGCATGCCGCAGCCACCTCATGGGCCACTTCACCCACCACATCATGTCCATCCTTCACATTCCTATCCTGGGTACCATCCAGGACCTGATCCAATGTATGGAATCCCTGAACAACCTGGTAAGTGAAAACAATATAAAGATTTTTAATTTGAACACAATAAAATGGTCTTATCTTCACCAAGAACATACTTTTAGGGATTGGAGATATGTGGGCTGGAGCCCCTGGAGCTAACCGATACACGCCAATTGCACCAGGCTATCGACATTCGTATGAACATCAACAAAAGATGCATCAGTATGCTCCACAGCAGGTAAAGGTCAATAAATTTCATTTATTTTGTAAAACAAATATTTATTCCATTTAAAATGTTAGTTTATCGTTGTTGATTGGATCAGTTTGCAGTTAGAATAAGTCAAACATAAATAAATGAATACTTATTATTTATGTTTTAGAGTCCCAGTATGGGTGGACTACAACCTCAAAATGGCGCATACTTGCCAAGACAACCACATTTTGCGCAACCTACATCACAGCAACTTTATGGACAGCAGCAGGTAAAGTGAAATAAACTTAATTAGCATCCCTTCAAAACATAACATGTTTCTGAGTGTTTATGCAGTAGGATGATTTGATAATTCGAATCTTCGCGCGAAAACACTGATAATAACGCAATGGTGAAAACTATGTCAAGTCTTACTGAAAATAGTCAGGTATTTTGAGTAAACGCTCGTCGTTCTAGTAACATTTGATGTCCTTAACTCTGATGAGCTAGATTTTTATTTACTAATTTAAATCTTGTTCAGATTATTTAAATAACGCCTTTATGATTGAAATTTTAAACGTCAACCATCAGAGGGATATCTTGTGTTGAGAGCAGCGCTAACTGACCAATCAGCGTTCTTATTTCTTTTAAAATTATCTAATGTAACTAGATTTCTCAGATTTTTTGCAAAAATCCTGATTGTTTCCAGTAAGATTAGACAATGGTTTCATCGTTATCTATCTAATTCGTGTTTTCGCAAAATCCCTCGGATTTTTATTTTTAAATCATCTTACGACACATGCCTTATTTCTGTTACTTCATGTACATTGACTTCATAAGGTAATTTTTGTTCCAGAACTATCCAAATTATACACAAATGCATCCACCAGCTGCAACAAGGATTAATCAACATCCACCATACCATCAACAAATGGATGTAAATCCACATCAATATGGGTTGCCTCACGGTCAGCACGCATCAGCAGGCAGTCATACTGGAATGCCTCAACATCAATCACATCAAAATATGGCAGGCCATGCCGCAGGTCTAGGCTCGGGCCTTCAAGGTCATCCAAATCCACATCATCTCCACCATGGGGGAGCTCCACCATTGCATCATGTGTCTCGCCAGCCACCAGGGCCGCCATCCTCGGTCGCTCCATCTCATCCAGTCCCGTCACAGATGCCGTATGCATCGCCACATCATTCAGTTTCAATGAACTACCAGTCACATCAAGTTCAACATCCTCTTGATGTGAATGTTTCAAATCAGTATAACCCGGTTAAGCCTGCCGGTATTGAAGGGAGTAGTCCACAATATCGACCACCTTTCCCTCAACTGTCCCCTCAAATGTCTCCAAGAGCTCAGATGTCTCCAAGACAGCAACCGCAACCTCAGTTATCTCCGAGGCCCGTAATGTCACCAGTGAAGGGTCCGAGTGCGTCGCCTCACAGCTCTCGCAACCTTGTGCAATCACCGGCTACTTCAGGGCCTACACCATCTGCAAATACGTTTTCGTCACAGAATACTCTTCAGGCTTTAGAACAAATGGTTCTGCCTGCTGGTGCAGAATATCCTTATCAGCGGAATCCTTCATCACCTGCAGTTGGACATGTTGTTTCCTCGCCCTCTCAATGGAATCAGAATAAAATGCCGCCTCCTGTCAGCAACATTCCTCAAATAGAAGTTAGTGAACAGCCTATGAAGCCAGTCGATGCTCCAATACCGCCACCTATGTTAAAACCACAAGATGTGGTTAAACAGGCTCCAAATCCTAGTGCTGAGATTAAAAGTTTAGAGAAAATCCAAACAGAGAGTGAAAGGTCAGACCCTGAAAAAACTTCAAATACTTTTGTACCTCCATCGAGTGCAGAAAATAATGTTCCTAAAGAAATTCCCTCTGTTAATACATCTAATGGATCTGTGATGGCTAAAAATAATGTAAATTTGCCGCACAGTGCAATAAGCTTTGAATCACATGAAAAAATCTCACATGAGAAAAAGCCTAGTGATAACATCATTCCACCATTGCCGCCTAAAGACGACACAAAAAGCGAAACTAATGATGCCAACAAGGTCTGTAAACCTGATCAAAATGTGGAAACAATTCAACCAACAGAATCTACAAACAAAGAAGAGAGTAATGAAAAAACAACGCCTCCAAAAACACCTGTTCCAAACTCTAATATTGTTGTTCCCTCTAGTGAACAATCACAAATGGCATCACAACACATGCATTTACCTATGAGTCATCCGCCACCTGTGCTAACCACGAGTGCAATGGCGAGTTCGCCTTTACCGACGATGGCCGGTGGTAGAAGTCAGAGCTATCAAAGTAATAATGTTCAAAATATAACGGCCACTATGCCTAGCGTAATGCCTCAGGTGCCGTCATCGAATATTCCATCAAATGCTCAACCGAGTATGCACAGCAATAGTGCACATAATGTTGCTAACAGTACTTTCGTAAGCGATCCTGCCCCTGGAGTACCATCAGGTCCAAATATGCATGTTTCTCATGGTATGCAACTTCCAAGCAATATGGGGCCCGGTATTCCAAGTCATCCTCAAAATAATCCGCCTTGTATCCCACCTACGATTACAAATATGCAAAGTAATTTACAACCGACTTTACCTAACGTTCCTAGTAGTGTAGGTATGGGTCCGGTAAATGCACCGCCGTCTATGCCTAATGTTCAAGGTGGTGTGCCACTGCCAGCTCAAGGAATACATCCGACTATGCCACCTAACATGCCACCTGGTCAATCCAATATCATGCCAGGTATGTCACATGGCATGAATCCGAACATGATGATGATAGGACCCAACACCGTACCACATCCCAATATACCAAATATGTATCCAACATCCCATCACCAGGAAAGGATAGGATTACAGCAACAAATACAAGAAATATATTGCTTGCCCCCATCAAATGAAAATCAAGAAAAAGTAAGATGTCTTCAAGAACGAATGGCATTATTACAACAGCATGAAACTAATGATAAATGTAATGGCGGGCCTAATTGTATTTTACAAAACCCCGTTTATGGATCTAAAATGGTGGAAAGCCCACAAGTAACCAGCACTACTGGACGTGGTCGCGGAAAAGGTCCTTCGAAACCTAGAAAACCAAGAGCAAAAAAAGAGAAACCTATTTCTGCAACACAACCTCTTGATCAGTTACCCGTTTCAGAGGACTGTGTTACGGCTGGAACGGGGTTGCAAATTCATGCTGAAATAGACCCAGAACTGAATGAAGATATGACAAATTTAGATAATAGTGCTCTTTCTATAGAAGATGGCGGAAAAGTGAAGAAAACTAGAGGCCCACGCAAGGAAAGGAAACCACGCACACCTAAAGAGCCGAAAATAGCACAAGAAGGAGATAAACCTGTTAAAGAACGTAAGAAACGAGAGCCTAAAGATCCCAATGCTCCGAAAAGAAGAAGAAATGCTAAAAAAGATACGGCTGAAATGATAGCAGACACTACTAGCTGCTATGATTTTACAGACGATAGTAAGTCAGCCGATCAGATGTTACTTAGCAAAAGTGCTGTTATGGATACATCGAAAAACAGCACTGATTTGCCTTCCTTAGATGATTCTAATGTTACAGATTTTGATGATATACCTGTTTCAAAAATAGCAATTAAAGACTTGCTAGAAGAAGCGGAAGCAAAACGCGATACTGAAGAAAAAGACGATGATACCGATTCGATTACTCATAAGAGAAGATCTAAGAAACGCTCTTCAGCTGGCGGTAGCGCTAAGAAGTTTGCTTTAAAAAGAACTCCTGGTGGCAGGAGGAAACGGCGTGGTGGTTTAATTCCTGACTCTGATGGAGAACCTGATGATTTAGCATCGACTCCGCCTCCATCTCCACCCCCTGAAGGCGATGATAGTTTGAAACGGCGTTCAGCACGTCATACGCAACGCAAGAAATATACTGATGATGTTATGTTAAGGCTATCAGACGATGAATTTACTATGGGCACACCAGCAAAAGTTGAAAAGGAATTAAAACCTGAGGATCTGCACTCTGAAGTTAAAGATGTCATCAGACCAGACGGGACCCCGATTAAACCGAACTTTATTTACGTGAATACTACGGAAGAAGATGCAATGATAGTTCAGTATGTTTTAGCGAGTCGAATGGGGAAAAGAGAGTTTAAACCTGAACCACCCCCTCCAATACCACCTCCAGCCCTAGTTGAAGCTACTGATATTAAAACTGAAAATGATGAGTCTGTAGCTACTGTCGAACAACCAGAAACTAATGAAGCTGACACCCCATCAGAAAATACCGAAAAGACCGAGGTCACTGATGTTATTGATGCAAACACCAATGTAGCTGCAGAAATCAAAGAAGAAGAAGTAAACGAAAATAAAGATGAAGTGAAGGAAGAGTCTGAACATACAGTCAATCCTGCGAATGAAGTGCAAAAGCTAGAAAGCGATGCGACGGAAACAAACAAAGATGAATCGAAGAATAAAAAACCAGTAATGGTTGATGTAGAAGAGTACTATGTGAAATATCGTAACTTTTCATATTTACATTGCGAATGGAAGACAGAAGAAGAACTCTATAAAGGCGATAAAAGAATATTTTCAAAAATTAAACGGTTTAAACAGAAACAGGCTCAACAAATGAACTTTTTCGAATTGTTAGATGACGAGCCGTTTAATCCTGATTATATTGAAGTGGAAAGAATTTTAGACGTGTCCGAAAATCAGGACCCGGGTAATAATAACACAAACAAACATTATTTAGTTAAATGGAAAAGTTTACAGTATGAAGATAGCACGTGGGAATTAGAAGAAGATATTGATGTTGACAAGATCAAACAATATAAAATATTTAATGAAATTCCTCCTAAAGAGAAATGGAAATACAAAAAGAGGCCGTCGGCCGACCACTGGGTTCAATTAAAAGAATCTCCCCTGTATAAAGGCGGTAATACTCTTAGACCATATCAGTTGGAAGGGCTGAATTGGCTTTTGTTCTCCTGGCATAACAACCGCAACTGTATTTTAGCGGATGAAATGGGACTTGGAAAAACTATCCAAAGCTTAGCATTTGTAAATTCTGTCTGGGAATATGGAATAAGAGGCCCTTTTCTAATAATTGCACCTCTATCAACTATCCCAAATTGGCAAAGAGAATTTGAAGGATGGACAGATATGAACGTAATAGTCTATCATGGTTCACAAAATAGTAAAAGCATGTTGCAAGAATATGAATATTATTATAAAAACGAAAAAGGTGAACCAATCAAAGAAATAACGAAATTCAATGTCCTGATAACCACATTTGAAATAATAGTAACCGATTTCCAAGAACTTAAAGGTTTTAACTGGAGAGTATGCGTCATTGACGAAGCGCATAGGCTAAAAAACCGAAATTGCAAGTTGTTAGAAGGCCTTCGACAACTGCATTTAGAACACAGAGTGTTATTGTCTGGTACACCGCTACAGAACAATGTCAACGAATTGTTTTCGTTGTTGAATTTCTTAGAACCATCGCAGTTTGCAAGTAATGATGCTTTCTTGAAAGAATTTGGTCAACTTCAAACAGAATCTGAAGTGCTAAAATTACAAGCTCTGCTTAAACCTATGATGTTGCGAAGATTAAAAGAAGATGTCGAAAAATCTTTAGCTCCTAAAGAAGAAACTATTATAGAAGTGGAACTAACGAACATACAGAAAAAGTATTACAGAGCCATTTTAGAGAGAAACTTTAGTTTTCTTGCTAAAGGCACGACTTCTTCAGCAAACATCCCGAATTTGATGAATACTATGATGGAACTAAGAAAATGTTGCATTCATCCTTATCTCTTAAATGGAGCAGAAGATCAAATACAGTTCGACTATAAACAAGCCAACGGAGAAGATAAACAAGCTTACTACAAAGCTCTTATACAATCTTCCGGTAAAATGGTATTAGTGGACAAATTACTACCGAAGCTGAAAGCTGGTGGTCACCGCGTATTAATATTTAGTCAAATGGTGAGATGCCTCGACATTTTGGAAGACTATCTACTCTATAGAAAATATCCATTCGAGAGGATCGATGGACGAATCAGAGGTAACCTTCGGCAGGAAGCTATTGATAGATTTTCTAAACCAGATTCCGACAGATTTGTGTTTTTATTGTGTACAAAAGCTGGAGGTCTTGGAATTAATTTAACAGCAGCCGACACTGTTATAATTTATGACAGTGATTGGAATCCTCAAAACGATTTACAAGCTCAGGCTCGTTGTCATCGTATTGGACAGCAAAAGATGGTTAAGATATACAGATTGATATGTCGAAATTCTTACGAACGAGAAATGTTTGACAAAGCTTCTCTGAAGTTAGGTTTGGATAAAGCTATATTGCAAAGTATGAATACAACTCAAGGAAAAGAAACTAGCTTGAAGCAAATGTCTAAGAAGGAGATTGAGGATCTTTTAAAAAAAGGTGCATATGGAGCAGTAATGGATGAAGACAATGCAGGTGACAAATTCTGTGAAGAAGATATAGAAATGATTTTAGCACGCAGAACACAAGTTATTCAAATGGAGTCTGAAAAGGGATCGACGTTTTCAAAAGCTAGTTTTGCAGCTAATGATCAAAGATCTGATATTGATATAAGAGATCCCGATTTTTGGAACAAATGGGCAAAGAAAGCTGAAATTGATACAACTGAGAAGAAAGAAGATGAAGATTTAATTGTGACAGAACCTAGAAAACGTACTGTTATAAAACGGTATGGACATGATGATGGACCTATGGAAATGTCAGATATGGAAGTGACGCCTGACTCTGAAGAAGATGAAGATGGTAAGATTTTCTTCAGTTGATGTTAAATTTAATTTGAAACATGCATTGGCCAAGTATCCAACACGAACATATGTTTTCAGGTATAAGTCTTAGAAGTAAGAAGAAAAAAGATAAATTAGGCAGAAAAGGAAGAAGATACGCTAGTGATGACTACATACCGCGCCATGAGGGTGTGCCTATTGATGAAGAAGTTGTGTACGGTTCATGGACCAGATCTGAATGTTTCAAAATCGAGCGAGGACTTCTCACTTTTGGGTACGTTAACTAGATAGCGCATAAAATACTTCCTAAAGTACTTATTTGGATAATGCCGGTGCATTTATATTTTATAGGTTTGTAATTGGAAATAGTATCTAAGTAAAATTAAAGTAAGGTTTGTATGTTACAGTTGGGCGCGGTGGGAAGAAATCGTTGATAAAAATCAGTTCAGAAAAGGTTGGACAATACCTGTAATAGAAGATTGTGCGCGAATAATTGTAAGTTTTACGCTTATTCAGTTATGAAAAATTTACATGCATGAATATTTTTTTATGATGACTTGCCATGCTAATACCGAGAAAGTTTTAGACTTTCACTGAGTTTAACAAGCATTTTCTGAAAATTAATCGTCATTTATCAATTTATAATTTCATGTTCTTTATTAAAATCACATTATTCTTTTTTATCGCAGGTGTTGTATTGCTTACGTCATTACAAAGGCGACGAGAAAATCCGCAATTTCATTTGGGATCTGATCGAGCCTTGTGAGAATGGAGAGGTTACAATATCAAGGAATCACAGCGGTTTACATAACCCTGTGCCGCGTGGAAGAAACGCAAAGAAAAAGAACAGACCAAAAGACATACCAAAACTTAGCGATATTCAGAAATGGGAAGATCAAAGCCACTGGAGTTATGCTGAGAAATATGACTGTGAAGCTTACTTAGAAAGTAGTTACAAGAAGCACCTGTTCCGACATGCAAATAAGTAAGTAAAAACAAGTTGTTTACGACAGTATCAAAACATTTTCATAGCATATATACTAACTTTTACTTGTTTTTAAGGGTGCTACTACGAGTACGTATGATGTACTACATCAAGCATGAAGTTATCGGCGACTACGCAACACAAATAGAAAATGGAACCCATGCCAGGTATGTTTACCCACCTTTACCTTGTATAATTTGGTTACATACGTCTTCTGATTGTCTGATTTCTAATTAAATGCTTTTGGTTTTCAGTACATTGGGCATGCGCGTGCCGCGCGGCGTGGACAGCGCGCCGCCGCGGCTGTGGTGGGACACCGAGTGCGACGTGTCTCTGCTGGTGGGCACCTACATACACGGCTACGAGAACTACCTGGCCATGCGCTCGGACCCCCAGCTCTGCTTTGTTGACAAACTTGGACCCCCGGACGATGCTGAATGTACGGATATTAAGTAAGTGTAGTTCTTCTTTCGAGTGGGTATCGAGTCTATCGACCCGATGAACCCTGGTGTCAGAGTTTTTAAACCGCCTAGTAGCACAACTATCAGGCCTCTGACATGGTTTGAGTAACGACCACTATCAAAGACAGCGACCTGGACCGTACTGTAGTTTGTACTAATACTTTAAAGATGAAAATAAATTGTGTACGTGTCTGTAATTCATAATTTTAATAACTAATGAATTTATTTTGAGAATACTATCTCAATTAGATAACAACATTATTCAGAAATTATCCCCTTAAGTCGTGAAAACCACGACCCCAACTCGAATCGCGGTTCAAAAAACTAGTTTCTTTGGTAAATCTCAGACTGTTCTTTCTCATATCATCGGTATCGCGGGAAAGCATTTTCAAAACTGCGCAAGAGGTGTCGGCGTGATTAGATGAGTTAACGTATTTGTAATATAAAGCTTAGTATACACTCACAAACATACACATAAATATATACTTGTATACAACTATTTACACAAACATAATACATGGAACATTACATATATAATATCTAGTTACACACACACACAGTCATTGTCTGCGATGGTACAAATACAACTCGTTCTTTTTTTCTTGTTTTTATGTTATTATTATGTTTTTCATAAATAAGTCACATCTTTTTGGTCAGTTCTTTTTTTCTAATATAGGTTACATTAAAATGAAATCAGATTGCATATCGTTTCATACACATTGTATAACCTAGGTATATCCATAATTGTTGCACATTTTTTATACCATTATGTCATGTCCTGACGAAATTGAAGCGATTCCCACTGCGATACAGTGCAAACTAGTGCAGTGAGTTTCACAACTTTTTCTTGTGGCCTTTTTAAACCACCTAAATTGTACCTTTAATATAATTTGGAAAGATGTTCGTACAATAAACTACTTTTTATTTATTTTATTTATTAATATCCCAACAGAAGCGAGGAGCGCAAGGTTCGCGGCAGCGGCGCGGGCGACGAGGACTGCACGGACGACGTGTCGAGCGGCGCGGGGGCCACCTCGCCCGCCGCGTCCCCGCGCGCCGACGACGACGCCGGCCAGGGCGGCGCCGGCGGCGGGCTCTGGCCCTCCATGCAGGACCTCAACACCAGGCTGCGGCGGCTCATCACCGCCTACCAGAGGAACTACAAGCGCGAGGAGCTCAAGTTACAGCAGAGGGCTAAGGTGTGTAACAAGTCTATCCTTACAGGGCGGTATTTTTTTCTTTATTTAGTAAACATACAGTTTTTTAATAACAATATAAAAATCTAGCAACTTCTATGCAGGCCTGGGAGTGAGAGAAAAACATAGAATGTGCCAGCTGCATTTCCTCCCGAGCATGCTGTAAAACCAGCTACGGGATCTGAGGGTTTTAGTATATTGTAATTTAGGCGATGGGCTGACAACCTATCACTACAGCAATATATGTACAAATCTATTTTAAAGAACCCTTATAACTTTGTCAGTCGTGGCGAAACGACCTTTGTTTAGGTCGTTTACGCTCTGCCTACCCCATTAGGTATAAAAGCGTGATTATATGTATGTATGTATATAAAAATAAATAACATGTTTTCTTACAAACCTAGAGTTTCCTTAATTATACAATAACATGAAATTTACAATTTTAAGAACTCGTTAGCAAAAAAATACGCAGGGATATAACTCTTTGTGTCTAAAGAACTGAAAAATGAACCATACTTGTTATTGTTTGTTCACTACATAGTGATTAATTATTAATTTATTTATTATTGATTTATGTCATCTTGTATGACCCCGAGTCTACCGCGTCTGAAACAACATAGAGGAACAGCTCAAATTGCAGCAGTACCTTTTGTGCAAGCAAACCAGCCATAGTGATGAGCATTTGTATGTCCTGGCTGTACACTTCTGGTCTAGTGGCTAGTGCCATGGACTCCTGATCCGGAGGTCCTGGGGTCGATTCCCAGGGGGGAAACTCAAAGTTGATATTTGAGAATTTATCACTTTGTGAATTTTTCCCCAGTTTGGTTAGGACATTGCAGGCTGAATCACCTGATTGTCCGAAAAAGAAAAAAGATTTCGTGCTTCGGAGGGCACGTTAAGCCGTCGGTCCCGGTCGCTGTCTTTGATAGTGGTCGCTACTCAAACCATGTCAGAGGCCTAATAGTTGTGCTACTAGGCGGTTTAAAAACTCTGACACCAGGGTTCATCGGGTCGATAGACTCGATACCCACTCGATAGAAGAAGAAGAAGACTTCTCGAAAAACAAATGCAGTTCTTTTTGCAAATACAATATATTTATTTAACAGTTTATTGTACACAATAAAATACAAAGGACATATACATATAAAACAAAGACACAACAGGCACAGCTTATTTCTAAAAATAAATCTCTTCCAGCCGACCTAGGCGTGCACGTGCATAATTATAAATATTGGAAACAATAAATTATAATTTACTTATCACTAAAAAATAGAAACAAACACAATTACTTGAATAATATGCTAAATATACATACATACATATAATCACGCCTTTATACCTAATGGGGTAGGCAGAGCGTGAACGACCCAAACAAAGGTCGTTCCGCCACGTCTCACAAAGTTTTGAGGGTTATTTAAGATAAATTTGTAAGTATATTGCTGTAGTGACAGGTTGTCAGCCCATCACCTAAATTACAATACACTGAAACCCTCGGATCGCTTAGCTCGTTTTTACAGCATGCCCGGGAGGAAATGCAGCTGGCACATTCTATGTTTTTCTCTCGCTCCCAGGCCAGCATGGAAGTAAATGTAAGTATGCTAAATATTCCTACTAGTAAATAAATATACAATCGTTGTTTACAGATGGAGCGACGAGAGCGTATGGACCAATTGGCCAGAGACGAGGTGTCTCAATGGCGGTGGTCGCGCGCCGACGAGGAGGCGTTCCGGCGCACCGTGGCCTCGTACGGCGTGGAGTTCGACCCCGCCACCAAGAGCCTGCGCTGGAGCCGCTTCAGGACGCTCGCTCGACTCGACGCCAAGAGCGACGACGCCTTGACCGACTACCTCAAGGCCTTCATGGCGATGTGCAAGCGACAGTGCGGACTCTCGGTCGGCGAAGCGGAGTTGCCCACGAGAGCCGATTTGAAAGCGGAGCCTATCGGAGAAGAGAGAGCCATTGCTACTCTTGAAAGGTAAATTTCAATATTTCTGAAGTTTTTTTGTTTGTGTTCTGTACTGATTATCTAGCTAGATACAAATAATAATAATAATAATAAAAGGTTTTTATTCCAGAAACAATGTCCATATTACAAGAAATAAATTAATAAAACAATACAAATACAAAAAATACAAAATAATTTATTTGTTTTAGATAAGTTTAAACATAGATTTACAGTGGCCGGAGCCTCCTTTTAAGTTTAATAAAACCTGTGCTAGGAGGCACCGCTCTTCCAGGATATAATAAAACGTAGAAACTAAACTAAACTAGAATTTACAAATTAAGCTTACATTTGTGTACGGGTGTGTTTGAGTATGAATGTTGTGTTGTTGCGTGTACGTGTTGTGAGATTCTAGTTATAAACAGAAAACCATCAATTGAAAAGAGATTTAAAAAGATCTGTTAGGGTTAAAGGCGTGACTATACCAGGTGTAACGGACAGCGTCCCGCAAACTGATAGGGGTTGCTCAGTCGACGACACTGAACAACCACAGCAGGTTTTTTTTCAGGAAGTGGAAAAATAAATTGGCTTTCCCATAAAGATTGTCTAATCGAGGTGAACATTTGTTTCCCATTTATATTTTCGCTTCCTGAAAAATATCCTGCTGATAGTTGTTGAGTGTCGTTGACTGAGCAACCCCTGTCAGTATGCGGGAGGCTGTCCCTTACTCCCGGTGTGTTTGTATCAGATAGGTAAGTGAGCCTCCGTGGTCTAGTGGCTAGTGCCATGGACTCCCGATCCGGAGGTCCTGGGTTCGATTCCCAGGGGGAAAACACAAAAGTTGATATTTGAGAATTTATCACTTTGTGAAATTTTCCTTAGTTTGGGTAGGACATTGCAGGCTGAATCACCTGATTGTCCGAAAAGAAAAAGATTTCGTGCTTCGGAGGGCACGTTAAGCCGTCGGTCCCGGTCGCTCTCTTTGATAGTGGTCGTTACACAAAACCATGTCAGAGGCCCGATAGTTGTGCTACTAGGCGGTTTAAAAACTCTGACACCAGGGTTCATCGAGTCCATAGACTCGATACCCACTCGACAGAAGAAGAAGAAGGTAAGTGAGCAAGGTGCCTAATAGTGTATGTTATGATGCAGGATCGACCTGCTGCGCGTGCTGCGCGAGGAGGTGGCTCCGCACGCCGCGCTGGAGGCGCGCCTGGCGCTGTGCGAGCGCTCGCCCGACGCGCCGGCCTGGTGGCAGCCCGCCAACCACGACAAGCTGCTCGTGCGCGCCGTCTGCAAGTGAGTACCGGCTCACTCACCACGTGGCCGAATTGACGCGATGTTTGCCTGCCAGTTTAAAAAAAAAATGTATTTTGCATAACTTTTTTTAATATTTCATTTTCGGCTCTGGAAACTTAGTCCTTTTGAGCCAGTCTTTTTCTATAAATTCTTTCTTTCTTCATTTTTAAACTTTCTGAAATACTCAGAGTACCTTTTACCCACTATTATAGGCACTTTAATAATACACTAATATTACTTCCATGCTGGACTGGGAGTGAGAGAAAAACATAGAATGTGCCAGCTGCATTTCCTCCCGAGCATGCTGTAAAAACCAACTAAGGGATCCGAGGGTTTCAGTATATTGCAATTTAGGCGATGGGCTGACAACCTGTCACTACAGCAGTATACGTACAAATCCATCTTAAATAACCCTTAAAATTTTGTCAGACGTGGCCGAACGACATTTGTTTAGGTCGTATACGCTCTGCCTACCCCATTAGGGATAAAGGCGTGATTATGTGTGTGTGTGTTAATAATACAATGAGAATTACATGGCAAGACTTTTACATAAGATCTACACAAGAAAAAGGCAAGGGGTATAGAGAAATACAACGTACCCCGCCCGCCCCAGCGTGGTACTACAAATGTTAAGAGGCCGACAACCGAAAGTTCATTACCACCGTCAATAGAATAAGATTTGATCTCTGCTCAACTTCCGCTCACCTGAAAAGACTTCGCATAAGAGAACACGACAATTGTCCATATTGTAATGAAGAAAAAGCCGATTTAGAACATTTAATCTTCTTCTTCTTCTGTCGAGTGGGTATCGAGTCTATCGACCCAATAAACCCTGGTGTCAGAGTTTTTAAACCGCCTAGTAGCACAACTATCAGGCCTCTGACATGGTTTTGAGTAACGACCACTATCAAAGACAGCGACCGGGACCGACGGCTTAACGTGCCCTCCGAAGCACGAAAATCTTTTTCTTTTTCGGACAATCAGGTGATTCAGCCTGCAATGTCCTAACCAAACTGGGGAAAAATTCACAAAGTGATAAATTCTCAAATATCAACTTTGTGTTTCCCATCTGGGAATCGAACCCAGGACTTCCGGATCAGGAGTCCATGGCACTAGCCACTAGACCACGGAGGCAGTCACAGAACATTTAATTATAAACTGTAACGGCAACGACAATAATATACAAAGACTTCTAATGGTTGCCGAAATGTCAGATTTGTTTGACAACGGCAACATTAAAGTCCCATCCACACTGAATGATATATTATCAAGAAAAATTTTTTACGAGCCACTGTACACTTTCATAACCAATACTATTGGTGATCTCTGATAATTTTGTTCACAATAAGAATAATATGAATATGAAGATAATTTTGCATAACCCTATTTGAGTATTGCTACAGACAAAAACGTATTTAACAAAGCGATTTGAAACTAATTTATAGGAGCAGTTTGTTTTTTTTAGAAACACATAAAATTAAATCTAAATACGTATATAAATAATGTATAAAAGATGCAATACATTAATAGATAGAACAGTTATTAGAGGACAGTAAGATAGGCATAGAAGTGGGTAAAGTAGTTTTTAAAGATAATAAATCATCAATGAAAGACGAACTACTACAAATAAATGGTTCAAATCTCCAACTTCACCACACTCACATAGATCAATATTTACAATATGAAGTTTATTTAGATGTTCCGCCTGACCGAGTTTCTGGACAGCGACTGCGACAAATTGACATTATTATTTTATTTCTTTCCAGACACGGATTGGGCGATACCTACAATAAAATATTCTGCGATCCGAAACTACCTTTCGCGGATTGCGCCAGAAAATACTACTCGATCCAAAAACCCCCGAAAACGGACACTTCGAAAGCGAGCTCGGACGAGGACGAGTCGATATCGGAGACGCGCATGTCCCTTCGCACGCGCAGCAAGCGCGGCAACCCCGAGCGCGACGACGACGACACCGACGCCCTGTCCGAGCTCGAGACGCTCGCCAAGCTCGGCCGCGTCGAGGAGTCGCTCTCCGCCGAGCACTGGTTCACCGAGCGCGCGCTCGAGACCCGCCTGCACCACATCGCGCACGCCGTGCAGAACTGCGAGTGGCCCGCCGCGCCGCCCGCGCACCCCGCCGCCGCCGCCGCCGCCGCGCAGGCGCCCGCCGCGCACGGCAAGGACGACAAGCAGAAGCGCCACATCGCCATCGACGTGGAGACGGAGCGCGCCAAGCTGCACGCGCTGCTGTCGTCGCCGGCCGCCGCGCACGCCGCCACCCGCGAGCCCGTGCGCGCCGACGACGCCTCCAGCGACTCGGGCTCGCGCCGCTCCACGCCCGCGCCGCCGCCCGCGCACCAGCGCGTCGCGCCCTCGCCCGCGCCGCCCGCGCCGGCCGCGCCCGTCGACCTGTCCGCGCCGCTCGACCTCAGCGAGGCGCAGGACTTCAGCATGGGCCGCCGCACGCCGCAGCCCGCCGACGCCGGCGCGCCCCCTCAGCGCAGCCGCCTCGACGACACGCTCAGCCGGCTCATGAAGAGGAAGAATGTGGTGAGTGCAATCACTATAGTCGAATGACATAGTCGTTCGTCGTTATTTTACAGGATTCGCCATATCTAAATTCGATTATAAATTATTTTCTTTTTTTAGGCGCCACCGGAACAAGTAGTCGGTAAAGAAAAGAAGAGAAAGAAGTTGGACGAGATCGTGCTCGGATTGTCGGCGGCGAAGGGCCAGAGCGGGAGCGGGAGCGGGGGGGACGCGGGGGCGGGGCGCGCGCGCGGCGCCTGCATCCTGCCCGACGTGACGGTGACGCCGGCCGCGCCCGCCTCCGCCGCGCCGCCCGCCTCGCACCACCAGAAGCCCTTCTCCGTGACGCTCACCAACGTGCCGTCGCCCCAGGCGAGCTCCAAGGAGCTGTCCTCGTTCCTGCAGCAGTCGCTCGAGAGCAAGGCGCCGAAGCCGGCGGCGGCGTCCTCCGCGGCGCCGATGAAAGCCTACTCGCACGAGGCCAAGGTGAACAAGTGGCTCGCGGAGCAGGCGTCGGTGGAGGCGCGGCGCCGCACGCCCGCGCCATGCCTCGCGCCCGACGAGCGCGTGCCCGTCGTGCACCGCGTCACCGGCAAGCGCATCGCCGGACACAAGGCGCCGCAGCTCAAGCACCTCGCGCAGTGGATCGCCGAGAACCCCATGTACGACATCGACTCCAAGTGGACCGAGGGCATCAAGGAGCACGTGAAGCTGCCGCAGGACGTGCGCGCGCAGCGGCACTCGCCGATGCAGGCCGCCCAAGCCATGGGCGAGCGCAAGAAGGGCCGCCCGCCCACGCTCGACTCGGCCTCCGCCAGCGTGCTGTCTTCCGGCTCGCACCTGAACCAGAGCATGGCCGGCCTGAACCCCGCCCTGCTCGCCAGTCTGTCTAGCTTGAGCGCGTTCGACCCCAAGACTCTAGCCGCGACTTTATCTAATTTGACCGGTTTCGATCCCAAATTGCTGAACACGTTCGACCCCAAGTTGCTGTCGAGTTTGAGCAGTTTCGATCCGAAAAATAATCCATTGTTGAGTTCGTTCGGGAGCATGCCTAATTTGCTCGGAAACCTGACAGGAGGAAACATATTCGCAAATCTAGCGGGCTTGGGCCTTCCCGGATTTTCGGGATTGGACATGAACGCTCTCGGCGGTGCGAGCACCTCGAGTGACGTGAAATCGAAATCGTCGTCGTCTTCATCGTCGAAAACCGGTACCGCTTCCGGTTCCAAATCTTCGAATTCACAGTTTCCTTTCGTGTTTCCGAATCCCAACATGCTATACCCTCAGTTAGGACTGGGCGGTCTGAATCCGTTCGGCATGCATTCCGGCATGTCGTCCGCGTACGACGCGCTGGGGCTGCTCAGCAACAACCTGGCGGCCAGCTCGGCCAGCAGCCTGCACGCGGGCTCCTCGCGGCAAGGCAAGAACACCGCGCCGCGCTCCTCCACCGTGGTGACCTCCTCGCGCGCGCATAAGCCGCCCGACCGCCAGCAGGCCTCGCAGCTGCCGCAGATCCTGCTGCCGCCCGACCCCTATCTGCTAGAATCTCTATCCAAACAATCGCTTAACTACGATGCGCTTCTCCGAGGAGAGAAGAGAAGTCGCGAGACCGAGAGCCACGAGAGCGCGGCGACGGATCTATCTAAAGTCGATAAAAAGAAACAGCCGTACGATGCGCTGAGATCTCAGGTGCCGCCCGAATTTGCTGCCGTGCAAGAGAAGCTATTGAAAGGAGACAAGAAGGATATAGATATAAGTAAAATGTTACTGGAACAGATGGCATCGGGGGCTCTGAGCGCCAGCTTGGTGAGCTCTGCAGAAGCTAAAAGAACGAAAGACTTTGAGAAGGATTCGTATGAAAAACTAAGTAAGAGTTCTTCGGAATACATAGCGAGGACATTAGCTTCCGAAGATAATGTTTCGTTAGCTCACAAAAGATCACGCGAAGAAATTACTAATGAACCCGAGAATTTAGCTATGCAATCGGGAGAAATGCCGGCGAAAAAGATAAAAGACGCTAATTCGTCAGAAAACACCGACAAGCAATCGGGACCTCCTGCGGCCCATACGGCGGAAATGGATCTTGAAGATTTGATTGCACCATCTACTGTAATTAAAACCGGTATGAAAACCAGTGACTTTGAAAGTAGTATATCTAAAATCACTACTGAGTCTACGTCATCCTCAACCCCAGTAAATTTGGAGAAGGAAGAAAAAGTGCAGCAGTTAATAGCGCAGAGTCCATACAGAGATGATGATGCAAATATACAGAGTGATAACTTACACGGCACTGAGTCCTCTAAAACAGACTGTGAAAATAAAAATAGCAATGATGACAATCCTTCTAATGAGCCGGGGCGTAGGGCTAATAAAAAAAAAGGACGCAAATCATCGGAAGAGACCGTAGCTCCCGGTCCTAGACGTGAGTTGAGGTCGAGCTCAGGGCGGCAATCAACTGAAACCAATCCATCAACTCATTAATTTTATAATTTAATTGATAAAAGCAAACTTTTAGGCATTGCTGATGCATAAACTGGGTATACAGTAAATAAAATTTACCTGACGTTAAAATTGTTGGACTCCAAATGTAGAGCCCCCCAAGAGTGGTAAATTAATGTAGGTCCTCTGAAAAATTATGTTTATTGATCTACGTTAGTAATTATAGGGCTTAGTATATAGGTTTAAGAATAATATTCTTGTTAACATAGCTGTGTACGATAAGAAGACTGGATACTCTGTGTATGTTTCATTTTATTTTCAAATGACTGTTATTTGGGATATCTGAGCACTAAGCGCAGATAAGATCTGATGGGGAGAAATTAGGTTTTAGCTAAGACACTGACAGCGCTATCTATTGTACGCATTTACATACAGAAAAAATAGGTGGGCGCCAAGTTCAGGTAGACCATAACAATATGTCACTCAAATTATTAAATTTTGTCTGTCTCGTGCTTTTTTTAGATTAATTTTGACTTGAAAAAGCTACTAGTAAATTATATTTGTATGTTTCATGGAAAGCCACTCGGTTTGGTGTCGTCGTTTTAATGAATGGGTATGCAGCTCTGTTTTATAATAGTATTTCGATGGTTAATTCGATGTCAGATTTAAAGCTAATAATTGTGACTTTTTTGAGATCTCTTGCTAAATGTTGCTCGATTTTGTGGCACGCTTATAATTGTCAGTTTATTGTTGTACCCTATTTTTAGGATAAATAATTTAAGTTACATCACAGAGTCCGATACAGAATGTAACAAAATCTGGAATATAATGACGAATTACGTAACTACTTATCAGTAACGTAACAAGAAAAAAGAACAACAATTTTGACTACTGTGTATCTTGTTACATGCTGTATAGTGATCTCCATTTTTTTATAGCGTTTTCGCTCGGTTTTATTACTAAAAATCGTCTTGTTTATAGTAATTTTGAGTTCTGTTTATTTTATATTTTTATTGTAAGTGAAACACTGAATGTGATGAAATTATTTATTACATGTATTCTTTATTATTTGCATTGCTATATCGATGAATTGTATTATAGATAATAATTATGTGACAAATCATAAATAAATTAGAAAAAAAACATTACTACCGCATTTAATTTAGCAACAACGGATGACCTATTTTTGTAGATATCATTATAGTTAAACTAGATAGTCAAAGATGAAAGTTAATAGCTATATTAAGACCAGCATTAGGCGATTAAGCTTGCATCGTCCTAACCAAATTGGGAAAATTCTGAAGAATTTTTATATGCCCCTTTGGCCAATGAGACCCGACCATGACCGGAGATAGGGAATCGGAGGCTTAGGCTATGGCTTAGACCACGGAGTACATAGTTCTGATTCAGACCATGTTGACTTGAGATCTGAGACGGCTGGGGTGTCATATTTAAATTTTTGAATAAGTTTTTATCTCAATAGATAACTTTTCAGCTGGAATAAAACCATGTTCGCATTCGCACGACGCGTAAAGTTAATGTGGCTGAGTCTTAAAAGTGATTATACTATACAAGCGAAGTTGTATAGTGTAAAGCGCACAGTCGGCATCCATCCCGTTCGTATTATTTTGACGTTTGAATGGATTTCGTTCGGGCACTCTATATATATACCTACTGTCTAATCTGTGAGGGCACTGTCGCAGTGCTGCCAAGTGCGGCGATTTATCGCCATTTAGGCTATCTCGGAGGGTGCTGTGGCGACCAAAAATTGCCATTGGCGACTGGTCGCAATTTAGGCCACCTGGAAAAAAATATTAGGCGATAATAGGCTACTTCAAAAATTATTAGGAGAAGTAGGATATTTTCATCATATAGGGTACTAATACGAACAAAATTGGTCCAAACACATAGGTTTTCTTAATAATCATTGGAAATTTCTACCATCCACCCATAGTCCACCCTCTTTGACTCAAGATTTTTCGATCGAACCAGATTATTTAAATAAAATCCCTACTAAATAGAGTCTTAATGGATAGGTCTCAAGCATTTAAAATAGTAGCTATTTATACTATTCGTAAGTTATTTAGGCGATTTTAGGCTACTTTACCTTGGGCGACTTTTAGGCGACTTGAAATTGACTTTTCGGCGATTTCGTACCAATAAGACTTGGCAACACTGCACTGTCGCTCCATGCAAGTGCATGGTGATCTTGAAAAATAATTGTTCGATTTTCATAAAATGATTATTTGTTAAATTGAAATAATGTGTTAGTTTTATCTATCACACTTAAAATTAGATTATGATAGAGCCAGTTATTGGTGTTTTCAGCTGGATATTTGTGTATTGTCATGAATCAAATTACAATGAAAGAAAGGAAGAGCTCCGGCACGAGCACAAATTCTGTGCCCTGTAATGAATACGCTGAAGCATTTTCTTCCGTCAATGAGAGACCTGTGGATGATATATCTTTGGATTTTTTCTACAAGCCACATACAATAACCCTCTTAGCTGTGTCCATTGCAGCAGTCATCTATACAGCATTTGTTAGGTATGTATACCATTAGGAGCACTATGAAACCGTGAATGATGTAATAATTGAATTATATAAGTACATAATTTAATTATTTATTATCAATTACATGTCATATTAAAGAATGTTAAGATTTTCAATTTTTGTAAATAAATAAATTCTAACCTAAAAAAGACTAAATTTACGTAAAAATATATGTTGTTGCTTATAAACAACACATTGAATTATTATTTGTAAACAAAGAATTTTTTATTACAATCTCAATTTCATAATATCACTGCCAAACTACCTATAACATCTGTTTATATTTTCTGTATGTTTTTTTAACAACTATTTCTGGTTACTATTTTTGAATTGTTTTCTTTCAGGAATGAAAATGACACCCAAGAAAATATTTGGGCTGGAATATGCTGTGTTGTATTTTTCTTTCTTATCATATCAGTACTAACATTTCCTAATGGACCTTTTACTCGACCTCACCCAGCTGTTTGGAGGATTGTGTTTGGAACATCAGTACTCTACCTACTTGCACTACTGTTTCTGCTATTTCAAAGTTATTCAACAGTATATGAAATCATGTACTGGATTGACCCAAACCTCCGCAACTTTCATATAGATATGGACAAGGTACTAATTAGAAAAGAAATGTTTATTTACTAAAATTGAATTTAACATTTAGTTTTTTGTTGAATATAGTAAATGACAAATATATTTTTAATTTTCAGGAATATGCCGTTAACTGCTCTGACATAAGTTTTGCTAAAGTTTGGTCACATGTGGATGTCTTTGCATGGGGTCATTTTTTAGGATGGACATTTAAAGCTATTTTGTTCAGACATGCTGGCCTACTGTGGGCTATTTCAATTATGTGGGAAATAACTGAAATAGCATTTGCTCACTTGCTACCCAACTTCTTAGAGTGCTGGTGGGACTCAGTAATATTAGATGTACTACTTTGTAATGGACTAGGAATATGGTGTGGACTTAAAATATGTAAAGCCCTTGAAATGAGAGAGTATAAGTGGGTTGGCATAAGGTAAGATTTTTTTTTACATTCATACTGACTCATAAAATGAGTTTATATCTAAAAATAGTTTACAGATTATGAAAAACTATGTTTTTATTTTCAGAGAAATATCTTCCACTTCTGGAAAAATAAAGAGAGCTATATTACAATTCACCCCAGTGAACTGGACTCCAGTGAGATGGCTTGACCCTACTTGCACATATATGAGATTCTTTGCACTCAGCCAACTTGTAGTCTTTTGGCAAATATCTGAACTCAATACATTTTTCCTGAAACATATATTTGAAATGCCACCATCACATCCATTGGTGATAGCACGTCTCTGCCTTATTGGAGTGATAGTTGCACCTTCTGTGAGGTAAGTGTAACTTAGTATAAAGTACTAAAGGTACATAAAAATTTTATGAATTAAATGTTTATGATTTCTAATAAATAATGTATATTTCAGACAATATTACACATATGTAACTGATCCTAAGTGCAAGCGAGTTGGTACCCAGTGCTGGGTATATGGAGCTATAATGGTGACCGAATCAATGCTGTGTATCAAAAATGGAAAAGAACTTTTTGGTCAAGCACAAGTGTGCAATGTTATTGTGTGGCTAGTCATTCAAATTCTAGTATCAGTTGGCTGTGTTTATGGAGTGGTTCTGTACCATCGTTACTTTGCGGTGAGTTGTTACAGTATTTTTATTTTGCCTTTGATTTTATTTCTTAGATACCAAAAATACGTTCATTTTTGTTTCGCTGTATTCACAGACCCCTAAGATCAACTATTAACACAACATGTCTTAGCTGTATGTACCTTCATAATATTCGAAATACATTTAACACTCTAGCCATAACCCTAGCTAAGTAAATAATGTTTCTTTTTAACAGATACCTACAAAGTTTATTTTTTTCTTTTTCAGCCAAATCGAGAGTCTACTACACATAGTCCTAAAAAAGATGACTGAATTCTAAATTTTAAGGTATAATTTTAAATAATAAAAGAATTATTGACCTGACCATTACATTTAATATGCCTGACCTCTATAATATTTTCGATAGGGTAATTTTTGTGAGGGTACTTTCGTGTTCTTTAAAGTATTAAACCTAAGGGAGGATGATTTTACTAGTGATTTTTATCAATTTTTCCTAAAGAACATAGGTCTAAATATGTATAATTACAATATATACAGTATTTAAGGGGTCAGTGTATTAAATATAATACAAATTTTAAGTTTCAATTGCATGATTTGTTTTACAGGTATCTAAGGGCAAAGCCACTTACAATCATAGCTAGCCAATTATAAAAAAATAACTTATGTGGTGTGTACAAAGCATAGCATTAGTCAAATTACCCATGTTGATATTATTTTTAGTTTTTGCTTTTATATCTTGACTCATTTATATCAAGCTGGTGGCTATTATTGTATTAGTTACCTAACATATTGTAAATTATTTAGATTGATTTGATGTCTTCCTTAATAACTAAAATTTTCATACTTTATTAAAATTCTGAGGAAGACTTACTACATAAACGATAATTCATAGGCATGATCAGGTTTCAGTTTCGGGGGGTTCAATTCAAACAACCCAATGAATATGGTGAAAAGACTCGCTAGCGAAGCGAGACCAAGTACTACTGAAATCCTATTGCAAGAGCGCAATTTTTGTTTTGGCATCTTAGGTCAAGGGGGTACGAAAACTCCCTGTGCAAACAAGCAATATTAGATATTATTGCTTTCAAAGATACTAAGTGCATACTTATAACAACTCTCTTGACCGGGTACTAACTAGTAATCTGCGCTAATGAAATAAAACTTTGGTGCCTTGCACCCTGGATGGATTTCGGGGGGCGGGTTTGAACCCCCAAGTCCGCCCCTGGCTATGCCTATATTATCCTTGTACTTGTGGTTGGATAGGTACTAAATCGTAGGACGAGTAACTAAAATGTAATATCTGTGTTTGATATGGTGTACTGGAACATCTTGTAGGTATAGCAAACAAATCTGAGGCGAGTATATTGTCAAAGTTGTGTAAAAGGTAGTAATAAGTATGATTGTTTTGCGAAATGCAAATTATACCAAATATTACTTTAGATAGGTACTTAATTTATTAGTTTTTGTTATGCCTCATTCCATTATGTTTGATTTAAGTAGGACAAATGTTATGAAATCCTATAACACGGCGAGATTTCAAATATTTTAATAACACTACACATGTGAAAATTAAGGTTCGGAATTTAAAACTTCGTACCAATTGTCTTTTAATTCTCTGTACCGATACGACACCTATGTTACTGGAGGCCTTCTGCTTCAAAATCCTAATTCTGATAGTTTTGTGGGACTGTACTGTCGAATCGGGTGTCTGTAGACATACATACATACATATAATTACGCCATTATCTGTAATGGGGTAGGTAGAGCGTAATCGACCTTTAAAAAAGGTCGTTCCGCCACGTTTGACAAAATTGTGAGGGTATTTTAAGATAGATTTGTACTAATTTACAGATCTATCTTAAATTACTTGTAACCTCAGCAATATAAGTATATTGGGGTTATTTATGATACTCGTATACATACATACATACATATAATCACGCCTTTATCCCTAATGGGGTAGGCAGAGCGTAAACAACCTAAACAAAGGTCGTTCCGCCACGTCTGACAAAGTTTTGAGGGTTATTTGTAGGTAATATTGCTGTAGTTACAGGTTGTCATCCTATCGCCTAAATTGCAATATACCGAAATCCTCGGATCCCTTAGCTGGTTTTTACAGCATGCCCAGGAGGAAATGCAGCTGGCACATTCGATGTTTTCCTCTCGCTCCCAGTCCAGCATGAAAGTAGAATGTCTGGATGGGAATGAATGTCTGTAGTGGTTTAAAATGGGCCTAAGCGGGATGCTCGCTTGGTTTTTCTTAGTGCACTTTTCTGAGTAAGTAAATTAAATATTGACTATTTAGCACCAAAATACATCCATGCCAACTATTTTTCCACCAAAAACCTTATAGAAAGAATCATATCGTAATCTACTAAATAAGCTCATTTTGGGGTGCAGGCAGACTGTGCAGTTTTGATTACACTGTTTCTATTTTACTAACTAATAGAAAAGTATACTTTATTTATTACCAACATTTTTAGATAGGTACTTATAAAACAAGAAGGAAATTACCTATTATCCTGTGTTAGTAAATTCGATGTCACTTAGTTAGAAGAATATTTGTCAGAGTAGGTATATATATATATATATATATTTAAAGAATACAAATGTGTCGTGTCGTGGATATGATATTTAAATAGTGTGACGTGACAACTACCTAAAATCAAATTTTCTATATAGGGCTTTGTATTTTATTCCTTCTAATAATGTAATTTTGGCCCTAGTTACCATTTAAAATTTGTAATTTATTGTATTACACTTGCGGAGGAAGAATAGTTCTCTTTCAAACGGGCAGACTGTCAAGTCACTTGTAGGATAATTTACGTCAAAAAGACGCACTTTTGCTCAATGCACTATTCTTAATCGTTCTGTACCTAAATAGTATAATAAAATATGCGCTAGAATGCCTATATCTTACTTAGAACAAGGTGTAAGGTAGACTGAGAGCTTCGAACAAAGTAAAGCAAAAAATAAAAATTGCTACGCTACCACAAGTAGTAAGAGTAACACCTGCTACGTTTATCTAAGTAGTTCGTTCGTCTGAGTATTAAGTGAGCTTTCTAGGTATCAAACTACAGGGCGTAGCAGAAATTAAGATAATTATGCCGTCCATACTCATAATTTTGGTCGTCTTGGTCGGACAAAACAATTTCGAGGAAGTCAAGAGGTATTTTTTTTTTAATTAGAAAAGATTTTCCTGAACATTTAGTTTTGTATGTTTAGTTTACCCTCCATTCCTGTTGCACCCTGTAAAAAGCTATGTTATTGTTTGAGCAGTGTTGCCGACAGTACGTTCGGTTTTGTTCCACTATCGTCTTTGAAAAGATCCGAAATGTTCCGAAAAGTTCCGATTGAGCAAATATATAATTACAAAAAAATACTGATGTGTAAGCATTAAATTATTTACCTTTTAAAGTTATCACGATGTTATAATGCAGCATTTCTAATCATCAATCACATATTGTATGAATTTACAAAATAATCTGAAAAAATAAAATAAAATAAAATGGCAACACACGTCATATAAAGGTCAGAGCACACCTGACGCGCGACGCGACGTGTGCACGTTGCATACTTGTGAGCACGCTCGCTCTTATACAAGTGCGCAAATGCATGTCGCGTAACACCACGCGTTGCGTTTGACAATTTTAAAATTGTTACTAATAGTAGCTTCAGGCCTGGAAGATATGGGTGACAGCTGTCAAAATCCATATAAAACGAACAGTTTCACACAACTTTGAACCTTATCTCAAAGAATTAAGAAACGTCACCCATATCTCCAGGCCTGAACCTACTACAGTTAATGTGTGAGCTCTAAATTATTTACCAATACACAAAATAAAAGGTATGTTTATTAAGTGCACAGGACAAAACCAGAAAATACACATATGTATTAAGTAATAGTTTAAGAAGCAGATTAAGTAATGTAATAGTTTCCAGAAGACCATCACCTGTACGTAGTATTAATAACATTTAGATATAGTTATTTTTTCAATTGAGCACTGAGCATCTTTTGATTTGGTTCAAATTTGATTAAGCCTGTTGCTTTGGTTCCTTCTGCGGTGTTCATTAATGCTGCTATGGTAGACGTGTGCAGCCTGTTGCGATGGTCCGTTTTAATTTGTTTCAGTTTGCTGAACGCCCGCTCAACACAAGCATTAGAAAACGGCAATACCATCAATAGACTTATTGCCTTTTTCGAATTTGGGAATCTTGCGCTGCCTTGCGGATTTTTTTGCAAAAACAGAGTTTTCCAGTACATGTCAGCAGGCATATCAGCACTTAACCCCAGGTTTTCAAAATCTAAAAAGGCGTGCTCTCGCAGCTCTTTTACGAGTTCCTCTTGGTTAATATGTCGAGATAAAACAGGAAAACGTGTGGTTTTACAATTTCGAGGCATTGGTATATTGGATCATCAAATTTAAATTTTTGTTTTATTTCTTTTACACTTTCAATGTAAAAAGCGAGGCATTTTTTCAAAATGTCTTCTATTTCAGTCATTGGTGGGGGATCAGGGGACTTTTTTATTTCTTCCAAAGATTGCTGTGCTGCAACTCCCAAGTACACATTTTGTAGAGGCACAAATCGGCCAGGGTTGTCATAATCAATCTTGTGTATATCGGTGCGTTTGAGATACGGAATCTGTACATAGTTTGAACAAATGTTGACCAATAATTTTTCGACTTCAGATTTCAAACAATGGAGCAAAGGCTTTTCGCTTTGAAAAAGACGGTTGAAATCGTTGAACATACTTAAGCTGTGGGACATGAACTCAAGGTAAATAGTTGAGTATAAATTGCGTAAAGTTTTCAATATGTTTTCGGTGGTAATACTTGGGTCGTGACTCAGTTCTTGGGTAAAATACTCTGTTAGCACGTGTTTTTGTTCTAACACTCTGTCAACACACGGTTTAAGTGAGAGCCAACGTGTTGTGCAAGGACTCAGAATGGTGTGGATTTCTTCTTTAAAAAAAATCTGTAATTCTATTAACCTGCTTTTACGTTGGGAGCTGCGATTAAAATGGGACCCAATATCTCGTAACATATCCTCAATCGATCTAGGTAGCTTCAAGCAGGCTTTTGAAGCCACCAGGTGTATGCTATGTGCAGAACACTTAACACAAGCTATTGTGGGTATTTCGTTTTTTAAGTGACTGAACACAGAGTTGTGGTCTCCAACCATAGCATTTGTTGTGTCTGAAGAAAAGCCAACAAGGTTTTCTAACGGAATGTTTTCTTCTTTAAATTTGTTTAACATTTCGTTGCACAAATGTTTTCCTGTGCCCGATTCTACCTCATAAAGATCAAAAAAATTCGTCTCAACGGTATTAGTAGTATCGTTAAATGATATCACAGACAATGCGCACTGTTTTATCAGTAGTTTCATCAATTATAGAACTGAAAAAATTTCCTGGAGTTTTTAAAGTTCAATTAAAGTGTTTTTGCACTGTGGACCTAGTATTTGTTTGACAACCGCTTGACCTTTCGTCCGACAAAGTGCAATTTTTTGTGTGGGAAGATGTCTTTTAAAAGAGGCGTTAACGTGTCTAATAAATTAAAGGATAAGTTTTTTGTCGCAACAAGGGCTGCTAGCTTTAATTCGGCCCTCTTTTTTGCATTGTCGCATGGTCTTTGAATCATTTCAGAGATCGATTGAGAAGTTTCTATGTTATTTACGAGTGTCTTGTGCTTAGAAGTTTGCAGGTGCTTTAGTAGGAGTGACTTATGTGGTACTAAAACACACGAGCAGTATCTGCACATGGCACTAGTTCTGCCTTTTGTGTCCGTGCATTTTTTTAACCAATTTTTGAATTTTTCTTGTGCGAGCCAGGCATCGTTGAAACAGTCTATTTTAGCTTTTTTTGTTTTCTTCTTGGTAGGTTCAGTGGTGGGCGGTTCGGTGGTGGGCGGTTCAGTGGTGAGCGGTTCAGTGGTGAGCGGTTCAGTGGTGGGCGGTTCATTGGTGGGCGGTTCAGTGGTGGGCGGTTCAGTGGTGGGAGGTTCAGATGCGGAAGATGCATTAGTGGGAGTTTCAGTAGTGGCGGGAGGCTTAGTAGTGGTAGTTAGTGGTTGAGAATGTATTTTCGGGCGGTTATCATCAGTAGAACTTGAGCATGCATCTTTTTTGCGTTTCCTTGTGATAAATTTGTCCATGCTAGCCTGCCACCAAATAAAAAACATCATCACAAAATAATATAAGCTTGAAGTCATACAATAAACAGAAATATAATGTTTCCATTTGGTTGAGCCTTTTTTCTCGTTTTTTAATCAAACTTGTACATTTATAAAAAATAACGCTAATATAAAAAAAAAGTTTGAATGATATTATTTAAGTTCCACAATACTTTTTATTTTATGAGTATAAATATTCAAATTTATTACAAACCAAGGAAAATCCGTGTTACAAACAAAACGCAACGTAACGTACAGACGATGACACGTGACATGACATAACTGAGGTGCATGTTACGCACGTGTAGTGTGTAGTGGCCTTAAGCACAATATCAAAGGTACGGGTAGACCACACCGGAATGGGGCCGTACGACTTGGCGTACAGGAGCCGTATTTTTGAACCGCTCGAATCAGAATTCGCATACGAAAGTGCAACATTCTCATGCGAAATTCCAAAATCACTATTTTTGAATACTCATTCGTATGCAACTCTGCAACGAGTGGTCCAAACCACTCGTTGTATTTTCTACTACTCGGAACTTAAGTACTCTATGGCCGGGGGAGTTACTGGGAATGACACAATCATTTGACAAGTGACACTTTAACCTTTTTAATTTACGTTCCGTTTCTCTGCGATTCATTACCGGTCTTTAAGATAAACAATTTTTGTAAGTGGTGGTGGTGTGGTATGTATATTTCTGCGTAGAACGGAAACAAGTTATGGGATTAGACTTTATTGGCAACACACAGATTTGTAATGACTCAAAAATTGCTTAAAATCGTGTGTGATAGAAATTAATTTCGTGCACGAAGGATTTTCGTATTTCAGTGTTCGATTCGAACGGATCAAAAATACGGCTCCTGGTACGGCCCGATTCCGGTGCAATCTACGCACAGCTCAATTTCATTATTTTTTTCCACCTTGCCTCACGTCACGAAAAGAGACCCGCGGCGGCGGCACTGTCGGAACCATGAAAAAATAAAGTTAAAAGTTCACCTCTAACAAATGAATTTACACACAAACTATTTTATTTGCGTCAACGAATTACTTGTTGATTTGCGTGTTCTGTTCGCCGCGGGACGCTATCATGTTGTGGGCTTATGAAAACAAAATAAACAACAAATGTAATACGACAAGGTATTTCTATATAAAAATAAGACATCTACACCATATCTGCTGGGTGTTATTGTAATTTAGTAAATAGAACTAAACTAAAATAACGTGAAAATGTGAAGCCACTTTGGTAAAACGCGCAAAAGGACAAACTTGTAGAACAATCTCCATATTAAAAAGTAGTTTGATCATAAATTATAATAGATACTTACATTAGTTTCTCAATTTCCTTTGAACAAGAAAGTTTTCACTCACAAAAATTGCAAGAAAGTATTTTTAACAACCTAGTTAGTTAACAACACAAAACATAGATTCAGCATAGGCAGAAAAGTTTTTCTGTAAAATGTTGTCTAGCAAGATGACAGAACTAAGTAAAATGTTGAAATGAAATGCAAGATCAATCCGCTCTGTTGAACCGAAATATTCTGTCTCTTTCACTCGTTGTAAGTGTTCAAACATATTCCAATATAAGTCCATTTGTACAGCTCTCAACATAATATCAACATTTTCAACCTTACTGTGATAATTTAAAGTTCACTTTTCCTTACGTTACTTTTTTTTTTAATTGACAGATGTCGAATCGTATTTTTTAATTTTGCAAGCTAAGTTTTCATACCATTCTGCCTCGTTTCCTGTGCTGATCACAAAAAGATCCGAAAAGATCCGACTGGGGCGAAGATCCGCCAAAGTTCCGCCACAGCCTTCAAAGATCCGAAATCGGACCAGAAGATCCGCATCGGCAACGCTGTGTTTGAGTGTAATTAGGTAATGATTGACCGACCTGAGAAATTCTTTGTGGTTGCTCTGTGCGCGTGATTTCTGTCTCGCTCGAATAACATATTCATTGTTCAGCTGTACCAAACTCTTGTTGCAAACAGAGGATATTATATAAAGATTTATATATATGTGGTTTTACTCGAACACACATATTTAATAAATCGAAAAGGTCACGTCACGAATGTATAAAATAAAATGCCAGCTTTATTCAGTAAATGTGTATCTGATTTGTTGTTAATATTTTAAATAAATTGTTGTAGATATTACTTTGTTTTATTAATTTCTAATTTTTTTAGAAATTTAATTATTATTCCAATAAATTGCGATGCAATAATTAGTGATGAAATATTACCATTCCTTACATCAGTTTGTGTTTTTTAGGCGGATAGACATGGTATGAGGGGGATCAAAACTTACGTCCTATTTAATATACTTATAATCCAGTAAGAGGGTTTTAAAGTTAGTGGAAATTAATACAAAATATACTATTGATGGTGGTTTATTCAAGTATAATATTTTACACTAAACATATATTAAACAAATACACACTATACAATAATTCATTATACATTGTGAAACGTTAAATCGGTAAATACGTGCCTACATAAATTAGTTTTTACAAGTTTTACAAATATTGTATGAAATTTTATAAGAGGAAATCTTTAATTGTCGCGCTATTAAACTAACTGTTCAACTAAACAGGTTCACCTAATTTACTAATTGTTCACCTATAAAACTGAATGTTCACCTATAAAACTGAATGTTCACCTATTAAACTAAATGTTCACCTAATCATGTTGCACTAAAAATTCTAAAACGTCGCATTAAACATGTTCACATATTTATTCCCTTTTTTTCACTTATTTACTTTCTTTTCTTCACCTAAAATACTAGGTTCTTTATCTAATTTTTTTCTTTCAGTATCGGCTCTCAGGTTCGCTGGGTCAACGTGGTTCGTTGGGTCGACGAAGGTCGATGGGTCGACGTGGGATGGTTGTTCGAAGTGGGTCGATGGGTCAACGTGGTTTGGACGTGGGTTGTCGAGGCGACATGGTTTCGTGGTGATTAGTACGTTGTGAGTACGTTATAATTACTTTAATCATCACGAAACCCACCACCAAATCACGAAACCATGTCTACCCGTCACCCACGCGGACCCAACTAACAACGTCGGCCTATCGACCCACGTCGACCGATCGATCCTCGTCGACCCAACGAACCACGTCGACCCAGCAAATCCGAGAGCCGAAAGCCGCTACCAAAAGCAACAAATTTTGATGAAAAACTAGTATTTTAAGTGAAGAAAAGGGAATAAATAGGTAAACAAAATTAGGTGAAAAATCCAGTATTTTAAGTGAACAAAAGAAAATAAATAGGTTAACATATTTAGGTGAACAATCTAGTTTTTTAGGTGAACGTTTAGTTTACTAGGTGAACATTTTGCATTTAATCAGTAATCACTACATAGTATAAAACAAACTCTCTGTTTCTATATCCCTTTGTATGCTTAGACTTTAAAACTACGCAACGGATTTTGATGCGGTTTCTTTTAATGGATAGAGTGATTCAAGAGGAAGGTTTATATGTATAATACATGCATAATATAGTAGAAAGCACTGATGATTTCCGTGCGAAGCCGGAGCGGGTCGCTAGTAGTATGACAAATTAGATTTTTGAGGTGAACAAAACTGGATTAAATAGGTGAACATTTAAATATATGCCTTCTATTAATGAATCTGGATCTGTTCTGGAAATTACAAACAACTTTCTCCATAAAAATAAACATCTAATTCCCAAAATAATAAACAGTATTACTACATCGGTTATTATACTCGCATAGCTGAAAAAGCGAATGAAGGGCCGCTTATATGCGTAAATGCGTGGACATTCACCTCCACGCCACGTACCGCCGCAATATTTCGTATAGTCGAATAAATAATCGCGCGAACTTGCATAGATTTTTATTAACAAACATCCCCTTACCTGTGTCACGAAATTCAATTAATTTGTTGCCGCAAGTATACTAACAAATTTTAGTCGTACGCTTAAATCGAAAACGCCAGCGCATAAATAAATTACTGCGGTTTGGTTTCTTAGTAGACGGAAAGGTGCCTGTTTTAAAATTGTTACATATTAATATAATAGTTAGGTACTAGATACTACGTATCGCGTTGTAATAAAATGCCCACTACAGCCACTACTTAACTATAAACCCAAAAATACCCCCTATATGCAGGTTAGGTGGGTTCTGTATATAATCCGACTTCATATTATCACAATATTATAATCTAGGTACATGCTATTATTTAATTGATTTCCTTTAGGGGATCAATTTGCAAATTCAAATAAGTAGTCTTATTAAATAATGTCATCATAACATAATATTCATGCATAATTAAATCAGTATTTATACCTCTATCAATTGGCCTGAACAACAACTACAAGGGTAAAAGTTCTTCAGTTCTGAACTTGTCTTTAGAGGATCAATTAAAGTATTGCTTTTAAGGTCTACTAATAAATTCATTACCTTGGCTAAATCACTGTTCCTAGGTTCAGTTTGGAAATGAACAGCTAATTCAGTATCTTGAGCCAATCGTATGATAATGCCGCTTAGTTCTTCAAGTTGACTCTTCAAAAGCTCGCATTCTGCTTGGAATATTTTAATTTGCGCGCTTCGTTCTTCATCACGCTTTTTCAATAAGATTCTTTGTTGTTGGTATAATGCAACATATTCACAAATGGTATCTGTTTCATTTTGTAATTGAAGAATGATGTGTTCTAGTCTATGTTTCTCATCAGATAGGTTAGCTACTTCATCCATAATTTTAAGGAATCTATCTTGAAGTTTAATCATTGCATCTTGTTTCGGTATTTTCGAATTATTTTCGTCACTATTATTCTCATTCATGCAATGATATTCTTCTTCCATATCATGACTATGCTGACATGCCTCTCCATCAAACTCATCAGTTTGATGTGTACAATTATCATGAACATGGTTTGGATTATTTTGTGCAGTGTGTATATCTGTACCATTTAACTCCTCTGATTTTTTTGATTTATGTATAGGAATATTATCCAACTTTCTTTCCAAATCACGATAACTGTTTTGCAGCCTTATCATTTCTTCATCTTTAGCCCGCAATTTGATTTGCAAATCTTTTGCCTTTTCTTCTGAGTCAGCTAACTTTATAGTCAGTTCTCTGTTCAAAAACTTTTCTGCTGCAACTTTTTCTGTCAGTTCTAATTTATCTTTACTCTGTAACAATAAATAACACAGCTTTAGAACTATAAAACATTTTTTACCCTAATATATATATTTTTAAAGTTTAGACTATGATTACTTACGATTTTCACAAATGCTTCCTCTAACTCTTGCAAATCAACTTTTAACTTCTTATTCTGCTCTGTTGCTCTCTGTGCCGCAAGTTTGTCACTAGCTATGTCAGCAGTTAGTTTCGAAATACTTATATTATCATGTTCACACTCAGTTTCCTTAGCTTGATTTAAACTTTCAACCTTGGCCTCACTTTCAGCATACTTTAGTTGCAATTCCTCATACTTCTTACTTATTTCTTGCATATGTTCCTGAAAGAAATTAAACCTTTTGAATTAAAAGTAAACACTAAACCACATAAATTTGCATTTACATAGGATTAGGACCACAATATAAATTTAGGTAACTAAACTAACTTGTATATTTTGGTATTTTTGTTGGAGAGCATTCAGTTCAGCATCATGTTTAGCTTGAAAGTCTTGACTGAGAACTTCATGTCTTTCCAAAGGTTGTTGTTGCCGTTTCATATTTTGAAGACGAATTTCCATTTCACTTATCTGTTCAATAAGACTGCTTTCTCTTATTGATAGATTATTTACTTTCAATGACAAATCATTGTTTTTAGACACAGTTAACTTTAACTGTTCATTAAGTTCACCTACAAACTGCTCATAATGGCAATTGAGCTGATCTTTATCTTTCTGCATTGACTTCAGTTGCTGCTCTAGCAAGGAAATCTTTTGTAGAAGTATCTCTGGGTTCTGATCAGGTATGTCTTGTTTGTTGGCAGGGATGCCTTGTGCCCCACTGGTAATCTGCTGTAACTGGAGTTGCATAGCATCCAGTTGTGTTTGGAGACTTATAACCTGATTGTTTAGAGCACAACTTTCGGATTCCTTTACAGTCAGCATGGACTTTGTAAATTCCAGCTGCTCCAGCAAGTTATTGTTTTCATCACAAATTGATGATTTAGCATTATTCAATTCAGATATAATTTTGTCCTTCAGACTAATTTCCTCAGAAGCCTTTAAATATCTTTCATGAATTGATTTAAGTTCAAATTCTAAGGTTGATATTTGTTGCTTGCAGTAAGAATTATTATTTGTAGCCAGAGTATAACTGTTTTCAAGTTGTGTAAGTCTTGTTTGTAGTTCAGTTACTTGAAGCTCAAGATTTCTTTTGCTGGCAATAAGTATTTCTGTTACATTTACATCAGTCTCCACACAATGCTGCTGATTGTAATCAATAATTTGATTATTATCAGTGACCTTTTGTATAACATTCTCAGCAGGTTGTTTATAATCAGGTTCATTTAAATTAACTGCTGGTTCAACATATTGATTGGCTTGTTGATTATCATTTTGATTTATATCTTCTGTATTTTCATCTCTGTGATTTGAAATTAATTTATTTTCTTGATGTGTTTTCAGCTGAAATAAATTTTGTATATATTATTTGAAAGGAATGTAATTAGGAACTCTAAGTACTCAACTGGTGAGGGCAATCGTCATGATGACCACAGTATTGCATGATACTGTTAAGTAATTCCAGTATTATTGTACAACTTGTTCTATGGAATTGACTGTTTCTTAATTTTATTTATTAACCTAACCTAACCCAACCCTGAGAGATATGGGATAAGGCTAGGGAGGGAGATAAATTTGGTATACCTACATTACGTTTTTACTGTAATAATAACAACGAAAAATACACCTAAGCCACCTAAAGGAGAAAGAGCCGGAAAGTTTATAAAAGATCATAGCGATGAAACAGCTTTGCTCGTGATTAAACTATTCAACCGATAAGTTAATGCATAGGGTGTAATAATAATGATTTATTTATTTATTACCTTTTGGCGAGCCAAAGCTAGTTTCGCAGCTCTCGCATCCATCACGATAACATGACGTGTCAGCACAGACGGGTCGAGCTAAAACCCTTGCTTAGGCCTGTAAGTATGAATTCCCCACAGAAAATTACACGCTAAATAAATTACACGCGTAGCAAATTTCCTATATTTTAAACAATTTTTACTAAGAAATGCCCCTTAAATATGAAATCAACAAAAATCTTCTAGATCTTCACTTATAACCAAAATGACATTTGCAGTGTGGCCAACTCTTAATTAAAATTGTATCTAAAAAAAAAATGGGTGCGTGCGTGTTCTTAATCCCACCAAAAACATAAATGTAAAAGTGAAAGCCACGTTCATGGTGGTTTTGGTACGTGAATCGCACAAAAAGTTGTGAGATCTAAAAAGGGATTCAAGTCTAGGTTCACTTCATGTGACTTGGTCGTTGTAGAGAATAATTCGACCTGTCACCTACAACGCCACTCTACAACGGCTAATTCAGAGAGTAGTAACACCATGAAGTTGGCCATGAGTCTCGAAAACTGAGTTGAAGTTGGCCGTAACCAGTAATTGACTTACGGCCAACTTTACACAGTTACTTTTGTGTTACCTACAGTGATGCCCGCGCATCATAAAATTCCAATCTCAAATAAAAATCTTATCGTCTATAAATAAGTACAACTTCAAATATGTTTAAATGGTCTGTCGCTGGATCTGATCCCTTGCGGTGCCGGTGCGTGTTCTTCAATACGCGGTCCAGCCAATCAGTTGCAGTCAGGGGTGCGTTCAGACCGCCCAGTATAAAATTTATTCCTTATGAATTTTAGACTATCGGGACGCACTGAACGTGCACCTTCGTCGCTGTCAGATAAAACTTCCCTTCCGGTGTGTTTATGAACGTGTCAGATAACATTTCACCTAGACAAAATTTCGTCTGACAGGCGCCTCTGAACGGGCAGGCTATTTTTTCACCTGGCTGAAACTCGATCGGTTAAGTAGCCCTGAACGCAACCCAGTACAGTATAGATTAACCAAAAAATTTGTACACCTGTCAAGTCGCCACTAAAGGTGACGTTGCTAGTGGTGCGCTGCGCTGTCAGTGTGACCTAGCCAAAGGGGACCTAACATTTTAGTATTGGGCCTAGCATAGTGCTCGTGGTGCGATCTATGCATTTTTTCAAGTTGTCGGCGCTAGATCAGACCAAAACAATTCGATTCTACACATAAATAGAAACTTAAAATATACTTTAATTTTTTAGATTAAGCGTCACATTACCACGATTTATTACATCAAAGATAGGATAAACACCAAAATAACCAAGTCAGACAAGTTTTTTTTACATTAAATCAGGTTATAATGTTTATATTACAATAAAAATTGTCCTCCCAATTTTCGGTGACAGCGGTCGATCTCTTTGAGACAATTTCGACTATTTTCATGCCCATGTGAGCATGGTTTATGTATTTTTTTTGGATAATCAGGTGATCAGCCTGCAATGTTCTAACCAGACTAGTGACAAAAACAACTTATTTTTTTAAATAACCTGTTGCACTACTGTTTTTGTTTGTGTCCTCTGTATGTTAATTTGTGCAAGAAACTGTTAAATAAATAACTAATTCAATGTCGTAGTCTCCCGCCGGGAATCAAACCCGGCATCTCTAGTTCGGGTCATGAAATGACAGCAGTTTTTATAAGTATATATTAAACATTTAAATGACCTACGTCATCTTAATATATTTATTTTTAGGTATAGTTAAGTATGTTCCTTCATGTACCTAGGCAAAAAAATACAAAATATTAGTTAGGTAACGCCAAAAACGCGCAACCTCAACACCAACGGGGGTGGAGATCTCAGGTAGGTACCAATCTTCGAGTTCCATTATTGTACAGTGTGCTTCTGCGTCTCTCCAGCCAGCCCAAACGATAGGTGTTTTTATCATATATCAGGATTTAGAGCATAATTGGAGTACCCACACACTGAAGTCAGCAAATTGGAGCTTTAAAAAATACGCTGTGAGCTAAAAATCGTGGGCGTTCTGGGGAGATTCTCGTCAGCAAGCCCATGCTAGATCTCAGGTATTGTTGAGAGCAATGTGTTATATATAGCTCTAGATTTAGAGCATAATTGGAGCAATCTACTGCCGAAAAATCAACTTCGAAACTGTAATATGAAAGGAGTTATACGCGATTATCTGTGGGCTTGCTGGGGAGACGTCTCTCCAGCGAGCCCATTTGGATGTTATAAACGGTTAGGATTTAAGTTTTGATCTAAAATTCTACATACGTGCCCTAATTGGAACACTAAACTCCAAAAAAATTTGTACTGTGAGTTCAATAGGTTTCGAGATATAGGTCTTTTAAAATGGTATGTACGGCGTGACGTCTCTCCAGCGAGCACATCTGATGCGCAATAACTACCCAACGTAGAGTCTTCGGAAATAGCTCAAATTAATAATTAGAGCACTAAGCTCCAAACAGAAGTAAGTTCTAGGTCCTACAGATTTTATGCTATTAGTGAAAAATACTTTTACCGCAAAAAAAAACAAATTCTCCAACCGCGCGACGTTGCCGCTCCGTGCACCAAACAACTGTGAGGCCATCGACGGACACTTAGCTCACCTGGAAGTGGTGCTGGCCACTCTTCACGGAAGGGAGGTCCTGATTTGCGTTGACTCGTCTCTCTGAATTTCGCGCTCAACTAAAATGGCTCCCTATCCGACTTCGTCGTGATGTGCACATCCTAACTGTCCTCTTCAAAATCCTTAATGACCCATCCTCTCCTGAATATCTCCGCTCCCGATTTCGTTTTCTACCCCCTGATCCTCGACCCAGGCGCACATGCATCACAAAGGTGTTGGAGGTTCCTGGATCGAACACCAAATTCTTTTTTAACTCGTTCACTGTTCGAGCCATTCACCTGTGGAACAAACTGCCGAAAACTATACAAGACAGTCCCTCGAGCTTCACTTTTAAGAAGAGGCTGAAAGAGCATTTTACTACCTCTCTATGACGTATATAATTATAATTTATTTTATCATTTATATATCATATAAATATATTTATATGTATTAGTTTATTATAGTACGAGGGGTGGCTGATAAGTAATCTACCTAACTATGAAAGAAAAGACTTTGATGGCTAGTTTATTTTTTATTTTTCTATATAGTCTCCTGCAAGTGAAATACACTTATGACATTTTCAAATATGTGACATCATGCCGTTATAATAGTAATTTTTATTTTGCTCGTCAAAATGGTCAGTCACAGCCTCTTTCATTTCTTCGTCCGTCGAAAATCTGCGACCCCTCAATTTTTTCTTTAAATCTTTGAATAAGAAATAGTCACAGGGAGCCAGATCTGGACTATAATGTGGATGGTTAATTTCTGTGAAGCCGTTTTTGCTCAGGGCTGACCTCGCCGTTAAGGCTGTGTGTACAGGAGCATTGTCTTGTAAAATCAGAACACCTTTGCTGAGTTTGCCTCTCCGCTTTTCTTTGATTTGTTCACGAAGCTGGTCCAGCAAGTTTGCATAATATTCAGCATTCATTGTTGTATTTTTAGGCAAATAATCTATCATCAAAATCCCTTCGACATCCCAAAATACGGTGGCCATTAGTTTTCCAGCCGACGGCCGAACCTTGAACTTCCTTGGCGGCTTTTCTCCTTTAAATTTCCATTGCATTGACTCTTGTTTGCTTTCCGGATCCCACTGGCGAATCCAAGTTTCATCACAGGTCACAATTCGAGAGATAGTCTCTTCTTCTTTACCTTTGACCAGGTCTAGAAATGCCTGACAACATTCTACTCGCCTTTGTTTGTCAAAAGGGGTAAACATTCTAGGGACCCAACGCGCGCTCACCTTGGACATGCCCAAATGTTCGTGAATAATTTAATGAACTCGTTCCTTGCTAATGCCCACATCTCTGGCTATCTCCCACTGCTTGATTCGCCGATCTGCAAGAATCAGGTTCTTCACCTTTTCAACATTATCTGCAGAAATTGGCCTTCCACTACGTGTGTCGTCTTCCAGGCTCTCACGGCCATGTTTAAATTGCTTCGACCAAAACTTTATGACGAATTCAGATGAACTTGAATCACCTAACACCTTTAACATGCGCTCTCTGATCTGCGTAGGCGTATTTCCTTCTTTACTTAGGAATTTAATCACTGCTCGATGCTCAAATTTCATCATTTTGCAATTTTCTTTCGACATGGTGAAATCAAAGCCGCGCCAAAAAAAACAAAAGCAAGCGAAAAAAAATAAGCGTCATAATTTTGAAAAAGGAATAAATATAGAATATGATTTTGCAATGGCCAGTTCGATTTTCAAAACTTTCTTTAACAAAGTAGATTTTATATCAGCCGCCCCTCGTATGTTGTGTTTATTGTAGTTTATTATAGTATCGCCACAAGTCTTAAGAACTACTGGCCTTGCACTTTGTTTCTCCGCCGGTGAATATGCCAGTCCGGTTTGGAATCGCTCTGCCCATGCCAAACTAGTGGATACAGCACTTAACGATACCTGTCGAACTATAACGGGCTGCTTAAAGCCGACTCCGATTAGTAAGCTGTATCCATTAGAAGGCATTGCACCTCCGCATATCAGGAGCGATGTGGCGAGCTCCATTGAAAAGGCAAAGCAGGAGACCGATGCTAGACACCCCATGTTCGGCAACAATCCAGCTCCACAGAGACTGAAAAGTCGTAAAAGCTTTCTGTCTACAGTAGTGCCTTTAGAAGACGACCCAGTAAAGGCTAGATCATGTCTGTGGAAAGATGCCGCTTCAGCCGAGCCATACATACCGACACAAGAAACTCTCCCTCCCGGCAGCGACCTCCAGTGGTCGGTTTGGAAATCACTGAACCGACTTCGCACGCAGGTTGGCCGCTGCAATGAAAATCTGTGTCGGTGGGGCTACAGTAACTCAGAACAGTGCCTTTGTGGTGCTGTCCCACAGAGTATGACTCACCTCCTAAACTGCCCTGCATGCCCCGACACCTGCACGCTAGAAGATCTTTGGGCAGCCACGCCAAACGCTATTTGTGTGGCAACTTTTTGGGCTGAGAAAATTTGATTCGCCGCGACACGCAAAGAAGAAGAAGAAGTATGTTAATATGTGTATTAGTATTATTATACATCAATTTGTAATTAAATTATACTAACTGTATCTGTTCCCGTAAATTTCCCAACTTTTATCCCCATTAGGTTTTCTGGAAGAGATCTCTTATAGAGATAAGCTCGCCTGTTGTTTAATTTTTTAAGATGAACTGTATTTTTATTTTTTAAAACAATAAAGAATATTATAAACACTCACTCACCCCTGTGGGGTTCCCTGCCCCGGCATCACATCGAAAGAGGTGCCGAGAGTCGACGCAAGAGAGAAATGATGGAAGACTTCATTGCTACCCACGACCCAGGGGTCATCATTTCCACTGTTCGAAACTTGCCAGAAGTGGTCAGTTTCGGCTTGTCGCATCCTCCCTCTATTTTCAGAGCGAGCAAGGTGGAATAGCTCCTTAGATGCTTGCTCTGCAGCACTCCCCGCAGCACGCATCGAGATGGCTTGGTCCTTCTAACTAAGGCCTACCGCACGGTAAGCACCGACTGCCTGCCGGTATTGGTTGGAGTGCTGCCGGCGGATCTGGAGGTGGTAAGGGCGGGCAAGCTGGAAGAGTAACTTGTGAGAAATCCGTGTGGGGCAAGGGAGGGGCGTTTACGCAAAAAGGCAGCATGGGATGAGGCACTGCACTCGTGGTAGGAGCGATGGGACCAATCGGATAAGGGCCGGGATCTCTACCGTTTCTTCCCTAGTGTCAACGACCGGGTGGGGCGTAGGTGGTTGGAACCAGAGTAGTCGTCTACCAGATGCTCACTGGGCACGGGCACTTCAAGGGTCGGCTCCGAGACCTCGAGCTTTGGTCCGAGGGCACGTGTAATTGCGGGGAAGCCGACGAGTATAGGGACCACACTTTGTGGTCATGTAGGACGTGTGAGCGAGAGAGGGCGGCTCTGTTGGGGGGTCTGAGCGTAGGTAAGGAGGGATCAGTTCATTTCGCGGAACTGGTATCTTCGGAGGTGAACTTTGCAAGTGTCACCGCAGGAGGAGAACTGAAGAGATCAAAGAACGGGTTCGAGAGGGTCGAGAAGTGACTAGAGAAGATCAGGATGTAGCAACTGATGAAGATGGAGAATTAAGGTATGAGGAGAGTAGGGATCGCGAGGCGATCGGAGGAAAAAGGAAAAAGATAGGAGCCGTGCTGTGAAGTCCTGCCCCAAAATGGGGAGAGTGCGACGAATTGTCCTGCCCCAGAAAGGGGAGAGTGCGCAAGGGGACACTCAAGTCAGGATTTTTTTTTTGTAGGGATAGAGAATTCAAGCAGTGCTTTAGCGTATGCTTTGTAAGTCCCCTGTACGTCCCGTTGTTTCGGTCGGACATGGTCCTGATGACCGAGAGGTCGGTAGGACTATTGGAGGAGGTGGGAGTGGGAGGCCAGCTTACTATGGCAATTTGTTGTCGGTCAATCGAACGATCGTCGTCTTTACGCGTCTGACATGTTTTGTCTAAACCCTACCAACCTGAAGGCAATCTTAGGCTCGTATTTATTTATTTTTATTTATTCAGAACACCTACAACTAGATTACGAAAACTAATACATAAAAAAAATATCAACAGAGCCATTTACAGGTGCCCGCAGATAGAGTATTGATTAACAACACTTGAGACTGACAGCTAGTTTGAGTTAGTACTAGAAATGTCATTTCAGTACATTATAGCCTGTCAAACCGATACTTAATATTGCTCTAAATCTTGAGATCACTTTATAAATTCGAGCCTATGCGTTTTGTAGGTATTAAGTAAATAAGAATTAACTGCACTCAATATCATAAGCATTATCCTTTTTTTTCTTTTATTCTATACGTAACAGAAACAATATTTTCTTTATACTAACAGTCGTTAATGTCGTTATGATGCAGGCTGTTCACATGATTATCCAAAAATTTTGATGATCCATGCTATCGGATGGGCTTGTAATTAGTCGTTCCTGCACCTGATTTTTCTCTGGTCGTGTCAGTCAATCGGCCCATAAAAAAAAATTTGAAGGTGCATTATCTATTCCTTCAAAAGAGTTTGAAGGAATATATAATGCACCTGTGTATTGCGCAAACATTTGGACACTAAAATGTAGACCCGTACAGTTGGCCGATGTCTGGGATGTTGGCTGCTATTACCGAAAATCAGTTGGGAAGACTATTATGACCGATTCATAACATCATGCTGAAATATTTTGGCCTAAAGTTGTCCTAGGTCCCCTTAAGCACCTGAACAGTTTTGACGGTCGAACTGTAGACCAGTATTTATTACAAGCATAAAAAAGGAGTCATTTCTTTTTTAAATATTTCTGCTGCTCACTCAAGTTTTAAGCAAACTACTGAATAATGAAATACAAGCTCTCAAAGTCTAAGACATAAATATAACAAGTACAAGAATCACATAACAAAACGAGACAGTCATGTCACTCACAACACAGTCATGTCAAGATGCCTATAAAAACATTCTTAATTTTCTTCTCAAGTCAACGGCTTTAAATCCTTGACGCCCAGAACGTAGCCACATCAACAGCCTTTTGGTTAGCGTCCGTCAGGTCCTTCTGCGTGCAGGTGGCAGGAGAAATGGGGCACGACAATAAAAACATTTTAAGCTGGGTATTTCTGATATGATTTGGCAACATTTTTTTTATTTTGATTAGTGCTAGAACAAGGCCCTACACCACAGTTTAAATAGATTTTTAGTGACACGTCATATTATAAAGGCCAGTTCACATCAATAACGTGAATCGGGCGGGATTTCTTTGCTTGGATGAATGAAAGATGAAAGCGAAAAAAGCGCGGGAAACGTCGTCGGTGGTGGTCGATTTTTCTGGTTATTCCGTAAAATTTTATGTTTTTCTGGTTTAATTCTCATAAAAATAGGATCAGTTCATTGGTAGGTATATCTCGTAGTTTTCTTCATAATTTTCTTGTAAATATTTTTATGTAAGTGTAAATATTCTTCATTGTTAATTGGTAAGTTTTTTGCATTTTATTCACTATGCCGCCCCCGGATGATCCCGGAGGCACTGATGATCCCGGTGGAACAAATAATTATAATGTAAATAATGAAATTGAGGTTGGTTATAATGTAAATATTACGAATGAATGTAATGATACCAGTATGGACACAGACAGCTCGGTCAAAGATGCGACCCATAGCGCGCGCAAACGTGTATCTTCACGCCGTGTTTGCAGACAATGCAATAAAAAACGCAGTAAAACCCGTAGTGGTAAGGAATTAACAGCCAATGACTGCAGTTGTTTAGAAGATGTCTTTAAAAATTCCTTGAATAGTTCAGAAAATATGCAACAGTCTTGTAAGGCCCATGCTAGACCGAACTCTGATAATGATTTGAAAGGCACAAAATCAATCCCAAATAACACCCAAACAAAAGTAGTTGGCAATGTGCCACATAACTTAGAAAAAGATTTATCCCCATCACAGGGATATTCTAACCCTGCCCGCATAAGATACCAGTCATCTGACGCTGCCCCATATGTGGTGCACGTCCAGAGAAAAACTATATCACCGAATGATAATGTCACACTTCATCCCGTGTCATTTGGTAGATTTTTGAAAATAAATGCATTTAAAAACGTAGTTGATGGAAGTCTTAAACGAATTGGGAGGAACAGAGTGTCAATGTCATTTTCCAATTTTGAAGATGCTAATACATTCATTGATAGCCCTCTACTAGAAACTTATAATTACAAGGCCTTTGTCCCCTCATTCAATCTCACTCGAATGGGTATTGTTCGTGGCATACCCGTCGACTGGTCAGAGGAAGAAATCAAAGAAACTGTTAATGTTCCTCTTAGATGTGGACCAGTTCTGAAAGTACATAAATACATACATAAAATCACGCCTTTATCCCTAATGGGGTAGGCAGTAAGTAAGACGCTTAAAAAAGAAAATCACGACAAATGACAATTCAGAATTAAACCAACAGAAACTGTTATTTTTACGTTTGATGGGCAAACTTTACCCAAACGAGTTTTTCTTTGTTTTACCGCATTGCCTGTTGATTTGTACATATTCCCTACAATTCAGTGTTACAGATGCTGTAGGTATGGTCATGTGAGAGCTAATTGCAGAGCAAAAACCCCTCGATGTTTCAAATGTGGACAGGAAACACACGAAGGAAATAAATGCCAGATAGATGACGATAACATCCACTGTTGTTTGTGTAATGGACTTCATATTGCAACTGATAAAAAAATTTTAGAATTCGAAAGGCAAAAATCCATAAAAGAAACTATGGCCAAATGTTGTCTGTCATACGCAGAAGCTGCTAAACAACATCCGGAAATTTCTAGGAAATCCTATGCAGATGCTCTTCTCTCTTCTCCAAACATTCCTTCTACACTATCATCTAGTTCATCTACACCACAATTTAAAACTCCTTCTATTAAACAGAATATGAATACTTCGTACACAAAGACTTTTTTCTTAAAACCGCGTACCCCTTCCTCTCCTTCTTCCAAAGGATACGATGTTGCTGCTCATAAAGCTCTCATAAAAGACAGCCATCCACAGTCACCTAATGGATGCGCTTTAGTATTGAATAATTCAGACTCTTCTGTTACGTCTACCGTAGAACAAATTATGATACTTTTAAAATCCTTGCTTCAATCGAATTCTTTACCGTCCCACGCTGCCTCATCAGTTGATGTTATCGTTAGTCAATCAAACAATAATGGATTTACAATCCAAGATACTCCAGTGGAACTGCAAAAGCGCAGTTCATAAAAAACATGAAATTATATATTTAATAAATTCATATAAACCATTTATCTTCGCCTTGCAAGAGACATGGTTAAAACCGGTATCTTTATTTAAGATACCTGGTTATGCTTGCCTTAGGGAAGACCGCTATGATGGATATAGTGGTGTGGCCCTTTTAATAAAACACACTGTTTCTTTTTCTCATTTCCCAATACCTTTTCACAGTAATGGTTTTTCTATTATTGCCGCTATTATAAAAAATATTTGTTTTGTTTCACTATACATTCCACATCCAACTGTAGCTATATATGATGAACTAGACCGGTTACTTCCTTCTCTTCCTAAGCCTTACATTATACTTGGTGATTTTAACGCTCAACACCCATTTTGGGGAAGCTCTACTGCTAATCATTATGGCCCTATAGTAGTTGACTTATTAGATTCCCACAATATCTGTATTCTAAATATTGGCTCAATAACTCGCCGAACTAATCCTAATGAAGGATTAAGTGCTCCTGATCTCTCTCTGTGTACTCCTAATTTAGCGTCCTCTTTGACATGGGAAACATTGGTGTCTACTCATGGAAGTGACCATTATCCAATTTTAATAACTTTTCCTTTTACGATAAGACCTATTACGAAACGTCCCCCACGATTAAAATATATGCTTCAAAACATAGATTGGGACAAATTTTACGTAAATAACTGAACGTAAATTCATGTCTCTTCCTAGAGTCAATCAGGGGTCAGAACCGTTATGTGCATCTGAATTAGCTCAGGCTATTACAGAAACAGCTGATGAAATGTTTCCAGTCAAACAATGGGGTAGAGATTTTATTCCCTCTCCTCCATGGTGGGATGGTGATTGTTCTATTGCAGTTAAAAAAAGAAAGGAAATGGAGCAGATTTACAACGAATGTGGTTCTGATGCCAATTTCGAAGCATTAATAAATATAATTACCAATAATAACAGATTATTCAAAAAGAAAAAATTTGATAGTTGGAAATCCTTCTGCATGTCTCTGTCCCCTGATGTTCCTCCAACACAAGTCTGGCAGAATATAAGAAGATTTCGATCTGCTTTTAAAGAATCGTCATCACGTTCTTTTCCGTCAAACTTAGCTAATGGTTTCTTGAATAGGTTAGCCCCGCCATCTGTTCCTGAAAATATAGTATTACCATACCCTCCTTTATCGTCTTTAACTGCTAATTCCGATGGTCGCAATGGACCATTCTCTCTATTAGAACTAAAGGGAGTTTTATCTAAAGTTAAGGATTCAGCCCCAGGTTTAGATGGAATTCCCTATTCTTTTATATCTAATCTTAGTGATATTTCACTTTCATATTTTTTTAGACATTATCAATTCTATTCTAGTTACTGATAATATCCCCCTAATTGGAAATATCAGGAAGTGCTACCAATATTGAAACCTAACAAAAATTCATCAGATCCCATGTCATACAATTGCTCTATCATCTGTATTAATGAAAATTTCAGAACATTTAGTCAAAAACAGATTATAGTGGTTTATTGAGTCTAAAGAAATATTGAGTAAAAATCAATTTGGTTTTAGGCGTGGTAGAAGCACTACTGATAGTATAAGTATTTTTATAACTGACATAAGATTAGCCTTTTCCTGTAATAAATCAGTAGTTGCAGCATTCCTAGATATTAATGGAGCATATGATAATGTCGTGTTAAGTATTTTAAATGATAAACTACAAACTTTAAACGTTCCTTTGCATCTCTCTAATTTTATCATGAACATCTTGACTGAGAGACGTTTTAAAGTCTTTTTGGATAATGGTAAGGAAGAATCCAGACTTATAACAAAGGGTCTTCCTCAAGGATCTGTTTTGAGCCCCCTGCTTTATAATATCTACACTAATGATTTAGAACCTTCTCTGTATAACTCTGTTAATGTTCTTCAGTATGCTGACGATTTATTGTTATATTGTACAAATCGCTCTGTAGAAAGGGCTAGTGCTTTACTGACAGTTTCTTTAGAACATTTGAAAAGATGGTTGGATTTGAATGGACTAGACTTGTCTCCTTCAAAAAGCTCAGTAGTACTGTTTTCTAGAATGCGCCTACCTCCCCTAATATCCGTTTGTTACAATAATAATCAAATCCCTGTAAAAGAAAATTCTAAATTTCTGGGTGTAATATTAGATCCAAAATTGACTGGTTCTGCTCATTGCGAATATGTTTACGCTAAATGTGAACGATTATTAAACATGCTTAGATGTCTATCTGGCGTTTGGTGGGGTGCTCACCCATTTTGCATGAGGTTAATATACAATGCTTTGATTCGGAGTGTATTAGACTATGGAACATTTTTACTCGAACCAGGTAGTGTAGTGGCTTTTAAAAAACTAAACAACATCCAGTCAAAAGCGTTAAGATTGATAACCGGAGCCATGAAATCAAGCCCCATTAATGCCTTGCAAGTTGAGTGCTGTGAGCCACCATTAAAGATCCGTCGACAGTATCTTTCAGATAAATTTTTATTTAAGACTCTTCAACATTTGCATCATCCTCTCCATTTTAAATTACAAGAACTTTCAGAATTTATTAATTCGTCTAGTTATTGGACACATAAATCAGCTCCATGTATGTATCGTTAACAGCTATCGAAAATTTAAATCCCTTCAGGCTCCAACCCATTTTACTCCTCGTTACCCTTTATTTTGTAGCTCTTTTGAAGCATTAATCTGTGAACCTAATGTAGTCCTTAGCTTAGGTTTGATTAAAGATGACCCAAATAATGGTGTTCATTTCAACTTTGTGCGGGATAGAGACTGGGAAGGCTATCATTACATATTTACAGATGCCTCGAAACATACTTCAACTAGTCCTGTTGGTGTTGGGGTTTATCATTCCCAGTACAAAATATTTCAGCAAATTAAACTCCCACCTGAAACATCCGTATTTACGGGTGAGTGTTTTGGTTTATATAAGGCTGTTGAATATATTAGATTAGCTAAACTTAGAAATACGATAATTTTTACAGATTCCATGAGTGCCTTGCAGGCGTTGGCAAAATTTCCTTTTAATTGCAAAATTGTATATAAAATAATAATTGAAATAAGAAAGCTTTTATACAAATACACTACAGAAAACTTAAGAGTATCTTTTGCTTGGATACCAGGTCAAAGCGGTATTTCTGGTAATATAAAGGCAGATAGCCTAGCCAATGATGCGGTTGTATGTGGAGATATTTTTCCCTACAAAAATTATAATCATGATTTGGTCTCTTTACCTGCATGTGATCTTTTAGAGACCTGGAATCAGATGTGGGTACAGAGTTCCCAAGCAAAAGGTAGAACTTATTCGAAAATTCAAACTAACGTTTTGCGCAAGCCCTGGTTTCGTAATGTTCAGCTTGGTAAATGCGCATGCGTCTTGGCCATGTTTGTACGCCAAAACATTTGCATAAATTTAATATTATTGATAGTGATTTGTGTGAATGTGGAGAGGTTGGGGATCTTAACCATATTTTCTTCTCCTGTCCTAATCACAATAGATCTTATTTCATTAATAATTTACTGACATACAATATTCCTTTTCCTACATCCATTCATGTACTTTTTGCATCTAATGACCATTATATTTATAGATTACTATCTTCCTTCATTACACTGAATAATATACGTATAGAAGTATTTAATTTTCTTTCCTAACTGATCCTATTTATATTTCCGAACTTTCGTTTCCTTTTACTATGTATACGTTTCCCAAGTTTTGTTAATGGCAATGCTCAAACCGCGTCATGCCAAATAAAAAAAAAAAAAAAAAAAAAAAGATGAAAGCAATCAGCGAAGCAGCGCTATCTGTTATTGAGTAGAGGTTTTCAGCCCATTCATTCGTGGACCTAATGCCACTACCTATTCAGTTTAGATTTCTTCATACATTTCCAATATATTTCTTTAATATTGAAATTATATGTATAGCTTACGGTTATAGGTAGATATTATTATTTGGCACTCCTCTTGCTTATTATTATTACTTCTATTAATAGTGCCCGTGTTGTGCCGGGTCAGAATTACATAACTCCTTATATCTTTCCGTGGGAAGTTCTGTAAGATCTTGAACTGCTGTCACCAATCCCGTTTCCAGCATAAAGTAAAGATCTTTCGTTAATATGCTTAGAGTTAAAATGTCATAAACATCTTAGAAGGATTTAAAAAAAAAAATATACAGCTTTTACATTACTTTAGCATTTATTTACAATTAAAAAACACAATACATTCTACCACCGTCTCATTATTGCCCCTGTAGGAATATTATAGTTACAATTCATTTAAATATAGTAAAAAAAAATATATTCAAACTTTTAATAAAAGCCCGACTTGATCCAGAGTCGTAAAACTTACTTATATAATTATTTCGTATAATAAAATAATCGTGCAAAAATCGTGATACCAGTAAGACTTCGTGTAGATATAAAATTGTGCAAATTATGATCTCAACAATAAAGCAATGCAACTGCATTGTGCAAAGATAGAAGTAGGTATCAAGCAATAGTACATTACTTTAGAAATCGAAAAAAGCAATATATGTTTGAGTGCGTCTCGGTCTTCCAATGTAAACGAGAGCATATACCGGGTGTAAGGGACAGCGTCCCGCAAACTGATAGGGGTTGCTTGCACATTTAATGATACTGAACAACTTCTACCAGGAACTATTTTCAGGAAGTAAACCAAAAATTGGTTTTTCATACAAATTGTCCGATCGAGGTGAACATTTTGTATGGAACAGGTAATATTTTATTTTCACTTCCTGAAAAGAATAATCCGTTGTTCAATATTATTGACTGAGCCACCCCTATCAGTTTGCGGGACGCTTTCCCATACACCTGGTATTGCGTTGTCGGCTGAGACTAGTATCGTACTTTTCTCTCATTTTGCGAAGAAACAACAACAATACACTTAAAAATAAACGTCAAACTTGCGATTCCACCATAATATTATGACATTCTTAATTTGCATGGCACCTTTGACACATTCAATTTTTTATTTTATTTTATCTTTGCATTCTGCCTTTTATTTTTTATTGTGAACTTGAAAACACCGTATCCACACTAGTGTATACTTAAGACTTCGCGTAGCGGTCGGTATTGGTCATTATTGTCGTCTGCGGAAATTGCCGGCCGCTACGAACTCGAGTACCGAAAAGAGTGAATATGTATAGTATGCTTTATTTTTTTTAAATAATAAAGCTATTTTCGAGCAAGTGGGAGAAATGTTACCATATCCTGTATATATTATTAGTATTATAAAGAGGACAAATTTGTTCGTTCGTTTCTCATCGATAATTCAGACAGAAGTAACATGTAGGGATCATTTTAGTGCGAATATAATTTGTTTGTCAGGTCGTTGACGCTTTTGTAACCGTGCTGTGATGTTGTGTTGACCCTCTTGAATCACTTATGTTATTTAGACATAGACATATGTATGCCTCGATTACACGTACTTACCGACTAATTTGAATGGCGAGCCAGTTCAGTGCTCTCAGTCGAGTGCTGGGTGCATTTATTTATAAATAATTAGCAGTCAAAAAGATTGTCAACACAGCTACTTGCAGCGTTGTACTGACTCGCCAAACCAATAACTACTAAGCCATAATTTGTAAATCAAGTCTGAAATGATTTTACATACTCGGTACTGTAAAGTAAGGAGTTAAAAAAATCTTACTAAAATGTATAGGCTCGTATTGATAAACAACACGTAAGACTGATAGCTAGTTTGAGTTCGTATTAGAAATGGCATTTCAGTATATTATAGCAAAGCAAACAATAATACTAAAAAACCCTACTAAATACTTAATATTGCTCTCAATCTTGAGATCGGTTTATAAATACGAGCCATGGTGTGACTGTGTGACCCGTATGAGGGCACTGACCTGGTATTATTTGGTAATCTGTGCTATCGTTCAGAAACGCTCATAAACATTCAAAATTATTGTTTAAATCATCGAAAAAATTTAAAAACTTTTTAAATGCTTTTTTTTGTTGGTGCTGTTACAACTAGTAATATATACAACTAGTAATTTTTTCCTGTAACTGTAATCGAGATTTTTGAGTGACAGCTACAATGGTATCTTCGTAAAACGCCTGTAGGCTGTATTGGCCTAAATTGTAACTACAAGAGCGCTACAGTCTGTCAGCCTGTAGCTTAATAAAACGGAGCCATATTGTAGTTTTTTGTAACTCTTTGTTTTAAGCAAACATTATACTCGCAGTACATAATGTACAATATGTACTAACCCTACCTACCGAAGCACGATAACGATAAGGTAGGTATTTAAAATTTAACTCCTGTACCATTATCATTATACTAATTGAAATGAGATATTATTGCTTAAAATTGTTACTCTATTAAATTGTAACATTTAACTTCTGTTTAACGCAGATAAATAAAAGTTTTCACACAAAAAGTAAAAGTGTTAACAGATTTCAATAATAGTTCACAAATTGAACTTATTTTTGAAAGACAGGAACGTATTGTAAAATACACGTAAGGATCTGCCGGAGTAGTGAAATGCCATAATAATAAATCGTTTATTCCAGACCAAAGCCCATTAAAACATACAAACGTAGTTTCGCATTTATTCCTAAACAGTAAATCCAAACTTAACCAAACTCCGTACACAGGACCAAATGCATTACATCTATGCTTTTAATTAGGTTTCTTTTGAAAATATTAACCAAGTACAAAATTAGAAAGCAAATTTAATTTTAGACTATTCTCACACTAAATCGTATTTTCGGTCTTTTTTTGTTTATGCTAAATATTTTCAAACGAAACGTAATTAGAAGCAAAGGTACGGTGCATTTATTTATGTGTACGAAGTTTGGTTACGTTTGCTTTTACTGTTTAGGAATAAAAGCAAAACTACGTTTGTATGGGTTTCACTTCTCCGGCAGACCCTTAATTCTCACTTATTAGAAATAGTATTACCATACCAAGTATTGGCTGTCATTAGATTTCATAAAGGAAAAATCGTCTAGAAACATGATCACAGTTTTTAGTTGACTATATTAAGTTGGGGTTTCTTTACTTAGGTATGCGCGAAAGCGTAAAGCAACAATTTTTACTTCTATTAACTATTAAAAAAATATTAAACTGAAACATATACATATTACTATGTAGTAGGTATATTTAGTAATTGCGCAGTCTTTAAAGTAATTTCACACTTGGTTTATATCAATATTTTACAATACGGTATTATCATCATCGTCACCATAACACACTGGCACTACGATAAAACATCATTTACTAATCTTTTTTTGAAACTATTTCTTTAAGGTGGCGATAGGGTCTAAGTGCCGCCGCCATCAGTAAAAAAACATAATAGGGACACTAAAAACGCAGTGAATCGAAAAACCGGTCCTACAGAATCAAGTAATAGTAATTAAAATAATTTAGAACCTTGTAAATTAGCGATTCATAGTTCGTTGTAGTAACAGGAAGATAAATTGCAAATAACGGCTACCAACGGCATTTTTCTACCTGTTACCACAACGAACTAATAATCGCCAAATTATAAGGGTCTAAATTATTTTTATAACTATTACTTGAGTTTGTTGTACAGGTTTTTTGATTCATTGTTTTTAGTGTGTTCATTTTTTTTTAAGCCACTTAGCTTCTATAGTCACCTTAAGTGAATTTTTTTAAAAGCACCAAAGTTATTGTTTTTGTTGGTTTCTAAACAAAGTTTCTTTATCTTTAAGAAATGCTTAAAGAGATATGTAGTAGTGCGTTGCAAATAGCGTTACCTACCTAAATCGTTACAGCATTTTGTGCGTCGGGTTTGGGTGGTAGAAATTGGAATTTATCCGTTATTCTATTTTCAAAACTATGGCGTGGCGTTAAAATATATTAGAAAAACGGTAAATTCCAATTTCTACCACCCAAACCCGACGCACAAAATGCTGTAACTTTCTACCAAACAATACGTGGACTATATAAAACAATTTTAGTGCTTGTGAAATACTTTTACTTTGGATGTTGGGGCTAGGTCGTCTCAAGCCTCAAGGACAGAAATAGTTTACATTAAATTGCAAACAAAACCAGTACAAAACTTTGTGCTATCGTCAAAACTTAGAAGGTTACGGATGATATAAAATATACGATAATATAAAAGTGTGATCTAAAACTGATAAGTTCATCAACAACGTAGAGTCTAAACTACTAAAGCTAGAATCATGACATTAGAAAAGCAAGTTAATTTTATATGCGAAAGGACATTTGGATTTACAACCTCAAGGGGGCTAAATAGGGGATGGAAGTTTGTATGGAAGTCTGTCAATTTTGAAGATATAATCTTCCAATTTTGTATTTAAGTCAATGATTAGAAAATAATAGAAACATGTTTCAGCATTTTGGTAATTCCATCCCTAAAGAGGTGAAAAAGGGAAAAGGGGATAATTTCATTAAATTGGTATGAAATCTCCTTTTTCATCCCTTTGGGGTTGGAAAATTTAAAAAAAAAAACTAAATTACGTGTTCATTATTTTTTAATCATAGGCCTAAATACAAAATTAGAAGATCCTAACTTTAAATTGACAGACTTCCATATTTCATGATTCTAGCGTTAGTAGTTTAGTTTGATGAACTGATAAATTAATCCGGCAGTAAGGAGATTATTTTAGATTATCGTGAATTTTCTATCCTTCGTAATGTTTTATTTTATTAATAGGACACTTTGGCGCTAAGTCTCATAGTTTTAAAAATATTTAAGAAAATCTGATAAATTCCTGATCTCCCCCCCCAAAACCTGACGCATAATATGCTGTAAGTTTTTATCAAACAATACGTGGACTATATTGAACAATTTGGCGTTGGCGTGGCTAAATATTGGGGGTCTCAGATCATTTACCATACTAGTAGGTAGATAGTAACGTAGACTAGAATAAAAGTATAACTTTTCAAAATATAAATATAAAATAATCTTTTTTGGATAAAAGGCATCCCTTACTTTGTGAAATTGAAGGCAGCGGGTTGATCTTTATTTGTGAAATAGATGGTAGCGAGTTCGTTAAAATTGGAGCATCACCTATTATATTTTTTTCTTACAAAAAGTAAACTAGGCACGCGTTATAAAACTCTTATAAATTCACAAAGTATGCATTAACTAATTCGTTCAGTTGCTTTCATTAGATTAAAATGCTATTCAGAATATAGTGTACAAATACGTGGGCCAATATTTATTACACGTTATATTATCAATATTATCATATCAATAAGTACAACATCGTGAATAATTGTACATTATTCATTGGTTCTCATAATCTTAAAGGTAGAGTTTTTAATATGTAATAAATATTTTTTATAAACGTACCTATTTCTTAAATCTTATTTAACCTAATCCCTTTAAAACAGAACCAATGTCACCCATTTAGGTTATATTTATACGTAATTAAATCAATATCAATTCTCATTAATTAACGTTACATTCAAAAGCTCTATTAAATGATAAATAGCAAATTCAATCTTTAAGGCTGAATCTTTTCTCATAATGCTAGTTTTTATTACGTTGCTAAAGCAATACATTAATAATTGAACGTTTTACGTTATTTTTAATTATTCTAACTCATATCTCGTCTTACATAATAGTATAGTTTAATCTAAATTATTTACATTACAATCACAACTTTTAAAACAGATGTTTGTTTGAATAAGGCAATAGTATTATCAGTATTCAGTCAAATAGGTGACTTTTATAACTTAGTTTCTATCCATCGTTTGTGACTAGGTGTTTTACTGGCAACACGTCCGTGACACCAACGATCCCTTGAGAATAACACTGCGTGTTTGTTGTCATGGTGTCTATAATACAACATTATTTACATTGAAATAAATAAATAACTATCGACTGTAAGTCTAAAGACAAACATCGGACATTATTTCAATATGAATAATATGACCAATGTGCTATTATAATGAACTCCACGATATGGCGGATAAATATTGAGAGTGGTGTCTGAATATTTATCCGCCATAACGTGGAGTTATATATTATACATAACAACATCACCTCTCTCACTATTTACTTAATGCATGTACAACTGTGTAATGTCCGTGCCGTAATCAGTTCAGGACATGAAATTTATTTGTTTTTTAATAATTTTTGAATCAGTATTTTACAGTTTAAAACATCATAACATAAATCATAGATACAAAATATTTGCTTTGTTCAGCGTGGAGCAAAATATCGCGCAGGCAAGCAAAAGCTACGGGGTTGTAGAGGCTCGTAAGGCACATTATAGCAATATCTCTTATTCCCTTTCCTTCAGTCTAAATTAAATATAACCGTTTTTCATTGCCTCAAACACAAAAATTAAATTATACCTACTTTCCTCTGCATACGTCTAATATTATTACGAAAATAATTAATTTTCCCGTAAACCACTCAAATGTACACACACATTAATTGTATAATAATATTAAATCACAATAATAGCTTAACACTAGCCTAGCTTCCTTCGCGAAAAGTAAAATTTATAAATTGATACAGTGGACGAATAATTTCGTACTTATCTAAAGAAAAACGTGAATTGTTACCAAGTTCTACAAATGCTTCTGTGCCCACTTCATGTCATCGGCGCGGGGTTTGCAGCCGGTCAGGGCTTCGATAATGATCTCGAGCGAAGACCAGAATCGGAGTTTCTCGAGCGGCCAGTTGAGCCAGCCGGTGGTGATGCAGAAGTAAGTCTCGTGAGGTGCCACGTGGTGGATGCGGTGGTGCCGCCGCGGCAGCACTATGTGGCACTCCTGAAGCCAGACCACCCACGCAGGCAAGCCGAAGTATGTGTGCGACCATTTATGAATCTGCAATAGAGGGAATCGGTAACTGCAGCTATTAGCATCACCGCGTGCCTACTTACCTAGCCGTTTGTCCGAGATCCGAATCGCTAGTCTTTCCCAGGGTTACATAAAGTTATTATTATGATATGACGAGCCATTTCCATTACATATTCTAAATATGATCTTATCACAATTTATAATATACTTAACTTAGATAATGTAGCAGTTTATAATTGTAAGAGTCGATTCTTGTTTAATGAACAATATATACACCCATACCTACTGAATTAGATATCGGAATGACCTTGATGGGATTTTGTTTAGTTTTGATAATTAACCATAATTTTATTATAAATAGATCTAATACGTCACAACTATGTTCAACACACAACAATACATCGATGTATCACCGAGCAGAAATGTCCCACGCGCAAAATTGATTCGACTGAGCATTATTTAAAACTAGCTTTTACCCGCGACTTCGTCTGCGAAGTTTTTTTTTCTCCTTTGTCTACCCGTAATTATCTGCAAGCGTCTTGTAGGTCTGAACTGGTAAAAGGTGATGATCTGGTAGTATACGATGGTGGCGGTAAAAGTAGGGTCAAACCCCTTCTCCCGTCATCGTTCCTCACGTACCTACCACACGTTTCCCCTATCCTACCCGTCACACGTGTCCCTAAACAGTCATCATGTCTGTCCAGTCCTGCTATACATTCCTCCTGTCCATGAGTCACTCCAGTCGCATCTGTTCCCTCTCTTCCCGTCCATCCTGAAACTTATGTCGCTCCAGTGCACGGGTATAAAAGTTTCACAGATTATTAATACAAAACACACATTTTAACAACATAGCGTGATGCACTTCATAGCTGCACTCTTAATCCTGGCTGCCTGTCCCCCAAGTAAAGAAGCGTGATAAATGTATTTTAAGTTAATCCAGGGAACACGGAATTTTAAATAGTGTTGCAACAGAACTCTGCTTTCGCTTCCGCAACTGCAGAAGTTCCGCATTTTTTTTCACTTCCGTTTCTGCTTCTGGTTCCGGAAACTTTATAACAGAACTCTGAACGGAAGCGGGGAGAAGCTTAATATGACGATTAACACTATTAGAACCAGACAATCCAATTTCATCCAAGATGATGACTGCGAACCTTCCCCCAAAAGAAGCCGAACTCAAATTGCAATTGAAGACATTGAAGTGCAGCCTTCTACTTCCAAATCATCAGCATCATTGCAAATATTGGAATCGATGTTAAGTGTAAATGAAGACCAGGAGGAGGACTCTTCTACAGCTGACGATGGTGACAATTTACTTTTAAAGATACAGTCACACCTTCGGGAGTACAAGAAAGAAAAAAGACTACTTCTTCATGAGGATCCCCTTATGTGGTGGAATGGAAATGCGCACAAATACCCCCATATTTTGCCAATAGTTCGCCAATACTTATCAGCTCCCCCACCAGTGTAGCCAGCGAGCAATTATTTAGCGGAGCTGGTTTAATATATGAAGAACATCGAAATAGGCTGAAAGGTGAAAAAGTGGCCAAGTTACTCTTTATTAAATATAACTTGCCGCTGTTTAATTTTGACTACTAAAATACAAATTTAATAAAAAAAATTAAATGTACAATTGTGCTTTTTTTTCATAGTGTTAACGCTTCCGTTTCCGTTTCCGCTTCCGTTAAGATTTACTTTTGACATCTGTTTCCGTTTCTGCTTCCGTTATGCCAGTTCCGTTGCATCACTAATTTTTAAAAAAGCTTTCTTTATAATCGGTACAAACGCATTTTATTTTGTTCCCTGCCTAGCCCCTACGTTAGGTAGCATAATGATATCGTAGATGGAGGTACATACATAAATCACGCCTTTATCCCTTACGGGGTAGGCAGAGCGTTTAACGCCTCGTAAAAGGCGCTTTCGCCACGTCTGACAAAAGATTGTAATATGTATTGCTATAGTGACAGGTTGTCAGCCCATCGCCTAAATTACAATACACTGTAACCCTCGAGTCCCTTTTGCTGACTTCAACAGCATGCCCGGGAGGAAGGGCAGCTGGAACATTCTATGTTTTTCTATCTCTCCCAGTCCAGCATGGAAGTAAACTGAAGGTAGAACTAAGTAAACTGAAAAAAACCTTATCAAAATTGGTTAGAATACAAACTCAGTTCAGATCCCTGCCTACCCCCTAAGTACGGTGGTGTGAGATTATATTTATCCTTTGTTTGTGTCTAGATAAAACTTAGTTGAATAAAAAAAATCCCATCAAAATCGGTTAAAAACATTAACTAAATTGAGTTCCTTGCCTACAGCCTACACCCTAAGTACGGTGGCGTGATTATTTATATCTTTAGTTTGTGTCTTGGTAACACTGAGTTGAATAAAAAAGTCCCCTCGAAATCGGTTAAAAACACTAACTAAATTCAGTTCTCTGCTACTGCCTTCCCCCTAAGTACAGTGACGTGATTATATTTATCCTTAGTTCGTGTCTAGGTTAAACTCAGTTGAATAAAAAAATCCCATCAAAATCGGTTAAAAACATTAACTAAATTGAGTTCCTTGCCGAAGGCCTACCCCCTAAGTACGGTGTCGTAATTATTTATATCTTTAGTTTGTGTCTTGGTAACACTAAGTTGAATTAAAAATGTCCCATCGAAATCTGTTAAAAACACTAACTAAATTCAGTTCCCTGCCTACTGCCCACCCCCTAAGCACAAAAGCGTGACTATTTGTATCCTTTACTTTTGTCTATGCAACACTTAGTTCAATCAAAAAAATCCCATGAAAAACGATTATAATAATTACTTTAAAAATATCACTCACTAAATTTAGTTCCCTGCCAGTAGGTAGTAACCTACCCCGTAACTCTGGTGGCGTGATTATGTATAGCTTATATTCGTCTCCAGGTTATTATTTATCACCATACCAAATTTCATCACAGTTCGTTCAGCCGTTTAGGCGTGAAACTAATCACTAATTTAATTCAGTTCCCTGCCTACTACCTACGCCCTAAGTGCGGTGGCGTAATTTTATATAGCCTATGTCCGTCTCCAGGTTACCATCTATGACCATACACAATTTCATCAAAATCTGTTAAGCCGTTTAGACGTGAAAGAGCAACAAACAAACAGACAGACAGACAGAGTTAATTTCGCATTTATAATATTAGTGTGGAAGTATGAAGGTTACGAAACAAATAATCACGCATCATGAATTAGGAGGTAGGTTTAAAAAATAATTTGAGTCGTTTTTAACCGATTTTGATGAAACTTTTTTTGTTTGACTGGGCATTACTTAAACTCAAAGTTACTATACAAATAATCACGCCCCCTGACTAAGGAGGTAGGCAGGAAATTGAAATCTGATCGTTTTTACCGATCTTAAAGGGACTTTTTATTTGACTGAGTTTTTTTTAATTATCTGGTGTCCAGCCTAGGTTAGAAATAATTACGCAAACCATTTTAATATTGAGTAAGTACCCCAGTTTGTATGGAAAACACGCAGTGTCGAACATACTGAAAATGCTTCTCCGCGCATAGTAGCGGGATCTGCTAGCTCGCGCGCGGAATCGTGTTTTCCATACAAAAACAAAGATCAGACAATGTAAAACACGTTACCGCGCGCGGGTACATACAAACCGGGCGTACGAAGTCGCGGGCACAGCTAGTATACGTATAAATGAGTAACTATGTCTGCCTGTTACTCTTTCACGTTTAAACCGATTAAACATAAACTTTTTAACTAAGTTTTGTCGGCTGCAGCCGACTGTGGCGCTGAGGGCAAGTCACGGGTTGTCGGCTATACCCGACTGTGGCGGTGAAAAGCTTGAAATTTGACAGGACGACAGATGGTATCTAAACTGGACACGGACATACCGCGGTGAAATACCCCATTCCTACTATTTACCCGCGGAAGAAACAGCGGGGCGAAAAGCTAGTAATATACTAAACAATCTTTATAATAATGGCAACATTTTACAACAACGTTTTTCAATAGTTACTTCGCTGCCGCCATTGTTGAAATTATTTCCTGTAGTAAAAAATATACTAAAAATTTGCTAGTAGCTAAATTTAAAATGTACAGCATTTGTTTCTTACAAAAAGTTATACATTTTGATTGATAACATTTATCTAGTCTAGATAGACTGTAAAAAAATATTTACCTGATTTGTCATGGCCACGAAAATACAACACAGGTACCAGTAGGAGATCCAATGGAATTGCTCGCTCATAACAGTATCATCGTATGTGAGCAACTGATACACGATCCGAGCCAGCACAGGGATGGTGATGGCGAAGTTGTCGCCATTCGTCTCAACAAAGTCATGGCGCGTGATAGACGTCGGGTCGATATGGTGTTCACGGAATGGACGCAGAAAATTCTGAAAATATGAACTGGTTAATTTTCAAGGTTATTTTGAAAGTTGTTTTTTTTTTTCAAGATTTGTTTATCCCACGCAAACTAAAACATATTTTCAGATTATATCATCAGTGATGATTCATCACCATATTAACATTCGTGTTTGATGGCAAATATTTATGACATGCAATGCACATCTAAATACTGCATTTTTCGGCTAAATAAAGTTTATTCATTTATACCGACCGTATAATTAAGTCATTATCGCAATGTACATTCAATTTATTGTATCAAAATATAAACTAAATGCCATATAACTGGAACTTTTAATTTTAATAATATGATGTCGAAGGTACTGGTTTTATTTCGATATGACTGGATTAGCGGGGTATACGAACACGAGCATCGTATTCTATCAGAATAATGGACGCTGGTATGAAATCATCTTTATGAAGAGCGTCCGGTGTCTTTATCAATGCAACTTCAATGAGATAATCTTCGAATGAGTGTAGTCTTTCTTATTTAAATATTTATTGCCACCACAAGAAACTTCACGGACATGAACGAAGATATATTATATTTAGAATTCACTATTACTACAATTAACTATTATTTTAATTCCATGCTGGCCTGGGAGTGAGAGAAAAACATAGAATGTGCCAGCTGCATTTCCTCCCGGGCATGCTGTAAAAACCAGCTATAGGGATCCGAACGTTTCAGTATATTGTAATTTAGGCGAAGGGCTGAAAACCTGTCACTACAGCAATATACCTATAAATCTATCTTAAATAACCCTCAAAACTTTGTCAAACGTGGCGGAACGACCTTTGATTAGGTCGTTTACGCGCTGCCCGCTCCATTAGGGATAAAGGATTATTGTATGTAACTAATATTTGACTAAGTCAAATAATTTCAGGAAGATGTCTTGCTTTCCTTCTTTAGTGGATATCAGTTGCGAATGTTAACATTTCTACATAATGTTGAATGCATTTATAAAAGAACACATTCTTTCTTATAATGTTTGTAAAGGTGACTTAATAGAACTTAGAAGTATAATAGAAATTATAAAAAAGAAAACATAAACAGTCTGTTAAAGAAAAAAAAAAGATAAGACTTATCAGTGATTGTATCGAATGTACCTTCCATTATTAATGGTTATATTCAACTTATCCGCAATGTTTAAAAGATAGATAAGATACCTCAAACTATTTTGTAGCTATGTAAGTGCAAATAGTAAAAGTTTCAAGTCTCAAGTTTCAAGTTCCAGTAGGTTTCCCTGATACACCCTTATACAGTATATTTCCCTGATACAGTACTGTACAAAAATCAATTCAATAAAAGATCTTAAGGCGGCGGTTTGAAAACTATGACACCAGGTTCGTCAGGTTGATCATCAAACTGACAACCCACAGCCAATGAGCAGGCAGCACAGTAATAAAAAATCCTATATGTTGTATTGCTGCGAGTGATGTACACCTGACTAACCCTAGAGCATTTTATTCTATCCAACCTACTACAAAGAATTTATGCAACACACAAACTTCACATAAATAATAGCAAAGGTTCGAGACTTTTGTAGAACCAGGCTGGGAACAACCAGATGTTTCCTAGCATTATGGAGTAAGTATTCGTTTTATAATGGACGTCCAACAGCTGTTGTATTTCAGCATACATATTTAAAAAGCTGAGCAAGGCAAATTGAAGCGTGCTGTTCCATTACATTGTGAATTTATTTAGCTATGTTAAGGATGCTGTTATTTCATACTAAATGTTATAATAGGTTGAAGCCCTGATTCCACTTGTGGCAAATTATTACTAACAAAACTTTGCATAAAATGAAATTACTTTGCCTATAAGAGGTAGGTCAACCGCTCCCCAAGTGTCAGCAGCCCAGTGCACTACACCAGAAGCAAAATCTGCCGTTAGAACACCAGCTAGGGCAGCTAATAATAGTGATGCATCGGCCCGAACATGTCTGGCCATTAGGATTCCGGCGCATATGCACAATGTACAACAAACCACCACACACACCCATTCTTGTAGTCTCTTGCCTGTCGAAAATAAAACACATTACATTTATCATGCAAGATAAAAGATAACTAGGCTCAGATAATAATATTAAGGGGAACAGTCTTGCAATTGAAATTAGTAATTTTCTTTTATGCAAATTATAATTATGAGCAAAATATGTTGGCATAAGTATTTCAAAGTATAATTTCGGACAATTCAATGTACTCCATAGGTATATTTTTTCTTTCTTAGATATGATTGAATAATTTTAAGACTGTTCACCTGTTCTTCCTATTATTAAATATCAAGATGCTTATAAAGAGTGTCCAGCGGAAACTTTTTGACTTTGAAATTGAAAACTAAAGGGTGTAAATATTTTGTTTTTCCAAATTGAGCAGCCGTGATTTAGATTTTAATTTTTGAACGCAACATCGTCCAAATGACTACTGTTTTTTATCAGGCACTTGCAGCTGGACCCTCACATTCGCAACATAACAAATAGCCAACAAACTATTGTTTTGGAATAATGCAAACGGTTTTTATTGCGATTTGTAAGGGTTTACGCCCACGATCAGATAAGTTACGTCCTCGTGTCATCATCACTTACGAGTAGCCAGCAGTTAGTGAATTGCGTGCAAAAATGGCAACGCGCACCTACCAACGATTTACCTGTTTCAGATATTACTCTACCACAAACGCACGATATCAGTGACTCATCGCGAATAATAAATTCAAAATATTAATGCTCAATTAGAAAATATAAAACTTGAGCTACAACATTTATTTTTCAATTTATTCAAATTCAAACTTAAAAAGTTTTCGCTGGGCACCTATATTAAATTCATAACATATTAATTGAAATAGAACATGCAGCTTCCAGGCACTAAAGACTTTAAGTTTTCATAACAAAAGAAAGATGTGATGATTTATATGATAAGATAAGATAAAATTACTTCCTTTGTTTATTGTTTGGGTTGTCGAGTCATTAAACGACCAGACAGAGGAAATAAAAACTTAAGAGTATTGGAACTGCCTAATAGGCCTTTGACTCTTACATAGTTGATATAAATCATAATAATATAATAACATGCTTTTCGATCCGATCCGAAGTCCTTCTTTCTTTTTCGAGTGGGTTTTTCGAGTCGACGAACAACCTGATGAACCCTAGTGTCTGACCGCCTAATAGCACAGCTAATATACCTCTGACATGGTTTACAAACGAAAGAAATTACCACTATCAAAGCCTGCTACCAGCACCGAAGTACAGAATCATTTTACTTTTCAGATAAGCAGGTGGTGATTCAGCTCATCTGGCATTATCATTGTTGATCATTCTAGATCGTAAGGTTTGAATTTGAAGTGATCCAATGGATCAGAAGCATCCCATTACATCTGAAATTGCTTTTGAGTTTAGAAGAGAGAACGGCGTTTTCTGGAAAGCTACGCTAGCACTACTAGATGTTGTTTTTGGGGTTGACATTATATAGGCACCAGGAGTTATAGCAGGCTGAAACGGAGGCCAGACCGCCAGACTAACATAAGTATACCAAATACCGTTTTATACCGTGACTATGGATACAGCCTCTGGTGTTTAGGGGTAGATTTTTTTAAACTGTAAACGGTCGTAGGAAGATTTAATAGGACCGGTTTACATCTGCGAGCTTATACGACACATTGCAAGATCTTGCGAATTGATTCGCATTGCACATTTCTGCGATGTGAAATAATGTCACGTATGGCCTATATTATATCTCTTTCATTCTTTGGCAATTTACCACTAACGCAAATTGATAAAAGCAAGGATTAATGTTTACTATTGACGGAGTGTACTAGTATTGATTGATTGCTGATTATCGTTTGTATTTTTAACAATGTTTCCTTCGTGTTCTATCAAAACGTATAACTATTAAACAAAAAACCGGCAAATAAATCACGTTTTTGTATGAGAGCCCCCCGTTTATATTTATTTTATTTAATTATTTATTCTCAAAGTTATTATACAACTTTATGAGTATTTCAAACGTTTACCTGTTGCCATTTTTATTATCGAGCAAAATAAAACACGTTTATTGTAGCCCCCCTTTAATATTTAATTCTATTTTTTATGTATTTGTTGTTATAGCGACAATAGAAATACATGATCTTCAAAAATGTCAATTCTCTAGTTATCACGGTTCATATGATACACCCCGGTGATGACAGAAAATCACATTTATTGTATAAGAGCCCCCCTTAAATATTTATTCAATTTTGTTTTTAGTATTGTAGTTATAGCGGCCTTAATAATGGATCATCGTTGAAAACACCAACTGTCTATCTATCACGGTTCATGAGATACAAGATGCGGTGACAGAGAGAAATCACGTTTGTTGTATGGGAGCCTCTTTAATATTTCTTTTCTGTTTTTAGTATTTGTTGTTATAGCGGCAACAGAAATATATCATCTGCAAAATGTCAACTCTCTAGCTATCACGTTTCATTAGATACAGCCTGGTGAAAGACGGACAGACAGCGAAGTCTCAGTAATAGGGTCCCGTTTTTTACCCTTTGGGCACAGAATATATATCAATCAATCAATTTATTTATTTGCATTAAATGTGGTGGTGCACGCAACACATCTTTTTCGGGCTTTGAAAGCTCTATCAAAGTCTGTGCTATTTCCCCATGATATGAGGTAATATTTAAGTATTGATGCTATGTAGCCATGATAGGCAGTGAGTGCAGTATTAATTGATGCTGTTTTTCCAACTCTTCGTAGAACAACGTTAAATCTATTTATTTTCTTGCATATGGTCTCTATATGATTTTTCCAATTACAATTTTGATCCATTGTTAATCCAAAAATTTTTGTATGATTCACTTCTTGTATTGTAGTATTATTGAATTTAATATTTAATTCATTTGACACAGTTCCATAGTTACAAAAGTTAATATAGTTTGTTTTATTTAAATTTACTCCTAAGTTGTTATTGCTTAACCAGTTTATTATATCTTCTATTGACTTACTGATGTCATATTCTTGTTTACTCTTCTTAGAGCATTCTTTGAATCGGATGTTACTACAAGCGAGATATCGTCTGTAAGTAGGTAGCATTCATTGGAAGTGACTTCAATTAAGTCATTGATATACAAAAGGAATAATAAGGGGCCCAATATACTCCCTTGAGGAACACCAAAGCAATTCTTTGCATATTGAGAATGGTACTTAGTTACCGTAGATTCATTATTTAAAGCAATTATTTCAACACATTGTTTTCTATTTTGTAGATAACTTGCTAGCCACTAATGTGCAAGTCCTCTTAAACTATAGTTGTCTAATTTGTTTAACAAATTCTCCAGATGAACGAAATCTAAAGCCCTTGTCATATCAAAAAACATTACATAAGTCCTCTGTTTATCATCTAAGTTATTTATTATTTTATTTACAAGGTGGAAGCTAGCTAATGTTGTTGATTTTCCATTTTGAAATCCGTACTGTTGTGTGCATAAAATGTTGTGTTTATTAATGAAACTCATCATTCTAGTGTACATTGCTTTTTCGTAGATTTTACTTATAATTGGAGTAAGGGTAACGGGTTTATAGTTGGCTATGTTTTCTTTGTCTCCCTTTTTATGAATAGGCATTACCATGGTCAATTTTAGGGCTTCTGGAAATGTACCTTGCTCAAATGACATATTTACCAAGTAACTTTTGCTATCTCAGTCTTTCATGTTTTTATGACTCTAGTCGATATTTCATCATAACCTTCGGCATAAGTGTTGTTTAATGACTTTATTATTTTGCAAATCTCAATATGATCACAAGGGTTTAGGAAAAAACAAGATGATATAATATTCTTGTTGGTATTATGGCAGTTTGAGGGTTTGTTAGTGAGGTATTTATTAAAATTGCTAGCTATTTCTTCCGGATGTGTGATGGTTTCATCATTAACTTTTAACACCTGTATGTATTCTTTATGTACGTTAAAATTATTTTCTTCTATTACCTGCCAAGATGATTTAAATTTATTTTTCGAATTACTAATAAATTTGTCATTGGATATTCTCTGTGATATTCTCTGATAACAACATTTTTGGAACAATTTTGAGTAACACTTATATTGATTTTTATTATCATTTGTCTTATTTATGTAGTAATTAAAGCGAACATTTCTCTTACTTTTGCTACTAATTTTTAATCCTTTACTGATCCATCTAGAACTAGATCTTATATTTTTATTTTTACTTTAAATTTGGGGAAACAGAGATTGTCAAACAATATGAAATATTCAGAGAATTTATTGTATGCCTCGTTAATATCAGTGGTCACAAAAATATGTATTTTTTAAACAATGACAGAATTTATTCATGTTTTTATCAGAGTATTTTTTAGGCAAGGATAGCATCCGTATCATGATCAGAAATATCAAAAGGTACTACTTCCCCTATTGCAGTTTTTCTGTTGCTGACTATGTGATCTAAGCAGGCATATTTTGTTGTGGGCTCTTTGATATGCAAAGTCATGTTGTAGGATATTATTAGATCTTGATATTTTTCAATATAAGTTTCTTTTTTCAATATATCCATGTTAAAATCTCCTGCTAGAACTATAGTGTGTTTTACTTTATTTATAACTTTATCTAGTAGAGTATCCAATTTAGTCAAAAATAAGTTTACGTCATCAATTTTATATTATTTATTTTATATCATATTACCTTTGCTTTGGTATACTTATACCGCAACATTCGAAATGAATATCGAAAGCTAAATTTTCTATATAATCTAACCTTTTAAATTGAATGCCATTTTATACAAGAATACCTACTCCTCCTCTTTGCTGTTTGCTTTTCTTTTTCCTACAGTAAGAGCTTGCAAAAGTATACCCACAAACTTTCATGTCCTTTTGTTCCTGACCTCTTTCTGTAAAAGTTTCAGGCAAACATAGTACATCTGGTTCCCTACTCTTATCAGCTAAGTTTGAGATACATAGTTTCAATGAACTTCTTTTACTATTTAAACTCGCAAGATTTTGATGTATTTTATGATATTCTGAAGTATTTTCCATTTTCACGACGATTGTTCACGAAAAAAAATTGGAGAAGCATTAAGCTCCAGTCCTTGCATAATATTCTCGGTCTCAATTACATTAGGATTCTTAAGTAATAGTACCATCTCGTTATTCCTAATTTGTTTTCTAGTCTGATTATCTGGCTCTTGATAGTACCTACTACATACAATACAATACAAAATTATTTATTGCACAAAGAAACACATACAACAGAAATAAAAAGGAACAAACGTGACAGTACAATATAGGCGGCCTTATTGCTAAAGCAGCAATTTCTACCAGGCAACCTTTGGGTATAGAAATTGTACAAGCATACATACAGAATGGACATTCACCTCCCCTCCCCAGTCCGATATACGTCACACTCCGCGCCGGATTGTGAGTCACATTATGGGTACGCTTAGCGGGCATGGCGCGCGCATGTTTCCCAGTGTTACGGAAATAATAAAGTTTTGTGTTCCAAAGATGGTTAGGTACTGTTCCGTGTATGGATGTCTTTCTACCACAAGACATGACTCCAATAGGAAATTGCGGCACGTGAAAAATAAATGAAATAATAGCAAATTATTTTATTCAAATACTTTATGATAAATGATAATTATTTCAAATAGAACAACAAAATAAGACTAAAAAAATACTATTAAAGTATCATCTTGAAAAGTGTGTACTGTAAAAGACTTAAAGAAGCAGAGGTTGCAAACATGGAATGTAAAAGAAAGAATGGAAAACATGGTTCACAGTACTGCCTCCGTGGTCTAGTGGCTAGTGCCATGGACTCCTGATCCGGAGGTCCTGGGTTCGATTTCCAGGGGGGAAACACAATGTTGATATTTGAGAATTTATCACTTTGTGAATTTTTCCTCAGTTTGGTTAGGACATTGCAGGCTGAATCACCTGATTGTCCGAAAAACAAAAAGATTTCGTGCTTCGGAGGGCCCGTTAGCCTGTTGAGGCCTGATAGTTGTGCTACTAGGCGGTTTAAAACTCTGACACCAGGGTTCATCGGGTCGATAGACTCGATACCCACTCGACAGAAGAAGAAGAAGACAGTACTGCGGTTACCACTATACTATTGTGAACTTAACCCGATTGAAATGATATGAGCGCAAGTAAAAGGGTGCATTGCTAAACAATAAAAAAATCAAAATGGTGACAATAAAAAAATTGTCCCCAAAGCATTTAAAAAAATTACATCAAGCAACTGGATTTCCTGCATACAGCATGCGATGAAAGAAGAAATAAAAATGCTCCTTTTAAACATATTAATCGATAATAATGTTGAAAGTTTTATAATAAACGTAGGAGAGTCTGATTCAGTCTGACATCTAAATTTTCAGAAGACGATTAAATAATAATGATAACAATTACCTCTTTATGTCACAAAAAAATATTTTTTCTTCCATGCTGGACTGGGAGCGAGAGAAAACATAGAATGTACCAGCTGCATTTTATTTTTATTTATTTATTTCTTCCCAGGTATGCTGTAAAATCAGCTAAGGGATCCGAGGGTTTCAGTATATTGCAATTTAGGTGATGGGCTGACAACCTGTCACTACAGCAATATACCTACAAATCTATCTTAAATAACCCTCAAATCTTTGTCAGACGTGGCAGAACGGCCGTTTGTTTATTAAGTCGTTTATGCTCTGCCTACCCCATTAGGGATAAAGGCGTGATTGTATGTATGTATGTAAAAATATTACATAATATTACATTTGACAACCACAACTGCATTTTCAATAAATAATAAATACATGTATTTTTCATTTAATTAATGATGTTTCTGTCAATCCCCCGCTGTGGAGCCCTTACGGGTAAAGGCCTTACACAGCAACTGTTCCTTTCCTGTGCAGCTTTCCACCAAAATGTCACTGTCTTCTCTTGTTCAACTCATTGTACCTTTCTATGTAATGATTTTTGGAATTTGTAGTCCAACCGAACATTAATCACATTAAAATCACTCTTGGCCAGTTTTTATATATTTTATATGGATAAACCTACCCTTTGAATTCTATGCCTATGAGATGAAAACTTGCTAAAATTAGGTCAGCTGATTTTTATGTTCACTAGCCCTGCTTCTGTTCTGTGACTAGCTGGATGTTGTGCGAGGATTTGCAAGACCGAAAGTAAAACAGACAAGAGTGACAAATGTTGAAGAGACTTTGGGTATGGAAACCCAAGAAATAAAAATAATTAAGTATTCCTTGAAGTACATTTTTTACTTTGAATTATATTGGCGATTAAGATAATGACGTCGGCAAACGGAGGTTAATCGCTTTCCATAAAAAAATATTTTTTTGTACAAGGAAACTGTGCCAAAGAAAAACGAGTTTGAAGATTATAAAAAAAAAAATAAGTTTTATGGATGGGGCAGCACTTTTACTCATTTTATAGTTCACACAACATATATACTATCATGTCTGCCTACCCCATTAGGGATAAAGGCGTGCTTATATGTATGTATATATACTATACCGGGTGTAAGGGAAAGCATCCTGCAAACTGATAGGGGTTGATCAGTCAATGAAACTAAACAACTATCAACAGCGATTTCTTTTAGAGGAGAAAAAAAATTGTACTTCCTATACAAAATGACCACCTTGATCAGACACTTTGTATGGAAAACCAAATACATTTTTTTCACTTCCTAAAAAAAATTCCTGCTGATACTTGTTCAGTTCTGTTGACCGAGCAGTGAGCAACCCCTATCAGTTTGCAGGACGCTGTCCCTTACACTCCGTATATTATGCCTTTTTTCATGAGCTAACTAGTTTTTTTCCTAAGAACTCTACCTACCAGACCAAACAAACAACAAAATCAGCACTATAGTGTAGCTAATCTGCCTGGGAAAACTCCCAGTAGCATTGAGAAAATATTACAACATTATTAACGAGTTACTGTCAGGAATAGGTATTCCAGGAAACATGTAAGGAGTTTTTCTGAATATACTATTATAGAATATGAAGATGTCAATAGTAAAAAGTACCTACATAAATCTTTTACATAGGTACCAGTGGCGAAGGGTCTATATAAGCCGGTTTCCGTCGGCTTCCCATTCAAGAAATCCACCTCCACCAAATCCGGAATTACGTGGAAACTATTAAGTACTTGAATGTTTATTTCTGCTTTGGCTTACCCTCAATAAAATTTCACCACTTGCCACTGATAGGTACAACAAGATTGTGATAAAATTGTTGATTATTGAGCAGACGTTTATAGCAACACGAGTCAATACTAGAAGTTAACATGCAATGCTGAATATTTAATTTACATATAAATCATCACAAGATTTCCTACATAAAAGTGAAGAGAAAATCAGTATTTTATATCTGTTAAATAAAACTTTTACCCACTTCTAAGCAAATAAATAAATATGTGGCATCCAAGTAATTCTACTTAGAAGCTAATTTTGAAAGCACTATATTAAAAATCAGTACCCATCCATATACCTATATATCTTTTTAAAGAATTCTTTCATTACATCATCATAAGACATAATAAGATGTGGATATTTTTCTTATAATGAGCCATGAAAGGATCCTTTAATTATATTTATTTAGTAAGAAAAATATATGATAAGAATATACTTATTGCACAGAAAAGACACAAGAGAAAAAAAGAAAATGAAACAAATAGTAGTACAAAAAGGCAGCCTTATTGCTAAGCAGCAATTTCTTCCAGGTAACCTTAGGGCACAGGAAAATAAAAGTTGAACTAGTGGGCTGGTATACATCTCAGGTATAAATTTTAGGTATACAGTATATATAAAAATTATAGGATATTCTAGTTATTACTGAAGAGGGCAACAATATGCCTATGTTGTTTACATAGATTCATAATATATGTTTGTTATTAATTTACCTGGACTGTAGAGTTCGGCCAGCTCCTGTGCTCCGCGGTGCCTGGGGCCCCAGCGCGGCTGGGACCCCACCTGACTCGCTAGCTGTGTGTTGGCGTTCGGGTCATCTTCGAACATGGAATGCTCCAGAATTTCCTTCTCAGTTTTCACCGGCGCGAGCAAAGTTGTAGCCATTGTACTAGCATAATCAAAATGTTCGCACCCTAACCCACTCAGACCATCCCTTTTAGCACAAGGGGATATCGGCAAAGGTAGCGCCATAATAACGAACTAAAATCAACACCAACGAATCTTGAATCCTTTCTTGTTTTTCTCGTATCTCGTTCGAGTCGAGAACTTCTTTTCTAAAACACAACAAAATATTTTTCTTGTTTGTGCTACATAAGCTCTACCTACCTATGTTCAGTTAATGACAAACAGACGTCACGACAAACAGACAACTGCCAGACACTGACAAGATAGGACACTTCACTTCAGGACAGACACCAACAAAGGGCCGTTCGCGGTGTTTTCCCTAGCGCATGGTTAGCGGAAGATTTCACTTTGACAGTTGATAAAACCGAGTTTTGCAGCGCCTGTCTATGTACCAGTGGATCTCGGTGCCAAACAATAATTGAATGGGCGCTTTTATAATTTGCCGTAGAACGGCACGGCACGATTTTCCGTGGAAGTCTCCTACGGCACGGCATGCCGTCGACGGCATGCCGTGCCGTAGGTCGCTTTTATAATTCGCCGTAAAATCATTTACGCTTTGCGCCTCCAAAGTGTGGACGTCATATTTTCGATGAGACAGCGACTACTTATTCTTTATTTGTTATATTTACGACGTACACAAAATTACTTACTTCCATGCTGGACTGGGAGAGATAGAAAAACATAGAATGTTCCAGCTGCCCTTCCTCCCGGGCATGCTGTTGAAGTCAGCAAAAGGGACTCGAGGGTTACAGTGTATTGTAATTTAGGCGATGGGCTGACAACCTGTCACTATAGCAATACATATTACAAACTAAAATTGCCCTCAATTTTTGTCAGACGTGGCGAAAGCGCTTTTTAAGAGGCGTTAAACGCTTTGCCTACCCCGTAAGGGATAAAGGCGTGATTTATGTATGTATGTATGTATGTATGTATGTGCTAAGCATCGGCGGCTTGAAAACTCTGACCTAATCTAGGATTGGGTCTGATTTTCCTTCTGGGTTGCGGAGGTCAGATGGCAGTCACTCTGTGTAAAAACCAGTACCCTCGTTAAATCTCCTGGATTAGGTAGCCGACCCCGTAAGATACGGGATAAGGCTAGGGAGATGATGATGAACCAAGCCTCTTGCATAGACAAGAGAAATGGTTTTTACGAATTAATAAAACAAAAAATATCAACTTTCTTATGAGCTGCGCTTATGCAGTTCCACTAGAGAATTTTCAAATACATTTTTATTGTTGTTAGATTGATGAATGACTACATTAACTGATGGGGCAGCGTGGGACGGTGATAAATTAGACTGTAACAAAGATTTTAATAGAATCATTATTTGTTCAATGGTAGAAGTGACTGCGGAATCTGAACTATTACTATTCGCTACTAGAGCACATCCATTAGGTGATGACGGAAAACTAAAATCTCTTACGAGAGCTTTATGCGCAATTACATCATACCCTTTTAGAAGAAGGAGGAGCAATAACACGGGGTTTTGAAAAAAACGTTTTAGTGTAGGCCGTGTTCATGTTCTGATTGATAGGACCATTATTTTGATAATTATCTGATACTACAGGTGGAATGATTGGTGTAGAAAGTAATGCATCTGCATAGGATTTTTTTAGAAATTTCCGGGTGCATTTTAGAAGCTTCTGCATATGACAAACAGTTTTTTGCCATTGTTTCTTTTATGATTTATTGTCTTGCAAATTTAAGACATTTTCTATCCGTTGCGTTATGAGTTAACATTGCACAAGCAGCAATGGATATCATCGTCACTAACCAGACATTTATTTCCCTCATGGGTTTCTTGTCCACACTTCAAGCATCGGGGTGTTCTTGCTCTACAATTTGCTCTTTCATGACCGTATCTACAACACCTATAGCACTGAATCGTAGGGAATATATAAATCAACCGGTAAGGCAGTAAAACAAAGAAAGACCCTTTTGGGCAAAGTTTCCCTATCAAACGTAAAAACGACTGTCTCTGTTGGTTTTAGTTCAGAATTTCCATTTGTCACAACCTTTTTCTTTAATCATCTCACTTTCAGAATGGCACCGCATCTGAAAGGAGCATTAACACTCTCTTTGGTCTTGTCCATAGACATGTCCACTTGTCCACGGCTATACCGCGAACAATACCCATTCGAGTAAGGTTAAAGGAAGGTACAAAGGCTTTGTAATTATATGTGTCCAGAAGAGAGCTGTCTAAGAAAGAATTGCATCTTCAAAATTTGAAAATGACATGGAAACACTGTTTCTTCTAATTCGCTTCAGGCTTCCGTCAACAACATTTTTGAATGAATTTATTTTTTTAAATTTACCAAATGTTACTGGGTGAAGTGTTACATTATCGTTTTGAGATACCATTTTTCTTTGAATATGCACAACAAATGGGGCAGCATCAGACGACTGATACCGTATGCGAGCCAGGTTAGAACTCCCTAGTAATGGGGGATGAATCTTTTTCCAAGTTATCTTTTGCCTGATTATGATGTTTGTTAGTAAAGTTTTTAATTTGGGAAGTAGATTTCATCTGAATATTATTTTGAGTTTGGTCTGCGAGTTTAACATCATCACCTGAGTTTGGTCTAGGATGAATATTACAAGGATGTTTCTGGTTTTTCTCTGAATCTTTAACGGAATTATAAAAACCTATTCTAAGCAATTGCAATCATCGGGTGTCAATTCCTTTCAACTTCGAGTTTTACTACGTTTTTTATAGAGGAGAGGAGACACGTTTGCGCGCGCTTTGGGTTGCATCCTTGAATAAGCTATCATCGGTGTCCATACATGCATCATTATATTCGTTCGAAATAGTTACACTGTAACCGACCTCAATCACATTTTTTGTCCCACCAGGATCGTCAGTGCCTCCGGGATCATCCGGAGGTGGCATAATAATAAGATATCAAGACCTTACCAGTCGACAAAGAAGAATATTTACAAGATAATAATACTAAACTACTTATCTACAAATTTTATCAATTAACTGATCCTATTTTGGTGAGAATAAGGCAAAAAAATAATAAAAAACCGGATCGATCGACCTCCACCGACGACGTTTCCCGCGCCTTTTTTTTTTCTACATATGATAAAATTCCATGAAAACCGTCTTAGGGTGACCTTGACGTTTAACACTTCAGGATACTTATTGTGAATGTTTACATAATTGTTTTGTTGGTTGTGCGTTTTATTATTGATTTGGTAGCAGTTAATTAAAGTTGGGTGAATAAGGTAGGTGTAGGCTGGTAGGGACCGACCGGACTCCCTAAACAAATCCTGGATACTTTTTTATTATATGGGGAAAAAAACTGTTCTAAAACACATCATGTTATCATACCGGGTGTAAGGGACAGCGTTCCGAAAACTGATAGGAGTTGCTCAGTCAACGACACTGATACACTTCCACCAGTTGTTTTTTACAGGAAGTGGAAATAAATTGGCTTTTCCATACACAAAATGCCCACCTCGATCAGACAATTTGTACTGAAATATTTTTTTGGTGGAATTTGTTCAGTGTTGTTGACTGAGCAACCCCTATCAGTTTGCGGGATGCTGTCCCTTTAACCCCGTATGAAAAGGTGGTTTATGCTTTTTCTAAAACTATAATTCATCATTACGATTCTATGCCTAAACTATTTGAGCGAGGGTCGTGAAATATGGATAAAAGATGAAAAAGGATTCTTGGATTTTCCACCTCAAAAGGAGTTCAAATATAAGTTTAGAGTTTGTATAACAATCCGTCAATTTTGAAGTTTTATTTTATTTAACGAACAAGTATTTCATCAATTCTCCGTGTAGTACCGGGTTAGAATAAAATCACCCCATAACTTCCCGTGGGTGTCGTAAAAGGCGACTAAGGGATAAATCCAGGGAATGGGCAGCAGCTTTCCCTGTGAATGGAAAAACTTCTACTGCGCTATGACATATACACCCAATTTTACACTCAATCGTTATGGTAGACGGTGAACCCATCGCAGAAGTGAATACCGCCCGTAATCTGGGTGTGTTGAAAATAATCATATGTAGTTTTCTCTTGAATTACCGGAGTTTTTGTGCTGATTGTTTGGTGAGCGATTAGGCATGACCAAATAGTTGAGAATATTGGTTTGAATCAAATTCAGATGCAAGATTTACCATGATTTTTAACTTCTTATCAATTCTAGTTGTTGGCCCCGACACCCACAGCTGTCAAACTTTTAATTGCTTATTTCACTGCTCCCATTGCATCATTTATGTAACGAATGTATTCGTAGCTGTCACGTATTCCGTCACATTGGTTTGGTATAGTCATCAGCTCGGTATATTAGGTACACCGTTAACGAGTAATCTGGCGATGTGTGCAAATTCTAACCTAAAAAGCATTTGAGTCTCGGGGCCAATTAATTCGTGAAAATATCCGTCCAGAAGCCGTCACAATCGACGGGAGTTTAAAAATAAACTTTAATCCATGTGTCACATTACTTTTGTGATAGACATCATTCAATTGCTGCTTGGCACCGAGATCCACTGGTACACGCGAGTCTGGAGAAAATTTCACCTGGGGTATTTTGTGACATAGATATAATTTTCTTTGTAATAGACTCGCTTGTGACTTCCTAAAAGTGTTCTTAGGAATCTATTTGGAAATAAAAATAAATGATTTGACTTTGACTTTGGTGCGTTCAGAGCTGCTTAACCGATCGAGTTTTAGCTAGGTGGTAAATTATACTGCCCGTTCCTAAGTAAGAACATGGTAGGCCCGTTCAGAGGCTCTTATCAGATGGAATTTCGACTAAAAGGAGAATTTTTGTCTGGCCCGTTCAGAGGCGCACCTGATGTGAAGTTTTGTTTGACAGCAGTGAAGGTGTACGTTCAGTGCGTCCCGGTAGTCTAAAATTAATACGGTATTTTTATACTGTGCCGTCTGAACGCATCCCTGGTCGACTGAACGCACTCATAAGGCTGGAGGAATTTTGATGATACTGAAAAGTTACTAGAAATTATGGTTGTGGGTACAAAAATCACCAAATACAAAAAAGTAAATAAATCAAATATCCGTTAAATAAATCATCCGTTCATACACACACGCGCCCGTTTCTTATTTACATTCTCTTTTTATTATTAATATGTAATATAATAATTACTGCGCTACTGTCTTGCACTGTAGCACAAGCCGGAAGGTGATTTTTTTCGGTATCATTTGTAACTTGTTGTGTATTTACTTTTAAGTTATCTAACTTTAATAATTGGTACCGAATAAATAAATAGTATCTACTCGATAACAGATGGCGCTTTAAAAAATAGGATAATGACAGTTGCAGGGTAGAGATGGCGCTACTTTTCGTAATTAATTGCGTCTCAAATACTTAAGAACATTCTCATGAATATTTTACGAATGGTGAATACTTGATAGCTAGCTAAATACATGAAATCGTGATCATTCAAGAGGTACACCTAAGGTGTAAGTCGAGAGGTGGTCATTAACCCTTAGCCAGGTTGTGGGCACATATATGGTGGCTAAGTTCGGCCACAGCATAGGTTCAGATTTGTAGAGAGCGTTATCTCTAGAGAGCTGGATACCGATTCGTAGAGGGCAAGACTTTATACTAAATCTTGACTAAAATTATTGCCTTTTCTCTTGATAGAAAATGACAGGTATAAATTTATTTTAGTTAAGTCGTGATTTTTGCAATACGAATTTCTGCCAATAAAGCCGAACTTACAGCAGCGTACCGTAACTCGTACAACAACTAATAAACGTATTTTGTTGCCCTAACACCCTGTATGGTACAATACAGCTCAGACTAGTATAGAGGTTCAAAACCTGAAATGAAACACAAAACATTTTTTTGCGTCCCAAGTTTACGATAATACCATACATACTAATAATAATACAAAACACCAATGACTAATACCTACCTGATCTACCTACATATACTTACCTAAACCTATAATCAGTTTCACTTTTACTAAATCTTTAACTCTACATAACTAGCAGCTGTCATAGAATTGGCTTCTCGAATAGACGCAGGCAAGCGGCTAAAAATACCAACTCTCGTCGTATTTCGGCTTGTTTGTGCACCGCTTCCAGTATTTTTCTTGTATCTCGTAATAGTGATTTTAATAAACTGCGCCGTGTAAGTAGCTTAACTGTGTTATCAAAAGTACAATAGAAATTATAAACGTGCAATTAAACAGCTTTAGGAAAATAATAATCATCTAGATTGATTAGTTAGATGACAAGAAACTAACAACATAAAAACAAGAATGCTATGTTATTTTAAAAAATACCTCTAGGTACTTTGCTGAGATTGACACTCAGCAACCATAAACTTAAGGTACCATTCGACGCAAATTATATTAGGAAAATTAATCGATGGATTCCTAAAAGAGCTTTCACTATTATATGAAAAATACCTATAATCTTGTAAAATTTTACCTTCTGTCTACCCTTTTGTAGAAGAAATGGTGAATAGGTAAGGTAGTAAGATGAACACTTTGTTTTGCTTATGGAAAGTTTTGTTATCAAATCTCCAGGTAGGATAGTTAAAGTACCTAAGCAATTCTTTGCTTTTATTTCAGAATTTTATCAAAAATGTCAAGACACAAGCAACCCAAAAACCTGGAAACCTTGGCTTTAGGAAGACTTGGGGATTGGGTAGCAAAACAAGCTGAGTTAAAAATGGCACCGATATCATCACTGGGTCAAAGGGATGTAGCTGGAGCACAGACTGTTTTGGCACAACATGTGGACATCATCCGCACGCATTTGGAACACAACGTACCTTGGATGCTCTACGATTCCTTGGCGACTGAAGTCGTCCGGGCATTATCAACACTTTTAGAGACAACAAAAAAATCATTGGCTTTCCGTGGATCCATGGGAAAATTTGTAACGCAAATGAATGTTATCGTAAAAATGGCTGAAGTATTGTTCACGAAAAACTTAACATATGTTTGCGTTGATAGTACTCCGAAGATGCTACGGCAGGTATTTTACACAAAATTGCAAATGCTTTCAGGATTAGTCTACTTAAATCTTGGTTCCCTCTCTGGTGGGTGGAAAACTGCAGATATGGAAGAGGCCGTAATCCAATCTTTAAAAGAGTTACATAATCTTAAATATTTATTTATAAATTACGATTGTACAGATAACATACTAAAATGCATTGTGCAGAACTGTAAAAAGATCGAAAAATTGGATGTTTCTAGTTCTAAATCCGTTACGGATAATAGCATTGACACGATAATTAAGTTAAAGCGCCTTAGAAGTATTCAACTATACCGAACTTTTGTGACTTTAGAAGGTTTCGCAAAATTATTAATGAACTGCAAAACACTGGAAGATATCGGTAGGTGTGATGACATTGGTCGAGTACTAGAGTATATAGATTTGACTAATTCTTCAGCTCGGCCTTTAAATTTAAAAATCTTTGTCAGCAGATACGCCGTAAGTAATCATTTGCAGCTATCAGTTGAAATGTGTCCTTTCATACGTAGTATGACTGTTTTTCACAATAGAGGTACTTTACAAAGTGACCTCATGGTCCTTTTAGGATTGCAAGATTTACGCGAACTTAAATTGTTATCGTGCGATTTTTATTGCGACCAAGTAAAACATGTTCTTCAAGTCAAAGGATGCAACATCACTCACTTGCACCTTGAACATGTAGATCAAATAGATTTAAACGCGTTAATGTACATAAGCCAAATGTGCCCTCTACTAGAAAGCTTTATCCTGTACAATTGTACCCTAATACAACACACTTCCTTGTATACCAAAAAGCTTGAGATATTGCCTTTTAGGAATTTAAAAAGATTCGTTTGCGTCGCTACAATAACCGATGAGCAATTGTTTTTCATGTTGTCAAATTGCCTCAACGTGGAATATATTCACACTGGGACAGCAGTTCAGTTAACCGATGAGTTTTTCTTGAAAGTGCTGAATAAAAATCCGCTTATTCATTTGAAGGAGCTCCGTGTGATGAAGTCTGACTATCTAACCATGGTGTCAGTAGAAAGAATAATAGAAAGTTGTATGAGCTTGGAAATTCTGGTTGAGTTAGAGAGCTGGTCCCTCCTCACAGAAGTTGACAAAGAAAATATAAGAAATTATATTGAAGTTAACAATCTTAATATAAATACATCGTCAGTACAGTATTATAATGAATCATATTCTAAAAATTAATTAAAAATAACCCAACATTTATGTGGTATTAAATATTTTTATCGCTGGATGTAAATGTAATATATAAGTAATAAAATAAATACAGTACGTAATGTTGAAATGATGAGGATGTCATCCACCTTAAAATCTGTCATCCAGTATGTGATATAAAGAATAAGTTCATTCATAGTTCATTTAATTAGGAGCCATACATACGAGGGGCGGCTGATATAGAATCTACTTTGTTAAAGAAAGTTTTGAAAATCGAACTGGCCATTGCAAAATCATATTCTATATTTATTCCTTTTTCAAAATTATGACGCTTATTTTTTTTCGCTTGCTTTTGTTTTTTTGGCGCGGCTTTGATTTTACCATGTCGAAAGAAAATTGCAAAATGATGAAATTTGAGCATCGAGCAGTGATTAAATTCCTAAGTAAAGAAGGAAATACGCCTACGCAGATCAAAGAGCGCATGTTAAAGGTGTTTGGTGATACAAGTCCTTCTGAATTCGTCATAAAGTTTTGGTCGAAGCAATTTAAACATGGCCGTGAGAGCCTGGCAGACGACACACGTAGTGGAAGGCCAATTTCTGCTTTTACCGCAGATAATGTTGAAAAGGTGAAGAACCTGATTCTTGCAGATCGGCGAATCAAGCAGTGGGAGATAGCCAGAGATGTGGGCATTAGCAAGGAACGAGTTCATGAAATTATTCACGAACATTTGGGCATGTCCAAGGTGAGCGCGCGTTGGGTCCCTAGAATGTTGACCCCCTTTGACAAACAAAGGCGAGTAGAATGTTGTCAGGCATTTCTAGACCTGGTCAAAGGTAAAGAAGAAGAGACTATCTCTCGAATTGTGACCTGTGATGAAACTTGGATTCGCCAGTGGGATCCGGAAACCAAACAAGAGTCAATACAATGGAAATTTAAAGGAGAAAAGCCGCCAAGGAAGTTCAAGGTTCGGCCGTCGGCTGGAAAACTAATGGCCACCGTTGGGATGGGATGTCGAAAGGATTTTGATGATAGATTATTTGCCTAAAAATACAACAATGAATGCTGAATATTATGCAAACTTGCTTGACCAGCTTCGTGAACAAATCAAAGAAAAGCGGAGAGGCAAACTCAGCAAAGCTGTCTGATTTTACAAGACAATGCTCCTGTACACACAGCCTTAACGGCGAGGTCAGCCCTGAGCAAAAACGGCTTCACAGAAATTAACCATCCACCTTATAGTCCAGATCTGGCTCCCTGTGACTATTTCTTATTCAAAGATTTAAAGAAAAAATTGAGGGGTCGCAGATTTTCGACGGACGAAGAAATGAAAGAGGCTGTGACTGACCATTTTGACGAGCAAAATAAAAATTACTATTAGAAAAATAAAAAATAAACTAGCCATCAAAGTCTTTTCTTTCATAGTTAGGTAGATTACTTATCAGCCACCCCTCGTATGTAATGTATGGTTAGAGGATGTTTCAGTATCAGTATTCAATTGACACTTTGTAACATAAATTGAACTGTGGGTATGTTAGTTGATAACAGTGCCCCGATTTACATCGGAAAGATTTTTTATTTTTTTTTATTTCGGTATTCGGTATACGTTCCAATTAAAATAAATGTAGACGCCTTTGAAGTTGTAAAAATATTAAATTAAAAAAAACTGGTGCTCTTAATGGTATTAAAGTGGGGTAAGATGGGGTTAAGTTGGGGTAAGATGGCGTTTAGGTGGGTTAAGATGGGGTAAGGTGAGGTAAGATGGGGTAAGATGGGTTGAGATGAGGTAAGATGGGGTACCTTACCTTACTGAGTCCTTACTCAATTTACCTCCCACCCCCGTCGACCCATTATCCCACGTCGACCCATTGAATCACGTCGACCCAACAAACCCGAAAGTATTTCAGGTGGACAAAAGGGATTGAATAAATATTGAACCCCCCCCGAAGGATTTCATACATTTCCGGTTCTTATTTAGGAATTATATCCTTTTCCTAGGAATTGTGACAGACAGATTTCATACATTTCCGTTAACATCGATATTAATCTCCCTTAATTTGGTTTGGAAGCTCTAATTCTAAGAATTGGCATCAGTCTCAATAATAAGTTAAAAGAAAGGTATCGCCGCTATTTTGTCTATTTTTTTATAAGACCATTAAGAGCACTATTTTTTTATTAATACGTTTTACGACGTCAAATAAGTCTAGTTTTTTTTTAAATAGTATAGGTTTGGAACTTGATTTATTCGGTTAAGCAGAGTCTCCTGCTCTCAAACAAAAAACGAAACATACCCCCGCGGGGCAGAGAGGGGAAGGGTTTATCAATCATTTCCCTTTTCTCTGGCCCTCAGGGATGTTTCGTTTTTTGCTTGAGAGCAGGAGTCACGGCTTTAGGTACACATCTGGCGTACTTACAACAAAAAAAAACACCACAATCAACACTTTCAGGTTTTGCACCTAGCTTCCAAACACCTTGTACTCATGTATGGAAATAGTGTACTTATACCAATTAGAGACATATCTATTAATTATAGACATATCTATGGAGTAATGTAATAATTTCAAGGGATTTTTAACAATTTTAAAAGCGTATTTTTGAATTGTAGGGTAGTTCTAACATCTTTCAATCATATTCTTTTATTTTAAGTAAGTTTTAAATAAGTTTTTGTTTCTTCTTCTTCTTCTGTCGAAGTCGAACGAGTCTATCGACGACACAACGATGTTTTGTTTCTTAGAACCCTTAAGCTATGGCACATAACGTAATTAACTTGGCATTCTGTATTTAAACCTATTTATCTGTACTTTATCTGTATCCATATATATTGTTATCTCATATTCAGTTTTACAGGTTGGCTGGAAGAGATCCCTTTATAGAGATAAGCTCACCTTTGTGAACTAAATTTAAATTTGTTTATTTATTGTAAATTTTTTGTACGCAATAAAGAATATTTTATCTAATTTATTTTATTATTAATATTATAATATAAATGTGAAAGTAGGGATATTTGTTACACTTGCACACAATAACTACTCAACCAATCATCATTACACTTTGTACACATAATCTTTTAGGTATTAGAAGTAACATGGGATATTTTTTATTTAAAAAAATATATTTTCGCACTATGCAACCACTATTATAAATATATATGTTAAATTGTTTACCTATAATATTATTATGTGAATTTGTTTCTTTTTATATTATACTAGCAGCCCGTCCCGGCTTCGCACGGGGTAGACATTTTTTTTTTTTTGAGTAATTAGAATAAAAGCAAGAGTCGAATAAAATATATACAGTCTAAATTAAACGTTAACAACTTTCAACTAAAAATGTATCTACCTATACTCCACCCCGCCCGCCGCGATGCCCGGCGCGCTTTTCAGACTGCATCGCAAACAACGGCCACGGCGCTATGGCGGTTTTGTTTACTGTTTGAATTTTTTAATTCGTAATATCTTTTGAATGGAAAGTCCAATTTAAATAATTTTAAATCGATTTTATAGGTAGTTAAATGGTCTTGACGATAAAATAATTTATTTGGATAAGAATTAATATAATAATATGGTTTTAAATAGCATGGTTTGAATTTGGTTAGCATTTTCATTAATGTTTAAAATGAAAAAAGTTGTTGTAGTGACATAACTACAATAGTTGGACATATGCTACCGCCGAGTTTTTTGTAGACATTATGATGTTCTTCAATATTGTTGTACATTATGTTGTTCTATCGCTAATAGTTTCGGCAGCGCATTCGACGAAAGACATTTTAAGACTCATTTTTCTACACCTTCGGTTACATTGGTCAAATTTTACCAAGGATCCCTATTTTTTTTCAAAATGAAATGTAGCCTATGTCAAATTAAAAGAAGGTAGCATTCTACTGGTGAAAGAATTTTTTAAATCGGCCCAGTACTTTTTGAGCCTATTAATTACAAACATACAAAAATAGGTACAAATCTTTCCTCTTTATAATATTAGTGTAGATATATGTTATTTATTATCTGATAAGTATTTGCTATGTTTGGCTTAATTTGTATATTAAACAAGATTAAATAATAAATAAAATACAGGTACACTTTTGGAGAAATTATTTAAAAGAAATCACATTATATTAATATTGTATTTATTTACAAAAGTAATTGTAATGTTTTTATAGTTAAATCAGGTTGTAGTTATCTATGACTCGTTGTTATAAAAAAATATAACATAATAAATAACACAAATGAGTCACACTCAAAACACTTTAAAATCAATTTTTAAAATACTAGAACAGTATACATACTATGAATGACAAATTAAATAAAAATAAATATTATTTTTGCACTCCCCACACTAGCTTTAGTTTATATCCTGGAATAGAATGTAGGATGGTTTTACCTTGAAGTTGTAGCGTTGAGGAACTTAAATCATTTCCAAAACACACATTTAACATACATACATACATATAATCACGCCTTTACCCCCATATAACTGCATGTGAAACCATGAGAAAGGTAGAGTACATTATAAATTTATGTTCTTGAATCAAGGGCAAACATGTACACTGGGTATAGACCATTTGGAAAGTTTGTTTGCTTAAACTGTTTTATTCTTTTCAGTTTAGAAGCCTTAAAAATGTTAATGTACTGTTGAAGCGACCTTGTTACTGATGAATCCACTTCATCTTTTTCCACTTTACCTGAAGAGCTCACATTTTCTTTTACTATTATCACACCACCTTCAGTAAGTGCATTCCTGTAAACCACAAAATATTATTTATAAGAAATTTTCAATGAAAATAAATCATTAAACACAACATAAAAGTAAACATACCTGCAGCAGTCAAGAAAACTAATCAAATCCACATCAGTTAAATATCCCAGCACCCATTGGATCCAGATAACATCATATTTTCTGTCAGGTTTAAATTCTTGCAGACTATTCTTGTATAAATTACTAATTTTAATGTGTTCTTCACCCACATATTCTCTGATGGAATTGACAAATTTTTCATCAGATTCCACAATATCTACTTCTTCAAAGTGTGGGATCAACAAGTACTTTGTTATTCTGCCAATACCGGCACCACAATCAAGTGCTATGTTGGTCTTGAGAGTGGGTTTGAAAGATAGAAGAGAGTTCAAAAACAGTTTAGAGCCTTCTATATCCGCATCAGAAATAAAGCCGAATCCTCCAAGTACCCCATCCACAGTAGCTGGTATTTCAGACCAATACTGTAGAGATTTCTCGTAACAGATACCACTATCAACTTCCATAGCGTACACCAACCGGTTACTTGATGGTAAGCTAACACAAAACAATTAGGATATCACACTTGTAGATGAAAGGTTATGCACTTAATTTCAAGTAAGATAGTTGGTTGAAACTTTATCAGTTTTTGCGATTTATTGTTATAAGTTATAACTTATATTGTATAGCAGTACATTTATTTTCGATTCTATGATACCTAACATAACCTAAATATTCAACTTTTTTTTTATAGTTTATTAGTGAAGGCAAAGAACACGAGCCCATGCAGCCTAATCTTCAGTATTTTTATGCTTGAGTTGTCTTAACCTAATACATACAATGTATTACTGTAATCTACGCTAAGCTAAAAATCATTAGAATGCGCCGGGGATTTACATTCCAATAGTCAACAGACTTTTAATATTTGATAACAATCCAAATCGTACGCTTTCTTTTGCTTCTTACTCCTGCCATATTGTTCTTCGCCAGCAGATACATACATATAATCAAGCCTTTGTCCCTAATGGGGTAGGCGGAGCATAAACAACCTAAACGCAGGTCGTTCCGCCACGTCTGACAAAATTTGAGGATTCATTATGACAGATTATTAGGTACATTGCTGTAGTGACAGGTTGTCAGCCGATCGCTAATGTGCAAAATACATAAACCCTCGGATCCCTTAGCTGGTTTATACAGCATGCCCGGGAGGAAATGCAGCTGGCACATTCTAAGTTTTTCTCTCGCTCCCAGTCCAGGATGGAAGATTCAGCAGATCATTATGTGAAATCCACCATATTAATACAACAAACACTGCAAGAAACTAGTTTAGAAGAGCGAGGAACAAAGTCTGTCAGATTTTTCATGATTTTCATGAGGTATAACCTAACCTAACCTAATCTTTAACCCCAACCTAACCGAACCTAATCTTAAACTTATTATAATGCGAGTGTGGTGCCCACATTCCAATGCTCACTGAAGATTTACGTAGGAGTGTCGAACCATATACAATTTCTGTACTTTATTTCACAGATCCACTACATTGTCTTTCACTACGCGCACATTATTATGCTTATCCCAAACACTATCACCATAATAGCCGTACACCATACACCATAATAATTTATTTAGAAATTCAGAAATTCAGTCCTACAGACATCAACTTCAACTTTTAGTTGTTTGGCGTTTCCGTGATGATTTCGCCAGTGTCAAGTTTGTAGGGCCTATTCTCATTTTGTGTCGAGATCGAGTATACGTTGTCATGTGCAAAATACGTCTCAAATAATGAGATGTGAAGCCACTAAAAACAGCAATTCTTTACGATTCCCGCGTGAACCGAGTGACACTGAATTTTTTTTTTTTTATTCTCTTTACTCCCGTAAAAGAAGGTGAAAGTCAAAACATATGCAGTCTAGTCGTCATTCATTCATTCATTCTTGTCATGCATGGCATTATTGATCAATCAAGTGCTTCAATCATCGGAAATAAAAGGGCTGTGTGGCATAAAGCCTTGTCTGTGGTTACCAAGTGACGGGAAAAAAAGTAAAAAGTCTTTTCGTAAAATATCGTAGTGGTGAAAACGGTGTTGGAATATTTTATTCCAAAATGGTTAGTGAAAAATCTGTTTTAATCTTCAAAATCTGTCTATTTTATTTCATAATATTTGTAAAGGGGTGTTTCCGCGTATATTTAGATCCTTTTCGTTACCAAATTTTTTACTGTAACTCATACCGGGAAATGTTTTGAGTGATAGAAATTCTAATTTACTACATTGTCAAAAACATCCCTTAGGGTTATGACTTCTAATAACAACCAGACACATATTGAAGATAATACTTAATATTCGACCGTAGTGAATTGTGTTTCATAAATTGTTTTAATTATAACCTATACAAAATACAAATAACCATGTCTGACCAAGGCTTGCAAAACCATACCTTTACCTTTACTTTTTCGCTTTTTAGGGTAAGGTCAAGTGTTCAGAGTTGAGGAACAAGGACAAGAAGGAGCTCTTCAAGCAACTTGAAGAGCTTAAGACGGAGTTGACTAATCTTCGAGTGGCTAAGGTTACTGGAGGAGTAGCATCTAAGCTTTCAAAGATGTAAGCAATTATGATTAGTTCATTGATTTACTTTTTTTTATTTAGATTTTCTATTTGTAAACATTAGTATGTGACAACTTATTTTGAAGAACATATAGATATAATCACGCCTTTATCCCTAATGGGGTAAGCAGAGTAAACTGCCTAAACAAAGGTCTTTCCGCCATGATTGTCAAAGTTTTGAGGGTTATTTATGATAGATTTGTAGAAATATGGTTGTAGTGACAGGTGGTCAGTCCATCGCCTAAATTACAATATACTGAAACCCTCAAATCCCTTAGTTGGTTTTTACAGTATGCCCGGAAGAAAATGCAGCTGGCACATTCTATGTTTTTCTCTTGCTCCCAGGCCAGCATGGAAATTTAAAGACTTGGCAAATACCATATTGTTGGTAGCATGAATAGCTGTATGTACCTACAAATTATCTTAAATAACCCACAAAACTTTGTCAGACGTGGCGGAACGACCTTTGTTGAGGTTGTTTATGCTCTGCCTACCCCAATAGGGATAAAGTCATGATTAAATTATGTATGTATGAATAGCTACATCTAAGTGGCACAATTTATTTTTGAAATAAGTAAACAAATGTTAATTTGTATTGTTCAAAAGGTAGTTAGGATATAATGAACTGCTTCTCTTTCAGACGTGTAGTGAGGAAAGCTATTGCTCGTGTCTACATTGTCTACCATCAGAAAATGAAGGTTAACCTGCGTAACCACTACAAAAACAAGAAATACAAGCCCCTGGACCTCAGAGTCAAGAAGACCCGTGCTATGCGCAAGGCTCTTACCAAACACGAGTCCAAGATCAAGACAAGGAAAGAGATCAGAAAGAAGTCTCTGTTCCCACCTAGAGTCTATGCTGTTAAGGCTTAATAAAAAAATATTTTGAAACTTTAGTTTTATTTAACTGCTTGATTTGGTTGAACTAACAGCATCATTTATGTGTAATGTAGATCATTTGCAAAACTGCTCTTACTGTGTTAATTCTATACAAGGCAGCTTTAAGGGTTGATCCAACTTCACACTGAGCCTTCACACCAGTGTTAAAAAGGGGTATTTTTCTTCCTTACCTTCACACTCAAATATCAGTGTAAAGGTGGGTGAGAATGTCTCAAACTAAAGTACAATTTATTTTCTTTGTCAGTTGTGTACAATAGTTAAAAAAAGAAGGAAATAAACAACTACCGAACGTACACCTTCGCCGCTGTCAGTTGGGCTTGATAAAAATTCCCCTAGTCGAAATTTCGTCTTACAGGCGCCTCTGGGGTGCGTCCAGAACCGCTTAACTGTTTTAGCCAGTTTAAAAATATACTGCTCGTTCAGAGGCGCCTCACACTGGTTCCATATTGAAAAATTTTGGACTTAGGGTCCAAGGTCAATGAACCGGTACGATTTTTTTTTTGGAAGCAGCTGACATCATTACAAACACATTATACTATGAACGATTTTCTATAAAATGTGTATTTTTGAAGATAAAAAAATATTGTAGTTTTTTTTGTATGGAGAAATTTATACTTTGATCAATTACTTGCCCGATTCACCCGGATTTAGAATAGAAGTTGCTGTTTGTTGTTGAAGAAGTTACAACCAACATTACCTCATAGTCAGATGTTTGCAAATCGTTGCGATAAGAAAAGTTTCAGGCGCTTTTTTTTTTTTTTGTTCTGAAAGTATAATGTTTTTTTTTATTTATAGACAGGTGGCATAATAACAAACACTTACCACTGAATTGATTTTTTAAGAACGTGCGTACTTCTACAGGAAAAAAATAATTGACATCCTGTTTAATGGAGAAAAATGAATTTTATTAAATTGCTGGCGCGATTCCGCCGGATTTAGAATAGAAGTTGCTGTAAGTTGTTGAGGAAGTTACAACTGCCATTTCCTCATAGACAGATGTTTGCAAATCGTTGCGATAAGCAAAGCTTCAGGCGCTTTAATTTTTTTTGTTCTGAAAGAAGAATGTTTTTTTTTTGTGTGGACAGGTGGCATCATAGCAAACACTTAGCACTCAAATAATTTTCCAGAAACATGCGTACTTCTAAGGAAAAAAAATAATTGTTATTTTTTATATGGAGAAAAAATGATTTTATTAAATTGTGTGCGTGATTCAACCGGATTTAGAATGTAAACTGCTGTAAAATGTTGTAGAAGTTACAACTGACATTTGCTCATAGACCAATGTTTGCGAATTGTTGCGATAAGCAAAACTTCAGGCGCATATATATTTTTATTGTCGTTTTGATACTGTTTTTTGTTTGATGTTGACAGGCGGTTACTTATATAAGTATTGTAAAACATAGTCCTTCTTAATAACAAAAATGATGTTATTTAATATGTAGAAAAATGAATTTATAATGAAGTGTTTTAAACAGGATTGAGAATGAAACTTAAAATTAGTCATGAAGGAAGTCAAAGCAATCGTTTTTTTTTTCTATAAACATTTGCCTGTAATATTTGCGATGCATGGACTTACAGGTGCTTGAAAGTAAATACATTATGTTTTAGTGCTTAGATAACGAAGTTTATGTCACTATGATAAAAAATAAAGTATTAAATGTTTCAATTTACTGAATTGAACTCAAATACATTGTGCTTGCTTGCCCATTCTCTTTATTTCTCAATATTTCTATTATTCTAAGCAATAATAAAATTCCAGTGATGTGACGTCATCGCTTGTTTTTTGTTATTTGCGTGACGCATGGTTTTTTTCAATAGACAGTACTGTTTTTTATGGGATAATTTCTAAATTTCTATTCTTTTTTCAATTATTTACGTGTTTTAAGAGCATTCAAAATAAAATTTTCTGTGGTTTGTTTTGGAAATTACAACTGACATCGTTGCTTTGTTTAGAGCTACAGGTGCTTTGGTAATAAATCACTTTTTTGTGGTTTATTTAATTACAAAATATTGTTTAACATAATTTAAATGTACGCTTGACTGAATTACATGTATTTCCCTATAATTTAGTCCAGATCTCCCCAATGTAGTTTATTTTGAATTATCATTTTTGATATAAAACAATATTTTTATAAAAATCAACACGAAATTCCAGTAATATGACGTCATCACTTGCTTGTCGGTGATTTGCGTGACGAGTTTGTTTTGTATGTAATTTCTTAGAAATCTCCTAATTATTGCATACCGATAACAAGCACAAGTTACGAAAATATTCATTAAGCACTGTGACTTCTTACCGTCAACATCTTAAACTCTCCTATCCTGTGAATTGTCAAAATGTTTACGCTTGTGACTAATAGGAACATTTACGATTTTCTGATGTCTAGTGGCGGAATTAAGAATAGTGACCATTTTATTAAAACGCTTGTTGATCATATCCCAAGTGAAATTTCTGAGAAAGATCTCGACGTAATTAAAAAGTTCTGCCGCAATTATACATCAAACTTAAATACAAGATGGCAAAGTGCAAGTAGAAAAGACAGTGTATTCGATACCAATAACAAGACTTGGTTAGATTCTGAAATAAAGTGGCCGGTATGTGAAAGAGTAGATTTTTATAAGATATTCAATCCTGAGACTATGGACATTCAAGAAAGGCCCCAAGTTTTATGTGAGAAGCAGTGCGCATCTACATCAGATTTTGGTACTATCACTCCCCGTGAGAGAAAAGCATTTGAAGATTTATCAAAAAGACAGAAAAAAAGACGGTCGACATCGCTTTCAGACAGTAGTGAAGAAGAATTGTTTTTTGCGCTTATTTCGAAGCTCAAAGTAAATGGGAATACCATGTTTGCGAAAGTTATTGAAACCCTTTCCAAAAATCAAGAAAAAGTCCAAGCAGTTAGCGATTTTCTGTTTAAATCCACGAAGATATCGGTTCCTGAGCATGAAACTTTGGCTCTTGTTACAGCATTAAGCTTGTCAAAATGGCAGTATTTAACTCTGCGATCTACTTTAAAAGACAAAAATGTGGTGGTTTTCCCTTCCTATCAGAAGTTACTAGTACAGAAAAAAGAATGTTATCCTGCAAACGAAGATATGGCCATAACAGAGTCAGGTGTAAAGATAAAGCTACAAGCTATTTTAGACTTGACAACAAAAAAAGTTTTGAAAACAATCGACACAGACATCGATGGTGGTCCTCTTAAGCTCATAAGCAAGTGGGGGTGTGATGGTGCGTCATCCCAAAGCTGCTATAAACAAAAACCCTCTAACAGTGACATAATCACAGAATCTTCCGTGTTTATGGCCAGTTTTGTCCCACTTGGTCTCATGTCTGGCGATATTTAGTATGGGAAAATCCACGCCCTTCTTCTACAAATCTCTGTAGACCAATAATGTTCCAATTTAAAAAGGAAACAACCGCATATGTCCGTGAAGTGGAAGCCGCAATGGCAGAAGAAATTGCAAACTTAATACCAACACAAATAGGTAACTATTGACAGTGAATAACACTTTTTATTTAAATTTATTGCAAACCTTGTTTTCTTGAATCTGTTTTTTTAATTTTTGTATTCTTTGTTTCAGGAACGTTTGAAATATTTCATGAACTACATATGACGATGATTGATGGGAAGGTAGCCACAGCCCTATCTGAGACGGACTCCAGTGCTACCTGCAATATTTGTTTGACTACCCCTAAGAACATGAACAATTTGGAAATGGTTTACAATAAACCGGTCAGTGAAGATATGTACAAGTACGGTTTATCTTCTTTGCATATGTGGATTAGATGTATGGAGTGCATTTTACATATATCATATAATTTAGACTTTAAAAAGTGGTCAGCAAGAGGTGAAGATAGTTTATTGAAAAAGGCCAGAAAAGACTTGACGCAACAGGAGTTTTTCACTGTGACGGGTTTGCTGATCGATATCGTTAAGCAGGGCTTCGGTAGCACCAATGATGGCAATACAGCTCGAAGATTTTTCAAGGATTATGAGAGGTCTGCAGAGATTACGGGAGTCGACAAAAATTTAATCAAGCGATTTGCCGTGATACTGCAGGCTATATCTTCTGGAAGGAATAATGAGATTGAAAAAATGAGAAGTTATTGCAAAGAAACAGCAGAACTATATGTCCATCTGTACCCTTGGTACTACATGCCGTCAAGTGTACACAAACTTCTCGTGCATGGAGCAGATATTTGCCAGCACTTTTCATTTATACCGATTGGGATGATGTCTGAAGAAGCATCAGAAGCGAGGAACAAAGACTTTCGTTCGGTCAGAGAACATCGTTCGAGAAAAATTGGTAGACTCCAAACAAATGAAGTTAAATACACAATCCCTTGGTCAGCTCAGATCCATACATCACACACATAAGACCGAAGTTTTCAAAATTACAGAAGAAACAGATGTTTGCAGAAACTGAATATTTACTCACTGATGATAATTTGGTTAATGAATTTGAATATAATGAAGAAGCTGAAGAAGAAATATTTGTTGATATTGAAAATAATCCTCCTTCAGATCCATTAGCATAGACAGACAGACAGATACTTAGTTTCTCGCTTCTGTTGACAGTTTTACAACTACATATTTTTCAGATTATATAGTACTTTAGGTAATTTACTTTTAAGGTTACGGTTATCTCTTGCATTTATATATATATGATTTTTTTGTATATTGCCTCAAACAAATTTATCTAATGTAAACAATTATTTACTTTTAAGGTTATAGTTACTAGTTAGCACTTACATATTTGTAATATATGAAATTTTTAAATATTGTCTTATTAATATGTACGTATTATTATGTGAAGATTGTTTAAATCAACTTTATTTCCATAAAATTCCTATACAATATTTTTTTGTTATTCTATTTATGTTTTGTTAATGTACCTAATAAATTTAATTTAAGCTGCATAATTTAAAAATAATGATTTTTAATTTTATTTTCATACCCAACACACTTGAATTAAACCACACATTATATTATATAGCATTATTTTATCAGTTGCTAAACAACGTCATATAAATTAAAACGTAAATTATTTATATGACGTTGTTGAAGCTGTAACTGATAAAATAACGCAAAAATTTCAATTAAAATCCATTTTTCTACATAATTATAAAACAACATCATTTTTGCTATTTAGAAGGACTATGTTTTTTAATACTTAAATAAGTAGTAAGCGTTAGGTTATAATGCCTCATGTCAACTTCAAACAAAAAACAGTATCAAAACTACAAAAAATTATTATGCGCCTGAAGCATTGCTTATCGCAATAATTCGCAAACATTGGTCTATGAGCAAATGTCAGTTGTAACTTCTACAACAATTTACAGCAGTTTATATTCTAAATCCGGTTGAATCGCGCACACAATTCAATAAAATCAGTTTTTCTCCATATAAAAAATAACAATTATTTTTTTCCTTAGAAGTACGCATGTTTCTGGAAAATTATTTTAGTGCTAAGTGTTTGCTATGATGCCACCTGTCCACACAAAAAAAAAAACATTCTTCTTTCAGAACAAAAAAATTAAAGCGCCTGAAGCTTTGCTTATCGCAACGATTCGCAAACATCTGTCTATGAGGAAATGGCAGTTGTAACTTCCTCAACAACTTACAGCAACTTCTATTCTAAATCCGGTGGAATCGCGCCAGCAATTTAATAAAATTCATTTTTCTCCATTAAACAGGATGTCAATTATTTTTTTCCTGTAGAAGTACGCACGTTCTTGAAAAATCAATTCAGTGGTAAGTGTTTGTTATTATGCCACCTGTCTATAAATAAAAAAAAACATTATACTTTCAGAACCAAAAAAAAAAAAGCGCCTGAAACTTTTCTTATCGCAACGACTTGCAAACATCTGACTATGAGGTAATGTTGGTTGTAACTTCTTCAACAACAAACAGCAACTTCTATTCTAAATCCGGTTGAATCGGGCAAGTAATTGATCAAAGTATAAATTTCTCCATACAAAAAAAACTACAATATTTTTTATCTTCAAAAATACGCATTTTATAGAAAATCGTTCATAGTATAATGTGTTTGTAATGATGTCAGCTGCTTCCAAAAAAAAAATCGTACCGGTTCATTGACCTTGGACCCTAAGTCCAAAATTTTTCAAGATGGAACCAGTGTGCGCCTGTCAGACAAAATTTCGACTAGGTGATTTTTTATCCAGCCCGTTCAGAGGCCAGGGTGCGTTCAGTCGACCAGTATAAGAACTAAACCGAACGAATTTTAGACTAGCGGGACTCACTGAACGTGCACCGATAGAAACTAAAATTTATAAACATTGACCAATGATAGACTTCATACATACACACAATATTAGCACACTCTCGACGTAGCAAAGTCTTCGCCGCTATCAGATAAAACTTCACTTCCGGTGTATCTGAACGTGCCAGATAAAAAATCACCTAGTCGAAATTTTGTCTGACAGGCTAGGCGCCTCTAAACGGGCAGTATAATTTTTAACCTGGCTAAAACTCGATCTATTAAGTGGCTCTGAACGAACCCTTGAACGCGCCTCGGGACGTGCGTTCTAACGGTCTAGTATAAAAATGTATACCGTACTAGCTGTGCCCGCGACTTCGTACGCCCGGTTTGTATGGAAAACACGCAGTGTCGAACATACTGAAAACGCTTCTCCGCGCGTAATAGCGGGATCTGTTAACCCGCGCGCGGAAGTGTGTTTCGCATTATCTGTTCTTTGTTTTTGTATGGAAAACACGGTATCGCACGCGAGTTAGCAGATCCCGCTCCTACGCGCGGAGAAGCGTTTTCAGTATGTTCGATACTGCATGTTTTCCATACAAACTAAGTACCCCACTTACTCAATATTAGAATGGTTTGCGTGATTATTTCTTACCTTGGCTCCAACCAACCAGGTAATTAAAAAAACTCAGTTAAATAATAATTCCCTTTAAGATCGGTTAAAAACGATCAGAGTTCAATTTCCTGCCTACCCCTAAGTCAAGTGGCGTGATTATTTGTATCGTAACTTTGAGTTTAAGTAATGCTCAGTCAAACAAAAAAATATTCCATCATAATCGGTTCAAAAAGACCGAAATTCAATTTCCTACCTACCTCCTAAGTTATGAGGTGGGATTATCTGTATCGTAACTTTGATTTTAAATAATGCTCATTCGAATAAAAAATGTTTCATATAAATCGGCTCTAAGTCTTTTAAGTATCCTAAGTTGCAACCCGGATAACACACAGTTGAATAAAAAAGTCCTATCGAAATCAGTTCCCTAGTTTTGACGTGATGTGAAAATAAATCGTTTTGATCTTTATATCGTTAATAATGTCTGCTGCAATATTTTTCTTGTAAAAAATTTAAATGTACAGACACGACCTTTCTAGAGATTTATTATATGTATAGATGAATTTTAGACTACCGACTATTATACTGCCCTCATAAGAAAAAAACCATAACTGCAGATTTTAGCGAAATCGACTTATTGATTGTTTCGTGATATTGAAAAACAGACCTATTTTTCTATGTAGGAATGGTTAAAATCGAGCAATAAATGTCCAATTTAGAAAACCATAACTACACACTTCTAGGTACCATGCCCTTTATTTCACCTGTCATCAGAAGAAACTAAACCATAACTAAACATCAGAAGCAAATAAACCACAACTACTACACTTATGCTTTTTATGACTATACTATTCTAAGAAAAAAAAAACATAAGTGCAAAAACTTGTAGTTGGGGTTCTTTTCCTTCGTACACGCTGTTAATTTTTGAGTTTATCAGAGTGAAAAAAACCACTTGAAACGAATTGTATCGCTAAACATCGGATACTATCATCATCATATAGAATACTATCATCTCGCTCTAACACTTGACGCCCGTGCCCCTACCCTGCGCGCCTTGCTCGCGTCTGGCTTCCCCGCTACCTACCTGCCCGTTCTTTCAAGCAAATATCGCTAAGCAGACCAGACGTTGTCATCAGCATCACCTTCCTTAAAAGATACGTAAAGGAGCAAAATTCGCCCGTCATCCGTCGTCGTCAGTCGTTCGTCATCCGTCTGCCGTAGCCCGTAGGCGTTTTCCGTCTTTGTCGCCCGTCCTCCGTCGTCGCCAGTCGTCCATCGTCGTCTCCTGTCGCCCGTTTTCCGTCGTCGTCACCCGTTAGTTATAGAATACTATCTTCCCGCCCGCGGTTTATCCAAGTTACACATTTTTTCCCGTGGGAACGAAGTGTTTTCCCGCGGAAAAAAGTAACATATGTCCATCCCCAAATTTTTATTTATTTTTTCCATTAATAATATAAGTAAGCATTGATTTGAAACTAAACAATTATTCTGTTTCATTATTGATAATTTACAACACATACAAAATATTAAGTGTTATACAAAACTAATGTATCTTGAATAATTTATGTAAGTTGAGTTATATTAGTTTTGTGTAACAATAATAATTAATCGTATTCTATTGCTTCGATTAATCATCATCATCTCCCTAGCCAGCCTTATCCCGTATCCCTCGGGATCGGCTACCTAATTGACCTAAATTACCTTGAGTAATATTTCATGGAATTCAAAAATAAATATAGTATAAAAAATATTTCATTACATTAAAGAGACAAATACATAACAGAACCCGTCGTTTTTTCATAACAAACCTGTCGTCGTCATCCCTCGTCCGTCATCCGTCGTCGTCGTTCTTCGTCTTCGTCCGTTGCCCGTCGCCGGTCGCCCATCATCCGTCATTCGGTTGTCCTTCGCTTTTCGCTCGTCATCCGTCGTCGTCAGTCGTTCGTCATCCGTCTGCCGTAGCCCGTAGGCGTTGTCGTCGCCCGTCGTCCATTTTCATTCTTCGTCGCTCGTTGTCTTTTTTTCCGTCGGTCGTCGCCCGTCGCGTTTTCCGTCTTTGTCGCCCGTCCTCCGTCGTCGTCGCCAGTCGTCCATCGTCGTCTCCTGTCGCCCGTTTTCCGTCGCCGTCGCCCGTTAGTTATAGAATACTATCTTCCCGCCCGCGGTTTATCCAAGTTACATATTTTTTCCCCGTGGGAACGAAGTGTTTTGCCGCGGAAAAAGTAACATATGCCCATCCTCAAATTTTCATTTATCTATATACTAAGTAACATCTAAATCCGTTCAGCCATTCAGGCGTGAAAGAGCAACAAACAGACAGAGTTACTTTGGTATTTATAATACTAAATGGTTTACTATAAATGATTTATGCACAAAATTTTCACTAAATGATTTTTCCCATGGGAATGAAGTGTTTTTCCGCGGTAAAAAGTATCCTATGTCTCATTCCAGGCTAACTCCTATCACTATGCCAAATTTCATCTAAATCCGTTCCGCCGTTTAGGCGTAAAAGAGCAACAAACAAATAGAGTTACTTTCGCATTTATAATATTAGTATGGACTGATTTGCACTTATGGTTTTTGTCCCTCGTATTACTATACAAAATTACTCATCAATACTAGGGAAAAAAACATTTCCATAAAAATTTAAAAAACTATTCAAAATATGCAAAATCTATGTAAATCAAAAAATAAAAGAAACAAAATGCCTTCTTCTTCTTCCTCTCTTCCTTTTAATAAAAACCCTGTACCTTTAAGTTTATTTAACCAAAAGATATGATAGTCGAAAGTCTTTTGCATTTTACGCACAACATGGTAGGATGCAGTTATGGTTTTTTTCCTTCTGAGGGCAGTATATATTATGTGCTTCCGGGGCGCACTGAACGTACACTTTCGCCGCTGTCAGATGAAACTTCAATTTTAAACTTATTTTTTTTATTATTATTATGTCTTGGCAACATGACCATCAACCTAAATGAAACTTCATTTCTGATGCGTTCAGAGCCGCTTAACCGATCGAGTTTTAGCCAGGTAAAAAATTATCCTGCCCGTTCAACGGCGCCTCTCAGACAAAAAATACAAATTTTTGTCTAGGTGAAGTTTTATCCAGCCCGTTCAGAGACACACCGGAATTGAAGTATTATCTGACAGCGGCGAAGGTGCACGTTCAGTGCGTCTCGGTAGTCTAAAATTCATACGGTATAAATTTTATACTAGGCCGTCTGAACGCACCCCTGAACGGGCCCGATAAAATTTAACCTGGTCGAAATTTCATCTAGGCGCTAGGCGCCTCAGAATGGGCAGTATAATTTTTAACCTGGCTTAAACTCGATCGGTTAAGCGGCTCTGAACGCACCCTAGATGAATAAAAATTGCCTTCGATTTAATTCAAGAAAAGCGTTAACATAGTATTACTTCTCAGGCTAGAGGCATATTAAGTGAAGGAAATCATGTGGATAAAATATTTAGTCGTACTTATTTCTTTATTGAATGTAATAAGTGCACTTAATGTTGATAAAAATGGTTATATCGTTTACTGTCCTTGCATGGGTAAGTAAGCTTTCTGCATTTGATTTGATTATTTTGAAATGCATGTTTTAGTTTAGGTCTAAAAATGGATTCCTGATCTAGTGGTCGTGAGTTCGATTCCCACGGGGAACACAAAGTTGATATCTGTTAATTTATCAGTTTGTTAGATTTTTTTCCAGTTTCGGTCACTAGCTGGCTTAGGACATTACAGGATTAATCACCTGATTGTCTGAAAAGAAAAAGCATTCCGTGCTTCGGAGGGCACGTTAAGCCGTCGGTTTTAGCCAAAGGCGCGCTACAGATTAGATGTTGATAAATTAAGACAGATCTATGAGTATAAAATGTAGCTATGAATCAATAGTGATCCAATTATAATACAATTGTGTTTATTTTCAATAATAATACAATTTATTTATTTTCAGGTAGATTTGGGAACCAGGCTGACCATTTCTTGGGTGTATTAGCATTCAGTAAAAGTCTTAACAGGACATTAATATTGCCACCATGGGTAGAGTACAGATTTGGAGAACCAAGATCAATACAGGTTCCATTTGATACATATTTCAAACCTGAGAGTGTATCTAAATATCATAAAGTTATAACAATGCATTTTTTTATGACAGAACTAGCCCCAATTATTTGGCCTGAAGAGAAAAGGATATCATTTTGTTATACAAAAAGAATGGGTGAACTTGAGGACAGTTGCAATGCCAAATCAGGAAATCCATTTGGACCATTTTGGGATACATTTGGCATAAGCTTTGTTAACTCTGAGTTTTATGGACCATTGAATTATGATGCTCATAATTCAGTTATGGTAGGAAAATGGAAACAAAAATACTCTTCTGCTGAATGGCCAGTTTTAGCTTTTACAGGTAGGAAGCTGCTGATGATTGAATGTTGTTAGTCTACCAAAGCAATTTCTATTCTTTCAACGAGAGATAAATTCAGCAATATTTATAACTTACCTACATTATGTACAATGTTTCAGGAGCTCCAGCCAGTTTTCCAGTACAAGATGGCAATCAAAATTTACAAAAGTATTTGGTGTGGTGTGATGATATAGCTAGTAAAGCTAAACATTTTATCAAAGAGCATATGAACAATGGTGGCTTCATTGGTATTCATCTTAGGAATGGTCAAGATTGGGTGAAAGCTTGTCAACATGTGCCAGACAGTCCCACGCTATTTGCTGCTCCACAATGTGTAGGATATAGAAATGAAAGAGGACCCTTGACACATTCTATGTGTTTACCTCTAAAGGCAGATATAATTAAGTGAGTTTTAATTACAGAAGTACTTACGTTTATTTGAGTACTGTATATTTGCGACTTTGTATACTAAATATAAAAATATTTTTGTTACAGGCAAATTAAGAGAGCAATCAAAAAACTAAATGACATAAAATATATATTTGTGGCTTCAGACTCTAACCACATGAAGGATGATTTAAGTCTTGCATTACAGTATTCAGATATAAAAATTGTTAATCTGCAGCCTTCAAATCCACATTTAGATTTGGCTATACTGGGACAAGCAAATTATTTTATTGGCAATTGTGTTTCATCATATTCTGCTTTTGTTAAACGAGAAAGAGACACAAGGGGTTTGCCTTCTGAATTTTGGGCTTTTCCTGCACGCAAAAAATCTAAACACGAGGAATTATGATACAAAGATGTGAAAAATATGACTATACTATACTATTTGTACTGTTAAATAAGTATGTTCTCAAACTGCTTTAGTACAATTTAATCAAATAAATTACTGAAACTAAAACATTTTTTTATAAGGAAACAGTTACTTTATTAATTTTTATTTATAATGCACAGCACAAATAAAAACAGAAATATATATTACAATTAATAAACTAAGCTAAGCCAGAAAAGAAATCTGATGCATTTTTAACACTGCTTGATGGTAAATTATTACTCATATCTTTTTTCTTATTTTGTTTTTGGTTAACATCAATGATGGAGTCAATAGATTCAAAGTAGGATATATTCCAAAACTTGACATCATTATCATGTGAGCAAGAAGCTACAAATTGGCCATCATGACTGATATCAAGACGTTCAACAGGGAGCTTGTGTTGACCCACTACACCAAGTTGTCGTTGAGGGAACATGTGTGCTGCTCTTAGAATACCATCTTCTCCTGATGTTATAACTATGTTCTGTGTTATTGGCACCATACATTGTAAAGAGTGCTTCTGTCCAACATATTCATCACTGTGAAAACCAAATTCTTTCCAGTTGAATAAATAGAGCTTGCCTTTTGAAGATCCTGCTAATAACTTGGTGTCTGTACGAAACAGACCCATACAAGTTATTTCTGAGTCATATTCTTCAGATCGTACATATACTTTGCTGAAATAAAAAAAGACATGTAAATTTTTTGAACTAAAAATGTTCATGATATTTATTATATTAACCACCTTACCTTCCTTTTAAGTCAATAGTTGTTAAAACACCATCACCTCCTGAGCATACTAAATATTTTTGGGCATCATTTGTAATCATATCAGAAACATGTTCTTCTCCAATTTTAATACTGAATATGGGATCTGGCTTCCTCATGTCCCACAATTTTACAGTTCCACCATCATCACCTGAAATCAACCACGGAAATTGTTATTATGTTGATATGTTCAAAACTGTAAGTAATTTATGCAACTTTTACAAAAAGGCTTATCAACATCATCTATTTGTTAATTACCCTATCAATGAAGAATGTGCCAACTAGGATCTTCAAAGGTGAAAGATCCCAGCAACCTACAACCTACTACTAAAAACAAATCATAATAGTACCTACCTGTAACAATCTTATTATTGTCTAAACTTTTGAGGCAATATACTGGTTCTTCATGTGCTTTTTCATAACATTTCTTTAGCTTTCCAGTTTCAACATCAACTGCCATGATCACTTTATCCTGTAACATTTTTTTATATCAGAAAGGAATACAATTTTGTTGGAAAAAAAAATATGCAAATTACTAAGCTCAAAAATTACATGGCACCATATTCTGACTGCATTTTCTTACTGATTACCATACGGATACTAAATGCTCTCTATTAAATAACCCTTGAGAATTATATTTACCTTAGCAGTGGAATACAAAGTTTCGCCTTCATTATCAAATTCGACATCCCTGCAAGCTCTTAAATGTAATTCTAATGTGTTGACAAGCTTAGTTTCATCATTATTGTACTCATACAATTGGACATCTCCAACAATATTTGCAAGTGCAATCAAGTTTCTGGCAGGATGGAATGAAATATCCACAATGAAGTCTTCTGATGTTATGGTCGGAGGGTGATCACGAGGGCGGTTTTTTTCCGCTTTGATTGCCTTGACTACTTCGTCTTCATCATCATCATCTTCGTCGGCTTGTTTATTTTCTTCGGCTGGATTTGCAGGTTCATCTTCAGACATCTCTTCATTATGATCACTATCTGTAAAGATGTGATACGGATGTTAGTTGCAAGCGTAAGGTAAATAAGCAAACAAATAGCGTTAAACTAAGTGGAATCATTACCATCTTCGGTGTTACTGTTATGTTCATAAATTTCTTCGTCAGAATCTATATCACTATCATCTTCATCTGAAGAGTTTTTTTCGAATCCACGGAAGTCTAAAGTCATTTTTTAACCAGAAATAAATAAAAGGTGCAGCAAAAATACGCACGTGTTTTCGAAATACGATTACAATTCTGTTTTGACTAAAACGTAGTGATTTTCAATGGATTTGACATTTTTTTTTTACAATTCTCCCCTTTGGTAAGGTAAAGAACATCAGCCTATGCAGCCTAGTCTTTAGTATATAATTTTCTTGCTTTCTTATTATCATACATCTGTATTTTATTTCTCACTGGTACTACATTGTCTTCCATGCTGGCTGGGAGCGAGAGAAAAACATAGAATGCGCCAGCTGTATTTCCTCCCGGGCATGCAGTAAAAACCAGCTACAGGATTCGAGGGCTTCAGTGTATTGCAATTTAGGCGATGGGCTGACAACCTGTCACTATAGCGATACACATTTCAGTCTAAAATAGCCGTAGGACATATATACTGTGAAAGTAGACCTCAAAACTTGTCAGACGTGGCGGCACGACCTTTTCTTTGGTCGTTTACGCTCTGCCTACCCCATTCGGGATAAAGGCGTGATTATATGTATGTATGTACTACATTGTTTTCAATGTTGTCTTTCACTGCAGTATGTACTTCATTTTAAGCTGGTAACCGCGTCGTTCTTATTAAATTTTAAGATAGCGCTGTCATTTTCTTCACTTTAATCGTAATAACTTCGTAATAATAATAGTCCTGCCAACCGATTTTCGGTGATGGCAGCTAATCTCCCAGAAATAGGCCAACAGCGCGGGATAAGTTTTTAGTGCTCAAGTGTTTGCGCAACATACAAGTGAACTCTCTATTCCTTCAATCTCTTATGGGACAGATTGACTGACACGACCAGAAAAAAAAATCAGGCGTAACTGCTTACATGCCCATCCGACAGCATGCTTATTTTTGTTTTATTACATACATACAGGTTGTACAGCATCCCGAAAACTGATTGCACAAAATATATAATAGTACTACATACTGATAGGGTGAATTCAGTCCAGGGTCCTCAGCTGGACAGCACATGAAATATTTTCAGGAACCTTATGGCAGTCTAGAAAACTGGGTTAGTTTGATTGTCTACAACGCAATGTATCGGTCCCTCCCGCTCCCGGGGTCGCTGTTGTTTCGCGCTTAGCTCAACGTAACGGTTGGTGTTCACGGACATTTTGATATGAGTATTATGACTTTTATTTTAAATTTTTTGGACTTTTCTATCAAATGAAGTTTCGAGTTCACAAACGATCTGACGGACTCTGGTGACAGTTTTTGAACTATCTAAAATGATCTAAAGGTGGTGGTGACATGACGGCGTGAAATTGAGCATTTACCTCCTGACGTTTGTACTATGAGATGAGCCGGTCGGACGCGCGTCAATTATTAACGTATTTAAGTAACCATCGCAGTTTTTTTACATATTTCATATTAAAATTATGGAAAAATCAATGAAAATTTTCCTGAAGATAATTCCACTGAAAAACTATTCAGAATCACCACCTGAATACACCAGTTTATAATATCAGTTTGTTGGACGCTGTCCCCATATACCTGGTATAATCACGCCTTCATCCCTAATGGGGTAAACAAACAGGCAGAGCGTAAACAAACTAAACAAAGGTCGTTCCGCCACGTCTGACAAAGTTTTGAGGGTTATTTATGATATATTTGTAGGTATATTGCTGTAGTTTATACAGGTTGTCAGCCCATCGCCTAAATTGCAATACCTATACTAGAACCCTCGGATCCCTTAGCAAGGTTTTACAGCATGCCCGGGAGGAAATGCAGCTGGCACATTATATGCTTTTTCTTAAACATGCGCGAAAATATTGTCTTTATTTTTGAATAAAGAACACGCGAAGTATCATATTTACGTAGATTGAAAAATCAAAATCAGTTCCCGGCGCGTTTTTGAATTTGGAACGAAGAGCGCGCCTGCAATGTTGTATGAAACGGCGTGCTGTTTGAATTTAGAACTCTTTCATCTATCGTACACATTGCGTTCTCGTGGCTGTATAGCCACAGATGCGTTTACCTTTCGGACCAAACTGTAAAATAAAAAAATAAATTGGCGGTAAAGCGGAGTTCGTTGTTAATTATTTTGTTAATAAACATAAATTAAAATGAGTTCCGATGATTCTGAAAGTGAAAATGAAATGGACATTGACTGCACTCCACCAGATTTAAGATCAGAAGCTAAATTAGCGATGGAAAACCTGCTTCCAGCGAAATCAAAAGAAAATTAAATTTATTATGTAAAAGGCCCTTTTTTATTTCCTTGCATTTTTTAAGAAAAGCACTATATATGCCTCGGCCGAAATGGCAATTGCCTGTCTCGTATCATTGAAGTCCTCGCCTGCGGCTCGGCCTTCAAACTTATACTCGACCTGCAATTGCCTATTTCGCTTCCTTTGCAATAATGTACTATTCTTTCGCTCCCAGTCCAGCAGAGAAGAATTTGTTTTAATGTCCTAACTAAATTATAAACAACAACACAAAGTCATTGTCCCCCGTCGGGAATCAAACTTGGGACTTCTGGGTTGTGAAGTAAGTCGTCCGCGAACCTAAGGTGCGAGCCCCGTTAAAATTGACTCCTCTCACTCCAATCTAACGTCTTCATTATATCTTCTAGAACGTTAGTGAAGAGTTTGGGCGAGAGTCTCCTTGGCGAACACCTCGGTCTATAGGAACCGAGTCTGTGTTTTTATGCATGCGCACCTGCATCGTTGCGGACCCATACAGCTCCCGGAGGATATCCACGTATCGCCTATCAATACCGCAGAAATTTAAGAGCAAACAGTTTATAGATCTGAGAGAGAAGGCTTATTGGGCGGTAATTAGTCAATTTTGACTTGTCTCCCTTTTGGTGCAGAATCGTGACTGTAGTGTTCTTCCAAGTGAGTGAGAAGCGGGTGTTGTACCTTGGGAAAGAACGAAGTTGAACATTTTTACGACAATATTTAGGACAGGCATTCCACCTGCCGGGAGCATCTCAATGTGCACCTTGTCCTTTCCAGATGTTTCCCCTCGCTTCATTCCAAGTAGAGCGAGCTTCACTTCATCTGAAGTGATCGGAGACAGAACTGAATCCTCGCAGCAATCTACTGGCTCAACCCTAGGGTCCACTGCATCTGACGAGTCCGATTCCTGGGCTTTGGATGAATATTCATATTCGTTTATTTGTTTCATGTAGTTTACAATGGTATTCCTTATGTAATGTTATAATATAAGTCCCCGTAAAATTCTTTAACAATCCGCAAGATATTATCGCGGTCCGTCACATTATTTCCAGTACTATCCGCTAGCTTACTGATTTCCATAGTATTCTTGTTCAGTTTTTTTTGAAAATAATGGTCCCTTATTGTCATGGATGGTTTTGGAAATAGTCCGTGTATTGTAAGTTCTAACGTCATCGCGGATTGCTTTTTTAATTGCCATATTAATATTATTAAGCTCTGTCTGATCTGATGTGGTGATGTTCTTCATGTCTCTTCTTTGAGAGAGTAAGAGCAGCATGTCAGGTGAAAGTTTCGCCTCTGATGTTTGTGCGTTTGCGCTCTCGGTTTGTGTAACCACAGGGCACAGCGTATTGTTTAACGTGTCCACAGTCTCAGCTAATTATTTGTCCCTGTGGGACAAAGATATTTTTTCGCGCCAAAATGTAGCCAATGTATTATTATTGGTCATAATCCAACTGTATACGAAATTTATCCATCTAGCAGTTTAAATTACAGACTGGATAACGGCGAGCGTAAATACAACCGCACAGTACGAACTCATCTCAGTACTGGCGTCAATAATATCGATGCATCCTTGATATTCCATGTCGTGATAATACTGACGATATCGCATCAGTATTATTCGGGGGTGCGTTCAGACTTCAGACGGCCCAATATAAAATTTATACCGTATGAATTTTAGACTACCGGGACCGGGACGCACTGAACGTGCACCTTCGCCGCTATCAGATGAAACTTCACTTCCGCCATAAGAATTAATAAAACTACGTAGAATGGAAACTCCCGCTCCAGACGCACTCAAGGTCACGATATTAGCCTACCGTCTTGATCATGTATAAAACATGTAGCTTAGTCGGGCTGTCACCGCGTTCCCTTTTTTGTTGTACCTAACCTACCGATAAGTACCGACAAATAAGTAATAGTAATGAAATTCAATGTAAGTACATTTATAATGCATGAAATGTAACGTAAGGTGTAATGTAAATCAATAAAAAAACATTTTTATTTTATTATTAGGTATTCAATTAATTAGATGCGTATAGTCCGACACAAAAAATAAATATTCTATTACTTACCGATACAAAACCACGTTCGGCCTGGTTCGGCTCGACTAACTAACATTCTCCCAACTTCGGAATATTATGTTGACCGGCGACAAGATACACAAGAGCGACTAGGAGTACCTTATCCATTGCTGTCTTGTGTCTATCGATGTACGAAGTACGCTAATTAGACACGACTTCTATATGCAAAAAATATAGTATTTAATTTCATTGCTCTTTTGCATGTCAGCTCGAACAACATCTTATTTTGCTGCTAGCTACGTACGGAGGTTGAGTTTCACACTCAGTTTCATTCCGCAATTTGCGCCGTACTGTCGTTTCTGGAATTTACCTCTGCACGTTTATCCTCAACAACACTGTTTTTGACCTTCGGTCACGCTGTGTTGGAATTTGTGTTAAATAGTAACACGAGATGGTGCTTTATTGGATGCCGAATACCTGATTTGTGATTGATAAGAACATTAAAAAAAACCAAAATGATTACCTGAAGGGATAACGTGGTGGACTAAATCATAACAATATTTTTTTGGTAATATACCCATACCCAGCATTTGAAAAGAGGTAAGTTAAGTTAAATTATTGTTTTCTATTTAATTATGTGCTATATTAGACGGTTTGAAAACTGACACCATGGTTCATCGGGTCGATTTACTTAAAATCCACTCGACTAGAATTAGACCTATTTATTTGTTTAAGTACCTTTGTGACCTAAATAGTAGTTCGAGCCCCAACTCTGGACTCCCGATCCAGAGGTCGTGGATTTGATTCTTATCTTATTTTCTCTTGTGTCTTTTCTGTGCAATAAAGTATATTTGTTCTTATCTTATATTTATGGTTTATGGGTTTTTAGAGTTGGTTGAGATTTCACTGGATTCATGGTAGATTTAAAAATGAATAGGGACGTGACGGTTTCAGTGAGGCAGGTTTCGTCGGTAGGCTGCATAGATCGCAAGAAACTTTTGCGGCTCCGCATCGCAGCGCAGCTGACCTACGGCGGGTCGTTCGCCTGCTTTTGTTTTTCAAAGCAAACATATATATTGCATCTGTCACAGCCTTAGTCATAGCATCTTACAGTATAACTCACACTGGACATGCATTTCCTCCGTTCTTTAGTGGCAAACCGTTGATTTGTTCCCCGGTTGGTGGAGTAGACAGTGCAGTACCTATGCGCGGGAGCTAACTTTTTGTTTTATGGTCCTGCAATGAGTTTTGTGCGTCAGAGAGCGGTCCAGTGTCACTCCCTGGTATCTAGGACAACTGCAGTACTGGATAGCAACGCCCTTCCATATTCATTCCTGGGTTTTGCTAGGATTGGGACATAAAGCATTATTCTCGTAAAATGTGTGAAGGCTCAGGCTCACCAAAGTAAGATTCAGTGTACTTTCCACGGTTTCGAAGTTTTTATGTTGACATGTCAGGGCAATATCGTCCGCATAAATGTACCGCTGAGTGTTAGGGTAGTGGCTTATAGGGCTCATCGTTTGAGTATATGTTGAACAATAGGGTTGCTAGAACGCTTCCTTGAGGAAGGCCATTTTTCTAAAAACATCAGCTACTCTTTTTGCTGGATTGGGAGAGATAAAAAACATAGAATGTTCCAGCTGCCCTTCCTCCCGGACATGCTGTAGAAGTCGGCAAAAGGGACTTAGTGAGGGGGTTACAGTTTATTGTAATTTAGGCGATGGGCTGACAACCTGTCACTATAGCAATACTCATTACAATCTAAAATTGCCCTCAATTTTTGTCAGTCGTGGTGAAAGCGCCTTTTACGAGGCGTTTGACGCTCTGCCTACCCCGTAAGGGATGAAGGCGTGATTTGATGTATGTATGTACTCTTTTTGCCGTGTAACTGGACACATATGCGGCTGCAAGAGGAAGCTCACTTAATGGTGACACGAAAGTAGATCATTTTGTGGCACTCCATACTTTAAAGAGCATTTTTTAATGTTCACTCTTTTGCTGCTTGAAGGTCGACAAACACAACACTAGTAACCAAATCTCGCTAAGCACCTGACTGGTGCACGATTTCCCTGGAACAAATCCAGCAGCCTATTCTGCGATAAGAATGGCATCAATGGTAACTGTGAGTTAAGTAGGATTATGTATGACCATGTATTGTATGTACAGGAAATTTGCAGAGAAAGGAAACGGCCTATCTATAGCTTTTTGGGTCTGAAGGATGCTTCCCCGGTTTAAGTAGAGCCATGATTCTTGATTTTAGCGTTTTAGGTAACCCTCATAGCAGCAGGCTTTCCATTACGTATTAATTGGTGACCTACTTGGCTGGCTGTACTTTAGGAGGGGGAATGAATGATCCATTTGTCAAATTTTGAATTGTGTTATGGACCACGCATTCTTGCTATTATGCTGCGTCATATGATCATATCTATGGCCGTGACAGTGTTCATCCACACTTTCTGCTTTCTGCCTGCTGTTATGTCAATCAAAAGCTCTTCTCCAATCAAGATGATCTATTCAGAGTTCCTCGGCAAAGAGGATTTCATATTTTGTGAGTAGAGCCGAGGTATCTGATGTCAAGCCTGGAGCGAATGATTCTGTACAACATCTAGGTATGGTCTGACGGGAATCGGGATAGTATTTAAATGACTTTCAGGTGGTAGCTCAAAAAGGTAAGATATTTTTTGGGAAAATCTGGTCTGAAAAGTTAGTTGAAACTTCTGAACCTTTAAAGCTATTGTGGTAGGAATAGGAAGACTAGATAGCTTCAACAACCTAAACCACTACAGGCTTACGTTTTGTTCTAGATATTGAAGATACAGTTTTTTAGTAGGTACATTTAGAATGTTGCAGGGAGTTTGGCGTTGTGGATAAGTTTCAAATTGTGCAATTCTGACCATCATGCAACGGCTTCTTCATTGGGGTCACTGACTCGTGGTACTGTGGCTGTTAAAATCCTAGCCTAGTATTAGTTTTGTGAGGTAATTATCAAAGTTCGTTGTTTTGATTAATTTTAAGTCTTCATTCACTTACACTTCTACCTACTTCTAAAAACCCTGGTGATTGTATACCCTTTAAAAGCGAAACTACGTTTGTATGGGATTTCACTACTCCGGCAGACTCTTAACTATTGTTTCCTTTCCTGACAGAATTTCTTCATGAAGGTTCTTCAGGGTACTTACTTATTTTTGACTGAGGAGAGCAAAACAACCCCTATCAGTTTGTTTGCGGGAAACTGTATTTTCCTCCCTGGTATACTAGGTATATCTGAGAGGATGAGGATCTGAGATTAAGTATATCTGACATGGTATTTTAGCTGTATAAGGGATGTTTATGTTTATTTGCCATTAATGGCATGGACCGTGGTCGCGGTCAGTGCCCGCACCGGGCTAAACTGAATACGCATGGGTTAGGTATTGTGTTCGTTGAAAGTGCGTGGCTCATTTATTTTGTTTACAAAACAGGCTGGCCTTGATGAATGGATTGGTCTGATATCGTATCGCAAGTTGCAAAATAAATTAACTTATAATGTCGTTATACCTTAAATAAGTACCCATAGTAGTGTTATGTGGATGTAACCAACACGGCGATGAAACAGAGCGTCAGAGGGGGAAAGGAAAGGCGCGCGATGCGTAGGCTGGCGAGGGTCGCGGGCGGGCGGAGAGGGGGGGCGCAGCCGTGTGACGCGGCCGACTACGAGAGCATGCACGTGTACGGGCCACGTGCGTCGCGTGACCCACCGCCCGCTAGTTTAACGCCGCATCGCTCACGTTGTTGTGGTAGATAGATTCTTTTTACAGACGCGTAACTTTTAAGGTAATGCGTACGTATTTTACCGGACTGAAATTAGGTATTAGGTCGGTCGGTTGAGGTTGATGAATAGGAAGACTTTAATATCATAAGAAATACGGAAACCGATAAAGTTATTAAAACAATACACAAACCAGCAGATTATGCTGCCGGTATTTATAATTAATTACATCATGCTGACTTTTTCTATTATAAAATTAAATACCTAGCTATTTGTAGAAACTTAGATAGGTCCCAATCGATAGTGTACGACCACAGAACAATAAATAGTGCCTTGTACGACGAAGAAGTCTTACCTACCCAGTCTTTAATAGATTTATTATTAAAAACAAACGAGAACGAACGAACGCCCTATTGTTAGAATCTAATCGATTCTGTCTGCCCCACCTTTCTTCCATGTTAACCAAACTACTCGTCTCGATACAAATACATACAAATCAATATACATATTTCACTTTAGTGATTGCGTTCAATCTAAGTGGACGGTTGATATTATGATATTAAGGTGGTGATAAAAAAAACGTGACCAACTTTATAAAACAATCAAGCTTTTAAAAGTTTTAAACTTAGTGTGGGAGTATTTTCATGAAATGGTTTCAAAGGTTTCTTCTTACTCTTCTTAAACTTACTTTTAATGAGAAGCTTTTTAAGTTCTTGGTTTGCGAATTTGTACAAAGTCAGATTTTGAACAATAAGTTGTTGACCTTTAATGAAAAAATAATTTATTCAAATTCTACCCGGTACCGATTCGGTTCAGAACTTATTTCGCGACTAGCTGTGCCCGACTTCGTATCATGGGATGTTGCGGATGCTGATTTTTTACATCCGCGGATGTGGATTTTTTAAGTCTCCCATCTGCGGATGCGGATGTTATGATTATTTTAAATAAATTTTGTATTGACGCCGAAATAGGACAAAAATATATTTTAAAATAGTGTTTATTAAAAATAAAATCATATTTACCAGAACTTGAAGAAAAAATGTGGACAAAAAATATTTTTTAGTCTTTTAACGCTTAAGGGCGTTTGTGCACTCATCCACATTAGACTCGTATCTAGTTCGTATCGAAAAAAAACATTTGAAACGGGGATAAGTTGTCATACATTTACTAGGAAGGCCAAATCGGATAGGAATTGGATACGAATATAATATATTTCAGTGCACAAAGGGCGTAGGGTCCTTAAAAAAAATCCTATTGCAAAATCCTGTGTCTTGTTTTTCTGGCGTTTCTTGACTCTCATCTTCACACATCCGCAATAAAATCCGCATTGATTTCATGTGGATATAATATTCGCAACATCCCTGCTCCGTACGCCCGGTTTGTATGGAAAACACGCCATGTCGAAAATACTGAAAATGTATCTCTGCGCGTAGGACATCTCTGCGGGCTTAGGCAGCTAAAAATCTCGGACAAAAATGACTTGTTTTGTGCACTTGTAAAATCTACTATTATGGATATTACCTAGTTCATTTTACAAATAAAATTATTCTTACTTTATAATATTACGTTGAATATAAGTTTTTTTTTTATAATTAACTCATTCAACAAACCTTGCCAAAATAACAACGGCATTTCTAGTTATTAAAATGTGCGGTTCTAAGCTGGCGAGAGATAGAGAGTTCCTTATCTCTATCTATCTCTATTTTGCTGTTGGATTTGTTGTTCTTATATAAGTTACTTTAATGGACTTTCTTCAAAATACGTATTTTGCTAGTAATTCATTTATTCCCTTAATGCGATGGCAGGCTAGTTTCTTGGTCTTGGACATGTATGCGGGATTACCTTTTTTTTATATATAACGTAAGTGTTTTTGATTTATTACAGATAGAATATGGAATGGGTTCTTCGTAGTCCTCAGATACACACCACGTTTGGAAACCTCGGGTTTTCACATGGCGATGGATATTACATAAACGAAAATTGCAATTGTAAGTACCTACTTAATATTTGGACCTAAAATAGTTGACTACTGGAGGATCTATACAAAAGATTGTCCATATAAATTGTAAAATAAATAAATATAATAGTTATTTAAAAAATTAAACAACCTGTTAATTAATATCCTGGTCACGGCACCACATAGCGATGGGGTAATTAGGTAGCATAGGGTAGAATATAATCCTGGTCATGGCATTAAATAGCAATAGGGTAGCAAAAGCCAAGCTAGAAAAAAATCCTGGACAAAGCACTTAATATCAATTGGGTAGCGCAGGGTAGCATATAATCCTGGTCATGGCATCAACAAGCAATTGGGTAGCATACGGTAGAATAGAATTCTGGACAAAGCACTGAGTAGCAGTTTGGTAGCGCAGGGTAGAATAGAATCCTGGTCATGGCACTAAATAACAATTGGGTAGCATAGAATCCTGGTCACGGCACCAAAGAGCAATTGGGTAGTAAAGGGTAGAAGAGAATCCTGGACAAACCACCAAATAGCGATTGGGTAGAGAAGGGTAGAATAATCCTGGTTACGACACCAAATAGCAATAGGGTAGCATAGGGTCCTGGTCAGGTCACAAATAGCAATAGAGTAGCATAGGGTCCTGGTCAGGTCACAAATAGCAATAGGGTAGCATAGGGTCCTGGTCAGGTCACAAATAGCAATAGGGTAGCATAGGGTCCTGGTCAGGTCACAAATAGCAATAGGGTAGCATAGGGTCCTGGTCAGGTCACAAATAGCAATAGGGTAGCATAGGGTCCTGGTCAGGTCACAAATAGCAATAGGGTAGCATAGGGTCCTGGTCAGGTCACAAATAGCAATAGGGTAGCATAGGGTCCTGGTCAGGTCACAAATAGCAATAGGGTAGCATAGGGTCCTGGTCAGGTCACAAATAGCAATAGGGTAGCATAGGGTCCTGGTCAGGTCACAAATAGCAATAGGGTAGCATAGGGTCCTGGTCAGGTCACAAATAGCAATAGGGTAGCATAGGGTCCTGGTCAGGTCACGGCACCAATTAGCAATTGGGTAATATAAGCGTATAGGGTAGAAAAGAATCTTCGTTACGGCACCAAATAGGTAACTGTAAAAAGAGAGAAGCCAAGTAAAAGGTGTTAATATCTACCTATCCTTGATAATAGTAGGATTTTCTTTTTATCTTACAGCTGCTTTGGAAACGATCCTGCATAATATCCTCTCTGAAGACAAATATCTACGAACATACCGGAGAAGTATAAGCTTTGGACAAAATATTAATAAAGATCTTATACCCCTTTTACTTAATGCCAAGGATGACAAGTTAATTGAGTTGCTGGTTAAAATACTAGTTAATCTAACGATACCGATAGAATGTTTGCTATCTGTTGAAGTAATTTCAAAAACTGACTATGGTAGACATACAATATTTGAAATTAACAATTTGCTTTCAACTACTAAAGCCGCATTCACAGATCATAGAGCCACTAAAGTTATTATTGAGTTTTTAAAGAAAAACTTAGACGGAGAACAAAAAGGATTAATTGAAGAGCAATGTACAAATATCAGCAACAGCCTTTTGCTGCTTCGGAATATTCTACACATTCCAGAGGAGTCCTGCAATGCCAGTGGCAGTGGCTATAACAGTCCTCACACGGTACAAAACCAAATATTATGGAATATATTTAGTCAAAGTATTGACAAAATTCTGATCAAGTTGATGGCAATACCTGAAGCGGTAAGTACATTTTACATTAGCTTCTCACACCACGTTTACTAGAAAACTGCTGTTTTAAGAAATACTAGGTGCGTATGAAATGAAATATATAGTTTTATTTTATTCACGCCAAAAAGTATTTAGGGTCAAGATGTGTGTTTTGTGTTACTTTTTTCTTTCCAGCCTAATTGGGGGGTGACAATGGTTCAGCTCATCGCGCTCTTATACAAAGACCAGCACGTTGTCACATTGCACAAACTTCTCAACGTGTGGCTCGAAGCATCTTTATCAGAAAGTTCGGAAGATAACGAAAGCAACACTTCACCTCCGGATAGAGGTGAGTATATTACAAATGATATAACTAATATGTAATTGTTTGGTGAATCTGTAGTTTATTCTGTCGAAATCATAAAATGTTAATATTTTAGGTAGCGAAGATTCTTCTCCAATGCTAACGTCGGATCCTACATCCGACTCGTCAGATACAGGCGGGAGTGGCAAGTGTAATGACGAGCCGAACTCAGTAACCAACGGATGGGACGCGTCCTCGATGAACAATACAAGTGAGAACGGCAACCAACCCTTCCATCCGCCGCCGCCGCAGCAACAATCGCCGCAACATACGCAGCAAGATCAACACACGGAGCACAAACAACCACTACAGACTGCTGATAAGGGTGACTCTATGGGAACTTCCATCGATGAAACTATGAAATCAGATAATGTTAATATTGCATTCTATCTTCTCTTTTAAAATATTAGTTTGAAACTATTATAACATTATAAAAAATATTCGTTTTTAAACAGGATAAAGATCAGTCCAGCAGCAATGATATGATGTCCAGCAGTAATGATAATGATATGCAGCCCAACAATAATGGTATGCAGTCCAGCAGTAATAATATGCAACCCCACGATACGACCGTGAAGAATGATAAGAAGACTGTAATATCTGAGAATTCTGACTGTGGATACGGAACGCAGATCGAAAATCAAGAATCGATATCCACATCTAGTAATGAAGATGAATTGCCTACGAAGAAAGTAGTACATCAGAAACCGCACAACCCAAAACAAAGAGTCAACACTAAAGTACGCATAGGAGTTTCCTCACTACAGGAGAAGAAACGGAAAAAGCTTGTGAAACGAGGAAAATCAAACATGTAAGTTTCATAATTTATGTGATATATTTTTAAATTTAATAAGTTGTTTGCGACGGCTCTGTGAATGAATCTCCGTTTGACCTTCCTAAAAAATGCTGTATAATGCAACTTTATCTGATCTATTATTCTTCCAGTATCAACGTGCAAGGGTTGTCGCATAAAACACCCACCGATGACGATATATCCAACATCCTGAAAGAATTTACGGTAGATTTCCTTCTGAAAGGTTACAACCACATCGTGCAAACACTGCACACTCAAATTCTTACTAACATGCAGCTGGAGATAGATATATCACATTTCTTCTGGCTTGTGACGTACTTTTTGAAGTTCGCTACACAGATAGAGTTGGATCTGGAGCATGTGTGCACGGTGTTGTCTTACGATGTGATATCGTACCTGACCGCTGAGGGTGTCAACTTGTGCGAACAGTTCGAGCTGGCCATCAAGCTCGACGGAAACGACCTCAAGCCGAGTATCAGGAGACTGCATTTGGTAAGCATACCCACCTAATATACCGGGTATAAGAGACAGCGTCACAAACTGATAGGGGTTGCTCAGTCAACGACACAAAACAACTTTCACCAGGAAAATTGTTTCCATTATACTTATTATCATAAGTTTTCCCTGTAATTTGCGGCATATTTCATTTTGAACACGAAATGTCGACAAATCCCAAATAACGAAATGTATACTGTCAACTTCATCCCGTCAATGTGAAGGCCCGAATAGCGAGCACGTGGCCAGACCTTACGTAAGCAATTCGGTACGATTTTGCACTTTACTGCGTATAACTGGTGTTACGGTTTTCACAATTGAATGCTATTGAAAACGTGACTTGAAACGTGAAATGTTCCTGTGGAGTTCGTATTTTGATACATAACTAATTAACAACATGCTTTGCAGGTTGTTACGGCCATCCGGGAGTTCGTACAAGCGATCGAGGGATACAAAAAGTTTCCTCACATCTGTAGTGATGACCAAGATATACTTGTCAACCTGCAAGTTAAAATGTGCGAGACTGAGGAACTTCGATCTCTTTTGGTGTTGCTTCTGCGTCATTACAACCCAAAATATCACACCAAACAATATCTTCAGGTACCCACCTCTCTTTTCTTTTAGGTATATTGGCAAAGAAAATATAATATAAGATGTTGGTAGAGCTCTGACCCCAATGCTTTCTGACTCTGTTCGGAGTATCGTATTAAATTGGATTGGATGGAAACACAATATTGCACGAATAGAAAGATCAACGAAGATTAAAAAATCTTTAATTCAGAGGCAATCAGGAACTTAAGCCAAAGGTTTTTATGTCGCGTGGGTCGATCGACCCGATTAACCCCGGTGTCAGAGTTTAGACCAAAGGTGACCAAAACAGAGTCAACGGTCGAGCAAGCTCGCTCAGAACCCTCAATGGCTTTTCCTAAACCGAAGGATCACAAAAAACTGCTTGGCGCCGGACAAGTATCAAAATTCAAATTTATTCTTTAATTCAAATTTCAGGATCTCATCGTCACAAATCACATACTGTTGATATTTCTGGACAGCGTAATGAAGTTACCAGAATACAAGGGATCTGCCAGCATGACTGATCATATCAAACAGTATGTACTAATTGTTGTTTTATTGCATAGTACGAAATTTAGTTATTGAGCCACACAGAAATACTCTACTGTATTTATGCTTTTTTCTCTCAAACGAGACTAACGATGTTGTCGTCCATATAAAACAATCAGCTATAATAATATAAAAACGTAATATATTAATATTCTGTGTCATAGAAGGAAAGAAATGTCTAAAATCATCGTAAGTATATATATTACATACATACATACAATCACGCCTTTATCCCTTATGGGGTAGGCAGAGCGTAAACGACCTAAGCAAAGGTCGTTCCGCCACGTCTGACAAGTTTTGAGGGTTATTACAGATGATCATGACATGTTGTCAGCCCATCGCCTAAAATTGTAATATTTATGATTATAAATAAATAATATACTATAACCCTCGAATCCATTAGCTGGCTTTTACAGCATGCTCTGGAGGTGATGCAGCTGGCACATTCTATGTTTTTCTATCACTCCCAGTCCAGCATGGAAGAAACTCCCAGTCCAGCATGGAAGAATATATATATTTGTGATTCTTTTCAAGGTTCGCCACACCAGAGATTATGTTCCAATATGGGCTTCTCTTAGAAGATTACAATAGAAATGGAGAGTTCGTGAACGACTGCATCTTCACATTGATGCATCACGTCGGCGGCGAACTAGGGTCCCTTATCTGCTTGTTTCAACCAAAGATACTGAAGACTTTCACTTCCATATGGAAATCAGAATTTGAAATATGTGATGTAAGTTATATTAGTTGTTGTTGAAGTTTAATATTTGTATCTTGACTGATTTAGCCATTTGGACACGTTAAATTCACATTCGGAAGCAATTTACCTACCCACTTATTTATTTACTTGTTTTAGGACTGGTCTGATCTCATTGAATATGTAATTAACACGTTCATAAAGAAACCTCACACTCTACAAAGTCCATCCAATGTCTTTATCGATAACGAAAGTTTCGATGAGGATAAGCTGTTCGCTAAACCCCTCGCTGCGCCATCTATAATGCCGTCCAAGACGGATGATGTAGACACGGAAAGCAAGAAAGACCCACCCACAAATGGGAGTACTTCCTCCAAAGACAGGTAATAATCTTTTCAATGCATGATAAGTTTGTGACACTTTAGTCATGTTTACATTACACTTTTTGTGCAGGTGGAGCGAAGACGAATTATCTTCTCTGAGCTGGAACTACATGCAGTGCAGTACATCGTCCGATGTGGTCGGTGAAATCATCAAGTTGTTCAAAGAAGATGGCATTTCAAAAACCAGAGACTCGGTCATTCGAGAACTTTTCAAACAAAAATTGATAAACAAGGATGAGTTCGATACAGCATCAAGAGGAGAGAGCGAAAGGAACGCCAAGAGTTACCAAGCCGCCACAGAGATGAGGGCCGATGAAATCAGTAAACTCTGCGAACAACTCACTCAGGATGGCAAGTGCAAATTTTTAGGATGGGTTCAACAAGTTTTACTGGACACGTGTTTCGCAAAAATATGCCTCGAAAAGAAGGCCGCCGAATGTCAAACAACACCATACAAGAATCCAGTAAAACTTTTAACTTTCGAGTTCTTCAAGGAGAAAACCGTTGACGTTCCAGTTATGTCTCCAGTTTCCTACCATTCCCTAAGTAAGTATATTGTCATGTAAGCAATCTATAGAGCATTTTTTAATAACGACTGGTTTTAAATAACGATTAATTTTGGTTTTAGTTTACACCCAGTCGGTGCCGCTAGTGCCATGGAACTGCGAGCAGGCGGCGATCTGCAAAGACCTAAAATTCCTGCAGCTGTTGCACAAGTTGGGCTTCCATATGCCCGTAGACACCGGCAAGGTTTTCATACGGATACCGCACTTCTGGAACGCCGACTTCCTCTACGACATCGCGGGCAAAGTCGCACCGATTGACACCTGTAAGTTTCCTGTATCCACTTGCGTATCAAAAACTTTAATGTTATTTTATAGGCATCGATCATCAAGATTTTGAGTATCTAGAATAATTGACTGAACAGGGAGGTCTTCGCTTAACAGTGAGATGAAGTGGAAGATAAGATAAATCTAAAATTTGGAGATTTTGAGCTAATGAATGTGTTTATTTGTTTTACAGCAAAGCTAAAGTTTTCCTTGAGCGACATAGTCTGGAAGAGTAACTTCACGACGGCAACCCTACACGACAACTACATCTTACCTCCGTCACCCATCACTCCGAAGGATGTCACCATGATGTCTAGTCCGGACACTCTGTACCAAATCCACAAACAGAAACTAACAACGATGATGAACTATACTCCCATGTAGGTTATTAGTTTATAACTTACAAACAGATTTCTATCAACACATTCACAAAGCAGTCAACAAATTAATGTGTTTACTTTTCTAGGCCCGGGTCGGCGTTCAATTCCGACACTGATGAAGCTAATAAACAAAATTGGCTGCAAATGGTACAAAAGGCACAAAAATGTAAACTGTCACTTACTCTGAGAAGGTAAATGTTTTTGAACGTACCTACTCTTGTATTACTGATGAACTGACGATAGTCTGTTTTAGTTTTTACTTCCTCCAAAAACGTATACGGCCTACCTGTTCAACATACATAAATTATAAATAGAGCTCTGATATTTCAGCGCAACACAAGAAAGAACAAAATTGTGACATACATCTCCGTATTTTCGAGAAAAAGTAAGATAAAAAAGAATCACGCACCAGCTAAGTGCGAGGACGATTCTAAAGTCACAGTAAAAGTGGGAAACAGTATCATGTCATTCATGTCTCATATTGGCAAACGAAACTTGCCTTATACATACAGACTCGCTTGCTACCCGCCCTGAAAATTCGAGTCGGTTAGCATGCGGCTTTCTGTATAAGACCGATTTTGGTAGCTTGTTTGAGAAAGTTACTGAATCTGCTTCGTACTGTGCTAAAAGTAAGACGCTGGCTGACGCGTGTGTCGTTTCCAGTTCCATCATCGAGGAGGTGAAGGACGTGACGATGGAGACGACTCTGCCGCGCGTGCCGCCGACGCAGCCGCCGACGCAGACACCGGCGACGCCGCTGTTGGCGTCCGCCGCCTCGCAAGAGTCCTTCGACGTACCACCAGTCATGACCACCAAGCCAGACGACTCCTTACCCTACAGTGTGCACATGCCCGAAGCAGAGTATAACAACAGGTACGATTAAACAAAGTTCTTAAAAGAAAAGTTATTTACGCCACAGCTAGTACTATATTAATTCTGTGCCACAGACGTAATGTAACAAAACAAGGTGGCGACACAGTGGCGATATGACAAAAAAACTAATGGCTGCAAAAATTTGAGAGTCGGCAATATGGGGTAAATCGACAAGCAGTATGACAAAACGCTATGTGTGCCAATTCCTAGCCCATTCAGGAGAAGTGTAGGTCGTATTCCCCGCCACGCCACCTTAAACGATGTTCTTCGACGGGCCCTTGCCTCGGCGAACGTTCCGGCTACGTTTGAACCACATAAAGTCGTTCGCTCAGATTGCAAGAGGCGCGACGGTGTTACACATGTGGCATACAAAAAAAGCAAATTCGTCTCGTGAGATGTGACCTGTGTGGTCACTGTGGCGCCAACGCATGTCCGTGCGACCGCTGGTACGGCAAGCTGGGCCGCTGCGGGAGCGGAAATTAAAAATCCTGGCAATATAATGACCTCCAGGGAGGGTACCTGTTCGTGCCGGTAGGGTTCGAGACAATTGGACCCTGGGGTAACGAGGCCAAAAAACTCATTAAAAAATTATCAGCGCATCTCATCGAGTTGTCCGGTGACCGCCGAGCAGGCAGCTTTCTAGCGCAAACTAAACCTCGCGATACAACGCGGCAACGCTGCTTGCCTGCTAGGCACTATGCCACCTCGAGACGAGCTCGATACCATAATTTGTTTTATTGTAGGTATATATCATTAGTACGTTTTTGTAAGTAAATATTTGCCAACAACGAAACCATAACTTCGTTGTGTAGTAAGGTGATCGGTAAGAAAAGTGATACGAGCGAGTGCCTAAGAATATGTATTAAGTAGGTAATAAGCATGATTTTGTTTTCAGCTTATGTGAAACAGCTTCGGTGGCGTCAGACCTCACTCGAATGTACGTGTCGGACGAGGACGATAAAACTGAAGTGCTGTTGATGCAACCACTGGATAACCAAGATGACCTTCTGATGGCGGACCATATGAGGGACGAGCAACTAGACGAAGTAGAGCGAGCATCCACCGACGGAACAGACTCTGACAACATCGCAGAGAAACGGGCTCGCGTACAATAAAACCTTATACCTACTTAACCTATATGGTACAAAACCACGCGGTATTACCCAAACCTGGATATTAAAATACGTTTAGTTTTAATGGTATTCGGTCCTAGTTAGTATAAATGTGTCTCGGAAACCGGACACTATTTTTAATGTATGTTTACTTCATTAAATTACATATATGTTTTTGATGTTAAATTAGTTAAATTATTTTAAAATTTACTATATATGATTGTATTGTATAACATGACGAGGACAATCAAATAGAAATACACGTTTAATTATAATCAGACACTGGACTCGATTCTGGGTGTCACTTTCTAAATTACCCTGCGATTATTCAATTGTTAGTCGCTGCAGACAGAAAACGCCAAATATTCTAGTGTAACACCTCAGTATTTATTTCTAAACTTTGATTAATACTTTATGCATTCCATTAACATGTGCCCTAATATTGTAAATCTATTAAATGAATTTGTAAAGTTAATCACTCACGCAATAAACATTTTTCTTCTTAGCGTGTCGATGGAACACGAGAAATTACATCATAGGGGCCCAGAATTCAGCGACTTGTATTGCGGATAAGCTGCCGTCCATTAAATCTGCTGGCGTGAAGGTGTTGGCCCAACACAGCCATAAACATTTAAAAATAGCGTTACAAACGCGTTTATGTAATGCCATGTTTATTTACTGTAGGTAAATTATTATTAGTTAGGTACATGAAATCACTCCCGTATCACTTTCGGTTTCGGATTATACAAGGTGGCATGGTGACAACGGCGGTAAAAGCAGTTACCGCCAAGGCTGTCAATTAAAAGCGTAAATCTTTTTTAATTGAACAGAAAGTGACAGGACAGGAATAATTTAAATAAGCTTTAGAAAGCGGCGACCAGAATAAAGTCCATTAGATAATATCGAGCAGTAGAAACCATAGGCAGATACACATTGTGAGTCAGTAAAGTAGAATTCAAAGTATTAAATTAATTATTGGTGTTTACATATTTAATTTCGCTTTGTGATGTCGTAATTAAATGCTAGTTCTTAAATGTTGCAACAATAATATTGCTTTTGGTAGAACGATAATAAATTCCTAAAAACGTTTTATACAGTTATCTTACGTAAAAACTACTTCCGTTGCATTTAGGATCATCTCTCAAGTTATCTTAATAAATAGAAAAGGTACTCTGGTAAAGTGCGATAAACTTTTACGACTAATAATGAATAATAAAGTTGACTAAAAATTGTTACTGACTATAATGGGGGATCTAACTAGTATTAACTAGTTATAGGTGGTCCATTGTAGTCAATTATTAATTTGCATTGTGACATCTACCTCTGGGATGATTCTGTGATATTGTAGTTAGGAATATTCGTAGAATAAACTACTACTTACTGACAAAATGTTAGAAGCAAAACCACCTATGTTAGTCAGATGACTACGGCATGAATTTAATTTAGTTAAATGCTTCTGTCTGTCAAGTAGTTGTTAGATTTGATGTCGTAAGGAAAATTTTATATGGTTTCATCCATCATGATGTTATAGAATAAAATAGATTAATATAAAAGTGTTTATGAATAATTTATTTCAAAATTAACAATATTACACATCTAGTAACAGAAAATGCAAACCAGAACATAAAAATTAAATACACACACATAACAAACTTTTAACTCACACGTAATTCAAAATTAATCTGCATTTTAGTAGTGCACCATTTGCTAATACAACTAAATAACGGTAGACTTTACAAAATAGGTAAATCACAATCACACTCCCTTAATGGCAGTCAGGTACTTGCAGATCAACTGCTGTATTAAAATTTAATGATAGTGGTAGCCATTTGAGCTTTGACCACCAGGATGATGTTGTTGTAAGTACTGGTTTACAGCTTGTTCGTAATTCTTCGATTCGTACGACCCACTGTCACCAGCGTGACCATGGAAGCTGGGTGCTTCAGCGGAGTGCTCATCGTTTCCTCCAAAGTGCTGGCCGTAGGAGGAGCCCTCGTTGTAAGCAGGTCCATGATACTGCTCTTCTTGGTTTCCTTCTTGTTGTTGGTTGGAGTATCCGTGCGGGACGTCAAGAGCTGCGTGTTCTTCGTGCTGATCTCCATGCGGCGCGTCATGTTTCGGAACATGCACTATCTGTGGGACGGGCACTGGGTACGGCTTCGCGACATGAACGGGGTATGGGACCTTTTCAATCACTTTGACTGGATATGGAATGGGAATTTTCACTGCCACCGTTTTAGTTATTCTGATCACTTTCACCGGTGTATCATGTGATTCTACATGTGACCCCAAGTCTTGCAATTCTGAGTCATAGTTTTCAACTGGAATTGTATGTGAATGTTCCGATGCAAAACTATGGTATATGATGCAGGAAAGTAATATTATTAATTTCTGAAACAAAAACGTTGGTAATTATGTAAGTGTTACATAAATTATATTAAATAAGTAAGGTCATAAGTCTTCAAAATCGAGCAAAATCAAATCGAAAGCAATGGTTCACAAAATTTTGCAAGCAAAAGCATTGCCAAATCAGGAAGTTACTGCGATTACGTTAGACTACGGATGCAAAAAATCTGTGGTCTACATTTGGCGCGCGGGAGAAAAAAGAGCAAAGTAACGTTGGTTTACTAACCGGTATCTCCATCGTGCTGCGTTTGGGTTAGCTTCCGCCGTGCAACTTATAACACTAGCGAGTGACAAGTCAACTAAGAGGCTTTTATAAGGCACAATCCCTCTGCAAACCGAGAGACGGGCGCCGGCATATTGACCAATTACTTTCTTTGCGTTCGCCTGTCTTTAAGTCGAGCAGCCGGCGATTGTTGATGTTGGTGACGCGACCGTATGGACGCATGCATTCACTACCTTGCGGTGTTACGTAGTAGGTACAGTATTTCTATACAATCGTTTCATTAGAAGATTTTGATCAGTTATTAAAAGTGCTACTGAGTAAAGCGGTGTAATATTGTCGCATAGGCAGTTTCATTGTTTTACGTTCCGTTAACAATAATATTATCATTTTCTGTTCAAAATAATATCAGTTTCGTTTGAATTACGATGTAATAGTAGTTAATTACTACACGCTTTTAATTTTACTTGTATATTGCATGCACCAGTGGTGTTTAAAAAGTCAAGTATTTGAGTTTGCTGAGCTTAGATTGCATATAATTATTATTCTTTATTTTCTGTGCTTCGGAGAGCACGTAAATTCGTCGTTCGCACTTGTGTTACTTGACACAATATTTACAAAAATTGGTACGCAAACGAATAAATATTAGTAAAAGAATAGTGGCAACAAAGTCACATGACTTTTCATTTTATTTTTTTGTTTGTTAATTCAGTAAGAATATTTGAGGATGAAAAAGTAAAATACAATATTAGCAGGAAAGTATATACATTTATTTGGATAGAAAATTATTACAAGTAAAGCATAAGATAGCAAACATAAATTATTTGATTTAAACTCTCATTCTGTCTGAAAGTACTCTTACAATAGAACCAGAGCCCCCAACATTGTATGCTTTCTCATGCCACAGGAGCAAATGTCCACTAGAGCCCTCAGAAGGGTACTCAAAACCTCTGTAGATGTATTTCATCAAAATATCAACATCCTCTCTGGACAGGTTTCCAACTACCTCTTCTATTTGTGCAGACTTGATTGCCAGCAGCACCTTCAGGGTGAGAGCCAGAGCATTGTCCTGTAAATAATTCAATGGCCAGTGTCATTCAGGTAGTTTGGTTATAGGAGAGAAGACTGATTAAAAGGATTTAAAAAGAAATGGTTAGATACTTACTTCTAAATAAATTAAATAAGCACAAAAAAGAACTCTTAATTTAAGAACTCTTCATTTTCTTTAAGTGTGTGGCTTTGTAAAAAATCAAGATTCGCAATAAAGCACTGAATAGAATAAGCAAGGAAAAGGTCTTTGTTTTTCTCAAATTTGGCTAGCAAATAAAAGACTTAAAAGTATGGAAATTAGCACTGGAAAAAAAACAAGTAATATAACATCTATTAATTTAGAATGTTTGAATTCTTACTTTCACTTGTTGGTTTGAAGAGCCCAAAGGAGCATTGCTAAGCACCAGTCTTAGAGCTTCAATAAATCTACCTGTATAGCAAGAGTTAAGGAAACACTTCAAATAAATTATGTAAAATAATTAATTAAGAAACATTGCATGCAATACTTAGTGAGTCAATTGCTGGCATAATTGTAGGCTATAAAAATATGCGAAACGAGACTTCCTTTCTGAGTCATACCTTTATCGAACTAAAAGGAAACCAATACGAGCTTACAGTTCCTAGTAATTTAATAAACAACCTATGCATTATACTATCATTTATGGGTAGAAATTGAGAATTGAATAGATGAACACTCAATTGAAAAGGATATTGATTCAATAATGCAGAAACTTCTCCCTCATCAGGACCTGTCGGTCCCGATTGATCGGCTTCGTCGTCTTTGAAGTTGTCTTCATTATACTGGTCGATGTCAATCTTACGGAAAGCTGAACTAAATGTGTTTTTGGCCATCTTTAGATATTAATCTGACGTTAATATTATGATATCTTTAAAAAGAAGTAACAAATCATGAAAATGATAAACAATCCCAACCCAATTTTCCAAATTCCAGTGACATGACAAATGTCAAAAGTGTCAAAACCCACCAACGATGTTGCCATGGTAAATAAATACACAATCATTCGTTCCTCATTCATCAATCTAACAAAAAAGCGCGCTCGGATTGAAGCGAGAATTTACGATTGTCATCCAATTTCAGTGTAGCTAGTCCTTTATATTTCCTGGAGTTTTGAGCGGGAGAGAAACTACTGTAGTGAGAAAGCGCGGGAAACGTCGTAGATGTTGGGTGTATTTTACGATTTGGAATTTATAAATTAATTTTAAAATAGGATAAACTGATTAGGATAGTCTAGTATGTAGTGTAATTATATTTTATATTAAGTGTATATATTTGTATTTTAGTGTTTATTTGCTGCATTATTGGTAACTTTTGTACATATTTGTAAATAGTTTTTTCCATTGTATGACAGACCTCCCCGATAAAGATCGGGGGGATCCAGGTAGGCTTTGGCCTGGCCTGAATCTCCCTGTGGGATCACAAATTACCATTGTATCGAACGATGAGCTAAGTAAGATGGATACAGATGGCTCGGTATCATCAAGAGCTGGTGATACTGGACATTCGGGAAGGAAACGTACACGCTTTATAAGAATTTGTCGCGTATGCTCGAAGCGCAGAAAGAAGTCGAATAATGGTCAGCCGATTATCGGTGACTATTGTCAGTGCGATAATATTACCAACATTAATGAAAATACACTTTTTTTTACTTAAAAAAGTCACACCTATGAATGAATCACCTGCATCACCGCAGCCACAAATAAAGCCACTGAATGCTCCATCGTCAGATGTGCATTCTAAAATATCACAAAATATGACTCAAGTTAATTCTCAATTGGATTCATCACAAAAAAAATGATGATCGCCAAGTTAGTCGGACTGAATATTTACAATCAGATGTTGCCCCATTTCTTATTCACGTTCAACGTACAGAAACCTCTCCCAACGATGGTACCATTCTTCATCCGATCTCCTTTGGCAATTTCCTTCGGAAAAATAATTTTCAAAATATTATTCCCGGCAGTGTTAAGAGAATCGGTAGGAACCGCTGCGCGGTTGCTTTTTCGAGAGTCAGTGATGCAAACGACTTTCTACACAGTAATCTTTTGGATGCAAACAAGTTCAGGGCTTTCATTCCAACATTTCATGTTACTAGAATGGGACTGGTGCGTGGTATTCCAACAGAATGGGATGAGGAGGAAATAAAAACGAATATTTCCACTCCTATTGGTTGTGGAAATATAATTAAAGTTAAATTAAATTATAAAGTATGTAATGACGGGAAAACAACATGGAAACCATCACAATCCATTGTGGTAACATTTGATGGTCAAGTCTTACCGAAAAGGATATTTATGTGCTACAATGCGTTACCTGTGGAGATATATGTGTATCCCACAGTCCCATGTTTTAGATGTTGTAAATATGGACATACGAAATTACAGTGCCGCTCGAAAACACCAAAATGCTTTAAATGTAGTGGAGACCATTTAGGTGAATCTTGCTCTAAAGAAGAGGACTCTGCATCATGTGTCATGTGCGGAGGCTTTCATTTTGCAACAAACAAAAGTAGTCCTAAATTTATACGCCAGAAAGAAATAAAGCACACAATGGCGCATAGCTGTATCTCTTACATAGAAGCCAGTAAGATTCACCCTCCTATTTCAAAGTCATACGCAGATGTCTTAATTTCAGAACCGGTTCTTTTAAATGAGGCTTCACAACAATCGTCAACTCGTACTTCACACAAAAAGACTGTATTTTTGAAACCTCGTTCGCCACCAAAATCTCAAGGCGGTTATGATAGGGCTGCCCACAACGCAATTTTAAAAGAATTCCAGTTTCCATTAACATCGGCTAATGGGTGCGCATTATCACCTAAAGAATCAGAATCTGAAGACTCAGACTTGAATATAATTCTTGCCTTAATGAACACTTTGTTAAAGTCAAAGTTATTAAAACCGTCCCACGTTGCCCCTATTAATGAACTCTTTAATAATTTATGTAACAATTCCAATGGATTCAAAAATAATTCAATGGAACTGCAGAAGCATCATCCCCAAGAAAACTGATTTATTATTTTTGATAAACAAATTTAATCCGAATATTATAGCATTAACGGAGACTTGGTTAAAGCCTAGTTATGTTTTTAACATACCCGGGTTTACTTGTCTTCGTAGAGATCGATTAAATGGGTATGGTGGTTCCGCCATACTAATTAAAAATACTATACCATTTACTCAAATTATGTTCCCGCATTACGCTTTTAGTGATATCGTTGATATAGTTGGATTACAATTTGATAATATTCGATTATTTCTATTTATATGTCTCGTTCTTCTATTGCTATCCTCAATGAAGTTTAAAATATATTTTCCAACATAACAGGTCCTGTTTTGATTATGGGTGATTTTAATTCTCACCATCAATCGTGGGGCTGCGGTATTACTGATAGTGAAGGAGAGAGATTGGCAGAAATTTTAGATGAACTGAACTTATGCATCTTAAACACTGGCAGTAGTACTCGTCGAACCCCTCCAAATCAAAACGTTAGTGCTGTGGATCTGTCTATTTGCTCCCCTGGATTAGCTTGAACTCTACATTGGGTTTCTTTTAATTTAACATTTGGCAGTGATCATTTCCCTTTAATTATATCCACCCCCTTTAGATGTTGCACCCCCCGTAAACGTAAACCACGTTTAAAATATAAGTTATATGATCCTGATTGGTCAGAATTTAAAAAAAATGTTGAGGCTAAGATTGTTGAAATTCCGGAAATAGTACAAGGTGGTGAAACAGATTCTTCTATTGCCTTAGTCATGTGCTTAGTGGAAGCTGCTGATCGAATATTCCCGATTAAAAACAGTTCTTCTACTAAAATTCCTTACCCACCATGGTGGGATAATCAGTGTTCGGATATTGTACGCAAGAGAAAAGAAGCTGAACAAATGTATGCTGCAAGTATGACAGATGAAAACTTAGACATACTTAATAATATTATGAAAGTTACGCAGCAATTTCTTAAGGAGAAAAAACAGGAAGGGTGGAGAATATTTTGTAAATCTCTTTCTCCCACTTCTTGTCCTACAGAAGTATGGTGTAATATAAGACGTTTCAGATCAGCGTTCAATGAATCACGGTCATCTATCAACATGCCTCCATCATTAATCAATAAATTTCTAGATAAGTTAGCTCCTCCTACTGTTCCGGAAAATAACTCATATATTCATAACGCTCCATCTGCTTTAGATTCTGCATTTACATTATTTGAATTAAAAGGCGTACTATCAAGTGTAAAAGACTCATCCCCGGGAGAAGATGGCATACCATATTCATTTCTTACTCATCTCAGTGACAATTCTTTGATTTTTTATTTAAATTTAGTTAATTCAGTTTTGATAACAGGAAATATTCCTTCATCCTGGACATCCCAAGAAGTCATCGCAATTAAAAAACCTCATAAACCTTTGGATAATGTTACTTCCTTCAGACCGTATTATCCTGTTATATTTAAAATCCGCAAAAGTCTTGAACTGTGCGCATCCAAAGGATTATCTGTCATATTTTCATGGATACCTAGTCATTGTGGTATTAAAGGTAATGAAAAAGCTGATCAATTAGCCAAAGAAGCTATACAAGATGGTGACATGGTTCCATTTATAAATTATATTCATGACTTGATAGCGCTGCCCAGGGTTTACCTGCAAAAATCTTGGAATAATCTTTGGGCAGAGAGTGGACTGTTAAAAGGCAAATCATTTTTTAATATCCAACCATGTATTCATTCCTCAAAACCATGTTTTTTTAAGTAAACTGCCCTAAAATCGTAACTTCTATTATTAGAAGTTACGATTTTAGGGCAGTTTACTCGCAATGAATACATGGTTGATATAAAAAAATATAGATATAAATCTAGAATGCGAATTGGTCATGTCTGCACTCCTTTTCACTTGGCAAGATTCAATGTTGTTAATAGTAATATGTGTGAATGCGGCAGTGATGTGGGTGATTTAGATCATATATTTTATGATTGTTCTCTTTACGACCGTTCTTCTTTTATTTCTTCTCTTCAGATGCTTAAAGTTCCCTTTCCTATCCGAATGTCCTGTCTTTTGATGTATCCTCTTAAATATTGTTATGTATTGTCTTCATTTATTTTATTTAATAACATAAAAATAATAATTAATGTAACCTTATTTTCCTCTTTCTGTATATAATATTCCAGTTTTTATTCCTGACTATCCTAATTCCTTGCTTAAAGATTATTTAGTTGTTTGTAACGCGTTTCGTTTCCTAACCTTTTAACAACATGATAATGGCATAAAGTTAAACTATTGCCAAGAACAAAAAAAAAACTACTGTAGTCATCATCATCTCCCTAGCCTTATCCCGTATCTCTCGTTGCGGTTACCTAATCTAGGTGATTGAACGAGGGTACTGGTTTTTACACAGATCGACTGCAATCTGACCTCCGCAACCCAGACGGAAAACCAGACCCAATGCTAGATTAGGTCAGAGTTTTCAAGCCGCCAAGCTTAGCACTGGCCTCTGACTTGGCTTAACGACTAATATTTACGGTATTAAACGATATTAACCGGGACCGACGGCTTGACGTGCCATCCGAAGCACGGAAAAAGCGCCGAATAAACCTACATATGAAATTCGAAAACGGAAAAACACGTTGGTACGTGGTGGGATTCAAACCACGACCTCCCGCTCAGGAGGCAGTGGCCCTATCCACTACACCATCGGGCTCACTTCCACTACACCATCGGGTTCTCTTCCACTACACCATTGGGCTCTCTCCACTATACCATCGGGCTCTCCTACTACTGTAGTAGGTTTAGGTTTTTCATGGCTATCAAATCAAGTGACGGGTGGACTTAGTGGACTATGACTTTTAAACTTTTTCTTTGCCATCAGAATCTGGTAGACCTATAATAACTTCTTCAGTATTCAATTTTATTCAATCTTCTGATCTAATAAAATAATATATTATTATAAATAAAATGATTAGGCTGCATGGGCTGTGCTTATGCCTCAACAGTATTGGATAAAGAAAAAAAAACTTTAAAAAAAGTTATTTGTGGTGAATGTCAATTTGTGTGTTCGTACTCGTATCAGTTTTAGAATTAATTATAAAGTGAAAATCTCTAAATTATAACGTCTAAATTAATCGTGTTGTGTTACTAAAACAGTATATCTTCTTCTTATAAAGAGTTTAATCTTTATAGCCACAATGACAATGGGCGACGAAATGCCTGTCACTTCATTGGTTTTGCCTGTTCTAATACGTCCTGTTTTGACACAGGTAAACCTATTATAAGTACTCTTGTGTAAATTGTATGCTTGTGGTATAGCTAAAAGTCAAAAGCCCCATGTTAAAGTATTTTCATATCCGTAAGTTGTCATTGAATGTGTTGCAATATTGTCCCAAATCAACAGCTTGATTTAGGACTGGTATGGCCAGTGCATTAATAAATTCCGAGTAGGTCAATTACGTACTTATGCTAATTATTAAATAATGTATTTCTCAGCTGGAAAAGTATGACTTGGGAGCATCACAGACTCTGCGAGCTGCGCTGACCAAGGCAGAAGCAGCAGTGCCTGGACTTAATTATGACCTTGTGGCTGGCATCATGCGACGGGCAGACATTCCTGTCAACATGAATGAAAGCCTATTGCGTCTGCAGGGAACCTTGACTGAAGCCGAATGTAAGTTTAATTGTAATTTTTATTGTTATTATGAATTCCTAATCTTTAGGCACAGATAAGTAAACATTATCATTAGAAACATTTCCTTGATTAGTCATACTACATTATTCAATGAATTTATTTTCTATTAAAGTAAGAGAAGTGGAATTGTGAATGTGAAGCAGGATATCAAACTACAAGAAGCTAATATTAATATTATTCACAATTAAATTAAGTTTTATTTTCAGGTGCTGATCTTAGACTGAACAGGTCTGAAGAAGCATTCCAGGAGTTGAACAAGAAGTCAGCTGCACTAAAGAAAATCCTCAGCCGAATTCCTGATGAAATCACTGACAGAAAGACATTCCTTGAAACTATCAAGTAAGTTTTTAAAATAATGAAAAGAATAAGTAAAACTATCTCTTATTTTCATTATTGCCTGAGATTATGAAATAAAAAAAATAAGAATTTATACTAAAGAATACTTTTTGTTTTACAGGGAAATAGCTTCAGCCATAAAGAAGCTATTGGATGCTGTGAATGAGGTGTCAAATTACACTCCTGGTCCTGGTAAACAAGTGCTGGAGCAGAGAAAGAGGGAGTTTGTCAAATATTCCAAGAGATTCTCCAACACCTTGAAGGAATACTTCAAGGAAGGACAGTAAGTAACTTCTCAGAACTCATAAAATAAATATATTAGATGTTTTTTGTTAAAAAAAAAAGGAAAATCATAATTTTATCATTTCAACATAATATTTGTAAGTAAAGCAGGATAATATGATAATTTTCTATCAATCCGATCTTGTGATAATTTTCTATGAATCCAATAAATGCTATTCAATGATCAAATGCTAGTCTCTTTAATAAAAGTCTTTAATTAAAGTCTCCTTATAATGTTAACTGCATTTGGGTCATTCCATGGCATAGAATCGAAAAATTACAAAAATTCATGGAAACTTTTTAAATATTTTTTTATGTGGATTGCAAATATAAAGGTAAAGGAATATATTGTTCATGACAATTTTTTGTTACTAAAAAAAAACTCAAATGAAAGTTTTTTTTGTATAGCAGTCTATTTTTTTTAATTATTATTTTGTTAACTTGTTACGGCATCAAAAAAACATTCTCTGTAAAATATTCAGCTGTCTACCTAATAAAATTCATAAGATACAGCCTAATGTGACAGACAATAGCAACAAATGGACATTGGAGACCGTTTTCCACTCTTTGGTTCTGGAACCAAAGTAGACCAATCTACTAATTTTATGGAACAATTATTGTAAACACTAATTATTTTTACATGAAAACTTTCTTGAATTCATAAGTAACGCGATTCACCAAATTAGGGTAACGCGAGTTACCACGTTTTTAATTTATTTTTCATGCAATATTAAGTATTTGTTATCCTTTGACCTTAACTTTGAACTTTAAAATTTAAAAAGAAAATACAAAACATTGTGTGCAACTATGCAGTATGAAGTCATAAATAAATCATAAGGCACCGCTCTCCTATAGTAGTAACGCGACTGACTGTGGAATGACCCATTTACGAATTTATTTTTTGTTTCAGAGCGAATGCGGTTTTCGTAAGTGCTTTGTACTTAATTCATCAAACCAACCAGATCCTATACACTGTAAAAAGCAAGTCTGAATAGGCATGGAAATTATACAATGTAATGTATTATAATAATAATCTAGGCATATCTATCAATGGTAGAAATATGTGTATTCCAAGGTTTTCATTTTGTTGTAGGTACTGATTAAAAATTAAACATAATATAATTAACATATATAACCTCAACTCCTTTTTATCATTGGTACTGATAAATAGTATTAAATAATGGAGGCATTAGAATTTTAGTTTGTAACATTTATTTCTTGATTCAATATTATGTATCTGGTATATCCTCTCATATATCATTCCATAATCCAGAAATAATATCTGGTTAATAATTTTTTCATGCATTATCATCTATCTGCATTATTTAATTCTTTGTACCATTTTTAAAATTACTGTATATTTTATTACTTCCATAAACCATTAATTAAGAATTCATGATTTTGTTTGAAACTAATCACAACTGTGTTTTTATTTTCTTTATACCTAAATTTATTCTGTACATGTTTTAATTTAGTGCATTCATATATTTTTAAGTACACAATTTTATTTTAGATGAGAGAATGGTTGTTGGTATTCTTTAGTATTCATTATTATTAATTTAGGGAAGATACCTGTTGTAATTTTACTTAATTGTAAATTTTAAAGTTATTTCTTACTGTTTATAGTAGATGTCATATGTAAAGAAGAATAAATATATTTTGCAAAAAATACTATATATTTTTAATAGTTATAGAATACTTTATTAGATTAGATAGTTATTAGATTTTTCCTGAATTTGTTGAATACATTCTGAATATTTTCCCGAAGCCTTCGAAAATGATATTATTTGTCGATGACTCACTTAACTCTGCTCGTCCCTACAGCAATAATACCTACAAATTTATCTTAAATTAACCTCAAAACTTTGTCGGACGAGGCGGAACGATCTTTGTTTAGGTCGTTTACGCTCTGTCTACCCCATTAGGGATAAAGGCGTGATTATATGTATGTAATTTAATTAGCGTGTACACACATACATAGCGGTCTTTTTGAGATTGCGTGCATCGATCAATTTTGCATCTGAAACTGATCCGTTTTTATCATGGATTGGATAAGCATGATATGTCATTCATACCACTTATTAACAGCGCATTTTTTTTTTGAACATTATGTAAAGGAAATAGGTACACGGCACAATTTTATTCTTATTCATTGGTAGGTACTCATGTCCATTTACGCAAATCCTTTTATTTTCGGTAATCAATACGTATCAGTAATTCTAATTTTTTTTATCATTTCGCTAATAAATTGACTAACAGATAAACATCCATAAAGTCGTGTCTTCATTCCTTCCGGGCTAGGCAGAGAGTAAAACGTTTGTCAAATATTTATAGCAGATAAACATCACGTATATTTTCATGACATACAAGTTTCTCATGCGGGTCAAATTGTTCGTTTCTGATTGTTCGAAAAGAAAAAAGATTCCGTGCTTCGGAGGGCACGTTAAGCCGTTGGTCCCGGTCGCTGTCTTTGATAGTGGTCGTTACTCAAACAATGTCAGAGGCCTATAAGCTGTGCTACTAGGCGGTTTGAAAACTGACACCAGGGCTCATCGGGTCATTCGACTCGAGAATCCACTCGCTAAGAAGAAGAAGAAGATCCGGTTCAAAACAAAATACATGGTCAAATACATACATACATACATACATATAATCACGCCTTTATCCCTAATGGGGTAGGCAGAGCATGAACTACCTAAACAAAGGTCGTTCCGCCACGTCTGACAAAGTTTGAGGGTTATTCAAGATGGATTTGTAGATACGTATATTACTGTAGTGACAGGTTGTCAGCCCATCGCCTACATTGCAATATACTGAAACCCTCGGATCCCTTAGCTGACTTTTACAACATGCCCGGGAGGAAATGCAGCTGGCACATTCTAAGTTTTTCTCTCGCTCCCAGGCCAGCATGGAAGTGATCAAATTGGTCAAATTGGTCATTTTAATGTTGTTATTAAAAACACTTGTACTTGTTTCACTTAATATAATTTAATCCTACAGGTTTCGCTAACTTATAACATTATCAGGGATTTATACATATCATACACAACACATAAATCATTCTAAATAAACCGTTCATATTTAGCGAACGAAGTGCAACACTAACATATCAATTGTTGCAGTTCGTTCGCTAAACATGAACGGTTTATTATGTTTTATGTGCAGTTAATATTTCGTAAAGTTTATAATTTTGTAAATTCATATGAATTTTCTAAGTAGGTAAGTAAATAAACGATTTGTCCTAGGTACATCATTAAAACGAACGAATTCGGGGTTTTGAATACTCGAAAAATTAATATAAAAGTGTAGAGTTTGATGTAATGGGCTCAATTCTAGATTAAATAGTTTTATTTATTTTGGTCACTTTCAGACTAAAAACATTGGAAAAGGACAGGAGATCCATTCTCTCCGGTTTTTGATGTATAGTCGGTGGTTTTATGCGTTTTCTGTAATTTTTATCTGCCGTCATATGATATGGCGGATAAAATTGACAGAAATACTGGGGAAACGTGCAAAAGCGCGTCAAACTCTAGCGGACAAAATGTAAAACCATAGAGTATAAATCGCTATTATTATTATTATTTTGAAAGTGACAGATAGATTTTAATTTTAGTTTTAGCCGGGGGTATCTAGAATCGAGCCCATTACATACTTATTCATACTACATAGGTATGTATAGGCACATTTTGAGGCACTACTAAAACAGTTTATCCAGAGAATAATAGAGAAGTAGGTTGTGTTGTGTTTGTCGGTTCGTATGACCCTGTAAAACTTGGAGTAAGGTTTTTCAACCTACTCGTATTTTAGTTTTAAATTTATTTTAACTTGTTTTCATACATACATATAATCACGCCTTTATCCCTGATGAGGTAGGCAGACAGTTTCAGACGAAAGAAAATTCACAAAAGGTAATCGATAGAAATAATTTCACAGCGGGTTCGTTACAGTCCGTGGGAATAGAGATTCGTAGAGTTTTCGGCAGGGTGGAGGTAAAAGAGCCGGTAAAATGATTTCGTGACCGCGTTTACGCGGGTCATGAAGCCTGCGTCGCGATTCGTCTCGTCGTGCGCGCACACAATGGCGGTCGTGGCTCAGGGCTCTGCCCCCGCTCTGCCCGTGACACTTGACACACCAGCCTGCTCCTCGACCTCTACATTTTTCCGTGTCCGATGTTTTTTCCACTGTTGGAAGAAGTCGATTGCGACCTACGCATTCACTTTTTTTCGATCCCAGATCAAAATTCCTTCGGAACGTGACCCTTATCTTTTTTTCCAAAATTACGCGTTTCTGGAATATTATTTCTGGAATACTAAAACATAAGATAGTTCACAGATTTGAGTCTAATAATCGTAGCTGCTTTCTTTTCGCATATGCTTTGTTCGTCACTTTCTTTCCGGAACAAATTCAAGCGTTAACTCTGACACCAACCATCGTTTAACAATAAGTCGATCAAGCGGATCAGTTAAAATATTCATAGCTTTGTACCGGGGGCGTAATCGATTTTAACGGTGATTGCAGAGCATAGGTGGCGCCCTCAATGGTAATAAATGAAACTTGTTTAAAATACAAACAATTTCATTAATATTTTACGATTAGCGACAATCGCAACTAATTCTCCATTTTATAATCCATTATATAATAATTCACACCAAGTATAAAAGCTATGTATTGCAAATGTGGTAAAAGTAGCCACTTTTAGCGTATGTACACTGTAACTGATGGCGCCACTGTCGCAGCTCTCGAACCCCCTTAACGCGTACTGCGCCGGCGCCGCCGTGCGATGAAAGCGTGCGATATGTGAATATTGGTAAAAACGATCACACCATACAATTGTGATATCGTTTCTTTTTATCCAATCTGTATTTAAATCCACGTAGGTTGGATTTTCTGATAAGTATTTAGTGAAATCCAACTGAAGCAGCTGCGTCGCGGTACCTAAGTAGTAGAGATCTAAGTATACTTGCTATTAGCAAGTTGCTGTAGATTTATTTGTTTGACTGTAAGCGATTCTCTTCGTTATTGCTTAAAGAAGCAAGTACCTAGGTCTACTTGGGTTTATTTAAGTATTTACGGGTTAACGAGTTGGTAGAAACATATCACGCATCAAAAATCTAGGAAGATTTGTTGTAATAATAATAAAAATGATTTCATAATTAATTTTGGTTTAAAAGTATGTCCCAATATGCCCAATATTATAAAAGTAAGTTGTTAGTATATGAGTACCTACCTACTAGACAAGGTAATATTTTATGCAGTCGCATCAAATAGAAAAAACGTTATAAAATGGGACGATGGATCGCTCGTCGGTGGTATCATTTATTTCCATTTACACATTAGCATCACAGACTTCAAAAAACCTAGTTGTCGATGCAACACATTTGGAATGTATGTAATGGAGCATCCTATAATTGTTGCACATCAATCCACGTTCAGTTGCAAAAATGGAGCATTTGTTACCGGGGACATTACCATACGATGAACGAAATCGTAATGTGATTTATAACAACTTTTCAGATTGTCGTATTATACGAAACAGATCTGAAGATGATTTCGCTTATTTTTGGGTGAGAAGTGGTTGCGTTCAGGATTATTCAGTTCCGTAGTTATGTGTTACTTTAAAACTACCCTTATTCGAAAGGATCTTGACATATTGTATAGTTTTAGAACTCTAGAAACAAGAACCAGCGGCAAACAGAGGAGTGAATAAATATTTGTAAAATTAGAAATGCAGCACTTTCCTTCTCTATTCACAAAAGGCACGCTCCAATTAAATGGGATAAGGTCTAGGAAGAAGAATAAGAATAACTTGAACATGGCGAAATTCATTCATTTTAAATCTGAAGAGAAAAAATAATCAGGTCTATCCATACGAAACCCGAATGAAAATCACAGTTTTCATAACAAAGATACGGACGGAACCTTAAAAATGTTTTACGTATTTGGTAGCAATATTTTTCGGGTTCGATTTCCTGTTTTCTTTTGTATGTGCACGTGAGTCTTTTTGAGTGATAATGTTTGGGCTCATCTACCTATTTGTTACGCATGTTACGTACATATTGAGGCGTACATCACTCACTGTTTAAACGGCAACAACTATTTTGTTTACAAATAAATAAATATTCCTGAATTATACACTAGAGTCTAGACTTCTTCCCGAATTTTATTGCAGTAATAAAATCTTATGAATTATTTCTGTAGATTTCCATGTTTCAGTAGACAGATGTATCGATGAAAATTTTGATGTTGACTATATAGCAACCAGAAAAATTATGTGTGTCCAATGTATGCTCTATGAAATATTAATGTAGCATCTGCTTGATGGGCGCGGCGGCGGCGTTAGCGGAGCGGCGGCAGATCGGGTGCATCCGATGATGCGCATACGCAATGCGCCTGCGACGACATCGACATCCAAATCGATGCTAATACTGTTCACGGTGAATAATCTTATGTTATGACGGGTCAAGTGTTTGTCGTACTCGGTGATATTTTCTTGTTTTTTTTTTATCTCTGAAAGAACCTTATTCAAACATAATAAATTATTATTTCCATTCTGGTCTGGGAGCGAGAGAAAAACATAGAATGTGCCAGCTGCATTTCCTCCCGGGCATGCTGTAAAAAACAGTTAAGGGATCCGAGGGTTTCTGTATATTGCAATTTAGGCGATGGGCTGACAACCTGTCACTACAGCAATACCAGTATCTACTTAGATTAAATACAATATGATAATTTTGGTAATAGGCAATCGGCAAAAGGGTGTTCTAATAACACGATCATAGAACCATCAATTGTGCACAAGCGCAAGTTTGTGTTACAACAAAGGGCCCAAAACATATTCCCATGGGTGGACTTATTCCCACAGCTCCCACGAGGGTCACGAGAGACAATATTGCGAGTGGTGGTTGCGCAGGCGTCGGGGTGCACCACGCACCCTCAGCGGCCGCCGACACCCGGCATCTGCTGCCCGTCGTGGGAGTGCGCTCGGGAACCGATCCACAGCCCGCCAACAATAACACACAAATCAACCAACCGACCGTGCCAACAGTGGCAGGTTCCAACTATGAGTGGAGAGTGTGGGGAGAGAAAATCAGTGCTGGAGGAGAAAGGACAAAATATAATGAAAAAAAATGATAGCCTGTATAAAATGGAAAGATTTGGAGAATGATAATGAGTTTTACTTAAATTTAATAATTGCACCTCTAGAAAATTTCATAATTCTGAGGCAAGGTAATACGGAAAAACTTATTATTGATTCATATTATGATTGATGCCTATGACAATTATTTATCACAAGAACCTTATTTCCTCTGCGTCATGTCCATTATATTTAAACTGTTGTACAACATTCTGGAATACTCTTTTATATTAGTACATACATACATACATACATACTATCACGCCTGTATCCCTAATGGGGTAGGCAGAGCGTGAACAACCCAAACAACGGTCGTTCCGCCACGTCTGACAAGTTTTGAGGGTTGTTTAAGATAGAACTGGATATTGCTGAAGTGACAGGTTGTCAGCCCATCGCCTAAATTACAATATACCCTCGAATCCTTTAGCTGGATTTTATAGCATGCCCGGGAGGAGATGCAGCTGGCACATTCTACGTTCTTCTGTCGCTCCCAGTCCAGCATGGAAGCTATATTTATATTAGTAGCTCTCGAAAGTTCGAATCTTTTCAATACGTGTGCCGTGCTTGCGTAAGAAGAATTATACAATTTCGCAAAACAATGCCAAACAATGTTTTTTGAATATGTTTACAGGAAAATTTATTCTGAGTGTCACGACCCCATTCATTTATGGACAAATGTTCAGGCTGAATATTGTAATAAGAATATGTTTTTCATTCAGGGACTTTTCGTCCACTCACCCATAAAAATAAAGAGTATCTTTATTTTTCGGATTTTGTAACTTGTTATGATTCTTTCTTACACGTGTTTCGCATTATACCTACTAAAAATGTGTACGTAAAATTGTTGGATCACCTTGGATGAACTTCTTCTTCTTCTGTCGAGTGGGTATCGAGTCTATCGACCCGATGAACCCAGGTGTCAGAGTTTTTAAACCGCCTAGTAGCACAACTATCAGGCCTCTGACATGGTTTGAGTTAAGACCACTATCAAATACAGCGACCGGGACCGACGGCTTAACGTGCCCTCCGAAGCACGAACTTGGATGAACTGAACATGAGACAAATTTGTCTTCATCCGGTGACCGATAGCAAATGATTTTCCGTGCTCTACAATAAAATAACACCCCTCTGGAAGCTGTGGGAACCAGTCAATTAATAATATTATTTGCAAATCCCTACCGAATCTAAACAAACTATGCTCGAGAGCGATGTAGGGTGGGATAATGGGTAACATGAATGGATGCACACTGACCGGAAGCGTGTACTGAATGCGACAACTATGTGATCTGATGAATTTAAGTAAATTGAGTGGGTACGGGACTTGCTTACTATCAGCCACTAAAAATATTTGTGTATTGTATATTGGGTCGGAGAATCATGAAATTTAATTTTAAGATCATCAGTTTATTTTCTTCTATGCTGGACTGGGAGCGAGAGAAAAACATAGAATGTGCCAGCTGCATTTCCTCCCGGGCATGCTGTAAAAACCAGCTAAGGGATCCAAGAGTTTCTGTTCATTGCAATTTAGGCGATGGGCTGATAACCTGTCATCTATCTTAAATACCCCTCAAAACTTTGTCAGACGTGGCAGAAAGACCTTTTTTTTTTAGGTCATTTAAGCTCTGCCTACACCATTAGGGATAAAGGCGTGATTATATGTATGTATGTATGTAGTTAATTTTAACTTATGCGGTTGATCAGCTGAAAAGAAAATATTTTCACGTATTTCGTTAAGGATCTAGTCCCAAAAGAGAACCAGATGGAGAGAAAAAGTATGCTGCAATTCAACGCGCTCTGAGCTGATCACGGATCAGGTTGTATGGGAATATTTATATTAGATAAAAATAATTACAGAGAAATGGAACCTATTAGGAATACAAAACGTTTCGAAAGTGAAAAGTAAAGTGCACATGATTTTTTTGTTGTTTTTATGGCATCAAGCATTACTATTCCACTCCCCCCTATATTTTCCAGCACGTACTCACTTATTTCCGTTTGCCCAAACATTTGACGTAGTACTCTCAGGTGTTCGGATCTTTTAAATATTTAGGGATTCCTGAACACCTGATTGCATAAACAACGGAAACTTCAAAACAACTATTGAATACTGGCATATAGGCCCTGTTAAATTGCATTTCATTTAATTGCTGTTTAACATGCACACAATCACGCCTGTAGCCCTTACGGAGTAGGTAGAGTATCAACGAACTCATATTAGGTCATTTTCGCCATGTCCGACAAGGTTTGAGGGTATTTTTTGTAATTGCAATACGTAGAGATACACGGAAACTATAGAGATTTTTAAAACCTTCGTTGCCCTGTACTAGTGTAGGTATACTAGAGTAGAGAAACAACTGGAGCATTCTATATTTTTCTATTATTCCCGCATGTAGGTAATGTTTAATTGGCTGAAGCTTTTAGCATAGATGGCTTATTATGAGGGCAGATTGTGTACGGTAGATGAGGTTGAGGGGTGCGAGGGTGGGGCAACCAGCGACCACCTGACGCCGTGACCACGCTGCGTGACCACAGTTGACGTGGCACCATATCTACCCATCATCAAATTGTTGTTGAATACACCATTATTATTACATTTAGCACATTACTTACAAATATAGTTAACTTACGTAGCTACATTGTAAGCGTGTGATGAATTGATGATATTCGTGGGATTTTACGTCTTACTCTATATCTAATAAGATAGGAGTAGGAAGGAGTAGAACTCTTAATCTAATAGGATTTTTATATTGGATATTTTGTTAAAAAAACTGACGGGATGTAAACCGTAGCTACTAGTTAGATAGTAAGTACTTCAGCACATGTACTTATAAGATAAGTTGGCCAAACAAAAATTAAATAGAGTTGTTCCTATGTATGTCCCATCACATCGTTAGGGATGTTAAACAAGTACAAAAGTTCATGTAGTTTGTTACGGACCATAAGTTTTTCGATTAGATCGCACGCGTGTCGAGTGGTATGGCGAACGGGCGGCGCGGGCGCAGCAGCAACTGACAGCAGTCGCGTGCCCGCTTAATAAGCTCTTAATGAAATTAACGACTGTCGGCCGGCGGCGTGCCGTATCGATGGGGATGACCGACAAAAACGTAACAATTACAAAATTCGTATGTTGCCCGATACGCTCCCCCGCTGTAGAATAAATTACACTTAATGTTACCTGCACGCTCTGCCGGGAATATTAATGTATTTTGTATATTTAAACAAAATTATTTGATGATGAAGCCTCTGTAAATAGCTTTTTTTACTTACAGACTCATTATTTGAAACGTTGGTAAATTGTGGTAATGTTTATAGAGACATGTAATTTATCAATTAAATGATTTAGTGATAAGTAGTAGCAGAAAAGCGTATTCCATAAATACGTTTTATCTTTCTTATTTACTTGGAAATTTCCCATAAGAAACGTGAAAGAGAGGCCATTTGCATGTCCTCATTTACAGTTATGGGATCACAGCTAGGGTGCTTAAGCTAGGGCGTGCGATAATAAATAAATGCAAATAATCCTACCGTCCTCACATAAGGATTCTTTATGACCATTATCAGCTGACATACATGAGTGGTGTTTACCTTTGGGTTGCTTAATGCTCACTCCAGGATCCGTTCAGCGGCGGATAGTGGGAGAATGAACACGTGCGCTCTCGCAAACACATGTGTGCTCTGTGCTGGCATTCACATCGGCTCCTTTCAGAACCTGATTAGATAAGACGGAGTGCTTGGTAATTACTTACGAGGTTCACGACTTCGCGATTGCTGTTGTCGAAAGCCGTTTTTTCTGGCAGCTTTATTTTGGATTCGCGACAAACTGTAATTTAAGATTATTGATTTGTGAAATATAATGCTCTTTGTGACAGTCAGAAGGGAATTGTCTCCTCTGGGCCGTTGACTTAGGGCTTATCCATGACTTTCTTTTCTGATAAATAACCTAACCTAAAAGTAACAAACGATTTACATAGTTCCATCATTTGGCCAACTGGATAAAAGACTGTCCTATTTACCTATAGGATTCATGAAGCTCAGTCATGGGAAGACAAGAAGTGTTAGAAGATTTCATGTTAAAAAGTGTAAATCTTAATTCAATTCAATTTATTCGTGAACAATATACATTGTGTTCGAAATATCATAAAATAAGCAACATCTTAGTATCTTATCAATATTGATTTGTCGATAATACTAATAATAATACCAATAAAGTATTTGCATAGTAACGCACTCTCATGAGTGCTCCACTTATATGGGAAACGGCCTGGCAACACCTGCCCCCAGCTTCCGATTGCTTATTGACTTTGAAAAGGGAGACCGTTCGGTTGACGACCGGCCGACCAACGATTATTTTATCAAACACAATTGAGGACTAGTTTATAATTAATTCAAATAAATATGCACCAGTTTCCCGATCCGGTTCCCTTTGTGATGCAGCCGATCGAACTCACAGTTCTCTACAGTTCACAGAGTGTTTGATTAAATTACGACCAGGTACCTACATTTCCATAAACGTTATTCTGAATAAAGTATCGTCAATGTTTTGTTTGTGCCCATTACAATATTATAGGTAAAAAAAATGGCCAAGTGCGTGTCGGACACGCACATATGTTGGGTTCCGTAGGCTTGTATGTGGTTTAAAATAACATAATTGTCTTCAAAATTTGATTTCAACCATATACCTACTGAAGCTATAATGATCATTTAATTTTTGATTTATTTGTTGTTTTTTTTACTGTTCTTACTACTTTGAATACCAATTGCAATTCAATTTGCTTTCTATTCCTAGAGCATTTGCTGGCCTGGGAGCGAGAGAAAAATATAGAATGTGTCAGCTGCATTTCCTCCCGGGCATGCTGTAAAAACCAGCTAAGGGACCCGAGGGTTTCTGTATATTGCAATTTAGGCGATGGGCCGACAACCTGTCACTACAGCGATATTCGTACAAATCTATCTTAAATAACCCTCAAATCTTTGTAAGACGTGGCGTAACGTCATTTGTTTAGGTCGTTCACGCTCTGCCTACCCTATTATGGATAATGGCGTGATTATATGTATGTATGTACATTTTTGTGTAGGTTCTTTTATAATATGAGAGTGGAAAATTGTGATAACGATAAGAATCGTAGATTGGTAAACTACCAAAGGATCGCTATGCCAATCTCATTACGTTCGGTTTGAAAAATTTAAAAAGTTACCTAACTGGCATACTGTTTATAGCTCCGAACTGACGAGTCAGAACAGAGTAGCTCCGGATGTGAGGACTTCAAATACAAATCGTATTTACTGAGGGCACATGTAACACGTGCTGCGTCGGTACATGGCCAGGTAAAGGGGAGCTCACAGCTGTCTCCACAAGAGCAATATCAGACCACGCCCGCCTCACTCTGACTTGCGCAATGATTTACTTACTTACAATATCCTTTCTTCCTGTTATAACTTGCGACTGTAATCTAACTTCCGATAGATTTTTTACGATTATTATTACATTTATTTGATCAGATTTTTTGTACTTAAAGTACGCCGATTACGGCGATTTCTACAGACGTAGAACATTATAGAATCAAGATATTTAGTAACTAAATGATCTCCAATTCATACTAATAATAACAATATTTGTAGGTAATATTTTTATAGTGAGTCATTTGAATAATTATCTGATTATCATGCTGAAATTGCTTATGTTTAGTAATTTTATCTTATCCATAGTTATAAGAGGTATCTGGATACGAAACATTACACAAAAATGTCTCCGTTCTGTTACACTAAACTTGCTGACAATTCCTCACCATAAAACCACTAGATACAGGGGATGCTTCAAGTTCAATTCCGCTCGAATTTGGAACGATTTACCCCCACCTCTAAGAACTAAAATTAGTAACGAATGTTTTAAAAGTAAATACAAAGCAGCTTTACTAAAACGACAACTTGCCACAGAAAACTTGAAGCGTCCGGACTGCAAAGATTTACATCTTAAAGATTTTTTTCTATCGCCAAATTAAAATCAAAATCAATCAACCCTATATAGATTTTAACATTTATTTTACACACACACACACACATACACACAAACATTTACCTACATACATGCATATACAAGAGTACCAAGATCGCAACTTTTTACCAATACTATTCTCAATTTAATTTAATTAATTTAATTTCAATTTAATTTTGTTTAATTTTAATCTTTGAACATTATAAGAGTAATGCTAGGAAAAGGCCCTCTATATCAGAACCTCCCGCCTTACAACTTAGGGAGAAGGGGTTGGCTGAAAATCAGCATTGTATGGAACTGCATCGTTCCATGCAAGGATAAGCTGAGACAGCTCCTTTTGCCTTACCAACTCTGTATAATTGTTTTAGTGCTAGTTTAACTGTACTTAAAATTTTGGCAATAAATTTAATTTTTATTTATTTATCTATTTTATTTTATTTATTTTATCTGTAATATACATTAGCGTGCCAAGCTAGTATGGAAAATAAACAAACTCTTGCTAAAAAATTTGGCCAGCCTCTCATGTTGTTACACGTATTAAAAAAATGTGGTGCAATAAAAATCATAAACATATCTTTAATGAAAAGTGATGCTCATCGCTAGACAAATTTTTGGATTTGTTTGAAAAGATGAAAAATACATAAAATACATAAAATCACGCCTTTATCCCTTACGGGGTAGGCAGAGCGTCAAAAATACACGAAGTCAAATTTATTTTTTTAGTATAGGAAGCTGATTCAAATGTGACAAAGGTTTGAATTATCGAAAGACGTTCAATTAAAAAATGTTTTTTCGCCTAAAAATCGAAATTATTTTCAATCAAATTTTAAGGAACATGTCTAAATTTGTACACTATACTTAAATGCACTTACAACACCAAAAAGTTGTTTTGGACTACGATAAACATGTATTTTTTTTATATTTTACTTCAGAAACCTACTCATATCCTTATTTTTAAGTAGTAATGTTAATAAACTTGAGTGAGTGTTTTGTGAAAAATTAAAAATATGAGCAGCCTCTTGCTTCGAGTTTAGGGATCTGATATTTTGCAATAATAATAATATGAATATAATTAACAAAATAGGAGGGTGGCTAATACGAAAATTTTAAAAAGTACTTTTTGAACCACCCTAATATACATACATATAATCACGCCTTTATTCCTAATGGGGTAGGTAGAACGTAAACGACCTAAACAAAGGTCGTTCCGCCACGTCTGACAATATTTCGAGGGCTATTTAAGATAGATTTGTAGGTAAATTGCTGTGGTGATAGGTTGTCAGCCCATCGCCTAAATTGCAATATACTGAAACCCTCGGATCCTTTAGATAGTTTTTACAGCATGCCCGGGAGGAATTGCAGCTGGCACGTTCTATGTTTTTCCCTCGCTCCCAGTCCAGCATGGAAGATCTGTAATCTGTACTTACTCAAATCTTTTAATAATTCTTTTTTATTTTAAGTTAAACTTTGTCAAGTTTTTGAGACCATGACTACTCTATTTCTTCAAGCAATATTTCGACGTACCTCGGTCGAAGGTGAATTCGTTTGAAAGTGAGAACGCCTGCAACCTGCGCCCTGCGCTATTGTCAGAGCCCGGGGAATGTACGTTGGGATTTGATTTGATGCAGCTGCCTTCCTCTACCAAATATAGCAGACACATGCCGCCGCCCTTTAACAAGACGAAGGTACTTTTAGGTACATGCTAATCCATGTATTTGGTTTATATGAATTATATTCAATGTGATACGAAGTTCAATACGTCAGAAGATAAAAACAATCATTCATTCGAAATATTTGCATCAGCGTTAGGTAGAGTAATATTTTCGGAGATTGGATTACTTTTCTTGGAAGTCCTGGAGGCCATTGACGCTCCTCTGATTTTTTGAAATCTAATCTGTAGATGATACCTACCTAAAGTAAACGCTTAACTTCTGTTTCGCTCGAGCTTTAGATTAGCCTCCTGGAATGAGCGAGATGGTGAATCTTTTCACGCACCGGTAACTTTCATTGAGCTTTGTAAAGGAATGAATGGAGGTCGTCATCATTTTATTTTACGACATTTTTTGCATTAAAGCTGCGGCAAAAAAGACGGCGTCTATTTATTTTGCACAATAAAAATCAATCTCTTTGTATTCACTGAGTTCTACCTGTGCGCACATGCCATTCCTTCTCAAACATTCTTTTGTACAAGATATTGGATGTCGCTAAAACTTCAATAGGTATGACGTCTGTGGTTTCTTAGCTATAGCTAAAGTAAATATACTTATAGTTTACAAACTTCAGCTTCCAGCAATCGTTTGATCTGGCAGCAATTAGCATGACAACGAACTTTCCCAGCGACTTCAAATTTTCTTACAATTTAGTCTCCTGTTAGGGTTTGCGCAAACTCGTCAGATTGCGGAACAGAGATAAATCCGCGCATAGGCCCGTGAACCCGGCAGCCTAATTGACAAGCGGTGGCCAACCGCCCGAGCAGCCCGTGCAGCCCGTGCAGCCCGGGCTGCCTGGGCCAGTGTACGCCTCACATCATCGATCAACCGACCGGGATTGCTTCACAATCGAGTTACGAAATACACATTCGCAGAGATATAGATCCTGCAACAATTGCCTTGCCGGTAGTCTCATTACAAGGGCAGTAACGGGGTTCCGATATACACGTTTGCCTAATTTGTAGAGTCGAACCAATAAATTCGTATAATCAGGATTCAATAACCTTGTTTTGTTTTGAGTACAAGAATTTGTTGGATATGATAATTCTAGCATTCGAAAGTTTCTATTTGCAAACATAATCACGAACAAAGCTTAGTAATGAACTATACCGATGCCTAAACAATATTTTAATTGCAAGCATGGCTGTATCGTGTCATAACTGAGTCGGAGCACGATTTCCGCAATTTTGTGCGGATTGCAAACAATGGAACAAGTGGCAGGGCGGTGGCGGTGTCTCGCGACTCGTTTAATAATTTACAACTAGTCATTAGCAGCTCACTGCTGCGCCCGCGCCGCCGACTAACTGGTTTATCATGTGTTCGTTTTTCAAGAGTTATTTACTTTTCAGTTAATACATTTTTATTTAGTTTAGTAATGAAGTAGTTCAGTAAGAAAGCACTGATAATTGTAGCACATCTACATACATACATATATCTACGGGGACTCGCCCGATTTTTCATCTTTCATTTTGGTCATTGATTATTTACTTACAAATTAGGCTTATTTAACTCCTTACGGAATTCGCCTTTTCTGTTATCAGGACTAAGGCTATCAGATCCCTAGATAAAATAGAACCTTTTATTTTTATAGCTTATAGGTCGTCCCACTGCTGGGCAAAGGCCTCCCGTTTATCTCTCCAGGCTTCTGCAGTTTGAAAAACCATTTATTTGGTCAGAGAAATTGTAAGCATTAATTACCAGTTTATTAAAATAAAGAGCACAGTAATGACCACAGTAAGCACAGATATATCCGTTCGATGTTTCTTGTACAAAGTTGCGTAAAGTTGAATGGTGTCTCTGCGGACACTTGGACGGCGGAACAATCGACGTGGCGCCTGCAATTCCGATTGGTGCTTGGCCTAAGCGAGAAACAAAGATTTTAATGTTTTTTCCTTATTATTTAAACTTTGGTTTCGTTATATTTTATTACGTTAATTTAAAACATGCTATAGAAAATGTTCCATGCTGGACTGGGAGTGAGAGAAAACATAGAATGTGCCAGCTGCATTTCCTCCCAAGCGTGCTAAGGGATCTGAGGGTTTGAGTATATTGTAATTTAGGCGATGGGCTGACAACCTGTCACTACAGCAATATACCTACAAATCTTTCTTGAATGGCTCTCAAGACTTTGTCAGACGCGGCGGAACGGCCTTTGTTTAGGTCGTTTACGCTCTGCCTACCCCCTTAGGGATATAGGCGTGATTATGTGTATGTATGTATATGTATGCATGTATAGAAAATCCCCTTATCTGTTAAACTTGGAGAAACAAACGCATGATTGCAGATGAGCTACATTTTATGTGACAGTCTTTAATATACGAGTATTTATTAACTTCTCTTATTTCGCAAAACTGTTACGTTTTTATATTTAGTATATTGTCCGAAATACGTTTCTATAAGATTTGGCAATCATTCATTGAAACTCTTCTTTATCTATAACTTAAAGTTAGTTTAGTTACAAGTAGGTAGGAACAACTACAAGAAGGTAAGGTACTTACTTGTATTGTATTTATTTATTTATTATCATTTTATAATAAACTTATATCTATTACAATAGTCCCACAAAACATATACTTGCTGCCGATCGATACACGTCGCGAATTGTCACACCTTCCTTCATTAAACCAACAATATCATTGTTCTAGTCGCGACTGCGAACAACTTATCTGCATGAATATGTGATTTGTCCGAGTAATTTGATTTGCTCATTACAAGACGATGACAGCTGTATTTGCTACGTCGTAGCAATTATGCTACGGGATGCAAATCTTAAGACTTGATTAATTATTCCAATTGTTAGGTGCATGTGTAGGTAGGTAGACAGCAATATAGATCCAGCAATTTATTTTCACAAAATGAATTAAATAGCTTGGTCTTCCAATAGTTTCTATTAAGCGTAAAATATCCCTTTGTTCCCAGTAGTTCCTTTCCAGTGCAAACGTTATTTAAAGCATTTAACACCTAAAACGATCTGGATGATGTATATTATTTCATAACGTTTCCCACTTGCACCAACCGCTAAGCGCCACAGTATTGCTTACAATCATTCGCAACACGCAACGCCTTCATATTATACTTACATCATTATTTCTGATCTGACATCAGATAACTAACTAACTACGGTTGCTGACTGACGTTTTTCACACTTAGCTATTGAGGATATAGCTTATATTAAGCTTTTGTGTAGTGAACTACAAATCATAAAATAATGGATTTATCTTTTAAACCTTAGCCCTTTTCTAAGTAGAGTCTCAGCCTATTTATTTAATTTCTATAAAAGTTTGAGGGTAAACACACGGAGTTAGAAATAGGTCGTTAAAAAATTAGTACGTAAGTAATTTTTACAGGTAGTTCCTTTTACACACTACGAGATTGTTTCAGCTAGCTCCGTAAGCATATCAACTGATATAGGTTTAATAGTTAGGTAATAGTTAATCGGCTTAGAGTTGTACTTCCAGCCAGGATTTGATATTCAATATATTGTATTCAAACAGAGTACGCAAAGTTGAATTGAATATTACTACAAGTCGTTCATTCATGATCTAAATAAATAGGGCTCTGTAAGCTGGGTGACAGGTGTCAATCCCGATCAGCCAGCCATTAGGCTCGACGAGTCCTCGGGATAATCGCGTGGCGTCGTCGATAGGATTGGTCAGCAAGTCAGCATCGACAGATACTGCCTGTAAACACGTCGGCTGTATCGCAACAATCTATTTATAATCACGGCCGGCGAGACCACTGTGTGTTAAATGTCTGATATTTACGATACTGCCCTGAGACGCCGGCCCTAGTGACTGCTCATGAGTTTGTCGATGTTTTTAAAATTCATCACGTTTTCAAATATTTAAAAAAAGTTGCATAATGTATCAAATTAATCTACGAAGTACGAACTACATATTTCTTTATCCTATATCAATATTTTTTTAAATAATGTTTTTTGTGGCGCTCGTTGATGTCTTTTGTATGAACAATCTGTAAAACGTGTAACTATAATTATGGTAATTATAAATAATTATAAGTTGAAATAAATTCTTACTAAACTATAATATAACAAATTATAGGTATCGATAAGGTGGTGTTGGTAAGGCGAGGCACTAATCTCGGAACGATTAGCGCACCCGCCGCACGTGCGCCTGCGCCGCGCCGCCAGCCGGTGAGTAAGCTCGCAGCCACACCGGCACAGACAACTAGCAACTACACTACCACACGCAAACCAAACACCCCCTTACCACCACTACATAAGACACAAACAAATCTAAGTCTCTCAAAAACTACGGCAAATAGAAACTTGTGTCTACACACCGGCCCTTAGCACAACTATCGCTAGACTGTCACGCAAACCAAATTCAAGTAAACAACTGCTTGTAAGAATTTGCAGTCGAGGTTAATTGACCAATTAAGATCTTAAATATTATATTAATGACGCTGTGTGTATTTGCTTTAATAAACTCTGGGATTTGCATAGTTTTCTCTAGAACCTAGATTCTAAAAGAAAGTAGCACTTGTAATACGTAACAATGTAAGTAAAGACAGGTGCGGCCTGAAAAACGAGATCTTGACGTCATATTACGATTGTTCGAAGTGCAGCTTCGATGCCGGCTGTTCGGAACCGTTACAGTTTGAGTTTACACAATGAATCTATGTTGTGTAGAAAAAACCGTGATACATGGGTATAGTGACGCCCGGGCGCTTCTCACCTGCCCTCGCACGTGCACATCTGGGCAGACATCGGTACTTTGACGTCACCATTGCCAAATACGGATGAAGAAGATACCTAGTTTGAAAAATGTGTGGTAATAAAGAACTTAATCATATTAATTATGTTTGCGTGAGTTTGGGTAGGTATATGCGTGTGGAAGTGCAGTTGCATACCTGCGCCTGCGCGGGTGCGCGGGGAATTAGCGACGCTCATCACATTACTGTTGCGACCACCCCTTCGCCCGTGATGCGTGGCCATTTCCATTTATTTTCATTAACCGATATCCATTTACATCCACTAATGAGTTTAAGATGATTCTTATATTTGATTTGCTTCATTATGGGTTAATAAAGATGTTTGCGATGCAAAAAAAGGAAACGATCATTTTGGTATTGTTTTTTATCATCAGAATCAATCATTAAAACATCAAAATAACCAAGCCTCTCTATGCTATGCGACCTCATGTGGACTCGTATTCACACTGAATCGTTTTAAAATTTTGTTCCCATTATTACAGTATCGTAACAACCGTTAGAAGTTAAAAATCACCCTTTGAAAGATTGGTATATTAAAGAGTTACATAATCTAAAACGGTTTAATATTGACGCTAGTACTGTAGAAATGGGTTTAATGTAAGCTCAACCTATTATTATAGTTTGATCCCCTTATTAGTGAACAATCGGTGATTTGAATAATAAATAAATAGGTATATTCTCATGCTACCAGTTCGGTTTCATGTTAATTGCTTCATTTGAAGTTCTCAGGGGAGAGCGATTGCAGGTCGGCTGGCTCCATGCATCACAGTCGAGCTCAATTTCCAATTGCACCTTTGCACCCATTTATTACAAATTGTACGCTGAAATATTTCTGTTATGATTATGAGGATTATGAGCTCTATATTGTTGTCGGCAAATACTTTAATGATGGTGTACAATTTTACACCGCTCTACTAACAACATAAATTGTTTTGTTCATTGTAATGTTGAGAGAATAGGTTGTTAAGTTACGAGTACAATAATGAATGAAATTTAATTAATGGAAATTGCTGACGAATTTTAATTTAAAACACCCAAACTTATAAATTTTTCAACTGATAAAAAATACACAAAGAAATATTTTATCCTCGTTGTACGAAGCACAAATTCTTATACAAGTGCGGCTTGCAATTACTCGTGTCGTCGTCGTGTCAATCGAGATAAAGGTGCGCGTTGCAAACAAAAATAAGCAACTAACAGAAAGTCCTGCTTTATTGCCACTATAAAAATAAATGTCTAGAGGGTGCTGCGAACAAGTGCTACCTCTTGTTTATTTTATGTTCGCGCTACTGCTGTATTTTTGAAACCAAAAAGAAGTTTGTTAAGAAGGAAAGTATGGGGAACCCAGGTGTTAAAATAATTACATGGTGGAAATGTGTAGATTTTCCTTGTTAGTTAAGAAATACCTGAGCCAGGGCTAAGTGAATCTTCAGAGCGTTGGAGCAGCGGCGCGGGCGCAGGCGCGCAGCTCGATAAAGCCCGCGCTCTCGCGCTAAGTGAGCCCGATAGCCGCTGACGAGTCAATCGCGCCCACGCACTGTCCTCTCGCCGCCGCCGTCGCCCGTCGCCTTAACAAACCTTCCGCCATTTACCTCAACAATGTTTATTATATTTATCTGTCTGCTGGCCCCCTTAATTAAGACTATTCTACGAGACTTGTTTTGTTGATACAAAATAGTTAATAGGCACTGAGTTCGAACAAGAGACTAATTGAAAAGGTGAAACCTGTATTTTCTTATTAGCACTTTTAAATTTCTAAGTTGTGTAGAATCTGTCTTACATTACATGGAAACTTAACGCAATCTTTGCATAAGTCACTTAAATAACCTACCTACCATTAGCTACTAACTTCATCCATGCATCCAGTAACAATGCGAGGATTCCTACGAATGCTATCTTTCGCAGCCATAGTTTGCATTCGCGAACCGTTTCCTGCAACTTTGTATCTGCGTGAACCGAAGTGGTATTAATTAACTGCCTTTTAAGCTATTCTTTTACTCCTGTTTTGTGTAGAAGAGAAATGCAAGCGCGATTACATGTTAAATGCGCTTATGGCCGGGGCAAAGGAGCCGCCGGGCGGGCGTAGGAGCCCTAATGCAGTGTCTATGTACGCGGATAGCTGCCGGCTATCTCGCCGCGCAGCCGCCGCCGCCGCCGCCGACGCCGCTACTCGCACAGAATTACAATCGATAACCCTTATTGACGATGTTTAAAAGGTCCCATAAAACCTTACCAACTAATCTATGCTAGAGACTTTTATAGAGAAGCGCAAACATCGTGCTACGTGTCACTTGATTTTATTTTGATATACCAGGCCACTCAGAAAGTATTGCGATAAATAGTTTTTATATATGGCAGACTGGCCGGTTAGAATCTTTTTTGAAAATATGATTACTTGTAAGTAAAAATATGTGTGTTCCATTTTCAAAATTTCCCTCCACATTTTTTGCGAGCCAATTCAAAGTATCGTGTCTTACTGAAAAATGGATCTGCGCCGGGAACATTTTAGAGCTATGTTTTTTTACGATTTCAAGTGTCGCCTGAAACCGGATGATTCGTTCGATAGACTTCAAATGGCATTTATGGATGAAAGCCCCTCCAAGGCAACCGCGTATCGTTGGTATAACGAATTTAGGCGCGGTCGACCAACCTTGGGGGATGAAGAAAGAAGCGGTCGCCCTTTGACGGCTATTACGGAAGAAAACGTGCGAGCAGTGAAAAATTAAACCAAGATAATAGGCGAATTACATATCAGGAGATTCAGCACATATTAAAGATTGGATCGGGAAGCGTTCATGAGATTCTACATGGGCATCTTCGCGTGAGGAGGATAGTATCGCGCTGGGTGCCGCACTACCTCACCGACGCTCAGAAGCAGGCCCGGGTGGAATGGTGCCGTGATATGCTGAACAAATTTGAAGCAGGCTCGTCTCGGCGTGTTTACGACATCGTAACAGGTGATGAGTCCTGGATTTATCAATACGATCCAAAAACCAAGCGCCAGTCGACAGTTTGAGTGTTTCAAAATGAACCAACGCCTACCAAAGTGAAGCGATCTCGAAGCGGGGGGAAGATTTTGATCGCCAGCTTTTTTAATTTGACTGGCCACTTGGCCTCAATTCCCTTACCAGATCAAAGAAGCATTAACGCCGAACGGTATACTACCAAATGTTTACCAGAAGTTTTTTCTGTTGTGAGCAACAAGCGACCAAACACAGGGCTCCGCGGACTACTGCTCCACCACGACAATGCGCCTGCACACACCGCGCTCAAAACGAGGGACTTCCTGGACAGCACACCAGTCAAACTCCTGGGTCACTCTCCTTACAGCCCTGATCTAGCACCGTGTGACTTCTTTTTATTTCCAAAAATAAAAAATCAGCTCAAGGGGATACAATTTTCGTCGCCGGAAGATGCGCTGGCTGCGTTCGAGCAGGCTGTAAACGGGGTGTCTACGGCGGACTGGAAAAAGTGTTTTGAAAACTGGTTCAGACGCATGAATCTTTGTATAGAGGCTGGTGGAGAGTACTTTGAAAAGATTTAATAAAAATATATGTACCTGTAGAACAATTTTTTTTAGAGTCGCAAAACTTTCTGAGTGTCCCACGTACTTAGGTATTCAGTAGCTTTTTTCAATAATTTTTACCAAGCAATCGGTCCTTTTTATTTCTTTTACTTTTATAATTTGGTTCTTTTGACTGAATAAAACTGACGCTTTTATGATCAGATCCTCTCCTCACTCACTCATGATGTGTCTTATTCCGAAGTTAGACCCCCTGTGGGCACTCTTCCCTCAGTCAGGCCGTAGTGTCGTGTTCTCGCCCGCGAACGATTTCAACGCAATTTGTATGTAAACGTCGAATGTCGACAGATTATTCTCATTAACTTTCCATAGTTAAGACAATCAAAATAAGATAGGTACCTACTTCAATGGCACATTGCATAATATAGTCGAAGTATTGTGTTAAAGAATGTAAGGAGTATGTATTCATTAATTGAAAACCGAGTGCAATACGCGGCGTGTGGCAACAGCCAGCGAGCTACAATTATCCCATCAGAGATCCGAGATCAATCAAACCATATCGCCTTATGTGGGTCATTAATTACAGTAAACAGTAATTACTTTAATTATTCCTGACACTCTTTGTGTGAAGTCGTGAAGTCATTGCACGCCGCCGAAGGTCGACACCGAGTCTATTATTAAAAGAGGACTCTAGAAAGGTGATTGTTCTGCTCCTGTCAAAGTATTACCAACTCAATACAACGGATTGCAAAATTGCTTTAACCGAGACGTAGTGCTGTGCATTATGTTAGTTAATTAATTTAATAGGCAACAAAGAACGTTATCTATGATTAATTCTTATTCTCTATGGTTAGCTTTTTGGTCACGTTGTCACCTAAAACCGTGACTCCTGGTCTCAAAGATTACACGAAACATACGCCCGCAGGGCAGAGAGGGGAAGGGTTTCACAAATATTTCCTTCCCTCTCTATCTTTTTTTTGAGCGCTGGAGTCACGGCTTTAGTAATGAGATTTCCTTTTTGAATAAATAAGGTATTTTCTGTGATAAATTTTATTCTTATTCCAGTTTTAACGTAGTTTTTAAACAGCAAAAGCTTTTTTCATTTATCTAGAACAATACAGCAAGCAATCATAATATTCAAACTTCTATTGTTTTTTAAAATCTGGTATAGGAGAGATAACTCCAAACAATTTTGTTTAACAGTTGGTTTCGTTAAGAACCATGCTTACTACAAGTTAATGCTCAGTCATTTTTTCGAGTGTTTTTTGTTTTAACATGTAAACGTTAAATTGCTACCTGTTTGATTATAGTTATTTTTTGGGATACAATAACAAGGTGTGAATTTTCTTGCATCTGTTTTTGATTTGGCGCCTTCGCCAGACAAGACTGGAAGCATGTAGAGATTTATGGCCTACTTAACTCTACCTTTACATCATATAAACAATTTTTTTTTTGCAAACGTCAATTTTGTAAATTTTAATCATATGTATAATAAAAAGGCTAACAAAAAAAAGGTGAATAACTATCTTACTTTAATGTCCAATGATTTCTACAAAGCTCTATTTTTAATTTTCTATCAATACTAGTTGTCTAGGATTTGGCGCCGAGCCAGGCCATGCATACATACATACATACATATAATCACGCCTTTATCCCTAATGGGGTAGGCAGAGCGTAAACGACCTAAACAAAGGTCGTTTCGCCACGTCTGACAAAGTTTTAAGGGTTTTTTAAGATAGATTTATACGTATATTGCTGTAGTGATAGGTTGTCAGCCCATCGCCTAAATTACAATATACTAAAACCCTCAGATCCCGTAGCTGGTTTTTACAGCATGCTCGGGAGGAAATGCAGCTGGCACATTCTATGTTTTTCTCTCACTCCCAGGCCAGCATGGAAGCTAGGGCCAGGCCATGCATATGTGTATATTGAGCATAGAGGTTAAACCTATACGGGGTGTAGGGGCAGCGTCCCGCAAACTGTTAGGGGTTGCTCAGCCAACGAAACTGAACAACTTATCAGAAGGAACTTCTTTCAGGAAATAAAATCAAATTTTGGCTTTCCCATACAAATTGACTGATCGAGGTGATCACTTTGTATGGGAAACTCATTTTGTTTGGTAATTTCCTGAAAGAATTTCCTGGTGATAGTTGCCCCTTACCCTGTTACACCCGGTAAAAATATCCTACTCCTACCTATTCATATCTTCCATGCTGGACTGGGAGGGATAGATTTTTTTTTATGTACCAGCTGAATTTCCTCCCGGGCATGCTGTAAAAATCAGCTAAGGGATCCGAGGGTTTCTGTATATTGCAATATAGGCGATGAGCTGACAGCTTGTCACTACAGCAATATACAAATCTATCTTAATTATCCCTTAAAACTTGTCAGATGTGGCGGAATGATCTTTGTTTATGTCGTTTACGCTCTGCCTACCCCATTAGGAATAAAGGTACATATTCATATTCATAGCAATAGGATCCTACTTAATATGAATGAATCTATTGTCTCTTTATTTTTGAATATACGTAGTTTGACAGAAACTAATTAAATTCGTCACTCCCTCTACCGTTTCTGTTGCTCAGTTGGTAGAGTAATGGACCGGCATTCTAGAAACGCAGGTTCGAGTCCTGCCACAAACGAATTCATTTTTTTTATATTTTTTTTTATAACTACTACGTAAAATAAATAAGCATTCACTGCTTAAATTCTCACAAAATATGTAAAAAGTGAAGCGATATAATTATTGACCTGAATCCTGAATCTTAATTTGGACTGGTCAAGCCTTACGTAGTTTTTAAACATGGCTAGATGTCGCTAATGTCGCTATGACGTGTACATAAAGAAAGACTATGATAAATTCGTCACTCCCTCTACCGTTTCTGTAGCTCAGTTTGTAAAGTTATGGACCGGCATTCCAGAGACGCAGATTCGAGTCCTGTCAGAAACGAATTTATTACTTTCTTTCTTTCATATTATACAGACAGTAATTTGTAAAACTTGTATTATAATGCCTTTGTAAATGTTATTTTTGAGCATAAAGTTAAACAGATACCTAAACAGCATTAAACAGAGTCAAAATAAATATCAGCGTAGAGTTAAAACTAGGTGTCCCACCTGTATATTATAGAAATAGGATCCTAGCGATATAAATTAACTTAATTTTCAAGTAAATTTTGAATCTAAATGTTTTTGGCGGATTATACATCTTTATCTCGTAGAGATTTTTCGTGATCACGTGCAATTGGGAAGATTATTAGCATTCAATTTTGTATGAATATGGCTCTTCCTGTGTAACAGTTCTGTGAATCAGGTTATGTTTACAATATTGGTACAAGAAAGGCAAGAATATGACGTGGCGTGCGTGCTCCGAGCCTGGCTGTCAGGTGATCTTTGTGTCCATGACTCAACATGCACTAACGAACCGGCGCGCGGCGGCGAGTGCGCGGGCGCAGGCGGGCTGCGTCGCCGACCGGCGCGTGCTTCATTGTCTCTATTATCTATCATTATCTCGCCAGCCACCATTCTATAACGCATGTGGCAATATGGAACGTAAAACAATAAACTTTTAATAAAGCTCACCGCGACTCGCATTGAACCGGATTAATACGTTGTGCAACTCCGCCCGTGACTATACAGTTGTCGTTCATGGTTAGAGGTTACATTCAGTACCGCTATAGAAAGGAAATATTCGCTAATGATGTTTCGTAATACAGAAACAGTTGTTGTGTAGCTTTTGTGTAGAGTTCTTGAGATTCTGGAAGGGAAATAACAACGAATCCTGTTCTAAGCTTCTGTCCGTGCTTACCACTTTCTACCTACTTGCGTATTTACATAATTATTAACCTGCGTGTTATTATGCCGAGTATTTAAATGAAATAATCAGCTTTATTTCATCGGCTTCCACTCCCTATTCTATGCGTACAAGTAGCCAAATAAAACACTTTCATATAAGACACCTGTACCATAACAAGCCCGCAGCTACTTTACGACGCTCGTTTACAATTACCCATAAAGGTACCTGCTTAGCTACTTGCTATTTTAAATAGAGCAATTGAAACGGCCTATGTGTCCGTATCTCGGTGAACGTATAGTGGAGCCGGTACAGTCGCTGGACGAAATCTAGCAGGTGAAAATAAATCACCAGCGATTACTGATAGCGCGGCCCATTGCGGCTAAACGCTGGCCCATGATTAATTCCATTAAGTTCACCTTACGATACTTATCGACAGTTATTATGTTTCATTAGCGCTGTAAACTATCTGCGCCGTCAAAACGATCCATCAAGGTGTTAAGTAGAATCATCGGCGTTTTCGGGCATGTGGTACTGGCGTGTAAAAAAGCGGTTTCGTTTAAAAGTGAATAAATAAAAATTACATAAAAAACTGATTATAACATTTAATTTTATCTAATTTTTAACACTTTTATAAACTACGGATAATATTCAAAAATATTTAATTATCTTTCTTAGGCTAAGACAAAGGAACTTCCTAAGATTTAAAGTATTCTTCGACAAACTTTAGACTCAACCAATATAAGAAAAAAAATGGTTCTTCACGTGTACTCTCTTCTGCGACTGTACCGATCACGTATTTATTAAACGTCGGCGCAGATCGGTCAGTACCACCTGCCATCGACACCCAATCGTAACTTATGATGATGTGCGGCGCGCGCGCATCACACAAGTCATCGCCTCATCGCCTCATTGATGGCCCATACAGCGCGATCCTTTTATTTTACATGCAGCATTGGCCCTAAGGCTGGAACGCAATGGGTCTACGTAAGATTATTTAAATTTAAAAATAGATCGATTGCCTCGAGTCCCTATTTTATTAATAGCACTACGAAAGCGAAAATTAAGAACGAACAAGCCAAGAATTCGGGCAACGAAGAAAAAACTACGTAAGTGAATGTTTAACAAAAACATAGTTTACTTTATCAACGAACACAACAACGATAACATAAATTATGTAAAATAAGTACATATTTAGCATGACTTTACTTAAGTAGCATATGACAGACCATCACTGCCTCTACCTACACTTGTAACCTGATTACTAGATTACTGTTCAAAACAAACAAAATATTAACGCCGAAATTCAGAGAGACAAGGAAGTCTGCACTTTATACAGACAATTCGTTCCGGCTACGCATTAAAAACAAAATTGTATGTCATTTTCAAAGGTTAAGCATAAATGTTGCTCCTTTTATCCTTGGCACGACATCTCGCATGAAAGTTATTGTTGGCATGTGCAGCAATGCGGTATTACAGCCCGTGCTGCCGTCCCCGCGCTCGTGACTGGTCATCCAAGGCGGGCGGCGCCGGCTCTCAGACCAGCACTCCCGCGTCAACTCGCCACAGACAGTTGAAAGCCTCCGCGCGAAATATTGCTCCAGCACCAATCAATCTGGATCCGCGACCTCCTTCCACTCGACGAAGAACCGAAAATGTTTGTCACGATCGAAAGATTAATAATTTGTTTTTATGCGATGTCGCTGCGATTATCGCGACGGATGGACGTCGTTTTCACAATGCGAGCGGTGTGTACGCCGGTAAGGAGGCTAAGTTCGGCGTCACGACGTCGCTACTCAACTTTCGACAACGGCCGTCGATTAAGAATCACTTGCGACAACACTGGATTGATCGATGTGGCCCTTGGCATTTGTGCGCTATAACTGTACACTTTATAACAAATAGATGACATACATAGTTAGCGAGTTGTCCAATTGACACATGTTTAAATTGATTAAATCGTAAAAACATTGATCACGCAGCGTGCGCATACCTCGTCTCGCAATCATCATAACGCGCGCCGGCAATTAGGTGAGGCAGGAATCTCAGAAACTCCTAGGCGACTGCAATCCGCCAAGTGCTTTTATACTTTTATCCAGATGCCTTTACGAATGCGTCGAGAATACGAGATTTTTTGTTGCATAAACAACCGTAAAACGAGTAGCCTCTTCTTAATAAGCTTAACATGAGAACGGGTTAAGTCGACCGCACGTGGATAACCACAGCGGCCGGCGGCACTTCAAAGCAAACATTCGTTTAAGCCAATTGTGCGTGCCGGCGCGCGCGCAACTACAACATGTAATTATACGGTTATAGGGCGCACCCCCGCGCTGCGGTCTTAGCCCGGCAGTCGGCAGCCACGCTGCTGAGCGCCCTATCAGCGCCGCTCGACCCGACCCCGTGAGCCGCCGCCGGTAAAAAACAACCATCTGTTGAACCATAATCGGGATAACGCCTGCTGGGTCAGTAATTGACCGCCGACACACTGTTTTCTAATTTAAACTTTTTACATACAATAACAATTATAATAAATATTATGAAAATAAGTCCATACAATAAAATTATACTCACTTAGTTAATTAAGTCGTAGCCGTAGCAGCTTACGTTCGGGTGATTTGTACAGGTGTTTTGGTTTGTTTGGTTTAAAAGTTGTTAACTAGAACATCCAGGCTTTGTTTTGGAAAACACGCTATGCTATGGTTCATCTGATTGTAGATGTGCAGTTTAGGTACATAAGATGAGGCCATTAAACATTAATAGACGCTTGTATACACTGACGTGCTATACATTGAGCTACGTAAACTAAACCAAGATAAATTCCTCATTTGCCGGCAATTTCGCTGGTATCCTTGCCCTGCTGTCAGGCGGAATCTAGAACTGACCATTAGATCAGGTTATATTTTTACCTAAATTAATTTATGAGGTACCTGTGGATAATAATTAAAAACAAAATTTTGCTATAAATTAATATTAGTTACTAATTAAAACAAAATATTTGTTTTGGTTTTTAATGATAGCTTTAAAATCAATAACTGCTATCAAAATATGAGATCATAAAGCAAAACATTAATTGAATATCATAGGAAGCGTAGAATAGAACTTTTAGAGCAAAAAATGGAGCTGTGTATCATCATCATTATAATTTTATTAATAACGTAATTTAAATCAATTTCCGTTGCACCGTAGGACTAACCCTTTCGCCTGGGCGCATTCGGCGTCGGGGCGTTACAAGCATTTATATTTTATAATAGTGTGTATAATCGGAGCATCTCACCCGCACCAGCTGTGATATCAACGTGATTAGGTGACTATTTTGGTCTACGCTCTCGTGGCAAGGTTATGATGAACCGTATAAATTATGAAATGGCCCTCTTAGACGCGGCAATCTGATCGATCAAGCCGCATAATTATGATTTATCGCGACGAACGCGTCAAAAGAACTCGAATTACGGTAAATTTAAGTGTTTTGTTTTGGATTCATTATTCCAAGCGTCACCGTCCACATGGTGATGTCGTAAAATCTGGTGGTTCCTGTCCCATTTTTGCTGTTTTGTCTCTTGTCTTAGAAATTGGCCGTCCAGATGGTGTCATTGTGCGGCGTGAGAACTGTCTGGAGCCTTGCTGTCTGAGGCAGTGTCACGTTTATGGAAAGCTCTTATAAAATAATTTAAATCAGGTGGTGTCGGACATTGTGCCTACTAAGTTAGCCTGCGCTAAACAATGGCTGTGCCGGCTCTGGCATTGTTCCGGCTGTAAGAGGTACGTCTGTACCGCGCCGCGCCTGCGCCTGCGTCGAGCCAGGGCTGCGGCGCAGGTGGCGCGCATATCCTTCTTGTTTTAAATGAAAGTCAATTGTTTGTGTTTTACGGTTATTAGGATTTTACGAAACATTGTTTATTTGTGTGAACGAAATGCATTTCCGTTCGTAATGTGCATATTGCCCCTAGCTAGCCTGAGTCATATTACAACCAATTTTTTTGAGGACTAGTCGGAAATTTACCTTTTTCCTAAGTAATAATTTTGACAAATATAATGAAGTGGATTAGTATACCTACCTACTGACTCTATGGAGTGTTTTTGAAAATGCGTTAAAGTTTTCCACCCTACCAGTATATAGTTAATAGTTATGTGTATTAATTAAAACAAAAAGGATTGACCTAAATTGAAACATTACTTATGAATTGTGCTGTAAAATATTGAAAGGATGACACAGTAACATTGTTTAGTTAAATAAATAAATCGATCGGCAGATATTACGTTAAAACTATTATAGTCGAAGACCATCAATCACTGAGGTCAAAGATGTACGCGGAAACAAACGCTCTTAGCAGTTTTTTATGAATTGTTTTTGTGTTTATATCATTAACTATGGAAGTGTACCGGCCTACGTTGGTGGGCGCCGGAGTGACATGCAGCAACGGATTATTTCGACGGACTATTTATAATGTGGGGCTCTCCGGCGCGGATTGCGGACGATGGAATCTGCTCCTTTGTCATTCGGGCAACCTGTTCTGTCGGGCGGACTCACGCCGGGCACAATGTAATGTAACGGGCCACCTGATTAACCGCCATTCCAGCCAGCTATGCAGATATCACCCGCACCGCCGCCGCCGCCGCCGCTTACAGACGCCGATAGCCGATCATATTAATTTCAAATGATAGATTGCTTCTATATAGCTAATGCTTTATTATGATACAGATAACAACAAGGTCAGTGAACTTTCTACAACTGTAAGCGGAAGCCACAATAGCGCACGGATGCTGTGTGATCGATTACTGTGGGAACGGGTAGGCTACAAGTGTGTTCCACATACTTTTTTGTGAGTTTCTCTCAAATTGTTCTCATATTGTAACCAGAAGCGTTTCGATTCTCTTCCTCCGTCTGTTTTTTGCGCTCTGTTTTTCGATTGCAACACAGCAGCAGGTGTAAGGAACTGAAAGTTCACACGCTGCAGGTACTGCATAAGTTATGCTTGTCACTGAAATAAGTATACAGTATACCTACCGATGTAATGGACAAAATTTTAAATTGCAAGAACAGCAAGCAATGTAAATATTTACTTAAAAAGCACTTTATAAGCACCTACAAAACCGACGTTACAGAACATACTTAATTTAATATCTCCTTCACCGCGACTAACACCTTCTACAAATAAACCCAATGTCGGGTTTACCGTAGATTAAGGTTATCATAAAAAACTGTATTACTTTGTTTCTGAAAAAAAAAACTAAAAAAAAAAAAAGTAGGCAACACTACCTCAAAACTTTGCGCTACAATACGAAAAATAGAAAATGTAATACATATATTACTATATTTTAATTATGTTTGACACTTTCTTAATATAAATGGGTCGATACCACTGTATCATACATACATACATATAATCACGCCTTTATCCCTAATAGGGTAGGCAGAGTAGTTCCACCTCGTCTGACAAAGCTTTGAGGGTTATTTTACGATCGATTTGTAGGTATATTGCTATAGTTACAGGTTGTCAGCCCATCGCCCAAATTACAATATACTGAAACCCTCGGATCCCTTAGCTGGTTTTTACAGCATGCCCGGGAGGAAATGCAGCTGGCACATTCTATGTTTTTCTCTCGTTCCTAGGTCAGCATGGAAGATACCACTATATCACGCACTGTATTTTAGCCCTCATAAAAGTAGTATTTGTGCCGATTTGACATTATGTCATAGAAATGGTGTGTATTTCAAGTGGGCTCAATTTAATACGCTACTTGCCTACTAGTCAAATCAGCAACTTTTTATGAAATGTCTGAAACATTTTTTTGTATGAAAATAGTGGGTTATGACGTCAGTCGCCAGTAAATATTGGGCCCGATTCTAGATACCACTGGCCACAACTAAAATTAAAATCTATCTGTCACTTTCAAAATAATGAAATTGAAAAAGGACAAGTGTACTCTATACTTTGTTTTATACTTTGTCCGCTAGATTTTGACGCGCTTTCAGCCTCAGTATTTCTGTCATTTTTATCTACCATATCATATGACGGCGGATAAAAATGTCAGATAACGCATAAAACAAACGATTATGAATAAAAAAACGAAGAGAGTAGATCTCCTGTCCTTTTCCAATGTTTATAGTCTGAAAGTGACAAATAGATATTAATTTTAGTTTTAGCTGGCAAATCTAGAATCGAGTCCATTGACTACTCAAATCAATAACTTCTATATTTTTTACTCGATTATAAATCTAAATGTGCATTTTTTTAATAAGATGACTGAGATAATTTTTAGCCATCAGTTTAAAGTATAAATGTAGGTATTGTTTTTTTAGCCACCCAGTCAACACGCCTCTATGTTGTTATAAACATTGTTTTTACATAAAGTTATTAAACTTTTTGCAACTGAAAACAATCAATCTGACTATTATTGAATACAGACTATTTTTTTTGATTGTATCGAGTTACTATTGACGCTATACATTGCAACTTATTTTTCCTAAAAGATATATATGACTTTTAGGTTGATGTGTCTTCTAAATCACATATAAAAGGCGGTTCACAATGCATCAGCTGAGCGGAGACGGAATCACCCTTAATCCCGATTTCCAATTCGGAGTGGTACAAAAAGAGAGCACCTTTGCAGCATCCGCTGTCAATTCTCACGAGGCCTCGAGACAGGTAGCTGTTTCCGGCCTTATTCTATATGAGGATAATTATTACAATGTGTGCAATGTCGGTAACTGTACCCAACAGGTACTGCCTAAATACAACTTAAGATTTTTTTAAAGACATTAAAAAGTAGACCCTTTCCTGTCACATCCTTTTTCACACATACGATTTGCATCCCAAGAAAAGTTTAATTAATTAATGCAGAAACAGAATGAGTATGCATATTTATTCGTATCCCACTTTTTTTTTGCCAATTTCTAATAAACTCATTTTTGTCAGTCTTGAATTTGAATTTGCAAAAAGCCCCGTTGTGCTTTTTCGTAGTTTTTTGCAGAACATCACTTTTTTTGTTTCATTTATTGTTACTTTTTTGTATACTTCTATTCTTTATTAATAACTTTGTACTTGTGTGTCTTGGTTGGTTGGTTATGAAACAATTAAAAACTTTAAAAATAAATAATACTTTACCTTTGTTATTCAAGTCGTAAAAAAACAACCTGTAATAAAACAATGCAATGTTTCAATCAATTGATCGTTAATATATATTTCCGTGCAAGTGTCATATTAAGTTGGGTCTACCCGCATACCTAGAAAATATGAACACGAACATAAATATTTATTTTATGCAGAAAACAAGTCACAAAACTATTAAATGTAAGAGGCTTAATTAAATGTGAAGTTATAGAGGATTTTGTTATGTAGAGTCTCTTTAAAACTTTAATTTATTCATGCCGTGCGAAACTGGTGCAATGTTCATAAAATTATTCAAAACAGTTACCTAGTTCGAAATTCATAATATGGAAATGTAAGCTCGACAAATCGTCTTGAATTCTAAAAATCTTTTATCATTGTAATATTGTGCGTAATGTATTTGCATTGCGTTTGTGAGGCGTTGCAACGAGTGCAATAATTTAGCATGCGTAATTCAGGAAGTGATGATAATTTGACAGGTTGGTGGACCGGTCTGCGAGCGAGGTGGCTGGTGTGCCTGGTGCTGGGTGTAGGAACAGGAACGGGAGCGGTGGGAGCCGCCCGGTACTACGCACGGTGAGAATCGGCTGTTGGGCCTTTCGGTTCAATGTGAATGGGATATAGTGAATCAGAGTATTATGAAGTTGTCATATTTGTTCGATATCATCATACATGACAGCTTCGTATGATAAAATATAAAATTCATATTGCAACAGTAACAAATTAGGTGAGCTAATATTATTACTCTTTTGAAACAGCCTTCAGTTTTTTATGATAAATAGTTTTGTATTTTGTTTTGGTACCTACATTATTATTTGAGCAACACGAAATACAATTTTTTATTTAATTATTCGTTCATATGACAACTGCTTTTACTATTGCAGTAAACTAAAAAAAACACGAGCCAATATCCGCAACCCGTATTTTCTAATATTACTGTCGCGTTGCGCCTGCGACGCACTTCCAACCCTCCATCCGCGCGGTGATCTATTGTTTGCCGAGAGAAATGGAACGGGAAAAAACCTCGTTCCCAACGCATCGTGAGAATTGACGGAATGAGCCTGTGAGCCAGAGCTTGCCCCAGCCTTGCCCTGCATTCATTAACGACGCTCCGACAGAAATCAATAAATATCGAATTACGCTCCGCTAGCCATCGCTACACAATGCAGAGACCTTTGGCTGAGACCAAGACGAATACAATGCTCTTTGGACTTACTACAGATTTCGTTCATTGAGAACGGACAAGTTTGTTTGAATATGGACTACGTAATTATGGGAAGTGTAGGGTTGTAGAGTCGATACACTAATACTCATCCATCAATGATTTTAAGAACCTGATTAAATGAAAGTACTTTTCTATTCAAGTTATGAAAATTTATCAGAACGTCGTATTTTTTATTATTTTCAGTCATGTTAACAAACTTATGTGATCAAGCAGACTGGCCTTTCTTGTACATAATTATTGTAATAGATTTTGATAAAATTTTCCATAGTCTTGAGTACTAACATTTACCAAATTAGTTTTGTCTCATCACCACTTTAATTGGATATGCTACGGAAAAACATTAAAAATATATTTGTATTGTATTCTGTAAATAGCGAGCGTGAGAACCAGCAATATGATCCGTGTGTGTTGTTTGTTCCCCGCGCAGCCGCCCCATGCTCACGCGCATCTTTCATTCAATTCAGTTTGGACCCCATACACCTACAGCGAGGTCGGTGGCGATCGATGTGTTGGGTGGGACGTAGTAATAGTTTGTAGAATTGAGTGTTTTTGTTTTCTTTAACAATCGTTATCATAGTTAAGCTACTGAGATACTACAGATTTTACTCATCGTAAATAGGCAGTTTTATGAAATTGGCCATATTTAATAAACGTTATATTGGCTACAGGCAGTCTTACAGGCAGACAGATATTTCAGTAATGTTGTACCTTTGTCGATAAGATTTATTACTACGCTTTTTGTAACGGCTCGTACAATCAGAAATGGTTATCTTGACAATGCGTATAAAATTGCTGAATGCTGGGCGCCAAAATGTAAGAGCATTACACCTTCGTCAATTAATTATCCTTGCACCAGGCTCAGGTCATTTGTGGTTACGAGTACAATGGGTAGTCATGCAGTTGTCTTGGGTGATGGAGCGCCGGCGACGGCATGACGGCTGGCTGCGCTTGCGTTGCGCCACGCGCGTCGCGCCGCTCTGACTCATGCGCCAGGATTCTTGTCTTGCTGCTAGCGAGCACAGGCACGTAGCCAGGGGCATAGTTTGTTACCTGTCACGCTGTGTCCGGGTTAGGTCAGCTGTGGTGTTTAGTACGCAACTGTACTTGAATGCCCTTAATTACCGTTGCGGCTCTAAAGTATGCAGTGTTTGGGAAGGTGAAGACAAGAGTATGTAGTTTAAGAAATATTCTTCCTACAGAAACACATTCTTTCACTAAAATACTAGAAAAAAAAAATCGTTTTTTAACTAACTTACATTCGCATGGCAATTCCGAATTAGTTTCGTAGCCCCTGGCTACGCGCCTGCTACTAGTGTACTATCGTCGTAACATTATGCCCAAACGATCTGCCAACGCATTGTCTTTGAACTTACTGTTTGGCGATAAATGTCGCCGCTGATTTAGAGCCGTTAATCTCGTCGACTTAGCAACATTATGCTTTACACGCTTATCGGAAAGTTTCTTCGACTGAAACACGAAACCCTAGGTTTGGTTACTCATGCAACAAATGCTGTAGGCTGGATTTAATCTAAAAAATTGTGCATTGAACTCATGTGAAAAATAAGGCCAGCCACTTTTTCTGCATGTTATGTTTATAAATCACACCAAAGTGCTGTACAAAACAAACGGTACACTTATCTTTTAATGTGACATTTAATCAAAGTTGTTTGAAAATCTAGCCATAATATTATTATCATGTAGTCCTTCTTCAATACTTTGATTTATTTGTAACAAAACAGATGTTTAACTTCATATATTAAAGTACCAATATAAACAGATTTGAAGGCTAATCTAGCGATACTCGTGTAAGTATTATTGCGAACGAACAACATTGCTAATGTCGTTATTAATCTCTGTGTGGTCAAACATTATGCTCGTAGGACAATATCTTTGCTGGGCTATTAAGCGATATGTAATAGTAATCTCATAATGAGGTTATTAATACTTATAAATAATGGGACTTCCCTGTTAATGTTGTCATTATAATGTTATAATGTAATTGTAAAGCAAACAAGCATTTTAATCTTGTAGCATTTATAACACAAAACTTGTTGTACGACCGCAACAAGCTAAGTAAGCTTTTGTCGAATACTGATGCCCTTAAAAGTTAGCTTCAAAGAATTAAAGAAAGCAATTCTTCATACATAGAGATCGTTAGTGGTCGTCCCACACATAGTTTTGTAAGTTACATTGTTGCCCATTGTGTACGTCACATGCTCATCGTCATTTGTCAGTATTAAAACTTTCGCAGGTCTATGCGTGCCTTATTTGGTTTGAGATATAGCGTTACTTTGGCGTTACTCAATGAAAATAATTTATGTTCATCGGAACAAGTGACCGTAAGTGTGCCGACGGCGGCGGCGGTGGTGGTGGTGGAGGCGGCGCGGGCGCACCGAGCTCGCCTCGCGCAGGTTCGAGAACGTCATACGCCACGCCGATTTTATTGCAATCTTGATTAATATTTATGATTCAATTCTTTGTCCGGCTCGTGAAATACCTACATACGGTCCGCGCCAGGTAATAAATCGGTTTAGGCAAACTCTTCAAGTATTAGCGATTCGCGACGCATCTCTACGCTTAATTTAAGTTTCGCGACTCGTTAAAAGCAACATGAATCACAATTAAGTGTTGCGCCCAATAAATAACATTAAAGATTCTCGAACGACTCGAAAAATTATGTTTGCTCATAAAGTTGACTGCTTAGCTCGTGGTAATTCTCATTGATTTGAAGTTGATCTAGTCTGCGATTAGTGGCAAGCAATGCGACATCGGCCACCCACTTAGTACCGGGTTCCGATGGAACAACTTTCTAACCTTTTTTTGTCCAAATCGAAAGGGTAATCTGACGGGCACGAATTACTTGTGACTATTGTCAATCAAACACCGACTTACAAGTAATCTGAGTTGCAAATAATTACCCAAATACTTATGCAAATTCACCGCGCGTGCAGCCATTAGAAAGCTTATCGACAGATGATATCTCGGAGTACCTAACTAGAATTCTATAGTCGTAAAGAAACAGGGTGTTAAGAAGAGGTGGGAGCAATCGAGCCATCTTCGTGGCTCCGATTTTGATATGTGATTTTGCGAGTTTCCATCCCGGGATCGATTTATCAATGGTATATGACATACAAAGCGAGAGCCCGATGGTGTAGTGGATAAGGCCGCTGCCTCCTGAGCGGGAGGTCGTGGTTCGAATCCCACCACGAACCAATGTGATTTTCGGTTTTCGAATTTCATATGTACGTTTATTCGGCGCTTTTTCCGTGCTTCGGAAGGCACGTTAAGCCGTTGGTCCCGGTAAATATGGTTAAATACCGTAGATATTAGTCGTTAAGCCATATCGGAGGCCAGTGCTAAGCATTGACGGCTTGAAAACTCTGACCTAATCTAGGATTGGGTCTGGTTTCCCTTCTGGGTTGCGGAGGCCAGATGGCAGTCGCTCTGTGTAAAAACCAGTACCCTCGTTCAATCCCCTAGATTAGGTAGCCGACCCCGTGAGATACGGGATAAGACTAGGGAGATGATGATATGACATACTAAGTATTTTTGCATGTGCATCATTTGTCAAATATCTCAAACTCATAGATGTTTGATATATAAAGCGTTTGTTAATTTAATTTGTGCAAAGTACCTAAACATTTTCCTACCCATATCGGTTAAAGTAAGCCAATCAATCTTCCTTTCTTTACAACATTCCACTTTCAACAACCTGCTTGCCTGTCCATCCACATAGATGGACAGGTGAGATGCGGAGTTGCCGAGTAGCCGAAGAGAGCTGAGCGGGGCTCCGGCTCCGGTGTGCGCAAGCGCCGCGGCCGTAGCCAGGCCGGTAACCGCGCGTCGCCCGTCACAAACAAACGCTCCCGTTTGACAGATATGATCAGCGCCCGCGCCGCCGTCGACTGTCAGCGCTCCTCTCTATTGTGACAGCCATGAACTGTGCCAAAAAGAAAAGTAATTACTACTACCAACCGGTTATCATTTTAGTTCACTGAACTACATTATTAGAAGCAAGTACCAACTAATTTAATCTCAACGTTTGTCAGAAGCCTGTCGCGTTTGATTCGATCCATCGTTATCTGAACGTTCTGCCTCAGATCAGCATGTGATTGAAATGGATGAACGGTGGTCCATGATTAATGTTCAGTCATCAGTTAACACTACTGGAAACCTGATGACACGTATTCTGTAACTGTACAAGTACAACTGCCTGATACATCCTGGTTGAGTACTTACAAATATAATGCCGAAATTCAATATACAAAAAAAAAATACAGTAGGTATTTAAGCTCACTTAGAATATTAATTTGTGGAATTTTGAGGATGCCCCTAGAAAGGAGCTTAAATTTAAAATTATATCATTCGGTCATTCATTGCTGAAAAGCTAAAAAAAAACCACTTTGGTAGTTCTAATTTTGATGCATAGAATCCATTCGCTAACAATGAAATAATAATATGAAAATAAAATGAAATAATAAATAAAAAAAATCAGGAACAAGTTAAGTAGGCTAGTTTTTCATATCAGCTGCAACATACAGTGGATCCAAGTGCTACGAGGCAGAATTCCGGCCTCGCATTATGGATTGATCGCGACTGCTCGCAGTGACGAAAGCCGACCGCTTCGTGATCAACCGTGCTCCCAAATCGATCCTAAACACAGCTGTCTCGGTCCACCACACTGCCTTATCTCGACTGGATTGAGCACCCACCTATTTTTACACAGGAATTTTAAATGGTTTTCAATCAAGTCCCATTTTCAGATTACCTAGATTTAAAATACTTTGGTGGATTTGAAGGAAGTGAGAGCATTTTCCAGACTCTACGTTGGCAAATAACTAAACGTTTAAATCCCGAAAAACATTGTAGCCCATGTCCATCTTCATGTATTTTTTTTTTTGCGCTTTGAGTTGCATTTCAAATGAAAGTAGCCTTGCAGGAAGTCTGAATGCAAGTAGAGATGCAGTACAGACAGTAACAGTTTTTGCGTTGGTTCATATCTCATGCGGCACCGCAATAAAACGTACCAGAGATATGTTCCCGAGCACTGAGCTGCCCTGTAGACCACATTATTGTTGATCATATGATATCCCGACAGGGTCGTTATCTTTATTGCCTTTCTATCTTTGTTCTCTGTTTGCTTTCTACCTCTGTCAATTCGAAATCTAACTGATTGTATCTTGTGGAGCCCAAGTTTTTGTTTACGGCGAGGATTTCTACTTCCGTACTCCTTTATTGCTGCAGTGAATCGTGCTCTAGGTTTATAGTACCTTGCCAAGACGTCCTCTTTCAGGTGACATTAATCTATTGGTGTTATGGTAGTTTTTGCTTGTTCATACAGCCAAAAGCGCTTTAGCGTATACATCGAATACTCAATTTAGTTCTTGCTCTATCGAAACTTTCTTTGTTGAAACTTGAATTTATTTTTTCTAATACACTGACCGCCACGTCAACCTTCACCCTGGTACATGGAGAGGAGATGAGAGCACACAGCACAATGCGTGCCAACATTCCTTCCACGCACGTACTAGATGTCTCGAATGCTTTCTCGTACGTTGTCCACTCCATACGGAAAAAATCCAAAGGGGCAAATTGTGTCAGAGGGTTGTTCGCGCACGGTCGCCGATTTACATTCCTCACGACCTCAGGGTCGGCGGGCGGGTCGGGTCGATTAATACAACTATGGTAATAAAAAATCGTGACAAACTACGCCAGGAATTTGAGTTTTTGTAAGCAGCCCTTGCGAAACAGTAACTAAGTTTTATGTTGATGATTGTTGAACCAAATGGAGCTATTGACAATAGGGGAGTATTTACCTTACACAAAATGGCAATGAAATTGAAAAGGGTATTTATTATCTGACAATCAGCAATGAAAAAAAAAACATAGTAGGTACCAACCAACTTTATAAATAGTAGAGCTTACCTTGGAAGCCTTATTAAAGTTTTCGCGGTAGGCAAAGGGCAAAAAGGTCATGGCGCATTCGCGTACTACTAACTTGTTACGAAACTCAGTGAAACTTGTGCGAGTCTTGAAGTCCTAGCGTAGGATTTTTTCGTAGCCCTACAGATGATATTTGCTGATACCGTATAGTTTTTTTGAGAAATATACAGGGTGTCAAAAAAGTACCTATCTACTGCGTCACAAACCACATTTTTTCTACTAATAATAATTAATGATGATAACAAAAAACTTTCCCAAATCACAAATTATTTGACTACTAGAAAAAATACCTTCTTCATACAAAAATGCTCACTTATCTACAAATTTTGTATGGAGGAGGTACAATTTTTGATTGGGTTTAAATTTTAGTTCGTGGGAAAAGTTTTTTATCCTTAGTTGAAGAAGAAGAAGATCTTTTTACACCCTATATACTATTTCGATTTTGCATATACTTCGCTCGTTTAAGTTGCAGTTGCAGCTGGCTAATAGATAATTAATTTCATTGTAATCTTAAACTAGATCAGTTGGGTGCATATCTATCGCTGCGATTTCATTGCTATGACTAAAGCAATAGCAATAACTAAACAGGTATTAGTAGCATGTAAGGTAGCATAAATTATTCGTAACTTCGTTGGTTCTAAATAAAATGTTTACTTGTTTCATATAAATCTTTAAGGCATAAATCGGATCAAATGTCTAAGAAGTGTTATCAGAGATAACACACGATCACAACTGTATTCCACATTATGTTCCCAGTATCAGTCAGTGTGTTATGGTATGTAAATACAGAAACACGCACTAAAAACAACGACCTGTATTTTTTTTCTATCTGATCTGACCTAGAATTGTACGCATAGCTCTCTGCAAAAAAGTAAGTTGCATTACTAAGTATACCAGGTGTAAGGGACAGCTTCCTGCAAACTGATAGGGTTTGCTCAGTCAACAACACTGAACAATTTCCACCGAGAAATTATTTCAAGAAGTGAAAATTAAAATTGACTTTTCCATACAAAATGTCCACGTCGATGAGACAATTTGTATGGAAAAGCCAGCATTTTTTTCACTTCCTAAAAGTATTTCCTGGTGGAAGTTGTTCAGTGTCGTTGGCTGAGCAACCCCTATCAGTTTGCGGGACGCTGTCCCTTACACCCCGTATGATTCGCAACGTAACTTCCTGTGTGTGCTGTGCTCGCTTAACCTTAACCTTAGTAACTTTTCCACTGAAAACTAAGTCAGTTGAATCGAAAGACCAAAACCAACTTCAAATAGCATCTAATATTTCTGCAACAACTTAATCATATTTTATGTGCCCTCATTATAATTGACCCGTATAATCATTGCTAAACGTACCTATCGATTCGGGGTCACTTTACCGGTCGCGAGGAACGTTACATCAGCCATTGTCTATTGACTTAGCAGATAAGTGAGCTATTAGGTTGCGATCGACCGGCTTGGCCCGTGCCCGCCCGCGCCCCTGCACCACGAATTTGGCAATCGAGAGCACGGAGTGCACTTCTAATGACCTGACGACTGGGATGCACTTAGGGCGCCGTTGTAGGAAGCCTTGTAATATTCAGTAGCTTAATTTTTCAATTTTATACTTATACGAACCTACAGCACGTGCACATAGTACCTATTAGTGACTAACAACGTAAATGAATTTTATTTATACGTATAACAATAAATTACATTTGACGTCAAAGTGCGCATGAGCGATTTCTTTATAATATTTCTGGCATTCCATTTTTAGGACAGCCTAAAAGTCTTATAAGTTTTTAACGTCAAACGCTCAATAAAAAGGGTTTGGAAATGAAATGACGTAGGGAACAACATAATGGGGGTTGTTAATTTTTTTAGAAGACGTGAAAATAAAAAAAAAAACCGCTTACAGATATTTTGATGATATTATCTTATTTTCATATTTACGAGATTCTCGAAAAAGTCTAAGATTACGATGACCTTCACTTTACCTTTGGGACGTCATTGTAAAACAGCAACCATTTTAAAATGTTGAACGCATCACTCGCTAATTTCTAAACGCACGCGTGTCATGTCTTTTGACGTTTGTTTAAGTAAACAAATTTTACCCTGTGTTTATTCTGCCTGGCAATATTTCTGTTTTATACACGTTTACGCCCACTTACACTTTGTCCCGTATTTTAGAAATGAAATTTGGATACAAATGAATGCTACGCTACCCGATCATAATCACAATGTAATGTCCAATAGTAAAAATATTAATTTAAATATAATTCGCAAACGATCACGGTTTGTTTACATTTCAAATCAAATTTGACAATTAGTAAGCACGTTGATTTTATTGGTTTTTCTACGATAAGTACAAGATATTTTTATTCTGCTCTAGAAACGATCTGTATGTTTCTAAAGCGAACACTTTGAATTTTGTTGTGTAAAATTACGTAAAGATTCAGAAAAATATATACAAAATAAATATAAAAAATACAAAATAATTTATTTGTTTTAGACAAGTTTATACATAGATTTACAGTTATTAAAATAAACACTTTTTTATCATTTTGACTAGGTGCTTCAGCTCAGTAGCTAAATCATTTGGAATTAATTCTATTCATATTATTTACTGAGGTAACGAGTTAAAAATATGTGCCTGAGTATCAAATCAAACAGTGAAAAGCACACAAAAGTACATGTGATGTATGATGTGACACATCACACTCAAGACATTTTCTTCGGAAATTTACTGTTTCTGTGAAGTTAGATGCTTTTTGCTATTTGAGTAGGTTTAGTTATGATATTTTTAAGATCTCATGTACCTAGATAAAAGGAGGCTAGGGTAAATTCATTTTCCTTCGTCTTAGAGAGTTTCTTGTTATTGTTGCTGCACAGTATTTTTAGGATGACTTTTAACAATCTTTGTGTTTGTAAGGCTTATCTGTTAAATTGTAGAAGGCCACTTTGTAAAATAATGTCGCACGAGTTTCTTTACGGAGTTTTGATGTAACTTTAAAGGAAAGTGTGTACTTCGTGAAACTTAAGGAAAATTAAAGGACAAGAGGAAGTTGGGCTCGCTCATAATATGGGGTTCTATTATTTTGTATTTTTATTTACCTGCACACAAATCTATCTATACATTATAATAAATCTTTAGAATGGTCGTGAATATTTTTACGAATAAATTTATTATAAATTTTACGAACATTATTAACTATACAAAGACCAAAAGTTTTTTTTAAAGCCGTCACTCCTGATCTCAAAGAATACACGAAACATACCCCCGCGGGTAGAGAGGAGAAGGGAAATGTTTAAGAAAACTTTCCCCTCTCTGCCCTGCGGGGGTACGTTTCATGTTTTCTTTGATCGCTGGAGTCACTTTAGATTTTTTGTCTGCCTGTCTGTCTGTCTCTATATTACCACATCACGCCAAAACTACTGAACCGAATTCGATGAGACTTTTTTTTATTCAACTGAGTGTTACCTGGCTGAGTGAAACTCAGGATATCTAAAATCACGCTACTTGACTTAGAAGGTAGGCAGGAAATTTGTCTATTTTTAAACGATTTAAATTTAAAAAAAATATTCGATTGAGTGTTATCTGGAGTCAATCTTAGGATACAAACAATCACGCCATCGGATATTGGGGGTAGGCCGGAAATTTGATTTTGGTTGTTTTAACTGATTTTGATGGGACTTTTTATTCCACTTTATTAACAAATCTGTGTGTTAGATAGACTCAAACATCATGACAACAAACACAACACAACAGAAAACAAACAGGTTCATTTAACGAGCAAGTACCTCGGTTTGTATGAAAAACTGTCAGTTTTTATTAATAAAACACGCTGGGTCCAACATACTTAAAACGCTTCTCATCCGCGCGCAGGATCCGGATCTGCTAGCCCGCGCGCGGATGCGTGTTTTCCACACTAAGACAGATCAGACAGCAAGAATCGCTTTCTGCGTTTGTATGGAAAACACGAATTTGCGCGCGGGCTAGCAGATCCGGCTCCTGCGCGCGGATGAGAAGCGTTTTAAGTATGTTGGACCCAGCGTGTTTTAGCCACAGCTAGTATAAAATATAGTCTATCTCTATCATTTCTAGTATTGTTCCTGGATGCGCCCCTGTCACATATTGCATGCGGCTCGCGGCTACGCCTGCGGAGTTTTCATCATTGCTCTTATTTCTGCATAATGCTCAGTTTGCTCAGAAATTGGACTCCTGTTCTGCCTCGTTACTTTGTTACCCACTTTAATAAACATGAGGTTCCCTGCAGACTGATTGCTATGAGGAAATGCTAATGTTATTGGATCAAGTGCCTGTCCGTTGCCTATTGTTTCGTATTTGTTACAGTTCTGTACGAGTATTTAAATTATGGAGACAAAATAATACTAACTTTTATCAGTTATTATTCGTAGTTGGGTTTATTATATTCATTAGTTTTTTTTGTTCTTCCATGCTGAACTGGGAGCGAGAGATAAACATAGAATGTGCTAGCTGCATTTCCTCCCGGGCATGCTGTAAAAACCAGCTACGGGATCCGAGGATTTCTGTATATTGCAATTTAGGCGATGGGCTGACCTCCTGTTACTACAGCAATATACCAACAAGTCTATATTAAATGACCCTCAAAACTTTGTTAGACGTGGCGAAACGACCTGTGATTGGATCGTTTACGCTCTGCCTACCCCATTAGGGATAAAGGCGTGATTATATGTATGTAGATTTTTTGTAGATACGTAGATTACGTACTTACGTAGTATGTTTATTTATCTACGTTATTATCATAACCTATTTTTATGGTATACATATTTGCTAACAGAGATTTCACGAATTATGACAAAATATAAAATTATTTATTCTTCTTCTTCTTGTCGTGTCGATCGTTTAGGCGTTTTTATTATTTCTTATAATAATTATTTATTATTATCTATACTAATTATATAATTATCATTCAAATATAGCCCTCGGTTGATAGTAACGGTCCTTATTATACGTTCAAATCTACAAAAAAACAATCTTTGATCTAAAAAAAATATTGTATAAGCTAACTCGAATAAAAATATATGCCTCACAAAAGTATGCTCCAGGTGAGGCTCGAACTCACAACCCCGGCATTGCTCACGAACACTGTCTTATAAGTACCGTGCGCTAACCAATTGCGCCACTGGAGCGTCGGACCTGACTCACGAAATTACGATCCGCCTGCTACAGGGCTCTCCCGCCCCGCGCCCCATGCATCACCCCTCCCTCGCCCTCATACATCGTCATCTAAGTGAGTAGATACGTGTTTGCTTGGACCTACGGTATCGTCATTGTTTCCGGCATAAATTATGTAAACGGTTACTTATCATGCTGTTAAATTATTATTTAATTAGAATTTACCTAAAGTAGCATCTAATGGTTAAATTTAGAGTGTTTGTTTTAAGATATTATGTTTTGTGGTATTGTTAATAGGGAAAAATTGAAATAAAATATAAAGTATCGTATTTGTTGAGTTTGAGTCTTGCTTGCTTGACAGTAAAAAAATGTATTGTAGCAAAAGCCTACGAATAATTGCGTAGCCCTTTGTAGACCTTCATGATAAAAAGTGTTACGTAATTTTTCAAATTGCATTTTTTCTTTCAATAGTAGCCTTGTTTACAAATCACCGTAAACAATTTTTGTTTAGATGTTATCAGAAGTATTAATAACAGTTGTTATCAGGAAACGATGGAATATTAGTTAGAAGTAGCAGTGGGTGGACCAGCGCCGGGAGAGGCCTATATGGGTTGTTCCCGTTAACTTCAAGGTCCTTTGCACTACTCTAACTACCAACGTATATATTTAATTTGTGTTTTATTTATATCAGCATTGGTTATTACCTACTTCTTTTTTCTTGTTCAAGGTACGTGTACGTAGCAACAATTGGATATGAGCTCGGCCAACTGCGCAGGACTAGTTTTTAGTGCCCAAGTGGTTGTGCTACACACAGGCGCACTCTATATTCCTTCAATCTCTTATTCTGATGGGACAGATTGAGTCACACGAGCAGAGAGAAATCAGGTGCAGGACCGACTATTTACATGCCCATCCGACATCATGGATCATCTTACTTTTCGGGCAATCAGGTGATCAGTCGCAATGTCCTAACCAAACTAGTAACAACAACACAAAGTTATTGTCCCCCGCCGGGAATCGAACCCGGGACGTCTAGATCGAGAGCCTTTCTCAGACCGCTAGACCATCAGACTTGAGTAATAAGTAGGTAATTAAGGGCAACTTTCTTGAAATTCTTTCCAGCAATATTTTCAATGTATTTCAAGGTCATACTTTAATTGCGTGGACTGTCTCATTTTATGTTACTTATGTATGTTACGTTAATTGGCTCAGACTATAAGTAAGGTAGATTTGGGTAGCAGCCCGTTGCAGGCCAGGCTGGGCAGTACCGGCGCTGTTCGGCACACGTGGCCGGCGGCCCGGGGGCATTCGATTAGCGCTGGCAAAATGATATGTTAATGGCCTATCGAGAAATATAGTTTATTGTGCACTGCTCCTTTACCTGTGTCGGGGCTTCTGGCCACTACTGTTAGGGCTGCCAGCGAATTACAATAAAAGTTTTTTTTATGTTATAAGTTTTGTACTTTGCTCGTAGAACATAGTGAATTTAATAGTGTAGGATCCTCACCTCACAAGTATTTCACTTCGTTTTAATACAAGCTTCCATGCTGGACTGAGAGCGAGAGAAAAACACAATTTTCCAGCAGCATTTCCTTCCGGGCATCCTGTAAAAACCAGGTAAGGGATTCGAGTATTGTAATTAAGGCGATGGGTTGACAACTTACCACTACAGCAATATACCTATAAATTAATCTTAAATAACCCTCAAAACTTTGTCAGACGTGGCGGAACGACCTTAGTTTAGGTAGTTTACGTTCTGCCTACCCCATTAGGGATAAAGGCGTGATTATATGTATGTATTGCCTTTAATATAAGATTACTTTAAATTAAATGTATGTAAACTATGTGTTCTGATTTGCTCATTATCTTCAAACAATATTTTAATCGTATTTCTGGCTTTTGCCTTTCGGAAAGTTATGAATTCATGAGAAAAAGCACCCTAAAATATTTGCACTTAGTTTTAAATGGCCTAAATAAACGATGAGAACTATATTAGATAGTCCTGACTGATATCACTGGAATGTTCCAGTTAAGAAAATATTTCTTCGATAAAAGCAACAACATTTTAATCTGAATTACTGCTAAAATATGTTATCGCAATGTCCTTGACTCATTTGGAGTGTCAAGTATCAAGTGCTACTTACATAATGTAATGTTTAACTTAGGATTGATAGCAGAATTTATTAAAAAATATATCTTCTACCACCGGCAACGTTTGATTGAAATAATATAGACAGCCCTAGAGAAGCCTAAAGCGTGTCTGCAGTAAAGCTAGCACGCGCTCCTGCTTCCGATCCGCGGTCATTCATCAATTCTAACCCAACTATCCCTTTCTTTATTAATTACAAATTATAGTTCTTTCTAATTGCCGGTTCTGGTTTGTTTTATTTATACTGCGGTTTCAAGCTCAAAATTTATAACATCATGCATTAGGCTTACACTAGTAAATGAAACAGTTTCTCTGCAATTACAAGTTACCATAATTGCTAAATTAAACGACCATAAAATGGTAATCTGGGTCATAAAGTTGCAGAACTACGCAGAACCTCAATTACCGTGATAAGAGCGGGTGTACAATTCATGCGACGGTTGCGTCGTACTCTCTATGCAATGGCATTGGGTGGGTCCGTGGGTCTGGTATATCGAGCGGCGGCAAACTGACTGATCAGGCTGACCGAGCAGCACAATTGCCTTAATGAAAGTAATTAACACGACGCGATCGGGCGGGATCGATAGCGGCCGCTTGCGCCCGCGCCGCTGCCACCACCAGACACCACAATGTGCGCCTAAATCAACCTACACACCCACCTTAATTAGAAAATAAATCACATCTTTTCATTTAGCACAATATAAAGGGAGATGACATGCGAATGGGTTGCAAATTTGCAATATACAACCTTACCAGGAGCAAGTAGGTTATTGTAGAACTAGATATCTCTATAAATAAGCATTGCTACGATTTCGTCTCATGGGAAATTTGAACACGTGATTGTAACAATGAACCAAAATGTTCTATTTTGGATTGGATTTCCATAGAATGCAAACACCTGAACTTTCACGCAATCCCAACAAAGCAAAGGCTGAGAACAACTTTGCCATTTTTTGTACGAATCACAAGAAACATGTGGAATGGTATCCGAGAATCGCCAAATCAGCTGATGGCTGGTGCAGGTACAAAATAATAATTGAACATATTCTTTGCAACGCAATGATGCAAGCTATGGTTTAAAATTTCGTGAGAACTTCACCTTGTATGATATGGGAAAGAAAGTGTTCAAGGATAGAAGATATCAATCATGCGTCAGATATTTAAACTTTATTTGATAATTCTAAGAATTTATTAATGTAAACTCACGCCCTTATTTATCACATTTCCGATATCAAAAGTAAAGCTGTGTAGTAGATCAAGGTTATGGCTGCATTTATCTTTTATGGATTGTGTAAATCAAGAACAAAATTATCGATAAAATGGTATAAAGCTAATAGTGCGACTTGTTGGTGTGTTTGAATAAGATATACTGACTGATACCTAAGCGGGTATGTAAATAACAAAACAAACAGTGTCCATCTATCTCTATAAAATTGTTCACTTTTTCAAGGTTAGGCAACTATTAGACCAAACTTTACCAAAGATAAAGATGTAGGTTAAATTCACATAAGTAGGTATGGAATAAAAACAGATAAATTAACTAAATACCAAATTTATATTTCATACTAATATAATATACGGAAAGGGTATATTTTCGTTAAAACCTTGCTCTACCTACCACATAAAAAATAACTTTACCGAGAAAACATGTGATAAACTTCATTCAAAAACAAAATTGATTTACGTAATACTTATGTAATACTTATATTTGGTGTTAGGGTAGAATTGACAGAAACAACCGTATTTTGAAGTACATATATGCATATAATCACGCCTTTATCCCCGATGGGGTAGGCAGATCGTAAACGACCAAAACAAAGGTCGTTCCGCCACGTCTGACCAAGTTTTGAGGGTTATTTAAAATAGATTTGTAGGCATATTGCTGTAGTGACAGGTTGTCAGCCCATCGCCTAAATTACAATATACTGAAACCCTCGGATCCCCTAGCTGGTTTTTACAGCATGCCCGGAAATGCAGATGGCACATTCTACTATATTTGTACTCTCGCTTCCAGTCCAGCCCGGAAAATATTATTTTGAGGCACAAAGTAAATTATATAGGTAACTATGTCGTCGTTGGCGCATTTGTGAGGTGTCAAATTTAAATGGTCCATCGTGGGTAGTTACGCGATATTTCGCCTGCCTGAATTTTGTCCACCGGCACTTTACCAAGGCTTTCCTGCCCCGGCACGTGACATGAACAAGTTGTTAGAACTCCTGAGTAAGCGCCATCACCGCTCACGTGTGCAAAATCAGGAAAATTCGGATAAAAAGCGTGATAATAACATCGAAATTGTACCTACATTTTAAATAATTGATTTCATAACGTCTTCGTATTTCAATGCTCACGTTTCTTTCTACTTTAAATGCTTACATAGAATGAAGAACCAATTTACGCCTTACTACGAAAACGAGTAATTGACCTGCCAAAATTATCCGGTTTCATGTAGATCTAGATCAATCAATCAATTTGAATAGATGGATATGATTTTCCTAATCATGTCGTTCAGTCTTATTTAATTTTATTTTAGACAAAACATTCCAATTTCCCTTTCATTAGAGCCGATTCTGTTTTAGACATAACTTCACTTACTTTGGTTCGGTCCTGCCAAGAGGCAGCAACACAAGTGGTACTGTAAGGTATATACGTCAGTCTGCCAGAATTATTATCGGCTGTAGCGTTTCTGTGTCTATTTTAATTCAAATATTAGAACGTGACTAGACCAAACATAAATAATTTAAGTTGTGTCTAAAACAGAATCGGCACCATTTCCATCTTAATTAAACATACGTTTATATGAAGTTACGCAATGTACGTAATCAATATCCATAAATCAATTTAATTAAGAAAATTATATATAAGCAACAACGAGTTGTGGAGTTATTGGAAAAATGGAGTTTCTTGTTCATCGTTTATATTAGAAATGTTTGCTACTGGGGATTTTAAGATTATCATACGCGATTAGATTAATCTACTGCGAGTACTTGGTGATATTAAATCGATCAGATAACAAGTTTTAAATTAGGTACCTTTACCTATATTTAAGAATTTATTCTTAGAACTCATACGTATTATCAATCGCCGTGTGTAGAAGCGAGCCGAGACAATAAAAGATCGAGTCCGTCCAACATAAAAGCATTCCACGGCGAAGGATGAATGAATCGGGCATCTTTCTCAAACGAGCATGTCGCTGTTTTGTTTGAGCTGCGCGCTCAATGCTCAATACGTCTGCTCAGGTGTGCACCTGTTAAGCGCCCGCGCCGCCGATGCCGTGGGATCTGCCTGCCTGTGCCAGGTAAAAATGCGCAAAAACTCCTTGCACTCACCTAGATCTAACACTTGCATTCACCGCATTTGTACACGCAGTATTAGCATAAACTATTCAACAACTTGTTATTATAACTAGAACACTTAATTGGACTAACGAAACTGGAGCTATAACATTTTGATTACGTTTTCATAAGTTTGCTCATTGTGACAGGACCTACACCTGAGAGAGAAAATGAAACACCTTGCCCTGCTCTGGTGTGATATTGCGTGGGGAATAAATTGCTCAAGTCAGCACCCACCTGAATTGAAAGTTTTGATAATAATAATAACCTCTGTAACCACTGTGGAATTCAGATCGTCGACAAGATTTTCTTTTCGTTGCCATACAGGGGGAAACATAAAGAAAGCACGAAACGCTTTATGTGTAGGCAGAGGCCCACTCAGATATGTACGTTCCGTGTTTCAATTTTTGCCCATATCTGGCAGCGGTGGTGCGCCGCCGCGTGTAGAAGATTCAGATATGCTAAGAACGTGCAGATCGCGGTGCGGCGGTGCGGTGCGGCGGTGCGCTCCCGCACCCGCGCCGTAGGCGTTAACACCACATCGCACCATAGATTTATGAACGCACCTCTCGACACTGCCTGCAACCCTGCACTCTACTTACACTCGAACCACATTCAGTACCGACCGTAAAATAAAGCATTAACATGGAACGGGCTGCCCAAAACTGCGTAAGATTGGTTCTGAGAAACGTACCTACTTAAAGAGTTAAAATGCATACCAACACTTTTGAGTGTAAACCCATTTTATTGATTACTATAATATCCTGATTAATTTTGAAATACATGTAGATTGTAGGACAACACAACTTACTTTTAATAGCAGATGCAATACTCAATTTCTTTGTTGAAGATGCCATTTTTCTTTCGTATTTTTTCTTGGCAATATATATTATTTTTAAGCCACTATTGTAGAGGCATAATCGGGTATGTGTGATTTAGTGCGTTGTTGATTTTATCCACATTCCGCGCCGGTGTACAATACGCCGCCTGGCGCAATGCGAAATTCCATTAAGCTTTTTGAATGCGAATAAAAGAAGATTTTGGAAAAAATACGTAGCCGCACTCGAGCAGGTTATTGTTCGGGTGCAGGGAGGAACAATCGCGCGCAGTGTTTCCAGTTAACCGTGACAAACTGCCCTGTGTAGTGTGTACCTGTGGATTTGCTTTGTTATTCAACCTCGTTGCATAGGTTAAGCTGTGAGTTACTACAACAACACAAGCTTGAGTCTATCACATCGCCTACAGAGACACGAGCTGGCATGGTGCATACATACATATAATCACGCCTTTATCCCTAATGGGGTAGGCAGAGCGTAAACGACCTAAGCAAAGGTCGTTTTGCCATGTTTGACAAAGGTTATTTAAGATAGATTTGTAGGTATATTGCTGTAGTGACAGGTTGTCAGCTCATCGCCTAAATTACAATATACTGAAAAACTCGGATCCCTTAGATAGTTTTTACCGCATGCCCGGGAGGAAATACCGCTGACATATTCTATATTTCTCTCCTCGCTCCCCAAAATACAGACGGTGTTTAAATTTTCAGATTTGTCCCAAAATGCAGGTGGTATTGCACGAGTTTCTTAAACTGGGTTGTTGCTAAGGTTCTTTGGGGTCATAGTCCGCGAGCACTAACTATCACGTGTACTATGTTCGTTAACGTTTTGCAATAACTCTACTTTAGCGCTTATTGTGCGTGGTCTGGGCGCTGCTGATTCGTTAAACTGTAGAACCATCGTTTGGTTCAGGTGGCACGTTTTTGCTAACGTGCTATCAGCGAGACGCACGTCAATATGAACCCAAGTTAATGCAAATCTTTAATGCAAACGGGGTTATTCTGCTTCTTAGCCAGTGGATTCTCGAGTCAAACGACCCGGTTATTGATTTGTACGATATTGATTGGTAAGTATTATTTGCTTGCACTCACGTTTAGTATACTTAATCGAAAGTTAAATAGGCAAAACATTTGGAAATACATACGAGTTATACCTAGATTGAATAGAACAAAAAACTAATAAATACTTCCATGCTGGCCTGGGAGCGAGAGAAAAACATAGAATGTGCCAGCTGCATTTCCTCCCGGGCATGCTGTATAAACCAGCTAAGGCGATTGCCTTAGCTGGTTTTTGGAGGGTTTCAGTTTATTGCAATTTAGGCGATGGGCTGACAACCTGCCACTATAGCAATATACCTATAAATCTATCTTAAATAACCCTCAAAACTTTGTCAGACATGGCGGAACGACCTTTGTTTAGGTCGTTTACGCTCTGCCTACCCCATTAGGGATAAAGGGCGTGATTATATGTATGTATGTGTGAATAGAACAAAAAAACCCATTGAGTAAAATTTTATCCTGAAACAGGATAATTTATCGATAATCCGAGGTTCGAGAGTCATAATAATCGATGCTATAAAACTCAGAATCACTTGCGCATTGCCAGATGAAGGTAATGATAATTTATTGTTCGCTCGAATCCGGAGCGCGCATTTTATCACGTGGTGGGTGATACAGGGCGGTCGACGCGAGGCGATCTGATACACTGATACAGGGTGATCAGAAGTGTGTTAGTCGGATAACGCACGTCCGAAACGTGCGGATGTCCTGCCTGCCTGCCCCACAGATAAGCGCCAACCTGTCCGTTATCATCGCTGCACAGTCAACAGTTCCTAGCCAAATACGCCGATAACATCATGACAATACGTTACCTTTGCCAGAATTTATTATTGGTTTTGACCTTGATTCGCATCATGTTAGGGGAAGAAAGAAACCGTCCAAAATTGTGTCCTTAAGATGAAACTGAAAACTTAACAAATTAACTTGAAAATTATTATTAATCGATGATAATAAAATTATTCCTGGACTTGGGCGCAGTTGGTGCTATACTTTTGGGGTCGTTCTCGTCTGGTACATAAGAATCCATTTATTTTCAACTCAAGAGATGTAAATAAGAGTAAAAGACGCTATAAGTGTGCCGATGTTCGTACTTCCGGTCGCGTGGCGGGCACGTGCGTCTGCGCAGGATGTGCATATGCGAGTGACACCCTTCCTTCCGCAGCTTCATTATTAGATGAACAATATGAGCACTATAATCAAACGTCGCTATATGCTCACCAATGAATGGTTACATGACTCCATATGAAAGTTCTTTTATCGCCGCCGGATGAAGTAACAGTCTGAATTATATTTAAAGCAAAGCAAACATTGTTCATTCTCATTGTATGAAGGCTATTTAAAAGATAAAGCGTGCTGGCGGTGCACTTCCTCCTCGCGACAGAGGTCACGGATGATATATTCATGAATGCATAAACGTATTCTATTTTGGGTACGAGTGTACGCGAGATAGCCGTAAAACATGACAATTTACAATTGAAAAGCGGTTACGAAAGCGCAACATAAGAAGGAATAATTCTCTCTCGATGTGATAAACGGCGACATTCATAAATGTGAAGAAAAAAATTAATTCGTGAATTCCTTAAGTTATTGGCACAAAAAGGGAAAATTTAAGACGTGCCAACGCAGACAATGCGAAGTGGTGTTAATCTCGCCGCGATCAATAAACTCTCTGATTACACATTCATGGAATACCCTGTCTCGCTCCGTGGCTCGCGTGGAGATATTTTTTCGGTGTCCTACTGCCTTTCGTCGAGGATCGAAGCACAAAACTCGCCGGGAAATGCAATAAAAAAGTCCTCGCTTTGTTTCTTTTAATGCTCTCGTATTTAATTGTAGGTACCAGGCAGATGTTGAGTGCTCTAAAAATATTCGGCCGTTCCAGTTTAGCAGGCTGATTTATACGTGTTTGGATAAAAAAAAATTAAGGAAAGATTTGTCCACCCGACACTTTTTTTCCTTATACTGAACCTGAGCAAAGATGAGGTTTTATCAGATACGCCAGTTATCAATGTTTGTTGTAAGTTGTCCTTCACATTCAAATAAAATAAACGACATGGAAAGTGTCCACAACATTTTATAGAGGCGCTATATTCGTGTCAATAGATATGTATGTATTTTTCCTCTTCAGTTGTAGAGTCTGATCGCTATGTCGAAATTCGTTACGAATGTGAGACATATGGGTCAGCAGACGCATAAAAGGTGGCCAACTGATCCAGATAAGTTAAAAAAATACGCCAGCTGACCGTTTCTATGCATGATGTTGTTAATTGTTACGAAAGGCCGGCGAGGTGACACGGGCCGAATTGGCGCATCTGTCGGGCGCGAGCTGCCTACTGCCTAGCCACCGGCTACGAGCGTCATCTGCGATTGTAACTTCCCAAATTAAATGCATACGAATCGTAAATAAAGCAGTTGCAAGTTTCATATATTGGAACTAATTTGAGCAAACTCGTTAAATTATGAGTAAATTAGATACAGTGACAATATTTTTAAGCGTAACTGCCTCCGTGGTCTAGTGGCTAGTGCCATGGACTACCGATCCGGAGGTCCTGAGTTCGATTCCCAGGGGGGAAACACAAAGTTGATATTTGAGAATTTATCACTTTGTGAATTTTTCCCCAGTTTGGTTAGGACACTGCAGGCTGAATCACCTGATTGTCCGAAAAGAAAAAAGATTTCGTGCTTCGGAGAGCACGTTAAGCCGTCGGTCCCGGTCGCTGTCTTTAATAGTGGTCGTTACTCAAACCATGTCAGAGGCCTGATAGTTGTGCTACTAGGCGGTTTAAAAACTCTGACACCAGGGTTCATCGGGACGATAGACTCGATACCCACTCGACAGAAGAAGAAGCGTAACAAGTGTCAATGATGAAAATTATCAAAATGGTCTTTCAAGGTATTCGTATTTAAGACATATTGTTAGTATTGAACGATGGCCGGATCAAGCCTCGAAATATTGTATCGAATGACAAAACTCAAAATTTCAATAGAATTAAAGCCTTTGGTTGTGATCGTGTGAAAGAAGTTAATAAGGCTTTATTCGAATGCGCGACCACGGAACGAGGCGACGATCTCACGCGCAACAAAGTCCCGGACTTTGACAAACATGTCGCCCTCTATACATAACTGTGATGCTGATGACACATCTCCACTCTTCATAGCTCATTTGAAACGGGTGACCAAATAAATAATAATCCCCTGCGGTATTTTATCGTTTTATTATTTCACAATGATCTACTAACTTCCTTTTTCGGTCTCAAATAACCACGTTGGATTGCAGTGTTAATACTTTTTCTTGATTTACATGTTTTGGTTTTGTATAACGGAGATAGGTTATGATAAAAAAATACTCGTTTCAATCACCAAATCACAAAGAAAGTTCATGATATTTCGAAAGTAGAGTTTACAATTACACGAGCAAAAAAAATATATCGTGATAATCTGATTGGATCACTTTTTACCTCTATCATGCTTGTCAAACATTCTGACCAAAATACTCATTACACAAAAGGCTCATCACACAAGAACACGGAGAGCAGCGGCCGTAAACCTCCCGGGACACACCTGCTCATGCTCACCATTCAGGGCCCCAAACAGCGAGCACAATGAGACCTATTCAAATGTTAAACAAAAATGGCGTTCGATAGACAGCAGCACTATATTGAATTAACTCGACGGCGGGACAATGCTTACACCGATATCTCTACCCACTTTCTTTTGGAGAAAGACAACAAAGTTCCTTCTTGAGAGGACGCTGACAAGCCGCGACACAAAGCCGATCGACGTTGTGGAGCCGCACAAAGGTCAGCGCGGCGGAGATCACCTTACATTGCTCAGAGCCGCCGCCCGCGCCGCGTCGTGATGCGCATGCAACGCGGCGCGCCGTAACCGGCGAGGGCCAGCAGGGCACCACCGCCACGTCGCCCAGTGGGCCCCCGCTGGCGCCGACCAACTCAGAGAAAAACGATTACATTAAGATGTCCTCGCTTTACAGTAATAATTGAATGATTTTGAACACAACATATTTGCACCAGAAAAATTTCGCAACAAGGTAACTCTACAATGAAATAATTTATTCAAAGACAAAGTACGTAGATTGTTCAGGAGGCCCCACATTCACAGTACAGCACTGTGCTACACTTTTGTGAGTCGACGAGCATTATCGCGCGATCTGGGAGCGGAGATGCTCCTCATAATGCGTCTAGATAAACCCGCTTTTGTCGTGTGCTCTATAACAAGAAGAATATTCCATGAAAGGAGCGAGCAACGCAACAGGTACATGCCCCCGCGATTATCTTCTAGCTTAGGTGGCGTGCCTTTGCGTCTTTTCAATTCGTCGGCTAAACAAAAAGACTTTGTGCTCTACATACTTTACTCATATTACACTTACACGAAACAAAGCCACCACTCAACTTTTGCAATAAATTAACAATGAAATTCCTGAACATAATAATTTAGTAGGGAAGTAGTATCAGTAGGTCTCCCTTATAATAATTAATTGGCAACATAAACAATTTGAACGACTAGACTTTGATGCAACGGAGATCAATTCGTTGCACATGAATCAAGCTTGTTGTTGTGGTTGTGACCGGGCGCATGCGCCACGACGCGTTTAGGAGTACTGAATTAAACAATCACGCTGACTCACAATACCGGTTGGCTATAAAGACAACAGAAATTATCTTTGTCTAGTTTATTTCGTAGACAAAACGCCATGTAGCTACGATAGTGTATTTCAAACTTGTTTCATATTATTACAACTGTTGCTGATTCATGGTAAAGTGAAATAAAGCTGGCTTAGATAATAAACGATACCGTTTATTAAATTAAAAAAGTTTATTCGGCCATGTTTAGTTTTACAGTGAAAATTATTACAGTGAACACGAACTTTGGCATTCTCAAGAAAGCGGTTACTTTTTACGTCACTTTTTTGGGTTAAAACCTCAGCGAAGACGACAGCGACTGCACCATGACGAAGCGGAGTCGGATCGAAAAAGGCTTAGTGATCATTGGCCATAATCTCTTGAGTAAACACGAGTAAGAAAGCGCAGCAAATTGCGCAAAACGTATTGTCTGTGCTTGTGTTCGTGGTGTGTGGTGTACCTGCGGCGTGCAATGTGGAGCAGATAGAGCGGCCCACCCAGGCGGCCAGCCAGCCACCCAACAAAGGCTATGCGACCGTGAACGCATTCACGCAATCCGCGAAGCAACCCTAATATGTTATCTACCAAGCCAGGCGCGAATTCAGGACAAGGGAAATAAACGCACAGCTTTGTATGGGTAAACTCTACATTAAAGCTAGATTCATAAACAAAGATTCTTCTTGATTTCAAGTTAAAACTAACAATCAAACAAACGAACATATTAGAAAATAAAAAAACACATTTCAGATTTGTTGACCTACATTTGACTTTAAAAAAGCTGGTCTTTTAAAGGTAAGCTTTTCAAGATCTGGATGCGCCACTGGAGCACCAGGTCTGCCAGTTATCGTATGACATGGTTTACCATCATGCCATTTAATACTGTTTTCGCGGGACTACCGGCCGCACTAATCTCTCTGCGCGTACGATACTCCATAATGTTACATTATGACTGGGAGATGCTGAGATAACAAAATGAGGCTCTTATAATCGCTACATGCGATGCAGTATCTCCTGCATGTTCGGAATTTATTTGATAGCTCTCTATATGGGATCCATAAACATGGGATATTGTAGCAGTGTCTCAATTAGTGCACTGTACACTATCTTCGATAGCTCATCCAAAGTTAATATCCCCGCTACCAACATAAACTTCGACGTAAAATAATTAAATGTTGGTAATGATAATTAAGCTCTGTGATTAAAGGTTTGCTAGGAATTATTCAAAATAGCTAAGGTTTATATATAGTAGCTTTTAAAATATGAAGTTTATTTTGCTCTTAAAATAATGTTTGAGCTATGGCGGTCTCTCGTCACCTAGTCGAGATTGCGATCTAATTAACTCTAATAGCGCATTAGACGTGGGCAGCCGGGCATTGGCGCACGGGTTGATCGACTGTGACTTTCAAATAATGTAGGTTTTGCATACACTTGTAGCTGCCAAGTGGCGAGAAATAGTGCGGCGAGTGGAGGCTAGCCCACTGCGAGTCACCGTCTGTGTGGTTCAATTAAATCATGAGAAACGACGCGGCTTGCGCGGGCGCAGCTCCCGGAGGCGCGGCTCGCTCACTACTACAACTTAACCGCTCTGCTCCGGGTTGGCATTAACTGTTTGTTATAAATATGCGTTTGTGGAACCCTCCGCTTATTCATGTGCCTCTACAACGGCAACATCTTATTATGCATCGTAAAAAAATGCTCTGTTATATATTTATTGTTTTTTATTTCGACACTTTATTTTTATGTTCTTTTGGATTTGTGTGTGTAACTTAGTAAAGCTTTCAGTTGAAAAGAAAAAGATTAAAACGTGACAAATAAAGCTTAAACATGACTGATTACTAAAAGATAAGGTAACTTGAATGTGGAGCAAATGATGCGGTAATCGGGCGGTGAAGCATTGATTTCACTATTTCATCGGAGCATCGATTAGAGTCTGATTGCGCAACGACCCGCGCTCAGCCCTGCGCCTGCGCCTGCGCTGCTGCTGTGCAAATCGTAATGGAATTAGCACTAAACTGGACTTAGTTTGCCCTACGGTTTTGGTACTAAAATTGTCCTGTAGATTTTTATTCCTTAATCCACTTGTGATTGAGATAGAGGTTCACTGCTGAATGCTGTTTATATGATTAGGATTTTCCTGCAGCAAAAGTACCCTTTTTTATATTAGGTTATAAGTAAATTTGTATACTTACAAAATTTTATCAAAATCGATCCATGACCTTTTAGCTTGACAAAATAACAATGAATAATAATACTATATGTATTGTTTGTCATACAAAAAGTAGCATTAATAATAAGTACCTATGATTAAAGTGTATTTTACCTACTTATTTTACTTAAAAGGTGACATATGAAATTCAATTTAATTTATACTTATTTGATTCTACGTAGCTTTCACAAGAACAAGAATAATTCTATAAAAGAAAATTGATCTAAATATTTGACTGCCAATGTCATCCAAGATCTGATAGCGTTTGATTTATTTTGTTCACCACAGCTAGTGTTCTATTTCAAATATAGCCAACCTGCCGGTGCCGGCCTCAGCCCCATGAAATCGATCCAATTATGCAAGTGGTCGATTAGAAAATGAGATGGCCCGTGCGATATTCGAACCCGATTGATTTACTTACGTAATCGTGACCGGAAACAATGTCGCCGCTGGATTCCGAGATCTTTTGTCAGTTCTTCGAAGCAACAATTTGTTTCGATTGTTTGATAGAGTTTTCATTGTTTCAACAAGTTATGGGATTGACGACGGGATTATTGTTTATTTACGTAGAGCGAGTAGCTATGGCGAACAAAGTTTTCGTACAATCTATACATATAATAAATCTCTAGAAGGGTCGTGTCTCTACATTGAATATTTTTACAAAAAAATAATTGCAGCAGGCATTATTAACGATATAAAGATGAAAACTATTTTTTTTATTATTTTTGTCTGTCTGTCTGTATGTAACCACATTACGCCAAAACTACTAAATCGATTTTGATGGGACCTTTTTTATTCAACTGTGTGTTACCCGGGTCGCAACTTAGGATACCTAAAATCACGCTACCTGACTTAGGGGATAGGCAGGAAATTGAAATTTGGCTGTTTCTTAACCGATTTTTATGGAACTTTTTTTACTCGACTGAGCATTATTTAAAATCAAAGTTACGATACAAATAATCGCGCCTCATGACTTAGGAGGTAGGTAGGAAATTGAATAAAATAATAATAAAATTGAATCTTAAAGGGACTTTTTATTTGACTGAGTTTTTTAAATTACCTGGTGTCCAGCCTAGGCTGGAAATAATCACGCAAACCATTCTAGTATTGAGTAAGTACCCCAGTTTGTATGAAAAACACGCACTGTCGAACATACTGAAAACGCTTTTCCGCGCGTAGGAGCGGGATCTGCTAGTTTGCTCGCGGAAGCGTGTATTCCATACTAAAACAAAGATCGGACAATGCGAAAACGCTTCCGCGCGCGGGTTTGCATATCCCGTTCCTACGCGCGGAGAAGCGTTTTCAGTATGTTCGACACTGCGTGTTTTCCATACAAACCGGGCGTACGAAGTCGTGGGCACAGCTAGTTTATAATATAATGCTTCACCGACAAGTGGCTAGGACCTCTTGTGGTACCGTAATCAATCAGTTTTTAATTATTACTGTACAGTTCCTGAAGTTATTATTGTGATTTTGTACAACACAATACATAATACCATAATACACCCATTCAGTTTTAGGTTTGACTCTATTTATGCTGGTCATATAAGTAGTACTGAACACTGAGTCATACAAGAGTACCTAAATACTTATTCATTGAGTAATGGGTTTCTGTAAAACACATTTATCTAAACGCTACTGTTGGATTAAGTGGCATAAATAACTGTCTAGAATCTAGTTACTTACTGTAACAAGGAACAATATTATCAACAAAATAGTCCAATTGCCCGGACCGAATAAAATTGAGATGTATTGGAATGGGGCGATTAGTTTAATCAACAAATTATAGCGCGGCGAACATTAATTCCAATCAACGATACCATGTTTATGTGAACTAAATAATTGTAAGTAACACATAGTCGTTTACTACTTAATTTAATTTTCTTTTAAAAGGAGCTCAAATAGAATAAACAACTTATATGTTATGAAGCATGTACTCCAGTTTGCAGCCACTTATGCATATGAAAAAGTAAACGACAACTTAGCGACAAACGCATTACTCGAATTCCGGTAGGAAGCGAGCATTACCCGTCGGATTTAGAAAAAGTATGAGGAAGGTCAAGAACATGTGGTTCCGATATTTTAAAAGTGAGGGGAGCATGTGGCCGGGTTCATTGCTCCACCGAAAAGGAGGGTTGTCACCGGAGTGTCGCGGTGGTGAGGTGAGACGCAAGGAAAGGAGGGCCTCCCTACGTCGCCGCGTCGCCTTGAGCCGTGTGTGACGCACCCCGGCGCAAGCGCAGGTGAGGGGTTGAGATGTAGGGAGGGTCGCACATCTACAAATAAACGCTATGTAGAAGGAACCATGCTTTATTCATTAGGTACTTTCTTTATTATTTAGGTATGCGAGTTTCTTTTTATGTATAAAATAATTGAAGTTCTTTTTAGAGGTACAATAGACGTCGTTGTCTCCATTCCAGGCTGCTATAGTTTTTGCATGCCGTACCTAAACAGGATTGGAGCGAGTTCTCCTGAGAGAAAGCAAAGCAATTACGTTTCGCAATTACAAGTGCAAAACGCTAATATAAATTAACCACTTCTTAATTTTACGGTTTACGTCTGATTTCAGTTGCTAAACCGGTAGGAACGTCTTATTTATAAGTAACAATTTTGCAATTTTGTGAAATAAGTAATTTATACTTAAAATTCTTCACTTTAACGGCAAGTTACCTAAAACCTGTATGTCAATTTAGATATCTAGTTCTTGTAAAATGGGGTTTGTTGAACTTCGCACCTTACTTCAAATTCTGTACATTTGCCAAGATATCAATTCAGATCTCAGCTCTGTACGGCTGCTGCTGATAGAATAACAAGACGTTGATTTATTGTGTTTATAAAGTTTACGATACGTATTGATGTCCAACGAGCATCAGAGAGACATTACCAATAAAATTGTCAATAAAGGGATAGGTGCGAGTATGAAGCAACCTTGTTTGGAGCGCTATCGGATTGAAGATTTCCGCGAATGGTACTTATCTCGCACTTTATGCGCTATATTGCTTCTTTATGGGTCTTCGAATAAAGCAAACGATGTTTAGAGGACACTTTATTGGGGCTTTGCATAAACGATATCAGAAGTGAAGCATGCAAATAGATAAACATATAAGATCATAGAGAGCCATTGAATATATTAGTGAGACAAGTACCTCTTTGAAGGTGCACAGTTGGTCGCCGGTCGGTTGGTCTTGGTCGCAAGTTGCTCCGAGCCATTAGCCGCCGCGGTCGGCTTCGGCCGCGCCTGCGCTTGTCTCATACGAACGCCATAATCTCCGCTCCACTGCTCTTTATAATCGCACTGTATTGTTTTCAACTCCATTATATTGTCAGATATGCTCCTTCGATAAATTTAGTCGTTGAGCAATATCTTGTTCGATTGAGCGGAACAAGATACTCAATTTCCTGAGGAGTGATGATAGTAGCGTGGAGCAGTCCACCTCAACGTTGAACATAATTTGATAAATTGATTTTTATTCCCTTGTATTAGAGGTACAAATACATATCTTTATAACAAGATACCTAATTGTGCAAAACTAAGAATGTCTACGACTATTTTCAGTCACTGTTGTGATTTGTGACACAGCGGCAACTGGTAAGCCGGCTTGCCGTTGAGTCGCCGGGCGAGATCGGGAATGATGCAGTTTATCAGTAGAGACGCTGGAGGCGCGGAGATAGGTGAGGGTGACAGTAATTGACAGGTCGGCGGCGCGGGCGCAGGACACTTGACGCACGTGCGACGGACTCGGCCCCCGCACTAAGCAGGATGTCTTTAAATAAACTAAATGCCTTTGTGAAGGCATGTCCTCCGAAGGGTGGCGGCATCCGGATCCGATCGCGCACAGGATTCGATTCTAAAGAGGAAACTTATAAATAACTTGTTCAATTATTCCAAACCATTCGACTATAAACGAAATGGTTGGTGAGCCTGAGTCATGCGTAAGCGCAACGAGTGGTTTGCTGCGGCGCGGTGGCGGCTGCTGCCGGCTACCGGGCCTTATCGAACATCTTGCCGACACACTGTTTCACGGAATGTCTATTGTTTGATTAATAAGTCTGCAGACTTGTATCTCTAAACCACTTTAAACAATAATATAGATGTTTCAAAGATTAGTAAGTAGGGCCGTGTACTTGTTCTATTCACTTTTGAGCTTACCTACTAATTAATAACGTAGAAAGAAATTATGAAATAAAATATACGAACCAATCAATGGTTTATAAAACTTGCTTGAAAAAATCTTTGTTTAGTATATAACTCTTTCAGCTCTTAACACAAAAGAAAACGCTATAGCATATTTAAGTATAACTAACTACATTTTAAAATGGGGAGAGATGGTGCGACGCAATGAAATCCGGCTCCTAAGAATAGGGATAAAGTATAAGTAAGTATGTGAGTACGCAGTCGGTGCACGTGTGTCGGAAGGGTCCGGAGTTCGAGACCCTGTCTTACACAGGAGTATTGTACAGTGGGAACATACCTGCGAGTACAAACAAGTGTTTCCGGTCAGGGTACTACTGTATCCGGCGTTGCTCAATCGCTCCCCGATGATCTCATGACTGATCTCATTCCAGGAGCTTCCACAATGACGACGACTGACATACAATAATAAATAAAGAAATGTTTTTATAAACTTCCCAAGTATGTGCGTGAAGTAGTAGATAAGTTTCACACGTGTAAGGAGCGTCCAACGTTATTAATTTTTATATGCATTTGATAAAGACAATATTAAAAGGTGCGTTCGGTATATACGTTACTAACTGTGCCCGCGACTCCGTACGCGTGGTGGTTATAATTTTAAACAGCGATGTATTTTTTTGTTTATATATATTTTTTTACATTACATCTATGCGAGTGTAAGAAAATATTTGAAAGTATGATGCCTATAAGTTCAATACAATAGTTCTATGTTTTAAAAAAATATTAATAATGGTTGTTTGTGTAATTTATAATTTTATTTTTGTTTAATCTGATGTATCTTTGTAATGCCATGGATTTTTACTCTGTACTGTTACAATGTTTAATTATTATAAATAAATAATGTGAGCATAGTACATTATAGTAGGTATTCTATGTACCTGTCTACTTAAATATGGAAGGAGTTGTGTTACCTTACGGTTGTTTCTTTATTTCCATTTCTTTTTGTTTCGGGATCAATTAGTTATATACAAATCATGATCTAACTTGTCGTTGAATTTGTCATTAAACTATTGAATTATTTTTTTTACAACTTACGTTTTTTTAATACACAAAAAGTTAACTTATGTATGATGTATAGCTGTGCCCACGACTTCGTACGCTCGGTTTGTGTGGAAAACACGCAGTGTCGACCATACTGAAAATGATTCTCCGCGCGTAGGAGCGGGATCTGCAAAACCGCTCGCGGAAGCGTGTTTCGCTTTGTCTGATCTTTGTTTTTGTAAGGAAAACACGATTCCGAGCGTGAGCTAGCAGATCCCGCTACTACGCGCAGAGAAGCGTTTTCAGTATGTTCGACACTGCGTGTTTTCCATACAAACCGGGGTATTTACTCAATATTAGAATGGTTTTCGTGATTATTTTTAACCTAGGCACCAGGTAATTAAAAAAACTCAGTCAAATAAAAAGTCCCTTTAAGATTGGTTAAAAACGATCAGACTTCAATTTCCTGCCTACCCCCTAAGTCAGGTGGCGTAATTATTTGTATCGTAACTAAGAGTTTAATTAATGCTCAGTAAAACAGAAAAAGTTCCAACAAAATCGGTTTGAAAACGACCGAAATTCAATTTCCTATCTACGTCCTAAGTCATGAGGCGAGATTATTTGTATCGTAACATTCATTGATTTTAAATAATGTTCAGTCGAATAAAAAAAGTTCAGTAAAAATCGGTTAAAAAACAGCCAAATTTCAAATTCCTGCCTACCCCCTAAGTAAGGTAGCGTGATTTTAGGTATCCTAAGTTGCAACCCGGGTAACACATAGTTGAATATAAAAAGTCCCATCGAAATTGGTTCAGTATTTTCGGCGTGATGTGGTAACATACAGACAGACAGACAAAAATTAAAAAAAAAAGTTTTGGTCTTTATATCGTTAATAATGCCTGCTGCAATTATTTTTTGTAAAAATATTCAATGTACAGACACGACCCTTCTAGAGATTTATTATAGATAAGTTATTTGTATCTTAAGATAAAACATTTTTTTAAAGTTTGTATCTGTTAAATTAATTATTTTTTGTTATACTACCACTATTATATTTTCACTGTCACTATAGAAATATTCCTAAAAATCTATCTTAAATAACCCTCAAAACTTTGTCAAACGTGGCGGAATGACCTTTGTTTAGGTCGTTTACGCTCTGCCTACCCCATTAGGGATAAAGGCGTGATTATATGTATGTATGTATTATATATTCTGATGAATACACATAATGATCGCCATCCACATAGTATTTTTCATGTTAAAGTTAAGATGTTATGCAGGTACTCAACTCATACGTTTACATTCAAGAACTCTATTCTCTCAGAATGTACTCAGGCTACCCTTCAACAAATGGACCGCTCACAGCTCAAGCCTAGCGTGTTGAATGGTGGTGCTGAGCTCGGGGCCGCAGGGCGTCGCTCACCTCACCAGCCAGCTCGCCAGCACAATGTAACGAGTTCTGCAGGTGACGACTGCTCTATAGCGCTGATTACACCACCACTCCTCCATTCAGACAGACCGAGCCGCACCAATACCAACCTGTTCCAATTCAATAACAACCCGTACTAATTTATTTTTGAGCCGTTTTCAATGGTTTCGGTCGCAGGTGCCTCGGCAACCCTATCGATTCGATAAATAATGTAAGGAAAGTAGAGTGGCCAGTTTCGTAATTCAAATACGCGATGTATATCGAAGTAAGAAACTTTTCAATAAGTTGTAGATAATGATAATAGCGTTAAAATTACATTTAACTCTATTTACTTATTTAGATTAAACTTTACAGATCAAAATAAGTTTCTGAAAATATTAGAAACTAGCTGTGCCCGCGACTTCGTACATACAAACTGAGGTACATACTCAATATTAGAATGGTTTGCGTGATTATTTGTAACCTAGACTGGACACCAGGTAATAAAAAAAAACTCAGTCAAATAAAAAGTCCCTTTAAGATCGGTTAAAAACTATCAGAGTTCAGTTTCCTGCCTACCCCCTAAGTCAGGTGGCGTGATTATATGTATCGTAACTTTGAGTTTAAATAATGCTCAGTCAAACAAAATAGTTCCATCAAAGTAGGTTAAAAACTGCCGAAATTTAATTTCCTGCCTACCTCCTGTCCTGAGTCACGAGGCGTGATTATTTGTATCGTAACTGTAATTTTAAATAATGCTCAGTAGAATAAAAAAAGTTCCATAAAATCGGTTAAGAAACAGCCAAATTTCAGATAGCGTGATTTTAGGTATCCTAAGTTGCAACCCGGGTAACACACAGTTGAATAAAAAAAGTCCCATCGAAATCGGTTCAGTAGTTTTGGCATGATGTGGTAACATACAGACAGACAGAGAGACAAAATTTTTAAAAAGAATCGTTTTGATCTTTATATCGTTATTAATGCATGCTGCAATTATTTTTTTGTAAAAATATTCAATGTACAGACACGGCCCTTCTAGAGATTTATTATATGTATAGATAAATTAGCACTGTGAGTGCAAAAATCTATTAGAAAATCAAAATATGTTTTAATTTCAGCCCAGATAGTGCAACATAATTAATAATTTTGTTTCTAAGAATGCATTGATGCATTAATGATAATGATGTTTATAATTTAAGTTAAATTTTCTAAAAACAAGGAAAAGTAAACTTGCTTGACCTGCACCAAACTACTCCTACTGAATTAGATATAATAACAAAAGCTTCTATTGTATCGTATGTTCATCGACAATTCATTCATGTCACTAAGACAATGCTGTAAGTCCATCAGAGCGCGCTAGTTCCACTCAAGTGGCAATGCGTAATGCGTCTGCGGCGATGCGCTGATGCGGCGACGACGCCTGCGCACTGCGCAGCAGTCGCTGCTAGGGATGTGAAGCGGTAAAATTACCCCAGTAAAAAAAATATATATACGACTACTAGAAAAATGCGACAGAAGCATTGTGTTTTCATACTTTCATACATACGAAATCCCGCCTTTATCCTTAATGGGGTAAGCAGAACGTAAACCCACAGGTAAATTAAAGGCGGTTTCTGCTCATCTGAAATATATTGAGGGAAATTTTAGATTGAAATTTGTAGTGTCGCTACAGTAACAGGTTGTCAGCCTCTTAAATCACAAAACACTGTAAGTAACCCTTTTGAGTTGTCGCTTAAAACGTCATATATCATATTTTACCGTAATACAGTATTTATAAATTTCCGTATACTACACGTATTAGGTTTTTTGGTAAAATTACCTTCGTGATTTTGTATCCCTAGTCGCTGCGCCTGCAGGAACCCTATCGTCTCCATACTACATGCTATTACGACCATTATACTTGCTCAATGAACCATGATTTTATCGTTTGTTATTATAACTTTGATCAGTGGCTGACATCTTCATAATGATTTTCAATAATCATTGTTTTCTGAATCACGAACAATAGCCGTAATCACAATGCTAATACAACCTCCACTCTTTGTAATTTGCTTAAACAGAATTGAAAGTGATTTAAGGCTCGTATTTATAAAGTGATCTCAACATTGAGAGCAATATTAAGTTAGGATTTGACAGGTCGTTTTGTATTGAAATGACATTTCTGATTCAAACTCAAACTTGCTATCTATTGAGTACTGATTATAAATACGGCCCTAAGTGTTCTCCTTGTACTTGCGTACGTAGGATGTAAAGAAAGTGCTTTCTTCCATTGTCTCGTTGTTAATATACCGTTGTTCTCCCAATTTTGTTTAATTACGTTTAATTTCCTATTGAAAACAAATATAATCTACAAGATGTTAGGATGATCTCTGATATCTTTTATCCATTATTAGCTTTCTCTTCTTTCTGACTTTACTAAAATATATTAAAAAAACTCCGTTTACTTCCCGTTGTTTCAATACTAATCACCTGAATCGGTTGACTGTTTTTTATAGGTATGTGGTTATGTATCGTAATAACTTTATAAATCAGTTAAAAGATATTTGATAACGATTGACTCTATAAATTTTAAGATGTCACGTCACAAGTAAGTACTTATCTTATTTCAAATACTCATCATGCCCATATTACATAAATATAAAACGTGATAGAATCATTAACCCCATATACTACATTGTAATGAATTGTTTATTAAGTGAAAATACTATCCCCACGTGAATAAAAGTCCGTTGTATATTTCCGCTGTAAAAAAGCAATTAAGTGTCTATACTGAAAACGTGATTAGATAATATTGCGTAATAATTTGTTTACGATTTGACATAATTTTTATGCAATACCATGTCATGAGACACCGAGGAAAATTACCCTTGCACAAGTTTGACATGGATCGTCGTTTTCGAAGCCGTTCGGTTCACAGCGGTCGCTGATCCGCTCGGACGAAACCCCTGACTCGACACTACTAGCGAGGTCAATGACAAAATTGTTATGCAATAATAAAAGTCACGTTACAGGTGATCTCTTATTTCCTACAAGAATGCTGCACCACGTTTATATGACTCCTACTATATCAAATGACGTAATGGGAGCAAATGCCGTGCATGAAAACATAATGTGGCAAATTTAATATTTATACAGGTATATCTTTTCACACAAATCCTACTTAGTGCAAGTAGGATCGTGCTGAAATTATTAACATAATAAATGCCAATTGCAGATCCTTATGTATGTAGGTACATTAATATCGCGAAGCCGAGAGTTGAAGTCCTCGTCAAATCACGAATTTAAGTTCAAGACACGTCAAAGTGATTTACCTTTCTTTGGCACTTAAAATTCGAAGGCCATTAAACGGAACGAGATTTCGTCGGAGACGATGGCCCGTAAAAGTTTCGCAAGAGTCGGTCGTAACCCATTTTGGTTATAACTCGCCGTGACGGCGGAGCTTACACGGCGAGCGGAGAAAATAGGGAGACGGGCATCGCCGAAAACAACAAAGAGGTACTGTTACCATAATGACACTTTACGAGCACAAACATCGGGCCGCGGCCGAACACGACACGCGGCCGCGGTCGCGATACCGCGCGATGCACGAATGTGGCCCGCCGCTGCACCACACCGCTGCATGCTGCATGGTCTGCCGTGCATTGTTTCCGCATTATGCTGCAGCAATGGGACGACGTTGATGCCCGCGGACAAAGGCTCCCATTGCGACAGCCGACTTATCGCACCCGACCTCCACTGACATTCAGCCCGATTCTTAGAACGGATTCGTTTGCTGAACTCATAACTTCCTGCTCCGGTGTCGTAATACCAAAACTTATGCTCACATAAACATGCACTGCCTGTTTATTGTTTTGTCATTTGCTCTTGGTTTATTGTGTTCTTAAAATCGGATTATCTTAAAGTGCGTTATAAACAAAATTTTATATTTCCGACAACTTAAGTCGACCTGTTCGTTCATGCCTTCTTTAAAATAAGCTGAATATCCAAATACGAATAAGAAATTCACTGGCTACATCTATAAATTTTGCGAGCATCTCATCGAGTAAAATTCTTTTATGCCGTTAAGGTCGAATGGTAACCACATTTTTATTATTATACAAGAGCGATCTTGTACCGCAACCCAGCTCACGTCTGCATTTTACTGTCTGAACGATGAAGTTGTAAATAAATGCTTACATAGCCACAAAATTGGAAGTTTTTGTGCATTCCTTATAGTCGTGTCAACGATAATATAGATGGCTCGAACTTAAGACATTAAACTTTCCTTTCAGTGGTCAGTGTTTCTTGTAAACTTTCTTTCGAAAATATTTTGTGGTTGTTTGGAAAGGATTTTCGGCGAATACCTGCCTTTTTTAGGTTAAAATGGCTAAATTAATATACTTGGTAACCAAAACCATCAGTAAAGTGTGTCGTGTTGCACTTGAGACAGTTGTATGTCGCTTATTTGGGCTGAGTGAACACTTGACGAGATTGGAAGTAAATTAATAATCCGTAGATATATGATTGAGTTGACTAGAATTGACTAGCCAGGGTCGCGTAGCCTAGCTGGGCGGTCGGTGGTGTGACACGTATCAGCATGAGCCGAGGACCACAGCGCGGCGGCGTCCACGCACGCGATCTACCGAACTGACGTGCCGTGGATTTACCGCTGCCGCTACCGAGCCAAGGCCCGTGTGGTCCTAGCTATGTTACCCAGATGCTATGTGCTTCAGCTACTGGTATTACTAGACGTTGACTTAATTTATCAGTTGCCTATATGATTGAGTTGGATACCTTTAAACTTAAAGCGGAACGATTGTGCACTTATAAGAATTAAATATTGCTATCGATATCAATTACGCTATCATACAAATTTTCTTACTTTTCTTCGTACGTTGTGTGACTTGTACATATGTATGTACATATAATCACGCCTTTATCCCTAATGGGGTAGGCAGAGCGTAAACGAGCTAAAACAAAGGTCGTTCCGCCACATCTGACAAAGTTTTGAGGGTTATTTGTGATAGATTTGTAGGTGTATTGCTGTAGTGATAAGTTGTCAGCCCATCGCCTAAATTACAATATTCTGAAACAGTTTTTACAGCACTTGTGACTTGTATAATGATTTAATTTAATGAAGTAGATATGCTATGTAGATCGATGCGTCCAACCAATAGGATCCCGAGATATGACAGTTGTATTTGATGAACTTATGTACATAAATCAACAATAGCGCAACGTACCTATCGTGATCACTATGTGCAGCGGCGACGCGTGGGCCAGGTGCAACAATCTCGGCAGTTGTCGCCGCACGCGCACCCTCACTGAGCTTTTAATAAATTTCAATACACCTAAAAAAAGGATCTATCAAAAGATGGCGACGCAAAATAAACCGGTGTTCGGGTGCAGCTATGCAGCGTTGCGGCCGCGCAGCAATCGGCGTCAGCACTCGCCCTCCACGAACAAAACACCGTTTGTTGGGTGTGCAAACAAGTTTTGATTAAATGAAAAGGTGTCCCGGAACGGGTGTGTCCGCCGTTTGCTCTAAGTAATTACATTTTATTCTATATCTAGCAGCGGTGGGTTCGCCATGCAAATGAACACCTAATTCATATTCAATAATGGAGGTCTGTACATAAATATTAAATATGCATACAGCATACACGCCATTGACAATGGCGACTTCCTTGTGCAGGAAAGTAACTCCCTCTGAAGATAACATACCTACTTGACCTTGCAAATACGTGTTACTCAGATGGCTTTCGTTTAGTGATTTAAAATTAACATGTAGGTAATGTTTCTTTATGAATCGAGCATTGTTAATTCTGATCTTAGAATATTCAAAATAAATTAAATTGTGAAAAATTTATAGTTTTACTAAAGAGCGTTTGTAATAGATTTTATAAGCGAGTAAAGCCTATAAAATCTGTTGAACTTATAAATTTTCCGATGTTAAAAGAAATAGGATTAAATACGATTTGCAGATCAGAAATAACTAATTAAAGTCATGAACTGTTCAATATGAGGAGTAAGATTACTAGCTTAGCTCTACTTTGGATCTACGTAAGTAATTTCATAAAGGAGTAGAATCCCCAAACTCTTCTATATTTAAGCTTCTAACTCAATCATACTTAATTACCGTATAATAAATTTAGAACTAAGCAGGAAATAATAAGGGAACCGTTATCCGTCCTTTTCGGTTGTGTTAATCCAATGGCAGCGATGAACTTGTACCGGCCTGTGCCTGCGCAGACGCAGCTGCCCTCGCATCGCGCAGCCACCGCGCTACCCCAGGTCTTCCCTTCCTCCCCTGCTACACTATAAATACCATACCGAAACTAAGAAAAGCAAAAAATACGAATAACGGTGAGATTTATGAAAAAATAACAGAATGTGGGAAACGAACGGTTCCCGTTTCCCTAGATCGATGCTTCTGTTATTGTAAGTTTTATGACCCCGATGTTAACAAAAAATCGTCTGAGAATATTCAATTAAATTGACAGTTGATTATTATTTGTAGAGAAACGGTACTGGCATCATGAACCGCAGGTGGTTCACGACTTCCATTTAGCACTATCCAATTCGCAGAAATTCGATAACGAGATTTTTCCTGTTCAAAAACTGTAACGTTATATTTTTCAACAGCATATTTATTAAATGAAAATCGTTTTCAGAAAATTGACAGACGTGGTGACAATAGTTTCCAGTGAGCCGATGCTCTGTCTTCCCATAGGGGTTACAGGCGTGATCATATGTAGGTATGTATGTAATTTTAAAGCGATATGGCTTCACTTTGCCTTAAGAAGTTACTTAAATTATAAACGCAATGCGTGTAGAGCACATTATTAATACATGCATATAATCACGTCTTTATCCCAAATGGGGTAGACAGAGCGTAAACGTCCTAAACAAAGGTCGTTCCGCCACGTCTAACTATTTAAATATTGTCTATAAAACTAGAGCAAAGCAAAAAAGTAAGCAAAGTAGCTGTTTTTGCCTAATCAGCAAAGGGCGCATTTCCCACCAAGGGTGAAAAGTGCTAGCACCAGCCACAAAAATAGCTAACATAGAAGACCTAATCCCAGTAGTACCTACATAAAATCTAATCTGACGGTTAGGATAAACCACACCATATGCGGCGGGAATACCCGTCTATAAATACCTGGTATGTAAGAAGGGCGTAAGGACTGAGGGCGCGTAACGCACGAGGGGTGAAAGGTGGTCGGTGACGCACCGGCCGCGTAGCGTGTGCCGAAATCTCAGCTGTTGCCGCTCGCTTGCCTACAGGGTGCGCATTTTACAGAACAATGGTTTTCAGTCAGGGACTTGGCTTCAAATATTTTGTATAACATGTAATATTAGTTTAAGTCATGCTACTTTGAGGATAATGTCATTAAAAAAAATAAAGATTTGACATGATATTTTTTCAGCGTCGGTATAATGTTTATCCTATAAATATTTGGACAAACAATTAATATCAGAAATTTTGTGCTAAGGTTAATTCATATTGGTAAAAGGTAAACTTTATCTTCTCACTCCTCACAAGAAAGAGTACCTCAATCTATCATTAGTCAGTTACTAATAAGTAATAAGATAATAAGTACTGTCAAAGATTTCAATTAAAATACACGCCTATAAAAAATATCTAAACACCGAAAATAGGAGCAGCCTGTATGAACCCCAATCCGTCTGTATTAAAAGTGTTTATAAAAGCGTTGAATGGCCCCTTTGCGCTTTATATAGAAACTCTACAGCTATGCCATTATTTAAAATTAAACTACTCACCTACCTGCAAGCTGCAAGGGTTCAAAATCTAAACGCCTTATATCCAAAACTATTTTACGTAACAATTTCAACTTTATTTTATAAAAAGAATATATTAGTAAAATGAAATTTAAGACTTAGCAGTACAGTGATAAGATCGACATTGGGTTGTCTTAGCTTTGAATAACCGAAAAACCTGCGTTCAGGGTGTAAATGACAAAATGTCAGGACTTCCTAAGCTAAAGTCGTCGGATACGACATTTATCGGTTGCAGCTATGAAACAATGAATGGGGGAGACCCTAATCGATCCCTTCAGTTCCAAAACGTCGTATATGATTTGGTGGAGTTGGTATTTCGTACAGATACGTTTGACTGATATGCTGTTTCTGAATTCAGGGGTGGCTCGGTGCAGATGTGCGATTCGGGTACAGACATGTGATTCTGCACACGCAGCCAGCTGCCGGCATAGCTGCACTGATTCAATTCAAAGCGGGGTCGAACTCTCGTGGGTGCCTACGCTTTGTGTAACATTTTATACGAAACTCAACAAACAATGATACAAATACCCACACAGCAACAAAGCTATGAAGCTCAGGTGTGCGATGGGCCCCGGTCGTTAAAATTAATAATAAAAGATAGCAAGCTTTTTGAAGAATGCAACGTTGAAGGTCGAACGATATCAGCCCCAAACAAAGTTGCATCAGCTGCATCCAGATTTTCGCGCTAAAAGTTGTAAAACGTAAAGTCTTTGCTAATCCTTTATCTAATTCACAAGTACTCTACTTAAATGTAAAATTATATTGTATCAAAAGTGTATAATATTAAAATTTTGTCAACATTAACATCATCGTCAACAAGGATGCTTACCAATACAATAACCTTGAGCATCTCTTCCATACATACAGTATGACCGGATTGGCCGGTGTAGAGTATACACACATACATATAATAACGCCTTTATCCTTAATGGGGTAGGCAGAGCGTAAACAACCTAAACAAAGGTCGTTCCGCCACGTCTGACAGAGTTTTGAGGGTTATTTAAGATAGATTTCTAGGTAATTGTTGTAGTTTGTCAGCCCATCGCCTAAATTGCATTATACTGAAACCCTCAAATCCCTTAGCTGGATTTTACAGCAAGGATGTCCCGGAGGAAATGCAACTAGCATATTCTACGTTTTTCTTTCGCTCTCAGTTCAGCATGGAAGAAGAAGAAGTAGAGTATACGTTTTTTTTTGTATATTTACTAAACTTAGACCTGAAATATTTCTTATATTTAGTATTTTTCAAATAATAATATATAACTTTAATTGACGCAATGTTGCTTTCTTTTGTGTTATATCACTGCGAAATTAAGAACATTAACACATCTTTCAGCCATGCTCAACTGCCACCCTTTCAAGCCGCTATAAAAGCTAAAACTTAATATTCAGGTCCACAACAAAAGTAGTGCGTTTAATATGCGCATTAGCACTGTGATTTCATTCACCCGCGTGTAATGTATGCGAGGAATTAACCGCCAATTGTGCGACATCGAGAGCGGGCTGCGTATGCGTATCGCACCACCTGCCCGCGGCACCCCTGTCCATCGCTATTTCCGCCATAGCGCACGTCCCCTGGCAGCTCGTGCCGCGACCGTTACGCACGCGCCCGGGCCCCCGCGCCGGCGCACCTGGCCGCGCCACTGCGCCACCGAGCGTCGCAGCCGCTGCGACCCGCGACCCGCCCCACACATATACTCATATGCCACATAGATGTAGACGACACCTTTGTCAATCTCGCACCTTTCATCAACATTTTAATTTCATTCTCTTTAGGGAATATTACGCATGCCATAGTTATGCTCGCTAGAAGATGTGAATGATAAATCATTATTTTTAAATATTTCTTGCTATGCGGAATAAATTTAATTTACCTACACTTTAGTATATTATATATCAATGTACATAAGCAAAAATGTCCCATCATTATCTGTACAATATTTTTAACCATCTTTTATAGCAATTACTTATATTGAATTATAGCAAAAAAATCACGTTTTCGTAGCTCCCAGCCCCCCTTAAATATTAATTTTATTTTAGTTTTATTATTTATTTTCAAAGTAATTATACAACTCCATGTTCTGTGAATATTTCAAGGGAATATTTTATATTTATATTTTATTGTGATTTTTTCCTGTTGCCGTTATTAATCGAGCAAGAAGTGGCAAAAATACACGTTTATTGTATGAGAGCCCGCTTAAATATTTATTTGATTCTGTTTTTAGTATTTATTGTTACAGCCGCAACATAAATACGTGATCTACGAAAATAACAACTGTCTAGCCATATATTTTACATTAACATTCAAATTTTTTGCCTTAATTTTAAAAATGTTGAGTAATTGGTTTTTACATTAGACTAAATAACCTAATTTTATATGTTTGTTACAATGTGTAATATATTAAATGTTGGTGTACCTATTTAAGTAAATAAAAATAAATAATAAAATAAAATAATGATTCATGAAATACAGCCTGGTGATGGACAGAAAATTCCTTAAATATTTATTTTATTCTGTTTTTAGTATTTGTTATTATAAGTTAGAAGTCTTAGTAATAGGGTCCCCTTTGGGTACGGAACATAACATAACATAAAAATACTTTATTGCACTTAATAATACAACATACAACACAAAAGATAACAAAAAACAAGTACAACATAGGCGGCCTTATTGCTAAGGTAGCAATTTCTTCCAGGCAACCTTTGGGTGAAAGAAAAAAGTGTAGCGGTAAGCGGGATAGTGCAAACCTAGTCAAATAGGTATCCTAAATACATTACATAACATATAATACATAAATTAAGTACAAGCTACTACATAGATATTTGTAAAATAAACTAATATATAATAAACTAATACATAAACTAATGGAAGATAGGATAATGCAAACTACAATCAGAACTAGTCGAAGGAAATGACAGCAACAGTATCTACAGCACAGGAAAAGTGAAGGAAACTAAAGATCAGACAGTAATTATTTGTTCCACCCTAAAAACAAAAAAGTGATGACATCAATAATTTTTCCATAATTGCTCCTTATTTAAGAATTTGATAACGGGGTCCAATAATAAGTCAAATCATTTAAACTGATGCTGTATATTGCGCAGTTTCTTCATTTCTTATGCTCTGAAAGAGCTTTTTTATGCAAAATTGAATTTTGTGGACAAGGGCAAACACGTATCTACTCCTAAATGCATCTCTTCTAAGGCAATGGGAATTAGGCCATATAGACAAACATAATAAGAAGTTCATTCATCAATTTCAACTTGTTATTTTATAATATTTACTTTAAATTATTTGGCTTATGGGTTTTTATGCCATATAATGATAGTAAAATTCAAATTTAAGCACGATAGTTTATTTAATTTATTATTACAGTATTAATTTAATGGTAGGCTGTATAGGTCACAGCACTTACAGCCCGAGCCTATTTCACGTCGATAGATTTAAGAAGTTATATGGCGGGAATGAAATTGTTAAGTTTATTTACAATGTTTTTGGAGAATTTCCTGAACTTTCCTCGCTATCGAAGTGAATAGCAGAGTTTAAAACTCGTGCACAAAACCATTTTTGTCCTCTATTTAATATCATATATATCATATCATTACTTCCATGCTGGACTGGGAGAGATAGAAAAACATAGAATGTTCCAGCTGCCCTTCCTCCCGGGCATGCTGTAGAAGACAGCAAAAGGGACTCGAGGGTTACAGTGTATTGTAATTTAGGCGATGGGCTGACAACCTGTCACTATGGCAATACACATTACAATCTAAAATTACCCTCAATTATTGTCAGACGCGGCGAAAGCGCCTTTTACGAGGCGTTTAACGCTCTGCCTACCCCGTAAGGGATAAAGGCGTGATTTTATGTATGTATGTATGTATTTAATATCAGCCCTCGCCAAATCTAAAAATCTCGGACTAAAGGACATGTTTTGTGCACTTGTCCTAAAATCTACTATTTCAGCTTTGCTTTGAAAATAAATAACAATGTTTTTTTTTAAATATGAGATTAAAAGAAGGGAGGGCCTAAACATTATATATCCCGGGTGACAAGTGATAACGCAGTTCATTAGGTAAACAAAAACTATGAACGAAAAATCAAAAAATCTAAAATCCGTTGTTTGTTTTGCACTGACACCAGAAAGTTGAGAGGTAATTACTGTTTTTTATTTGAAATTATAAAGGTTTTTATTTTTAGCTTCGGTGAAAATAATATTCATCAGAAGCAGTAGGTACCTTTGCTGTATATTTCTCCGAAATAAATTCGACCTGTCTCAAAAACATAAACATCACGATTACTTAATTAACTTTCCTCTAAACTAATCACGTACCTTTCTTTCTCTATTCAAAATTTCGACAAACATCGCAGTGATTGCTAATTGGAATGAATTATGTTTACAAATACGACAAACTTAATTATTGACACGTCATTCATTCCGATCGATGGCTCTAATGTTGTTTACCATCTTTCGAAGAATTGTTTACATTTCCCAAGCATAGATCGAGATAAGGAATTCATTCACAAGGTCCCGCTCATTAGGTAACGACAGATGCTTTGTTTGTGACTTCGATGTCTACTTAGGATATTGGTAGCTAAAGGCTAAAGGTGGCATGATCATCGAGAGATCGCATTACACTGTTATTGTTGACCGTTGATCAGAGCGATTAGTCACAGCCGCACTATTATAATGGATCAATTGATGTCCATTACATGTCGAATCTCGATCCCTTGACACGTATGCAGGCTGACTCATGACGCGAATTTCACCACACAGCCATCGTCACCATGATGCGGATGATGCATGCGATCGCAGACTTGTAACCTATGCAATTTAGAAATCGTGTCATTCATACAATCATGTATTAACAAGTACTAGATGACATGGATTGCCTAATCAGGCTGACAACACAGTAAGGGATAGCTAGTGATTGCAAAGTTGATTCAATAACCCGGATATGGACTCTGCTAAGCTCAAGTACCTTACCTGCTCGATCTCTCACATGTCATGGGGAACTTGTTCTGTGAGAAAGCCTAAATAACCCAGGGAACAGCCTGACCTGTGGGAATTAACACTGGTCGCATAAAAAATCAACAAAGCCCCTTGTGGACGTTATATTTCCGCGTTGGGAAGGGTTGCCATATCTTGTTTGGTTTGATACACACAAGGAAATCTTTTTGTTACCGCTTTGCAGTATAAACGAGTTCTGTGTATTTCCGGTTACGTAAATGTACTTGCCTATGTAATTATTATTATCGTCAGGGAACCGTTGTAAGTCCGGTGGACTGTGTGAGTTTTTTGATAAACGTCTCCCTACTCGTAAATTGTAGATAGCGCAAGTATAAGATCTTCCGCACAGCACAAGTTCTACTCATGTTTTAAATATTACAATTTACCGTTTGTTTCCAGTTGCGAAATGCAAAACTTTTCTATTTATAAGGCAGGAATAAACAACTACGTACTAATAATAGTTGTGAGTAGGTAGGTGCTCGTTAATATACCTAGATATAACTATCAAATATCAATACCTAACACTGTATAGATAATTTAATTTGATGACTGTTGTATAAGTGAAGGCAATGCTCGTATTCTATTCATAGTTTTGCCTTCATTGAATATGTAAGTAATGGTTGTAAAGACCTTATTGTCATTTATGCAGCATCAGCACATGGCATCAGCAGACAGTTGATACCTTTGCACGGCCCTTACAGGTTGTTAGGATTAGAATACTAGACAAGTGATAGCGGCTCTAGGCTATTCACATTAATGCAAGAAAGGAACTGCTAAGTCAGCATATCATAGAGGTTTATGATACTAAATTCAAAGTGCATTACTTTACAGTAATTTATACTAAAGCCAAAATTCGTTTGTCATACTTACTGCGTAAAATAAAAGTAATGTGATGTATATGACTATTATGTACCCATGCCATATTTTGATAAAATTAATAGGACGTCCTTTAAATATTTTAAATATGTACTTAATTTTAAAAGATGAGTAATGACGGCGACAAATATAGATTTGTCCATTCGTAGAATAAAATTGTCACAATGTGTCATCTTTGGAATCAGGGTTAGGTTTCAAGTGACATGCCTTTTACGTTATGTAGGTTGCAGAGGTATTCGTTCTCAGTGTCGTGTATCGTACGATTCACTACATAAGTATAGTAGATTCATATTGCATATAGTACGACCTTCGATTTTATGTAAATTTCTTATTTATAGATTTTATTTAACCGTTTTATTTTAATAATAAAGAAAACGAAATCGTGATACGAATGAATCAAGTTTTGGTAACAATAGATGCTTCTGAACAAAGATGCTGAGACCGTTTACAGCTGAGGCACAGCTCAGTTCAAAGGTGTTTAACCCCAAGAGCTGTGCAAAAAACGGTTCCACCAGGCTCCGAGAAGCTGAAGCTGGGCATATCGCACTGAGAGGCTGCGCTGCGTCCGGAGTCCGGGTGCGGAGGCGCAGGTGCCGCCGCCCCGCGCCGCGCCGCCATTGGCCACCGCCCCGCGCCCGCCGCCGATTGGGTACGGCGCACGTGCGCGCCCGACCCGCTGCCACCTGGCCGGCGCTGACGGGGAGCGCATATAAACCGCACCACTTCCCTCGCCGCACCACTCCGTGCTCGCTACCCGAAGAGTGCACGCGCACGTTCGTTGCGTTCAGACCGACTCATCTCGACTCCGACGCAGCCTGCGATTGTTTGGACTGTTTTGAATCAGTGAACTTGTGACACGATATCGAGATAACTTTTGAACTTTATCGAACTTGAGTGATTGTGAAGTTAGTGCAAGATGCTTGTGGAGGATTCACAGACGTCTCGCGCTATGATGACGAAGAAGTATGCGCACTGCCCGCTGAAGAAGCGGCCGGTGCTGGTGCGGGAGGAGCGGCCGGCGACGCCGCCCACCACTCCGCCGCACCGCGCCCACCTCGCCACTACACTCTATTACGATTATCATTGTAAGTATTGTTTTTAACATAAATTAGATTTCTTGTTAGTGAAGTAGAAAACAGATAACCCCCATAACATTACCAACTGAATTAAATCAGGCAAATAAATATTTTGTGCTTACAACCGTGAGAAAAAATTGCATTAAATATATATTTTTAAATTAATATAAATTAAATTTTATAATTAAGCAACCGATTTAAAAAAAAAATATTTAGTAAATATTACATTCTATTGGCAAGTTTCAAATAAAACACTAAAAATATTTTAAAGTTTTTGCAAAATAATCTAACCTATTTTTGTTTTGTCCTTAGGTAATAATGAAAACGATGAGCCTGAAAATCTTAGCACGAAGCCAGAAGACTTGTCTAAGACTGGCAACTACCCGAGCAAGGCATCATCTCCTGTGGCCGCCACAGCCGTCAAGATTGAGCCCCGGGAATGGCAGCACCAGCAGCAACTCGAGTACTTGGCCGCTTGCCGCGCTCGCCTCGAGCCCGCTCCCGCCGAGCTCGCTCGCCCAACCCCACAGTACGCCTACCTACCAACCCTCTACGCACCGTACCCTCTAGAAGAACTGTACCCAGTTGCGCCAGCTCTCTCACCGCCAGCGCACCCACAACTCTACTCCAGATACTCACCCAACTCACCACCGTCCTCTGTTTCACCGCCACCTTGCCCTGAAGATCTGCGTTCCCCGGGTTCCGTTTCTTCAGACTCTGGAATCTCATCCGTATCAGGTCCACGACGTCCCCGCTACCAGTGCCCAGACTGTGCCAAGTCCTACTCTACCTACTCCGGACTAACAAAGCATCAGCAATACCACTGCGCAGCCGCTGAAGGTAGCCTCGCGAGAAAATCATTCAGCTGCAAATACTGTGCCAAAGTTTACACTTCTCTGGGTGCCCTCAAAATGCATATTCGTACCCACACACTGCCCTGCAAGTGCCATCTTTGCGGCAAGGCGTTCTCGCGGCCATGGTTACTACAAGGACACATCCGCACTCACACCGGCGAAAAACCATTCTCATGTCATCACTGCCGTCGGGCGTTTGCAGACCGATCAAACCTGCGAGCGCATCTGCAAACTCACTCCGATGTCAAGAAATACTCTTGTACGGGATGCGGCAAAACTTTCTCTAGGATGTCACTTTTGAGCAAACATGTCGAAGGTGGTTGTGGAACACCCGGAGGCTCGCCATACGAATACCGACCGGAGGCGATGCCCACTGCGCACACGCACCCCATGCCCCCGCAGCCGACCATCCATGCTTATTAAATCTGAAAGACTGAGCCCGCAGCATTGCTGATCTACGATCTCGAATCTAGCTATGTAGATCTTTACTAACACTCACGATTATCACTACACCCTAATTTAAACTTAAATTATTTTTGTATAAATGTTTTTGACCATGATTTGTGTGTATATTATGTTTTAGGGTAAGATGTTGTGTGTTAAAAGTATACTCGTATGAGGGACCAATGTAAATTCCGACTCTTAGTAATAAGTTAATTTTAAGTTTAGTTTTAAAGCGTTCAGTCGCGCTAGCCGCGGTTACCTAGTCATGTGGCATTTGCCGAGTGTCATACACTTATGAAAATCTTTATATTTTGTATCCTAAGCCATGTACAAAGTGCCTTAATTATAAATGATTAATATATTATTCTTCGAAAAATTATAACAGTATGTCCTAAGACGCTATTATCTTTAAAGTATTATAAATAGTACACATGAGGCTAAATTGAGCCGATTGCCGAATTGCGTTCCTTTCTGTTACCTCTACATGCAGAAAATAAAACATTATCTGAATTGATAACATAGTTTTTTATTCCTTTTAACACTGACACATTACTCGTTACACCTACCTACACGATAGAAAATAATTTCTCTGAACTCATTAAAAAAAAAAGATAAACCTAAATTAAATTTAAATTCACAAACATATTTCAAAAGTTTCAAGTCTAAGATCAAGAGAGTTCAAACGCCTAGACTCATAATATGTTTATCTATAGATAGGCTGCGGTATCTGGTTCCAATTTGTGACTAAGTAATCATTTAGCGGGTTGGCAGCGGTTATCGCGAGACAATGGCTGGCACCGGTTGGATGTGGGTCGGGTTAGACGGTGGGCGCCACGCCACGCCGCCGGTCACCCGGCCACGAGGTCACCACCCGGGGCCTGCGCCTGCGCTCAGCCCGAGCCTGCACCCGACCCATGCTTTCCTAGTATATCAAATTACCCTATTAGACTCAGTTTAGTCCGATTTTGTTCCGATAAGTCGAAGTTTACAATCGTACACTTATGATCTTGTTATTTAAGTAGGATATGTCATTTAATAAAAACCATCCAACTTTTGGATGCAAAAACATTCAAGTTTTATATCATTATGAATTTAAAACCGTTTGAGTAACAAGTGAAAAAAAATCGTTCAACTGCATAAGAACCAAAAAAAATAAGTGACAACCTTACCAGATATTATACCTCACAAGAGACAAAGTGATACCAGAAATTTTAAAGTTATGTTTTTGGAACCGCCGTTCAATAAGTTTTCCCGTGGGAATAACATATTTCCTGTTACTTCTCGGTAAAGCAGCTATCTAATTTCTTTTCGATATAATGTGATTTTCTAATAGTGTTTTTTTCTAAATCTATTAGATTTGTTATTGTGAAGTACAAATAATGATCATATAATTCATATTTTTATATCTTACATACATACATATAATCACGCCTTTATCCCTAACGGGGTAGGCAGAGCGTAAACGACCTAAAGAGAGGTCGTTTCGCCACGTCTGACAAAGTTTTGAGGGTTATTTAAGATAGATTTGTAAGTATATTGCTGTAGTGACGGGTTGTCAGCCTATCGCCTAAATTGCAATATACTGAAACCCTCAGATCCCTTAGCTAGTTTTTACAGCATGCCCGGGAGGAAATGCAGCTGGCACATTCTATGTTTTTCTCTCGCTCCCAGTCCAGCATGGAAGAAATATCTAAATAAATATCTCGGAATATTTTATATCTTTAATAAGATAAATTTAGACTGGAGAAAGTGTTTTTGGTAGGTTTGTACCTACCAAACGACTTGTGTCAGTAAACCTACAGTACGTAATTCTAAATCATCTCGACTCATCATCATCACACCTCATTAGAACATAACAATAAAATATTTTTGATAAAAGAAATATCTGAAATGAGACTTTGTGGTCTACAAAGTGACAGTAAAATCCCACGACATCGATCGCACGAAACTCTGATGATCCAGATTTTGTTAACTTTCTCCTCTCCTCTTTGTCATCCCTTCAAGCAACTTCAAGTATGAGTTTCGTAAAGGTCTCTCTTGCGAAAATATCGACGCACCGATGCGTAATGCCTTATAAAACTTCAGAGCACAAATACATTCAGTGCCTACTAATAAATAACTAATACTTACTTAAGTCAATGTATGTTTTTTTTTTATTTAAAGGCAGATCTATACCAAAATAAAAACATTAATAAAAAATATATAAATCTAATTAAATAGTAAAAAAAAAACTTAATCTAATAGTATCTTAATCGGCTTTAGCTAATGTTATCGTGTCGTTTACCAGTAAGAGAGTTGTCCAATAAGATAAACATTACAGTTAACCTCTGACCCTGTCAGGCAAGTGCACGTTTTTGTAAAGATAAGATACAGAACTATTGGCACTTTTCTATCGAAATGTTTGGAACAGCGATACTATCGCCAGATTATTACGTAACTGGATACTTATTTAAGAAAATAAAGATATATTCATTTCTCGAGAATGTTTTACGATTATAGACTTATTCGTTGTTTATTTTCAAAGTGTTTGGTCTTACTGACACTGTTAGATAGATGAATGTCGCGATAGGAGGCATGAGGAAGGTGTAGCAATGAGCACGTAGCTAGTAACTGGCAGTCGGGGAACATCCACATCAGCCTACATGAGTGCCAATTAGAAAGATGTGTAGTAGCTGGTGCGCGTGCGTGCGAGTGTCGTGCGGCTACGAGCGACGAGCGGAGCTGGCGGTGCGCGGTGCGGTGATTGGTCGCGCAGGGCCCGACCACCGCGAGCGCGCGGCGCGTGCGCAACCTCGCACCACCACGGCCAATCCAATGCATTCTCATTAATTAATTCTGTTCCTATTTGCATCGTGATTATCTAATCCGAGATCGCCCGCCGATATGCCGTACCAATTAGAGTTCACACCTAATAGTCTAATAGAACTTTGAACTTTTCTTATTAGCTATAATTGATCGCCTTCCAGATAAGACAAACGGGTTTCGACATTAATATGACCTCGTTTATGAAGACTTTTGTTATTGTTATGTTTAATTATTTATGTTTTTTTCAACAAGCGCATTATTAGTGCAGATCATAGATTAGAGATAATGAAGGCTCTATGTTTCGTCACGAACAGAGATAATTTCTTGACTTTGAACTGCAATTCCCATCGAAAATAATTGAAAGGGTGCATTATAGGCTAAAGGGACCAGCAAAATTTGTTGTCACTGTGATTGTCATAAAAATGAAAAAGTGTTGTTGGTTTTTTTATTCTTTTAGAGGCTACGATTTTTCTTATTATTTTTTTTTATATATATTTGATAGGCAATCATTTGTCCGCCATCTCACGTGATGGTAAGTGATGATGTAGACTATGATGGAGCATGATTGCCTAGAAAATGCCTGTTCACTCTCGCCTTGAAAAGGCCCAGGTTATAACGTTCCGGAAATAGATCCGCAGGCAGGGAGTTCCACACTTTGGCCGTTCGCATTAAAAATGTAGAAGCGTACCGCTTTGTGCGAAAACTTGGAATGTCGACAACATAAGGGTGGAATCCCAACCGGCGTCTCGTACCCCGGAGATGGAATGGGGAGGGGGGTATCAGGTCATGAAGCGATGCTGCACATTCTCCGAAATGCATCCTGTAGAATACAGACAAGTAAGCTACTTTGCGACGATGTTCGAGGCTCTGCAGCTTTTCTTCTACCAGTGACGGGTCGGCGATGAGATTCTTGGCGCGTTTTTCAATAGAATCCAAGGTTGCCAGTTGGTATTTGGCAGATCCGTCCCAAAAGTGGCAGCAATACTCCATACACGATCGGACTTGAGCTTGGTAGAGCTGTAGTAGCTGTCCCGGTGTGAAGTATCGCCTAACCTTTGAGATAATACGAAGTTTTTTGGCTGCAGTCGAAGCCAAGGATTCTATATATCGTCCAAAGATCAGGTCTGACGTAAGGTTCATACCAAGAAGTTCGAGGTGATCGGAAATTGGCACGGATACATTTCGGAAAGTGGGAGTTAGATTGAAGGGACTCAATTTAGTCGAGAATAGACAGGCCTGTGTCTTAGATGCATTAAACTTCACCAGGTTGGCATCACCCCATTCGGAGATTGCCTTAAGTGATAAATTTAAATGATCTACTACGGACTCTCGACAAGACTGAATAGCTTCCCTGCTGGACTTTGCACTGGACAAATATCTACCGACAACCGTACTGTCGTCTGCATACCCAAAGGTGTCGGGTGTCAGCATATCGTTGATATGCAGCAGAAATAGAGTTGCGGAAAGTACAGATCCTTGAGGGACCCCGGCATCAATTGCCTGATGAACAGAGGAGCGGCCTTCTAAGACTACCCGTATCGATCGTCCTCTCAAGAAATCTGTGATCCAGTTGCAAAGTCCATCATAGCCCATAAGCGGGAAGCTTGTTAATAAGGCTGCTATGCCAGACCCTGTCAAATGCCTTAGAGATATCCAGAGACACAGCGTACAGATTTTACCAGACAGTGGTCAGAAGAGCCCAAGGGAGCCACGACTGACACTGGGCAACGGTCCGGATCAGTAGTCAGCAGAAGGTCTAAGCAGTTCGCTGTATGAGACTCTATATCAGGAACTCTAGTTGCACAGCTTACAAGCTGGGAGAGATTCAGCGATAACGCAAATTTTCGCGCCTCTTGCCCAGCATGATCGGTCTTCTGGTATGGGAATAACCACTCTTTATGGTGGGCATTAAAATCCCCCAGAATGACTAGCTGTGCCGACGGGTATCTCTGCAGAGCTTCATCAGCAGCCTCACTAAGAAGGTTAAATAACTTGGTCGTCTCCGAATCTCCACTATGTGATCGATATACGCAAGCATATACAATTTGAGCCAATCCAGTGTCGACCAGTACCCATAAAACGGAAAAACTAGGAGCCTCAAGGTTTTTGAGACGCTTGACGCAGATATCATCGCGAGCGTACAGACAGACTCCAGCATTAGATAAGAATCTATGTTCCAAAGAATAGCCGGGATAGCTGAGGTACGCCGCGTTAGCTGGAGATCTGATCTGCGTCTCAGTGAGGAACAGCAGGTGTGGCTTTTCGGTCTCAAGATGGTGATGGACAGAGACGAGATTTGAGTGCAGACCTCGAATATTTGTGAGGTGCTTAAGAGGGAGGACGTGCAACCGCTGTTTAACGTTTTTCCGTTTTCTTACTTTCATTTTTCTATTTGTGTGGTGTGGGGAAAAGTGAATAGGCAGGAGGAAGGCAGTTGTATGAGGTACCGCGCTGCATTAAGCCAGGAAATGGAATCGATTACGATCACACGCGATTATAGCTGGCTTGGAGACTGCGGGGACGCCCGAACCCCCCCGGGGAATGCCACCTGGTCCTCCCATCCGGTCGCCAACCGGCAAGGTGGAGCCTCCCATGATTTTTCATTGGGTGGCGGGGCAGCCTTTCACGGGTGGCTTTCCCGCTACTTGGGCCCCCAACTTCCCATGGTCGGCCAGCGGTGCACCGTGCTTCGGATCCCGCTAGCTTTCAGAACCAGCTACTCGTTGTCAAAGCAATCGATCATTCCGATCACTGCTACTGCCGCGGTGCTACTGTACAGACCCAACCCCCATAGTGGCTACTCCTAACTGCATGCCGGAACACGGAAAACCGCTTGGCGACATGATTTAGTTAAGAGGGTGGTAACCAGCCACGGCCGAAGCCTACCACCGGAGAAAGTACTGTCCATTTAGCACTACCCAGGGGTCACGTGTAGGGTATCTAGAGTCATGAAGCCTATGATAGGCTTCGCCTACGGACGCGGACAGTATTAACCCCCTAAAATCTTAAATGGGTTAAAAGAATCGGATTGTGCATAATTTTGGGTCGAAATTGAGCCACATGTCCTGGTGTTGCTGCTGATGGTGATAGACCCGGAGGAGTGCGATACCACTGTAACTTCAAGGCTGATTCTTTACGTCCACGACCAGATAAGTTACGTCCTCGATACATCAGTTACGAGTAGCCAGCAGTTAGTAAAGTGCGTGCTAAAATGGCGACGCGCACCTACCAACGACACGTTACAGATATTGAGATGTCATCCTGATCAGTGACTCATCGCGAATAATAAATCCAAAATGGCAATGGTCAATTAGAAAAAATAAAGCTTGAGCGAAAACATTTATTTTTAAATTTATTCAACTTCAAACTTGAAACGTTTCCGCAGGACATCCTATATTTAAAGTTTATACCGAATTAATTTTGAAATGACAAAGTTCTTTTAGGTCTTTAGACTTTATCCGACTAGATTTAGAGTTTGCCCTGCTGCAATGCAGTCGTGATAATCATGATTTGTAACATCGCGAGTCGTCGGCACTTCACATCATTGCACCGCTCAGCGCTCAGGCAAAGCGCGTGCGTGCGGTGTTGTGCGTTACTGCGACACGTCCATATCCGGGCCTCCTGATTGACACAAATGACACGAGTATGTTCCGCGATAAAACATTACATTAGAATAAATTTACAGCTACAGCTTTTAAATGTGAATAATATATGGCATTTTGAATGTGGGCACTTAATTATATTTGTAAAAAAAAAACAACTTTTATGTAATAGTGATAATTCCGTAGCGGACAACTAACTACCCATCGTAGATATTTTGTATCCCAGTTATTTGTTATTGTATATTATACTACTTTTTCAACAAATTCTAAAGACTATTATTAAACACAATTACCTAATCTGCCCTCATTAATTCTCTTTCTAAATCGCAATATACCTATTCAATTAAGACATTTATATTATAATTTAATAAAGCTCAAAGGTACAAAAACAGTATAGGCCTGCTGTAGTGACACACATAGATGTCATGTACCTTACCTACACAGCACACCTTTCAATAAATTACTAACCCACTCGTGATATGACATCGTCACAATTTATAATCTCTCCACACATTTATAACATTTCGCCGGAGATTATACTTAACTTTGAAACTTATCGTAGGTGTTAAAATACCTACGTATTATCACGTTTTGTCTTTACATACATACATATAATCACGCTTTTACCCCTAATGGGGTAGGCAGAGCGTAAATGACTTTAACACAGGTCGTTCCGCCACGTCAGACAGAGTTTTGAGGGTAATTTAAGATATAATTGTAGGTATATTGCTGTAGTGACAAGTTGTCAGCCTATCGCCTAAATTACAGTATACTGAAACCCTCGGATCCCTTAGCTGGTTTTTACAGCATGCCCGGGAGGAAATGCAGCTGACACATTCTATGTTTTTTTTTCGCTCCCAGGCCAGCATGCATTTGTCTTTTCAATTACCATTATCAAAGACAGCGACGGACCAACAACTTACCGTGTCCTCCAAAGCACAAAATTAAATCATCAAATGATCGTAACGTCATAAAAATGTTAGCTTTGACAGGCTTATTAAAAAAGAAAATTAGTACACATTTTTTTAAAAGATTTTGTACTTTATTTTGTCTGATAATGGGTTCGATTCTAAATTTGTCGGCTATAACTAAAATTAAAATCTATTTGTCACTTTCAGACTAAAAACATTAGAAAAGGACAGGAGATCTATTCTCCCCGTTTTTTTATTTATAGTCGGTGGTTTTATGCGTTATCTGTTATTTTTATCCGTCGTCAATATGATATGGCGGATAAAATTGACAGAATTACTGGGGAAACGTGCAAAAGCGCATTAAAATCTAGCTGACAAAATGAGTATAAATCGCCTGTTCTTTTTAAATTTTATTATTTTGAAAGTGACAGGTAGATTTTAATTTTAGTTTTAGCCGGTGGTATTTAGAATCGAGTCCAATCTCATAAAATCTTTTGAAATTAAAATATTGCCGTTTGTGGACAAATCACTCCTTCGGAACAACCAAATCCCCGCAAGTACAAGCGTGGGCTGATGACTAGTGTATCCAAAGATTATACGAATACCTATTGCCCATTTAGTAGAAGATGCACATAACAGCGGGACTCGAGGAAGGGTAAACAGTTCCCCACAAATGCTAATTAGAGGCACCTACTTATTACATAGTAGTTGTAAACACGGCCAATAAAGTCTGCGACTGTCACGCGCTAATCACATTACCACTAGGGTTGCCAACCATGGAAACCTGAACCTGTGCTTACAATTTGATTTTGCTTGATTTGTGGGCTTTTATTTTTGTCGCGTGGGTTTTGAGTCTATCGACCCGATGAACCCTGGTGTCTGAATTTTTAAACCGCCTAAGCAAGGCTAGTAGGCCTCTGTCATGGTTTTTGTACCGACCACTATCAAAGACAGCGACCGAGACCGACAATCCAAATTTAGATTTATTCAGCCTGCATTGTCTTAACTAAACTAGGGAAAACCTCACTCAGTGACAAATTTACAAACATCAACTTTGTGTACCCCTTGGGAAACAAACCCAGGTAATCCAGATGGGGAGCCCATCAGTCCGCGGAGGCAATTGGTTTGTGGGCTTATGAACATAAATTTATAGTCAAAACAATGCGTTTTCGTAAGATTATCTTATTTTCCAAAGAATGAGAATATTTTTTTTTATATAATATCCCTTATATAAATTATAATGAACAACCGCGAAAGTCTCAAAACTTAAACTTATGTAAACTCTTTGCCTAATAGTGAGATCAAACAGGCCAATAATAATAATCAATCATTAATTGATTTATTTGTTTTTTTCTAAATGTTTTCAATGATGCAAGTAGTAAAAAAGAGCAGGAGACCGCAAGTTTAAATTAAGTGGCGCGTTGATGTCTTTTGTAGAAAAAATATATATTTGATAGAATTTGCTATTTGAACTTTTGTATGTAACTACTTAACTAGAATATTATAAAGTTGATTTATACAATATCAAAGATGGCCTAAATTATTTGATCATTAAAATGTAAATAGCATAATAAGTAATAAGTAATTAATTTTAAAAATAATAAGTATTTTTTTATTAAAACTATGAATTTAAATGATATGTTTATGAACCAAGCAGCCCTACAGTTCACAACAGCGATAGTTTCAACAAGCTCGTTGTGACAACTTGCATATTCAACATAACATGGCTCATAGTTGCAATATAATTATGACTGTGCTGACTGTAGTGCCTGCAGGTACTTAGTTATATGCAGCTTCGTATAACGTTTATACCTAAAAGTTTATTATAAACTTTAGTGCGGGTTTGATTGCTTTGACAAGACGATCATTTAAAATTTTAGATCATACAAATTATCAGGCACGTCGATTTTACAACAAAGCTTTTGACTACGAGTTGCACTCATTTATAAGTAAGTATTTACTTATTTTCGTTGTTGTAAAAGTTTGAAAACTACGGAAACCATTAAAAAAGCTATTTTTTTAGTTGAACCTGATTTTTTTTTTATTAATTTGATAATATGTATTTGACAATATAAATATTATGCAACTTTCAACATAGGGATGGGTAAATAGCAAATGCCAGAATTAGGTATTTTTCCTAATTAGGCAATATAAAGTTGTTAGAGTATATTTATTTGTTGGGCGTCTTAGACTTGTAGTATTGTAAATTCCCTGCAGTATCTGTGAGGTTGTGATTGGTTTGATATACAAGCGGTCGCGCACACAATGGCGGAGGTGCGAATGTCACGGCACGTGTGTCGCGACGCCGCGCGCCGGCGCGCGCGCACCGATAAATCGCAGATCCCGTGCCAATAACTACGACGCAGGGAATGCCTCGTCCTCACTAAGAAACAGCAATATGAACTAAAATAATAAACTCTAAAAACATCTACTTAATCTATGAACTGGTCAAAGATTATGAAAACAACTTGGATGTAAAATATATATACAATAACCCTAACAAACCATGTTTTGAGCACAATCTGGAAGCACAACAGCAGCAACTGCAGTTGTGCTAGCCTGCATGCCTACAAGTTCAGCTAGCAATCAGTATGAATTTTCTTAAATAGAGCGCTTTCTCTCCGAAGCTTAAATATTTCTATGATAATGTTTATGACTCGGTGTCAAGTTTTAATTTAGAGTAGTTCCAGTTTCTGTGTAGTTACCGGGGAAGCAATTGTCGTCTTACTATCAATTAAATTGTTGCTGAAATACTATGTAGCATTATCCTATTATAATCGTTCGGCCTTAAAGCTTTCGATGCTACCTCAATAAACGTAGAATATTGTAACTAAAACTTTCCCAGTAAACAGTACTGCGTTATTTTGAAATGATGAATACTTTGATAAGTCGTTTCCTTTTATGAGAAACCTATTTACATTTTCAATAAGTAATAACTTAACTAAGAAATACGTGGTATGGGTTACTTTACTGTTATAATGGGAAAGACTCAATTACTTCGTTTCGGATCAACGAGAATTAGAAGTAAAATTTTGAAAATCCATCCATCTCCCTAGCCTTATCCCGTATCTCTCGGGGTCGGTTACCTAATCTAGGTGATTGAACTAGGGTACTGGTTTTTACACAGAGCGACTGCCATCTGACCTCCGCAACCCATAAGGGACAACCAGACCCAATCCTAGATTAGGTCAGAGTTTTCAAGCCGCCAATGCTTAGCACTGGCCTCTGATTTGGCTTAAAGACTAATATCTACGGTATTAACCGGGACCAACGGCTTAACGTGCCTTCCGAAGCACGGAAAAAGCGCCGAATAAACGTACATATGAAATTCGAAAACCGAAAAACACATTGGTACGTGGTGGGATTCGAACCACGACCCCCCGCTCAGGAGCAGTAGACCTATCCACTACACCATCGGGCTCTCTAGTAAAATTTTAATTTATTTTTATTTTTTTCCCAGTAAAATTTTGAAAATATTATCAGCAAAATAAATGTTGATTACTAATAGCGAGTCTATTATGAAATACGTACCGTTCATTTCAGGGTTCATTAAATAAAATGTAAACAATTGTAAGTAAAGTAAGCTCAGATGCAAAGTGCAAACGAGGCTTAGCACCGAGTCGGTGAAGTATGGAGCTCTCTCTTGGCTGCGTGGGCGCAACGTCGCGCTTCACCGGCCCTGAAAAGATTATTCACTGGTAGCGATGGTTTCTAGATTCGCGTAAATGGATTCTGATGCTTTATTCTCGTAAGCTGTCTAATACAGGATGCTCGAAAAGAAACACTGACAAATATTTATAATTATATCACGCCTTTATTCATAGGCAACGGTAGCATAGTAACGTATATGTGTATAAAGCTTATTTGTATTACACAAACTTTTCAATTTCAACAGCATTATCTTATCTTTGTATGAAAAAATATATTTGCTATATACTTCCATGCCGGCCTGGGAGCGAGAGAAAAACATAGAATGTGCCAGCTGCATATCCTCCTGGGCATGCTGTAAAAAGCAGCTAAGGGATCCGAGGGTTTCAGTATATTGTAATTTAGGCGATGGACTGACAACCTGTCACTACAGCAATATACTTACAAATCTATCTTAAATAACCCTCAAAACTTTGTCAGACGTGGCGGAATGATCTTTGTTTAGGTGGTTTACGCTCTGCCTACCCCATTAGGGATAATGGCGTGATTATATGTATGTATGTATCTTTGTAAAGAAATATTCACGTTTGATATATTATTTAGTACGATACTTATTAAGAAACAGTTTAGATTTTAGAAATACTTAGTAAAGATATATTTTTTTTGGTGTACGGTACACCTAAAAGTGGACACCGGATTTCACCACTTTATGGTTATAAGCTATTGAATACTAAGCTTTGATACGGCAGCAATTTTATTTAAATTTTATAATAATATCAAATATTTTGAGATCGCAACTTTTGCCATCACCCTATACGATTTTGTAATCTCTCTCTATGATGTGATAAGCGGGATGGAAACCAGATATTTTACTCTGTCAAAGATAATCCATTTCTAAAGATAGAAACAGTAGTAACAAGTCCTGAATAAAGGATTATGTTGTAATCGGCTCACTGGAACCAATAATTTTTAGCTTTTGTATCTTGTATTTTATCTGTTTCACTGGCAACATGGAATCAAAGTTTAAGAGCAAATCTATTGTATAAAATATTTTTTCTCAACTAAATGAACGCGTCGATGTATTTTATACAACCGTTTGAGTTGAAGTCAATCGTAGAAACGTGTTGATGTCTATTATATGAAAGTTGGGTTAAGCGGAAACAGTATGAACGCGTTAAAGTCTTTTCTTCAGTTTATGTTAACCATTATAAATATGTTGATGTATTTTATATGAAGTTGGATAAAAAATCAACAGTAAAAAAACTTTTAAGAGACAGTGTCCCAGAAACTGATACTGAACGTTGCTCAGTCAACGACACTGAAAAGCTTTCCCCAAGAAATTCTTCTAGGAAGTGAAAAACCATTTCTAGACAAATTGTCAGATCGAGGTGGTAATTTTGTATGGAAAAGAAAAAAACTCACTTCCTGAAATAATTTCGAGAGAGTTGTCCAGTTATACCTACAAATATATCTTAAATAACCCTCAAAATTTTGTCAGACGTGGCGGGCCGACCTTTGTTTAGACCGATTACGCTCTGCCTACCCCATTAGGGATAAAAGCGTGATTATATGTATGTATGTAAGTTGTCCAGTTTCATCGATTAAGCAACCCCAATCAGTTTTTGAATCATATGCCCGCGTTGATGTCTCTTATTTGAAAGTTAAAATTCATTTCAAACTTATGAACGCGTTGATGTCTTTTATATAGAATAGTATAGTTTATTTCTCAGACAACACAGATCCAATTTTGTTAGTATTAACTTATAACTACGTTATTTGATTTAACAGGAATTATTTTTCTTATTTTGGTCACAATAATTAATATTCATTTTATATGAAAGTTAAAATTCATTTCAAACATATGAACGCGTTGATGTCTTTCAATTCAATTCAATTTATTTTATATGGCGCTTTCATTATGATTCCGCTAGTGTCAAGTGCGAATACTAAGATAAGTTTAGCTGTCAAACGGGCTTCACACAAGAACAGAAGTAACGCGTTTTTTTTTTAAAAAAAAACAGCAAACACTCATGTCTGTTGAAGAACCTAGAACAAAATAAGACAAACAACATGTAACAAAAGGTAAGTGGATTATTTAAACAGACAAAATAGATATTATAGTCTAATGTTATTGATGTTAATATAATTACTAAGTACATGAATAAATGGAGTTTTAACAAGAGATAGTAAAATTTTTAAATTTACAGGGCGAGGGACATCAGAAGGAAGTAAATCATAAAGAGAAATCGGAAACTTTATGCAACAAAAAAATATATGTTCAAGAGTGCCCTCGTTCAATCCACATAAACAAATAGAAGAATCCAAAACATGGATCTTAGCAAGATGAACAAGGGAGCAACAATGTCCAAGACGTAATCTGCAAATGGTATAAGTTACTCTTTTATTAGATTTGCGAAATTTAAAGAACCAATGAACCGGGGGAATAGAATCTTGAATATCAGCATAATGTTTACCCTTCAAAGCTCTTGATTGTTTCCATAATTCATCCCAAATACAAAACAAGCGTTTCCTAGCTAAAGGAATTAAATCAGAGATGTAGACTACACTATGAGAATCATACATACATACATACATAAATCACGCCTTTATCCCTTACGGGGTAGGCAGAGCGTTTAACGCCTCGTAAAAGGCGGTTTCGCCACGTCTGACAAAAATTGAGGGCAATTTTAGATTGTAATATGTATTGCTTTAGGGACAGGTTGTCAGCCCATCGCCTAAATTACAATACATTGTAACCCTCGAGTCCCTTTTGCTGACTTCAACAGCATGCCCGGGAGGAAGGGCAGCTGGAACATTCTATGTTTTTCTATCTCTCCCAGTCCAGTATGAAAGAAACTATGAGAATCACAACCAGAAGTTATAACATCTTTAGCACACTTATCGGCAACTTCATTCCCATGAATACCAGAATGTCCGGGTATCCAGGCTAGAATAACTTTTATGTTTGAAATATGACATTTATGAAGAATATTTTTAATTTTTAAATAAAAGAAAATTTTGATTTACAAGTAAATTGATTGGCCAAAATAGCTTGTAAGCAGCTTCTAGAATCAGAAAAGATTATGGTTTTGTCAAGGTTATAAGATTCAACATATTGAAGGGCTTTTAAACTTGCTAAATTGATTCGCCAGTAAAAACAGAAGAAAAAGGAGGACATTTGGAATTAAGGATCACATTATGTTTAGGAATCCAGACTGCAGCACCCACACATCCCTGATCGGAAATTTTGGAAGCATCTGTATAAATAGTAAACCAATCACTCCAATTCTTACCTAAAAGACGATTGAGTTGACTATTAGCTAAGGGGGAATTTTTATCCACACCCAAATCTAAAAAAATATCAGGTTTATAAATAATAGACTCAAAAGGAGTCTCGAACAAAGGATTAAGTTTACATTGAAAACTGGGCTAGGGAGGCTGATAAATTTAACAAAACTATTAAAAAGACAAGGAGGATCTTTATTTACCCAATATTGGCCATGAGAAATAAAATCAGAGAGGGAATGTAATTTAGAAATAAGTGAATGATCTGAAAGCTGAATTACTTTGTAGAAAAACTGTCAGCAAGGTACTGTCGTCGTAAATGAAGAGGGGCTTCGGAGCATTCCACTTGAAGTGCATTGATGGGTGATGACCTTATAGCTCCTCGTACAAGGCGCAAACATCTAGACTGAATTTTATCCACATTAGCTAAAGCAGACTTATTACACGGTTCCAGCAAAAACGACTCATAATCTAAATGACTCCAGACAAGGGCATTATACAATATTTTTTTGAGAACCCCACCAAACACCAGATAAGAAGCGAAGAACATTAATACTTTTTTCGCATTTTCTAGAAACATAGTCAATATGGTGAACTCCTTTCAATTTGGAATCTAAAATGACCCCCAAAAATTTTGATTTATCTTTCACTGGGACCTGCTGACCATATAAAGAAATATAAGCATCAGGGAATAATTTGGCGCAACTAAAAACTGTAACAGAACTTTTAGCAATTTAACTTTTTAATTTTTTTTTTTGGAACTTGACCTGGCCAGATCTAGCGGTAAACTGATTCGAAACAAAATTCACTATCTTTACTGGAACACTCAGCTGAAGTAATTTACTCCTGAGCACAGAAAGAAGTACATTATCATATGCAGATGATATGTCTAAGAAAACACCTACTAAATGTTCACGTTTGGAAAAGGCTAAACGAATATCAGTTACATACATACATACAAATAAACTTAAGCTATCCATCGTACTAAAACCTTTACGGAACCCAAATTGACTTTTAGATAAAAGGCCCCTACTTTCCATGAACTATTCATGACGGTCCAAGACGGTATTCAAGACGGTAACAAGATGTTCCAATTTTTTTTAGAATTGGAATCACAATTTCTGTTTTTCAATCCTCTGGTGGAGTACCAGTAAAAAAAATAGAATTTAAGATTTTTTGAAATAATCTTTAGAAGAGGAAGTTGAGTTAACTAAGAAAGAGTATGGAATCCCATCCATGCCAGGGGAAGAATTTTTAAGGTTAGACAAAACTATAGATAATTATTCCTCCTGAGAGAAGGGATCATCAAACTTATCATTAGAGGAAATGGAAGATGAAAAAATTAATGTATCATGAAAAGTAGGAACCGAAGGAGGGGCTAACTTATTACAAAAAAATTCTAACCACTCAGAGGGATCATTAGACGAAACATTCTGATCACATGAAACTGAACCACTAAATCTTCTCATATTCCTCCAAACCAAAGTTGGGGAAGTACGAGGGGAAAGAGACTCGCAAAATGAATTCTAGCCATTTGTTATCTTCTCTGACAATGTTCGTAATGTCTTAGCGGACACTCTCTGATACTCAACCCAATTCTCCGTAGACATAGACAAAGCATACGTTTGTTCAGCATCTTTCCTTGCTTTACAAGCATCAGTGCAATCGGAGTCCCACCAGGGAAGAGAAGTAATTTTATGTCGGACAGAATTCTTAACTGGAATCGCCTTCTTGGCAGAGAATAAGAAAACACCTCTAAAAAGAACATAAACATTAAGAACATTTTCAGAAGAAAGAGGAGGAATATGAGAAACTTTATTAACTAATTCAGATCTGAAGAGAGGCTATTCTGCTTTGGATAGATTAAATTTTGATACAGGATTAGACAATAGCTTTATTATATAAAAAAAAAACAAAATTATCATACAATTCATAAAATCGTAAACTACCTTAATTTCTAAAAAATAAATAAGACTACAAATAAAATAGACCCTCCAACGCATCTTCATGAGGTAAAGTGCCCAATAGGCTGGCAGCGTTCCCCCTTTGAATAGCAATGCTCAATCTTTGAGCGAGGTAGCTGCCAGACCTGGGGTCGCCTAAAGTCTCACGAAGACGCGCTGAGAGATCGGCAACAAATAATTTGGCTTCCTGACCCCAAGGACCCAAAGTCTCAACTGCGAAGGGCACGAAAACATAATTTTTCAAAAGATCAGCGTACTTCCGGCGTTTAAGACTTTCCGCAGTAGCCGCCGCTGCCCCAGCGCAACGGGAAGTCGAAAGCAAATGAGTGGGGGCCAATGTATCGACGCACGTAGCGTCCCAAACCAGACATTTGCCCAACTTCCATGAAATCATGGACATTCCATCTGACCTTTTCCCATCCGAACGGAATAAACCATTCGGCTCCAAAACAGCCGGAACATTGGCGGATACGAGCGCTCTACGTATAATGTCATTCAAGCTGGCATGACGTGACAGACGGCCTGCGCTCTTCTGACAGGACAAGCCATGGTGACCTAAATCATTTACCGTCTCGCCACAGATACATTTATGAGGTTCATTGACCTTGATGCCCAAACGCAAACCTACAACTAGCGACAGCGTGCAGTTATCGAGCAAGGTGCCCAAGTTTGCCGAAGGAAGAGCCTGCAGCCACAACCCAGATTCTCTTTCTAATACAGCCAAAATCCTTGCACGATCTACTGAATGTGTAGAACTGGATAATAAATTCTGCAGGACCAGTTTGCAAAGAGGTTTGTCCCGCTGCTTCTGGGAGTGCAAGGCAGTTGGCATCTCATCACCCATTTGCCAAACCTCCACCGCCTCAGCCAGTCTTGAAATCTCCGCGGAACCCAGAGATGGGCTAAGAATTTTACCGCATAGGAGACTAGCAGAATGAGCCGAGGACAAAAAAGCCGGCAGAGAAACCGATGTAGCTTTCCTAATGCCTATCCCACCAAAACAAATGGGAAGCGACGCTTGGATCCAGGCTGTATCATGGAGATCACAGTTAAGTATTGCACTCAGGGTCTCCCTAACAGTATTATCCAATCTCAACAGCAGATCCTGAAACTTCCAGAACGGTGTACAACGAAGTACGTATGTGAACTTGGGCACAAACAAGCAAAAGCGGATAATAAAAAGTGCCATGTGTGAATTAATCTTGAGCAAACAAAAAGAGGAAGCGTGGAAAAGATTGATTTGCTCCTCAATATAAGATGGTAAAGCTTCATTCAGAATAGGAGCGCCCAGCAGACGTAGTGTATCGCTTGATAGGACCTTTATATTAGGAGCCAACGAAGTGAAGTTGGATATAATAGCATCCAGAATTAGATACATTTTGAGAAAAGGAACTACCAGAGTCTTGCAAAGTAACAATAATAGGGAAGTAATCACTACCATGAGCATTAGACAAAATAGACCAAGAAAGACAGGAAGAAAGACAGGAAGAAAGAAGAGATAAACAGAGAGAAAGATCTACAGCACTTTATAATTATGAGAAGGAGGAACCCTGCGAGTAGGAGAACCATCGTTAAGAATACATAGGTTAAAATCATCACAAATATCAAAAAACAAGTAAGAAATAGGGTCACATTTATAGGAGCCCCAAGAAGTATGATGAATATTTAAATCACCTAAATGATAACAGGAGAAGGAAGAGAAGAGATAATAGATTTAATTTCTAAAAGAATAGATGAAGTTGAGTCAGGAGGAACATATACAGATAGAAAGGAAATATTAAAAGCTTTTACAGCTACAATATTAAATAGAGAACTATGGGCTGGTAAACTAAGTTGATTAAAAATTACAGATCTGGACACCAAAATGGCAGCTCCACCACGCTTTACCATCAATTCTGTCGTCCCTGAGACATGAAAACCCAGAAACTCTGAAAAGAGCCCCAGGCTTACGCCACATCTCATGGACGGCAAGAAGGGATGGTTTAAATTTGTTAATCAGATATATTAACTATTTTTTTATTGGTAATGCTGCGATAATTCCACTGGAAATCCTCCAGTAGGTATTTTGAGAAATAAAAGGTAAAAGCTGAGACAGTTTTTCACGGAAGTTGTTCGGTAAATTGGGAGGATTCGATTGGGAGAGGATATTTAAGACAAAAGAAAGAAACTCATCAATTTGATTGATATCTAAAGAATTGGAGTTGGAAGGTGCATTAGAATTAGGAGACAAAGCACATCCATTAGAGATAATAGGGACAGGGGGGTGTACTAAGTTGTTATGAGCAGCTCTATCATAACCATGAGGCAGGCAAAAAGGGGCCGCGTTGAGTTATATATGTTCTGGTATAAGAAGAGGGCCTAGGAGGTTGAGATAAGGGGAACTGTTGGGACTGTTGGGAGAACAGAGGAGAAGAACGGGATGCATTGGCAAATGATTTCCTTACTGGAGGGTGTCTAGCAGAGGCTTCCATATAGGACAAATTTAATTGAGACATATCAAGTTTAATATTCTTTTGTCTAAAATGCTCAGGGCAGGTAGTGTCTGTAGCCTTATATTTCAAGAACAAAACAGACATGTTTGGGAAGTCTTGGTGCAAGAGATCCCCGAATGAGAACCAGCACATATAAAACAGCGGTCCCTGCATTTGGAAGCAATATGACCAAACCTACAACACTTATTACATTGAATGGTTAGTAATACATAAGGAGTGATCAGAAGAGAATTATAGAAGCAGTAAACATGAGGGGGAAGTTTTTGACCAAGAAAAGTTAAGACCACAGTTTGGGTGGGAATCCAAACAGGGGAACCCTCATTATTAGTTTTTCTGTTTAGTCTGCGAGCATTAGCTACAATCCCATAGCCAGATGGGACTTCGATTACATGTACTAACTCTTCAAGAGTCCACTCTGTGGGGACCTCCCGAACAATGCCCATACGAGTAATATTGTAAGAGGGGATGGGGAGCTTCATATTTGGCAGAAGCAAGGGATGGATGGATCAAAAATGCATTTGCGTCTTCTGCTGTCTTGAATTCAACTGAGAACTGCCTCCGTGGTCTAGTGGCTAGTGCCATGGGCTCCCGATCCGGAGGTCTTGGGTTCGATTCCCAGGGGGTAAAATACAAAGTTGATATTTGAGAATTTATCAGTTTGTGATTTTTTCCCCAGTTTGGGTAGGACATTGCAGGCTGAATCACCTGATTGTCCGAAAAGAAAAAGATTTCGTGCTTCGGAGGGCACGTTAAGCCGTCGGTCCCGGTCGCTGTCTCTGATAGTGGTCGTTACACAAAAACATGTCAGAGGCCTGATAGTTGTGCTACTAGGCGGTTTAAAAAAAAAAACTGACACCAGGGTTCATCGGGTCCATAGACTCGATACCCACTCGACAGAAGAAGAACTGAGATCTGATTGTGACCCACTCTTTTGATACCATCTTTAACTACATTTAGTATTTTATTGTGATGCTAAAAATGACCAAACTTTATTGGCCGTAAGGAAGTACCATACGTGTTGTTTGGAGTTTCAGGGACCACTTTGCTTATCAAGACCACAAAAGGGGAAACATCATGTTCTCCATAGATTTTCTTTATCTCATCAAACTCTGGTAATGTGTATGTTGATTGAACAGAGGCATCAGGATTATTAGGAGGATTTTTCTTTGAAAGATTATCAGAATTCTCATCTAATCTCCGTTTAGCAGCTGCAGAAATCTCATCTAAACGCTGATTAGCAGCTGATGCTGCTGCAATTTGTTTAACTTCCATTGAAACTGCAGTTAATAAGTTTTTAAGAGAAGCACGCGGAGGAATAACATAACCTCCCCCGGGGTCCCCGATCCATGTTTATAAACTTGTATTTAAATAGTAAATATACTTATACTTAGTTGATAATAATAATATTACTACTACAACAATCAAAACAACACAGACAAAATAAGGCAAATCAACAGCTTAGAAGATAGCTAATAGTAAACGAAAAACACTAAAATTCGAAAACCACAAGTGCTTACGCTCGACCCGAAAGAAAAAATAACCGCTCGTTGATGTCTTTTATATGAAAGTTAGGAAAATGTATGTTTCACGTTTTATTGCCAACTGAAAAACTTTTTATTAGATAAAGAGTAACACTAACACTAATTGATAATATTCACTTACAGTGAATTGATAATATTAACTGTAAGTACTTACAGTGAATATTATAATTAGTGGAAAAAAACAAATATTAATAATTATATTGACATTTGATCTGTACTTTATGTACCTACTTATTATTTTATTTTTATTGATCTGACATATTCTCATAGTATACTGATTTATATTTTTATTTTAGTTTTGACATCGTTATATAAATAAGTATTTAAATTTTATTTTACAAATTTGCTTATTTTAAATTATCAGACATCTGTTAGAGTCCATTTGTATGATTGTAATTTTTGTTTTGACATTTTTGGTTTATTTTATTGTGTAATCTGTATTTTTCGACGATCATATTATTCCCTGACATTTTTATTAATGTAATTGTGAAATTGATTATGTGAAATAAATGAATCTAATCTATGAATTTCATTTAATATTTTTATTAAAGCTGTTAGGCAGACTAGTTTTTTTTTACAACAATTCAATACCTCGATACCGCTGTTTTGTGAATTGATTTTGCAAAATGAGACGGTGTTCAAGGCGATGACGTGCAAAGTAAATATTTTTTTTTCCTTTTGTGCTGATGATAAATGATTCCATTCGATACCCTGACGAGTCCGTCATCATAATTTTTCAATATGTTTTCAACGTCAACGTTGGAATTCATCCTCTGTTTGTTCCCAAAATATAATTAATATCATGGAGAAGATTGAAATAAAGTCTTATACTTTTATTTTTTTAAATGTTTGATGACGGTGTTGGACGATGGTGTAGTGGATAGGGCCGCTGCCACCTAAGCGGGAAGGTCGTGGTTCGAATCCCACCACGTACCAACGTGTTTTTCGGTTTTAAAATTTCATATGTACGTTTGTTCGGCGCTTTTTCCATGCCTCGGAAGGTATGTTAAGCCGTTGGTTCCGGTTAATATCGTTTAACACCGTAGATATTAGTCGTTAATCTATGTCAGAGGCCAGTGCTAAACATTGGCGGCTTGAAAACTCTGACCAAATCTAGGATTGGGTCTGGTTTCCTTTCTGGGTTGCGGAGGTCAGATGACAGTCGCTCTGTGTAAAAACCAGTCCCCTCGTTCAGTTCCCATATATTAGGTAGCCGGCACCGTGAAATATAGGATATGGCTAGGGAGATAATGATGACTATTGTTTTTTCAACGGAATGAAGTTGTATTTAATTTAATTTGATTTACCCCACGTTTCAGACCTTGACTTAACTTATAAGATGTACATTCAGTATTTATCTCAGTTGTACTTATTTGTAAATGAAATCAGATCATAAAAATAATTGCATGTCATAAACTTTTGTATGATTTTCTTCTGAGAGAAAAATATGCTCCCGTAACCTTTAATATACTTTAATTCGTTTATAAACATTTAGGTCACATTCACATTACGACTGCAAATGTGATTGTTTCCTCCGAGCGACAAGGTACATGCAATCAAGAGCGGATTGCCCTTACATCAAGTTGGAGTCTCATGTTATTGGCCCTAATTAGGCGGAAACACGATCTAATTAAAATAAGACCATACCTGCCATTTTCTGTCATGAGAGCACATAAATGAACGGCACTATAAACACTGATTTTAATCCTGCTAGTTTGAATTCGTTCACAAATATCAAAGGATAATATACGTAGTCTATACCCTCACCAGTGGGAGGGTATTCCCACTTCATGTTTAAATCCATAGATTCTTGATTTGACAGAATCAAAACAGTGCCGTCCTTTTCAGTTCCGTCATGGTACAGGCATACAGGTATGGTCTTATTTTAGTCAGTTAGGGTCGTAGTATAAAACAATTTCAAGATTGAGAGCAATATTAAGTAAAGATTTGACAGACCATTATGTATTGGAATGACATTTCTGATACGAACTCAAACTGGCTGTAAATCTTGAGATCGGTTTATAAATACGAGCCTTAGTGTTTCTGCCGAATCGGGGCCATTGTTCCTGTTTTGCGGTTGAAGCGTGGCGAATACGTCACAATTGAATCGGAGCCCGCACGAATTACTACTTGCATTTACGTTTGCAGACAGCGATGGCGGCGAGGGCGGCGGGCGATAATACAATAATCTTCGGTATAAAAATTAACCGGTGTAACGGTACTACGCGTAGGATGTGCCCGCGCCGCAACGCACCAGCTCGGGTCATTCTCGTCATATCCGTATAATTATGTTACTCAAAATAAATCGTGAATAATGGATAATACAATACAAGATACTTTATTGCACAAAGAAACACAAATACGTACAGCAGAAAAGTAAGGAACAAAACAGTACAATATAGGCGGCCTTATTGCTAAAGCAGCAATTTCTACCAGGCAACCTTTGGGTATTAGGATAGAACATAGCAGATAGCGGGATAGTGCATACTAAGTTCATCTTAATACTTAAACAATATAAATACTACTAAATAAATACATAACTAAAATCTATAGAGTTTATCTATATATCTATCTATACATATACTAAATCTTTAGAAGGGTCGTGTCTGTACATTGAATATTTTTCGAAAAAATATATTGCTGCAGGCATTATTAATGATATAAAGACCAAATCGTTTTTTTTAAAATTTTTGTCTGTCTGTATGTCATATATATACTTTATTGCATAAACACAAAAGAAATGTAATTTACAAATATAGTGTGCAAGGGCGAACTTATCTCTATGAAGAAATCTCTTCCAGCCAACCCAATGGTAGTAAGAGAAAGTAAATAATTTTGAGGGGACAAGAAAATGCAACATTAACAGAGACTAGTAAAACAAAAAAAATTAAATACTTACATACCTATACATAGAATGTCTGTCTGTATGTTACCACATCACGCCAAAACTTTTAAAGATTTTAATGGGACTTTTTTTATTCAACTCAGTGTCACCCGGGTTGCAACTTAGGATACCTAAAATCACGCTACCTAACTTAGGGAGTAGGCAGGAAATTGAAATTTGGCTGTTTCTTAACCGATTTTTATGGAACTTTTTTCATTCGACTGTACTCAGTTACTTAAAAACAAAGTTACGATACAAGTAATCACTCCTCATGACCTAGGAGGTAGGTAGGAAATTAAATTTCGGTCGATTTTAACCGATTTTGATGGAACTTTTTATGTTTGACTAAGCATTACTTAAACTCAAAGTAACGATACAAATAATCACGCCACCTGACTTAGGGGCTAGGCAGGAAATTGAACTCTGATAGTTTTTAACCGATCTTAAGGGGACTTTTTATTTGACTGAGTGTTTTTAATTACCTGGTGTCCGGCCTAGGTTAGAAATAATGACGCAAACCATTCTAATATTGTGTTAGTACCCCAGTTTGTATGGAAAACACAAGATCCCGCTCCTACGCGCGGAGAAGCGTTTTCAGTATGTTCGACACTGCGTGTTTTCCATACAAACCGGGCGTACGAAGTCGTGGGCACAGCTAGTAAAATAATATATATATTTAAAATAAACTAATACATATTATGCTAATGGGAGATAGGGTACATAAGTAATTATTATTCTCTAAGGAGATCATTCTTGTTCGCTCTTTAAATGTCTCAATAGACGGTGCTCGTCGAACGTTTTATCGTTAATCCCTTTACTCAACTTAAATAATTTAAAATATTATTAGATGGAGGTGAGAAGTTAAAACTACTCGTACGTTCAGAATAAAAACAATAGCATAAGAATAAAATTACTTACAATAGTGTCTGTGTAAGTCACATCACGAATAAATATTTATTAAGATCTATTTGCGTCAATTATTTCTTCCATGCTGGACTGGGAGAGATAGAAAAACATAGAATATTCCAGCTTCCCTTCCTCCCGGGCATGCTGTTGAAGTCAGCAAAAGGGACTCGAGTGTTACAGTGTATTGTAATTTAGGCGATGGGCTGACAACCTGTCACTAAAGCAATACATATTATAATCTAAAATTATCCTCAATTTTTGTCAGACGTGGCGAAAGCGCCTTTTACGAGGCATTAAACGCTCTGCCTACCCCGTAAGGGATAAAGGCGTGATTTATGTATGTGTGTATGTATGTATTTGCGTCAAATACGCGGTGTAAGAAACAAAAACGGAACAAATTTAATAAAACTGATAGAGGTTGCTCAGTCTACGAAACTGGACAACTTTCACAAGGAAATTGTTACAGGAACTATCATAAGGAAATTTAAATAATTTTAAATTGCCTGATCGAGGTGGAGTTTTTTTGAGGAATTAAAAAAAAACGTGCATTCAAATATTTTTTTTCTGAAAGAATTTCTTTGCAAATAATGTCCAGTTTCCAATGAAACGAAAATGAAATGTTTCCTATTAGTTTGCGGGACACTGTCCCTTAATACCCTATTCTTCTTCTTCTGTAGAGTGGGTATCGAGTCTATCGACCCGATAAACCCTGCTGTCAGAGTTTTTAATACCCTATTACGCGTACTTAACTTGAGACTACAAACAGAAAGGTTTTTTTTTTTGCAGATTTATGAAGATATGTTTGCAGATTTATGGTATGTAAAGTGACAAAAAAATAATAGAATAGAAAATCCCCTGTGACCATTTTCAAATAAGGCCTGGAGCAAGTGGAAGTAACCCAACTGTGGATAGACAGCTCGCGGCCTGCGGTCTCACCTTCGACCCGTCAACTGCTCGAAATATGACATGTCATTAAACTACAGGTTACGAGGAGCTATTTTATTAATGGAGTAGGCGGTGTATTGATTTCTAGTAAAGAATATATGGTGTTAAAATTCAAAATATTATGAAATATGAGTTTAAACATAATAAATCAAAGTTTCATTCGCTGCATTCCACATCACAACGCCAAAATTGAAAATCGCGAATGCATTGAAAGTTTGACACATATTTCAATATTTATGAGTGTAACATCATATTTTGTATTATTAAAAGAGAGTCTGTCATTGCACTTTCAATATACATTTTAAATCACTTAATACTGAAATATTACATGAACAAATTTAAAGGAATCATCAATATTCATTAAGTAAACGTGCACATTTATTACATGAAAGTTAAATATTAATGATAACTTATCCTTAACTTTCTTTTCGCATTGTGTATCGAAAACATTAAAAACTTAATCATATCAATTAAATGTGCACTGGTGATAATATACGAGATCATTACAAAGTAAAGAGAAATCAGCACGGACGGAAGTCTCATCATTAAGAGCCATTCGTTAAAATCCGCAAACGGTAAAATCTGTAACAAGCAACGTAATAAATGCAATAACAATGAATAAAATGGCAAGAATAGCAGGTGAAATCGCGACAGGTCCGGGTCCCGGGTCGTCGTCCGTAATTATAAATAAAATACGGCGGTCGAGCCGCCCCCGCGAGGCTCGCCGGCCGCTGGCTGGTGCTGGCGGGCCGCTCGGCCGCGCCGCCGCCGCCCGCCACCACCCAGCCTCGCATTTTATATGCCTCTCGCGCCACTTTTATAGCATAAACCTCCATTATTGTACAAGTTTTATAGGATTTTAAAAAATAAACTTTTTCCAAGCTGCCTCTCGGCTCAGCCGTTTATGCACTGCTTTGACACCATTGCCAGACCTTCAACAATACACGGAAGCTTTATAGACGCAATTATAGTAAAATAGCTGCGCTAGCTCGTAAACTTCATCGTATATTCTAGTAATGTCTACTTTCTAAATGTGTGACATAATAATAATACAGCTATCCAACATCAATAGATTTGTACTTATTTAGAAATGCGGGTCAAAAGTAACGTAATTAACATGTTGAATGAACAAGCAGAATCTCCAACTGTTGGTTATTAATGCTGTCCATTGTTTAAATTAATTGGTACATGCGATGCGACCGCAACAGCGCTATATTAACTTAGTTATCAACATCTAACTAAGTCCAACTGTCGTGCACATGACGGTTAGAAGAGTGTTAGTAGTTGTACGAATATTGTAAAAAGTGGTAATGTCGTGACGATAGGGGTAGAGGGTGTGAGTCGGCGGAGCGTGGCGCTGGCGGTGCGCGCGCGCCGACGTTGGCACACGACCAGCACGTGCCCTACATAAATACCAACGTCACTATTTAGCTTTTTTCTCACTACAGTAGCCGTTGGACAACGTTACTCATATTATAACGAACACCGACTATAATAATGTCAGTTGCGTAACCTCTTTTGCATGGTCTGTGATAACCTTTGGCTTGAATGAAGACCGCGTAGGCGATCTAGTTGTTTGTTCACCGTGGCCACCCAGTGAGCTGATATTATCCTTAATATTTTCCAATCACCCACTGGGCTCTTATGTTTTATTGATACTTTTTCAAATAATTTACAAAACAACATACATAACAAGGATAATTTCATGCCGAGATTTACTCTGTAAATACTAGTTTTGCATTTTGTTGCTTGGATGTCACATATTTTTTAGATGATAAAGCCATCTTTGTGCGGTTGTCCTAAAATAAAATAAAAAGCGCTCTCGTATTCGCACCTGCAGTTGTTTTTTATTGATTATGTAAGCACCCTCATGATGCGGGATTTATTAGCTTTAACTCGTTTCTTTAATGCACCAGATAAAGGTAAAAAAAGAATGGTGATCACGGAATGTTATAACTGCAATTTCTTGAATGAGATGTGGTGCCGACTAGAGTGGTAATCAATGGCTATCCGTCGAGCCGGGGTGAAATTCGTAGAAACACCACTTGCAGAATTATTGCCACGCTCGCGACTTTGACATTCTCTTTACTTTGTGAAGATCGCTTCGCGAGCTTTATTTCCAATTCGATTTTAGAATGATTTTCCCATTTTATATAAAAAGGTGTTACAAAAGGTCTGTTTACGTGAGTCGGGTGACAGCTATGTAAGCTCTATGTTCTAACTAATGTACCTATTTGAATTAGGTAACTTTGGTTCAATTACATTTTATCCTAGGACAATTTTCAAAATTAAATTTTAATAAAATAATGCAGTCTTTTACATTTGACGTCATAAATAAGCTTCTAAGTAAAAATAGAAAAATATTATACCGGAATCGGTTTACTAAAATTGTGTGTTCAACAAAGATAAAATTTAGGCGCAATTTAGGTTGAACCAATTTGCATATTTACCACAAATAATTAACCACTAGTCACGGTTCCCTGGTATTGTCATAGCAACACGAATACCGACGTATGGTAACGTGCGGCGTCAGGTGCGCGCGCGCGTGCGGTGTCGTCTCCACGGTCGGTGGCGCTGGGCAGCAGCGGCGAGGTGGCGACCAGCAGTCAGCAGCGGGCAGCAGGAAGCTCGCAGCAAGTGCAGGCGCCGCTCCACTGCGCGGGCGCAGGCGGTTGGCAGTTGCGCGCGCGACACGCGCCCCGCACGCGACAGGTGGACGTCACGCGCCGTTACGCTGCGCCCAAGCATTACCACTTACATCTTATCTGTTATTGTTATTAGCTGAAATACCTACTATGCCGTCTCTTAGAACCGAGAACCACTTCACACATATACCGGACCTATAATCCAAATCTGTGAAAACATTCCTCCAAAGTAGCATCTATAAAAAACATTGATAAATTTATAACACCAGTGACGGCGGTAAATACACTGAAGACGACGTAGGTGGAGAGTCACGAGGATATGCAAATATTTTAAAAGGCATATTAAAATCCATTTCGAAATGACAGTAAAGTGGAGCAGTTCAATCGTGAAACCACTTGACAAGTGCTTGCAAATGCGTTGAGTATATTTCGGTTTGATGTGCGGCAATATCCACCAAGAGGAGAGCCGGCCGGCGCGAAGCGACCGGCAGGCAAGAACCCGCGACGTCGCCGACGAGTGCTTCGACCTCACGCGCTCGCAATTTACAGCTTTATCGGCCATTATTATTCTTAATAACATACCGTACCACGACAACGCATTAACCCCATCAAAATTCGCTACTTTTTTAATTATCCTGCCACTTAAAAAAATCGAACACACGATAAATGGATTTAGAGTGTCCCTTGCCGATCAACTTACACCAGAACAACAATTTCCGTTAATCGTAATGGTTTTCAGAATACGAACATAAATCACATTGAGCGTCGGAAGAATGCTTCGCAGAAAATCCGTTGAGTGAAAATATACGTTCCCCTGATAAAGGTGGCCGGTATCCGTCCATCTCCAACGTTCAGATTAAGATCCTGCCTGTTTGCAGAGATTTTGAATTCCGCACAGCCGAAAAGCTCTTTAAAACTCATTACATCACCGTTATGGGTCGATAAGACCGTGAAATTTCGGTAATTGGTAATATTGTGGTACCAACCCATCTTGAATAATATTTTATGTGAAAAAGATCAAGATAGTTTTACATTAAATTATTTTTAAAGTTATTTCTTACTCACGGTCAAATTTATTGGTACAACTATGACAGAGATTTGAATGCTATTATTTTGCAGAGATACTCGTATGTATAAATTGATTGTGTCTGAATTTATGAATTGATGTTTTGTAACTGTCAATAAATGTTTTCTATATCTATGATTTAGCATATTATGTAAATCAACAACTCCTTGTACAACTATGGTAAAGCAAGTTTGTAAAGTGAAGTTGTATAATTACGTAAGTAAACTTTTTTGGTGCTCGTGCGCGACACCTGCAGTGAACATGATAAAAAGATTTCTTCGTGTCGTTTAAAATACTCGGGTTAAAATATCCATCAATGTGTCCGATACGGAAAACATAGTTCCATAAACGGAGGACGTCATAAATACAACATTGTCGCGCTGGAATTTTGAGTGAGCCGCTGCCATGTGTCAGTCTCCATTACGGTGTAATCAATCATAACGCGTTCGGGTTTCAATCTGCGTTTGCGCCGCTTTTGGCCAGGCGCGGCTTTCGACACGGGCGCAGCAATCAATATAGCAGATCCTCGATAAGATCCGAGCGTCCCCTGAGTCCGCTTCGCCGCTGCCGCGGGCTAGCCTCCCAACGTCTTCATCCAACTATATTTTTAATGTTGTTCATACAGATATCGCATGCCAATTGCTAGTTCTTTGATGCCGGAGGCTTTAATTTTTATAGTCCATCGCGATATATTTAAAACAGTTTGTTTCCTGCCACGATTGTGCATGGTTAGAAATACAATAATATATAGCTATATCTAAATATGATTGTTAAAATTTAAAACTATCATACATGCCGTTCTTCGCAGATTCAACAGACAACTTTACAGCGACGACGCGTGTCAACGATTGCAAACGCCGACGCCGTCCTAATGCATTTAGTATACTGTCACCTGAATTTATCTAACGTTTTGTTCTATAAATTGACGTAATATAACAACATAGTAGCTACTACTTGCTTACGTGACTCGACATTTAATATAAAAACTTCAATTCCTCTCTTATAGTAAGTGCACGCAGTAGCTCGCGTGCGCGGTTGGTATTATGTGGAGTGCCCTTAACTTGAGTGTTGATGCGTCCAAGTGGCATCATTTATTATTTTATCATATGATTGCATCTTGTTTTTGATTTAGTTCGCCGAGATAAGCTTTTGATATTATTCAATTATACCTACTGTGTACCTGATGATTTATTAACCAATTGCTGACATCGCCGTAAAGATTTTATTCCACACCATTATTTTTTATATTGCTTAACATCAATAACGTACAAATAAATAAATTACTAACCTATTTATTTTCGGTTCTTCTTAATTAATTGTATCTTTTACGTCTTCTTCTGTCGTGTGGGAAACCATCTTGCATTAATATCCTTAAAAGTTTTTTACATAACTCATTCATTATACTCACTTTTAAACAAAGTTGGCTTCAGAATAGACCCTTGATTTTGTAGTAAAATAGGGTATGTACTGAAGTGATGGGGTCGAATTCCTAGAAGAGATCACAGGAACATGAAAATATATTGCTCTTTAGAAAAATATCTTCTAAAAACATGATGCAGGCATTTTCGTAAGGAAAATAAGGGCAGGGGTGACGAAATTTTTCTGCGGTCTCCGTATGTATACCTAGCTTTTGGGATGGAATTTCGAACACCTATTTGACTTGATTACAGTAATATCTTCATCAGTTATTTATAGCTAATGTTGATTACATTGTGAGGAAGAACACATGCTACCTTATTGATTATGATAAATGGTTCCTCTAGATAGTAAAGATAATCAATTCCATAAACTTGACTTCTGAATGCATGTGTTAAGTATCGGCACATCACGCTGCGTGATTACCATTAATGTGTAAGCGGGTATGCGGGCACAGGTGCGCACGTGTCGGTCGCGCGGTCGCGCTGGCGCAGACGCGGCGCAGGTAGCCCGCACGTCCACGCATCACGCATGCCAAACCGCCCTCCACCTGTGCACGTAACACTGACCAACACAACATCACTAAAAACAAGGACCCAAAAACATAATTGCCGTAACAGCTGTTACTGATTAACACTTTTGACTCCCAAAAAGTTTAACGATTATCTTATCTGCACCCTTCTGTCTCTACCTTCCACACACTCACCTATCTACGTATAAACGCTCACATTCCACCGATTGTTCCAAAGCAAACTTACCTGACCTTTTGTAGCGACCACGAGTCAATCTCCTCGCAAGATAATTACCTTAAATTACAATGTGAAATGTTGTTTGAAGTGTATTAGTAATGGAAACTATCCATTAATGAGCGACATGCGACGGCTGCTATCGTCGGCTATAAGTTACATCGGCATTAGTGAGCTGGGAACTAATTGCGGAGGCGGGCCGATTTCCCGACTAGTGCCGAAGCAATTAATACTCACAACGTGATCAGACCGCGGTAGTTTCTAAGTACAAAGATGGATGGTAAAATAACCAATAACTATATTTCCTATCGGTGTCTTTGTTACCTAATATAGACTGCAAACCGACTCTGACGTGGCAAACCAGATATTACCCGATGTCTAGATCCATTGAAAGAGTTATGGCGGTTGTTAAAGGGATTATCTATGTAACACGCAATCAAAAAAACAAATTATTGCCATTGTTGATAAATTTATATTTAAGAATCACTTAATTATTGAAATAAGAATGCTTATTTATTCAATTCATATTGCTGAGCTGGCCATCAAGAACAACTGGACGTAAAATCACTGAACGTGGTTCTTGGATTATCCCCAAAATGAATAAGACAAAAACGCTATTCGGTATTTATGGCCGAGCAGTATTTATTGCTTTTGAGACAGCTCTAAATCAATATGAGAATTAAATAATTTTAGATACGTCATAAAAGCGTCGCTCTAATACAGTTTTAACACCTTCCTTATTCATAACATTAGCTCCCCGCGACGCGCGGTCTAACTCTCATTTATAAAACCGTTTACAACATAAAAGAAGGAACAGGAACTAAGGCGATGAGATGACTTGACACATTATTTAAATTTAAAACAGGTTGTACGTCCGATTTTTTCCGTCCTGCTTGTTATTTGATTGTTTTGTCGGTTTTAACATTTCCAAGTTGTTTTTGCACATCCGAAAAAATGCTGCACCATATGGGGCCTTATCTTTTGAAAGAGACGGTTTTAATGAACAACGTAACGAAAGCATATGGCCAATTAATTTCTGCCAGCTCCGCTAAATGAGCACAGTTGTGTGGAATAGACAAGGTGCAATAAAATGTTAGAAGGTTAAATCAGCCAGATCATCCAGTAATTAAATATTAGATTAGCCCGATCGCAATATGCACCAGCAGATAAGCGAAATGGTGTAGCACTGTCCTCTCATTTATGCGAGGGAAGTGAAGCAATTGGTATTAAAAAGGAAATAAAACGTTATAAGTAGAATGCACCTTGCTGTCGGAATCAGAAACTTTATTAAATCTTTTTACAGCATCAGTAACTTCTGCCAACTAAACCGAGAATAAAATCTTAACAACCTGCCTCTTTATCTAGTCTGCATATCTAGAAAACGAATAAAACCATATTTGGTTTCAGCTTAATAAGATTTGTTATTCAATTTTCGCCACATTCAAAAGCGCAAATGAATATGCGTGGTAAGTCACAACCTGCTCAAAAGCGGGTTTCTCGCGCCGAGACGACCATCTGGTGGGCGAGAACTTTTTTTATTTTCCAAACGTGTCGTCTTGGATTCTTGTTTTTTGCACTGGCTGGCGCTCGCTCCTTTTCTTTTTATATTGCGAGTTGCAGTTAACAGGTGGCTGGCTGTGTGCAGGTGAGCCCTGAGATTTTTACTGGCATCTTAAGCTTAACCTTCGAACGCAGTGTGAATAGTCACGCGTTATGGGTGTAATGGAGACCTATTTTAATATTTAAAGAACAAACTATTTTTGGCGAGTGTCTTTAAACTTCCATCCAAGCGATAGGGATTAAAATCAAGGTTTGAGCAGTAGCATTCCCTATTTATTTCCTGAGCATTAAATATCATGCAATGCACTTCAGTCGCCAATAGAGAACGTGCATATAACATATTTTCAGTTCTTGAACCTATTGTCTAAAAACATCTTAAATTATGAACAGAACAGTGAAAACAGAAATAAAATTGATCAAAAAATCACCGAGATATACCATTATAAAGATAGACTATCTATCTCTCTCTTCGAAACGACAATTTATATGGAATTAGTATGGCGCTCCTGTCTTATGACGTCACATGACAGTTCGGACCTCTCTTTTTAACTAACCACTTTAAGGCATTATAACTCTTAAACTAATGAATATTTTGCGAAAATTCCTTCACATCCGTTTATCTATGGTGACAATAATTCTTACTAATAGTTTTAAAAAAATCATGAGTATTCCCTATTCACCTGCAAAGAGTAGTCAAATTCAACTATTACCAACTTTTTACAGAAAGGAAGACCCACGCTAGCAGGAGATTTTCAGTAGCTGTAGAGTGTAGAAGATCTCAATATTAAGCTTTAATAATTTTAGTCACCAGAATAGTTTTTGAGAGGCATCATGGAGAATGTGGGTCTCGACCATTGTCATACGAGACTTTGACCTATAACCCCACATTTTTGGAGAGGTTGGAGAGCAGCCCTTGCCCGTAGATGGCTCGTCACGCGCGCGCGCAGCACTTTCGTCGGCCGTTTCCGTTTCGCCACCTTGCGCGCCACCGAGTTGAGGGTGTCAGGTTGCACGCCGCATATGACCGATTTTGCACAATTTGGTCGAAAAACTTATTATTATCGTAACGGTTATGGAAACAAAATATCTGTACGGGTGGTCAGCCTGCAGGGTTAATATAGTGAATAATGTAGTTTTTTCATATTTACCTTTGATTTTGGTGTGGTATATTTTTTTATTTTAATCTCCTTATTGTTCTATGTCATATTTTTTTTTTATCTGTTAAAGAAATATGTAACTGGCTCTATCCAGTACTTTAAACTTAAAGAAATAACAAACATGCAAACAAACAAGCTATCGCATCGTAATAACATAAATATAATCACGTCTTTATCCCTAATGAGGTAGGCAGAGCGTTAACGTAATAAATGTATTAAAAAACGTCTCTACTTCTTTTTGGCAACATGCTTACAGCTATGATGAATAAATGCTCTGTACAAGTTACTAATTAGTGAAATAGCTCAATAAACTCTACTTAAATAAAAAATAATACATCATCTCATAGATTTTTGGCTTAACAGGTATTAGTGGGGACTTATGTGAAAGCTTGAAAAATTGTACCTATTACTGAGAGTGTTCTCAATAGCAGACCTGCACCGTTAGACTCCAGATCACGACGCAGCGGATTATTTTGTGAGCACAAAGACAGCGAGTGCAAAGCGGCTGGGAAACTGAACCTGCCTTTTAGGACGAACTGTTGCCCAATGTGGGAACTTGGGTTACACCGCCTTGTAAGATTATTTGTTTAGGAATGTGTAGAGACGTGTTGTTACTGATTCAAACGTAATAATTAAGCGAGAAATTACGATGCGCTCAGTTTAAGGAGGAAGGTTTGCCAATTTCTTTCTTTCTTTTTATCAATTATAAGACTAGTGTTACATTACAGGGCTCTTCAAAACTATTGGACAATTTTAAATAAAGAAATTCGTTTGCGGTTAGGCATGTCAAAGAAATAATTATGGGGTTATAATAAAAAAAAATATTATTTTATTTAAATAAATTGAAGTGTAAATGAATTACAAATAAAATTAATATTTAATTTATGCCACCTTAACAAGATATCGCCAATCGATCCGAATGACAAGAGCCCTGCTCTTAAATTTAAAGAAGAAGAACAAGATATCTGTTATGGTGGCATAAATTAAATATACACCCCTCATTATCATAATTTATTTTTTTATGAATCTATTTTAACTATGAATTTATTTTTTCTATGAAGTTATTTTACAATCTGAATTAATTTATTTGCTACCGTGTTAATTTATCTTTTACATACATTTATTGTAATATTGTTGCTGTGCCCTGCCGGGTCCATATGTGTTTATTATTTTTCTTGTGAACATCTTTAATTTACCATGTGGTTTGCAATAAACAATTTGACTTTGACTTTTCATTATAAAAATTGGGTCGTTTGACTGGAGAATCTGATGACAGCACGGTTGTTGACAGATATCTGTCCAGTGCAAGGGCCAACAGTGAAACAATCCAGTCTTGTCGGGAGTCCATGGTGGATCGTCTGAACTCATCGCTAAGGGTGATATCCGAGTGGGGCGATGCCAATCTCGTCAAGTTCAACGCATCCAAAACCCAGGCGTGTCTATTCTCGACAAAACGGAGTCCTTTTAACCTGGCTCCAACTTTCCGGGATGTATCCGTACCGATTTCTGACCATCTTGAGCTTCTTGGTATGAGCCTTACGTCCGACTTGAACTTTGGACGTTACATTGAGTCTCTCGCCACAACAGCTGCCAAAAAACTTGGTATCCTCTCGAAGGTGAGGCGATACTTCACACCGGGACAGCTATTGCAGTTGTACACAGCTCAAGTCCGATCGTGTATGGAGTACTGCTGCCATCTTTGGGACGGTTCAGCTAAATACCAGCTGGCTGCCTTAGACTCAATCGAGAAACGCGCTAAGAAGCTCATTGGAGACTCAGCACTGGTTGAGGTAAAACTACAGAACCTTGAGCACCGTCGCAGAGTGGCGTGCATGTCGGTATTTTACAGGATTCATTTCGGGGAGTGCGCGTTAGCACTTCATGACCTTATACCCCCCTCCCCTTTCCATCTCCGGAGCACGAGGCGTGGACAGGGGTTCCACCCTCATGTCGTGGATATACCACAAATTCGCACGAAGCGGTTCGCTTCCACATTCTTAATGCGAACGGCTAAGGAGTGGAACTCCCTGCCGGCGGATCTGTTTCCGGAACAATATAACCTGGGCCTTTTCAAGGCGAGAGTGAATAGGCACTACATAGGTGAGTATGTTTCAACATAGTCCGCATCGTCACTTTCCACCAGGTGAGATGGCGGACAAATGCTCGCCTATATATATTAAAAAAAAAAAAAAAAAAAATCTAGTCGCTAAGAAGAAGATTATAAAAATATTATTTTTTTGATACAACTTCTAAAAATCCTATGATCCTATGAAGTAAGTCTATATTAATCTATCTGAATGGTCTTGTTAGATAATTAATTGTAATATCATGTAAAATCGATATTGATATTTAGAGGGATGAAACAACCAATAGCGATTAAAAGAAACAATGAGGCACTATCGAGTTCGAGAGGGATGATAAATGAATAGGTACATTAAAATATCCTATCACATCTGAAAGTAGTCGTTATACAATCGAAGTCAATGTCGTATTAGGCAGTTTAAAAATCCGAGTCTAGTTTTTGTGATCTCCACAACCTATTTGATAGAAGAAGTGTCAGTATACTCAGTCCTACTACACTGTTCCTCATCCACGCCTCAAAACGACGGACACAATCAGTCATAGCGTTTGTCATAGCGAGCGAGCGACAACGCGTCGATCACCGACTGCCACGCTTTGTCAGCTCGGCTCCGATTTGTAGAGCTGAGGCCCATTCGGAACTAATGACAGCCGTGTAAACATATCACACGGTCCATCACACAAAAATAATGTACTAAAATATGAATTACACGAAAAAAAAATACTATTACCGTAGTATTTTATTCAAAGTTGCCTGTAAAGAAATAATATTGTGATTCTATTATTATTCTCACAAGCCAACTGTACATTCTTTGATTAACAAAATTATAAGCTGATCGCAACGATTTCTTAAATAGTACATACATACATATAATCACGCCTTTATCCCGAATGGGGTAGGCAGAGCGTAAACGACCTAAACAAAGGCCGTTCCGCCGCGAATTCAAGAAAGATTTGTACATTATATTGCTGTAGTGACAGGTTGTCAGCCCATCGCCTAAATTACAATATACTGAAACCCTCAGATCCCTTAGCTGGTTTTTACAGCATGCTTGGGAGGAAATGCAGCTGGCACTTTCTATGTTTTTCTCTCACTCCCAATCCAGCATGGAAGATAAATAGTCATAGAAATATTTACATAACTTAGCTATTGAGAATATCATTATAGGGAAAACAAAGAAATTAGAGCTGTCTGATACGCCGCCCTTTTAAATGCAGTGCAATTGGGTTTAAAAAAGGCTTTCGACATAAAACCCTTCCGTAAGTGATCGCGATAATTTTTAGTTTCAAGCACTAAAGATGCCGTAAAGTTTAAACAACAGGAAGATAAAGTAGGCTAACCGAATTGACGGATCGTTTCGAATATAATTTCAGAAACTTTCTACAAGAGTCGTCATTTGGATTGTCAGTGAAAAGGCTGTAAAAATCGTTCACCCATAAACTGAAATATAGGTTAAGACGGTCTCTCTCAAAAATTCATTCGGAGTACCGTAATCTCGTCCTTTTATTTTGCAATTTCTTCTTACCACCAATTTTGAGCAGTCGTTTAACATTTTAGGGCTCGTTTTATGGCCTTGTGTCTGATGAACATCCTCTTTTATTTCTTTTTCGATTGTTTGACTGCGAACATTTGGTCGCGAAATTTCATTGCAGGATGGCTACTGGTTTTGATGGGAAAGAAAGCTTGAGTATTATGTAGGCAACCTTTTCATAGTCAAATGCGCGTATGTAGACTTGAAAAACATGACAGATTTATTCTCGTCTAGCGCACAATGGGTTGTGAGGTGTTTCGGCGGGCGCGGGCGCGGGCGCAGCGTATTGTCGGGGCGGTGTACGGGAGCCGGCGCCCACGCCGCGCGCCGCCAGCCCAGCGACTTGTCCGTGTCAGCGCTACAACGCTCACCCGCTTAAATATCTTACTTTCACAATTGTAATAAGCTAACGTCAAGAACTCATCACATTGAACAACAATAAGGCACGTGTCTCGCTAAACCGTATGCCTGTTTTGCATTAACGGATCAAGGTAAAAATTAAAACCCAATTGGAACCATGTGGTGAAGTAATTTTAATCTTATGATCATAATTTCTTCAATTTAATCGTGTCTCTTGTTTTGTTGATTTATTAAAATTTACGACTTTCATTCGTATTACAAAGTATCCATATTTTATTTACCTACTCAGTTTTATTGGTTCTTATGTTGTGAAATAAATAGAGTCCCATCCCAACATGTTAAATCTGCCTCAAGCATCCTAACCCTTGCAAATAATATTGAATCTCCTTTCTATTATTGATAGATATCACAATTTTGGTAATACTTAAGTGGTAGTGTCATTTGCAGAATCTGCCTACTGTCCATGTCCAAAAAGTCGTCGGTATTTTATTTCAGCAATAATTAAAATATATATGATACATTTTATTGTGACACTATATTTGCTTTAAGAGTCCTATAAAGGGTCTAAAAAAAAACAATTTAGGTACATCTATTAAAATAGTGTGTTTTTTATAGTTTTATAATTTAAAGAAATACAAAATATGAAATATGATTGAAAATCGCTGTACAATATCAAAAGTAATCGTCATAGAGCTCATGTAATTTACTTTTTAACATCCTTATTATGTTTACAGGCTTATCTGGAATTGAATTGTCTCCACTTCTCGTACGAGTGTTGACGAATGACAAGATAAAATCGTGTTTAAGATATGCATATAAAGAACTTTCATTTCACCTACGAACAATGGCTGCGATTCACGGGGGTTTGTCTAGTCACCTAGCAGAAGTGATGAATTTTAATAGGGTGAAAGTTCACGATGAATTATCTATTAATTTATTATTCCTTTGACGCCATACTGCCTCGTCGATTTTCATTGTTGATAGCTTTATCGAAAGCCTCTTGTATTTTCTGGTTGCAAGTGAATAAATTCAGAAATTTACGACACAAATATTTGTCTGTACGTAGGTACACAGCTATAATTTGATGCTTGTGTTGCGTAGATGCGCGGGCGCAAGGGGAGAGGAGAGGGAGAGCACATCATCCCGACACGCCCGCTTCCTTCGACGAACAAGTGAGTGCACTAATGAAGCTCTGCTCATCTAAATATTCATGAAGCCAGTCATCGCGTGCGTGCCCGCTCCCAAAACTGGAAGCTCTAACATCGACGCACACAGAACACCTTCACAAAAGGCGCACGATATGTATTCAGATCGCATAAAGCCCTACACGTGAGATGACAGAAACAACCTCCTCTTAATTGCCTGTGCAGGCTTTCAACTCCTCGATTTGATAAGCGCAATGTTTGCATAATTTTAATTTGCTCGTTATTTTAAAAGGAATTCATAGTGGACATGTGATTGATATTTATTAAAATCTTACATTACCACGGACATGAAACAATAGATAGTGAATTGAGAGGTTTCAATAGAAACCATAAAATGAAATGGAAACCTGTTAGGAGACATATCGATTCCTAATTCAACGTGAAAGGTTCATCTCTATTGTGGTACTCGAGAGATTACACTAGCTGTTTATAAGATCTCATTATATTGCTTAGGGCTGGCGGGAGGGCCGGGGAGTGCGGTGAAGAATAAGCATTCGAGATTGCAAATCAGTGCGGAGGTCGCGCGGTCTCGCACCGGTGACTTGAATGACTCATAAACACCTTGATTTACTGAACGCACGCAGATTTGTGGAGTATTAATTCCGCCGTCACTGACCGGAAGATATCGCCAGCCCACATCGTTTGCACTAAGTGCATGTTTCATGTCAGTAATTTGTATCTCTAAATCATCATCACTCACATTTTGCCTATTAATTTAGTTGCCCATCAAATGCTGGTATTATAGACCCTCGCCTCTGTTAGGCTTTAAATCGAACGAAGCCCTTCAATACCTTCCTTGGATTCTCGAGGAAATACGGTATAATTTTTTTCGAGACACTTGTAGTGATTTGAATGGTTCAAGCATTACATGCTCCATGTGGACCAGCACACGTTAAATCATGGGTGGCACGTGTTCCCAAAATAACATAAAATATCTTATCTTTATTATCTCATTGAAAAACGAACCTGAGTAGGTAATACATCTATAAAGGAGACAATATTTATGGCCATGATTTATGGATAAATATTGTTTCGTATCGTATTTTTGTGTAGTCCGTCGTAAATACGGAGCTGTGTCACATCACACGCGCACAAATCATTTATTCAATGTATTTAAGGCAGTGCAGCGTCAACCAAATGGACATTCCGAGACGATTTCATGCATATAATTAAATTCTTTATGAAAATAAAGCAAAAGCTACATTCAATTTATTTATTCGTATTTGCTAACATTAGTGACAATATTATGCGGTCGTAGTATTCCGCTACGATGAACGATAAAGCTGGCTATTCAGAGTGGTATGAAAATGTGATTTGTATTAATTTTATAGAGGGTTGGCCGCAAATCAGAGATCGCAGAATCGAGACATTGTAAAGGAGTATTGTATTCGGAATATAGTGTCGAGTGTAGACCCGTTCTATTTATAAGCACATATATTTTGTAGTCCCGACGTGGAACTTTGCAACGTTTTTATACGACACCATCAATCTCACCTTGCACAAACTTTCCTTTGGCCACTCTGCACATAATTAATAGAGAGATGCACTACTAAACAACTAAGACTGATTTATTTTATCACGGACGTGATCTATTTTAACTAGTCAGTTTACTATGTTAACAAGACGTAAGTAAAATTTCAAACTGACTATGTAAATTATCTTACGAAACAACAGGTATTAACGTATACAATATTAAGTAGGATCTGAAAAATAAGGACATTCAAAGTTCTTAAAATGACGTAGGTGATGTCATAAATCAATCCTCCTTCCAAACTTGAACTTTAACCCGAGGAGAGAAATGACAATAAAATATGTTCATAAATTTAATTTTGTAAATTTTTATTGCACGGTACATTGCGCATCACGCCGCAACTTCTATGACGTAATGTAATGTAAATTACATTATCTTAAAGATCAATGGATGCGTAGTTTTTATCTTTTTCGAGAATATAACTCAGTATGCGCATAAATTAATATACATATTTTCCCTTTAATCACTATGGACGTATTGTGATCGATGGATATGTTATTATATAATCCGCAACACAAATGCATTGATAAATCACTTCCATTACTTAATTTCGCGAAGACCGCCAATTTGGTAGAGTTCGAAATTGAGATATCCGCGTTGCCAATTTGCTAAAAGCGCTCCAACATTCTCGTTACAACAAAACAAAACATGTGTTTTAAAATATCAACAGTGAAGGTCCTGTAAGTTAGACATTCGTTAGTTTCTGTCGATGGCTTCATTCGATATTAGAATATTTGTTAGTTATTCAAAAATATTCGCCCTCGTTGTTGTTTGCGGCGGCGTGAGCTATTATTGCCAGTTGCTTATGGAATTCAGTTTTTGATCGACATCTATTTAGGTTCCTACCTTAGGAACTGAGTAAACACCCGTTATGGAGGTAAAGTAGGTAATCTTGAATATTGCGAATCGTGTCAATACTGTTCATGCTAACCTACAGCAGGCAGAGATCATTTTGAATTTACAGCGCAGTACAATGTTCAATTTTCAAACTACGATTGCCATTGTATGCGTTAAGTATGGAGTCCTACGTGCCGTATTTCCACATTAGTTATGACGACAAGAACAACTTAAAAGTATCGACATTCGTAGAGCAAATAGATATCAGTGTCGCAGTTAAAATGATAGAGGGATGATTTTTATGTCGGTGAGCGCACATTAAGTGTGCGACCGCCATGTTTATCGAGCCGTAGATTCAGATCAGTCACCATTAGTGCGGCTGTGTGCGCCCGCGCCGGCGACGTCGCCGATGAGAAATCGTTCACGCAGTGCGTCATTACCGTTCATAACGCAAACACGATTATCTAAAGTAACGACTAATTCATAAGATTGGCTATGCGTTGCCATCTGACATTATTCGAGCGGACAAAGCCAAGTTCAATAAGCAATTCGAAATAGAACTCGGAGCTTTCGCTAATCGCTGTTTGCAGTTAGATCGTAGAATTGCCTCAGGAGTAAATATTTATAGAAATAGCGTAAATGTGGTGGCGAAAACATTTCACCGTATGCATGTGTGGAGAGAAAGCGGTGTTCGGCCGCGAACCCGACACGAGTCGGTAGTTGTCTAATTAGTGTAGGGTGTCGGGATCGCGAGGTAGCGGCGCGCGGTTGCGGCCGGCGGGTAGCACCGTAGCACCGTCACCGCACAACTGTACCTGCGGGCCTGCGGGTAACTGCAGCCGGAACGTAACCGGAGACCGGCCCGCTACTACGATTGCTTACATGCTTCAACTAACTTTCATATCTTCCTGAAATCATTCTAGCTACCTAGCCAAAATAAGCTTCAATTTATATTTTTTTATGAATATCCTGAGTTTTGGAGATCCCCTTGGGATTCAATGTTCTGTTGTATAGCATAACAGAGAAAGATAAATGAAAAGTTATTTAATATGGTAGGTACACTTATTTCGTTTGACAATAAAATACTAAGTATGTATTTGAATCATATATAAATATCTAATAGATATTTGACATTCGATAATAAAAATACATATAATCACGCTTTTATCCCTAATGGGGTAGGCAGAGCGTAAACGACCTAAACAAAGGTCGTCCCGCCTCGTCTGACAAAGTTTTGAGGATTATTTAAGATAGAGTGGTTGGTATATTGCTCTAGAGACAGGTTGTCAGCCTATCGCCTAAATTGCAATATACTGAAACCCTCGGATCCCTTAGCTGGTTTTTACAGCATGCCCGGGAGGAAATGCAGCTGGCACATTCTATGTTTTTCTTTCGCTTCCAGTCCAGCATGGAAGAAAATTAAAAAAATACATAATACTTACTAATTGACAACAATTTTGTCATTAATAGAAATACGATATCCAATCACTGATTTAACATTATTATTATGGAATAATCTTGGAAATTCTTAAAGTCAATAGAAAGTAAATAAAACTAAATATTACGAAAGCGCTACTGTAAAATATAATAGGGATAATAGGTATACTTACGCATGTACATGATATTTGATTCAAATGTGTTTTATTTCTTCTTATTTCTTCCATACTGGCCTGGGAGAGAGAGAAAATCATAGAATGTGCCAGCTGCATTTCCTCCCGCATGCTGTAAAAACCAGCTAAGGGATCCGAGGGTTTCAGTATATCGTAATTTAGGCCATGGGCTGACAACCTGTCACTACTGCAAAAGACCTATAAATCTATCTGAAGTAACGCTCAAAACTTTGTCAGACGTGGCGGTACAACCTTTGTGTAGGTGCCTACCCCAATAGGGAAAAAGGCGTGATTATATGTATGTATGTGTTTTATAGATTCAAATGTATATATGAAAAATATTATACTCTTGATAATTTTAGACCAGTAGTAACAAAAACGCTCTTATAGAGCCGGTTCCTCGTGACAGTACGCCACAGACAGGTGAGGATGCCTAATGTCCTAGCTCCCAGACGGTATACATTTACACCTAATTATGAACATAAGAATACTATTGCGCAAGTCCATACAAAGGCAATTCATTATATGCTAATTTTCACAGATGAATATTTTAAAATTAATGATACTTAAGCGACTCGGAGATTAGTTATCTGGAAGTTCTTTTGTATTAAGAGCGGTGCGGTGGTGGCCGCGTGTATCGTGTTAAGTAACGAGTTGGTTAAGTCACGTTCAACAGTATCGATGCTGCATCGCGAAAATTGCGCAAGTACCAAACAATTCATACTCCCACTTCAATAGGAAGACGAGCATAAACTATTAGACTGTTTTGTACAACCAGAAGAGGTTAATAATAAATTATATAGTTTTAACGAGTGTAGAGAAGATGCCAAATTACAAAAATGCGAGTAACAAGGACAGATACTTTAATGCGTTATCATTTCAACTTTAATTTATTTCGTAGAGAATAATTGATCAGACTGTCTTGTGGTAAAATAGTTCAGGAAAATTGCTATGACGTCAAAAAACTTTGATCGGAATAAAAAAAATACACGGACGGGTAAAAACGCCAGTAGGTCAGTTGGCTAGAGCAACTGAACAGAATCTACGTGGTCGTAGCTTCAAAACCCAATCGTACTTTTATGTCTCATATATATTTCCGATTTTTAAACATGTGTAACAATAACAACATCTCATTTTAAGTGCCAAATTTCACAAATACAGATAATAACAGTACATTTCCCTAGAGAAGAATAGACTTAACGAGTGTAGAGTCATCAATTAGCATCTCAGGATCTCATCACAATCTGTTCGTGTATGGGTTTTCGTAATCTTAAGGCGGGCGCTAAAGAGTTTTTGTGGTAACAATATCGTTCTGTCTATTATTTCGTTACAGTTAGGTAGTGCTCTATTAGAAACAAGCAAGACTGAACAGATGGTAATAGAGTAGTTATTTTGATATTTTCAAAACACCGTGTAAAATAGGTACCTCAACATCAAACTCTATGTTAAAATTGTTACATGGTATTTGTAACTAAGTAATATATTTTCCCAAAATCTTAAACATTTAGGAAGGTAGAAGTGGAACGTGTGTGGATTGCAACTAGACTGCAAAATATGAGACGATCATTCTAAAGTTACATTACTTATATTGTTCCTATTTGTAATGCTAAAATGAAATGAAGCTGTAACAAAACAGTAACATCGCAGAAAATAGAGAAATCCAGGCTAAGTGTCCGCGTGAAAATAGTAAATATCGGTAAAGTAGAGAATCGTTTTAGCGTTCAGAACATCGAGTCCACTCGTTATTACAGCACGAGTACTATTCCATTTCCCACATAGTTGGAGGTCCGCACTAGAAGAAATCGAAGGTGGTTCGAGGTTCGGCGTTCGGCACAAATCGTGGGAAGATCTACATAGTTAGCTGCGGGATCGCATCGGCGCGTGTACCGACCGAGCTGCGTCTGCGCCGCCCGCCGCCCGCCGCCGCCGAGCGGACGAACGTCTCACTTAGGTAACTGTTCTGTGCACCTGAGCTTTAATCTTTTTTTAAAGGTTTACTTTTATCGACAGCCACCCCAATGTAAAGAAATGACAGTTTTAAATTAAATAAAAAAAGATAAAAGTATTTTCTAATTTGCTTACTACTACTACTAATACATATAAGGCTTTGGGTAGCACATCTTTGGTGGTCAAATTAATTAAAACGATATTAACGAAAACTAACTAGCCACATTTTCACGATTTACCACCAATAAATAGCAAAATTCATATGAACTAGTTGACATCTAAAGGCAGTGCCGCCATAACGAGCCTGTTCGGCGCTTTTGAGCTAAAATTCCGAGAATATTCTCAGAACAAGTTATTATACCAAACTAAAACTTTGTTACGTTTAAAAGTTTTATGCTTGTCAATTTTAAATGATGTTACATAATTATTTTACAAAAACTAAAATCAAAGAGCATTTACCACAGTTTAATTAAACCTAAACCAAGGTTGAAACGACATCCCTCCCTTTATTCATCTAAATCAATAACGTTAAAAATACTTTAATCATGCTTCAATGAGTCACATTTATGTAGTGTCCCTATTATGGTAGAACATATATGATAATAGGTTGGCTAGGCATAGTACCTATAGTTATAGGTAGGTCTAAAACAAAACAGGATCACAAAGTAGGCTATCGTTCGCTATAAGAAACACAAGTCTTTGTTTCAATTCTAAGAATCACCCAACGGAACACAGTCTCAAAATCAAAATACCAACTTTTTTACAATGTCTTTTATATTTAGGTTAAAATATGCATATAAGTAACAATAGCAGAAATAGCAGAGTTAGAAAGTTTCATAGATAATTTGTAGATGGTGGTGATGTGATGATAAGACAATACTAACAAAATACAAGCTATGATAATAGGTAGCAGTAGACTTAGAAGTAAGCTTAAGCTTAAGGAAATCACTGACAACCAAAAAATTTATTATGACGGAGTTTGTATCCCATACACAGACAAAGCTAAGAATCTGGGAGTTATATTTGACTGCAATTTGTCTTGGTCAGCACAGGTTAGCGAGGTGAGCAGGCGCATGCACTATTCTTTTCATTCTCTTAAACGGCTCCAGACCTTCCTACCATTCCAAACTAAAATCATGCTTGCTCAAGCCCTTCTCCTTCCAACTCTTGATTATGCCGATGTGTGTTACTTGGATGTGACAGAGGAGCTGCTTAATAAACTTGAGCGCCTACAAAATCTTGCCATCCGGTTTATTTTCGGACTCCGCAAATATGACCGTATTTCTGAATTTCGTGCTCGGTTAAAATGGCTCCCAATCCGCCTTCGTCGTGATGTGCACATCCTGGCTGTCCTCTATAAAATCCTTCATGATCCGTCCACTCCTAAGTATCTCCGTTCCCGTTTCAATTTCCTACCCTCTGACCCCCGGCCTAGGCGCGCATGTATCACTAAAGTACTTGAGTGTCCTAGTGCTAATACCAAATTCTTTTCCAATTCCTTTTCTGTTCGAGCTACACAACTTTGGAACAAGCTTCCGAAGACAGTTCAAGACTGTCCATCTATATCCACTTTCAAAAAAAGAGTGAAAGAGCACTTCCTGTCGCAACAAAATTAGTATTTATGTACGTAGGTATTTGTATTTATTATATGTATGTATTATTATTTATTATAGATGTTTATTTAAGTAATATATATGTATGTTTATGTAGGTTCTAGGTTATATGTCAAAGTCTACAGCGTGTCCCCGTATATATTGTTATCTCATATTCAGTTTTACAGGTTGGCTGGAAGAGATCTCTTTATAGAGATAAGCTCACCTTTGTGAACTAAATTTGAATTTGTTTATTTATTGTATTTTTTTTGTACGCAATAAAGAATATATATAAATATCCTTTTAGCTAACATTAAAAATACGGGGTGCACAAACTGATAGGGGTTGCATAGTCAACGACACTGAACAACCTCCACTTTCCATTTTTTCCAGGAAATTATTTACGGAAGTGAAAAAAAAAAATTGATTTTCCATACAAATTATCTGTTCGAGGTGGACATTTTGTATGGAAAAACCAATTTTTATTTTCACTTGCTGAAAGAATTTCTTGGTGGAAGATGTTCAGTATCGTTGACTGAGCAACCCCTATGAGTTTGCGGGACGCTGTCCCTTACAGCCGGTATGACTCAGTATTATTGGGATGAATGAGGATACTTTTGAATACGGCAATTATTTTTTATTAAATTGGATGAAACATTATTTCGAAAACGTAAAAGCAAAATGAACATGCTATTGACTAGATCAGCTCTACCAACTAACGATTGTGAAAGAACCGCGGAAGTTATGTCACATCACAATCCCGTAAACCGACTAACCGGTGCAGATTGTACAGATAGAGCATGCAAATGTTGTGAATTGCGGATCGATTGGAAATAGATCGTGTGTCAGCGGCGGGCGGCTGCGGGGCATGATCATCGTCCGGCGCGCGCGCACGACCGCCGACCGGCGCGGCGACCTGCGCCTGCGCGGTGCCCGCAGCGACAGCCAATACACACACTACACGACCAAACGTATCGAAGTGGAAACTTTTAAAACACATCGTATCATTACATCTCTAGCACGTTATGGCAGGTCTTTATAACGGTCTACATTGTAGACTCTACAACACCCTGGGAAACCTAAACTAATAATCGTTTAAGAAAAGGTTTTCACCTTAAAACTACCTACACGGCGTAGTAGGTATAACTTATTTATTTATTTGAGATTTTTGGTTACGTAATATGGTTTAGGTAACTTTAAAACAGTTTTTGACCAAAAATAGAACCCATTATCTTAAAAGACCACCATTTTTCAAATGACCACAATTCGGAACCATATTTTATGGGTGAAAGTGTATTTTAGGAACCAAAAAGCTAAAAAACGATTTCACACTGACCTTTTCTATTGTTCGTGTTGTGAAACAAAAGAGATCGATTCGCCCGCGATATAGCAGCGTAATTAGTGACTTCTAACCTATTAATTTATGTTATAATATTTAAAGTATCTCGTTTAAGTCGTTTGTTCCCTCATTTCGATAATAAATTACTGTATGATATTATCAGCGCTCGCGTTTCTCTGAACTCGTATCTGGTATTTACTTGTATTGATTCGGTATGGGTATTGGGAGCTGAGCGGACTGCTCGAGCTCGTGTGATCGTCGGGACAAGTGAGTCTCGGCTCGTCACGAGAACGAGACCAGCGCGGATTGGGGGCGACACTCATCTTAAATGTCGTCATAATATTAGAGCAGCCTGACCTTTAATTTACCGTTCCATCATTTAAAACGAATTCACGGCACATCGTGAGGAGTAGGTACTTTCATTTCATTTGTAAAATTCAATGTGATTAAGCTCAGAAGACACGAAGATCAGCTTACCGATTTCGACATTAACTTGTCCTCGTTCGACAATATGTTAAGGAAACAAGGCGCTAGTTAAGCAGAAAAAACGTAAGTACAATGTTATGATGAAACGTAATTGCCTATTTCATCTAAATGTCCGTCTAAGGTGTCCGAATGTAATTACCAAAAGTCAAAATGGTCCCGCCCACGAGTGCTCTCACGCGCGCTGAGGTCACCTTCTCTGACAACCTGCTCACAAAACTAAATTACACCTCTATACTTAGTGGTCTGCTTTTTGACTATTATCTTTATTATAGGTTTGTAATAGCTCATCTTTGTTGGTATTGGCAATGAGCGTGCGCACGAACAATTTAGTTTTTTAGGATTATTTATTACCGATTCAACTTTTATTAGTTAATGGTTGCTTTGCGATCGGATCAGTGTACAGTTAAAATCTTTACACACGGCTCCATATTTTGACCTTTAAAACCTTAAAAGAGCACTGTAATAAAAGGCATTGTGCACTGACTTTATCGTAAAATAATCGTTTAATCATACGTTGATGACTTTTACTGGTCAGTTTTACTCTCTATCGTTAATGGCAGCAATCTGCGTGCTCAAGTGCATGCATCGATTCCCAGGATGGGTGATCCCACATAAAGCAAATGTTCAGGGTGGACGGAGCGCGTAACTCCGGTGGAGTGACAAGACAATAATTGCAGTGGGCCATCGGAAACGCCCCGCGTATATCTTCGTGAGACAAATTTACGTTTGCCCTGATGAAAGACAAACAATTCAAAGGCAAGCTCCAGTACTTGTAACTGCGGTTCTAATAGCTGTTTATTCATTATGCTTTTATTAATTCAAACATCGATGGCTATGATGATAAGCTTAATATTTATTGGTCATTTGAAGTTGCCTCAAATTGATTCTTTATTAGAAAGTTTGTAAAATTAATGCGAATATACTATTATTATAATTTCATTAAATTAAACTGCCTCCGTGGTCTAGTGGCTTGTGCCATGGACTCCTGATCCCGAGGTCCTGGGTTCGATTCCCAGGGGGGACACACAAAGTTGATATTTGAGAATTTATCACTTTGTGAATTTTTCCCCAGTTTGGTTAGGACATTGCAGGCTGAATCACCTGATTGTCCGAAAAAGAATAAGATTTCGTGCTTCGGAGGGCACGTTAAGCCGTAGGTCCCGGTCGCTGTCTTTGATAGTGGTCGTTACTCAAACCTTGTCAGAGGCCTGATAGTTGTGCTACTAGGCGGTTTAAAAACTCTGACACCAGGGTTCATCGGGTCGATAGTCTCGATACCCACTCGACAGAAGAATTAAATTAAACATCGGTGGTTTTATTACTTAAATGTTTATTGATCATTTAATTGACGTAACTTGCCCTTGCTTTGATAAGGATAAAGTGAATATAAAGCGGATATTAAAATAAGTGTTGCTAGTTGGAATAATTTACTTAATAACTTTATACAGCATAGTCGGTTCATCTATCGATCTCTAAACTGTCCACTTAAAGCACAGTCATTGCACTCAGCACTTTAATTTTACATTCTTGTTGGAAGAACGGTCCCTCCATCAATTAGAGTGCGCATTTAATCGGATAATGATGACAGATACCTAATAATCTCACCGAGACCGTTAAAAAAGTTCTAAGCATTTTAAAATAATAATGGCCGACATCAGTCTCTGCTCGACTTAATATAAGGAGTAAAATTAACCTGCTCAAATAGATCAGACGATACACGAAAGTGCTTAAGTATTTTTTTACATTATAAATACCATAGTGTGAGTATCAAATGCTAATGCTTGCAAAAAGTGTTTTAGCTACACTATATGAATTTGTAATATTTTAAAATGTTGATATAGTGGCCATTTAAGAACCTGTATTCACGTATAGCGCGTAAAGCTTAGTTAGGGGATCGGGCGGTATTAGGAAGGATACGTGGTGGAGCAAATTGCACGCACGAGTATCCGCAACTTGAACGTGCACCATCTATCTGTATTAGACGGGATTGAATCGCCAGCTCGTTGCTTGCGTAATTTGTAACAGGGCGGTTACGACGATCATAAATCGATGGAAAGGACATCCTGACTCCTAATCGCACATTAGCAAAGATCGTACATTTGGAGTAGAGATCGTACCTACAGTCAGCAAAGGAGACATCTGGGCAGGCTCGCTCGAAAAGAGGAGATTATTTCATGAGATTATTTATTATTTTTCATAAAAATTGGAATATTTGCATAATTGAGTTACTGCAACAAAAATACGAAATTTCTTAAAAATACATTAATAATTTTCTATAATAATCTCATCCGTCTCGAGCGTCCGTCCCTGCGCAGCAATCGACTTTGCTGACGTACTTAAAAATTTTGCTATTACTAATTTTGCACCCATTTTGAAGTTTAACGTGATGAAGCGTAATTTTAAAATGGCAAATGTAAAAATAAAACAAATAATAAAATAACTAAACTACATATTCAATATGTACTACGTTTTTAGTATCATTTCTGGGTTTATCCAACATTGCTTTCGACTTATTTTTAACAGAAATAACAATCCCAACATTAAATTTCGTTTACTAATGGCAACCCAAAAACATCGACCATTTACTTTTTAGATCACAGCGAAGGCATCACGACATTGTCTCGGTTGAAAAGTAGATCGTATCATCGCGTCCAGCGGCGGCGATAGTGCTGCGAGTTATGATATTTGATATACTCGTTTATTTGACACGGTTACTAAATCAAGTTACAAAGTAATTGCTACTCGTTATTTGCAGTGAATGAATGGATGTAAATAATTACGTGGGAACTAATTTCAATTTGTATCTCGCTAACGATAGAAAGTACTGAATTTATGTTGGTAAAAATAAGCAAACAGCAGATTAAGGAAATTTCAATATTTTGGGTAAAAGGGGTCCGAAGAGAAAATAAAACAGACTTCTTAATAAATTTATCGTCATACGACGGATTATGAACTATCATTTCAAGGAACAACAAGAACAAGTTTTTGACAACTCGAATACTTATCTAAAAGAAAGAGCAATGCGGTTCTCTATTAGTGATTGTTGCGGAGTGCGTCGTCACGAAAGAGATTGCGGCAGCCGGTGGAGTGGTATTGTGCGCGACAAGTGAGCGTAATCACAATCACTAATTGAATCAGTAGCTAGTCACCGCCGTCGCCACTGGCACGCAGTCCACATCACTTTCAGTTGACGAAATTATGATTTCTTCCGCTTTATCGCGCATCAGATCCCGAAGAATCTCCGATGAAACCGCGATACCGCGCGACAGAAAAGCCGCTGGTAGACCGTCGCACGATTACTAAAGGGTAATGCTAATGCGTTTATTCTGTGGGCTTATCTATGTGTTACTGTTGATGCTTAGTTAGATATGTTACTCGTTAAATTTTTCGTTGTTCAAACGGTACATTTAATTTAAAATTCTTCTTCTAATATTTGAATACCTAACGAAAAATATTTATCAATTCTTACAACGGAACAATTTACACATTATACAAATTAGTAACGTTTCAAAGAAGATTCTAAAAACAAATGTTCCTGATTTTAGAGTTTTCTTTGAAATGCCGATCTGGTATGTCGGTCAGTGAGTCTGAGCACCACCTTTATTAATGTCTCCTTTGTTACTTCGGTTCATTGATATGATAAGTAGGTGGGTAGATGCGTGGATTTGTTACAAGCCGGTGATAATTATTATTGGCCGACAAATCTTCACTTAGGGAACCGTTACTCGTGTTTTGTTGCAGTGAAAACATTCATTACTTCATTTGCATACAATGGGCTGGTGCCAAAAAATATTGGAGTGTAAACGCTTACCAGAACGCATTTATGAAAGTTCTCTTTAGCTTCGTCGAGAGATTGAAAAATGTATCTCGATAGAGTCTACGTTACATAGTTATAGATAGCTAAATTGTAATTTGTTGATATTTCAAACGCAGCTTATACTAAGCTAAGTCAGAAGTATTTGATTCTGCAGTGATTCTAAAGACTCTGAATGTTTAATAGAAATTTTATCAAATACAAAATTATTACATTTTATTGATAGGTAAGGTATTTAAATTCAATAACAAACTATGACTTAAATTGCCTGTTACGTCAATATCCACTTGCTATAAAGATGTAACGCCAAGATAACTTACACTTGAGACTTTTCATTCATCATCAACTCTATAAATATGGCCCACTCGCATAGACCTGCTATTAATTCATACAAAAAATGAACGGTAATTAAATCGACCATTGTGGTTGCCTACATGTGTATGCAAATGTGGTTTTTATGACCCACCTCAGGTTCAACAATATGGAAACCGATCCACTACGATGCCACTAAAACCATCCACCGTCCACCCACGACAACTAATTTTGATTTACAGCATAGCAGAAACACTATTTGATCTATTTGCATAATTAGTATCCCATTAATTAATATAGTCATATATTATTAATAACGGCTTATGAGAAATGCCGTAATGGCAACTGATATATTCCACTATTGATATTTGAATAACAATGATCAAAACGCTCAATTCTAAACGAATCAATTTACAACTTCCGTGCAAATTAATATGGCCAAGAGATTTAGAAATGCTTTTTATGTAGAATCTAAATATAGTCAACAAAGATGATAAATAGAGTTGGTTGATACAGCAATAAGGCAGGCCCTGGAGCGCTACCGCCAACACAAGCCGTCTCCACAGTTGCGCAGCCCTCGCCGAGGACTTTCAAGAGTTCGATCTTGCGATGGCCGATAAACATATTTCGGCACAGAACTCTCTTGACGCAGATGGAGTGAACTAACGGAGCTTTGTAAACGCAATTGTTTTAAACTATTAATTGTACCGATAGTAGCTCGAACAATGCACGTACCGACTAACAATGAAACCGGAAAAAATATTTAGCACTCTAACTAAAGCATCGTCGTGACCCCTTAAAACTTAACATTCGATAAGTTATACCCACTCTACTAGAGCTGTCTTCAGCAAACAGCATCAGCAGCAACAGCAAGGTAATTTTCTCGCATAAAAAACACTTAGTTAAAAAAACACGTTCCTTGATTTCTGGGATAATATCCTGTGGCTGATCTCCTCTAAAACTACAATAGGTACCAATTAAACTTTTACTAGCGCAAATTTCCATAATTGTGCAGTATTTATTGGTCGTAAAGTCATAAAATTATAGTAGGAGCAAGTGTTTGTGGTGCTTGTAAGAGAGCGTATCGTTAGAGATTAGGAGTGTGGGGAGCAGGCGCAGACTAGAAAACTATGAAGACTGGGCATTTCATACAAACTCCAGATGAGGTGTTAATTGAAATATCATCAACAACAACTAACATTCTAATGTTATGGCCTGTAGCGAGATATGCGGTTACTGTCTTTTATGTGGAATTAAGTCGCAGCTGCATGTTTATGCGCAATTAGAGCGCAGCTTAGTCTTAGGGTTTTCTGATCCGTATGTGCAGGCGCAGGCTCGGGCGCAATGATTGTGTTTCGCGGGCGGAAACGAGCGCGCCCACGCGCGGGTCAGAGCGGCGGAGCAGTGACCCCGCGCCCGGACCCGGCCTCACCTCGCTAGCCCGCCACACCAGCCCGCCTGCCAGCCCGCCAGCCCGTGCACTACCGGGACCTTATTGTTCCACCTAAACGATGACGAGCACAGGTAATTGGGTGTCAGGCTAAGGAGCAGCAGGTTCATAAAACCACTTAAGCAGGTTCATTTCCACTTGTAACAATAGACCCATCACGAGGCATTGTGTCGTAATTTTATTATAATATGAATCAGTTTGCTTGATCGTTTTCCAATTTAATACGTTAATATATATTGGGAAACAGTACCTAAATTACAATTTCAAACCGGAAGCATAAGTTCCATAACAATAATCTTAGGTACAATAATAAGCCTACGCACAGTAATGTTCAATTCCAATAAACCATTTACAGAAGTGATTCGAGCAAATCGATTAAAGATTACTCTCTAGCTGGCGCGATATGAAGCGGTTAAATTAACTTTCATAATTAGAAACACCAATAAGGCAGAACGCCCATCTCTACACAAATTACACCTGCGTTACTAATTATGTCGGACGCGGATATATCATCTCACAAGTAATTCTTTACTCTAACCGTGTTAAAATTGTATTTATTACCGCCATCTGTCACCGCGGTAATGACTCCTGCGCATCGCATCCGACTCACACCAAACATTCGAATCAATTAGCTGTTTAAAACATATTTTTAATGATCGCACAAAAATCATTCTCTCTGACCTTTTAAAATATCTACCAATCATTTTTGAAGGAAAAGTGAGGATAGGTGGTCGACTCGACTCAGCCATTACGTCTTTACCTAATTGTTACAAAGATCTGTTTTGCCCGAAGTCGAGGTCGCGTAAACCTGAGACTTACAATCAATATTTTCGTTAAAGCCACATTTCTGATCTTGATTTATAGCGGTGCGGTTTAAACTTGCGGTATTATTAACATGTTGTAAATCACTGATCGAATTAAGAGCAGGGTGAATCGACTCGCAATTCGCTGACGGAGGATTTGCGGACGACTCTTTACGGCACCTACGGCATTCAATATTACAAAGTAGTGTTAGTAAATACGCTCAGGTACTTTATGAATGTATGCGACGCATGTTTTCACTTTTAAAAAGAACGAAGGGCAGGATTACTCGTAGACTATTACTATCGCCATACAAAAGACATCAACGCGCACGTTATTTAGTTGAATTGAGTTTATATCAGAATGTTAATCTTAAACAGCTTTATTTTATGTGTATTGTCTAAATTTCTATTAAAATGTTGAAACGTTTTTATAAATAATAGTGCTATAGTGCAAAAATCATCTCTATTAGGTATAGCCGAGACGAATTGATTGGCAAACTAAACCATAGCCGATTCGTGTCGGTTTCAACACGAGCGATTTTTGTTATTAAGATGATACATCCAAAAATATGGGTTCTTAAAAGTAAAATATCTCAAGAACTATGGGGATTAGGATTTTTATTTTTAGGTATGTTTATCTCGAAGATATAAGCTAACGACCACCAAGACAAAAACACGATTAAATAAAATTTTCTCGATAGAATAAAAATCCAAAGATGGTCTGTTTAAAAAACCAAAACGATTACTATTCCAACACAGTATTTTATAATAAAGTGAAACCTAGATTTAATTCAAGATACTAATATTACCTAATGATTGAGAAAGTTTTTTTTGGATTAGTTTAGTAGTTTTCTTATAATTAATTAAAATCTATTTGGCGTAAGCATCGTTTAATCTACTTTGTACCGGGCGCATCCGTCTCTTTCATGACACTAGAATATAGATAAGCGCTGTCACTTTCTTTTCACTTCAGTCGTCCGTGACCTTTGCCGAGAGCAGACGCGCGCTTCATTGTTTCGGCATCTCCAACTAGTATCAGAATTTTTAATAGCTGTGTTATGTACAGCAATACTAATTAAATTAGTATTGCTGTACATAAAGAAAGAAGTATTTGGTTTTTTATGAGGTTAAGGACATACAGAAACGTGACACAATGGCAAATAAAAGAAATAAACCCGCGCCAGGAAAAAAGCGCGAAGTACTAAAAAGAAAACGCAAGCATGCAAGTGCTATGAGAGCAGCAACAAAAAGTAAAAAGTAAGTACCTACGACAACTTTCCTTTTATATTCATCATCAGCCACAACAGTCCACTGCTGGACATGGGCCTCCCCAACAGTTGGAGGTATATACCATACTAACCACGCTTGGCAGGCGGGTTAGTGAGCGCAGTAGGAGTTATAAATTCGCAGGGAACGCTGCTGCCCATTCCCTGGATTTATCCTTTAGTCCCCTCTTACGACACCCTCAGGAAGATATGGGGTGATGCTGTTCTAACCCGGCACCACACAGACCTTTTATAAATTATTATTTTATAAATAAATACTGCCTGCGTACTTGAAATATATTGACATGCAGTTTTATAGTACAGGAGCCAAGCGTTGGTAATCGCTTTGGTATAATTATTTACTCACCAATGTCAATTTTATATATATACAGGGTGTAAATGACATCGTAACGAATACTTAGGCGCTTTTCCAATATAAATAAATAAATACTGCCTGCGTACTTGAAAAATGATATTTTTGTATAAATATAATTATAATTATTATAAATGTTGACATGCATTCTTATAGTACAGGGGCCAAGCGTTGGTAATCGCTTTGGTATAAATACTGGCACCAATGTCGATTTTATACATATACAGGCTGTAAATGACATCGTAACGAATACTTCGGCACTTTTCCAATATAGTCATGTACTACGGTGTAAATTTTATTTTTCAGATCCAAAATGTCGTCATCACAAACAAATTACTGCAGTCATGACATTGAAGGAAACCCTAATGACACAGAAAAATATGTAGACATGCAACCTCGCTCTTCATTTGATGGCCAAGAAAGGTAAGAAATCTTAGTAGCCGATAATTCTTACAAACAGATAGCAAATGAATAATTTAGTTTTAGTGGGCCATCGTGGTTTTTTTTATAGTACAGGAGCCAAGCGTTGGTAATGGCTTTGGTATAATTACTCACCAATGTCGATTTTATACGTATACAGGGTGTAAATGATATAGTATAATACTTGGGCGCTTTTCCAATATAAATAAATAAATACTGCCTGCATACCTATCTGTCATGTATTATCATGTGTTACGTGTAAATTTTATTTTTCAGATCTGAAATGTCGTCGTCACAAACAAATTACTTCAGTCATGACAAAGGAAACCCCAATGACACAAGAAAATATGTTGACATGCAGTCTTGCTCTTTATTTGATGACCAAGAAAGGTAGCCGATCATTCTTACAAACAGATAGCCAATAAATAATTAAGTTTTAGTGCTTCATCGTGATTTTTACGCTCCGATATAATATATTATGCAAGCACTCAGTTCTTCCCTTACATTAAAAAAAAATATATTGATCTATTGATATTGATATTTACCGTGTGTAATCTTTAAAATATATCTTTTTGTTTCAGAACAATCTTGAAAGCTAATGTACATTCAGACGCTACCGAGAAAACCTCACCAATTCCTTTTAATATAGCAGTTGATAATGTAAATATTGTTTTTGTGGTTGCTACTACACAAAACTTATTTTCCTTAAATTAAAATTTTTTGTTCGTTTCAGACTGTAACGCTCAAGAAACACGAGATCGATGGTCACAGAATAATAGATGTTCATCATTTTTTTAAAGAAATTATTAATATTTCTGGGCATAATTCTTTATTTAACTGTGGACTTCATTCGATGTCAATTGAGGCAGAAGTACAAAAAGGTTTAACATCTACATTTACACTACATTGCAATATGTGCAATCAAGATTTTAAAATCAAAAATTCGAATGAAAATTTAAATAAAAAAGCATTTATCTCAGATAACATACACCTATATTTCTTACTAAACAAGCAGTCACTACTAATAATAAAAATATTTAGAAGTCAAAAATAGTTTCATTCAGCTACTGCCCTATCTAGCTGCCCTTCTCCGTCGCGCTTAGCCGTCACCCCTCACCATCGTCCTTCGCTGTCGCCCTTTGCCGTCGACTCTCGCCGTTGCCCTTCGCTGTCGCCTCTCGCCGTCGCCTCTTGCCGTCACCCTTCGCCGTCGCCCCTCACCGTCGCCCCTCGACGTCGCCCCTCGCCGTCACCCTTCGCCGTCGCCTCTCGCTGTCGCCCTTCGCCGTCGCCCTTCGCTGTCGCTTCTCGCCGTCGCCCTTCGCCGTCGCCCCTTACCGTCGCCCCTCGCCGTCACCCTTCGCCGTCGCCTCTCGCTGTCGCCCTTTGCCGTCGCCCTTCGCTGTCGCTTCTCGCCGTCGCCCTTCGCCGTTGCCCTTCGCTGTCGCTTCTCGCCGTCGCCCTTCGCCGTTGCCCCTCGCCGTCACCCTTCGCCGTCGCCTCTTGCTGTCAAGCTTCGCCGTCGGCCCTCGCCGTCGCCCCTCGCCGTCGCCCCTCGCCGTCGCTCTTCGCCGTCGCCCCTCGCCGTCGCCCCTCGCCGTCGCTCTTCGCCGTCGCCCCTCACCGTCTCTCTGTCACTGTCTCACTCGATGAAACAATTTCACTGACCGCCTCACTCTCGGACTATGTCGGGTGTAAATGTCATCGTAACGAATACTTGGGGGTGGTAAATTAGACCATGATTCTGAGTAGATTAGATACCAAGAAATATGTATAAGATTGACATTGGTGAGTAATTATACCAAAGCGATTACCAACGCTTGGCTCCTGTACCATAAAACTACAGGTTAACATATTTAAAGTACGCAGGCAGTTATTATTAATAAAATAATGTCATTTACACCCTTATAATAATAAAATTTCTTTATTCAGGCATTATAAATCCCATTCTTATTACCTAATAAGTTACAGATACAAACATAAATAAATATATTTAAGGAAGTAGTTTTTTTATACAGTGCTTTATGGTAAAAATCTTTTCAACTCGGACCACGAATTCAGTTTTCTTTCTTATCTTATTTTTATAATTAAAAAATATGTTTGTTATGTCACTATTATTTTACTCACTTACGAATACTTAGTAAGTACTACTTACCTTTATTTAGCTGTAACTGACAGTTGTAGCATTGGTTGTACCTATTTTATAAGTAAAAGAACAACCTTGACTGCCGTGCATAATTTAAATTTCGCGCGCGTTTACGCTACGTAAACGCATAGAGGGGGGCGCCCCGCAAACGAGACTGGCTCCGCCCATTACGAATCGGATAATTTTGGATGTATCCTCTTAAGTTATTAAGACAACCAATTAGATACTAAATGTGTAAAACAAACAATGTCTCTATTTGTTGGTATACGAAATAAATGAGTTTAGAAGCGGTTAATGTTTGTTACGTTTCTGATAGAAAATTATTGCCTGAAAATCTTGTACGAAACGTAAAGTTGCGAAAAAAAGTATGCTACGGTAAATTCTACATTTTATGCTTATGATACTGCGGGCAATAAGCCTGTAAGTAATTCAATAAAGTTGTTTTTGCTGTTCACAGGTACAAAAACTAAACACGTGTAGTGAGCCGTCCATCCGTTTTCCTCTTGCATTAGCATGGGTCACACTTAGCATTGGAGATCGACAAAAGACGATTCACAAATTAAACATTCAGTTAACCTGTCACAGCAAAACAATATGTAAGTTAGCCAGTTGTTTATTTCCTTCAGTTAAATCATAAATTATTTAGTCAGGAAACGCGAGTCATACTTGTTTTTGATCTTGTTTCTGAAAATAATACCGTTCTTTTGTTATTTGCGTATGCGAGGGACGTAGCATTTAAAAGGCTAAACGAAACGCACATCTGTGATACTAAATTCTCTTTTTGCATACCTACACCTTCGTAGTAAACACCGACGGGTCCCGGGAGCGAACTATAAAAGGGAAAATTTTGCTCTATCGGGCTAGCATCTAAATCAAATCCTTGTTTGTCGATAGTGCATCGGCTGGTTAGGAGCGGTGGTCCAGAATCAGCAATGATTTACTTGTGCTGAGCCGGCGTCGGGGTGCGGGGGTGTGGGGAGGTGGCGCGCAAATGCATCACGCGCGATAATGAACCGACTCGTGTGCACGACTGCGCTTGCGCACTCACACGGACGGGCACGGACCTAGAGCTGCACTTGTTTTTGCAAAAAATGCCCTTACAATAGTGCCAATCTACTGGCCAGAACATTACATTATGATTAGTAACAAGAAAAGTGTATCTTCAGGGCTTCTTAGCAGATTTCGCGAAACGCTGCTATTTTTTTCAGGGTCTCGAAAACAAGACTTTCAGCAACAGATAAAGGAATAAAATGTATCTACGTGTTTCATTATGCGCGTGTTGTGTGTACAGACTAAATAATAATAATAACCATTTATTTCAGGCGCAAGACCCATAAAATACATAAAAAGAAACATTTCAATAGTGAAATTGACTAAATTAAAATTATAACATGAACAACATCAAAACTGAAATATAAATAAAATAAAATAATAAAACTTACAGTTATCACTTGAGTTTTGTTAGTCACTTTTTGTTCTCACTGCTATGTGAAGTTATCCAGTAGCGTAAGATGGCGGTATCAAGGGAACCATACATTGCTCGAATAATCTAGTTCTGGGACGAGCAAATTCACTCCCAAAACGAGGCAATCCTGGCACGCATGATGGCGAAGAAGTCAGGGATCCGAGCGTCGGCGAACGTGCTCGACGCGCTGCAGTATCTTGGCAGACGCATCAGGGTACGGTATGAATCATTATACTGCACCCTAATGGTACGGTGTGGTACTATAAGATCGCCAAGTATAATTCCTTATCAATACTTTTTCCCCAGTACATCCCTGGACACGTAATGCACTATCCTCGCCTCGCGGAGTCGTGCAACATTTACCCGTTGCCATATAAAACCCCTCCTTATGATATTTGACTGTGTGAATATTACCTTGGGAGGTAACGGCAGCCGGTGGTGATTGTTCGCTAGTTATCACCTGGGTTGGAAGCCACACTCGATCACGACTATCTAACAGTCTCATATAGGTAAGTAAGTACATGTAGAACAAGTGCCTGCATTCTTTGCACAGTTTGAATATCTGCAAATAATTTAAAAGCCCTTAAAGCAATATATGTTCCACTACGCACATAAAGTAGACCAAAGTACCTGCTTAATGCGTTTTACAGGACAAAGTTGCAGTGAAAATGGACGCCATTTGTGAACAAGACAGGATCTCGGGTTTCTTAAACTGGCACCTCCCACGTGGTGGCTTGTGCCTTGTGCCCTTAACCTTTGCCGGGCGCGGTTTATGCGCCTTATAATGCGCTCCATGCTACGTATACGGTTGCAGCATCTAAATTTGGAGCAATGGCTACCAATGCACAATTAAGAAGAGTGCACAGCGTGGACCTGCGCTTACCTTATTTGTATGATGGCTCTAAGTGGAGTGCACTTTTATTTTATTGAAATTCTAGACATATCAACACCATGCAGATTTTTTGTGTTTATACTGATTTACCTGATAGTCTGAATGGAAATAGACAAAAAAATCTACCTACCTAAACCTACTTACAACTACAAAGTTAAGTAAATTAAATTACGCTAAAAGCTTTTATGTATCATAATTTGAGTGTTACTTATATTTCTTAAATTATTATAGGTACTAAACGTGAGCTAAAATTAATCAAAATCTTTGACATATAAATTGGATGATAAATAGTAGGTGTCAAAAGCAGATATTATTGTTCATGTAGGTTAAGAATGTTGTGCGAAATAAATAATGGTTAGTACAGTTATGTACGCGTAATAACAGACGTTTACTTACGTCAAGAGTGAGGTGTTAAGCCGAGGACATTTATTGATAAATTACCGGGCAATTTTACAAGCAATCAATTGCAATGGCGTCGAGCACAAGTGTTCACGGTTTAAGTGTATTTAAGTTAATGCTATAGTGTTATCGGAGCTGGATCCGCGACAATCGCGCACGCGCACCTGCGCCCGGCCGGCCGCGCCGGCGCCGCCCGACGCCGACGCACTTTCAAAAAAGGCTTACGAGCTCTATAAGGCGACTAAATCCGTTTACTAGCTCTTGCAGTTCACGACACTCGGACCTCTACTTTTGCATTCATTTTTCCCGTTTCGCGTGACTCCAACTCTCTACTTCACGTAAGACGTCGCGAGACACTGTTACGGAAACGAAATTCATTCATAAACTGTCACAAGTGAAACCCACCTAAAGGGGTTATTGTTGTGACAAGTAAGATTAACAATTGTACAGATATGGAATATTTTATTTGGCCGTGTCGAGTCTCCCACGCCATTGGATTCAATTATAGAAGAAAGGCAGATAGGTCGGCTCGAGTGGTCCGCTCGTGACCCGTAAATTGGAACGGTCCGTCGCATGCTCTTGTCGCGCTTCGGGCTCTCGCCGCCGTCGTCCCGGCCGCTCAACGACACGACACAAACTGTAACGGCACCCAAATCAACATTTCTACGACACACGTAGATATTACACCTCACGCGCACCCAATTTAAGAGCGCGGCTGCAAGTGTGGCCGCTCCTTTTGCGGAGCTTTTTAGGATTCTATTCTTTATCGAGAAGCCACCGAGTTGCGAGAACTCTGCTCTTTGTTAGCAAACTAAAACAGTACTCGCCGTGGTAACTGCGTCGGCTTTCTAGCCTAACTAAGTAAACTAGTCATACATTTATTAAAGTGAAGTTAATAAAGTAGGTTAAGTTAGTAAGGTATCGGGTAGCGCTAACAGGTGTGCGCGCCGTATTTGGGAGCATAATGTCCAGCAGACAATAGTCGGTGCACTGCTCAGCCTGCTACCTTAACAGAAATTCAAATCATAACCATTCTTTAAATAAGTTAGTGGCTATAGATTCGTTATATCTTGTTACTTGTGTTCGCTGGCGATTATGTCGAGACTTTAATAGTGTAACTTATCACACGAGTTATTGTGTGGATACTTTTGCACTTATAAAGATTTCGCAAGGCCAAGAAGCCATCTTTAAAACGGAGTGGGATGAGTAACACCCGTATCGTATATCCGCCTTCTTCAAGCTTTGGAAAATTCCCTAAATCTGCTCAACAATAAAGGTTAGTTTAAATCACATGTCGTGCTTGCAAAGCTATCGTGCGCTAATCTCATTGTCTTAGTGTCAATTAGCCATACTCAGCGCCGTGTGGAGTATTTAGCGCGGACGGATAACATCTCACCTTTGCTATGCCCATAACATTAGCTGACATATCAAACAAACAGAATGTTATATTTACGGAAACGTATGGTTGCAGTGTTTAAGCGGGCATTTAACCTTAAGTAGACATTATTCTCGTTTTGTATAAGAATTATGATTGCCTTAATTGCGTCGGCCGGCAGGCTGCCAGGCTGGTCGCCGGTCGCCGCGCATGCTTCTAAGCTAATTTTCCAAGTACGCTAATCGTGCTTAATTAAATGAGAATGCAACAGGTCTCTGCGCTAAAGGATAGGGTTACGCCATAAGCACAATACTTAATTTAGCTAGTACTTTCACAATCTCAATTCACTGTTTACTAAACAAACCGAACGCACGTGCAAATATCATCAAATATGGATTGAACGAGCCATTTAGCATATCAAACGTAGCGGTTAACAGACTACGAAAACAAATATTTTGCAATAATATCGTTAGTCGGATAAAAAGACAAGGCTAGGCTTTGCGGCTACAGCTGATAAAGCAAATATTGTAAAACCTCAAATGCTGGTAATAATACATAAATAACAAGGTGTTAACAAGTTACAAAATATCTGTTAGGTTAGCCGCAAGCCCCGGTCAGTGGTACGACTCTAGCGGTCGCGGTAAAAAGCTCGTCCGAGGCCAGCGACGCGGGCGCGGGGCGGCGGCGGCGACGGCGGCGCGTGCCCCTCACCAATTTACACTTACCCCACTTTTCTACGAAAAAGGAAAATTCTTACGCCACTTTTCTGCTTAAAGAAACAAACCAGTAGTTTCTTTGAAAAGAAAACTCGTTGTGTAAGGTAAATATAATTACGTTATTTATTGCAAAAAATATAAATAACAGACCGTTTAAGAAATAACGCAAATACAAATCAGATTTTAAAAAATCCCTTGTAAAATAGAAACTATTATTACCTATACTAGTAATTTATAGATAATGTCCAACAAAGTAGGCAATTAAGTCACAACACAAGTATTACCTACGAAAGTTCGTCAGAAATAATTCATGCACGAGCACAATATACGTATTCTCCAATGGCTGACATTACATCGCGCACCATATTGTTTAATGTATGGCAACGTCATCATAGAAAATGGTCGCTAAGCCTCGCTGCATAATAAGCAGTGTCTGTGTCTTAATTATGTTATCATTCAATGACGAGGTGAGGTACCGAATGAGTCGCATTCATAAATATTTAAATAAGGTGCACGTTTATCAGAGCCGTCAAGTTGTTCGCGGAAAGCGGCAGGCGTGGCCGCACTCTGCGCAGCGCGTGCGCAGGCGGTGGGATGCACTACCAGGAGACACGACAAACAGATACAAATGTTGTCTTATTATCAAACTTTAGATAAGAAGTAAAATACAGTGTATATTTCGTTAGTGTAAGTTACTCTTCCATGCTAGACTGGGAGCGATAGGAAAACATAAAATGTTCCAGCTGCCCTTCCTCTCGGGCATGCTGTAGAAGTCGGCAAAAGGGATTCGAGGATTACAGTATATTGTAATTTAGGCGATGGGCTGACAACCTGTCACTACCGCAATACAAAATCAATCTAAAATTTTCCTCAATTTTTGTCAGACGTGACGAAAGCGCCTTTCACGAGGCGTTTTATACTCTACCTACCCCGTAAGGGATAAAGGCGTGATTTTATGTATGTATGTATGTAAGTTACTACTTATTGTTTAATACAACCGAATAATATTCGAGAACCTATCATTCAGTAAATTTATTAGGTGGGAGAGACTTTGCCAATAGTACAATGAAAGTGCAGTAACATCTACGGAGCTATTTAAAAGGAAAGGATACTGTAACTTAGTCATGCTCAGTCCTCTTTTCTGCGAGATTTCTTGCTTCGTCCAACAGTGTATTATAGTGAGGCCATTGTTCGCCGGAGCGTCGTCGAGCCTCGAGAGGCGACCGCTGCATTTAGTGCTGTCGACATTCACACATTTCATCTCTGAAGCTTAAATTTGTAGGTAGGTATTACAACTCACAGGAAAAAACGCCTCCGCCTGTCCCAAATAACCGGAAAACAAACGTAAATAACCTACAGCATGCTCCGCAAAATGAAGAGTAAATATCAAAGTAATTGAAAGTAAGTATTACTCAAAGGATGCTGCTTACAGCGTATATTGTCAAAATAAAGGGACGTAATTTATGGAAGTCGAACCTCGAATAATAAATGAATCGACGCAATAAAAAATTATTCACATCGTCAGCTTTCCCTTAATACTCATGTCATACATATTAAATGTATTTCGCTTGAAGCTGATTATTAACTGAAGGGAAACTTTTTATTATGATGTTAATCGCATTGTTTTTTTCCGCTTGGTAAATGATTATCTGTATTACCCAACAGATCTCCTTCGTATAAAATAATCATAATGATACTCAAATTATATCTCGATATTATTACGCGTAGACAACCCTCGTTTCACTAATTGCTCAATGGGCGACTAATGAACGCAAACAGCAATAGAAGAAACAAAAATGTTGTTGATTGTCCGAGTCGAATATAGCCGGTCAAATAATTGAAAATGGTAACGTTGTGATTTATGCAAATCGATCGCTTGACGTTCAATTTAAACTGTGAGGCACGTTGCGCCCGCGGCGATGTCGGCCATTAGGCGCTTCGCAGGACACGCGCGGCAAGGGATCGGGGGAAATCTAACCGTTGCAGGACCTAACATTGGACAACATCCTGAATACAATGTCTATGACATATCACCAAATTGACAGCATACATGTAAAATTTACAACCCTATAATGTAGCCCTTGACACGGGACTTGTCAGGACATTAAAGAAATAAATATTGCAATAGTTCTTATCATCAAATCTGAAATCAAATCAAATCATATGTAGGTTAAAATAAATTTCAAAACTCACATTTGCAAGAAATTCATTGATGTTTATTGTTGGCTGTAGAAGATCTTAATAAAATAAGAAAAAGAGTGCTTCATATTCGACCAGCTAGTGAGTAACAGTATCAGTAACTCCTATAAGATTAGGTGCTTGCTTCTTGGCTTATCCTTATCTAGCTGATCGGACGTGTGTTCCAAACGCCACCGCCACACACCCGCGTCGACGCATACACCATACAATACAATACACGCTGTAATAACAACGATCTGCATATCGATAACGTATCTAAACGCTTCGCTATCGAACCATCAGCGGAAGAAAACCGCACATACTACTGAAGAGAAAAATAAAACACAAGTCGATCAATAAAAATAATTTAGGAGGATACAAAGTGAAGAGTCTACCTATCAGTCAGTTAATTTTCATTCAAAGCGGTTTGTTAACTATCAAAACATATCTACAAAATTATTCACAATACCTGTCTAGTCCAGACTCTCAATATATTTATGATAGGAATTTTAAACACATATCTAATGTAAACACCGCGTCAGCACAATCTTAAAAACATTGATAAGTTTACTCATTAAATGATCACAAGATATACATATTAGTTGATATTACAGCCGCAATGAGCCATCAATTAGCTAATAATTCTAAGGAGGAAAGCCCATAACAGTACATCATTGCACGTTCATACAGTCGAACACAATCATAAACTGATACGAACACACCGTCAAAGGACACGAGCATCTAATAACGCCCGGCGACTTGCACGCGCGTAGACATCTTTATTTACGAGCCAGTTTATTGCTAGCCGTGTTGTGATTGCAACACAATCAAGACCTTTACATCTCCCATGCGTTAGATACGAACAATCCCCATCTGAATATCCCGTTTATTCATGACAACAAAAATACAAGCCTACTTAATATTAAAACCTTTCCGGAGAAAGGTGAAAGGTCAACGAGAAGCCTTAGAATACAATACGTAATAAGAATAGAGCGTTCTAAATTTAACCCCATTACGAGCTAAGTGTAGGGTTAGTGCCTAAGTACAGGGCAATAAAGGTCCTAGATTCAATTTAACCTGGCGAAGAGAAATTCCCCGCCGACTCAGTAGGCAGGCAACAAGAAGTGACTTTATGACTATGACACCTCCATCTACTAAAAGGTTTAAGGCCTTAAGATCCTGACAATATGCGTTGTAATTAAGTGCTTTACTTAGTGACCGAAACAAGTTATTCCAATTAAGTGTAAATAAATGGGCTCATGGAGATAATTGACTCTGCTTGTAAAGAGGTGCTAGCTGATAAAACCTCATAAACTCACATTTTAAAAACATCAATCGGGCAGAAAAACTGCATTTTATTTAAAATATATAGAACACCCAGAGTATGTATACCTTACTATCCACCATTTCACATATCATATGAACATGGTTTGGCTTTTGAAGTAAATGATTTGTATCACGTAATCATAAAATTGCATCACTTTAACCATACTCGTGCACTATGAGAGAATAACAGTGCCTTAATAGAATGAATCATCAAGCCGAGTGAAAGTCGCAGCCGCACAAACTTTGATCGAGGCACTAAAATCGATACCACCTGACAATGAACAATAAGCCACATGGATCGCTGGCATATACCAGTTACTAATACCACGTATCACCCAATCATTATAACAGATTCTTGTCGCAACAATACTTACTTAAGCTACGTAAACACTTGGTACAAGAAAAGAGGCATAGAGCGGGCACAATGCGTTTTTGGTTTCTCGCACGTGGACAAAAGGTTAAGTGTCATCGGAATGGTTGTGTCGAAGTCCTTTTTGTTTACCGACAACGCCCACGCGTGTAGCCCGCACGCAGTAAAATGTTAGAGGACTCTATCTGCCCACTTGTTGAGAGAATATATCATAGCTAAGTGCGTGATGCTCGAGAGAGGTGCACGAACCTACCTGTCTCAAGATTATGACGAAACAATTTGAATGACATGAATAATACTTCGGTGTTGAATGTAGAGCCAATGATTTACAAACGACGTATAAAGATCTTTTTCTTGAATTTCCTTGAGCACTATGCATTATTTGAAAAAGCTGAAATGATACTTTCTAAGCCTGAAGTTCCCCTTGGCCTTGGCTATTTAATTGAGATACTTGGACACGTCGTTTTGGTAATATGCCGATACCTTGACACATTGGGTCAGGTTCACTGGCTTTTTACGTGCAAGATACCTCAAGATTAGGCTGACTGACACAAAATCAATGCAACACTCACCTCTGAACTTCTAAGAATGGATAATATGATATGATAAATATATTATTTTTTAAATAGATGCCATGTCAAATGCTTTATTCAAAAACAGATTGTTGATTTTATAAAGCAAGTAACTAACAAGCGTACTTAATTTGTGGTCCTCATGATGATGATAAGCATTCATCGTAACATTATGAAACTTACTGGATGGTTAATTATTTGGCGCTGGTGGAATTAAAAAAGCAGATAGATTTTCGCCAAAATCCATAGGGCATTTTCTAAATTCGAAAGCCAGTAATATCGCAAAACTATTTTGCGATAAAAATACATATAAAGTCAGCTTTCCCAGGTTTCATTTGAGAAAAGTATAATAATAGAAGGCAGTAATTCTTAATACTTGCAGAATAGTCCGGGAAATTCCTATCATTAGATTCACAGTAGCACTTGACTCCGGCCCGTGCAAAACTTACCTCCTCGGAGAGACGTAAAATTTAGGAAAAATAATAATAATTTAATTCGATTAGGTGGCAAAGCAATGCATACGTTTTTATAAGTGCATGCATTATACCTACAGAATTTGAAGAGAAATGGAAAATTTGTGATGAAATCACACTGGATGGGCTATCATGAGTTTAATAAGCATCATAAGCTTAATGTCAAACATGATAGGTAAATGATTCAAGACCTTGAAAAGCGGAGACCTGTAGCGTCCATTCACGCGCAGATTGCTGCGACAGCTGACAGGAGCAAGCGCCGCGCCGCTTGTACGGACAACAGCGCTGATGCAACCTAGCACGGTTTCAATGAGCCTCATTTAGCTGTATTTAACACGGACACGGGAGTCGGTGACAAGTTCTAGGCTACCCGTCAATCGCATCGCAATTGTGGTAACATTTCTCGAAGTTTTCAACACAAACACTGACCTTTCTCACCTGTAAACATTTTGGCAACGCACCGTTTCGTATTTCGCAATAAATACGTAACAATATAATATATCGTTTATTGCTTATAGTAATAAAACCCAGTGGAAAGTTTAGGTTGCTGAAATTTATTGTCCTATAATAAAGACAGCGACAGCTACGAGATATAACAATAATAGAGCTATTTGGTAGTGAACTAGTTCAGTACGCACTATAGAAGCAATATTATTCCCTTAACCACCACTGGATAATGACCACTATAAAAGTATATTTATAGCAAAATTTCACGTGCTTATCTAAAATTAGTAAGAAGTTTATATCCTTACTTCACACATTATTAAGAACATAAGAAATATCGTTAAATCTCTTGTTAGTGGTGCTGAAGTTTTTACTGGTTCAATAAAGTGTATGTATAATGTCGCATCGCGCGATCTAACATAGCGGCGGGATAAATGAAGTGGACAAGTGCACGTAGAGGAATGCTTGGTGGCGGCGAAGGCATGCGCGAGAGACAGGGTGCGCGCACGTGGAAGAGACGGCCAGCGCGAGCCGCGAGCAGGGGTGGCGGCGTCACGGCGTCACGCGACAGCCAGCAACAGCCGCGACACTGCCGCCACCCGCTCCACTGCATCGTGTCGCCGCTATCGCTTTCACGTCGTGGTTATCGCCCCAGTGATAATCTGCATAGTGCGAACCGTTATTGAAAGCCACGGTACTAGTTTGTGCGTGAAGGCTACAATAGCGGCACTTTAATCTGATATTTATTGACCGAGAGATCGAATGAGGCTGTGCTCTGAGCTGAGAGGTGACCTAAATCCGCCGCTAATAATGTGTGTGGGTAAAGCGCTAGTGCTCATGAACTTCGCGTTTAATTTATATCACAAGGACCGGAATGGAATCATAAAATGTAAAGGGGAGGACATAAATTCCGAAAGCAACATTCAAACGCCCAGGTTTACTGGATACGGCCGGGTTTCTCGAGAAGACATATCGGCCTGAAATTGCAATGTCGAATTGAGTTGAGATTGATAACAAGTTGTATAAATAACGAAGCTGTAAAAGTGTTATGTACAATGCAAGCGTGCTCGATTCCGAAGTTAAAAGGCATAAAGAACATTTCGGTGTTATGCTCCGAGACATGTATTGGGTGTTATTAAAATAAATTGCCAATTTTAAGATACAAAGTTCGTGAAATTAAAAAGAGTGTACTTGTGGTCTGGGCGTGGGCTGGTTGGTGGCAGGGCGCATGCGCGGTGATGGCGGCGGCGGCGGCGGTGCGGCGGCAGGACGCGCGCGCGCCTCCTATCAATGATCAATTTTGGTTCCGCAGAGATTATCTTTTGATCGGAGCAATTTCTCTTGGGCCTTGTTCTTGATAACATCGAGAGAACAACGGTTTGCATCGTTCTGCATAATTATAAACCTGGGATTAAATCCGTGAATTCTCAGTATGTAGTTGTTGTCGATACGTTTTTCGATAAAATTAATATTGAAGACACTATCATGTCCAGATCGAAATAATCAAACAGATGGCTATCGCGTGCATGCCGAAATGAATTGAATAACAAACACCCCTCGACCAACTTTATTATACGAATCTGAAAACTGAAAGCAAGCGTTCAGTCGTCTTGTCCTATTGAGGAAAATAACAATGATATAAATCACAGATCTGCTAAAAACGTAATACGATACAACTGTAGATATCCATCGATCGATGCTATCAATAGCTTAAAATGATTCCATCACGGAGTCAGGTCGGTAAATAATAAAATTGGGAGCGCGGATCTCAAGAAGGCGACTAAAGTAGAGAGCGAGTGCAATCAGAAACAATTTTCTATTACTATTTCTCGTTGGACATATTCCGACAACAAACACGATCGTCCCGAGCCGTGGGAATGCCCCAGTCGAGTAACGGACGGACGGACAAATGATGTTGGGCGATCTATTGCCTGTAATTGATGACGACTATTGTACGCTTTTGAAAGAGCCACGAATGTTTGTCTTCGTTCAGTTACCTTCTGTTTGTTGTGCTATTGTTAATTTGTGGTTTGTTACTTTAATTCGCGCAGCCATTACACGGACAAATGCGCCCGGCTCGTTCACTCAAGATTGATTCTTTCTCTTGTTCTGCAGTTGGCATTCTCAGGTGCCGTTAATCCACTTGACACAGTAAACATGCTCCAATCTGTTGTGTAACTAACTGATGTAGAATAGTTTCAATTTAGCGTCTACACAGAATGAGGAAACAGCTCGCATTGTTCGCCGCTTCAGTTTTATTTTTAATTTGCATATTGAACATTTTCAATCTCGCTCATATTACGCAATCTATAAATCAATAGATAAAAATAAAAGCAAACCTCTAGCAAATAGTGCAATTTGAAAAGCATGAAATTTAGTCATAAATAACGCGCGCAGAAAGTTGCGTTTCTCGGGTGGAATTATAGATAGCTTATTCAGAGGTGATACTGACGGTAGGTAAGGTGATAAATATAGAAAATGGCACCGGGCGCCGGCGCCCGCGCCTGCGATCGCTATCTGCGACATGAATCAGCGTCGTCGCATCGCCGACCACCCGCGCGCCGCCGCCGCCGGCCTAGCCGCCACCCGCCACCAGCGCACCAGCCTCTGTTCACTGCCCACTGCCTACACTCCCCTGTCTAGTACTTACTGCCCACAACCCGCTACTTAGATCTATGCACCAGTCGATCTATCGCAAAACAACAAACGCAAGATTTAATCGATTCCGATCTGATAACTATCGCAATACGTAGCTACGCGCAGAAAGCCAGGATTTAATTTCGTCGTTAGATAGACTTTTTAATACTCACCGCTCTACAAGGTAGTAGTTAGTTCTATCTACAGAACACAACAGAATAAAAATACTAAGAAAATTCGCAAAGCAATAAATAACACAGAAAAAAACTGGAATATTTCAAACTATTAGCTAAGAGAATATTTAAAAATAATATACGTAGATTATGAAAATAAAAAACTTTATTACCTCTACAAAACAGCGCATGTACAAAATAATAAATTAGATTCAAAATAAGATCATAATCTAATAAGTACAAAAAGTGCCTAGTTATCACGTAATCATCAAAATAAAACAATGTATTTGCTTGCGTCGCTTAAAAATAAACGGACAGGTTGTTACAAAATTAAATTAAACAGTATTCATTGCATATGTATTAAATTAAATTTAAAAATTATTATTTCAATTAGCTGTTTGATATTCGGGTGGCGATACGATCTGTTTACGCCGAAAGTTATGGGCACTGAGAGCTGCGCCTGCGGCCGCGGGGCGCAAACCCATCGCTCATTTCATTAATATCCCTCTGTAAATATTGCATCCATATTATGCGATTGTTTTACGATTTACACAATCTTTCTCCGACCTCTTATCTTGTTTCAGATCCTGAGTACCCTTTAACATACTTTGGATCGGAATGTTGGTTTTTCGCATCATAACAATAGAAAGGAGATTTTCTATTCATTTTGAACCCAATGTTTAGAACAGTTAAGTTGGTTCATTTTGCTGCAACTCTATGCAGCACGACATTTGATTGGAACGTCTTACTAATCCTATAACCTCTCACCTAATCGGAAAATTTGATACTGCAATCTAATCATAAAATAAGTTCTTACTTAACACATAATACTTATACCGCGTGTAAGGAACAGCGTCCAGCAAACTGATATAGGGGCTACTCAGTCAACGAAAATGAACTTCTATCAAAAAATTAACTTCCCATACAAAATTACCACCTCGATGCTTGAAAAAAAAAACCTGCTGATAGTTGTTCAGTTTCGTTGACTGAGCATCCCCTATCAGTTTGCGGGACGCTGTCCTTTACACCCCGTATTCAAGTGTTGACTTATATTACTAATAACAACATGCACATAATAAATATCTTTATGATCTGCATAAATCTAACATAATCTTGATCAGGTGTTTCTACTGGGATTAACATGACACTCTTCCCCACAGAGTGGTTTAGTACTAAAGTTCTTCAGAACGAAAGTGTATACATTGTATAATGAAATACGTTCAATGATAACAAAACACTAGGTAATCGAGTTGTTCAATTAATTTAATGGCGCCAAGGTGTCATAAAAATATTATAGAAGTGATTACGTATATTTCCCAGTAAATAACACAAAGTGTCTCTACACTACAATGTCTCCACAGTAACTTAATAGTAGTTCGAGAAAACTCTAAAGTAGGTATACACTCTAGTTCTCATTTATGTATTCCACATGGCGATAGGATTTTAAATAAAAACCTCTATTTTTAGGACGTAAAAGTTTGAATACATTATTCTGAAATTCAGAACCCTTCTCCAAGGAAAAACGAGACCATTCTTTTTAATATCAGATCCTTTTAAGTTTGCTGGTCAGCAGAATTTACGTCGTTAGAAAATCCATCAATTTCTTTGTACAGTTTGTATACCAGAAAAAAATATTGTTTGTCTAATTATTTAATGAATTTATTACACCTAAGTTAATTGAACATAACAAGTAAGTATAATGCGAGTGTGTTTATTTTGAAATTGTCAACAATACTTTCACCAAATCATATAAATAACAAGCTTTATTACTAACGCTAATATTCTATTATAATCAATCACAATGTTTTTACTACGTATATCTCACTAATTATAATAAAGTACCAACTTATTCAAAGGTTACAATACACCAGATAGATATTAAATAATTGCATATTGCCCTTTGGCGTTACACTTAAAACCCCGATGTACCTGCCTAACATTTTTGAGCACTTAGTTAAATTTAATAAATGTCATTCCAATAATTTCCCAGCATTCCCAGAGTTTCTTCCATGCTTGACTGGGAGCGAGAGGAAAATATAGAATGTGCCAGCTGCATTTCTTCCCGGGCATGCTGTAAAAATCAGCTAAGGGATCCGAGGGTTTCAGTATATTGCAATTTAGGCGATGGGCTGGCAATCTGTCGCTATAGCAATATACTTACAAATGTATCTTACTGCCTCCGTGGTCTAGTGGCTAGTGCCATGGGCTTCCGATCCGGAGGTCCTGGGTTCGATTCCCAGGGGGTAAAACACAAAGTTGATATTTGAGAATTTATCACTTTGTGAATTTTTCCCCAGTTTGGGTAGGACATTGCAGGCTGAATCACCTGATTGTCTGAAAAGAAAAAGATTTCGTGCTTCGGAGGGCACGTTAAGCCGTCGTTCCCGGTCGCTGTCTTTGATAGTGGTCGTTACACAAAACCATGTCAGAGGCCTGATAGTTGTGCTACTAGGCGGTTTAAAAACTCTGACACCAGGGTTCATCGGGTCCATAGACTCGATACCCACTCGACAGAAGAAGAATGTATCTTAAATAACCCTCAGAACTTTGTCAGACGTGGCGGGACGACCTTTGTTTAGTTCGCTTACGCTCTGCCTACCCCATTAGGGATAAAGGCGTGACTATATGTATGTATGTATTCCCAGAGTTGACCATAACAGTAAATGTCAATAATTCAGCTTGTACGCAGTACACAGGCAGCAGGCAGCAGACAAACGCGAGCGCATTGGGCCGATCTCGTGAACAATTTATCTGAATATCGCGAGCTGTAATTATGGAAGTAACGTCCGACGTCCGTGGGCTGTTACAATTAAACTAGCGGTGCATTCGCAAAATAATAAATAAAACAGATTACATCAACAACAGTCAACGGCATTTTTACGAGAGTTATATTCGTGATTGTTGAGCACAATATCTTATTAAACGGTTACGAGCGACGAAAAATGAGTACAAGTTTATGTTCGGCAATAAACGATGACTTAAATATCCGTTTTTATCACGAAACGACTAGTTGCAGAGTTAACGAAATGCCATTTAACGAAATATGATTTATATCAAGTGAGTCGTTCTCTATATAAAGTCTTTGTTTACGCTAGAGCGAGCTTACCCAGACAGAAGTCTTACTCATTGAATAAATAATACTTACATACGTTTCTATTTACTAGGCAACAAAAACATATATTAAAAGACATCAACGGATGAAAAACATCAAACATTGGTTGATGTCTTTTCTGTCTAGTATCGTTTAGGACTCATGTAAAAGACATCAACGATTTTTTCTACTGTCTAACAGTGTTATTATTAGGACCCTTCCTACCTTCTGCGCTGCCTTCGTGGTCTAGTGGTCTGAGCTATTGGCTCCCAATCCGGGGGTTCTGGGTTCGATTCCCAGGGGGGAACACACAAAGTTGAAAGTTGTCAATTTATCACTTTGTGAGATTTCCACAGTTTGGTTAGAAGGCAAATTTACCTGATTGTCAGGAAAAAGAGTTTCCGTGCTTCGGAGGGCACGTTAAGTCGTCGGTCCGGTCTTTGATAGTAGTCGTTACAGAAACCTATTAGCTGTGCTATTAGGCGGTTAAAAACTCTGAAACGAGGGTTCATCAGGTCGATCGACTCGGAACACACACGACAAAAAGAAGAAGAAGAATAAGAAGACCTTCTGCGCTGAGGGTTTAAGAGAGAAGTAAAATTTGCTCAGAGTTGGACGTCAGTATGACTTGTACTCGATGGTGTGACTGTGTAGTGTAAGTCCTTGGTCTAGCAGTGACATCCGTTACTGCTGTAATTTAAAAATGTTGGCCACACTTTTTACACTTTTCGCATGAATAAAAAATGTAATCACGCGCATATTTTCATTTTAAAATTAAATAAGTAAAGCAATTGAAACCAACGGTTAACATTTTACATTAGAAACGTTAGGAAATAAGTTTGTTTAGACTGGGTTAATAACCAATACCAGACTTAATACTACCTTTAAAGTTTATAACACGACTTAATCTAATCAGTAATTAAATTATATCACCCTAAAAGTTACAGCCCAATATGTGATACTATAATTAAATAAATACTAAGTAATACTATTGTAAGTCGTATTGTCGAGTTAAGCACTTAGATAAATTTTGTAAGTACTTATTATACAAATTCATACTTAAGTCTAAACGCATTCAAATGCGGAATGTTTCATACACCTATTCTATATAACTATTAAATGTATGTTTTAAAACTGGATGTGTTTTATACTCGTAACTTTGTATATTGCATTTTTTTAAATAAGCATGTAATACGTTTATGGCTTGTTTTGTACCATATTACAAATATATAAAACTGTATGTAATACTATTTATAAGCCACATAGGGTTTCGTTTTACACTTCTAAAAATAAAAATCGCATAAAAGTTTGAGCCCTCTTTTCAAGGGGCGAGGTTCTGAAATGTTTATAATCGTATTACAGGTAGGTAATAAAATATACTAGACTAGAATGTCTGTTTTTTTTCTTCTGTGGATTAAAAATTAGAATCAGATCAGATATTTTTTTACCTATACTTCATTTATTTAGCGTTCATCATCATCGTATGGCGTTTCCAAAAATGCGACTTTAAAATTTGATAGCGTTGAGTTACCGATACCAACTTGTTTTGCTGCCCAAAACCTACTATTTCATTACAACTTCAAAGAGAGTCAACCGCAAAATACATGTTTGTAACAAGGTCTGTCTGTTGTCTGCGGTTCCGTAATTTGAATCTCTGCTACGTTGCGAAGAAAAAGCTTTTTATGGGTAGCAAAACACGTTTGATAACTCAACGTTAATTAAACGAAGTATAAAATCAGGCCTAACGCGTTAGGCAGGGCATCAACGGCTTACTAAAAATCCAACTTACTATACCCCACAGAAAATTATTTGGGACACTTTAATATTGTTATACAAGCAGATTTTCACTCACCTTTACCAAGCAGTGAATTTCTTGCCATTTCCATATACTTTCAAGTTTCAGGGTTGACTCTATCTACATATTGAACAATACAACAAAACATGAACAATCTTACTTTACAGTTCTTCGTGCGCGCGTTTCAGTTCGGAGGCTTCTATGTAGTTGCGGAAGTCGATCCTCTTCGTCACGTGCTCGGCGCAGTTGGCTACCAGTCGCAGGAACTCGTCCACGTCGAACGAGTAGTTGGTGAACTTGGCGTGCGACCCGCCGCCGGGACCGTGGCCCTGGAGAAGGGATATGTGTGAAAATATGGGAAAAAGTGGACGAAAGGGGAGGATTAAATAAAAACTATTATTACATATGTAGCGCACATAGATGGAGCCACATCAAGATACAACAGTCCTGAAACGCGGAATATCGAAATTTGCTCGGCGATCTGTATATATACAACTTCCGAACTAGTCCAGTCGAACTCCGGTCCCCTGGTCACAACACCCAACCAGGCGGGTAATTACCCTTTTCCCATCCGTCATCACTCGGAAAAGCGAGAGAAGAACATAGAATGTGTGCCAGTTGCATTTCCTCCCGGGCATTCTGTAAAAACCAGCTAAAGAATCCAAGGGTTTCAGTATTTTGCAATTTAGGCGATGGGCTGACAACATGTTACTACATCAATAAACGTACAAATCTATCTTAAATAACCCTCAAAACTTTGTCAGACGTGGTGGAACGACTTTCGTTTAGGTCGTTTACGCTCTTCCTTACGCAGTTATAAAGGCGCGATTATATGTATGTATAAATTTGTATCTTATTCTATTAGCTTACCTCATCTTGCTGGACAAGTTTATCTTTATTTTCCCACGTTACATATTTGAGTCCTCTAAGTCTAGCAAGATCTGAATAGCAGTTAGGATCTTCACAGTTATACCTGAAAAGTAGTGATAGTTACAATCATGCTCAGTATACTCAAATAAAATAATGCATTAAATACCTCACTGTATGGTACTTACACTTCAAAAACAGCAGCCCAATCAGGCAAAAACATCAAATGCGTCAATCCAGCACCATGCATGCTAATAAACACGTCTGTATTATGCGTTATCTCCAACTGTTTCACAAAAGGAACAGTTTTGTCATAAACCACCCTCTCTACATGATATCCTTCCACTTTCAATAATGCCTCTACAATCTCCTTTTCATTTAAAATGCTTCGATATTGGGTTCCTCTGGACAGCAATGTTATTCTGACTTTGTTGTTTTGACGAATATGAAGTTTTACGTTCAAGGCGTGCAGAATGTGTTTAGAAAATGCATGGAAAAGACCGCTCCTCTCGCATCCATATATCTGCAAAAGTAAGAAAGGTTTTAATGATGGAGGTACTTTATATGAAATTGATTATTTCTACTTCACACTACAATTTAGCACTCTCAAATTTTTTAAGAAAAATTCCGATTTAGCAATATTATTGGATACATTAGTACCTAATTAAAAAAAGCAAGATAAAATATATTCGAAACTAATAATCCGGAAAAATGCTTAAGTCAGTATAAAAAATACATGTTGTTGAAATTTTTTACATCGCAATCAATTTTTACATTTGAAAATCGCTACAGTTATTCCTTAAGATTTCCTGATGAAGATATTGAAAATCCTCAAATGTGCAGGCCAAGCTATCAACATGTAAGGTGCCTTTTTCAGTTTTTTTGCTCATAAGTGAAAAATGCACGAATATCATTATGGTTATTTCTAGAAAAACATTCTACATAAAATTTCCTTATCTTCAGCTAAACACTATATGAAAAAATATTTAAATATATTGTTTGACAAGTTAGTAGTAATATGGTAGTGTGATGTATATCTGTAATCTACTCAAACAGCTCTTTCATTAGATAACCCACATGGTATGGTATTAACATTTTTAATTTTATTGGCGTATATTTTGGATTTTAGGCACAAGCAGTAAAATGACAAAGATCTAAAAGGGTTTTTTTTAATTCAGCTGTCTAAAACCCCGTAAAAGCAGAATGTTATCTTTAGTTGCCTCTCGCGACATGATATAGAGTTTTTTTTTTCAGGCTATTATCGGAAATTTTATGTAGAATGTTTTTCTAAAAGAATCCATTATGATATTTATGCAGGATTTTCACATATGAGCCAATTTTAAAATAAAATGTAGCTTTGGCCCCCTCACCACTTAAACCTTGGCTGTCACCTTGTCACTGGCTAGACATGTTCATTTTCGATACCTCAAGGAATAATTGTAGCAATTTTCAAATAATTGTCTGTTATCGGCTTAATTTTACGCTATAATGATGTTAACAATTTTACAGTGACACATGCACTCCCGGAAATTTTAAATAGATTGCTAACTTACCAAAGGAGTATTATAGTATAGTCCAAATATCATCCTAGGCAGCAGAGGGAACACCACATTCTTGAAACAGATAACCTTTCCTCTAAACTTCTTCAAGTCCCAGATCTCATTCTTAGTGAAGGCTTTGAAGGTATCTTTGAAGGCTGAGTTGTATGTGAAGGTTTCCCAGACAAGAATGTGGTTGTCTCTGGAGAAAGTGGAAGGATGCGTCGAGTTCACGTGCAGAGACGCGTACAGGTTGAAGAAGTCGCAGAAATGGTGATACATGTTTACAGCTAAAAGCAAGAAAATATATTTCTATATTAAGGTGGTTCGATGAGCTCAATTTATTGTGTCTGAAATACAATAATTTTTATGAATATTGTATGTTATCGAAATCCGAAAATCGGATGTATTTCTTAATTTTTTAATCCATCAGGCTTTTGCATTTTGTAATCCAGCAAGCTTAGAATGTCGATCTTGCTAAAAGTGGCCACTTTTGGCAAGATCGACATTCAAAGATAAATATTAAGTGTAAATTTTTACCTTGTGGATTACAAAATGAAGAATTAGTTCTGGTTTTCAGAAAATATAAAATATTTATGAAAATGTTTGTATTTGAGACACAATAAATTTATTACTGTGGCAGGTATAAAACAATGATTGTTTTACCAATACCAGATTGCTTTTCCTCTCTTCTTTTTAACATACAGACATACATATAATCACGCCTTTATCCCTAATGTTACAATTACAATTAATTACTTCCATGCTGGCCTGGGAGCGAGAGAAAAACATAGAATTTGCCAGCTGCTTTTCCTCTTGGGCATGCTGTAAAACGAGCTAAGAGATCCGAGGGTTTCAGTATATTGTAATTTAGGTGATGGACTGACAACTACACTACAGCAATGTATGTACCTACAAGTTATCTTAAATAACCCTCAAAACTTTGTCACATGTGGCGGAACGGACTTTGTTTAGGTTGTTTATGTGTCCATTAGGGATAAAGGCGTGATTACATGTATGCATTCCTAATGGGGTAGGCAGAGCGTAAACGACCTAAACAAAGGTTGTTCCGCCACATCTGTCAAAATTTCGAGGTTTATTTAAGATGGATTTGTAAGTATATTGCTGTAGTGAAAAACTTTGCCAGATGTGGCGGAACAACCACCATTAGGGATAAAGGCGTTATATGTAAGTATGTATTGTACCTCTACTAAAAATACCTCTATTTACCTGCATCTAATTTCATAATGTAAGTAGGTTTATTGATAATCACATCACACATTCCATCAGCAATGGGTCTTTTACTTTTTTTGACAAAATTACTGAACTCCGGTGCCCAGGACTGCAGTGCGCTCATATGCTCAGTCTCCTTCATCAGCCTTTCTGAGTAGAAGTTGCAATAGCCACCTGGAATAAGTGTATATTTCTTACTCACTCTGGAATCGGAACTCATTATGAAATCAATCAAAGAAAACTTACTTACAGTCTAAAGTAAGTAAGTTTTTATTGGTCTTCTTACCTATTTGGCCAGGACCTAAAATATCCATTTTATATCGCAAGTTGTCCCCTCGGCCTACTAAGCCAGTAAAGTTGAGCATCATATTCCTGCCTCGGCAAAACCTGGAATTCCAAACAAAACATACATTTTAATTACAATAAATACTGCAATCTATATAGAGGCAAGCAAAATATAAAATACAATGTAGGTACAATTTACCTCAAATATTTTGAACATTCCAAGGAAGTATCATGTGGATAAGAGGCCTCACACATGACCATTAGTTCGTCAATTTGCTCCTTCACGTAACCTGGAACGTTTATGATAAAAGCAAAGTCAGTAAGAGATGTAACACAGAAAAGGTTTGTAAGGTACTCGTTACAAAAAGTGTGTCTTTACCAAAATCTGCTTGTGTATAGAATGTACTGTACTGGGCTTCTTTGGTCTTCACCCAGCCTCTGTGGTCGCCAGGGCACCTCGGCCGGACGTGGTAAGAGTGGGACATGTTGCAACCCCTCTCGTAACCCCAACATGCCGGTCGTCCGACCATTCCTTTGTAAACACATTCTGGATCCTTCGCACAAGCGTCAGCTACACTTTTAAAAGAATTGAAGAAGAAAGGAATATGTTCTGGTGGCAAATTTATATCACTTAAATCAATTGAAATAGCAAAATATGTAAGAAAAGAAAACGTAAACAAACGCAACCACATTCTGAATTATAAGCCAACTTTCTACAGAAAACCTATTTCTCCGCCACTTAATGTTAGTAATGTGTAGATTAAAACACTTATTATGATCTACACAATTATTTTCCACATATTATTGATGTATTTATGTAGAAAATATTGAAAAATCGCGATGACGTGACGCCTACGGTTTCCTTGACAACCGCGAGCGAATGAATGAATTACAGTGTTGATTTTGTAAAGGCCGTTCCAAATCATATGCGGGAAGAGTGAGCGGGTTTCAAGCGGAGGCACTATGACAAAGCAATCCTTTGCCAGAAAACTATAAAAAGATCCGTTATTGTCTATGAATCTACTAAAAAGTTCCTACGTATACTCAACAGATGTCGCTACACGTTTGGCGCCTTTTCCGGAAACTCCAGCCAGCGTCATCCAATCAGCTGGTTTTGAGCCCGCCCGCCTGCTGACTCCTTCCGTTTATCTCCGCAGTTTTATCAGTTTTTGGTTATATATTTGGTGTTATTTTTTAGTAAATTAGTGCTAGGAATAATTAAAGATTTCAGTAGTTGATACTGGAACTCATATTTGTGTTGTTGTGATTTCTATTCCTCGTATTTTTTCCCATTAATAATGTCGCCATTTTGACCATTGTACAGTTGAGTAAATAGTTTTGTTTGGTTTGGTCATCAACAATTATTATAACCGCTATTTATTGATATAAGTAAATGGATGTGCAGTTGCGAGAAGTTAGAAGAAAATGTCCCAGAAAAATAGCACTCTAAATTTTCTTATACACGACGCTAATGGTTAGTATCGCAGCGACGACGCTGATGGCATCTAGCTTGAGCGCCTCGATTTTTAGTTTTATTTTTGTAGTTATTTTTAGAGGCATTATTTAAAACTCACCACCACAAAAGCTCCCATGTAATGCATACAAAATTTGCAGTTATCAGTACATTCTTGAGTGCTCAATTATTTACGATATTTGGTGTAAGAGTGACCACCCACGATTCCCGGCTTTATCTACTTGCTGTTTTGTAGATAAAATAATTTGTCTGTTTTCACTCTTATGAGGTCCTAGTAGATGAAAAATTATTCTACGCTTATCCAGCATAAGGCGTAATTATGAAAAAATAATCAATTCTCATAACCTCCATGATATCTTCCGAGTTTAAACTTCCCTGTGCAATGGCGTTGTATAATTTAGCATTGATAACATTTTACTTTCCTGCTTGTTATATTTTCTAATATTGGATAGTAACATTTAGAAATTGCTTTTCTTTCCAATTCTTACAACTTAATTTATTTTATATGCATAGCTTTTTAATTTTTGTTTAGACTAGATTCTAAAGAGAACTTTTTTTTTATAGGGCAGCCTCAAATGGTGAAAGTTGTAAAAAGTGCCAGTAACCAGCCTCTAGCCCACATAAAGATAAAGCCCAACCCTGTAAAGATAATCAAAATACCTACCACTGGGGAAGGCAGTACTCAGGTAAATTATTGAATATTTCATATCAATAAAATATAAATTTTTCATGCTGGATTGGGAGTGATAGAATAAACCAGCTGCATCTCCTCCCAGGCCTGCTGTAAAAACCAGGTAAGGGTTTCGAGGGTTAAAGTGAATTGCAATTTTAGGAGATGGGCTGACAACCTGTCACTATAGCAATATAAATCATAAACATCTGTTTTAACCCTTAAAACTTATCAAACATGATGGAATAACCTTTGTTTACGTTGTTTCCACTCTGCCTACCCCATTAGGGATAAAGGCGTGATTTGATGCATGTATGATGTATGTAAAATATTTAGATAATAACATGTTCCGTATTGTGTCTTCTTCACTGTTTTATTAAATTTATAGGCACCTGTGTTTCAAGCACTGAAGTTCACTGGACTTAATTGCACATCAAGTAAGTGATTGATTAAATTTTCCTTCAGCCACTTAGTCCTATATTTTATTTTAATAGGAGATTGTATTAAAAAATAATATAACCTCAATATTATTACTTCTATGCTGGACTGGACTGGGAGCGAGTGGAAAACATAGAATGTGCCAGCTGCATTTCGTCCCAGGTATCCTGTAAAAACCAGCTAAGGGATCTGAGGGTTAACATATATTGCAATTTAGGTGATGGGCTGACAACCAGTCACTACAGCATTATACCTACAAATCTATCATAAATAACCCTCAAAACTTTGTCAGATGTGGCAGAACAACCTTTGTTTAGGTCGTTTTCGCTCTGCCTACCCCGTTAGGGATAATGGCGTGATCATATGTATGTATTACCTCATAAGACATTTGTTTTCAGAATTGGTGCAAGTTCCAGTAGAAACTCTCCAGCGGTTGCAGCAGCAAGTACTGACCCCCAAGACCGAGCCAGTGGAGGTTGAAGAGCCACAAGCGGTAAATATTAGTACATACATACATATTATCACGCCTTTATCCCGAATGGGGTAGGCAGAGCGTGAACAATCCAAAAAAGGTTATTCCGCCACGTCTGACAAGTTTTGAGGGTTTTTCAAGATAGAACTGGATATTGCTGTAGTGACAGGTTGTCAGCCCATCGCCCAAATTACAATATACCCTCGAATCCCTTAGCTGGCTTTTACAGCATGCCCGGGAGGAGATGCAGATGGCACATTCTACGTTATTCTGTCGCTCCCAGTCCAGCATGGAAGCTTAAATATTAGTATTGCCTCCATTACTATTATAAAACTTCTTGTTTCTGTCAGTTGTCTAGTAATAACTGACCTTCCTACAAGATTAGCTATGAGCATCACATAAGAAGGAGAATCTACCTGTTGCCAATGTATTGAAATTAAATGCCTAAAATAAGATTAAATTGTATCACCATATCAATATGTAATGTACGACATATGTACGTACACCTTTGACCTTTAGTGACCCTGCTAGTGCATAGCACTTAAACTATTCATCTGTTTTTATAAGTAACATTGTACACCTTTGACCTTTAGTGACCCTGCTAGTGCATAGCACTTAAACTATTCATCTGTTTTTATAAGTAACATTGTACACCTTTGACCTTTAGTGACCCTGCTAGTGCATAGCACTTAAACTATTCATCTGTTTTTATAAGTAACATTGTACACCTTTGACCTTTAGTGACCCTGCTAGTGCATAGCACTTAAACTATTCATCTGTTTTTATAAGTAACATTGTACACCTTTGACCTTTAGTGACCCTGCTAGTGCATAGCACTTAAACTATTCATCTGTTTTTATAAGTAACATTGTACACCTTTGACCTTTAGTGACCCTGCTAGTGCATAGCACTTAAACTATTCATCTGTTTTTATAAGTAACATTTATCCTAGCTCTGTTCTAAAGTTTAGGGGCGAGATAACAATAGCAGCACCCCTTCTCTTCCAATGGGAATCATAAGAGCCAACTAAGGGATAAATCAAAGGAATAACCTGGATCCATGCTTCTTCCATGCTGGACTGGGAGTGAGAGAAAAACATACAATGTGCCATCTGCATTTTCTCCCGAGCAGCCTGTAAAAACCAGCTAAGGGATCCGAGGGTTTCAGTATATTGCAATTTAGATGATAGGCTGACAACCTGTCACTACAGCAATATACCTACAAATCTATCTTAATAACCCTGGAAAGTTTGTCTGACATGGTGGAACAATATTCGTTTAGTTCGTTTATACTCTGCCTACCCTATTAGGGATAAAGGCGTGATTCGTGATTATATTTATGTATGTATAACCTGAATGTTTCCTGCGAATATAAAACATGTCACACAACACTAGTAAATCTGCCTGCCAAGCTTTGCGTTTAATTGGGGACACATGTAATGGACCTCTTGAGATTTTGATAAAAATTTCCTCTGTGAAAGAGTTTTGGTAGTTTAAACAAGGAGGAATATTATGTAGTTGTTAGTGTAGGTATAGATACCTAAGTTCATAGTCACGTCACGCAATGCACGTGCGAATGGTCAGCGGTGCGGGGAAGAAGTTTATGGTTATTTTAATTGTTCTATGTCCTCGGGCACGGAAGGTCTAATTACCGGAATGTCCACTGGTGGCATTAAGTCCATTTACCTGAACGTACATTTCCTTAAAAGTCTATTTAATGGAAGGTCCAATTCCCGGAATGTCCATTTGCTGTATGCCCCTTTACTTGTCTAGTAGCAACCCATATATCGTAAACTATCGTACTGGTGTTATGGTACTCGTATGTAGGGACGAATGACCGGGAGCCCTGGCGTCAGAGTTTTTAAACCGCCTAATAGCGCCTACCGCTCGACCATCAGCTTTGAAGACACGACAAACAAGACTAGCGCCTAATAGGCGTCTGACATGGTTTTATGTAGCGACCACAGACAGCGATCGGGACCGACAGCGTAACGTGCCCTCCGAAGCACCGATTCCTTTTTCTTTTTAGACAGTCAGGTTATTTAGCCTGCAATGTCCTGACTAGGGAAAATATCACAAAGTGATAAATTTACGAACATAAAATTTGAGTACCCATCAAAATATCAAAGAAAATATCAAATAAAGGCATATTACAGAAACTGGACATTTTGGGAATGGGACCTTCCGTGAAATGGACTTTCAAGGAAATGGCCTAGATGGCACTAGGGATAGTGGGCATTCCGGTAATTGGACCTTCCGTGTCTGAGAGGTTCAATGTCCTACTGATATTTATTTATTCTCGAGATTAATAAATTCGAGGATTTTTCTTTGTCGTTTCTCACTCTATTGAAGCCAAACATTCCATCATTTAGTTCGATTCTCGCCGTCGGTTGCTTGGAACAAACCTTGTAATGATAATTGTTAGGGTGCGGTCATGTCGCCTTGATCATGAGCAATTCTCAGTAAGTAATTATTATTATTACTTGCTTGGATGCGTTTGGTCATTCATGAAATTACGATTGGTCAAAATTGCATATGATTAAACTTGAGCCTAATCAAATTGTGTTCTTTTTTCGAGTGGTTGTTGAATTGACGATTCCTGGAGTTGGTCGAAATAGTGTTCTTCTTTCGAATAGGTTATCGAATTCACGATCTTTGAGGTTGGTCGGAATAGTCTTCTCTCGATTGGGTTATCGAATTCACGGTCCCTGAAGTTAGTCGCAATAGTGTTCTTTCGAATGGGTTGTCAAATTCACGATATTTGGGGTTGGTCAAAATACTCTTCTTTCGATTAGGTCGCCGAATTCACTTAAAGTGGTTGTTGAATTGACGGTCCCTGGGGTTGGTCGAAATAGTCTTCTTCATTCGAGTGAGTTGTTGAATTGACGATTCCTGGAGTTGGTCGAAATAGTCTTCTTCATTCGAGTGAGTTGTTGAATTGACGATTCCTGGAGTTGGTCGAAATAGTCTTCTTCATTCGAGTGAGTTGGTGAATTGACGATTCCTGGAGTTGGTCGAAATAGTCTTCTTCATTCGAGTGAGTTGTTGAATTGACGATTCCTGGAGTTGGTCGAAATAGTCTTCTTCATTCGAGTGAGTTGGTGAATTGACGATTCCTGGAGTTGGTCGAAATAGTCTTCTTCATTCGAGTGAGTTGTTGAATTGACGATTCCTGGGGTTGGTCGAAATAGTCTTCTTCATTCGAGTGAGTTGTAGAATTGACGATTCCTGGAGTTGGTCGAAATAGTCTTCTTCATTCGAGTGAGTTGTTGAATTCACGATTCCTGGAGTTGGTCGAAATAGTCTTCTTCATTCGAGTGAGTTGTTGAATTGACGATTCCTGGAGTTGGTCGAAATAGTCTTCTTCATTCGAGTGAGTTGGTGAATTGACGATTCCTGGAGTTGGTCGAAATAGTCTTCTTCATTCGAGTGAGTTGTTGAATTGACGATTCCTGGGGTTGGTCGAAATAGTCTTCTTCATTCGAGTGAGTTGTAGAATTGACGATTCCTGGAGTTGGTCGAAATAGTCTTCTTCATTCGAGTGAGTTGTTGAATTGACGATTCCTGGAGTTGGTCGAAATAGTCTTCTTCATTCGAGTGAGTTGTTGAATTGACGATTCCTGGAGTTGGTCGAAATAGTCTTCTTCATTCGAGTGAGTTGTTGAATTGACGTTTCCTGGAGTTGGTCGAAATAGTCTTCTTCTTTAGAGTGGTTGTTGAATTCACGGTCCGTGGGGTTAGTTGACAGTCTTTAGAATGATTGTTGAATTGACGATCGCTGGAGTTGGTCGAAATAGTCTTCTTCTTTCAAATAGGTTATCGAATACACGATCTTTGAGGTTGGTCGAAATAGTCTTCCCTCGATTGGGTTATCGAATTCACCGTCCCTGGAGTTAGTCGCAATAGTGTTCTTTCGAATGGGTTGTCAAATTCAAGATATTTGGGGTTGGTCAAAATACTCTTCTTTCGATTAGGTCGCCGAATTCACTTAAAGTGGTTGTTGAATTGACGATCCCTGTAGTTGGTCGAATTAGTCTTCTTTCGAGTGGGTTGTTGAATTGACGATCCCTGGAGTTGGTCGAATTAGTCTTCTTTAGAGTGGTTGTTGAATTGACGATCCCTGGAGTTGGTCGAAAATGTTCTTCCTCTTTCAAAAGGGTTGTTGAATTGACGATCCGTGTAGTTGGTCGAAATAGACTTCTTCTTTAATGAACGATCCCTGGAGTTGGTTGAAAGTCTTCTTTAGAATGATTGTTGAATTGATGATCCCTGGGGTTGGTCGAAATAGTCTTCTTCATTCGACTGGTTGTTGAATTGACGATCCCTGGAGTTGGTCAAAATAGTCTTCTTCTTTACAGTGCCCCCTCATAGACCTTTGACATGGTTTGTGTAACAACCACTATCAGAGCTTGAAATAAATTTGGCGTGGAAATCGAACCCACGAACTCCGAATCGTTAGCCCAAAGCTGTATAGTAGTATCGAAATATTGATTTCATATTATTACGGATCAAATTGGGAAAAAGTGTCAAGGTCAAATTCTCGTGCGTTTCTCATTCCAACTTGCATACCTCCAAAGGTGAGAGTCAATTCAACCCAATGCAACATCACATTCAGCGACGGAACAAAACAAGTTGTACAGCCGAACGCGATGGAAAGTTGGGCATCGAACCTGTGATGCCATTGCCTGGAAAGATAGCATACCGAAAAAAATCATAACATTAATAATTTATCGATTTGCGATAGCAACCATAATAACATTACCATTACATCTAATTCCAGATAGAAGAAGTGGAGCTAGAGTCGGTGCCGGAGCTAGCGCCGGTAATAGCAGCAGTGACGACGGCAGCAGAGAGCTCGCGGCCTGCACCGGTGGTAGTGACGAGCGGGGCGAGCAACGTGAGCAACTCTAGCGTCGCGAGCGCCACGAGGCAGAAGAGCGCCGCGCCCGCCATGTCCTCGCGCCGCAGGCACGACTCCGACAACGACGCGCCGCCCGAGTAGTGAGTTTGAGTTATCTTGTCATATCTTGCACCGGATTACTTACTGAGAACTTGTATAATGTAAATTTAAAATCATTAAAAAAACATCTCTTCGTACATTGACTCGCAAATACACTCGATATTAGAAAAGTTATTAAAACCATGTAAAAGTTATTAAAAAAATACTTCCATGCGTGACCGGGAGCGAGTGAAAAACCTAAAATGTGCTAACTGCATTTCCTCCCGGGCATGCTGTAAAAACCAGCTAAGGGATCCAAGGGTTTCTGTGTATTGCAATTTAAGCGATAGGCTGACAACCTGTCACTACAGTAATATACCTTTAAATCTAACTTAAACAACCCTCAAAACTTTGTCAGACGTGGCGGAACGACCTTTGTTTAGTTCGTTTACGCTCTGCCTATCCCATTAGGGATAAAGGCGTGATTATATACAGTGGCGATACAGGGAAACAGCTGAAGACACAGGACCGGTGTAGACGGCGAACAACAGAAGAGACCTAAACTCAGCAGTGAGTGGGTACTGAGTTTATTTACATACATACATATAATCACGCCTTTATCCCTAATGGGGTAGGCAGAGCGTAAACGACCTAAACAAAGGCCGTTCCGCCGCGTCTCACAAAGTCTTGAGGGTATATTGTTGTAATGACAGGTTGTCAGCCCATCGCCTAAATTACAATATACTGAAACCCTCACATCCCTTAGCCGGTTTTTACAGCATGCTCGGGAGGAAATGCAGCTGGCACATACTATGTTTTTATCTCACTCCCAGTCCAGCATGGCATGGTGGCATTTATTTACATATTTCTAAACATATATATGTTTACATTTCAGTACCACCAAGAGGCGCAAGCATGCAGACAAAGTAGGCAAGGGGCTGCGGCATTTCTCAATGAAAGTGTGCGAGAAGGTTCGCACGAAAGGATTCACGTCGTACAACGAGGTCGCCGACGAGCTGGTCCTCGAATTCGCAGCCGGTATGCACGGCTCCGCTGACAGCCAGGTATGAGTTTTTTAATATCATCTCCCTAGCCTTATCCCGTATCTCACGGGGTCGGCTTCCTAATCTAGGGGATTTAACGAGGGTACTGGTTTTTATACAGAGCGACTGCCATCTGACCTCCGCAACCCAGAAGGGAAACCAGACCCAATCCTAGATTAGGTCAGAGTTTTCAAGCCGCCAATGCTTACCACTGGCCTCTGATATAGCTTAACGTAACGACTAATATCTACGGTATGAAACGATATTAACGTGCCTTCCGAAGCACGGAAAAAGCACCGAATAAACGTACATATGAAATTCGAAAACCGAAAAACACATTGGTACGTGGTGGGATTCGAACCACGACCTTATGAGTTTTTTTAATATACATACATGAAATCACGCCTTTATCCCTAATGGGGTAGACAGAGCGAAAACGACCTAAACAAAGGTCGTTCCGCCATGTCTGACAAGTTTTGAGGGCTCAATTCAATTGTTTATATGGCTTTTGTGTTGTTTTATGTTTTGAGAGTTATTTTATTACAGATGATTATGATGTATATTGCTAGTGACTGGTTGTCAGCCCATCGCCTAAAATTGCAATACACTATAACTCTCGAATCCCTTAGCTGGTTTTTACAGCATAGCCGGGAGGAGATGCAGCTGGCACATTTTATGTTTTTCTATCACTCCTAGTCCAGCATGGAAGTTTTTTAAATCCTAGTAATATTTGAATGTTTGTTATTCAATCACGCTTCAACCAGTCGACGGATCGGGATGCAACTTGACACACGCTATAAGTAAGATCGTGGTTTATGACATAGGATACTTTTCATTGCGGGAAAACCTTAATTTCCACATCATGCTGGACTGGGAGCGAGGGAAAAACGTAGAATGTGCCAGCTGCATTTCCTCCCGGGCATGCTGTAAAATCCAACTAAGGGATCCGAGGGTTTCTGTATATTGCAATTTAGACGATAGGCTGACAACCTGTTACTACAGCAATGTACCTACAAATCCATCTTGAATAACCCTCAAAACTTTGTCAGACGTGGCGGAACGACGGACCTTTGTTTAGGTCGTTTACGCTCTGCCTACCCTATTAGGGATAAAGGCGTGATTATATGTACGTATGGGAAGCTAGTTTCCTATACCAGCCATAATAGTCTACTGCTGGAGATAAGCTTACTTAACTCAATTGGCGGTATTTATTATACTCATCACTTATCACAGGTGGATTAGCTGATGCAGTGCAAGATATTCACAAGAAACACTGTTCCCTTTTCCAAGGAGTATATCCCTTAATGGACTCAAAATAAAAAAAACCAACCCAGCATGGTATTATTTATTTATGTCAAATAAGAATTAATGAAGATTTGCTGCAAGTACATGGCTCTCATGCTACGTACAATGCAACTTAGTTCTACAATACACTCAACAGACAAGATGTACTTCGTATAAATGTAATACAGAAAAACTTTACGTTACAGCAATACGATCAAAAGAATATCCGTCGGCGAGTGTACGACGCGCTCAATGTGCTCATGGCGATGAACATTATTTCTAAAGAGAAGAAAGAGATCCGATGGCTCGGGTTGCCCACCAACTCCGTACAGGAATGCACCTCGCTAGAGAAAGAGAAGCAGGTTAAGATTGAACAGATACAGAAGAAAACACAACAGTTACAAGAGCTTATATTACAGGTATGTGTTATTTTATAAAGGCCTATTTTATGTTTTTTTTAAAATGTATTTTATATTATTCTGCCTGCTCTAATTTCAGAGACTTTGCAATTAAAGTTGTTGAAGATTTCAAGATCTAAAAGATTTTAAGATTCTTAGCATTATTTGGTTTGGTGAGCAGCAAAATGTAGACCATTGGTCATCTACAACCTTTCATGTTGTAGATGACCAATGGTCTATGCCATGTTTAAGTTCTCTAATACATATTATCTTCCATGCTGGCCTGGGAGTGAGAGAAAAACATAGAATGTGCCAGCTGCATTTCCTCCGGGGCATGCTGTAAAAACCAGCTAAGGGATCCGAGGGTTTCAGTATATTGCTATTTAGGCGATGGCCTGACAACCTATCACTAAAGCAGTATATCTACAAATCTATCTTAAATCACCCTCAAAACTTTGTCAGTCGTGGCGGAACGGCCTTTGTTTAGGTCGTTTACGCTCTGCCTACCCTATTAGGGATAAAGGCGTGACTATATGTATGTATGTATTACATATGTTTTTTCTTGTTTCAGCATATATCATTCAAAAGTTTAATAGAGAGAAATAAAGATGCGGAAAACAGAGGCGTGAAACCTTCAGCTTCATCAGCCATACATCTGCCATTTATTGTTGTAAATACAAGCGACAAAGCACTTATTGACTGCAGTATTTCTAATGACAAGTAAGTAAAGGAATTCACTTGGCTCGATTCTAGATACCACCGGCTGAAACAAATTAAAATCTGTAACTTTCATAAAATAAAATTGAAAAAGGAAAAGCGATTTATACTCTATGGTTTTACACTTTGTCTGCTGGATTTTGACGCGCTTTGCACGTTTTCCCAGTATTTCTGTCAATTTTATCCGCCATATGGTATGACGGCGGATAAAAATGAGAGATAAGGCATAAAACCACCACTTTGGCTATAAATCAAAACCGGAGCGAATAGATCTCCTGTCCTTTTCCAATGTTTTTAGTATGAAAGTGACAAATAGATTTTAATTTTAGTTTTAGCCGGAAAATCTAAAATCGTGCCTACTCAGTGTTTTTATGGATTCAATAGTTACATATCTTCCTCCGTGATACCCAGGATGATACATAGTATTTTTATATAATTTACTGAATTCAAAATGTATCTTTTACAGGACAGAGTACATGTTCAATTTTAACAAAAGGTTCCAGATTCATGATGACATTGATATTTTAAAAAGAATGGGTTTATTGTATGGTAAGTTACTTTTAAATGAAATATTATATCTATTTATATTTTACTTTCGTACTGGTTAGCAAATTAACTGATATTTAAATTTCAGGACTAGATAAAGGTGAAAGTTCAGAAGATGATATTGAAAGACTAAAAAGGATGGTACCAAAGTCACTGGAATCCTATGTAGAACGTAAGTACCAAATAATTTAGTAAAATTATGAGACAAGAGTAATACTAAACCTAGGCCGCTAATTCTTCAAGCGTACGTACTGAATAACAGCGCCGGCCATTATACCCTTGCTAGGCATATTTTTTTACGAGTTTGTACAACTGAACCGAATTTAATAATAGTTCAATTGAATATGCGCTATATGTTTTTCACCTGTCAGGGAAATGATCACTTATTTTACCAAAGAGATACTTTAATTTCACTAATATTTATTTTCAGAAATGGCTAGAGGTACCACAGTTAAGCTTTCTAATGTCCTTGACGAGGAAGAGATGGTAGAACCGGAAATGGAAGAGGAGCATCTGGAGGGGTCGGCGGAGGGGTCAGGCGAGGGCGAGGGCTCCGCGGCCGGGGAGCACGACGACGACCACGACGCGGCCGCAGAAGACTTTAGTGACGACAGCAGCGACGTGGACGTGTAGCGACCACCACGCGCGCCGTCGCGCCGCGCCCCCTGTCCACCTACACGCGCGACTTAGCGGAATCCATGTGCGGAAACTCGAGTGCAGGATACATTCAGAGTGCATCATTTGGACTCAAGATTGCCGATCGGGACACCGGGTCACTGTTAATACTACTAGATGTTAATGTTTCACGGCTAATTTAAGCTTGTGTAATGTGTTGACTAGGTTCAGCGTTATTGATAAGTAAAATCAAAAACATGGCACTGTATTTTATATCGAACTGGCAACAATGAAGTGTAGTACAAACACATGTCTGATATTTGTAGCTAAGCACATTTTATTTCGTTGTTTTCAAGTGAAGACTGCAGAGTAGACTACAAGTGAAACGGTAACTGCACTGTGCTATACAAATAATATAGATGGAAATACAATGCAAACAGTAAGGGTTTATAGTTTTACTTAGTGCAGATGAAAACAAGTTGTCTACTTTCAGATCTCAAATTACATATCTTCACATGAATTCCAGTATTTCATCATTTTCAGGACGTATGTCCAGATATCTAATATTGCTGGCACAGCAATGAAGTGCATAATAAATTACCTAACAATAAAGCATGTATTATACAATGAAAAAGCCATGAAGAATATTTTTATCTGATGTCCATTTTTAGCAAATCTATTCATTATTTAGATTTGGAATTGTTTAAAGGTAAAAAATTAAATAAATTTTAATTAAATATGTATTTTTGTTGTTGTCTTATCCTAAAATTTTACATAAAACTTATTGTTAGCATCTAATTTTCACTTCAAGTCATCGTCATCAAATAAATCTTCGAAGTCTGAAACAAAAGAATTAATCTTGTTAAAATTTATAGTATGAAAACCACTTATGAATAATAATATGAATAGGAATATCTCCAATGTGACTGTCCCCCTGTACCTGGGCCTGAATGTCCCTGGTCTGGAAGATTGACATAGTCACAATCCTCAGCGAGGGAACAACCAGATAAAAAGTGTATTTAATAGGTCAATGTGACTAGGAGTTGGAGAGAATAGTTTCAGTGAGTGGTTTGCAAGTGCTTCGCTATTGTGAACCTAAGATTTTTTGGATTGGAATGGAATCCAATACTTTATGAGCAGCTGCTAAGCACGATCTCCACAGAGTGATTCCGCCCGCAAGGGGGACCTTTCCGACATGTATCCCTGTCGAGATAATGCAATGTTAAGTCTACCAACTGTAATATGAACACTTCTGCATCTAATGAGACAACATGAAAACGAAACAGTGGTCAACAAACGACGAACCAATGCATCAGAAAAAGAACTTACCATTGAAGAAATCTGCATGAACTGCCTTTTCATTAGCTGCTAAATCCATAAGCAGATTGGTGGGGCCACCAGCCTAAAACAAATAGTATTTTATATTAATAATTTTATCATCTGAATGGGACAATCAATGTTTATAGGATTTAATAAAAGTCGAAATAAATATCTCTTGTGTAAAAACGTACTTCTTCTAAATCCATGTACGGCCCCACACCCTCAGGAAACATTTCATCAGCGGCTACGGTCGGTTTCATTATCAAATTTAATATGTTTACTTCCACTAAATACGTTTGCTTTTCCTTTTATTTTATTTTGATTGAAAATCAAACAAATGGAAAAATATTTTTAACAAGACAGAAAATGAGATTATTTTTTTCGGTAGGATTTCTTGGTTTTAGGTTTGGATACTAGCATACTCAAACAAAAAGAGCGAATGAAAATAATCCTCTGTTCCATTTAACATTTTGCTAATTATTTTTACTTTACGATGACAGTGACAGTTTGGAGATGTGATGTGATTTTATAGGTTATCTTTTTTAGGTTATGATGATTTGTTATCTTATTGTATATTGCATTTATACGTGAAAAATGCTGTCCTATGAGGATAAACTAATATTAGCGCCTATGGTGCGTATTGGTACGCTCCCTATGCGATTGCTAGCACTTCGCTATGGAGCTGACATTGTTTACACTGAAGAACTTATCGATTGGAAGTTCCTTCGTTCAAAACGGAGATATAATGGTAAGAACTAGTCTTGCTAACATATTATAATTAACTATTTTCGATACTTTAAACCTACACTATCATTTTATTACGGCCTTCTTTTCAGAAATACTTAAAACAGTCGACTTTGTAGATCAAACTGATGGAACAATAATATTCCGGACTTGTGAAGAAGAGAAAGACAGGGTTGTGTTGCAACTTGGAACTTGCGATGCTCAAAGAGCTTTAAAAGTAGCCAAATTAGTGTAAGTATCTGCCCTTATTTAAAAAATATTTTAAGGTATTGTAAATATTGTGTTTATCTTTGTTTATATTTATTACAGAGAACATGATATAGCTGCAATAGACATAAATATGGGATGCCCAAAAGAATTTTCTATTAAAGGAGGAATGGGTGTAGCGCTCCTTGCCAATCCTGAAAAAGCATATAATATTCTTAAAACCTTAGTGGATAATGTGTCCATACCAGTAACTTGCAAGATAAGAATATTTAAGACCCCTGAAGCTACTATGGAACTTGTAGAAAAATTAGTGAGTTCGGGGATCAAAGCTATTGCTATTCATGGTAGGACAAGGGATGAGAGACCACAGCATGCTTTGCATCATGACATCATCAAATATGTAGCAGAACGGATATATGTGCCTGTTATTGCAAAGTAAGTAAGGTACTAATTTTTAAGTGTTGAAAGATTAAAATCTCTAAAGCAAAGCAGTAAGTTTGCCCAGTGTAATATATTTTATACTGGTTTCATAACACCTTTTAAAAGATAAATCAACCTGTATGAGTAACAATAACGCTCTGCCTACCCCGTAAGGGATAAAGGCGTGATTTTATGTATGTATGTATGTATGAATAACATTTGTTCCTCATCACTACATAGTATAAAACAAAGTCGCTTTCTCTGTCCCTATATCCCTATATCTGCATAAATCTTCAAAACTATGCAACGTATTTTGATGTGGTTTCTTTTAATAGATAGAGTGATTCAATATAGAAACACTGATAATTTCCGTGCGAAGCCGGGGCGGGTCGCTAGTTTAGTGATAAAACCTTTTAAAAGTGTGCAGTTCAATAAAGGAAACTTTCACCATTTTTAAGAATTATTCATTTTTCAGTGGTGGCTCAAAAGATATTGAAAAATACAGTGACATAAAGAAGTTCAAAGAATTAACTGGATGTAACAGTGTGATGCTAGCTCGAGCAGCAGAATGGAACTGCTCTATATTCAGGAAAGAAGGACTCCTCCCAATGGATACTGTTATCAAAGAATATCTCAAGCTAGCAGTTAGTTATGATAATTCACCATCAAATACTAAATACTGTATACAGAATATTTTGAGGGAATTACAAGAAACACCAAGAGGGAGACAGTTTTTGGAGTGCCAAACACTTGAACAAATATGGTAGGTTAACCCTTAAGTGCATGAACATTTTGTTTTAGGTGATTTTAATATATGTTTTAGATATTTGGGTTTTAAAGCAGGGAAAAATAATGAAAAAAATATATTTATATATTTATATAATAATTTTATTTAAAAAAAGTTTGTATCATTTTTGATACACTATGCATCAAAGCCTTTTTTTGTATGATCAGGTTACATGTTACAATTATTAGATAAGTTTACCTATGGAAGTTATTAAAACAGTCAGAGTTCTTTTTGGCACATAAATAAACTTTACATTTCGCACACATTATACTGCTCAGTAGTTTACATTGAGGCATCATGCACCTCATTCGATTTTGCTGCCTATATTGAGCGTGATCGATACCATCAAATCGCACATCTTGTGACGGCATGGTCTGTATTATATTTTTCTTCTTTTTAGGTTCAGGCTCCTCAAAACTAGTGTTACTGGGGCGACCACGTTTTGGTAGCACATAAGTATTAACATTACACAAAGCATCTGCTAATTCAGCCCTAAATTCCAATAAATTCAAAATTTGCTTTGGTTGTACCTGTTTCTTCTTATTGACATCTTTGTACAGCACCCATGCGTTGATAATGGCCAAATCTAATAAATGGTAAAAGATTCGCATGTACCACTTCTTCGTCTTCATTCGGATTCTATATCTGCCTAAGAAGGAGTCCATTAAATCAACGCCTCCCATATGGGCGTTATACTCTCGAACTACTTTAGGGCATGATACTGCTTTACGGCACTTTTCAGCTTTTTCATACCTTTCTATTGTATCTACAGGTTGTGCCCCAACATACGTTGAGAGCAAACAAACCTGCTTATTGTCCTTCCAGCTTACAGCTGAAAAATCGATGCCATCGTAGCTGGTGACGTATTCTTCGTGTGATCCACGGGGCACATTCTTTTTCATAACTGTTTGTTTAGTAGGCAGTTTGCAATTTTTACGTAGCCGATTTCGCTGTACAGTTCCGAGGCATAATATCCCTTCCTTAGCTAGGTAATACATCAGAGGCAAAGAAGTGTAGAAATTGTCAAAATAAACAATATGGTTTACTTTTCGAGGAACAACCCTCAACAATTTGATGACAGTGTTCCCAACCACTCCCAAGTCTGGTTCGTTTTGCATCATAGGTTCCGTATCTTTTCCTGCGTATATCATAAATCTGTATGCATATCCTGCTAGAGAACACAACATATAAAGTTTGAACCCCCACTTGTGAGGTTTATTTGGGAGATATTGTTTCAGAAAGTGTCCCATTTTTGTCGCACACATTTGTTCGTCAATAGAAAGCCTTTGATCGATAGGAATGCTAGAAAATCTCTCATTTAGATGTTCAATTACAGGTCGCAGCTTATGTAGTTTGTCATGATTAGGATGGTCTGTAGGCAAATGATTGGAGTTGTCATTAAAATGTAAAATACTTCGAATCTTTTCGAACTTATTCAATGTCATAGTCTGTATAATTGGCATGAATCCATATTTTTTATTCCAGTAAGCTCGTATATTAGGATAATGAAAGACTGACATATATATATTAATTCCCAAGTACTTTTGTAACTCTGATTTTGTGATTAGGTGGGGTCGGTCAGGATTTTTTGCGACTGAATATCGATTAGTTTCTTCTACAATCGCATCTAAAAAATCAGGAGTAAAAAAGTAACTGAAAAATTGATACGGAGTTTCTAGAGCCATAACCTCAGGAGAATGTTCATTCTCTTTCTGAAAACGAATGTTTTCTTCGCTGAAATCTAAAGAACGCTTCCTCCATGTTAGTCTAGCAGAATCCATCGGACTAGGACGCCTGTTGAGAGGATTTTGTGCAGAATCACTACTACCTTCAATCACCAGGGGAGGATCATCATCTTCTATCTCGTTCTCGAAACTTACAAGTGGGGGATCATCTTCATTTTGTATCTGAGGATTAGGGGAATTCCCGGAATCCAGTTGTTCTTCTTCCTCATCACTTTCTAACGCCGCACGTATGTCTTCAATATTTGGGTAATATTCCAAGTCTTCATCATCAGATTCAGCCTCGTCCTCCGATATAAGTCCACCTTCCAGTTTTTCTAAAAGGTCTTCAATATCATTATCTTTTAATTTTCTTCTTTCCATGCTGTAAACAATTATGTATAACATATCAGAGGCACATAATATTCACTCGCGCTATAAAAGCAAAAATTTACAAACGGGACCTACTAACTGCATAGTGTCTCATTTTTGATACAATTAATTATCAGCATTTTTTTCGTAAGAAACATAAATATTCACTTCAACTTTATGTTTTATAATGAAAAAACACTCTTACCTGTATTTTCAATATTTTTCCGGGTTAGCTTTTCCAATAAAATCACTCCGAAATAAATCGACAAAAAGTGAAAATTTCACGGAACAAGTTATGACAGATAAGAAAAAAGTTTTCGCTTTTACCGCCAAATTGTTCAGAAAAATACCATAGACAACTTATTTCTTCTAAAATATGAATAGGCAAAGGACATTTTTAACATACAGCCCAGTTGCTTGTGCATAGTTGAACGGAATTATTAAACGAAAATTCTAGTGTTTCATTTTTGATACAGTATGCACTTAAGGGTTAAAATAACTAACTAATTACACAGACAATAACATTTATTCCAAATATTTTCCAAATATTCAAAATGAATTATTTATTATGATTATTAGCTAGACATCTATATTCAAAAAGCAATGGTTAACATATCAAAATATGTCAGTAATTTTATTTTACAAAATGTCTATGAATTTGTAATACTATTTGAATTTGCTACAGTATTCTTATATTTCACTAAGTCTAATAATAATTTAAAACTATTTACAAGATTATACATCTTATATTTTAGAACAGCGTTTCTTAAACTGTGGTATGTTACAGCATATGTTAGGGGGTCCGCACGCTTTACCATTACAAAATTAGTGATTTTATTACTGTAATTAATGGTCCACTAAGATTTAAAGTAATTTTCTAAGAGGGTAGAAACACTGTTTTAGAACATTCAGAGCAGAAACAACATTCAGAATATTCTTAATAATATGAAATATTATTTACAGTGCAATTTGGGACTTAGAAGAGTACTGCAGAGAGCAACAATCAGAGTATCAAAAAATGGGAATCCAGGGTAGATGGCAAGTCACACCTGATGGTCTAGAGCCTCCTAATAAGAAGATTAAATCTGCTGAAATTGCAGATGATGTTATTGAAATGAAAGTAAGTATCTATTATTTTGTGATTATATTTACATATTTACACATAATTATAAGAACAGTATAATCACAATGGTGCCCTGAACATCAATGAAGCACATAAAGTTATTAAGATAATATTTATCTGTTGCAGGTATGCTTTATTCGGGCCAGTTTTACCGACTTAAACCTACCTAAAGCAAGACTACATGCATGGTGCGGAAAGAATGGTCTGAAGCTCCCAAACTACAAAACTGAACAAGTTGAGAAACTGTTCAGAAGCATATTAACGTTTGATAGCAAAAAGTACACTTCATCATTTTGGGAGAAGAACAAGAAGTTTGCTGAACAAGGTGCTGCTTTAGTCTGTTTATTCCACCTTGGTATAGTTTCACATGAAGAATTAATAAAACTTGGTAGTGTAATAAAATGATTATAAAGAATGTTTATTCTTCTTCCACACTGACCCACCCATTTGGGAATATTTTTGCTATCCTCCGCTTAGGCGCCGGGCGTACCGGCTTTGCTTCCTGTCATTTATTGCTTATCTGATTCTTCATGTTTCCAATATTGTCTACCAGCTGTTCGTTGAGGGTTTCCAAGTCGGAGCTCAGTTTAGACTGTTCCTGCGAATCAGTTTCCAGCTGTTTATAGATCCTGTGGCAAGTGTAGGCATTGCGAACTATGTCGTCATCTGTTGACAAATCCAAAGGCTGGTCTGCTTTAATAATGTCAGGATCAGATATATCTTCCATGACGTGTTGCGCTGCCGGCAAATTGGGCGCGGTGTATTTATTAGTATCCGTTTTCACCATTTTGGCCACAGAATACTGGATTATTGGGAATAAATCTTAGACCTTCAATAAATAAAAAGATCGATCAATATATTGTGTCACAGAATGAGAAACGTCACAGATTATACAACAACCACAGATTAGACAGTATATATGTCCTACGGACAGATGGGAATCACCGCTTTAAGCACCATTGCGTTAGTGAAAAAAACAAAAAAAGAACATGGCGGCTGCGTCAGAACCAGTGATGTATCGCTTCTGTCCGTATAATACCGATGAAATAGGGATGTATTCTTGTTTTTTTTTATGGCATTGGTCACAAAGGTATTAAGTCCCAGTGTCGATTTTTTTTTCTTTATAGAAGATTACAAAATAAAACAAACTGGTTACAAAAGAAGCAATTATATTATCACAAATTACAATAAACACAACAAATTTATCTCAGTGAATTTTCTGTTAGATACAGCTGCTGCAGTGTTGGTTTTCTTCCATATTCCTTTATGGGAACCTGTAATAAAAAGGTTTTTCTTAATATTGGAATAATAACTAAGCAAATGAATGAGATTATGATTCTGAAATTACTAATAATTTATAATTAAAGGTCAGGTGAATCAACTTAATGCAAAATACCTAATACCCTATAAAATTATTTATCTCAAATGGGATAACGACCTAAACAAAGGTCGTTCCGCCACGTCTCACAAAGTTTTGAGGGCTATTTACTTTAGGTTTGGGTTGTCAGCCCATCGCCTAAATTTCAATATACTGAAATGCTCATGCATGCCCGGGAGAAAATGCATCTGGCACAGTGGTGTTTTTCTCTCGGTCCCAGTCCGGCATAGAAGAAATTAGAGAAAACTTAAGAACTACAAACTACAATTTAATAAAATTATAAGGAATATTAATCTAACCCAAAAACTTCAGCATTGTGTCGTGACGGGATCACAGCCTGTGATCAGACCAATCGCTGGACCGTATTCACCTGGAACACAGAGCAATATCTATTTAAAAAATAGCAGCAGTTCATTCTGTCCTTTCCTTGAAAACTTTCTCGAAACGTGCCAGTACTATAGGTATTTTTTTCTATGCAAGTATACAACTAGATTTAGTAACGAAGTTTCTTTCTCCGGCCTTTTTGGTCCGCGGGAGGTATGTTATTTCCCTCCTACCCTTCAGCGGAGCTGACGAGCATTCCCCGATCCGCCACCTGGGAGACGCGCTCTCTAGGGTTAAGGCAACCCCGAGAGACCCACCACCTGCACTGCACCCAAGCAATAGATAAATGTGAAGGGCAACATGTTATGAAATAATGAATTATTTACAGTCGGGATTGTGAAAACTTTGTACAAAATATACTAATAATATACAAACAAGAAGTGCAACTTGAATAACTATGTACATAAAATACAGACGGAGAGTGGCTTCAAAAACTATGAACAAAATATACATTGGAATAGAGTGACAAAAAATACAATATCAATATACATATATAAATATACAGAGAATTTACAAATCACAAAAAGTTAACTGGCAAGCATAAAGCGGGCGACTGCGATCTGACCTCCGCAACCCAGAAGTTCAACCAGACCCAACCCTAGATTAGGTCAGAGTTTTCAAGCCCCCAATGCTTAGCACTGGCCTCTGACATAGCTTAACGACTAATATCTATGGTGTTAAACGATATTAACCGGGACCAACGGCTTAACGTGCCTTCCGAAGCACGGAAAAAGCTCCGAATAAACGTACATATGAAATTCGAAAACCGAAAAACACATTGGTACGTGGTGGGATTCGAACCACGACCCCCCCTCAGGAGGCAGTGGCCCTATCCACTACACCATCGGGCTTTTACACCAAAAGAAGTCATGCAATGTAAGAAATATTTTCACATATTGCTTGACTTCTTTTACGTGCAGTCAACTTTTTGCGCTTTTCAAGAGCCAATCGGTGCATCGGTGAAGATGAATTTATACGTTCTTCGGAGAAAGCCCCCTTCAAAATTTTGTTAATGTCTGTAAGTCAAAAGCGATATGTATCGTGATGTACATGGGTTTTTGATACAATCTACTATATGTAGTTATAGCACTAACCTTCTGGCTCCTCCCTCAGCAACTGCTCTCGTCTAGCGTCAGCTTGGAAACTTTTCAGACAGGTCTGAAAAGTTGAACCATGGTCACATATAAGGGCCATTGGTTGCAGTCCCGTTTCTGCAACGCCCTTTACAACATCCTGCAGAAGATATCAGTAAAAAAAAAATTGGCTGGCTATTAAAAAAACAACAGCATTGAATAATAAAATAGTATGACTTTTCCATTCAAATTGATTGCTTTATGTGAGATTCTAAATAAAAAAAGTGAGACCACTTACCCTAAAAATGTTCTTTAAAGTGATGGCTGGAGTAGTACCCTGGCAGTAGTAGAAGGCTATCAGCTGTCTCCATGAAGAACATATTCCACGCACCATGAAAACTAAACTATGATCACAAAGTTTTCGCTCGCTGCCGTTTCCGAAATTGGTGAAGCCGGTGACGGCATCTTCAGCTTCCACAAACGTGAGATGTGGAGCCAACGCCACTTCATCAAAAACTATTGCAAAGGCTCTTTTCTTGCCATCCCAAGATTTGACGGTCTCCGATAATTGTCTGAGCACATTAGTGTTCAGACCTGATCCCATCATAAATTCTTTGGTAAACGTACTTAATGTACGTCTACTTGGCAAGATAAATAGCTTCTGCAGCAACTTATAGCCTTTCGGACTCTGTTTTAGTAGAGTCAATGCCAAAAGTTTCTCATCATCTGAAAATCGTCGGCTCTTCACATGTTTATTTGCAAGATTAACCTGCATGCACAGCATAGTTTTCGTGTGCCGTGGTAGTTGGTCCATAATAGCTTTGAACGATGAATGTTTACTTATTTCGTGTGCTTGCTTTAGTCTTCCTTCAAATGAATCAATAAGCCTCTTCTTGGACTTGATAATCCCCATACATTTTTGGTAAATAGTTTTGCACCGTGGTGTTAATGCTTGGTATGATTTTATAATTCGAGTCCTGCGTGCCTTCGACCTTACACCTAAAACATAAAAACTTGGAATAATGTACGTTGTTGTGTCTTTAAATTCATGTAAAGCAAATATTTTTTAATATAATTTCAGTATAAGTTTGATAACATACATACATACATATAATCACGCCTTTATCCCTAATGGGGTAGGCAGAGCGTAAACGACCTAAACAAAGGTCGTTCCGCCACGTCTGACAGTTTTGAGGGTTATTCCAGATGGATTTGTAAGTATATCGCTGTAGTGACAGGTTGTCAGCCCATCGCCTAAATTGCAATATACTGAAACCCTCAGATCCCTTAGCTGGTTCTTACAGCATGCCCGGGAGAAAATGCAGCTGGCACATTCTATGTTTTTCTCTCGCTCCCAGTCCAGCTTGGAAGTAATGTTTGATAACATCTTTTGTCCTTACTGGCCGGCTGGTAAATCGATGTAAAGTCCAAACTACTAAAGCTAGAATCAGGAACCAAAATCACAAATGCTGACAAAATTTCATGATTCTAGCTTCAGTAGTTTACGCTCAGTATTGATGAACCAGTTAGGTTGGTCTGTAAGTTATGTAGATAGTTACCTAACTAGAATCACTCTCGATACATAACATATTAAATGAAAGCAGATATTAATGTTTAGAATTACCCTGTAGTAGGATACATGGCCTTTTGCGTCTGCTCGATGGAGTTGATGCATTGGGCCTAGTTGCATCAGCAGTGTCCGACGAAGTGGAGGGTAGGGGCCGGGATTCAACCGTCTCTGAAATGAGAAACATGAAAGTATTAGTCACGACTCATTATTAAATCAGTAGAATAAGAATTATATTTACCAGAGGTGGAGACGGCCGCCAGTACTCTCCTCGAAACTCCAGCAGTAATTGAGGAAGTACCAGGAATGGGCAGGGCTGCGTCCGTCTCTGAAATGAGAAACATGAAAGTATTAGTCAAGACTCATTATTAAATCAGTAGAATAAGAATTATATTTACCAGAGGTGGAGACGGCCACCGGTACTCTCCTCGAAACTCCAGCAGTAATTGAGGAAGTTCCAGGAATGGGCAGGGCTGCGTCCGTCTCTGAAATGAGAAACATGAAAGTATTAGTCACGACTCATTATTAAATCAGTAGAATAAGAATTATATTTACCAGGGGTGGAGACGGCCGCCGGTACTCTCCTCGAAACTCCAGCAGTAATTGAGGAAGTACCAGGAATGGGCAGGGCTGCGTCCGTCTCTGAAATGAGAAACATGAAAGTATTAGTCAAGACTCATTATTAAATCAGTAGAATAAGAATTATATTTACCAGAGGTGGAGACGGCCACCGGTACTCTCCTCGAAACTCCAGCAGTAATTGAGGAAGTTCCAGGAATGGGCAGGGCTGCGTCCGTCTCTGAAATGAGAAACATGAAAGTATTAGTCACGACTCATTATTAAATCAGTAGAATAAGAATTATATTTACCAGGGGTGGAGACGGCCGCCGGTACTCTCCTCGAAACTCCAGCAGTAATTGAGGAAGTACCAGGAATGGGCAGGGCTGCGTCCGTCTCTGAAATGAGATACATGAAAGTATTAGTCACGACTCATTATTAAATCAGTAGAATAAGAATTATATTTACCAGGGGTGGAGACGGCCGCCGGTACTCTCCTCGAAACTCCAGCAGTAATTGAGGAAGTACCAGGAATGGGCAGGGCTGCGTCCGTCTCTGAAATGAGATACATGAAAGTATTAGTCACGACTCATTATTAAATCAGTAGAATAAGAATTATATTTACCAGGGGTGGAGACGCCGGGAAACTTTTTGAAACACTACAAATGAAATAGAATATTCTTACTTTAATGTGAAAATATAAATAAGCAGGTCTTTAAATTATAATACAATGTATTACTTTAAGTTTGCCAGTGCTTTGGGGTATGCTGTTATATTGTGAATTTTTTTTTCAATAAATAAATTATTTATTGATTTTACCTGCACTTGAGCTTTGCTTCTGTCCTGAATTTGTATCCTCGCCTTTTGTTAAGACTGCCATGAAATGTGAAAAAAATATGCAAAACACAGTTCTTATCTTGGTTCTTATTTATTGATTTTGGCAAAGTGTCCCATAAGAAACTGTCATACAACAAAAATGACATTAGCATGCAACCGTCTAGTAATTTGCAGCCGATAATTGACATTCATTGACGGCAATATGCTAATGTCGTTTTGTCGTACTCTTCTACTATGACTATGATAACGTCTTATCGTATTTCTCCCACTGCTGGGCATTTAGACTGAGAGAATTGGAAAATTAACACAGACTACAACAACAATCTGTTAAGGCTGGTATATACGGTTCAAGTTGTAAGCATAGTCGGTAAGTTAAAACATGTAAACGGTTCTGCCAGTTGACTTTCAAGAAGATGTTCAACTTGAATCGAAACAGAACTGGGTAGTGGAACCGTGTAAACATCCACTTGAAAACAAACTTACTAATGTTAACCACCCTTTAAACATAAACCATTTATAACCGGTTGCTTCACTGTACTGTGGACGGAGTATATGTGAAAGCCATATAAATAATTTATTAATTAGGTACCATGCAACTTACCTATTTCCACTGGGTTTGCAGGTTCTCCAGCACGAATTTCTTCTTCAGAAAATAAAGTTGGGATTGCATTAAACAGTCTTCTTCCATTCCAAGTTGTGTACTTATTTTCAAAGTGCAACTCGCATAGCCATTTCCTGCAACGGCCTTGCCTGTCCCTTGGAAATGTGAGGTTTTTGTATCTCTCCTGCTTTTGGATAATTTCAACCCACAACATTGAGAGATGGTCAGCCTGGGGGAAAGCGTACAGCTTAGAGATCGGTGCATAAGACGCACAATCAGGAAGACAACAGTTTCTCTTCTGCGTGTACATAACCTGAAATTTTAAAGAAGTTGTAGGTTACGAAGATACAAGAAATTATTTCAATACGTAGGTAGGTACTTACTGTGCCGTTAGTAAGCCAGTCTTCAAAAAAACAATGTTGCTGATCACAGCAATCGATATCAATCTAGATGGAAATAAATTATTTTTTCTCTTGAGCAGCCGTGTGATTAGACAAGACAACGGAGAAACAGTGTTGCCAAGTCTTTTTGGTACGAAATCGCCGAAAAGTCAATTTCAAGTCGCCTAAAAGTCGCCCAAGGTAAAGTAGCCTAAAATCGCCTAAATAACTTACGAATAGTATAAATAGCTAATTTTTTTAAATGCTTGAGACCTATCAATTAAGACTCTATTTAGTAGGGATTTTATTTAAATAATTTGGTTCGATCGGAAAATCTTGAGTTAAAGAGGGTGGACTATGGGTGGATGGTAGAAATTTCCAATGATTATTAAGAAAACCTATGTGTTTGGACCCATTTTGTTCGTATTAGTACCCTATATGATGAAAACATCCTACTTCTCCTAATTATTTTTGAAGTAGCCTAATATCGCCTAATATTTTTTTCGAGATAGCCTAAATTGTGACAAGTCGCCAATGGCAATTTTTGGTCGCCACAGCACCCTCCGAGATAGCCTAAATGGCGATAAATCACCGCACTTGGCAGCACTGCGGTGAAAAAACATAGGATCGGCATCATGGCGGCTGCTAGAAAGTTCATGTCATGGAAGTCAGTTCATCTAAACTTTTGGATTAGCTGTCTTCCATAATGTCAGTGACAGAGATAGTTTTGACGTTCTGTATGACACAAGACGTACCTTGGCGCTTTCCAACGGCTGACAACAACACAACACAGCAATTCACAGCATACGTCTTCTTTATAGAACTGTCAAATCGTAGTGTTGTACGCAAGTAGTACCGGTTTTACCGATTAATGAAATCGATATATTTAATCGATTCCGTAATGTAAAAGACCAAAAATACAAGGTGTTTTACCTAAATCCACATTTATATAGTAAAACCTAGTAAAACAATAAATTTCTTACAAACAAACCGAAACACGTTTAAAAAATCAATTGTTTTATTTTAATTTCAGGTAAATCTAACAGATGAGGATGACACAGTATATCAGATTGTGGATTATTTAACGTTTTTTGATTTGTGGAAAAAAACTAGGTCCCTACATTTTCATTTTGTAGAATAAATGAAGGTTAGTATATAGAACCATTTATTTGTGTTTGAGATAGGTCATTTTCTCTTTTTTTTTATTCTCTCTCTGTTCCGAGTCTTCTGAGTCCTGTCCTGAGACACAACGGGTACGTATATTTTAATTACATTACAACTTACAATCTACAAACGCACTAGTTTGTCAGGACATTTCAAGCTGAATCACCTGATTGTCCGAATAGAAAAAGGTTCCGTGCTTCGGAGGGCACGTTAAGCCGTTGATCCCGGTCGCTTGCTTTGATAGTGGTCGTTATATAAACCATGTCGGCGGCCTGTTAGCTGTGCTATCAGGGGGTTTAAAAACTCTGATACCAGGATTCGTCGGTTCAATCGAAATTCCTTAGCCATTAATCGAAATCCACACGACAGAAGAAGAACGCACAAAACATAAAAACGCACCTTTATCCTTAACGGGGTAGATAGAGCATTAATAAGTCGATAAAATGACTTTGCCCTTACCCATTTTTTTTCACTACATTGACATCCGTTCACCACCATACCATACCATCCATTTTTGCTGTGGTAATCTCACTATCTTCTAATGTGGTTTACTGTAATTAGGGAATGCGAGATCTCGGCCCTTTTTTGCGAGATTAATCTCGGTCAAAAAATCGCCATCTCGCGAGATTAGCGAGATTAGCGAGATTGAACTCGAGCATGAAAACATCCTATTCGACGCGCAGCCTGCTGCCACTGCCACCCCTGATGAGGATGATGAGCCCCTCTCATCCCTTTCCCAGAGACTGAAGAAGGCAGGCAATCTTTCTTTGCAAGCAGAACTGGAGGAAGCAATCACTGCCTGCAAAGACCCTAGGAAAGTAACGATTTCGCTGGACTCATTGTTAAAGAAAGAAATGAATCTATACGAGTCCGGGGGTTCAAAAGGAGAACTTTTGCAATTCAGTGATAACTGTCTTACAACTATAGTTCCGACTAGTGTAAAATCGGAAAGGGCGTTCTCAGCGGCTGGCTATCTAGCCTGCAAAATAAGATGTAGGTTAGGTGACGACACTCTAGACAACTTGTGCTTTCTAAGAAGCTACTTCCAAAAACAATCAAATTGGAAACATTTCCATACTACAAACTGTAGTCACCTAACCTACATCTTTAACATTAACTAACATTACTTAACATTTCCATACTACAGTTTGTAGTATGGAAATGTTTCCAATTTGATTGTTTTTCACTTCTCAATTCTATTCTATTTATCATTGTAGTTTGGCGAAATGAGCCTTTAACTTGATTGATCTCAAATGTTATTATTTTTGTGTACATAAAAGTATATAGAACTATATTCGTAAAAATAAATGTTGATTTCAAATTACCTTTTACGGTTCTTTTAATGTTTTTCCATACTACAGTTTGTAGTATGGAAATGTTTCCAATTTGATTGTTTTTCACTTCTCAATTCTATTCTATTTATCATTGTAGTTTGGCGAAATGAGCCTTTAACTTGATTGATCTCAAATGTTATTATTTTTGTGTACATAAAAGTATATAGAACTATATTCGTAAAAATAAATGTTGATTTCAAATTACCTTTTACGGTTCTTTTAATGTTTTTCCATACTACAGTTTGTAGTATGGAAATGTTTCCAATTTGATTGTTTTTCACTTCTCAATTCTATTCTATTTATCATTGTAGTTTGGCGAAATGAGCCTTTAACTTGATTGATCTCAAATGTTATTATTTTTGTGTACATAAAAGTATATAGAACTATATTCGTAAAAATAAATGTTGATTTCAAATTACCTTTTACGGTTCTTTTAATGTTTTTCTATGTCAATTTTATTAGTGTAATTATTTGCAAATATTTATACACATAACTACCAATCTCTTCATAATCTCGCGAGATCTCGTCCGATCCCCAATCTCGCGAGATTGCATTCCCTAACTGTAATATGTGGACATACTAGTTGGTTCTACATTTAACTATAACTGTCTGTAATACTTATACTGTACTACCCATTGTATAATTGTTTTTTTTTTTTCTAAATAAACATAAATTTAAAAAATTAAAAATGCCGTCGAGGTACAGTTGCCTATGCTTATGGCTATTGATATAAATAACTAGAAGTATCGATAACGCTTCTGGTTAGTAAAAACAAAAAGCTGTTGTTTCGTACTCTGGAGCGTATTGTAAGTTATTTAGGTGGATAGTTTGCGGTTTCCGCTGGCGACCGCGGAGCTGCATCGGCCGGCCTGGCCGCAGCCGCAGGCCAGCTTGTGTTGCGTCGCTGCTCCAGAAATACAAGTTATTTTATATCGCTATCTGCAATAAATGTTATATGTGAACTAAGTATAGGTACGGGGATATTTAGCTGTACAGGGAATCACAAACATTATATTTTTCATGTACATGCCTACTTAAGTAATAGCATTTAAACATGTTAAAGGGACCTAGATCATAGCACTTCTAAAAACCAAACGTTTTGGTTTTGCATAGAAAATAGTATGAAGTCTAAAATCAAATTCCATCTATTCCTTTCAATTCTTTCAATTCCTTTTCGTATCATTGACGCTTCTTTTTGACAACTATTAAAACAAGTATCATTTTCTTCGATATGGTCTTCGTAATCCCGGAAAAAAGATATTTTTTTATCACTCCCAACTGCCTCCGTGGTCTACTGGCTAGTGACATGGACTCCTGATCCGGAGGTCCTAGGTTCGATTCCCAGGGGGGAATCACAAATATACACAGATACAGTTTGGTTAGGACATTGCAGGCTGAATCATCTGATTGTCCGAAAAAGAAAAAGATTTCGTGCTTCGGAGGGCATGTTAAGCCGTCGGTCCCGGTCGCTGTCTTTGATAGTGGTCGTTACTCAAACCATGTCAGAGGCCTGATAGTTGTGCTACTAGGCGGTTTAAAAACTCTGACACCGGGGTTCATCGGGTCGATAGACTCGATACCCACTCGACAGATGAAGACTCCCAACTACCATTGTTTTTTTATATTCATCCATTCATTCATAAGCACGGTTCTCTGCGTAGTGGAACAACTTGCAACTCCATCAAATGAGTCTCATTAGCACCGAATCCTTGAGCACACAACTTAGTTAAACCTTGACTAAATTAGTTGCAGTCCCTTTCTGTTATCTCATGATAGAAAATGGCAGGTATAGAACATTTTTGCAAGTAGTAATTGCTACCATAGAATCATAGTCTCATCTTAAGCAACCAATATATCGGGCCTGATGACATTGGAAGCATCCAAGTAAAGCTAAGTCGTCTAACGCACGTGTGGTCCACCTCGTCCGCGTCTGCTCGCGCTGTCACGACGCGCAACCACCGACCAGGGTCAGGTTACAGCGGTCACCTCGAATCAGTGTCTCTCCCGCGATGGACAACTAATTAGATATGCAGTCTTGTTTATAAACAGAGTATAAACTCAATACAATATTGGAATCACACAGGGTTAACCTAGCCAGTTGACTACCTATTTGCGTAACAAAAAATGTAGTGCTATTTTTTTAAAACTTGGCATATAAACTCTGATCAATGATATTTTATCTACTATCATAGATTGCTTTTAAAACTTGAATAAGTATAACATACGAACATTTATATAATCACGCCTTTATCCCTAGTGGGGTAGGCAGAGCGTAAACTACCTAAACAAAGGCCGCTCCGCCACGTCTAACAATGTTTTGAGGGTTATTTAAGATAGATTTGTACATATATTGCTGTAGTGACAGGTTGTCAGCCCATCGCCTTAATTACAATATACTGAAACCCTCGAATCCATTAGCTAGTGTTTACAGCATGCCCGGGAGGAAATGCAGCTGGCACATTCTATGTTTTTCTCTCGCTCCCAGGCCATCATGGAAGAACAATATAACTATCTGAATCTTCAGTTGAAACTGTTTATAGTAAGTAAGTATTTTAATTTTATCCTGCTCTACATTACATGGTTACAGTTATCAGAAAACCAATTCATGGCGTTTGATCCCTGTTAATAACTTTTCGATATTAATATCTTACATTTCTCATACAGATACGCTTGTATGTTTTCTTGTATACGAATTATCTTTATCATTTCTACGATACCTAGCTATTGAATGATTTACGAATTCAATAAAGCAACCCTTTGAATTGGGAACAGTTTAGGAAATTGGCGTAACACAATCATTTTTGTCGGGATTGCCTCGTAACAAATTGATATCGATAGAATGTAAAAAAATATATATCGTTGGTATGAACCCATGCCACAGTTCTTACATTATACATTTTTCCATGACCACAGTACAACTAGATAAACAAATATGAATGTTTATTTTATTGACTTGAGCAGGAGTAAGTAGCTCAAACAAGGAGCTTTGTTGATCTACTTTACGGACATTAATCACATTTATATTTGAAAATAGCTCCTAATCCGCTTTCGTTGTAATGTGAAAAAACTGGATCACTATAAAATTCTTAATGATTCAGTCAACTTGGTCCAGACTTCCGAGTATCTCCAGTTCTGTTAGCAGGGTCAACTTGATATCATTTGGGAACATGTCATATTTATTTGAGCCTGTTTCTGCGAGTTTTTTTTTATAAACAACTTAACCAGCTGTATTTTGAAAATCATGCAATAACATACAATGTAGAGTCGCAAGCAAATCTAAACTGGATCCTTAAAAATACTTGGAATACTTTTTTGTCCAAGTATATTTCAAATTTCATTTTAGTGATGACACATCCCATTATTGAGGGCAGGGTACTAATGAGTTTTTTGATTTACAACCGCGGTTGCAGCAAACGTCTCGAGAGAATGTCCGCGTCGTCGAAGGCAAACCGCGAAATTACACGCACCGAGCGACGGCGACGTCAAAACCACAAGTTTTCTCCGCCGCGGTACCCGCATACAGAAATGTTAATGAAACTTATTTCGGTAACGCTACATAGTTTCCTTTAGCAGCCGATTGTTGTGGTAATTTTACGATATAAGATTTTTTGCGTAAACAAGTCATCATTTTTATAAACCTTGATGACGAGGAACAAGAAACAAAGGAATATTTTATTTTCATAATCGCATTGAATATTTGGCAACGCTTTAATGTCCGAAGAGGGTTTGGTATTTGTATTGACAACGACAATGGCCCGACACGATGTGTCACCCCGCTTTGTCCGTTATTTAAATGACGAGCAACGCGACACTCCTGCGCCGCTCAACGTGAAAGGCATATTTTTGACAATTCAATTCAAACAACTCTTCAAATCTCAACATGTAGCATCTCATTACCGCAGGGGGCGCAAAAATTGAATTTAAACGTTGCCTAGTGCTTGTGTTTACACTTGAAAATATTTCGTCCTGGGGTGAGAGCATCAAATTGAAACAGTGCAATCCAACAGAAAAGAGGAAGGGTAAAAACTGATGCAGTGTCAATATGGCATGCGGGCACGGGCATGAGCGTGAGCCTCATTTTTTATTGAATTACTTACTTGAATTAAGACTCACTAACTAAGAGTTTATAAAAAACTTATCCTTAAGTTTTGTTTTATAGTTAACTAGAGACCCGCCCCGGCTTCGCATGGAAATCATCAGTGTTCCTCTACTATATTATGCATGTATTATTTCCTCTTGAATCACTCTATCCATGAAAAGAAACCGCATCAAAATCCGTTGCGTAGTTTTAAAGATTTATGCATACATAGGGATATAGGGACAGAGAAAGCTACTTTGTTTTATACTATGTAGTGATAATCTGAGTCAAATTTGGACTAATTACATACATATAATCAAGCCTTTATCCCTTATGGGGTAGGCAGACCGTAAACGACCTAAACAAAGGTCGTTCCGCCACGTCTGACAAAGTTTTGAGGGTTATTTAAGATAGATTTGTAGGTATACTGCTGTAGTGACAGGCTGTCATTCAGCCCATCGCCTAAATTACAATACTTATATTGAAACCCTCGGATCTCTTAGCTGGTTTTTTCAGCATGACCGGGAGGAAATGCAGCTGGCACATTCTATGTTTTTCTCTCGCTCCCAGGCCAGCATTAAGGAAATGGAAGACTAATTACCACTACTAAATGCAAATGGATATCTTTTATTTTTAAATAATAATCGAATTACTATTCATAAAGACCATTAAAATACTCCTTTTGATGATAACCGTAGTAGTTCATTGAGATTCAGATAAAATAATAATGAAGGAGCGAGCTTAAACTGTCGTTGAGCGCTATTAGGCCGAGACGCGTGCCGAGACATAATCAGTTGATCTCATAAATAAATTGTGAGCTTTGTGTAGAAAAACAAAAGGGGGTTAAGTTATTAGGACGGCTCGAATCGGCTCGTAGGGAGCGCGTGCCTGCGCGGCGCGGGTGGCAGCCTCACATGTGCCTGACACTAAATAAATTGCTCTTGGGACAGATGATGCTACGAAAGGATGTTTTTGTGTGTCAGTCGAATATCTTTGAACGAAGGAACATCCTTAATACGCTGAAATATATCTAAGAACCTGTCCCTTTATAACAAGCGTAACATAAATAGCTAGTGAGAGCAAAGCTGAATTCCTGCAATGTTTTTCTGCATTAATAATTTTTAACCAGAAGTAACATAAGCCAACTATACAAGCAAAGGTTGTTACAAAATATCGTATACACCCAGCTCCCGCGGGTAAGCTTATCAATATCATGCAATTTCAAAACACGATGATTATGTAGAGTCGCTGTGTTGTGCTACTCAGAAATGGAGCATAACTCTGACATCGATGTCTCCTTTATTTATCCTATACAAGATCGAATGACTATTTAGAACAGCATGATGAATTGTCGACGACGCGAACCAACTGCTCCAGTTGTTCTCTGGATTTACGAGCGCCCGAACACGGCAAATACATTTGTTAATAGACGCATTAGCAGTTTAAGCGCCTGCGCAGCTCTTAATTGCCGACATATTGTCGTATATGTCGACTGTTTGTAGTCGCTTTGACAAAGGACACTTTGGACAAGAGCTTTGTGATGCAACGAAATGGATTTTACAAAACAGTTTTCTGAAAATAAAATCTCATATCCGTATCTGTGTCCGTATCCGTATCCGTGTCTGACCTATCAAACAGGATTTTCAAAGCGAAATCTTCTTACTCTGCATGCTTGTATTTTTTTAAATCATTACCAGAAATAAGAAAAGATCGTTGCCGTTTAAGGTAGGTACTTTAGTCATTACCATCGACAATCCGATGTTGAAGACTACTGTTCTTAGGAATGCTTAGGTTAGGTTTTCTTTATACTTCGCTTTGTTGGAGATTTGAAGTGCTAACCTGTCCATCTTACCCTTTTAGCATTGAAAGCGTAAAAACCTTTTTAATCATCTTTATCAGACAGAGCTTGTAAAAGTTTGACCTCCGTTTTAGCATACAAACACAACGAACATGAACAAAAAATATAATCGATTGGAATGAGTTTCACAAACCATTCTTACATATTATTTGCATACAAATGTGATTGACGGATGACTAACGGCGTGCGATTCATCGTACAAACCGCACCACGGCGTCTCAGAAACAATAGTCACACGTCAACAAACCCAGTAGGTGTATACGTCCTGATTAATTTAGATAAATAAACTTTTTCTTTGTGCAAACACTCCAAATTTAAAAAATCTGTTCGTAAAACAATAGTGGGCACAATTAGCGTAATGGTAACGTACGATTGGCATTGTTTTAGTGCTTCTGGTGTTTTGTGAGTGGATGGTAACGAGAGCTATGCAAGTGGCGCGTGCGCCGCGGGCTGCCCTTTGTTTCCACCCTCCTTGTCACTTCACATCACCACTGTTTTGATCTGACCTCTTCTCATTAGTTGAATCTAATGGTTCACGTGCTGTTTGTCATTTCACGGAAAATAATTCGTTGTTATTGATTAGTCACTTAGGCCTACTTACTCATTAAACCGCTCTACATTCTTATTGGTTATTGTTTTCCTTTACGATTACGATTTAAATTCATACTTAACAAATGTTATATACGGGGTGTAAGGGACAGCGTCCCGCAAACTGTTAGAGGTTGCTCAGTCAACGACACTGAACAACTTCCACCAGGAAATTCTTTCAGGAAGTGAAGAAAGAATTTGGCTTTTCCATACGAATTGTCTGATCGAGTGGACTTTGTACGGAAAAGACAATTTTTATCCTTATGTGGTCATATTAATTTTATATCCAATTTATGAGATTGCTCCAACAAGGTTAACACAAATATCGCCCACGCTTCTAGAATTATACTAAGTAGAAAATAAATGGTTTTTGCGTGCAGTTAGTTACCATTATCGCAGTAAATATAGAGCAACTACTGTTTGATTCTATTCTTCAGTTGATTGACGCTTAGCTTAGCCCTGTGTTCAATACAAATCCCTTTCGCGAACAAAACTTCTTACAACAATCGACGTCGCAATGTCTGCTGGACTCAATAAGTGAAACAGTTCGGTAGAATGCACTCGATTGATGCTGAGATAGTTGTTGCTTGTGTATTCTTTCATTGAGTAAAGGAGGCTTAAATGGTCGAGAATGGGTGGAGAGATTTAAGGGCAGTGAGCGCGCGGACCACCGGGGTGGTGGCAGCGTCGGCGGCGCTTTGCGAGTTGCTGAAGCGTGCTGGGCTCTTCAGCCGTAGCGCCGCCAGTGCCTCTTTCAGCACCCTATATAAAAATAAAATGTTGAAAAGAATATTTATCTAAGTATACTTTAAAGATGCCCTGCATCAACCGTCTTGCCGGTGGTACTTATATTGGAAATAGAGTATTTACGAGTATACTTTAACATCTTCTCCAGAATATAGATTAATTGTCTAGTATACCTGCCAGAGTTCACGGTAAAATAAAACCACGTATGTATCAGGTTAGTTAGGTGCAAACTTATCGTTGCTAGCAATAATTCTACACAAAGTTTTTTTATTTCACATGTGAAGAATGTTCGTGATATGTTTTAGATGACTTGCACAAAATAATTATAATTATGGAAGTATAGTTTCAAGACTTTTATAGGTTTAATGATACCATTTTATTAAATAATTGTAATATTTGTGTATTGCATATAAATATGTTTTTTTTTTTTTAAAAAGGAAACGATGAAGTAACCTCACCGTTGCGGAAAGTTGGAGAGTGTCTCCAGTATCATATTATTTTGATTATGACCAAGTTGCAGTGCTTGCCATAACTGGGCAGTAATGGCAATTTACAAAAATATCTAAGTGCAACAGGAAAAAGGTAGATACTTTTAATGTGCATATTAGGCCATCATGCATCCAACAATTCAGATGTAGCTGAGCAGTCGTATTGTCAAGTATCCATTCATCGCACTGCTATTGAATACCAATCAATACTTGTCTGAAGATCTCTTGTTCACGCATACTTTAACAAACAACAAACAATGTTGCTACTCGCGCATCGCACCTCGATCACCCAACCATGACTCAACCATCCTTACTTTCATCCGTATCACCATCATCCTAAAGCTCACTTTACTTTCTACATCCAACAGAAATGGAGGCGGCATATCATAACACAAGGTAATGTTATTCTTACTTAATCTTTTGTATAAGTTCAAGTTTTTATAGGACCTCTTATTGAAATGTTTGGCTCTGTGCTAGTAATTCGATAAAAGGAGATCCATCGACGAATGCGCTTACAATGGCGTTCTTTTGAGAATGTAATCGAGATTCAGAAGAAACTATTCTATTATTCGCGTTAATCTTATTTCTTTCCTTTGTCCCCTCGACTTTAGTACAGAAATTCAGGGAGCCGTCAAGTTACACAAACTTGATCATTTGAAGCTAAAAAGTATTCGCTGCAGTAAAATCAACATCTTCCAATTTCGAAATGGCATTGCTTTCTCGATCGCAGTTATCACTGTGAAACAAAGGCAATGGTTATGGTAAATGAGTAGGTAATGGCAGCAATCGCATCGGGCTGCCAGTTTACGCCGCACGAGTAGGTACGGTATGCAGCAGCAATATGAAACGTGATGGCCGCCTGCAGCCGGCGGCGCCGCGCCGCCTCCGCCCGCCTCGTCACGTCGTCGCTCCAACGCGCAGCTTCTGATAATTCTCCTTATTTGCCTGCAGTGCCACGAAATTATCCATAATAACAATCCCAGCAGGAAATTACTCCGTAAACTGCTATTGTTTGTAAATTGAAGTAATTTTGAGTTCTTTCTTTCTATTGATTTGTTACTCCAAATGTTGTCCATTATCTAAAAGGCCGTTAAACATGTCCGGAAACAGACGTTTTATCGTAGTGGAGTTAATTGTGCTCGACATGTGTTTATATTTTAATGAACGAGGTAACAGAGTCATTAAAGATCGCTTAACCCGTCACACTGTGCCCTCCTTGCGTTGGAGCAGTCTGGCAGACTATCAGGGTGGGTTTGTTGAGGATCTGCTGCGCTTGCGCCGCAGTATATCATCACATCGGTCACGCGCACCGCGCTCTAGATCGAGCCCTCCGTGAAATGGCGCAACAGGAAGGGTTGGATTTTAATTACGATATTTTTCTATTATTTCCTCCGCTGTCTTAGTTTCGGGGCAAGGGTAGTGAGATGCAATAAATCCTGCTTTTTATGAGGTCACGGTTAACCCTCTTGATAGCGTTTATCGCACATCTGGTGGAAATGAGAAAACCATTATTGTTCATGTGTTCATTAATTTGTTTTTTATTAAAATGAAGGCATTCCAACAACTCCCTCTTTTGTTACAGATTCCACCTGTCACAATCAAAGCAAGAATACAGAAATGGTGATGGGAATCCGGGCACTGAAAAGTGAAACTAAAGGTGAGTAATCTTCGTTTTTACATTACACTTTGCCGGATGGACTGATGATGCCCTGAAGATTTGAAGAAGGAAGCTGCGCTGCTATTGTGCTGGTAACAAAATTTTATGGTAACTTATCTAACAGATGATATGGCAGACATATTCCGTAGCATTTTCGTCTAGATGTGAACTGCATCAGACTGAGGCATGAGGAGACAATAATATAATATTAGTTTAAGATTTTTGCGCGTTGTAGGTACACATTATTGTATTATTGTAGGTATACATTGATCTTCCATGCTGGCCTGGGAGCGAGAGCAAAACATAGAATGTGCTAGCTGCATTTCCTCCCGGGCATGCTGTAAAAACCAGATAAGGAATCCGAGGGTTTCAGTATATTGTAATTTAGGTGATGGAAGACAACCTATCAATGCAGCAATATACCTACAAATCTATCTTAAATAACCCTCAAAACTTTGTCAGACGTGGCGGAAGGACCTTTGTTTACGTCGTTTATGCTCTACCTACCCTATTAGGGATAAAGACGTGATTATATGTATGTATGTATGTACATATTGTGGTCTTTGCACGGATTGATTTAGATAGATATTAAAATATAAATACCTTTGCCCGACGTTTCGATTGTATTTCAACAATCATGATCGCGAGCTGACTATCTAAATCAATCCGTGCTAAGACCTGAAATAATAAAATACTGAATAGTTCTTCTTATGTCGTGTCTAATGTCTATTATATTATTCATTATTGTATTATTCCATATACCTTCCATGCTGGACTGGAAGAGATAGAAAAACATAGCATGTTCCAGCTGCCCTCCTCCCGGGCAATTTTTGTCAGACGTGGCGAAAGCGCCTTTTACGAGGCGTTTAACGATCTGCCTACCCCGTAAGGGATAAAGGCGTGATTTTTTGTATGTATCATTGTATTATTTCGGGTCTTAGCACGGATTGAGTACTAAACACGTCCAAAGTCCATTCAGGAAGTCGAACCGAGCGAACCATTTTATAAATTCCCAGATTACGAGTAGTATGTCAATTTCAAATGACAGCTCCATGTCGCCTCATCAAGCATGTCCCAAAAAGCGCACCAGAATCAAGTCGATGTAAATGATGAAACGATGAAGTGACGCGTGGTGCGTTCGAGTGAACCCGTGACATCTCACACGAGAACACGTCACACTGATCTGCACAATGTATTCCCGCCACCCTGTATTTTTGATAGGTTATGCCACTGCGTCCCAAATTAAATTTAAAAAACACGTTTCGGTCTCTAAGGTGAGCTCGAACTCGTAGATTCCACTGATTTATACATACATACATACATACATAAATCACGCCTTTATCCCTTACGGGGTAGGCAGAGCGTTTATCGCCTCGTGAAAGGCGCTTTCGCCACGTCTGACAAAAATTGAGGGCAATTTTAGATTGTAATATGTATTGCTATAGTGACAGGTTGTCAGCCCATCGCCTAAATTACAATACACTGTAACCCTCGAGTCCCTTTTGCTGACTTCAACAGCATGCCCGGGAGGAAGGGCAGCTGGAACATTCAATGTTTTTCTATCTCTCCCAGTCCAGCATGGAAGAAACAGCACTGATTTATAGTAAAACATATTTTAACAAAAACCCAAAAAAGGAAAAGAGAGAACTGGAAATATAAGGTCTAATTAATGCATTCTGTAAATCTATACATATAATAAATCTCTAGAAGGGTCGTGTCTGTACATTGAATATTTTTACAAAAATATAATTGCATCAGCCATTATTATCGAAATGAAGATCAAAACTTTTTTTTTCTTTTTTTCTGTCTCTGTCTGTCTGTCTGTATGTTACCACATCACGCCAAAACTACTAAACCGATTTCGATGGGACTTTATTTATTAAACTGAGTGTTACCCGGGTTGCAACTTGGATACCTAAAATCACGATACCTGACTTAGAGGGTAGGTAGGAAATTGTAATCTGGCTGTTTCTTAAACGATTTTCATGGAACTTTTTTTATTCAACTCAGCACTATTTAAAATGAAAGTTACGAAACTATCACGCCTCATGACTTAGGAGGTAGGTAGAAAATTGAATTTGAGTAGTTTTTAAACGATTTTAATAAGACTTTTTTTGTTTGACTGACCTTATGCGGGTTAGCAGATCCCGTTCCTACGCGCGGAAAAGCGTTTTCAGTATGTTTGACACTGGGTGTTTTCCATAAAACCGGGCTTACGAAGTCACGGGCACAGCTAGTAACAATAATAAAATTGTTTATTTTCTCACAAATCTTATCTGTGATCCAAAATACAAATCAATCTGGAGTCTAAAGTATGAAGCAAATATAAATAAATATGTTGAAACTCTTTACATACATACATACATATAATCATGCCTTTATCCCTAATGGGGTAGGTAGAGCGTAAACAACCTAAACAAAGGTCGTTCCGCCACGTTTGACAAAGTTATAAGAGTTATTTTACGATAGATTTGTAGGGTATATTGCTATAGTGACAGGTTGTCAGCCCATCGCCGAAATCACAATATACTGTAACTCTTTAACTACTCATTTTTTTGCAATTTCTTCTCGCTGGGTACGGGTGCTACCCGTTTTCTACATAAAAAACCTCACAAGACTATTACTGTATAAGACATTACTGTATTTCCAACTTTAGTAATAATTAAAACTAATCATATTTTCGAAGCCCTGTGCTGTGGGAGTGGGACCATAGGGGGTGAAACTGGACAACTATCACCAGGAATTTATTTCAGGAAACGAAAAATTAATTGACTTCCATACAAAAAGACCACGTCGACCAGACAATTGTATGGAAAAGCCAATTATTTTATAAATTTCCTGAAATAATTTAATTGTGATATTTGTTCAGTTTCGTTGATTGAGCAACCTCTATCAGTTTGCGGGACGCTGCCCCTTACACCCGGTATGAGGGCTAGGACATATTTTTTTGGAGCGCTATGGAGTTAACCCTTTTCCACCGATTGCGCTTGAGAAGCGTGAGCGCGGATAATTTTATTGATCACCTATTGCACTCGATAAAAAAACGAATAAAGGGTTCACATTTAATTGTTATTGTTTATCCGACCGTTTTCATACAATTGTTGAATTTTACACGCCTGCTAAGAATTAAGATGTAATGGTGAGGTTAATTCAATTTGATCAATAAAAAAGAACAATTATTATTCGCAGTATAACACTCATTCTATCTACAAAAAATGATTTACGTAAGCGGTTAGAAAGTTACTTTTGGTATAAAAAAACTTAGGTACAGATAGGTAAACGAGAGAGTGAAGAAATGGCATTTTTGAAAAAAGAAAATGTTTAATTACATGATTTTGTAGAAATTGAACATGGTGCGTGCAAATTTTAGGGTAATTTATCACGACTATAATTTTTACTTTGCGTCACAAATCACTGTGGTTTATGCACACAAGCACGATGGATCGAAAGGATTGCGCTATGAATAATTATAATTCGTTAGTACGAGAATGGATTTGTGTGCTTAAGCGCTTAAAGTTATTTGAATACGGCTTTGCAGCAATAGGTGTGGATAGACCCTTAGTGGGAGCAGAATACGCAAATACAGATGTTGGCACTTAGGTTAGGGCTCGCGCGGATTGCGCATCGATCCGCGGATTAGCGAGAACTAATGGAATGATAAAATAATACAAGCTCGATAGCATCAACGCCATGAATTCATTTTGCATATGTGTTAGTAAGAGCTAAGCTCCAGCCAGCCGTATCGGAATATGCAAAGTGTTTTCTCAAAACATAGAATCACGTGTTTAACATTTATTCCACACAACAATCTGTTACGACCCTAAGTATTAGTCTTATGGGGTTGGTAGAGCGTCAACGGCCCTGTAAATGCCATGTTTGCCGCGATTGATAAAAGTGATTTTGCGTCTTTATTTACCTTCTTATTATCTCTACAAAAACAATTTCACACCAAGTTATTACGAAGCTGTCACTAAATGTTTTCCAAGAATATTGATGGGAGGCGTCGTCCGCTGATCAATCACGCGCCACGTGTTTTCGCCGACTGTTTTTTTTTTTTACAGAAAGCTGCTTTTTTACTCAAAAAACTTCCCAAGTTTTTAACAATAGCCGAACATCGCGATAAAAGTAGGCAAACAGTAGATAAACAACTTCGGGGGCGTAGTGGAGCATGAAACTGTCGAACAAAGGTATTAAGGATTAGGATACGCATTAATGTTATTTGATTACTTAGACAACATATATGGGAACATTAGATTACATAAAAACACTAAAATTATGTCCTACATACAGCACACTTGTATCATTAGGTATTACACGTACACACACACCTTTTATATTTTGTTTTCAATAATTTTAAATTGTTAATTAAATAATTGTATTTTTATAAATTTAACTTATAATGTATCATTCTAAACAACACTACTTAGTTTTGTTAAATCCTTATGGAAGAGCGGGGCCTCCTAACACAAGTTTTTAAAAAACTTAAAAGGAGTTCCTCGAACACTTTTGTTAATATTAACTAAGATTCTGAAATAAACTACTTTTATTTATTATTTATTTTTATTTATTAGATGGATCTTATTCTGTTCTCACAATGGATCCTTACAGTTAAGAGGATTTGAGTTAGCTGGAGTGGTAAACAAACATATAAAGTAATATGGCCTTATTCATATTTTGATACTTCCGTCCTTTCTGCTCAATGTACAAGATTGTTTATCAAACAATATTTTAAAGATACGGTAGCAAGAGTCATAGCTTTGTTATATTCACCCTTGAGAGTCTATGCTCTGTTCTTTAAAAATATAGAGTTTTATAAACATTAGGTATTCACTGTAATTTTGCCTGTTGAAACGTTTTGCAACTCTTATTTATAAATTTTTATTTTAATACCTCGCAAATTTTTGAAGAATTGAGGTATGTAGGTATATTACTCGACATAAGATGAATGAATTTCCGGTGGGGTTGTGTAGCACTCGCGTAGCTGTAGGCGTAGGTGTAGTCTAGACAACGGTGACGGCGGGGGGGTGGTGTAGTGTAGACAACGACGCCTGCGCGGTGCTACGCCGCCGCCACCGCTACGGCCTAGCTACGATCGATACTACGCAACGATAATCAAAACAGCAATAGGGAATATGCATGACTGTTTTTTAGTTATTAATAAAAAATATTATCACCATTAATAAACAACATACATACATAAAATCACGCCTTTATCCCTTACGGGGTAGGCAGTGCGTTAAACACCTCGTAAATGGCGCTTCCGCCACGTCTGACAAAAATTGAGGACAGTTTTAGGTTGTAATTTGTATTGCTATAGTGACAGGTTGTCAGCCCATCGCCTAAATTACAATACACTGTAACCCTCGAGTCCCTTTTGCTGACTTATACAGCATGACCGGGAGGAAGGGCAGCTGGAACATTCTATGTTTTTCTATCTGTACCAGCATGGAAGAAATATAAAATAAACAAATGTGAAAGAATTTTCTTAAAATACTAATTAGTTTGCGAATTACGTATTCTTCTTTCTTATCGGTCCCTCAGTACTGAGGATCGTGACCATTAGCAAGGTTCCCCCAACTCCAGCGGCAGCTGACAAAATGGGTTGCGTCTTGAAATGAGGTATTTGTTGCTTTCTTTACTGCATCCGACCAACGCATGGGCGTTCTGCCACGAGCTCGCGTACCCTCCACTTGGCCAGTAATTATGAACTTCTCCAGGCTGTGTTTAGGCGATCGCATTATGAGCCCGAAGAAAGTTAAGGTTTTCTATTTACAAGTGTTTAGGAGACGGCTTTTGATGTTTAGCTCCTGCAGAATGGACTCGTTAGTTCTAAAGTCGGTCCAGGGTATTCTAAGCAACTTCCTCCAACACTACATTTTAAATGCGTGAATTTTACCGCAGTCCCGGCTTCGTAAGCACCATGTTTCAGCCCTATATATGAAAATCGAGAAAACCAGAGTCTGATCAATCGTATTTTGGTTTGTCGACGGATGCTTCGGTTTTTACAGACATTCTCAAGGTTCATCCTAGCGCTTTTAACCATAGCGGCTCTCCGGCGTATCTCTTCTGTACAGCTGCCTTCACTAGTTATCAAGGACCCAAGATACACAAACCGGGTAAGATTTTCGTACTCCTTGAAAGCATCGGTTGATCTTAAGACCAAGCTCAGAGCTCTCTGCTTCAATTTATTCAGCAGTACTGCCATTTCTTCCTCGCTTGCTGCGTGGTATCGTCAGCATATCTTTAGTTCGTGATTTTACGGCCACCTATCGTCAAGCCACCATTCCAGTTCTCCAGTGCTTTTCGCATGATATGCTCGCCATATAAGTTAAAGAGCTTCGGTGATAAGATATGATAAGAATATATTTTATTGCACAAAAAAGACACAAGAAAAAATAAATTAAAATGAAGCAAATAGTAGTACACTATTCGCGACAACCCATCAATCGCTGTTTTCAAAAAGAGAATCAAAGAACACTATTTTTCTCTGCGTAATCCGTAGTATGTATTTATATATGTATCTATGGTATGTATATATTTATTTATTTCAGTTATATTTATATAGAGTATTTAATATATTTATAGGTATTATAATTTATTTACTTATTGTATGATCGTAGTATAGTGTAATTAAGTAGGTATATCCTTATTTACTGTTCATGTACCTAATTTGTATTCATATTGTGCACGTCTTATCCGCTTTACGTTTTATGCTTTCTCACTTCTTAGGTCTGCTGAAAGACATTTCATTTTAGAAATAAGCAGTACCTGTTGTGTCTTGATTCCTATGTAATTGTCCTGTGTATGTTTCTGTGTACAATAAACTGTTAAATAAATAAATACAAATAGGCGGCCTTATTGCTAAGCAGCAATTTCAGATACAACCCTGTCTCACACCACGTTCCGTATGGAAGGTCTACGAATATTGGTCTTCCAACTTAACGAAACTCGTGCTGTCTAGGTAGAGATTTTGGATCAGGAACACGAGATGTGTTTGTACACCCATATCAATGAGTACCTTGAACATAGTGTCCCATTGCACGCAGTCGAACGCCTTGGCGTAATCAATAAAGCACATGAACAGCGGCTTATTAAACTCGCGACACTTCTCAATGAGTAAGCGCACGTTTAAAATCTTCGTGTCCCCTTGCCGGCGACAAAACCGGACTGTTCACTCGGAATTTAATGATCAGTAAAAGCTGATAATCTGGCGTTGATAATCCGCAATAGAATTTTACTAGCATGTGACATAAGAGATAGCGTGCGATAGTTTTCACATTGTCTGGTTGAGCCCTTTTTATGAAGAGGAATAACTGCGGACTGAGTCCAGTCAACTGGCCATTGGCCCGTCTTCCAAATCTTATTGCAAATCTAATGCATCGATATGGTGTGTCGACAATCCAGCATTTGGGTTTTAAAGTACCAGTAAGTTGTTTGACTTTAGTAAAAAGAGCTTTTGTTTGGCATTTATCTGAGCGTTCTTCTATCTCTTCGCATAAGTTATTTATGAATTTATTTCTGTCTATTCTTGTTGCTCTTTGTATTTCTCTACGTAAGTGATTGTACCTTTCTCTTTTGCTATCAGTGTCGAGCCCATCGCATTTTAAACCTTTTCTCTCATCGATCATTGCCTATGTTTCTGTAGAGATCTACTCTTCTATCTTGCTGGTGGCCCGGTGAAAACTGACCGATTCTTTTGCAGTCTCTAGGGATACTTGTTAAAAGCTGTTCCAATCCACTTCACTGAAATCAAAGGGGTCTTTCTCCAAAGATTTAATCCTTGTCTCTATGGCTTTTTGGTAGTGGATGAGAGATGGTCCGGTTTGTGACGTAACTTGTGTGGCGTAACTTAAAATCCGCAATGAGTAGCTCATGGTCAGTTCCACAGTCAGCACCCGGAAGTGTCTTTGAATTTGTGATTGATCTTCATCTTGACTTTATAGTGATGTAATCAATTTGGTTTCGGCGACCACCAGGAGCAGTCCACGTGTAAAGTCTTCTGGGGTGATGTTCAAACCAGGTATTCATTATAACCAGCTGATTTCCTATACAGAACTGAGGAAATTTTTCACCTCTGTCATTACGAATTTCCAAGCCATGACCACCGTCCACGATACTCCTCATGGGATCTTCTGCTGTACGTCAGACTTTCGTCCGGAATTGAAGTCCACAGTAACCTCCTTCGATGGAATTGGGCGCAGCAACGACTCCAATGCGGCGTAGAACTGATCTGAGTCCTCTTCTGCTGACTGTGCTGTTGGAGCATACACCTGTTTATGGGAACAGGATGAGCCTCAAGCTTAATGGCGATCATTGTGTCATTAGGTGTCTGATAAGCCTTGACATTGTTTTGTAATCTTTTTGGTATTAAGAAGGCAACTCCATTACGACTATGATCGTCACCTCCAGAATGCCACTTGATAGGCAGAGGCCATATGATGTTGGACATCATATGGCCTCTGCCTCTTTGATGCACTTCACTCAGCCTAAGAATCGAAATTTGGGTTCTCTTTCTACGACTTCAACCTCTAACGTTCCAAGTACCAACGCGTAGTTGTTTTCTAGTTGGTAACTTATCTGGTCCTGTGCCGATACCAGTAGCAACTCCACTCACTGCCTGGTGGCCGGTAGCACATTTAACACCATGCAACCCGGAATCACAATGGCGCCGAGTGTCAGTCGGATGGCATAATATTAGAACAACCTTGCATAATGTTTTCTTTGGAGAATAGTCCAATGGTTTCCCGTTGCCTACTGACCAGGCATTTAAGGGGTTATTGAAGCCCCAAGGTCGTTGAAGCCTCATCCAGCAAGTCACCCAGCCAGGCTTGTAGTTATACCGCTACTGCCCGGTCGCCAGAGCCTCGTCCGTTATCTAGCAGGGAGCACCACGGTGTTGGAATGCCACCGCCGTCGACTATTCATAACGAACCATCGACGCGGGCAGGTGAGGTTGACTCTTGGGGCCAGCAAGATGGTTATGCTGTTCTCTCCCTTACCCCCAAAGCGAGTTACGTATGATGCTTTAAAGTGGTTGGTTAAAAAGAGAGGTCCGAACTAGCATATGACGGCAGATGACAGGAGCGCCATACTACTTCCATATAAAATGTTGTTTCAAAGAGAGAGATAAATAATCTAGGTTTATAATGGTATGTCTCGTTGATTTCTAGATCAGTTTTAATTCTGTTTTCACTGATGTTATTATAATTTTGGATATTTCTTTAAAATATGTTCAGATACCGAAAATATTTCATATGAATGTACTCTATTATAAAAATTAAAGTATTATTCATACTAAAATACACATCTTAATACTCTGCTGTGCTGTGCTTCGTATATTCTATGCTAAATCTAAATCACATGAAATCGCATGTTTTCTTTATGCAAAAGTTTCGTGAAAGGATCGCTAAGTTTGGTCTTTATGTTCATATAAATTCCTTCTTACATGCTATTAAAATGCTTCATCTTCCTCTTTGCCTAGGTACTTCCCTACTCCTTATTCTTGTACTTTTTTATGTATGTCCAGTGCCATCGACGTATTTACACTTGAAAATAGAGTTGCAGTATACTTATAGTAGAACAAGAATCTCTACAAAGAACCCCGCATTGTTCGCTGTGTAAACTCTGGATTAAGTTGTATTCAAACGTAGAGGGACTATAACAAAGAATATTTGACTAAATCGGTAAAATATGGAGCGATAACGCACCGGCATTAATCATCAGACGCGCGTGAAATCAAATTACGTTTACCAGTCACAGCCCAACCAAAGGGTATAAAGGGTTGCATTCTACGTCCGCGTGACCAATACTACCCTACCAATACATACAACTTTCTCTCTCCCTCGTACGTATAATACGTTTGAAAAAAAGGGACAAAAGACCAAGCATGGCCAGGGACCTCCACCGCAAATGAAGAATTGCGCAAATCGAAAATGCAAACAAATTTAGTCATGAAATTGGTTTTGTGTTGGCGATAAAATAAGTTATTATTTGTAATGAAAATGTCACGGCCGCATTGCTTAAAGGGGTATCCCTTTCAATGGAAAGCAATAAAACGGGAAGTTTTCCCAAGTTATGGTGGGAATCAAAGAAGATAGAAAAAGCCGCTACTTACTCTAAGGTGACGATACTAGCCAGAAAAAAATCTGTTGGTGGCCGTTATTCGCAATTTTTCTTTAACTATATATACGTATTCTTTATTACATTAAAACACAAGAAATTAAGTTTACAAAATGTTTATGAATGAATGGTATGCAAGGGCGAACTTATCTCTATAAATAGGTCTCTTCCAGCAAACCCACTGCCAGTTGAGAGAATGAGAAACATTTTAAGGGCAAGACAAATACAATCCAACGTAAAGTAGAAGTAAACAGATATACTTTAAATTATATGAATTACTACAACGAACTATGAATCGCTAATTTATAAGGTTCTAAATTTAATTACTATAACTTGATTCTGTAGGACCGGTTTTTTGATTCACTGCGTTTTTAGTGAATTATGATTGTTTTACTAATGGGGGTGCCACTTGGCTAGTATCGTCACTTCTTCATAGTGAGATTAAGAAAAAGTGATTAACACTTGCTGATTTTTTGTTCGACTTTGAAAGAACTCAATTTATTTGATGGGCTCATGTTATTATCAATTGGAGCCATATGAGATTTCGTGCACCAAAGAATAGAAATCCTAATAGAAAATTTTAATCTCGGGATTGACGGCGTAATAGACGGTATGGGACACAAAAGTGCATTTTGAAATCGGTGCGTTCACGTCAAACATTAATCCTGCGATTGACTTTTGTAAACGGGGCCCAGTTTTTAATTAGGGCGGATGGTCCTTCGAGCCGGCAGCGGGCGGAGGCGGACGTGCCGGCACAATGCCCAGTGATTGACACAAATTACCTCTAATCGAGAGCTCCGCACACACGGCGTCCGAATCCATAAAATCGAACCCATTGTCGATGCCTCTGCGCAATTTACAACAAACATTTCCCCGCCTTTTGTTACTAAAGCAATTTGTAGAATCGCTACAGAACATCTATTTTGAATTGGTCACTACCTGCTTGCACATTTCCCGTAACGGCAGGAAAGGGTTAGCGTTTTGTGCTCGATTTAAAATTAAATTTAATTGTATTTTAATCCGAGCGATAAACGTCAATCAAAGTTTCTCTGCGACTGTGATACATGTATCGCGAGAGCTGGGCTTGTCGCACCCCCGATCCCAAAAAGGATTTCGAGCAAGGGTGAAATTAAAATGTCAAAATAGTAGCGACGTAGCGCGAGGTATTTGTCTCCGGCTTTATCAGCCCCCATTGTGTGCTCCATTCTGCAGCGAGCTTGAAAAACGATACCGTTTAAGCTCTTTATTCATTCAAAAAGTATAAACTGTTCAAACTTCCTTTACCTGCAGTTTTTGAGCTTTTTTATAAGTTTGCTTTACAATGTTTATTCTTGCTGTACGCTCTCTCGCTTACAGGCAAAAACGTACAGAGATTAAGTGCAATGTAGGTATATGTACGATATAAGATAAGCCAATGAATAAATTTTCAATATAACAAAATATTTGTGCAATTTATATTAACTGCGTACTTCACTCGCTAATATGACAGGAATGAAAGCGCATAGAAAAGTATGCACATTCCTTGAATTCGCTTTCGCATTGTGTTCTGTTCGCATTTATTTGTTTGGCTATTGAAAAGGCGGGAGTGGGCGAGTGGGCGCAGCGAGGGATCGGAGGGCAAATAAATAATTACACGCATTCTGTAGATACTTGCCCCGGGGCCACGGCTTGCAGGCGCATGTGTAGAGCACCGGGACTACTGGAAAGTAGCGGAATAAAAAAATACGCTCTACTAATCATTTGAACTTATATTTTTGTTTTTTATACAAAACAAACCAGCCCCGGCTTCGCACGGAAATCATCAGTGTTTTCTACTATATTATGCAAGTAGTAAACCTTCCTCTTGAATCTTGAATCTCACTCTATCCATTAAAAGAAACCGCATCAAAATCCGTTGCGTTGTTTTAAATATCTAAGCATATATAGGGATATAGGGACAGAGAAAGCGACTTTGTTTTATACTATGTACATACATACATATAATCACGCCTTTATCCCTAATGGGGTAGAGCGTAAACGACCTAAACAAAGGTCGTTCCACCACGTCTGACAAAGTTTTGAAGGTTATTTAAGATAGATTTGTACGTATATTGCTGTAGTGACAGGTTGTCAGCCCATCGCCTAAATTACAATATACTGAAACCCTCTGATCCCTTAGCTGGTTTTTACAGGCTGCTCGGGAGAAAATGCAGCTGGCACATTGTATGTTTTTCTCTCACTCCCAGTCCAGCATGGAAGTAATACTATGAAGTGATTATCAACTTTATTCGTTTCAATTTTAGTGCAGGACACAAACAGAAACATTCCACTATTTGCTATTATGATTTCCTTAGCAAAGAAAATACTTTCGGTTGTGTTTTCTTTGCGTGCAATGAAAATTACTCATTTTTCGCAAGATGTTGCTGCTCCTTGCACTGACTTTACATAATATGAATATGATCAACAAATTCGAATCTTTACTTAATTTAAATTACTCTCCTTTAAGTGGGTAAACAGAATCGTAAATAACTCTACAAACAAATAATTTCAGTCTGTAAATATTCATAAATATTATAGAGTCGCTGCACTCAAGAATATAACACATTTACAAAAATATTAACGGAAAATTGAAGGGCACGACAAAATAAAGTCTTTTATGCTTGGTGACGTATTTTAGTGTGTCAATTAGAGTTCTGTATGCCAACGTCGCAGCATGAGGCCCCGCGCGCAGTGGGACCCGGCGGGGGCCCAGTGGGGCCCCGGGGCCCACACGGGGCCAGACCCCCGCGTTATGCATATGCTGACAAATTGATCGCGTTGTTTTTCTAACATAAGTCATTTCGCAAAATAGTGCAGTTTTTACGAACTGTTCCATTCCATCCAAGCAGAAAAATGACTCTATTTCAGGCTACAATTTAACCATTTTATTTTAACACACTTTTACAATGAATGTATTTATTTAGCTTTGCTTTTACTGACCTCTATAAACTAGAAAGCAGTTTACATTGTATTATGGTTGTAAAATGTTCAAAGCCAAAGCCACCTTTTCGATTTGGGTGTTAGGTAAAATAATATGAAATCGCACTCGTAAAGTTATTCTGTTACGTTTTGTGAAAGAACTAAAAACCCTACACATCTATTGTTTCTCTTCGATAAAAGTAGCACGTTGATCTTTACATTATAGCCGTTTAGCGCTCCGTAATTATTTCTTCCGTGAATTTTATTACTCTTGCAACAAAAACTATATACAATACAGTTTTTATAGTCTACAATCACCTATAGACGAAAAAGCAATTATGACTTTATTCTATGCTCCAGCCAGGGTCGGCTCGGAGCGACCTGCTGCGTTGCCCTGTAATTACGCCGCGAGCGACAGAACCAAACCCATTGAAAACGATAACACGGAAGCTGCTTCGAAAACTTAAAAAACTAAGTAAGTATTGTTACTGTAATGCATTTGGGAGTAAATATTGAGTAGGCACAAAGCGGGGTCCGACAACCCTTGAATGCAGTCCGCGGGGTGCCATTAGAGCGGCTCAAAGAGTTGGGTGTCGCCGTCGAGCGGCCCGACTTTGTAAATCTAATTAAAATATCAATATGTTCACCCAGTCCGCGTTGACAATTTGATTTCACGCCTCTCGCCCTCGCCGATGCTAGATCAGGGACATAATATTGAATATTAAAATACACTTTTCATTTCTGCGATTGCTACCCCACTGTTCCGTTGCGTCTGATTATGCGAAACGACATGTCTGTTTTGTCGGTGCTAGGTATGTAGAGTTCTTGATGTTTGGAAAATGTAAAAAATATCGATGAAAAGAATGTTTCTGCGAATGAGCATCGATTATCCACCCGTCATGATATATTTTGGAACACAATAAAGTCAACGACTCCTATGAAACTGTCATACATCTCGCGATCGGCGTGAAAAAAAAAAAAAAAAAAAAAGACTAGCTCTGTTGACGCAATTCAACTACCCTTACTTTATCCGACATAAAAGATCCAGGTAGCAATGCAAACATCAATAAAAACGTGACGTGTCAATCGATTTTTTGCCGATGTCGTAAATTCGCACAAATCAAATACTGAAGTGTTAAAATTCCCGACGACAATGGTTCCTGAGTCGACGGGAGCAAGCGCGGCATTGTGACGAGGGTCATTAGTTAGCGAATGTCAGTTGAATCCGTTTCTATTTCGATCGCTCCTTTTGCTACAAGAAGGTAAACTCGTAAACAGCTCCGAGCATGATTTATGGTATACTCTAACACGAATCCGAATTTATTTGTATTTCACCTGTTTGTTTAAACTAAGACGATTCCGGGTAAAGTGACATAAATTGCTTTTGTAAGAATAGAAGTTATGCCGACAGGGAATTCCATGGTTCTTTTTATTGCAATAAAACTTTGTAAAATCCTTTATGGCACGAAGGTCAACCTTATCAGATTTTTATTACTTATCAGTATCAATGTAATGTTGACACGCCTATAACGAACAGTGCAGGACAAATGTTACAACGCACGGCTGGCGCAATATTTCATAGCGTTTCGCAAAAAGCGAACCCTTTTTTGTTTTCTATTACAATTGTCACCCTTTCGCTTCCATTTCAATTAAATAATGTCTGGTCATTTGGGGCGGGGGGCGCTGTTTTGCGAGCGTCGTGTTCGCGCCTTCGGAGCCCTATAGTATAGTGCCCTTACGGCGAAGTGCGCGTCATCCTGCAGGCACATTAATCACCTCCATTATTAAACTTGTTATTGTGCTCATTCGAAGATAACGCTTTATAAACGGTGCCGTCCGCTCCCGACAAAATAAGCTCCTGTAATGACGTGTAAGCGACCCCGTCGGAGAGTTAAAAAACGCATTGATTAATGATACTTGTTACTACAGCGTCGATAACAACAAATCCGCTTAGACAGTGCTAAGCAGTTTTAAACTTTTTGTGTAGATTGAACTCTGCAATTTGAATCAATGTCTAATAATACAAATACAAAAATACAAAAATACAAAATTCTTTATTTAAGTAAATTTCAGTTCACTTACAAACTAAGGGATGGAGTCTCCCAGTAAGCAAACATTTGCCTGTGTTGGGAGGCACCGCTCTTCCTTAACTAATAATATTTAATACTATAATCAAACTATTAACTAAAATTTAAACTATTATTATTATTCCTACTTTTATGTATTTATAAAAAAGGAGTGTGCCTAAGTGTACAGGGGGTGTGTGTGTGTGTGTGTGTGTGCGTGTGTGTGTGTGTGTGTTTGTGTGTGTGTGTGTGTGTGTGTGTGTGTGTGTGTGTGTGTGTGTGTGTGTGTGTGTGTGTGTGAGTGTAAGAGAGAGAGTGTAAGAGAGAGAGTGTTAGCGTAGGTGATGATTAAAATCAAGATATATGTTGTAAAAACAATTCCGTGTCATTGTAACTTTTGACTTTTAGAAACTTTTCTAGTGAATGTTTACATTCGCGGTATGTTTTTTCATAAATGTCGAGTTCTTTATTTATTTTATTATATAAGAATGCGGATCTTTTATTAAACTGGATACTTGCAAATTTTGACCTAGTCCTGGGTACCACTGAAACATTGTCTTTTCTTCGTCTTAGTTTTAAGTTACTGTTGTACATCAACATTTTATGCTTTTTTAAAGTTAAATTTAATAAGTACAATTTTCTTACAGATAGCAGATCACTAATTTGGTACAGGTGTTCCGTAGGAAACCTCCTTTTTTTAAAATACATCACCTTTATGAGGGCGCGCTGTGCTCGTTCTAAATTCAGGAAACGGATTTTTGCCGCGCCACCCCATACAGTAATGCAGTATGTCAATATCGATTGAACCAGGGATATGTAAATTTGATTTAAAATATTCTGTGAGTGCGGTTGTGTCTGTTTTACAAAAATTTTACTTGGTACAATGTGTCTAAGAGTTTTGAAGATCCAGGCCATTTTTCTGATCCTATTAATTACCTGATCGAGTTGAGAGTACCAAGTCAAATGTTGGTCTATTATAACTCCTAAGTATTTAACTTTTTCCACTTTCTCAATGATAGGGCAGCTACAGTTTCTTATGTTTGCGGGTGAACAAGTATGTATTTTGAGGTTTAATTCGTACGAAGGCTGAGTACTTTTAACAATACTGAAGCACGTGTAATTAGTTTTTTCAGTGTTTAACGTTAAAAGGTTGAGTCTAAGCCACTTTGCTATCTGTGCCAATCCTTCCTCAGCAGAGATTTTAGCTTCATCCCAAGAGTCTCCAGTGAAAACCACTGCGGTATCGTCGGCGTAGGAGTAAATGTTTGCATTTGGTATCTTCATGTCGCAAAGATCATTAATGTACGCGAGAAAAAGCGTTGGTCCCAATACACTTCCCTGAGGGACGCCATACGATACATCTACTTCGTCACTGGTATATTCGTCAAGTTTTACTCTTTGTTTCCTATTGGAAAGATAACTTTTGAACAAGGTCAGGGGTATTCCTCTAACACCTTTTTTCTCTAGTTTGTACACAAGGGTGGGCAGAGAAACGGTGTCGAATGCTTTTTTCAAATCCAAGAAAATCGCTAAACATTTTTTATTGTTATCTATTTGCTGTACAACTCGAGACGATAACGAAATAATGGCATCTTCAGTAGATTTACCTTTTCTAAAGCCAAATTGAGATGTTGATAACAAGTTGAATTTAGTTAGATAGTTTAGCAGTCTGTTGTTAAGCAACTTTTCCAGAATCTTCGATAGTACAGGTAATATGGAGATTGGTCTGTAGTTTCCGATATCATCTCTGTCCCCACCCTTGTACACCGGAGTTATAAGTGATTTTTTAAAGGCACTTGGAAACACGCCTTGTTCAAAGCAGATATTAAAGATATGAGTAAGGACTGGGACCACTACTGAACCCACAAACTTCAAAAATCTTGTTGAAATATTATCCCAACCAGGTGCACTATCGGACTTTAGGTTAATTAGTATACGAGATACTTCATTACAGTCAGTAGGTATTAATACGAACGAATGTGCGTGATCAGGAATATTTTTAAGATACGAATGTAGTTCATTAGATGAAAGAGAGGGAATTTGTTGAGCTAGATTTTTACCAATACTAGCAAAATAATTATTTATGTGGTTAGCTGAATCAATTGGACTGGTCCTGATATTTATTAATTCTGAATTACTATTTTTCGATTTAGTAGTGTAAGTTAGAGCTTTAATGTTATTCCAAAGTAATTTATTATTATTTATTGAGCTCAGTATAAGGTCTCTTTCGTATTTTCTCTTTATTTTTTTTATTAGGTTGTTGCAGTAATTTCTATAACGAAGATACGTAATCTTTAGTATATCATTATGTGGATCAGAGTGCAGTTTCTTTTGTAGTTTGTTTCTATTTCTTATGCATCTTAATATTCCGGGTGAGATCCAAGGTTTTATTATACGTTTTTTACTAGGTATTTTGACTATTTTAGTATTTTTAATTATAGAGTCCATTAAAGTGTCAATCAAGCGGTTAGTTACTTCTTCGCAATCAGTACAAAACATGAGTTCTGTAATTTTTTTATTTTGAAGGTATTTAAGGGCCTCTTCAAAACTTATAGTGGTTTTGTTTTTATTTACTATAGGAATATTTTTAGTTTTTGACAACACAAGGAACGTCGTACAATGATCAGTAGTGGTGGTTTTTATAATGGCTATAGTAGGTGAGTATTTAATTTTATTAATTTTTAACATAAAATGATCGAGGCAGTTTTCTATTCTGGTAGCTTTAGTGTGACCGGCTAAAATGCCATATTGTGATAACATATTTAAATAATTCATTCTATTTTTGTATTCATGTGGCGGTTCTTCAGATTTAATTTTGATATTTATATTAATATCTCCCGTAATTATAATACTGTTACCCTGGTCCATGGTTTCTAAATGTGAGTTTAGGGAATCTATGAAATTTTCCGCGTTTTTATATGAAGGTGATCTGTAAATACAGATTATTGAATTATTCAGCACATCCAGTTGAAGACAAGATGCTTGTGATAATTCAATTTCCTTTACTTTATGTTTTAAGGTGTTTTTAATAAACACCACGACCCCATCATTTTGGTTCAATTGACATTTCGTATAGTAAGAAGTATAATTATCAATTTGAGGTAAAGGCTTAATATTACTAAGTCGGCATTCAGTTAGGACAATTACGTCACATTCAAATTTGAGATTGGACAATGTTAAAGTAAAATCATCAATGTTGCAATATATGCTTCTAATATTTTGTGAAATTATTGTTAAATCCTTTTTAGTAACAGATACTTCTTTAGTGATATCCTCGGTACTGTCACATTCGATAACACGGGCTATGTTCATGTGGTCTAGGTCTTTGAGTGTCTGAATTGTGTCACACATTTTTATTTAAGATAGTTAAGCGCGTCATAATAATTTGGTTGTTATGTGCCTTCAAGGACATAGTTAATGGTTGATTTTTATTTCGTGAGCACCAGCGATAGACTAAGAGAGGTTGTTTATTTAAGTATTTAAGGTGTAGAATTGTTTTATGAGAGTCTTCACTTTGTGATTTGTGTGTGAAAATTGAAGTAGTAATGTATGAATTATGTGTAATGTATGTGAGAGTGTAAATTTTACAAAATATGTTAATACCTGGGCATAAATAAATAATATACTGTTTATAGGTTTGATGGTGATTGACAGAGAAAAAGTTACGTGCTGAGTACTGTAGGCTTAAGATTACAAATACTGGTAAAGAAATAGAAATTAAAATTAGATTAGCATAAAGGCGAAAGTTTTCCAAAAGCTTAAATCGGTTAGCAGCTAGTCAATCTTCCAGCAACAAATGGTGCACTTGATCTTCACTATTTATCAATATTATAGGGGATTGCTCAGATTTTCGCACGTAAACTCTTCCATAAGATGTCCAGCAGAATCTGTAGTTTTTAGATACTTTTAGGTCACGCGCCAGAAAATGCAAGCGGGATCCCTTGGCTGTAAGATGCTCCGACATATACACAGGCGTGTCTTCCTGAACAGTTAAACCCAAAGTTTTAGCACTGAGTTTAGCCTCAGAATTTCTGTTGAATAATTTTGCCGCTTTCAACAGATTGTTTTTTAGAATAGCAGAATTTGTCTCTACTACTATAGGAGTCTTTTGTTGTTCGGGCTTCTTTTTGAATGTACTTTGTTTCTTAATAATAAAATGGGCAAAACCCACACGACCCTCAAGGTTTCATATCATAAGAAGTCACGGATCTCAGACGTCATCATCATAATGGCAATCAATGACGTCTTGCATCGATTGAATCTATTCAACAAGTAACAATTAATTAATCTACTTTTTGTAATCTATACATTACCATTGCTGGTTTCACAACGAATTGATTGTGAATGTGCAAACTAAGAACGCAATGGATACCGAAGTTGAATTTATATCGTAATAAAATTGCGTTGGTGCGTCCAAAACAGTCATCTCGAAGTGACGGGCATCGGGCAGGTATTTCCGATCCTTGACGCCACCTATTGCGCAAGCGCGTACGAGGTTCGCGGAGGCTTGGCATCACGGCCACCGACTTCCGAGAACCACGTAAAACCCGACTAATCGACCAGTTTTCCTTATTTGCTTTGCTATTTATAGAGTGCTAATACGATTGACGACTGACGACCCTCGCAGCCTAGTTGGCAGTGTACCTGCCTGCTACGCAGAAGGTCCCGGGTTCGATTCTCGGCCAGGGCAGACATTTGAATGATGAGTTTAAATGTCTGTTTCTGGGTCTGGGTGTTCTTTGTGCTTGTTTCTGTGTTATGTCCATGGCACCCCGATACAGGGAATCCTAGTGGGGGCTATGAGTGTGATCGTGTGTGATTGTTATCAACTGTTCATATTATATCCTTTCGATAAAGGAAAATACATACACGACTCAACCTAAATTGGTATGACCTCCATTTTAATTCAAGAGCTCATTTACCGAAATAAGTTTATACTAATACTCGTACATATGTATGTATGTAGTCAAACATTGCTAAATGGATTTCCATTGACTGCGTTTTTAATAAGAATATAATTTGCTGCTCTTACGTATTTTTTTATAGACTGTCAGTTTTTTGTAAGTCTATTATCCAATATCCGGACGTTCTTAATTTTTAGGATATGTTCTTAAAAAATGTCTCGTAACATGTCATTGTGCCCTTCTTTTAATAAATTCCTTACAACATCTACCTACCTGCTTGGCGTCGCACGTTTTGGTGGTCTTCTGCAATTTATAAATCTGTAGGTAAGATATGTAAGCTATCCTTCCATGTTGGACTCTGAATGAGAGAAGAACATAGAATGTGCCAGCTGCATATCCTCCCGAGCATGCTGTAAAAAACAGCTAAGGGATCCGAGGGTTTAAGTATATTGCAGTTTAGGCGATGAACTGACAACCTGTCACTACAGCAATATACCTACAAATCTATCTTAAAAAAACCCTCAAAAGGTTGTCAGATGTGGCGAAACGACCTTTGGTTAGGTGGTTTACGCTCTGCCTACCCCATTGGGGATAAAGGTGTGATTATATGTATGGATGTATATATTAGTTAACTTTAGTTGTTTTTTAATGTAACCGGATAATGACATCGACACAAACTTGATTATCTACAAATCTATTTTAAATATCCCTCAAAACTTTGTCAGACGTGGCGGAGCGACCTTTGTTTAGGTCGTTTACGCTCTGCCTACCCCATTTGGGAGAAAGGCGTGATTTTATGTATGTATGTAATGTAGGTAAGCTAAGCTAAACTACAATAGTCCAATAGAGGTAACCGTTAATTGGTTTCTGATCGATATAAGTATACCACGTGCGGTTATCTTTTAAAACCTACGATAATTGCACTGCATCATTGAATGACACCATAAATAATGTAAATTACTTACATACATACATATAATCATGCCTTTATCCCTAATGGGGTAGGCAGAGCGTAAACGACTTAAACAGAGGTCGTTCCGCCACGTCTGACAAAGTTTTGAAGGTTATTTAAGATAGATTTGTAGGTATATTGCTGTAGTGACAGGTTGTCAGCCCATCGCCTAAATTGCAATGTACTGAAACCCTCGAATCCCTTAGCTGGTTTTTACAGCATGCCCGGGAGGAAAAGCAGCTGGCACATTCTTTGTTTTTTTTTTCTCTCGCTCCCAGTCCAGCATGGAAGAGTATATTACATATAAATATAAAACCATCATAGTAATGCGGATCAGTCGTAAAATAAGTATGCGTAAATGTTAGTCCGATATGTCAAACATATTTGAATCAAAGTTAAAGAAGAAATAAAATTACATAATTGACCATAATTTCAAAAGTAAAGATACAGAACCATTCCATCAAAATTAGCATTCTATCTTGCACAAAGTTTTTAAAGGAAAAATATTTCTTATGGCAGGTCTAATGGACAATTTTTTTATAAATAAAAGGTGGTCCGCTCCAATCGGCTGAGACTTCCGGGTAAGAGGATCATCTGATCTAGTATGTCATTTTTACAACATTCTACCTATTTTATAAATAGGTATCTAGTCCATCTACGACCTTTTTTGCTTCAAGTAGCTGTCTAAGCTTTACGAATGAGTAGAAAATTTTGTTACCATATTTTTGCGTTTGCACAAGTGAAAGATTATGATTTCAATACCTACAAGAGTACTGATATTTATGTTAACTCACTAAAATGGAAAACCAGTAGCTGTTCTTCACGCGTGTTTTACACATTGAATGCAAACTGAACAAAAACAAGAAGTAGAGGCTTTGGATGAAGTGCCTAAAGACACACTCGAGGGAGTTCTTAATATTAGTTTGAATGATAAACAAGCTTGTTTACAAATTTCGTTGGCAATTTAATTCAACGTGGCAATGCAGTCAGCGCGATAGGCACGTTTGAACCGGGTACGGCTCGGGACGGGTTGTTTGATATAATTTAGTTAAGTTTAGGGTAGTTTAAGTAGCTTGTAAATTGATTATAATGTAATGTGCCAATGTTAAAATATGTTTAAATTACTGGGTCCATAGACTCGATACCCACTCGACAGAAGAAGAATTACTGTTGCAATCTAAAAAAAAAACTGAACAAAACTGGTAATCACTAGTCGAACTACAAGATCACTGAACTCTATTTTGGACAAACTGTCACACTTTTATTTACTTACTTCACCTTTTCGCGCTAATTAAATTGTTAGATATTTACGTTAGATACACAGGTATTTCCGTTTATTTACTGAACTGCGATATTTAAATGAACCTGTTCTAGTGTGCGACAAAAACCGGTTCTCTGATTCCGTAGAATGAGTAAAGCACGACTTTGCAATCAAGGTGAAAGGACTTCGGCGAATCTTGTTGAGTCATCATTGACGTCATGTTATCACTGATGTGATGACGTAGTAAGTTACCGTTAGTGTGTCAGTAGCAGAATGATCAGCAAGATACATTATCAGATCATTGTATAAAGTCCACTATTTTCAAGTGTCTTTGAGGCTTCTACTTAGAGGAGTCCGATCTATTGTAAACTCTGTCTCGGTTACTTATGTTTATGTCTGATTGAGACTATATATAGGAGGTTATAAACAAAGTAAGTTTGTTTTTCTTATTTCCTTTTTGTTTGTATATATTATATTTTGTTTTTGTTTGTCAGTTTATTGTTTTTGTAAATGTCTGTGTACGTGTGTAATTTTGTTTGTAATTGTGGAAAATAAATGTCTTGTATTTGTAAGTATGTAGTCAGATATGCAAAAGTTAAGTGTCATCACATAACTATAAATTATAGTTTATAATAAATATTTCCACGTTTTTATAAATTACTCATTTCACACTTGGAAGAACTATGGAAAATGTAAAGAACCTAAGGGTTTGACGTAATGCTGTTGCAGGGGAAAAACTTATTTTACTATTCATTTTACACCCATTTACTGTATCTTATCTTATCTTATTTAGCCGATAGTGTCCCACTGCTGGGCAAAGGCCTCTGTATATAGTGAGTAAAAAAAATGCAGACCATATTTGAAGGTGTGATTCTACCTATGAAACTGAACAACTTTCCCCAAAGAATATAGATCGAAATTCGAAAAAATGGCCCTCCCATACTAAGGATGTCAGGGGCGTGAGTTAATTTGTAAGGCTCATATTTTTAAAGCGATATTAAGTATGAATTTGACAGGCCAGTTTGTACTGAAATTATTTTACTGATACGAACTCAAACTCGCTGTCACTCATGAAAGCTGATTACAAATACGGCCCTATGAGTGGTCCATTTTTTTTTTCGTTTTTGCCCTATGTTCCTTGGAGAAAGTTTTTCAGTTTTATGGGTAGGGTTTATGGTCATATTTCACACCCTAAAATATGGTCAGCTATTTGTTTTACTCCCTATATATCTTAATTTACTACCTAATCTGTAAAAGCGCAAAGATCACAAAGGTGACTAATTTAATTATTGTGAATGGAAAATTGATTTCCACGTCTATATATTTCAGCAATTATATGTTTATTTATTTTATGAGTGAAAATTAACAAATGGAATCGGATCAAATATAAAAAACTAATAAAAATAAACAGTTGACTTTTGTGAATATTATGTCATTCTTGGTAATAGAGTTTAATTAAAATAAGAGTCTTGTTGTAAAATAATCTTAAATTATTGAACGTTTTTTCTCACACACAAATTCCTCCATCTTGGCATTATTTTTATTCTAAAAGGCATACATACATACATATAATCACGCCTTTATCCCTAATGGGGTAGGCAGAGCGTAAAAGACCTAAACAAAGGACGTTCCGCCACATCTGACAAAGTTTTGAAGGTTATTTTTCTAAAAGGCATTATAGCAAAATTGCTGTGCAATTGTGGATACAGAACCAAACAATAAACAAAACAAGTTTATTACACTTTAGTCGCTGCTTTTTGTATTTCGTGTTTGTTTGCAGTCAATATTCAATTGACCAGGTAGCGTAAGGAAACAATATGCAAAATACCGCTATCCATTCGCTCATTGTCTTTCATTATCGAATTACAATAGCCAAAAGTTTACACGCCCATAAAACAATAGCTTCAATAGATGCCGAACCGGTCTCAGGACGTTTACAGTTCTAATTTTAACAAAAGCTAATTTTGTTGCATTTTATTGCCTTGAAATAGGATCAGCGGCCATTAGGGCAGTTTTTGCCACGCCTTTTATTAGGGTGTCGTCCGAAGGTTGGCAGGACGGCAGGAGACAAAGCGATGACCGGAATCGTGCGCATAAACAATGTTTGACGGCTCCTTTGCTGTTTACGACCGAACGACCGACGCGACGCCTGACCCGGTAAATGAAGTCACTATCTTTTTACACATGGTACTAAACTAACTGTGTATAAAGTCAGATTCAGTACAATATTAATAATAACTGAGAAATTACTTCCGTCTTAAAAGCGCTAACCTAACGATCACTTAATAATTTAAATTTGTCTGAAATGTTATTTTCAAGTGCGTTCCTCAGTATTGAGTTGGACTTTATAAATACGACTCTCAGTTTCACCATGTTTCCCTAATTTATTATTAGCATGATAATAAGAATCACAGTCTTGAGTTGGACTTTATAAATATGGATCTCAGTTTCACCATGTTTCCCTAATTTATAATGAGCATGATAATAAGAATCACAGTCTTGAGTTGTACTTTATAAATACGGATCTCAGTTTCACCATGTTTCCCTAATTTATAATGAGCATGATAATAAGAATCACAGTCTTGAGTTGTACTTTATAAATACGGATCTCAGTTTCACCATGTTTCCCTAATTTATTATTAGTATGATAATAAGAATCACAGTCTTGAGTTGTACTTTATAAATACGTATCTCAGTTTCAAACATTGTTTCCCTAATTTATTATGAGCATGATAATAAGAATGAATTAGTGTAAATTAAAGGAAACACTTGAAATTTCAAGAAGTGCAATGGAAACTTCAAGTCAGCATTTTATTTTCTTGTCCCAAAACGTCTTCGAATGCAAGATTTCGACACGGAATAACATTGTAATAGTCCCAAGCACAAAAAACAGAACAGTTCAAAGGGTCGCAATAAAGTATAAGATCGTAACAAATGAGTGTGCTGCCCGAAACGCCTCACATTAAAATACATGTTAATGGGAACATGTTGTAACCCTTTCTCTACTCGCGCTCCTCATTGTTTTATTCACGGGTCAATGTGTACTTTTTGTTCTACTACATGGGACTGGGTAACACACGAACACGCAATACGAAGAGTAAGGACAAGTCTGCATTGTAGAATGTTTCAAAATATTTAGAAAGTTACATCATCCAAAATAAAAGTAATAATAATAAAATCACTCTTCTCCTATGCTGATAATGAAACTACAATTTAGATAAAACTAAAATTCAACTGCAAGCACTGAGAGCACTAAAGTACCGTACAGTACTTAAGTTAACATATATTTTCCTATAGCTGAGCCAGCGACTTCGTACGCTCGGTTTGTATGGAGAGCACGCAGTGTCGAACATACTGAAAACGCTTCTCCGCGCGTAGGAATGGGATCTGCTAGTGTTTTCCTTTTTTATCAAACTAGAATTGAAACAGCAGTAGCTTGTTTTACAGATTAAATGATAAACCCTAGTAATAATAAACCCGGGGATAGGGTTCCGAATAAGATGTCATTTTTGTCACCATGACCATATGCGGAGTCCGCGTAACTTAATTCCTGAGGCAATGTTTAGTTTTTGCTGTACTAACTATGAAAAGGTTTATGAATCAATTAATTAAATGTCTCCACGGTCATTGTCACAGAGCAAATATGGAAATGAACGGGTAACTAACAATGCTTTGATTTATAGGCCGGCCCATAAAACCCGTCCAAGGTGAGAATTACAGTACAACATTTATTTGGCTGACAGTTTGCTTTCTAAACAATACAAATGACGTCTCATACAAACAGGATTAACATTCGGAATGGACAATGTGGATCAAAAAGGATTACAAAAAATAACGTCAGCACTGTTTGTTTCAATTTCAATCCACGATACGATACGCGAATGGCATACTCGTATTTAAGGCTCGTATTTAAAAAGCGATATCAAGATTAAGAGCAATATTAAGTATGGATTTGACAGGTGGTTCTGTACTGGAATGACATTTCTGATACCAACTCAAACTGGCTGTCAATCTTGAGATCGCTTTATAAATACGAGCCTTAGTAAACAATAATACTATGGTAATAGTAAATTACAAGTTAAATATTTAAAGGGTATGTTTCACTCATGAAAATAATTACATGTCAAAAAAAAATATTGGACCATATATGCAACAAAAACTTTATCAAGTTGTTTTGACTCTATTACTGTGGAAGGTCCTTATTTTATTAGGAATATTTATTTAGCTTATTTATGAGTAGACCACAGTATAATTTTGATATTTTTATCATAGCGAAGTGTGCCAGTTTAATTATTTATACACAAAAAGATACGATTAAAAGAATGTCGAAAAATTCATACGGACTAGACGACTTTTACGGGACGAACATAAAAATAATAATTTATTCCTTGTTTCAAACTATGGTTATCGGACAGGATGTGGTTTGCCATGCTTTATCAATACCTAATTAACAACTTGTGTGCGTTAAATTTTTCAGCTAACTTACAAATAAACTTAAATTATTACCTACTTCAGGCTGCTATTCTATAAAGGTAGCATAACTTTGATGCAAACTGTAGATCGTCATACGGGGCTAGGACCTTAAACTACGTCAAAGGACAGAATAGAACGTAACGTAAAATTGAATATTGCAAGTATCTTCTTCTTCTTAGCGAGTGGATTCTCCACTCAATACCACCCGATGAACCCTGGTATCAGAGTTTTTAAAACCGCCTAGTAGCATAGCTATTAGACATGGTTTCAGTAACGACAGCGACCGGGACCGACGGCTTAACGTGCCCTCCGAAGCACGGAATCCTTTTTCTTTTCGGACTATCAGGTGATTCAGCCTGCAATGTCCTTACCAAACTAGGGAAAACCTCACAAAGTGACAAATATCAACTTTGTGTTCCCCCCCTGGGAATCGAACACAGGGGCCGTATTTTTGAATCACTCGAACTCCAATGCGCATACGAAAGAGAAACTTTCGCATGCGATTTCCATAATATTTGGCATACGAATGTTACCCTTTAGCATGCGAATTCGTTTCGACCGATTCAAAAATGCGGCTCCAGGACCTCCGGATCTTAAAGCTTCGGCTCTAACCACTAGCCCACGGGCAGTTATGGGTGTTGTGACTATGAAACCGAAGTCCAACACCCGTAACCACCCGTTGAAAGTATTACTCAATAGAAGAAACAACAATAAAATAAATCTATTTGTATTCGGTTTCTACTTCTTTCGAGAAAACGAATAATCCGACTTTGTTACAAAGCAAATAATTGTGAATTTGAAATATTTTTGATAAATAAGTATCTTTATGGGCCATACCTATACCTAGGTCGATTGATCAATAGTAAAAATTAATATTTGTTTTATCCTAACGTGATGGCCTACTGTAATAATGTCTGTTTACTGATAAGGAAGATACTATTTAAATGTGTAAGTGTGTGTGTCTGTGCGTGTAAATCATATCATACATGCATCACCAAATTACCTATTATTAATAGGTAGTTTCTTGTACTTCGGAAAATTATAATCTACATGGGTCATAAGTACTCGGAGAGGTCGACCCAAAATAATGTTAGTAATAGCTAGTTATGTTGAAATTACCTAAAACCAACGTGGTTTCTATAGACCAAACATACACATACATACATTCACGCCTTTATCCCTAATAGAGTAGGCAGAGCGTAAACGATCTAAACAAAGGTTGTTCCGCCATGTCTGAAAAAGCTGTGACGGTTATTTAAGTTAGATTTGTAGGTATATTGCTGCAGTGACAGGTTGTCAGCCCATCGCCTTAATTGAAATTGATATACTGAAACCCTCGGATCCCTTAGCTGGTTTTTACAGCAAGCCCGGGAAGAAATAAAGCTGACACATTCTATGTTTTTCTCTCGCTCCCAGTCCAGCATAGAAACCAAATTGCGCAGAATTATATCTAGAAAGCTTGCAATGACTTGTTTCGTAAATATCTATGTTATCTGCTCGCTCGTAGAAGCGTAGGCGTGGGAGAGCTTCTGTGGGAATTCTCATGTTTTAGTTCACATTATCTACATGTGTGTAGCAAGTAACAGCTGACGTACAGGGAAACATTACAATGTCCTGATTCGTCATAAAATCCTGCTATTCCTGCCGCTAGTGTGCACGACTATACTATTCAGCTATGGGCCAAATAGCTATTCTTAAATCTATTTGCAATTACCATCTATTTTTAAATAAAATTTAGAGAAAGATAAACCAAACACGCTCTTTCTTAATAGGTACAGGTAGAATAGAGTTAGAAAGATTGTAAAAGACTGTTTCGGTATTTGCGAAATCTTATTGAAGGGTTTTATAAAATATCGTTAAATCTTCATTTTAGACCTATCAAATTAAAATTTACTTATTCAGTATAATTCGGAAATGAAATAAAGTTTCAGAATTTTTGGTATTTCGGTTATATATTTACCTACTGTTTATCTATAAAGAGAAAAAATAAGAAAAAATCCAATTGACTACTGAGTCAAAAGTATTATTTAATTTTAAGTTAAATATATCATACATACATACATACATATAATCACGCCTTTATCCCTAATGGGGTAGGCAGAGCGTAAACGACCGAAACATAGGTCATTCCGCCACATCTGACAGTTTATATTGCTGTAGTGACAGGTTGTCAGCCCATCGCCTAAATTACAATATACTGAAACCCTCGGATCCCTTAGCTGGTTTTTACAGCATGCCCGGGAGGAAAATATATCATCTGTCTCTTATTTATGTAACTTTTCAAATTTTCTTTCTGGGGTATAAATTAATTATCAATCATTTTTGTCACAAAATAATTTTGAATAAAAAAAGGACTTGCTATCGTAGATTTAAGTCATATTTTATTTCTTATTTCTGAACTAAATTCAAATTGAAACGTTCAATGATCCGAATACGTGATTTTAAGAAATTGTAGCACTTGTCAGTTGGTGAGGTACCTAGCGCGCGTGGCGGACACACTCCGATAGTATTCCCGAGCCTCCCTGATGGGACCTTCTGGTACAGCCAGCAAAGGCGATTGCTTGATTGCGCAGATTTGCTTGAAACAGATGACATTATGCCAGGAAATTATTTGTACTGAATTTGTCCCACAAAAACGTCGGCGCAGAGGGAGACCGAGGAAGCGGTGGCGGGATGAACTGGTCGACTACGACCCAAACTGGTCTGTAACAGCCATGGACCGTGTACTCTGGAAAGAGAGTGGGGAGGCCTTTGCCCAACAGTGGGACAGTTTAGGCTGATATAATAATAATAAATAAAAGAATATTTGTTGCAATCACAAAATTTTGCAAATACAAGTACTTATATGAACTCGGACTCACTCCTGAAATAATTTCATCCGTTTTATGCCTCCCTGCCTGCCAGATATCTCCTTTGCTGACTGTACCTATATATTCTGTGCATCTGATCTGGTGCCATGCCACCCTCGCTGCGGCCCTGGTGCCTCCTCGTCAAAGATCAAACGCTGAACTGCGCCACGCGACTTCGGTTCAATAATAAAAAATACGTGACTATTCATATTTTAGTTCATTTTCTTTGAATATTTGATGGCTCTACATTTTGTAATCTTTTACATATATTATAATTCATTACTTTCAATACTTAATTTTTTTTGGTACGTTAAATAAATGACTCTGGAGGTCAAGGGTGTGTTTGGTCAAAAGTTTATTTTGTCAAGATTTATATAATCTCCTCAAGAATATTTTAGTCAAAGATGCTGCGTTTCGAAGTCTGTACTGTCATATTTATGTATCAAATATAATTTAAACAAAGTATTTCACGTCATAATCATAATACCTAGCAAGAAATAATGTAAGTCCTAGTACCAAAGGTAATTATTTTGAAAGATATTCTATAGCTGCTATATAGGGAGTGCAAAAGATAACTGACCATATTTTAGGGTGTGATTGAAACTGTACAACTTTGCCCAAGGAACAAATGTCGTTTTTTTTAAAATGGACCTCCCATACAAATTCAATTCAAATTCAAATTCATTTATTAACTCGTCTTTGGGAAAAGTTGTTCAGTTTTATGGTAATCACACCCTAAAATATGGTCACCTATATTTTTACTGACTGTATAGACGTTTTCAAAACATAATTTCCTTTAATTATTTCCTTAAAAAAAATAACATATTTAAATGCTTAAAAAAAGAAATAAGTAAATAGAAAAAATACATCCTTAAATATTTTTTTTGTGCAAATCACATTAAACACTTGGGTTACTCTAAATCAGGGTTCATCGGGTCGATACACTCAATACCCACTCGAAAGAAGAAGAAATCGACCTATCAGTATCACAAATACACGATTGAAGCGTTTTGTTGTAAGGGCGGCATTGGTAAAAATGTATAAGTGTTATGCTAGTTCAAAGTGATAGATCGAAATAATTTCTCTTTAATCATTTCAAAGTAACATCTCAAAATGCTTGAAGAAAAGAAAATAAAAAAATCAATGTTTTTTGGTTGGGCTTTGAATCCATTACGGCGGGCACCTATCAGTATCACAAATAGGTAGGTACGTCATTGAAGCGTTTTGTTGTAAGGCCGGCGTTTGTGAAATGTATCAAGTGTTGTGATAGATCGAGATAACGCCGGGTAAGTGTCGGTATTGTTGTCACATTTTGTACGGAAACTGTTACTTAAACGATGCCGGCTGCTCTTTGTTCCGATTGAAAGCCGATGGCAGATAACCAGTAACTGATTGCTGCTGATATCCGATAACATTCTTGCGAATTTATGCAGATTTTAAGATCGTTCATTTTAATTATACTTACAAGTACCAGAAATTAAATGATGTCCTGTAGAGTTCAGAAAATAATTGATTATCAAATTCAGATTAGATAAATTGTCTCTATCTACACCTCAATTTGACTCTTGACTCTACATCTGACAGATTTTAGACCACTTAAGGTAAAGTTCGAGGCGCAGGTCGTATCGTAGGTACCTTTTATACTCTTTGACTCTTTGTCCTTTAATACTAGTAACAATTTTACAAAAAAAAAATGACACTTACCTAGATGACATTACTATCGTTTTAAGACTTTTAATATATCACAAACAGTTCTATTTATACTTATGTAAGTAGGTACCTAAAATATCTAAATGAAATAATTGTTTATTCTCAAGTTTGAAACAGAACTCCGTGACTCTACCTAACAAGATATATCAAGCCCCTATACCAGTCACAACTAACAAAAAAAATTAAGGCACTGCCATACTGATATTGATATTATTAGCTACAATGAGACCCTTTTATTAGCATTAAAGCTACAAAATACAATTATACGAGACGTCCAATAACTGCAGCTTTCATGCCTGACAAAAATATCACGTTTCATTTCGTTTTATCCGATCCTGAGATCCTACTCCCCTAATAAAACTTCCAAATACATAGCGTACATTTATCTTGTTACAAAGGAACAAAAGTCTGATACAAGTACATAAAACACTCGAAATGTCGAAAGAGCATAATGCCCATCATTATACATTCATGTGCTTTTGTCGTTTACAGTATTTATTTTGAAATGTGTCGAGGGGGGAACCCTCTTTTCGCTTGAAAGCTCGAGAAAGCGCAGGGAGGTGGCGCCGGGCGTCGCTGCGGGCCCCGACCATTGGCTCTGCAGCTCCCCTCCTAGCTGAGACTCCGCCCCGAAGGAAACTCTCCCCGGACAGAATCGAGAGCGTGCATTCAGTAATCGAATGTTACGGTGGAAGGTAGTCGTGCGTGTCGCTTCTCGGTCTCGGAGCATTTCGTAGTAAACGTCTGAATCATCGTAGCGCTGAGTCAGTGTAGTGTCCGTGCTAGGTGTGATGTTAGGACTTGTCCTTGTGTGATTGCCTTGTTATGCACACAATGAGTGACCCGGCGGCGCTGGCTGGGATGCTGCCCTTCGACTCCATCGGCCTCTACGAGCAGCCGAAGCCGAGGTTCATCTTCAAGATGCCCCGAGTGGTTCCTGACCAGAAGGGAAAATTTGAATCTGACGATCTCTTCAAAAGACTGAGCAGAGAAAGCGAGGTAAGTTTCTAGAACTCTTTATTGACGTTTCGCATTGTTACTATTATAATGGCTGTTGGATATGGTTGAACGCATAAACAGGAAAATTTTGACCATTATTATATCATTTAAACAAATGGTATTGGTAAATTAATAATACAAACTTAATAGTTCGCAGTTTTAATGATCCAAATAACTCGCTAGATTAATAATTGATTAAGATAACATTAATATAAATTACCGTGCCTATATTATCCGGGTAAGTAATTATTAAAATTCTAACGATACTGTCACATTCATCTAAATCAGTTCATCACGCGTTTTTAGGTTGGAATATTAGTTTAAAATTACAGGATTAGATTTAGATAATAATATATAATAGAGTCAGGCGAATTGTTTCGTTTGAAAATATTAACTTTTGCTGAGACTTTTCCTAATAAGCGCCAAAACTGTCGTTTTAAAGAAAATCAAATATAATCGTGAAAGAATTAATAAGTCAGATGCAAGGGTCAGATGAATGAAAATGATATTATTAGAAGACTGAGAAAATAATACAAGTATTATTTAATTTGTTAAATATTTACGCTCTGCCTACCCCGTAAGGGATAAAGGCGTGATTTTATGTATGTATGTATGTTAAATATTTAACTATCGCAAAATCTTTGATACCCAAGCAACAACTGTATTGATTGGCGTATCTAGGCAGATTAGGTACTTTGTCCTTCGTTATGATAATATGAAATTACATGTCATGGTAGGTACCGACGGAGTACCAAGTGGAAACCTGCCCTGAATAGACTACCTAGGATCGTAGGTTATCGGTTTTCTATGTATCTCATAACCCCTTATCTCGTGCAGGTCCGTTACACAGGCTACCGCGACAGGCCCCCAGAAGAACGCCAGATGCGCTTCACCAGCGGCTGCCGGGAGGGACACGCTGAGATCGCCTTCACGGCCACCGGCACCAACCTACAGCTGGTCTTCGACCACTCCCCCTACAACAACCGCGGCTGCGACTTCCAGAAGGAAAATGGCAAGGTAAGCTGGTTTCAAATGCCTTCTTCAACTTCTCAGATATAAATACCAAATATGCTGAAACTGCAAGCACGGGAAACCATAAAACAGGATGAAGTGTGCCCATATCGCTTGATAAGGTGCCAAACTAAATGAAGGCTGCTGCTGTTCAGATACGGAGGGAAAAACATAAGCAAAATGGGTCGCGTCAGGAAAATTCGCACCGCTGTGTTTTCCACTTTTTGCGAAAACACTAACAGCTCAACTTCTTTTCCACGAATAGTCTTTTATACGCGCATCATTTCTAGTCTGAATTTTAAGTACTTACACGTGCTTAAGTGCTACAAACAACAGCCGTGTCATTTTGTTTTGATAATTAACATACATACATACATAAAATCACGCCTTTACGCCACGGTAGGCAGAGCGTTAAACGCCTCCTAAGATGCGCCTTCGCCACGTCTGACAAAAATTGAGAGCAATTTTGAATTGTAATGTGTAACCAGTAACCCTCGAATCCCTTTTGCTGACATCTACAGCATACCCGGGAAGAAGGGCAGCTGGAACATTCCATGTTTTTCTATCTCTCCCAGTCCAGCATGGAAGATAATTGACATATACATATAATTGACATTTACAAGTACGTGAATGAAAACAAGGAAAGTATTGTAGCAATCACGTAGCAAGCGCCTTCGATCCGAGTAACATAATGACGTCATTCGTCAGAGCGGTACCTCGCGCGTCATCATCATCGTCAGGCTTCCGGCCGCCATCATCAGACATGTCCGAGCACAAATTAAGACATAAATTACACAAGTATGTACTCGCTGATGGAACAGCGTCAAGGCAAGGGGATATCCACACACCATTGATATGACGTGCACGATGCACTACTTAATATTCTGTAACAAAACAATCTATATTAGATTCGCATCTAATTCCTATACGATTTGGTCTTCTTAGGCTCGTATTTATAAAGCGATCTCAAGATTGAGAGCAATATTTAGTGTGGATTAGACAGGCTGTTTTGTACTGAAATGACTGCCAGTCTCAAGAGCTGTTTATTAATACGGGCTTAAGTAACTGTATGACAGCTTGTACACACATCCATATACGGTTCAAATGTTTAAAAAAAATAAGAATTGGACATTCTATTATGGATGATTGCACAATCGTCTAATCTATTTTATTCAAGTTAAGTACCTAAGTTTTTACCCCAGACATGAAACTACACACTTGTAAAACAATTACGTTCAGTGTTTAGGTACCTATGAACAATTTTGATTTAATTACTTTATCAATTTAAATAGGACGGAGAAGAAAAATATAATGATAGATGAAAACCATTTTTTCTTCACAAAAGTCCATCAGAAAATGTAAACGAGAAAATGTGTACCTAGTGTTCATTTTTAAATATTTTTATATTGTTCAGTCGTTAGACACACGTAGTACCAGGCAGTCACATTAAAAAAAACCGTAACACCGCATATAACGCGACGGTCACGCTCCACCTTCGTTTAATGAAGGTTCCAGTGAATGACATCCATTCGGTCCATCATCGCCGGCTCTTTAATGCGCCGGCGCACATGCTAATGCATTCATCTATGAGCTTACTCTCTCATATCAATGAACCATCAAAATGTATCGATATGTACTTCCATGCTGGACTGGGAGCGAGAGAAAAACATTGAATGTGCCAGCTGCATTTCCTCCTGGGCATGCTGTAAAAACCTAATAGATCCGAAGGTCTCTGTATATTGCAATTTAGGCGACAGGCTGACAACCTGTCACTATAGCAACAACACTAGGTCCTTTACGCTCTGCCTACCCCATTAGAGATAAAGGCGTGATTATATGTATCGAAATTTATCGAACGGTTGTCTAGATAGTTATTTTTCTTTGGCTTTGTGTTGTGTAGGCCTCTAGGATATTATTTTTTTCTCCAAACTTGATAATTTCAAGCTAATTGTACTTGCACAATTTGCACTAACTTACTAAGTAAAGTAATGTAAAGTCGAATCACTACACAAAAAAAAAATCTTGAGTATTATGGTTTGGTTTTTTCCATGCTGGACTGGGAGCGAGAGAAAAACATAGAATGTGCCTGCTGAATTTTCTCCCGGGCATGCAGTAAAAATCAGCGAAAGGATCCGAGGGTTTCTTTTTATTGCAATTTAGGCGACAGGCTAACAACCTGTCACTATAGCAATATACCTACAAATTTATCTTAAATAACCCCATTGTCAGACGTGGCGGTATGGCCCTTGTTTAGGTCGTTTACGCTCTGTCTACCCCTTTAGGGATAAAGGCGTGATAATATGTATGCTGAATACTTATTAAAATCTTATTCATGATCACTTAATAAATTAATAAGTTACGACAGACGAGATGTGTATGTTTTTTTTAATTATGATGATCATGACATTTTACCGGAACGAAACTGAACAACTTTCACCGGGAAATTCTTTCAGGAGACGAAAAAAATATATTGACCTTCCCATACAAAATGACCACGTCGATCAGACAATTTGTATGGGAAACCAAAATTAGTTTTTCACTTCCTGAAAAAGAAAACTGGTAAAAAATTGTCCCTTACACCCCGTTTTTTGTAAGTTGGATATGCTACAGTGAAGTACATAATACAAGTTATCAAGCCTCATCATCTCCCTAGCCTTTTCCCGTATCTCACGGGGTCCCTACCTAATCTAGGTGATTGAACGAGGTTACTGGTTTTTACACACAGCGGCTGCCATCTGACCTCCGCAATTCAGAAGGGAAACCAGTCCCAATCCTAGATTTTAAGCCGCCAATGCTTAGCACTGGTCTCTGACATGGCTTAACGACTAATATCTACGGTATTAAACGATATTAACCAGGACCAACGGCTTAACGTGCCTTCCGAAGCACGGAAAAAGCACCGAATAAACGTACATATGAAATTCGAAAACTGAAAAACACATTGGTACGTGGTGGGATCGCACCACGACCTTCCACTACACCATCGGGCTCTCAAGTTATCGAGCCTACATACATAATATGTACCTACCCTAAAACCACTTTTTATTTCACTAAAAAGTCTGAACTCGTTTATAATATCGACTGACGAAATTACATAGTTATTATTCCTTGACACTTTCATAGCTCTTTAGAAGGCACCCATTTGGCCGGGTTTATTGAATCCATCCCTCGTTTAGTCTGCCGCCGCCGCCGCCTGCTGCGCTGTTGCATGAATACTTATATTTATTTACACATGGTTCATTTAACTACGCGCTTGAGTGTGCTCAGGCCCTTAACTTTATAACGATATTTTATTGTAGGACTATCTTTTATTGTCGTAGAAATGGGATTGACTCTACAAATCTATATAGATTTTACAAATCATTATAAAGGGACGCTAAAATGATCTATACTTATGTTGATTTTTTCAATTATTATTTGGCTGGTAAATTTTCTCGATAAAAGAAATTTGATTATAGAACTTGTTCAAAGATGGTGTATTACTATGAGTTAGTGCGAAAATAATACAAGCGCTGTATATTTTTAAGTGTACGTATTTTTCTACTACTGTATTTCAATTGCAACAGTGTAAATGAAACTCAATATGGCGAAGTGCAGCCTCGCGGGAAAATGGGGTGGTTTTTCCCCCTTTTCCCGGTCCCCTGAAATCAATACGAGCGGGCAGGGGAAGGCGGGCAATCGGAGGGCGCCGCCCGCCCAACAACATGGCCGCCCGGTAGCGTAATTAGATTTACTATACGAGTACATCTGTGTTTGTTATTATTAGTAGGGAGCTTCTGTTATATATATCTAAAACTGTATAAATGATTTTTATTCGTAGACCTAGCGATGCTGAAGTAGGTGCAATATGACTAGGATAAAGGTAGAAACTGATGAAGTTTTCTCTTAAAAATAGTTTTTGGATTTGCATACAATTTCAAGTTAATCTTGATTAATGGCTTTTGTGTATTCACAACTCTGCCAATGATAACATTATGCTGGTAGTAAACTGTGGAAATATACCAAGTAATATGAAAAATAACTACTAATTACCTCTGAAAACTAAATTTATCTTGTGCGACTTCGTGTGTACTTATGCCTATATTATTCCTGCGTTACATGAAAATCGCAATGAATTATAATGATGCTGTACAGTCACTTTTGAATTTTTGATTATTAAGAAATATCGTGAACCATACGGCGGCACGTTTTCTTGTATAACATAAGGAATCGTAACAGGTCAAAGAGGGTGTTATTAGTGAAATTACATCGTGTCGGTGAGCGTGTGCAATTAACCGTTTGTTTGGAGCGGATGCCGGAACAAAGCGCACGCGATCGAGCCTCGCTTGCCGGCTGACGCGAGACGCGACCTACAGACACAGGCCACGCACAGAACCTTAGGACCTTCCAGACAATCTCTCTAGGAAACATAAATGTATTGAATGAAAGTAGCAACAGCTGGTGATGCCAATTACGCAACCTTGTGTCTCCTAGTTTAAAATCCGGCCAGAACCTTGGAACCTTCCAGAAGTTCCAGACAATTGCTCTAGAAAACAAAAAATATAATCTGAATTGAAATTTTCGGCAGCTGATAATTTCAATAACGCATTTGAATAAGGCACCACAAACCAGATAGCTACATAGAACTTTAGGACTTTCCGATAAATTGCTCTAGAAAACAAACAATATTTGCATTTAAATTGTACAACAGCTGTTGGTGCCAATTACGCAACCTCGGATGTCGTGTATGCTTTGGACCCAGAAACATTCAGAATAAAGGTTACAAAACTTTTAATCTTCAATGGCATATGGTAAAACAAAGTGAGACGCGTGCCTCGTATCCGACTTATCCGAACCTATGCCACATGTGACTGACTGATTGATAAATGCTCTCGGCTCGGCAGTCTCGCCACCAACGGCGTCTTAATTTTTTTGACCGTTTTTTGTTTTATTTTAAAGCAGTTGGCCCAAATGCTTTCCGGCTTGACCAATTTTTTGTTTGTCATCAGGTACACATCGTCTCCCGGTTCATAATGAATGGCGTGTGCGTCCGATGGCGGGGGTGGTTGGATTTGGAGAGATTGGACGGGGCTGGGTGTCTCGAGTTGGATGAGGAGCGTGCTGCGATGGAGGATGCGGCGTTGCGTGAGCAGATCGAGCGTTATAACCAGCGGCTGCGTGACTTTGAGGACAAGCAGCGCGCTTACCGCGAGCACGGCGACGAGCTGCGGCACTCGCATGCGCACGCGCAGCGCTGCCACCAGCCGCGTCAGCCGCCGCACGCCACGCACCCAACACACCCGCACCCGGCGCACCCCGTGCACATCAAACCTCACTCACAGGGCGCTCTTATCTCGTAAACACTATTAAGGAAACCTGCACCTATAGCGAAAAACTTTCAACAGCTGCAAAGTGGTAATTTCCAAATCTCAAGTTCATTAGGAAAAAATCAACAGTATTTTCAACAATATTATGCTCAACCGAATCTCCAAAGATAAAAGAATCTCCAACCTATTAATTTTATGTAATTGATCATTATTCCAAAATACGTTAAACAGGTTGTCTGTATGTAATGGAGTAATTAACGTCACTAAGTAGTTTCTTAAAAAAGACTTTAAATAGAGTCCATAGTTATACGTGATTATACGATGTTAGATGTGTAGATTACTGATCCTCAGCTTAAGCCAATGACGTTATCACCAAAAAGATATTATAAAATATCTATCCTAAGCTACTCATAAAACCTTAGGTAGATATAAGTTCAGCAGTCTTCATGTGAATGTATGTAGTTGCAATGTTAGTTGTAAGATTTAAATGTAGAAATAGATTTAATTGATTAACATGACATTTAGGGGTTCATGCACCAAAACCTACCATACTTGTACGGCAGATTAGTGACAAATAAACTATTTATGCTCCTTGATATAAGGTATGAAATGAACCACCTCTAACTAATAATAGCAGTCTATTTTATCTCATATTAATGATTTTAAACAGAAAATTAAATTCAGTCAATTCATCGAAGGAATTAAAATTGATTGCTAAAATCACGACAAAAATTCGCTCGTTAGAGATTTGATTATATTTTAATTAATTTTGTCATTAATTGTAATTATGTTCTTGTTTAACTTGTATTGTATTAAGTACATGTTATTTATTTTTAAGTTGAATTTATATGCGACAGAGACAGAATACAAATGATTGTGATAAATGTAAATAAATCTTTATGTCTTTTATTTCATGTGGTTTATTTTTATCGTAATAACAATCTATACGATAATAACAATCGAATTTTCATCCGACGACGGTTAAACAAAAATTGCTAGGATTGCTCAATCCAAAAGTTACCTAACTTATTTAGCATCAACTTTTGTAAAATAAACAAAACTACTTGGAAAATGTTATAGAAAATCATCAGAGGCTGCCAATGTGACGTCAGAAATCTAAACTCAAACAGATCTAATTTTAATTCGTTCCGAAATGTGTTAGCCTGAAATCGAAACCAATAAAATTGTATCTAATCGAGTATGTTCCATATTAGTTAAAACAACATTACTTACCCTTTACAAACTTTATTACCTGGCAGTTAAAATTGAAAGGTTTCGATTCATTGGAGGATGTCGAACATGGGCAGGGGTGGCAGCCCTTAAACATTGCACACTAGTGAAATTACACGCAATTAGGCAGCCAGACCGGCGGCGTGGGCGCAGGTTAGGGATTCAAAGGATCACACGCAGAAAACTGGTGAAGTAGTTGTTCAATTTGTATTTTATACTACATACGCTAAAAATTGTGAAGTTTTTGTTTAATTTAGTATTTCCTACTTTCTAAACAGTAAATAGTTCTACAATCTCTATAATTTTACGTCCACAGTGTCTATTTTTTTGCATAGGAAAACATGCAACACTATTGACTCTAAGGCTTGTAGTTATAAAGCGATATCAAACTTGAGAGCAATATTAAAAATGAATTTGACAGGCCTGTTTGTACTGAAATGACATTTCTGATACGAACTCAAACTCACTGTCACTCATTGCAAGCCACCTCACAGTCTCATCACAAGATACGCTCGCGCAATTTCTTTATTCTGCCTTTAATTTTGTAGGTTTTTAAAAGTCGGCAATAAAAATAAAGATAGCATAACATTGTCGTCCACTTTGAACTTGTAAAAGTTTAATTTGTAGGTTTATTAGCCCAGGAGGCAGCACGCGCGCCGCACCTGTGTTGCGCCCGCGCCGCCCTCGCTCATTATACACAATTTGGTCCTTCGACCGCCATCATCGGTTCCGATTCTGTTGAAGACACAACTTCACTTTTTTTTACAATTCTCTTATTAGACAAGGCAAAGAGCATGAGCCCATGCAGCCTAGTCTTCAGTATTTATTCTGGAGTTATTTTAAACTAATTTTAACCTACGCTAACCAAAAAGTCATTAGAATGTGTCGGTGATTCACATTCCAATGCTTAACAGACTTTTACGCGGGAATATCAATCAGAATTATACGCTAGCGCATTTTTTTTGTTTCTTACTCTTGCCACATTGTTCCTCGTCAGCAGATTATTATGTTAAACCCATAATATTAATGCAATTAACTCTGTAAGGAACTGATTTAGAAGAACGAGGAACATAGTTCGGCGGATTTTTCATGTTCCCCGCGCAAATCCCCAACCTAACCTAACCTAATCACTACATTCTTTCACTACCGGTACATTATTATGCTAATCCCACAAAACTATCACAATAATGGCCGCGAAAAACTAATTTAGAAAGCCAGAAAGCTCAGTCCTACAGCGGTTTGTTACGATTCCCGCGCAACTCCTTTAACTTATTTTAATTTGGTTTGGTTTAAACAGTAACACAATGGTGCAGATTATGTTATAGTCATTAACTTATTTTAATTTGGTCCTGTAACTTTCTATAATTTGAAAAAATAAATAGAGACAGCAAGCAACGCAACATCTTATTATAATTCCATCAAAGTGACGTTTAACGCCTAAAATGAGACGGCAGCATGACTTATTCAAAAGCAACATTCATCTGCTGCTGTCTCTATTTTAATCAAATTTTAAAAAGTGACAGGTCCAAACTAAAATAAGTTAAGTTGTGTCTAAAATTGAATCGGCACTGCCAGCGAGCAAATGCTCACGTTTATGCTCGTTGAACACAACGTACAGTTGATTGCCTCCTCTAAATGGGACTGTAAAACTAACTGCTCTCATTGGACTGCCATTGTGATGGTGTTTTTTCTAGTTTTCCATTGGCGTCCTTACATTGTATACCTAGTAAGTTATATACCATAGGCAAATCTAGACATATTTATTGAATGGACTTCTTATTGAAATATTATGAAAATTAAACAAACAAGAAGTTTAATGTAATGTGGAACCGATCTGAGCAGAAATAGACATAAATTGTAATAAAAAATACTAATAACTGATCCACAAGTTTTAAATAATGCAATAGAATGTTGCACTTGTAAAGAACACAACTAATACTACCTACGTACAATACCTACATATTACCATTCATACAAGATTATTTGATCATAGATCTGATAAAAAGCAAACTATGTAAGCATACCTACAGATAGGAAAAAACGTGGACTTATGTTACGTTTTATGCGGAACTGAGCATTACTCGATTTTATCTCCGGGTTTATTGTGACGCGCCGCACCTTGACCGTCAAAATTGAGCAGGTACCTTTATTGGACAACGTCTCTGATCGATGCCAGCAAAAAACTGGGGCTTGTACAAGGCAAAAATCGGAGAACCGGGAGCGATATACGCTATCCAGTGAGATCTCTTACACAATGAACCCGTGATTTATCGGGCCATTCTTTTTGCGCAAAAAGTGCAGGTCAGTGTTGAGCGAAGCACCAAAAGGGCATTTCGTGTAATCCGCGCTTGGCGTGGGAACGACGCACCGTGCGCTCTGCTCCTACGCGCTACATCCAAACTTAGCCACTTTACTGCGCAATCTTCTTATTTTGACTTTATTTCCCATAGTGTTCTTCATTGATTTGAGTAGCTTAAAGAATGGGAGGAAACATCAAATTTAACCGACATGTATTGTATTTTTCTCAACAAACTGGGTTATTTAATACGTCTTGAGCAAAACCGCAGCAGGTAAATTCCACTAAAGGCATTTTTCATATTCAAGGTGAATTAGAGTAGGTACAGAGTATCGTACCTATAACACCAGGTTCCATTCTGTAAATTTCTGTCCTATCTAGATATAACTGTGTAAGAATCTGGCAAAAGTGTACCGAACACTTTTTACAGATTCTTAATTTTATAAATCGTTGTCCACTTTCTGGAAAATCTACCTAACAAGCCTAACCCAACAGTTCCGTTTCCGTTACCAATATTTTTATATTGGAGGAAAAGTCTAAATAAGTATATTTTATGGGACAGCTCTTGGAAGTCATGTTATACCTGCTGCAGTAATAAATTTGACTTGCTCTTTTGAGAAATTTCGTTTTGTAAGCATTTGTTAACTCAACTTACAAATAGGCCTAGTCGTATTGTACAAAAAATCTGTTCCAAATGTTTTTGGCCCAATAGAATTAAAACAACCATTTTGACAAATAGAGATGTAGAGTTTTCCAATGAATATGACGTGTACCTTCATACGAGTAGAAAGAAGAAAGAAAGTTAAATTAGAAAGGAGTAAGTTAATTGTATTACATACATACATAAATCACGCCTTTATCCCTTACGGGGTAGGCAGAGCGTTTAACGCCTCGTAAAAGGCGCTTTCGCCACGTCTGACAAAAGTTAAGGGGACTATTTTAGATTGTAATATGTATTGCTTTAGTAACAGGTTGTCAGCCCATCGCCTAAATTACAATACAATGTAACCCTCGAGTCCCTTTTGCTGACTTTAACAGCATGCCCGGGGAGAAGGGCAGCTGGAACATTCTATGTTTTTCTATCTCTCCCAGTCCAGCATGGAAGAATCTCCCAGTCCAGCATGGAAGAAATTAATTGTATTATTTTATTAAAATGTAAAAACACAATAAACATTTAAATGCACATATGGCTTTGATTTAGTTCTTTTCTAACTTTTAATTTTATTGATAGAGTAAATTTTTTTTCAGTGGTTAGGAGTAGCTTTTTGGATTTCCTTTTGTTCTTCTTCCAGCTTTCTAATTTTGAATGAATATTCTTAACATTTATACATATAATAAATCTCTAGAAGGGTCGTGTCTATACATTGAATATTTTTACAAAAAATATATTGCAGCAGGCATTATTGACGATATAAAGTACAAAATGATTTTTTTTAAATTTTTGTCTGTCTGTCTGTCTGTATCTTACCACATCACGCCAGAACTACTGAACCGATTTCGATGGGACTTTTTTTTATTCAAATGTGTGTTACCCGGGTTGCAACTTAGGATACTTAAAATCACGCTACCTGACTTAGGGGGTAGGCAGGAAATTGAAATTTGGTTGTTCTTTAACGTCACTTAACTTAACTTCTTTTAGTCGACTGAGCATTATTTAAAATTAAAGTTACGACACAAATAATCACGCCTCATGACTTCGGAGGTAGGTAGGAAATCGAATTTCGGTCGTTTTTAACTCTATCTCAAAGGGACTTTTTATTTGACTGAGTTTTTAAATTACCTGGTGTCCAGCCTAGGTTAGAAATAAACACGCAAACCATTCTAATATTGAGTAAGTACCCCAGTTTGTATGGAAAACACGCAGTTTCGAACATACTGAAAATGCTTCACCGCGCTTAGGGGCGGGATCTGCTAGCTCGCGAGCGGAAGCGTGTTTCCGTACAAAAACAAAGATCAGACAATGCGAAACACGCTCCCGCGCGCGGGTTAGCAGATCCCGCTCCTACGCGCGGAGAAGTTTCGCGTCTTCAGTATGTTCGACACTGCGTGTTTTCCATACAAACCGGGCGTACGAAGTCGCGGGGGCACAGCTAGTATAACATATACCTATTCGAACTGCTCGAGATGAAGCCGAAAGTGCGTAACCGACACCATCTCAAGGGTCTTGTATGGTTTCTTGAAGACACGTGAACCGACCAGTCTTGTCTCACACATGAGTGGCTGCATCAGCCATCAGCACGCTTGCGGCTTCCCGGCCTGCTTGCCATTAAACTACTCCATCGGGCTATGGTTTTATTGAATTTAATACGTGATATTGCTACCGAGCCGTTGTGGTTAAGTCGACGAAGGACGGAAAACTAGTTTGAACACCACAAAGTGGGTACTTCCATACAGAACATGTACCTATAGCTTCCACTTGGAAGAAGCGTTCCTTTGCAGAACATTACTCATTTTAATTAGTAGGTTTGAAATGAGTTTTAACGTCATGTTTGAAAGTTAAGTTAAAAACTAAGACCGCGTTCTCCGCACTTAATATTGACACCATTTCAAGCCATACATCATTCGAGCCTGCATTCTAATTATATGGAGTTAAATGAAGCTGTTTGTTTATCCAACATGTCCAAATTACCGTCTGCAAGCGCACATCAAATGGGGCAACTTTACGGCCGGGACGAGATGCGGCACTTTGAGCTGCGCGAGCGCCACGCCATAATACACATGTTTCCTCGAACTAACGTCTGTTTTCTACGAACAAAATGACTGTCATAAAACACGTATAGATTACTACATAAAACAATATTAACCGTTTGTTTGTTTGTCATAAAAAGGAGACGCCTGCCGAAAGGAAACTCGTACTCGTATTGGGCCGTCGTTAAACTCCGTCGGAAATTCCATTGAAGATTTGAAAGTATTAAATGTTTTATAAATGAGACGAACCTTTTTCCTAGGGAGTCACTAAACTTCTAGCTAGGAAGTCAAAAAAGGTTTGTTTGAAACATCGTAGAGTTCCTTAGGATTTACGAGCAAAGGTGCGGAAAATGTATGTTTGAAGTAACGCAGTAATAAATGCTTATAAATAAAAAAGAAAATGTAAATGATTATGCTAGGATAGATCATAGTCACACGCACTCAGATTCTACGATAGGTCCAAAAAGTTATACCAAAGTATACAATTACCCGTACGTACGCATGCGTAGGTATGAAAGGATGATATAGAGCAACCAGTTTTTAATTAGTTAATTTAAAATATGTTAATTTGTTAATTTTACTGTATCTGTAACATACAATGGGCAAATGATAAGATAAGTACAAATTATAAATCTGTATTTCGCTTTCCATGCTGGACTGGGAGAGATAGAAGAAAAACATAGAATGTTCCAGCTGCCCTCCGCCCGGGCATGCTGTAGCAGTCAGCAGAAGGGACTCGAGGGTTACAGTGTATTGTAATTTAGGCGATGGGCTGACAACCTGTCACTATAGACATTACAATCTAAATTTGCCCTCAATTTTTGACAGACGTGGCGAAAGCGCCTTTTAAGAGGCGTTTGACGCTCTGCCTACCCCTAAATGATAAAGGCGTGATTTTATGTATGTATTTCACTTTCTACAAAAGTACATAATTCCCTCAATACACCTAATTAATACTATGAAATTAGTAAAACTATATTTTTTTTATATTTCAATGAAATTACACATTACTACACGATCACACTCATAGCCCCCACTAGGATACCCTGTATCGGGGTGCCATGCACATACACAGAAACAACTCAGACCCAGAAACAGACATTAGAATGATGAATTTAAATTCATCATTCAAATGTCTGCCCGGCCGGGAATTGAACCCGGGGCCCTCTGCGTAGCAGGCAGATGCACTTCCAACTAGGCTGCGCGGGCCGTTCGTAAATTGTGAGTAGAACCTCTTGCAAGTTAAGAAACGAAGTAGATACAACGATATAACCTACATTGCACGTTCTTGGGAAACCACGCAATATACGGTAGTACTATTATATATTGTGTGGCAATAGTACAAATAATCTTAATATATCTTCCACACGCTTTTGGTAAACCCTGGTAAACATTTACATACGCTATTAGGATCAACAACATAGACGTACCTACATTTTTTTAATAAGTAAACTTACCTAGATGTAGGATCTACATTTACGTTTTTTTGTAGAAAATTCTTAACTTTGTAACCTACCTAGGTAAACCGGTATAAGACTAACGTCTTCTTTGTCTTTACTTTACGCGTAATTTTACAAAGTAAAAATTTGTAACTTTACAAAATAAGTAAATATCATAAATTATTTCAGTTATATATAGGTACGTATACTAAATCTATAAAAAAAAAAACAATTCGTTATGTAGATATTTTTGTATGATCGCAAAGCCTAACTGTGATCATGGGAAACGGAGATGACACAATTAGAATACCGAACGCTAGTCTGCTCAGATTATTCACGCAATACACTCACAGGATCAATAAAAATATAATTAATGCAGGTACGAGTGTCCGGGTACGATATACCCTGGGCTAATAATCGCGGATCGCGGCTGATCCGGGGGCACGTGTGGGATAATCCGGGCTAATTGCAAGCGCGCGCCGTTGATCCGCGATCAGGTGCTCGGCCCACTCTACACTACGCCCTCCTACTCTGAGAGGACACGGATAAAGAATCAAGGATAATCCGTACCCCGTCCCTTTGAATGGATCAAAAGGAATATCGATAATTACGTTAAATGTAAAACGAGACACCACATATTTTTTTTTTCAATTTAAACTGAACAACACTATACCTACCTCCTCTGTTCACGATAACGGGCTAGTACCGACAAAATCAGCTGCTCTATCATTGGTTGGAGTAAGGACATCGTCGATAGGGCCGCGTTCACAGTACGCTACTTTTTAAGTCAGTTCGTGCGACTCCGTGCTGTTCAGACGTCTCTATATCTGTGAGCTGGCTTGTGTATTGGATATTGAGATTGATTGCATTACCGACGACTAGGCGTGTTTTTATAGTATCTATATAAAAAAGTTAAAAAAATAAAATCTGTTAAATTATAAATTGTTAAAAAGTTACAGTTCAGTAAAAATTTAAATGTAGCGCTATATGTACGCGTCTTTAGTTTCTAAGCAAAAAATACATCCCTTCTCCCGTATGACGCAGTTTTGCATCCTTATCTTTTGTTAGCGATTGTGCGATAGAGAAAGCGCTCCACTAGCTCGTTATCGTAAACAGAGTATAATACACACAGATATTGTTTTTTATTTATAAGATGACCTTTAAATTAAACTTGTTAGACGTGGCGCAAACCCTACCACGTAAGGGAAACAGACGTGACTACGTGGTCCTGCACATAATAAAATGCTTTTTCAATATAATTTACACTCTACTTACACTACCCGACCCGGTTGTAACTCAAAAATCTACGCTATTTTTAATCCATGTTCCTTGGGGAAGTTGTTCAGTTCCATGGGTAGTTTCACACCCTAGACTCCTATAGTTTGGTCAACTTCACTCTTTTTTATAATTGTTTAGGTATGTATTTTTACACACATAGTGAAACATTATTTCTTAAAATATTTATTAGAAAAAGTAATCATTAAAATTTTAATTACCTCCGTGTGTTAGTGGTCTGAGCCATGGGCTCTCGTCTCGATCCGCAGGTCTTGGGTTCGATTCCCAGCGAAACACAAGATTGATATTTATTACTTAATCTCTTTGTGACATTTTCCCCAGTTCGGTTAGGACACTGAAAGGCTGAATCACCTGAATGTCCGAAACGAAAAAGGATTCCGTGCTTCGGAGGGTACGTTTAGCCGTCGGTCCTGATCGCGGTTTGGCGTTGGTCTTTGATAGTGGTTGTTACACAAACCGTGTCAAAAGCTGTGCTATTAGGCGGTTTAAAAACTCTGACACACGACAAGAAAGATCATCAAATCTACCACCCAAACAGCTTGCTGTGTTCCGTCGGCGCGTGAGACTGCCAGTGCCATAACAGGCATCTTCTGGGTGAGCTCACTCCATCATCATCGACTGTCATCGACTCTGTCACGGTCATTCCTTACTTTTGTGTCTAGAGTAGAGCAAGAGCAAACCTATTTCAAGTAAAAAAAGACTCCATTTGCGCACGAATGTATTTCAAGCTACAAAACTAAAACGATTCTAGAAATGCCAAATCGATTCGAATAAACCGATAAAATGAAAGCTTAGTGCACATCACTACATTACTTTACAAACTTATTACGTTCATGCGGCAAAAGATAGAACAACATTTTTTGTATGAGTTAACGCGCGTTTGACGTTTCTATCTCAACAAGCAGCGCCTTCTAATAACGCAAATATAAAATTGTAACTTTTATAAGGAATTTGACATTTTCGTAACAAAATACGCAAGCTAAAGTTAACAAGCGAGACAGTAAACAAGCGTGTTTTATACAAAATGTTAATGAATAAGTTATACCCTTTGCACAATATAAGAAATGTATTTCCTGCTATACAAAAACGATGTGTACACTATATTCAGGGTCAGGAGCCAGAGCCAAAAATTAGGGAATATTTTTACTACATTGATCATCAAGGAATGGTAAGCAAGAAACTTTGAACCTTTCACTTAAGTACCTGTCTGCCTATTTGTTTATTTTAATAAGAATTTTCCTTTCCAGTTATTTTTAGATGATTCTAAAATGAAGAACTTTACATCATGCTTCAAAGAGAAAAAGTTCCTACAGTTCTTCTTCAAGAGAATTCGTCAGAACAAGACAGGGAGATATGAAGAGTTCCCTTTCATTTCCTTGTGTGGAAGAGAAAGAAATTTTATTAGATGTGATGATGTGCCTATTGTTTACACACATATTATAACTAAGGATAGCAAGGATTTGCTGACATATGGCTATGCTGGGGATTTGATGATAACAGATTTTTTTCCTGATAAAATCTACATGTTGCCAACAACTGGAAGAGTTTATCATCCAGCAGAAGACAAGTATGGGGGTATCGGACTGATCAGATCAAAACTCTCAATAGAACTAAGTAAAAGCTTTGAATTTAGAAATGGAGATAACAAACCACCATCACACTTCATGTGGAAGAACAATCTTTATGAACTAGACCAAACTTGGTTTGATGAAAATGTTAGGAAATTCAATATAAAAGTCAGAAGTGATCCGGATTAATTAACACTTTATTATAATATATTATTAATTTATAAACAACACTGTTTTGTTCAACTTAGCAAATAAACAATCATAAAAATCTTAAACTTACTGATAATCAAACACAACTTATTGAAACTACTGTGATGTAATGTAAAATACAATATTTTAACTTATCTTTATATATTGTAATTGTAACTTTCTGAGGTAATAAACTTACCTGATTACATGTGAAAATATTTTCTCTTCTTGATTGTATCACAGGTTTCTATATGGCTATCTGAATACTATCTGATTTCATATGAAAAGGTACATTTAATACAAATAAAAAGTGATAACTTACATATTCAGTGTTACTTTTGATTATGTGTTCTCCTCCTTAGAAAATGCTTGATAGGAACCTGGTTCAGTCCAAGAAATTCCTTGTGCCAAACCCTCATTGGTTTTTGGAGGCTGCAGCATCAAGTTTTTGGCTGTGTCATGTACTTCAGGGTCATATGGTTTGAAAGTGATGTAATGTTTATCTTCTGTAGGCGGGTCATCATAAATATGGTCAATACTGGACATCACACACTCTCTCACTTTATCCAAAAATTGTTTCCTGTTCATTTTGTAGCTGTAACAATAAGAATAACGTCATAAAAATGTTATTTATGATTTAGAATGAAGTGTTCCAAGATTAGGATCATTATACACTTACGCAACTGAAGCTTCTACATTCGCTGGTGATTTTATGTGCAGATTGTGAAATATTAAATGTAAATATTTCAATATTTGCCATATGTGATTACGTTTTCTATCCCATTGAGGAAATACCTCACTTAAATTCAAATTGCCTGTATTTGGGTCTACTGCCGGATGGTAAAGATGTGAAGTGAAAGTTAATACCTGAAAATAATAATTACTTTATAATTAAATTCTATACAAATATAAATGTTTAGTCAGGTAACATATCCCATTTTACGTGATAATAGCAACACAAGAATGGTTAGGTACTTACAGGAACCTCATCATCAGGGAAATTTTCTGGCAATGTCAATGTGAATCTAAACACTCCTCCTTCATAAAATCCTGCCCGAATAAAAATTACTCCGAACCACACTGTAACAAATATGAACAAACGACTTACTTCCTATGCGAAGACTACTGAATTACCACAAGTAGAACAAGTTAGGTTGGTACTTACAAAAGGAGTTTTCATACGAAGGAATTACGTAGATTCCTTGCAAATTTTCCGTTTGTAACATACGGCTGAAACAAAGATAAAAGTATTATTAAATTAAGTCATTAGCAATCAATTTTTATCAGGAATTTCACTTTGAGTTGCGTTCTATCGTTTGTTTCGAGAATCACTGTGAACACTTACTATTCAGCCATGATAATGTACTCTTGATGGAACATTGAATACAGTTCTCTTATTTCTTTCACGTTTCTATTATTTTCGTCGGTCATATTGCTAATATTTATTATTTCTAATTAAAATAAAGTTCTCACGTAAAATTATTATTTATTGTACGTTCCATTTAATTGACATTTGCAAGAATCACAGAGTGAAGGGAACAGAAAGTTACTTTTATGAAAAAGAGTAAACGTGATAGCGATATCAAAATTGTAATCCTGCAAGATCAAGCATTTTAAAAATACTAGAATTCATGCAAATGGAACATGATATTAGGTGTTGCAAGCAGAAAAAAAAACTTTCACTCGTTCTACTCGCTCATTTAATTCATTCATTTGTGTCGTAACTGTCAAAATCGTCAATCAACAATCATCTGTCTGTGAAATTTTAGTAAAAACAATAGTAATTTCATTTAAAATAATTACACATAATACGCATCTAAATCAGAACTAGTAAATAAATCTTCCGTAATTAAACTTCCAAAGGTTTTATGTAAATAACCGAGCAAAATTACTATAGTGTCGATGTTGTACAAGGTTACGGACCCCATACAAGGAATGGAAATACACTAATCTGCTTACAATGGAAACCACTATTCGAAGATCATGGAAACTACGTAAGTATAGTTACAAAATCCGTGAACATATTTCGAGCGCCAATCATTTTGTGCTGATGACTTCTGACATTTGCAGAGGAATTCGTTGCCCACAAGGCAAATGTCAACTGCCTCGCGATGGGGCACAAGTCCAACCAGGTCTTGGCGACTGGAGGAGATGACAAGAAAGTCAACCTTTGGGCTATTGGCAGACAAAGTTGTTTGATGGTTTGTATTTGCAGTCTCATGTTTATCAGGTACTCATTCGCCACCTTATGTTTTCTCTAAAAAAGGCAAATAATTCCGGAAGTGGGGGATGGTACGTGGGGCAACCCCCTTAGAAACCTACCTTGCAAAAATGCAGTCCTTAATAATCCAAATTATTTATGAACATGAAAAAAAGTGGAGCTATTTACTCATATCATATCCCTAACAATTTTCTATGCATTAGAATATGGAAAAATATTAATATCGAATTGCTCTTTTATCCAGAGTCTAAGTGGACACACAACACCAGTAGAATGTGTATGTTTTGGACACTCAGAGGACTTAGTCTGTGCGGGCTCACAGACAGGAGCTTTAAAGATATGGGACCTAGAAGCTGCAAAACTATTAAGAACTTTTACCGGACATAAAGGTGCAATAAAATGTATGGATTTTCATCCTTATGGAGACTACTTGACAACTGGATCATGTGATAGCAATATAAAATTATGGGATACTAGAAAGAGAGGGTGTATAGTCACATATTCCAGTCATCGGCTTGCTGTAAATAGTTTGCAGTTCAGCCCAGATGGACAGTGGATAGCCTCAGCCTGTGAAGATGGTAAGTACTTTTTTTTTGCTTCTAGACACTAAGTAAAATTAAAAAAATACTGACCAAACTTTAGGGTATGTATGTACATACCCATGAAACTGAACAACTTTCCTCAAGGACAATGTGACTATTTATTTTGTAAAAACGGCCCAATTTTTTTCTTGGAGAAAGTTGTTCAGTTTCATAGGAAGCATTCAAAACCTAAAGTTTGATCAGTTATTTTTTTTTCACCCCAGCATGTCTAGTCTAACTTTTAATCAAATATAATATTAAAGATGCTACTTATTTGACTTGTTGCAGGAATAGTAAAAGTATGGGATGTGAGGGTAGGTAAAGTTCTTCAGGAATTCATGGAGCACACTTCAGGGGTGACATGTGTGAAGTTCCATCCCCATGAATTCCTGTTAGCCAGCTGTGGTATGGACAGAACAGTTAATTTCTGGGATATGGAAAAGTTCCAGCTAGTCTCTAAATTCGAAAAGGATAACACATCCATCAGGTAAAAACTGCTCAAGATATTCCTTCATTAGCATTATTTCAATAGTAAATGATTGTGACTCAGGGGTTCATATAACCTACAAAAAAAACTTTTACCATATATTGTTTTTCCATACAAACTGTCTAAACAAAATGGTTATTTGTATGGGGTTAAACTGGGTTAATGTATTTTTTATTTCCTAGAAGATTTTTTTGTAAAGCTGTTTAGTTCTATTGCCTGAACAACCCCTTTAGTCTTGAAATAGCTCTGTATTTGAAAGTCTGCTTAGTAGATTTGATTTTTGTTCAGACATATGCAGTTCAGTGACGACGGCGCCACGTTGCTCGGCTGCGGCAACGATGGCTTGCACGTGATCGGCTGGGAGCCTGCGCGCGTGTTGGACTCCGAACACGGTCACTTTGGACACATCCACGACCTCACAGTCGCACATACGCAACTGGTAACTTACTCCTTTATTTAGCCTATAAACCTCATTATTACACTTCCATGCTGGACTGGGAGCGTGAGAAAAACATAGAATGTGCCAGCTGCATTTCCTCCTGGGCATGCTCTAGAAATCAGCTAAGGGATCTGAAGGTATCTGTATATTGCAATTTAAGCGATAGGCTGACAACCTGTCACTACAGCAATATACCTACTAATCTATCTTAAATAACCCTCAAAACACGAGGCGGAATAACCTTTGTTTAGGTCGCTTACGCTCTGTCTATCCCATTAAGGACAAAGGCGTGATTATATTTATGTATGTATATAACCTCCAACTCCAGGGCCATTGTAAATAGCAAAAGATATTTCTTAGTTAAAAGTAAATAAGAGTGGAGAAAGCCTTTCAAATGGAGGGCTTTAATTACGAATATGGTTAACACAACCTACACACAGACACCGTGCTAAAATACATTATTATCTTGATGTTCGCAGATAGCAGGATCTTTCCACTCAACATATGTAGTACTGTCAGTAGTCGACCTTAGTAAAGTGCATCCGTTCGGCGGCCCGCCGCCCGTATTACCGCAATCCACCGTCGTCACCTCGCCTTTCCAGAAAAACCAATCTGTACGGAAGAGCTTCTCGAAAGAAAAGCCACCCAAAGAAGGTATGATGTAAAGAGCATAATACTCGTAGATTCGTCATCACAGCAACCAAAAATATGAAACATTCAAACAAAATAGTCTTCTGACTACATCAAATAGTTAAGAGTGTACTTTATTCCCCGAAAGTAGCGCCACTTCGCAAAAGAAAAAACTGATTGCACTTGTTTTCAACATGATCAATGATATTTTTTTTGAGTTTTGATAATCATAATGCTTACTATTATTCCTTCACCTGTATATAAACTAACATAGAATACATGTGTAAAACAGCTTCACATTTGCTTTTAGTAATGCACCAGAGAACGCAGTTAGATGAGAAAACAGCTGAAGAGTCTACCTCAGGAACTGAAGCCGATGAGGAGTCAGGTGCTGTTATATCAAATATTAACGATTACACAGAAATATTTCGGCCATCTAGAGCATGTGAGTAGATAGATTTAGGGGTTCATTAGACTTTCAATATTTATACTTAACTTCTTCTTCTGTCGAGTGGGTATCGAGTCTGTCGACCCGTTGAACCCTGGTGTCAGAGTTTTGAAACCGCCTAGTAGCACAACTATCAGGCCTCTGTCATGGTTTGAGTAACGACCACTATCAAAGACAGCGACCGGGACCGACGGCTTAACGTGCCCTCCGAAGCACGAAAATCTTTTTCTTTTTCGGACAATCAGGCTATTCAGCCTGCAATGTCCTAACCAAACTGGGGAAAAATTCACGAAGTGATAAATTCTCAAATATCAACTTTGTGTTTCCCCCCCTAGGAATCCAACCCAGGACCTCCGGATCAGGAGTCCATGGCACTAGCCACTAGACCACGGAGGCAGTTATACTTAACTAACATTAGTAAAAGTTATACATAAATATTCAAAGTCTTATAGTCTGTAGTCTGTAGTGTAGTACTAACTGGTAAAAATAACCAAAATATGATGGAAACTTAATTTACTCTTCTATTTCAGTAAATCGCACGCCTCCTCCAGCCACCAGTATGTCTTCAGAAGATTATTCATTAGCAGGTAAATATTCTAAAATATTAAATTTTAAGATGAAAAAAATAACACTGGGTATGGACATAAATGTAACACAAAAAATTATATTAAATTATATTGTTATCTCATATTCAGGTTTACAGGTTGGCTGGAAGAGATCTCTTTATAGAGATAAGCTCACCTTTGTGAACTAAATTTAAATTTGTTTATTTATTGTAAATTTTTTGTACGCAATAAAGAATATATAAAAAAAAGATCTATATCTACATTTTCGATCCCATTTTAGTTTTCTGATTACGAGTACAGCACATGCCAATCCGCCTGCCAAGCATGGTTGATTCCCTCATTTCTGGGTAACGCCCATATCCAGCTGTCGATTGTTCTTATTTATAGGAGTAGGTTTTTTTTTTTTTTTTTTTTAATGGACCTGTTTGCAAAATACTACAAAGTGTATATAATGCGTCACCGGGCTAAGGCGGGGAGTTGCTACACGCAATCTACACCCTATAATGAAATGGCAACTGCCTAAGGGCGCCCACTAGGGCTCGAACTTTGGCTTATGGCGTTGCCTTGGGGACTCCTTATCGGAGAGAATCTGCCCGGTACGTGCCGGTAAACCCCAAAGTGGGGAGCAAAGGAGGGACTATAGGAGTAGGCTGAACTAATGTACTAATCATATTTGTTTAAAGAATCAATAGTAAACGCGGAGGAGATAAGCACCTCCCTGCGCGACCTGATGATGGACTCGCCGCCGCACGCGGAGCTGGCGCGCCCCCTCCCGCAACCCTCCCCCCCGCAGCGGCAGCGCCCGGACCACTCGCGGATACCCACCTTCAACCCTGACAAGAAGGCAGACTTGCATTCACGTAAGTTTTTACTGTTTATTTTTTTTTATTATTAATATAATAACATAGTTTTCTTCATAATTTTCTTTTACACTTGTTCTATGATATTTAGGTGACGATACAATAGGTGATAGGTATATATACGATAGGTGACGGAACAACAGAATCAAGTTATGGTAATTAAGATAATTTAGAACCTTACATATAACTTGATTCTGTTGGACCGGTTTTTTGATTCACTGCGTTTTTAGTGATTTATGATTTTTACTAATATGGCGCCAAACAAAGTGGCCACTTTTAGGCAATTTGTAATACATAGTTTTTATGCTTAGTTCGAATGATTATATTATGGGGAATTAGTTGCGATTGTCGCAAAACGAATACGAATTTATGAAAATGATTGTATTTCAGGCACAATTAATTTATTGCCCCACCACCTATGCTACCACCTTAAATGAATATGCTAAGAATTTTTATTATTTATGATTATGATATACTTGTAAATCAAACTTTTAAGTACTGTTTAATAAAACTGTTTGGGCTTTGCAATTTGGACGTAAGTTAGTAGATTTTTTTTCTAGAGCTTCAGCCTATCCTTCATTCAGTAAAAAAAAAGAACTAGAAAGAAGTGTGAATTGAGTGTAAAGTCGCGGAGTGTGAATTTCGCCTTTCTGCAAAATAACAACCAGCATAAATGGTCAATATGGTCGCGTATCAAAAATTTGCTTTCCTAATGCGATACCAGTGTCCGTGACTTGCTAATTTGCCTAACCAGGGGTGGTGGAGACAACGTTTGGCGCCGTGCCCGCGCCCGCCATACGCGACTACACCGCGTGCCCGCTCGCTGCCACCAACACGCTTAACCGACATAACTCATATAAGGAAACTAAGTCTAACACTGAAATAAGTAAGTTTTACATTGACTTTTCGGCTGTGTGAGACTCCGTTTACAATCGGCATAAATAAAGTAGTAAAAAATGATATTGTTTAGTTTAAGTTAGACCTGTATTGTAAATACTAGTTTACAAAATAGGTCTATCTAATGCTTTCATAGGTGGGATGTCTGGGATTGCTAACTCTAACATACACCAGGTGTAAGGGACAGCGTCCCGCTAACTGATAGGGGTTGCTCAATCATCGACACTGAAGAACTATCAGCAGGATTTTTTTTTCAGAATGTAAAAGAACTGCCTTCTCCATACAAATTGTCCGATTGTGGTATTTTGTATGGAAAAGCCTTTTAATTTCTTCCTGTAAGATTTCCTGGTGGAAGTTGTTCAGTCTCTTTGCTTGAGCGATGTATGAAGTTGATATAAACGGAGTCCAATGTCCAGTTTTTAATTATCAGTTATCATAAACAAAACATAGAAATTGTACAAAATACCAGAAGAAAGAAAGAAAGAAAATAATTTTATTTTGCTCCACAACACAATAACAACATGTTACAAAATTAAGTTATCCTAAAATAGAAATTATATTGTGTAATGGGAACAAAAATGGTCTCCACTCAGCATATGTGCAGGAAGCAGAAGCTACCTACAGCGCTGGTTTTCTGTGAAGCCAAAATGAAATGAAATGTGGACAGCAAACTTGTTTCCATCATTCAATATTTAAAAAATATACTGTAATGTGTACCACTGTATGTTTTACAGCCACTGGACTTCGGCAAAGTAGCAGTGAAATATCACTTGGTCCTGCGTCTTTGGGTCCTCGGTCGTTATCTTTCACAAGACCTCCGACGGAACCTACGAGGTATGTTTGTACTGCTATGACGACCTATCGTTTCTTTAAACAGTTTAAGCTGTACTACTAGGCGGTTTAAAAACTCTGACACCAGGGTTCATCGGGTCTATCGACTCGAGAATCCACTCGCTAAGAAGAAGAAACAGTTCAAGTATTTTACGTGTTTAAAAAATATAAATCTTCTCTTTTATTTTACGATTTTCTTGCGAACAAATTACGAAACTACCTGCTAGTTTTGTTTAGGAATTGATATTAATGTTTACAAATAACGACGTCTATTTACGTAATTGTTATATCCAGCTTGAATCATCTGTCAAGATGAAAAAGGCCTAATGATGATATCCAACATATGCATTTCCAGGCGAAGAGTAGACAGTGTGACAAGCCCTATATCAACCCTCGGGCGCGGGTCAGAAGACGAAAGGGAGCCAGAGCCCGCGTTCGTGCCTATCGCCACCGACCGGCCCGTCGGCCTCGACCTCGATGAATTCCTGCCGGTAAATATATAAATACATACATACATATAATTACGCCTTTATCCCTAATGGGGTAGGCAGAGCGTAAACAACCTAAACAAAGGTTGTTCCGCCATGTCTGTCAAAGTTTTGAGGGTTATTTAAGATAGATTTGTAGGTATTGCTGAAGTGACAGGTTGTCAGCCCATCGCCTAAATTATAATATACTAAAACCCTTGGATCCCTTAGCTGGTTTTTACAGCATGCCTGGGAAGAAATGCAACTGGCACATTGTATGTTTTTCTCTCGCTCCCAGGCCAGCATGGAAGCATATATGCATTGCCTTTTCTTTATAATTAACTAGCGACCCGCCCCGGCTTCGCACGGAAATCATCAGTGTTTCTCTACTATATTATGCATGTATTATACATATAAACCTTCCTCTTGAATTACTCTAACCATTAAAAGCAACCTCATCAAAATCCGTTGCGTAGTTTTAAAGATTTATGCATACATAGGGATATAGGGACAGAGAAAGCGACTTTGTTTTATACTATGTAGTGATTTCGTTTTCATCACACCAATTACTTGATTGTTGAAAGTTAGCGAGGTTACGTTGGTAAGGTCAAATGTGAACCAAAATTATGAATATTTCGTTTTAGTAGGTTATTTCCTGTTTTTAATTTGTAAATCGTATAAAAATGTAGCAGAAATGCTATTACCACCGGTAGCGTGGATGACATTCATAAAATCGAAAACCTTTGGATAGATTGTTATTTTGCACGAGATTATTGTAAATAATGTTATTAAGATAGATTAAATCTATCTTAAATAACCCTCAAAACTTTGGCAAACGTGGCGGAACGACCTTTGTTTAGGTCGTTTACTCTCTGCTTACCCTATTACGGATAAAGGCGTGATTTTATGTATGCATGTATTATCACCGTGATTATATTTATTGTTACCTCCATATTTCAAAACTGATCTCAGAACTTATACTATAACCCTTATAACTTTGCTCTACCTACCCCATTAGGGATAAAGGCGTGATTTCTATCTTAATAACATTATTTACAATCCCGTGCAAAATAACAATCTATCCAAAAGTTTTCAATTTTATGAATGCCCTCGACGCCACCGCTCGTAATAGCATTTCTGCTACATTTTTATACGACTTACAAATAAATGAATAGATTTACATACAATCATATAATCAGGACTTTATCCCTAATGCGGTAGGCAGAGCGTAAACGGCCTAAACAAAGATCGTTCCGCCACGTCTGACAAAGTTTTTAGGGTTATTTAAGACAATTTTGTAGGTATACTGCTGTAGTGACAGGTTGTCAGCCTGTCGCCTAAATTACAATATAAAGACACCCTCGGACCCCTTAGCTGGTTTTTACAGCATGCCCGGAAGGAAATGCAGCTGGCACATTCTATGTTTTTCTCTCACTCCCAGTCCAGCATGGAAGATGTACTGTGGGGCAAATCTTTTGCTTGTTTTTTGTTTTGTTTTTTGGTTTGTTTTGTCTTCCATGCTGGCCTGAGAGCGAGAGAAAAACATAGAATGTGCCAGCTGCATTTCCACCCGGGCATGCTGTAAAAATCAGCTAAGGGATCCGAGGGTTTAAGTATATTGTAATTTAGTCGATGGGCTGACAACCTGTCACTACAGCAATATACATACAAGTCTATCTTGAATAACCCTCAGAACTGTGTCAGACGGGGGGGAACGACCTTTGCTAGGTCGTTTGCGCTCTGCCTACCCCATTAGGGATAAAGGCGTGACTATATGTATGTATGTATGTTTTGTTTCTTTTTAGCGCGGCCTCGCGGGCGGCGGGGTGCGGCGCGGCGCGCGGGGCGGCGGCGTGGAGATGAGCGAGCAGGAGGTGCTGGGCATCATGATGCGCGGACACGACTCCATGATGGCCGTGCTGGGCGCCAGGCAACACGCCATGCAGGTACACTACTACAGACGGAATACGTGTTTCATCATCATCTCCCTAGCCTTATCCCGCATATCACGGGGACGGCTACCTAATCTAGGGGATTGAACGAGGGTACTGGTTTTTACACAGCGACTGCCATCTGACCTCCGCAACCCAGAAGGGAAACCAGACCCAATCCTAGATTAGGTCTGAGTTATCAAGCCGCCAATGCTTAGCACTGGCCTCTGATACGGCTTAACGACTAATATCTACGGTATTATTCGATATTAACCGGAACCAACGGCTTAACGTGCCTTCCGAAGCACGGAAAAAGCACCGAATAAACGTACATATGAAATTCGAAAACCGAAAAACACATTGGTACGTGGTGGGATTTGAACCACGACCTCCTGCTCAGAAGGCTGCGGCCCTATCCACTACACCATCGGGACGTGTTTATACGTCTCGTGCCAAATATGACTTAGACGAAAGGCATGTTTGTATTTCTAATGCAAAATATGGCTCAGTCGAAAGACGTGTTTACTTGTCTAATGCAAACTAAGGCTCAAACGGAAGAGGTGTTTATACGTCTAATGCAAAATATGACTCAGACGAAAGGCATGTTTGTACTTCTAATGCAAAAATATGACTCAGACGAAAGGCATGTTTGTACTTCTAATGCAAAATATGGCTCAGACGAAAGGCTTGTTTGTACTTCTAATGCAAAATATGACTCAGACGAAAGGCATGTTTGTACTTCTAATGCAAAATATGACTCAGACGAAAGGCATGTTTGTACTTCTAATGCAAAATATGACTCAGACGAAAGGCATGTTTATACGTCTAATGCAAAATATGACTCAGACGAAAGGCATGTTTGTACTTCTAATGCAAAATATGACTCAGACGAAAGGCATGTTTGTACTTCTAATGCAAAATATGACTCAGACGAAAGGCTTGTTTGTACTTCTAATGCAAAATATGACTCAGACGAAAGGCATGTTTGTACTTCTAATGCAAAATATGACTCGACGAAAGGCTTGTTTGTACTTCTAATGCAAAATATGACTCAGACGAAAGGCATGTTTGTACTTCTAATGCAAAATATGGCTCAGACGAAAGGCTTGTTTGTACTTCTAATGCAAAATATGACTCAGACGAAAGGCATGTTTATACGTCTAATGCAAAATATGACTCAGACGAAAGGCATGTTTATACGTCTAATGCAAAATATGACTCAGACGAAAGGCATGTTTGTACTTCTAATGCAAAATATGACTCAGACGAAAGGCATGTTTGTACTTCTAATGCAAAATATGACTCAGACGAAAGGCATGTTTGTACTTCAAATGCAAAGTATGGCTCAGACGAAAGACGTGTTAATTTGTCTAATGCAAACTAAGGCTCAAACGGAAGATACGTCTAATGCAAAATATGACTCAGACGAAAGGCATGTTTGTACTTCTAATGCAAAATATGACTCAGACGAAAGGCATGTTTGTACTTCTAATGCAAAATATGACTCAGACGAAAGGCATGTTTGTACTTCAAATGCAAAGTATGGCTCAGACGAAAGACGTGTTAATTTGTCTAATGCAAACTAAGGCTCAAACGGAAGATACGTCTAATGCAAAATATGACTCAGACGAAAGGCATGTTTGTACTTCTAATGCAAAATATGGCTCAGACATTTGTCCATGGCTCAGACGAAAGACGTATTTATCATGCAAAAATTAGTTGGCAGATCTTTCTAACTTTTATTTGGCTGCCTACTAAAGCTTCAAACATTTTATTTTTCAGATATTCAATGCTGTACGAGTGAATAAGTCTTTAAAAGCAGCTTTAGAATCTGTGATTGAATTAGACGACACATCTGTGATATTAGACATTCTCAATGTAATGGCTCATAAACCGTAAGTATTATAATAAGTTTAAAATTTATAGAATTGTTAAACTTGGCATGCCCTAAGATGCTAATACGGTTTTTTGCTTTCAGATCTTTGTGGAATTTAGACATCTGCCTATTGATGTTACCAAAAATATTCGACTTACTGCAGAGTAAATACGAGTCGTAAGTAATCAAATCACAACTAATCCATGAAGCAAAAGATTGAAATTATATTCTAGCTAAAACACAATTTGTTTATAGATATATGCAGTGCGGCTGCAACGCGTTGCGGCTGATCGTGCGCAACTTCTCGTCAGTGGTGCGCGCCAACATCAGCGCGCCCGTGCGCACGCTCGGCGTCGACATACCCAGAGAAGAACGCTACAGTAAATGCATGCAGATATACAGACTACTGGTAGATATCCGAGCCTTCCTGCTCAAGCGGCAGACCCTCCAGGGCAGGCTCGGCGGCGCCTTCCGAGACTTACACACGCTCATGCAGCAGGGACTCGACTGACAACCGACACATTCTCATAGTCACGCCTTCCCACAACGAAGAAGCATTTATTAAAAAAGACATGCCTTAGTCACCCGTTCTCACACTAGAATCACAATGAAATTAGATTAGGTGAAGCATAGACAGAGTGACAATGGTCTGCAGTGTGTAACTGTAGAGACACTAAACTAAGCTATATTTTTACTTAAATTTGTACATGGCCTGTGAGGCTCACGAAGAAATTGTGTAATCTATTGAAATCAACCCACCCCTGTATATTGGACCAACAAGTTTTCCACTAAACAAAATATAATAAATAGATCTTATCATACACCCCAAGGGTATGTATAAATTAGTTTACTAACTGCCATTTCAATATATTTTGTGTGTACTTAGCTAAAGCAATGAAAATCTTTTATACTTCCCAATTTTATAATTTAATCATGTACAGTAAAAACAATTTTAACTTCAGTAGATTTAGATCAATTTATAATTCCAGTTTTTATCTTGTAAGATACAAATCCTAACACAGTAACCAATATAATTTTACTTATAGTTATTATTAGTAAATCAATCACCTTTTTAGCATTTATTAAAAGGCTGGTACTTAATTCCACATCTTCCCAATAAAATTAATTTTGAATTTATCAGTAATGATGAATCTCTTTAAAAGTTACTGACATTTTGCCATCTTGTGCCTTTTGTATTATTTATTAATTTATGTAGTCATTTTCAGTATTTTTATCAAATGTTTTTTAAACAAGGTTTTGACTGACAATGTAACAAAAATAATGTTTTGTTCTATAAAACTAAGCTAAAATTAATACTATTATTTTAAACTGTTTTGTTAGATATAAAATAAAATATTTGGTTGTCAATAAAACAAAAATAAACTACATCAAATGCAAACAAGATTCTTTACTTTATAATTATACTTCACATTGACTGAAGATTAAAGCACAAATTACAGGAAGTTAAGCTTCATTTATCCAAATACTCAAGGTCTCTCAATATGTATCTGTATCTTACATCTTTTTGCATAATCAGATGCCAATAGTCGAAAGATATATGACATTATATAAAATGAAGTACACAAATGAGCTTCTCTATTCTGTCGTATGTGATTGAAGTCTGTATACTTAGCTAAAATAACTTATTGATTATGAAGGATTTAAAATTTATTTCATGTTTCTTCTCTTTTTAAAGGAAGCACTGTTTGGGCTATCTTGATGCCTTTTTCTCTGGTTAAATGCAGCCATCTTCTTGGCCAGTATATCATCAGATACATCTTTTTCCATCTCTCCTGTTTCTTTTTCTTGTTTGATACCACTCTCCAATTCCATGAGGCGTTCAATTTCTGGGTTCATGCCTTTGAAAGATAACCTCCCTTCAATCAGGTCTTCACAAAATATAAAGCTGGATTCTGATATAAAATTACCAGAGGCTTGACGCATCTCACTTGTAATGATATTCGAATACAAACTATCATGATCTTGAGTATTCTGTAGCTCTTTTTCAATTCTATCCTTGGATTTTTTCATAAACTTCATATCCAAGAGAGCCTTTGGTAACGTTGGTTTCTTTATACCGGACATTTTGGGAATATTTTTATATTTATTGCCAATTAATATTATATATTCACGCTTTTTGTATCTTTAAAACACGTGAAAAGATAATTAACAATTGAAATGCAAAACATCAACGAACTGTCAAAAACATGTGTGAGTGAACCACAGATTAAAACATTAGTTTTATTTCACAGTCGATCGATTATAATTGTGCATCGCTCTGGCAGGCCCTTCCCTTCTAGGCCCAAGACAGGCCTATGAACGGGGGGGATGGCATGGCGAGGTGTGGTGTGAGTGTGAGGCGTGCAATAACTATAGAAAAATGCGTGAATATGATGCGAAATCGTTTTTTTTCTTTGTTCTATGAAATAACCTGAAAAATTATGTTCAACTCAATCGAAAATATTAAAATATTGGTTTTATTAGTCGATCGATTTAGAACATGAAATCACTCATCATTTGACACTATTAAGAAAAAAAGTGTACCATGCGAACATAACCTCATTTTTCCACAAAACAATAATATTATTCAAGTTATTCTGTGTAAAACTGCTATGATTTGAATAAAATTCGATAAAATGCAAGTGTCCGAAGTAGATAATGTAAAAATTTACAACCTTAGTGCTGGTAAATCTCTACCCGATGTAAGTAAACTTTTCCCAATTTTTAACTTTATATTTATCTATTTGTAAAATCCTGCATAATTCCAACGTTTCCTAGATATTTTTTTGTCATTCTAACAGTTATATTTTGTCTTTTTGTAGTGGTTATCTGACAGAAAAAAACGTGCATTATTGAAGAAAAATGTTGACCTACGTCGAAGGATTGAGCTCATTCAAGAGTTTGACATGCCTGGAGTCAGTACTAATATCCGAGAATCTAAAGATGGACAGTATATTATGGCTACAGGCATTTATAAACCGAGAATAAAATGCTATGATGTGAACAATTTATCCTTGAAGTTTGAAAGGTGCTTAGACTCGGAAGTTGTTACATTTGAGATATTAAGTGAAGACTATCAAAAGGTTTGTTGCAAAGGATAATACAAAGCCTATGAACACCAATATTCTTATAAATTAATCTATTTAATTTTCTATTTTCTTGAATATTTTTTTCAGATAGTATTTTTACAATGTGATCGGTATGTGGAGTTTCATGTTGGGCATGGTAGACATTACCGTTTGAGAGTGCCTCGATTTGGCAGAGATATTGCATACCACCGGCCCTCTTGTGACCTCTTTGTTGTTGGGGCTTCCTCTGTAAGTAAACCTTTTTTCATTTGACTTCTAAATATTTGGATCCCATTGAAATGAATAAATTTCATAAAAAAATCTATTTTTCACTGTAGGAGGTGTACAGATTAAACTTAGAAATAGGTCAATTCATGGCTCCATACACAACAAAAGCAACAGAGATTAACTGCTGTGGGGTAAATGAGGAACATGGTCTGCTAATATTAGGCACAGAAAGTGGCCATGTTGAGGCTTGGGATCCCAGGTCTAAGACCCGACAGGGAACTTTGGATTGTGCTCTACATTGCACTGGATCTGAATATAGGTAAGTACTTCTTATTGTCTAGCAAATCATATTTAATAATTTGTATTTTTTTTTCTTTTTAAAAGTATTCCCACTTAACACAGACTGTACTTTTTTTTATTTTTTTATTTATAGGCTATGTTACTATAGCACTAGTGAAAGAATAGTTTGTAGATTTCCTATATACTGCTTTCAAACAAAGCTCTTCAAGATTTGTTATTGAAGACAGTTACTTTAAAATTTAATTTTTACAGAAATAATAGTTTACCAGCAGTGACTGCTCTGAAGTTTGATGGTCCCCTGAGAATGGGAGTGGGCACATCCACAGGCCATGTCCTATTGTATGACATAAGATCAAGCAAACCTCTGTTAGTCAAAGACCACATGAATGAAATCCCTATCAAGAAACTGGAATTCCACAAGCAAATGGATTATGTTTATTCTATGGATGCAAGTGTTGTAAAAATCTGGAATAAAAATAATGTGAGTAATAAAATATAAAGAACAATTACATTTATTTTCAGTTTCTGGTCACAGACTGTACAACTCTTGTAAATGTACATGAATCATAACATAAAACATAAAAAAAAATATTGCCTCTTTCATACAACCTACCTTCCACTACCTACCCTAACTATTAGTATGGGGGATGCCTATTTTTTTTATGGTTCTGTACTCATAAAACTGACAAAAGTTGTTCCTTGTTACAACTTAAAATTTCTGACTGTGGAAAATTGGGCCTTTATTTATTTACTCTTTGTTTATTTGCAGGGAAAACAATATACAAGTATAGAGTCGTCAGTGGATTTCAATGATCTGTGTGTTATTCCTAACACAGGGTTGAGTATGATGGCTGTTGAGGACCAGAAGATGCAAATATATTACATTCCATCATTAGGTTTGTCCATTATTATTATAAAGAAGCATTAATTGGAAAGCCTACTTTAGAATCTAACTAATCTGCAAAACTATTATGTATTTTTGTTAGGATGGTAGCTTATTACTATGTTAAAAAAACCGTCTTATTTTTTCCTTAACAGGTCCTGCACCAAGATGGTGTGCCTTCTTGGACAATTTGACAGAGGAACTGGAGATTTCAGCTTCAATGACAGTTTATGATGATTACAAGTTCATCACGAAACACGAGCTGGAATCCCTTGGCTTGGACCACTTGCTGGGCACAAACCTTCTAAGAGCTTACATGCATGGGTATGTTGATAGTTGAAACTAACGCAAAATATAACGTAAAATATTTACGCAAATTGTACATTAGTATTGAATAATTTATGTTTTACCATTTTATTATACTCTTTCAAGACCTCTGTTTCTACCGTGGTTTTATTACCATAAAATTTTCTTTGTAAAAGTTGTTTAGTTTACTTGTCTGAGCAACTCCTATCAGTTTACACACTGTCTCCGAAATGACCGATTTAGACAAGTTTACACTTACATTTTAATATTCTTCTTTCAGATACTTCGTAGACGTAAGATTGTACAAACGTGCGAAATCAATAGCAGATCCGTTTGCATTTGAAGAGTACAAAAAGAAGAAAATTCGAGAGAAAATTCAACAAGAGAGGCCATCAAGACTCAAAGTTGAAGACAACCTTCCCAAAGTTAACCGTGACCTCGCTTCACGGCTTCTGGATGATCCTGGGAAGAAGAAGAAGAAAGAGACAACTAATCTCCTCAAAGATGACAGATTTAAGGTAAGATATCTGGATAACTTATATACAGCAAGCAATACAACCCTTAAAACTTGTAGAAAGTGTCGAAACTAAATTTTTGAGGCTTTGACGCCCTGCCTTCCCTGTTAGAAATACAGACTTGACTGTATGTAAGTATTAGTACTTAGTTAATAATCTTATATGACTAAATGTTATACACTTATTTAATTATTTTATTTTATAGGCACTATTCGAAAACCCTGACTTCGAAGTGGACAAAGGTGCCGAAGAATACAGACTACTCAACCCTGTACTATCAAGGTTGGATAAGAAGACCAAACCACAAAAGATGGAGAGAGAAACTGAAGCCATGGAGGTAAGTGTTATTGTATGATTGTTAGGTAACAATTCGGCGAACTGATATCATTGGGTAGGTAGTTTTTATTAGACAGTTTGTAACGTAATTTGTGTTTGAAAACCTTTTGAAAACATAAAAGACTGTTACTTGGCATTTTTTTGTGCCAACAAGCCACAGAAGAGTTGAAACGAACCGCGCGCGAAACCAGCGCAACAATCCCAAAATTCTCAAATAAGCCAAGTATCAAAACTTCTCTCGTTGGCACTGCGCGTGACCCACCAACCAACCATGGTCCTACCCGTCTTGCGGCATAACGGACCGAAACACGAGAGACGCGCAAAGACGCATGTATATACAAATTTATACATGCTCTCTCTACAATTTTTTTTTACTGCACTGCATTGCGCGTGACCGTGAGTTTTTTTTTCATAGGTGGAAGAAGCTGAAGAAAAAGACTCCGATGCAGAACTGTACGCGTCAAGTGACGAAGAAGCAAGCTCAGACGAAGATCGTTCCTGGGTCAAAGAGGTCAAAAAACAACACAAAATCATCAGAAACAAACGAGATGACAATGAAGAGGACAAACCAGACAGAAAAGAACAAGTCTATGAATTCAGTAAACCACCTAAAACTGGCAACATTAAGAGTATTACGAGAGTTAGTAAAGCTAGTCTAGGAGACCGACTGCACAAAGAAGGCTTCACCACAATGGTTACTGGTACAGGGGGAAATAAAGAAATGAAATTTTCCATGAGAGGGGACAAGTCAGAATCGGAACAGAGAAAGAAAATGAAGAAGCACTACCAGGAAAGGAAACAGATTGTCAGGAGAACAGGATTTCTAGCGAAAAAGAAGTTAGGCCCTAGGTCTTACTAATAGTTAATGTAAAGTAGCAATAAATCAAATTTCACATTATTGCTAAGTTTTATTCATACATTACTGCCCCTTTTCCGAGAATTTATTTGATAAACCATTCTCACTCATACTTTATTAGCAGATTCAATTCAGCATCGATTGGAATATGTAAACAATATTATGTACTCATAGGTAGATAGATTCTTTCTGCTTATCATCGCCGCCGGGGTTATCAGCTGCACACATTTTTATGCACCGTTGGTCGATTTATTTTTTCTGCTAATGCAAGTTTGTTTACTGTTATTGTAGTACTTCCTTAAAAATATACGATACTCCTAGTTAAACTTTCTTTGTGATCGAAGTTGCTGTTTTAAAACTAACGATCATCGTCAATTTGTTTGTTTCGCGAGTTTACAGTTACATTCAAAAGGTTGATCACCCCTGGAAAATCACTAACGGGACGTGCAGAGAGATTTATCATCATTTTAATAAACATGTATGAAGTTGTGTGTGTATTGAAGTGAAAGCAACAGTATAAACATGACCTTCATGATACTGCGAAAAAATTGTGGTTGTGATTGGATCAGTATTTTTTAGCTAGAACAATGCAAAATGACAATGGATCTTACGGCAGCGGTAAGTAGAATATTAAAATACCTTCAAGTTTTAGAATATATAGTTGTTTGTCACAGAGATGGGCAGTTACGTGTAATTATAATTGAATTATTGTTTAATAATGGGCTCGAACGCAATTAAGAGTCTAGATACAGGCAATAAAGTGGATAAAGTGAACTTTTCAAATGATTATGTAGCGAGTGATTTGCTGGACAGCCATGTACTGGGCAACGACAAGCTGTGCGAGCCCGCGATGGAGAGATCCACCCGATCCAGCAACAGCGTCGACGTGAGTACCAATCGAGACCAACGTGATTTGCGGCTAGTAAATTAACGTTTCTTTGCAACTGGCCGAGGTTCAAATTTAGAAGCAGCAAATCGCAACTTTGTCACAAAAATAAGTTTGCTGATTCGAAAGAATTTCCTTTCAAGTTGTAGAATAAAAGCAATCTATGGACTGCAAAATACGTTGGTATCCATTTGCAAACATTGACATAAAGTATACCTACGACATTACATTATCCCTATCTATCCAAGGTCTGTGATATCTGGTACCATACGGTAATACAGTGAAACAAAATCTGTTATTTACAACACAGTCCTATATGAACAATGGAACCGATAACAGTTGAACAGGAGTGCAATGTGAAAAAGAATGTTTCCGATGATAATTTTCAGATCGGAGAAATTACGGAGTCTCCAGATACCGAATATATGAGTACATCGGCAATTTTACACTACTGTAAATCTAAGGTAAGCTTTTTTTGTTAGCAGTTATTATTTACACTAACTGCCTGCGAGATCTTGAGCTCTCGACCGGAATGTCGTGGGCTCATTCGACTTAACGACTTTGTGTTGTTCTAATTTGGTTAGGACAGCAGGCTGATCACCTAATCCTCTGAAAAGTAAAATGATCCATGCTATCGGTTGGGCATGTAAATAGACGTCGCCGCCATGCGCCGATGTCCTGCACCCCATTTCTCCCTGGTCGTCTGTCCATCAGAATAAGAGAATGAAGGAACAGAGAGTGCACTTATATGTTGCGCACTCGGGCACTAACAACTACGTCTCGCGCCGTGATGTCACCGAAAACAGGCTAGGAGGACTATTTATTTTTATGTACACAACTGTATGTTTATTCTTAATAATATATTCCCTATATTTCAGATTTTACTTCCCTACCTAAGGCTGCTTACAATAATGGGTCTGAGGCCCGTCGTAGATGCATCTAACTCTTCAAAATTTGCGATATGTCTGTCTCACTTCCACTCTGCTCAAGTTGCAGTCTGTATGTGTTTAGGATATGTTCTTCAATACATGGCTTGTTTCAGGTGAGTTTCAAACTACGTTCTTCTAGAATATTCCTTATTCAGACTGATTAACTGTCGGTCGCCTGCCTCTGGGGTCTAGTGGTCTCAGCCTTGGTATCTTGATCCAGAGGACGTGGGTCCGATTACTACACATCAATATTTGTCAATTCATCACGTAGTCAGTTTTTCCCCATTTTGAATAGGACGCTGCAGGTTGAACAACTTTGTCTGTCATCGAAGAGGATTCCGTTGGTATTGGTATTGGTTGCCGTTTTTTTTTTACATTATGTTTAGGTAATATATCCTTATGTTATGTCCTATTTTGCAGGCGAGATAGAGGCTTCTGCTACAAACTAGTGCCTCTAGCTTTAACCTCATCCTTGGAGTACGAGGCTTACAAACAAGTGTGCTACGGGAACATAACGTTTATCTACATCGCTCCCAGCATCCTTCACTTCGTGGGGTTCCTGTACGCATTGTACCTCTTCAGGATATCGGACAATGAACAGCTGCAGAATTTGATGGAAAGAGTAAGTTTAACTGTTTTTAGATAAATAGCTTTGAATTTGATACCTGGAAGCTGGTTACTTCCATGCTGGACTGGGAGAGATAGAAAAACATAGAATGTTCCAGCTGCCCTTCCTCCCGGGCATGCTGTAGAAGACAGCAAAAGGGACTCGAGGGTTACAGTGTATTGTAATTTAGGCGATGGGCTGACAACCTGTCACTATGGCAATACACATTACAATCAAAAATTACCCTCAATTATTGTCAGACGCGGCGAAAGCGCCTTTTACGAGGCGTTTAACGCTCTGCCTACCCCGTAAGGGATAAAGGCGTGATTTTATGTATGTATGTATGTATGTATGTATGTATGGAAGCTGGTCAGTAACGTATCACGACCACCATTTTGACCACGATAACCTCCGGAAGTTCTTTCGAGGGCTTAAAAGCTCTGAAACTAAAAGTCAACGGATCGTTTGACAACTCTAAAAACCCACACAATAGTATAGGTACTTAAAATTTCTAGTTTTGTTTACATATACCTCTAGAAAATCTTCATTTTGCTAACTCATTTTTTAAAACATGGTGTCATTATGTCGCAAAAGTTTAAAGTTGTTTCTAAACTTTCCAGGTATTCCTGCTATCTTCCTACGCTCCCCAAGGTGCCCAGACTACGGCGAAACCTAAGCGTCTGCTGCGGATGCTGTGGTTCTTCATCATACTGAGCGTGCTGTGGATGTGCCTGTCGCTAGTTTCAGTCAACCTCATGATGGCGAGAGGCACTATCATGTTCCATTGGATGGAGAACAGGTATTTTTTTGGAAGGCAGACTGTTATTGGATCATGGGCTTATCTAGATGATGACGGTATTTTTGTGTTTCGGAGATTTGGAGTGCATGATTTATTTCCAACCGCCACTAATTTAAGTCTACACGTGTTATTTTCTATCATGTGAGAACAGAAAAGGACGGCAATCATTTTAGTCAAGATTTAATTAAGTTGTGCACTCTACGAATCGATAGAATTGTAGAATTTATACTTAGTTACGAAGTGAAATCAAAGGTTGCAGCACTGATGAGTGATGATGCTTGGATTTCATACCATCATTCTTGTATTCTAAAAACTTGTACTTTACGAAAACTTTGTAAACAGCAGTAAGTTTCGTTACATACGCATTCATTCATTTCAGTTCACCCGACACGCTCCTCGCCTTGAAGGTGCTGCTGATCGTGTGCACGTTGATCCACGACATGGTGCAAGCCACCATCATCACCAGCTACTGCCTTCAGGCGCAGCTGCTGCAGGCTCATCTCATGTTCCTTAGGGAGCGGCTGCTGCATAGGACCATCACGCCGCTCAATTGGATGAGGGTGAGTTTATAATATGCCTTCATCACTGTCAGTCCTCTACTGGTCTGGCCTCTCTCAAGGCATGCCACTGCCCCGTCTTTGACCCTTCGGATCCAGTTCTTTCCGGTTACCAATCGTAGGCCATTGTTACATCTGCCAGGATGGTGCTTTAAACATTACGTTTGAATCGGGAATGCAACTTACCTTCAATGACGGAAAGTGAAGCAAGTGCTTGCGTCTGGCTTACATATAAAAAACGGTCTTCCTTAGGTAATAATATACTTCCATGGTGGACTGGGAGCGAGAGAAAAACATAGAATGTGCCAGCTGCATTTCCTCACGGGTATGCTGTAAAAACCACCTAAGGGTTCCGAGGGTTTCTGTATGCAATTTAGGCGATGGACTGACAACCTGTCACTGCAGCAATATACCTACAAATCGATCTTAAAATAACCCTCAAAACTTGTCAGACGTGGCGGAAAGACCTTTGTTTAGGTCGTTTCCGCTCTGCCTACCCCATTAGGGATAAAGTTGTGATTATGTATGTATGTATATAAGTTAAATATCGAATTACTTTTTTCAGGAAATAGCCGAATTCCGCAAGCTGCTGAAATATCTGAATGACGACTTAGCGCCAGCTGTCTGCTTGTTTACCATCGTAAACGTATCGTGGGCAGCGTCTGGCACATTATGGCTACTCAACTTCGACCGGGTCGATACCGAGACGGAACCCATCGCCGGGATCAGCGTACTCAACTTACTGCTGTGGCTGTCTGCAGTCACTGTGCCTTTTGTACAAGTAAGTCTCAACTATAAGAACATTGAAAGATTACTTTATTTCTAGATATTCTGCATTTACCTTCAGTTATCGTTTTCAGTTCCCCTTTACATTATCGTGAATAGCCATCGGTACTTAACCCTATCTACTCAACTAGGATAGAAAAGTCAGTTGTCTTATTTGTCGCAATCTTCCATGCTGGCCTGGGAGCGAGAAAAAAACATAGAATGTGCCAGCTGTATTTCCCCCGGGGCATACTGTAAAAACCAGCTAAGGGATCCGAGGGTTTTAGTATATTGTAATTTAAGCGATGGGCTTGCAACCTGTCACTACAGCAATATACCGACAAATCTATCTTAAATAACCCTCAAAACTTTGTCAAGACGTGGCGGAACGACCTTTGTTTAGGTCGTTTACGCTCTGCCTGCCCCATTATGGATAAACATACATACATACATATAATCACGCCTGTATCCCGAACGGGGTAGGCAGAGCGGAAACGACCCAAACATTGGTCGCTCCGCCACGTCTGACAAAGTAATGAGGGTTTATTTAAGATAGATTAGTAGGTATATTGCTGTAGTGACAGGTTGTCAGCCCATCGCCTAAATTGCAATATACTGAAACCCGCTGGTTTTTACAGCATGCCCGGGAGGAAATGCAGCTGGCACATTCTATGTTTTTCTCTCTCTCCCAGTCCAGTATGGAAGTGATATGGATAAAGGCGTGATTATATGTATGTATGTATTTCAGGCCGCCCGTCTGTCACGCGAATGCCGTCGCACCCAATCCGTCGGACACGAGCTGTCGGTCCGTCCGTTCCTGCACCAAGACACGCCCAGCGAAGACATCACCGCCATCATGCTGTACGCGTCGTCGCTCAAACTACGCGCCAAGCTGTTCCATTACCCCATAGCGGGAAAATACGTATGTCTCATACTCACTCTTACTGTCATAGCGCTGTTCTCGTTAGGAATGTGCCACTATTTGCAATAACTGAGAATACTAGTATTTAGTATGGTATAAAGGTTGTTTGATGAAACTTGTGGGCAGAAATAAGTAAATACGGCTCTTTAGATGTAGGCGTATTTAAGCGTTTTTCTACTAAACCCACAGTTGTTACGTACTTACAGGAGAAACTAAGGTTGTCTGTGTTGTACTACGACTGATTATGATATTGATTATATAATATATGTGAGAATTACCTATATTAATTGTATTTAAGGAATGTTTTTTCCGTAAACGGAGTTTTTCCACAATCAATGATACTGATTGAAAACAAATTAAGATTTTATAAAATTACGAGATATTTTATATTAATAAACAGTTATTTAATTTACAAACATTTATTTAATTTTTGTCTTAACCTCGTAACATCACATTACCTTGCATGGCACTATTTTCTTAACAATTTCTTTCCAAAATCTTTCATATTTCAAAACATTTATTACCACAACTATACACAAACATCTAACATTTAAAGATGCATGTTATAATTATATATCATAAATGTTTCTTTACAGTTATTTTGAAAGCTTGACCAGAATAATTACATAAATTATTATTTTTCTGATCAAACTTACATAAATTACATATCATTAATTTAAAGATTAATATTTTTGCACCATTTCACCATACCCATCCAATAAATCTACAATATAAATTAACATTGTCAAAATAACAAATTTCTACAAAAATAATTTTTCTACAAGTAAACATCTAGATGGCGTTTTAAAACTTGATCATAAACGTAACTCCGACTAAAGCTTGGGATCCATTTACATTTGGCAGAGTAATGTGGCAGGAGAGGTACATTCAATTCATTAATACTGTAAATATTTAGTTAAAAATGGTTATAAGCACTGGAAAGCATACAGTTGTTCCTGGTGTGAAGATTTAGCGGTAAACAGAGAACTGTATCTACGTAAACACAGAATTACACATAGATCCTGAATATAAATGCTACAGGCGTCCATAATCTTATATCTCGGCTAGGAATTTCACGGTCTAAACGTCATTTTTAATGCCAGCAGTCATTCGTTCGTCCTATTTGTAGGTTCCCGGATGTCTGAACGGAAGTCGTTCTAACTTTAGTCACATTCTGTTATTATGCTAAGGGCTAGTTGTGCGCCCTAGAACAAGTGATAATGGTTCCTAATATTTAGGCCCCACAGCAGCAATTATCATGGCTGGAAATCCCACACTCTTCATGCCAGCAGACATCCGATCGTCCTTCAATCGCCGTACTCCTAGTCGCACTCTTCTAACATAGTCCTTGCGAGTTGCGCGCCCCGCCATGATGCTTCACTTTTTCTAAATAAAATGGTGGCGTCGCTCAAACTATTTAAGCCCCACAACAGCAGTTATCATGGCTAGGAATCCTGCACTCTTCATGCCAGCAGACATCCGATTGTCATTTATCAATCGTCGTACTCCTAGTCGCACTACGCTAACATAATCCTTGCTAGTTGCGCGCCCCGAAATGATGCTTCACTTTTCCTTAATAAAACGGTGGCGGCGCTCAAACTATTTAGGCCCCACAACGGCAATTATCATGGCTGGGAATCCCGCACTCTTCATGCCAGCAGACATCCGATTGTCATTTATCAATCGTCGTACTCCTAGTCGCACTCCGCTAACATAATCCTTGCTAGTTGCGCGCCCCGCCATGATGCTTCACTTTTCCTTAATAAAACGGTGGCGGCAGTAAAACTATTTAGACCCCACAACAAAACCAATATCGTGGCTTGGAATCCTGTACTCTTCATGCCAGCAGACATCCGACCGTCCTTTATCAATCCGGATGTGTGTTGGCAGGTGGTCGTACTCCTAGTCGCACTCCGCTAACATAGTCCTTGCGAGTTGCGCCATGATGTTTCACTTTTCCTAAATAAAACGGTGGCGGCGCTCAAACTATTTAGGCCCCACAACAGCAATGATCATGGCTGGGAATCCCGCACTCTTTCCAGTCCCCATGCCAGCAGACATCCGGCCGCCCTTTATCAACCCGGATGTCCGCTGGCAGGTGGTCGTGCCCCTAGTCGCACTCCGCGACCGCGGTCCGTGCGAGCTGCGCGCCCCACCAGGAGTGCAGGTCGTGCAGCGCGGGCTGGTCGCGCGCCTTGTGCGGCTGCGAGTCGTTGTGCAACGCGCGCGTGTTGGCTTTCGCTGACGCTGTAAGGAATACATACATACATATAATCACGCCTTCATCCCTAATGGGGTAGGCAGAGCGTACACGACCTAAACAAAGGTCGTTCCGCCACGTCTGACAAAGTTTTGAGGGTTGTTTAAGATATATTTGTAGGTATATTGCTGTAGTGACAGGTTGTCAGCCTGTCGCCTAAATTCCAGCATGTAATGTAAGGAATAGTACTATAAATTTCTTCTATGCCGGCCTGGGAGCGAGAGAAAAACATAGAATGTGCCTGGATTTCCTCCCGGGCATGCTGTAAAAACCAGCTAAGGGATACGAGGGTTTCAGTATATTGTAATTCAGGCGATGGGGGACAACCTGTCAGTACAGCAATATACCTTCAGATATATCTTAAATAACCCTCAAAACTTTGTCAGACGTGGCGGAACGACCTTTGTTTTGGTCTGCCTACCCCATTAGGGATAACGGCGTGATTATGTGTCTGTGTGTGTGTGTGTGTAAGGAATAATACTAGTTAAAAATAAAAGTCAGCAACAGTCCACTGCTGGATAGACCTTCCTCTGTGATCTTCCCTAAATTTGAAAATATGAATACACTGTTAAATTTAGCTTTTTTTAAGCGGTGATTCTGCTTAAAAACACAGCTTTATCAAAGTAACAAAGACTAGACTAAGACTAAGGAAATAGACTTCCTATATATAGTTTCAGGTAATCGAGTAATTTTAACCTACTTACGTTGTGATTTTTTACTAAGCGCTGGGTGAGGGTCACTCAATGTTGGTTGCAAGTATTTCTTTACCGGGCTTTCAGGCCTGCAAAACAACATTCAAAGTTAATAGAAGAAAATATTAGACAATTTTCATTTTTTTAGGGTTCTGAAAGATTTCCTTACCTTGGTACTGTAACAGACGGCAGGCCTGGTCGTTTGAATGTGCCCTTAGTTGAAGGCCGTTTCGGTTGAGAATCAAAAGATGACGATATGTCTGTAAAGTCAATATCAGAATTGAGTATAGTATTTCTTCCATGCTGGACTGGAAGCTAGAGAAAAACATAGAATGCGCCAGCTGCATTTCCTCCCGGGCATGCTGTAAAAATCAGCTACGGGATTCGAGGGCTTCAGTGTATTGCAATTTAGGCGATGGGCTGACAACCTCTCACTATAGCGATACAGATTTCAGTTTAAAATAGCCCTCAAAACTTGTCAGACGTGGCGGAACGACCTTCTCTTTGGTCGTTTACGCTCTGCCTACCCCATTCGGGATAACGGCGTGATTATATGTATGTATGTATGATATTTTTCATGGAAGGGCGCAAAGTGCGAGTTTCTAATGCTTCTTCTCATTGTGATATAGTTTTATTTTATTTTGTGACATAGATATAATTTAATTTTCTTTGTAATAGACTCGCTTGTGACTTTCTAAAAGTGTTCTTAGGAATCTATTTGGAAATAAATGATTTGACTTTGACTTTAGTATATCAAACGCATTTTTTTAAAAATATTTAGTACATCGTATGATCGACTTACTTGACATGACCGGTTGCGACGTTGACTCGGTAATTTCCGTTCGACACACGTTGCCAGAAGCTTGCTGAGCCTCCGATTCTGCCTTCTCTTTCTCAGCTTTCTCCGCGTCCGCCGCTTGCTCGTTGGTTTTCCTCAGGCTTGTGATTAGACTCGTTTGTTGTTTCTGTAGTAATGACGAACAATTTATTTTTAATTTTGAGATGCTAAAATTGGGTTCTAACTTGTTACAAAACATCTTTCAAATCGTGAAACGTAAAGGTGTCTAGCCATGTACTTTAGCTTTCCTTATCGGAAACAATACCTACACTTGGGAGCAACTCTCTAAAATTTTAATAAATCCGTTTTCACTTTCGTTTTTTGATGATGCTCGAAAGTTTTACGCGGTTCTCGCACTTCGAACAGAATCTGCCGAAGCGAACGTGATTGTCTATGGCTTGTATTTACAAAGCGATTACAAACTTGAGAGCAATATTAAGTATGGATTTGACAGACCAGTTTGTACTGAAATGACATTTCTGATACGAACTCAAACTCGCCGTCACTCATAAGAGCTGATTATAAATAGGGCCCTATGCTCCCATTATGTTGAAAAATTAAACCTTAGATAATCTGCCCGCTTTGGTAGATCTGCTTAAAGTGTGATATTCAGAATTAACCCTAATCACTGCTTCCATGCTGGACTGGAAGCGATAGAAAAACATAGAATGTGCCAGATGCATCTCCTCCATGCAGGCATAATGGGGTAGGCAGAGCGTAAACGACCTAAACAAAGGACGTTACGCCACGTCTGCCAAAATTTTGAGGGTTATTTAAGATAGATTTGTAGGTATATTGCTGTAGTGACAGGTTGTTAGCCCATCGCCTAAATTACAATATACTGAAACCCTCGGATCCCTTAGCTGGTTTTTACAGCATGCCCGGGAGGAAATGCAGCTGGTACATTCTGTGTTTTTCTCTCGCTCCCAGTCCAGCATGGAAGAAAATAAATCTATTTTGGAAATAAATGATTTGACTTTGTATGTGTACTCACGCTGCTGTTGGCTCGTATCTTCTTGAGGCAGCCCTCGAGCCAGGTGCGGATGGTCTGCTTGGCCACCTCCTCCTCGATGATGTATTCAAACTCCTCGCGCGCTAACAGCTCTTCCATTTGCAGCGACTTCCGAATGTCTACCGTGCGGTATGATAGCATGCTGCAAACCAAGAATATAGTCTAGTCAGCCCTAGTACAGATGGATACAATCTCTATATATATTCTTTATTGCGTACAAAAAAAATTACAATAAATAAACATTTTAAATTTTGTTCACAAAGGTGAGCTTATCTCTAAAGAGATCTCTTCCAGCCACCCTGTAAAACTGAATATGAGATAACAATATATACGGGGACAAGACTGTACACGCAATAGACTTTTACATATACATATAACCTAGAGCCTACATAAACATACATATATATTACTTAAACATCTAAAATAAATAATAATACATACATATAATAAATACAAATACCTACCTACATAAATACAAATTTTGTTGCCATAGGAAGTGCTCTTTGAATTTCGGGAGGTTTACTGATCTACCAATAGCGCGGCTTCGTGCGTTCGAGTCTTGACTCCCTTCTCTCCGATAAGGAATTCCCAAGGCAACGCCATAAGCCAAGGTTCGAGCCCTAGTGGGCGCCCTTAGGCAGTTGTCATTTGCGTATATGGAATGTAGTTTGCGTGTAGCAACTCCCTGTCCTGTCCGGTGACGCATTATATATACTTTGTAGTATGGTGCAAATAGGTCCCTTCAAAAAGATTCTTGACTCCCCCGCCGTCGCGCCCCGCACCTCACACCCAATGTTAATTTCAAGAAGTTTTCCCCTATCTGTACACGAGGCCGATCTGAAAGTTATTCTTTCGTGTCCAAATCGTGACCTATAAACGATTGTTGAACGTGAAGTTACGTTACTTACTTGATGACGTCATGGAAGGTGACATCTTCGCCATTGTGTAGTCTTTCGAGCTCGTAGCACATGTACTTGAACAGCAACCGTTCCTTGTGCGTGTCACATTCCAAGCGGCCTTTCAGCAGACGAAGGATGAATTTCACCTGTATATAAAAGTAGAAATGTTACATACTGATATTTCACCGAACATTTTAGTTTATTTTTATGCTAACGTGCTGGACTGGAAGTGATAGAAAAACATAAGGTGCCAGCTGCATCTCATCCCGGGCATGCTGTAAAAATCACCAAAGGCAATATACATACGTACAGATCTATCTGGTATAACCCTCAATAGTTATCAGACGTGGCGGAACGGCCTTTGTTTAGCTTGTTTATGCTCTGCCTAGACTATTAGGGATAAGGCGTGATTATATGTATGTATGTATTAGTATTAAAGAATTATTATAGTTTTAGTTTTCTTTGAATTTTTATTTTAGGCAAAGTCAATCAAATGTAAAATTTGTTTTCTTTTTACTAGCGTACTAAAAACAACTGTATTTTATGGAAGAGCGGTGCCTCCTGACACAGGCCTTTGGCTTAAAAGTAGGCATCAATCAAAACTGTTATAATGCACTTTGTAAAAAGAAATAAATGATTTATGACTAGTTAAAAAAAATTGATTTGTGTAGGTATTCAGAAAAAAATCTTTAAACTCATGCTACGTTTACCAAATGGTTTATCAGCGTCAACAGTCCAGCGACCCTCCCAGTTGGCAGGCGGGTTGGCAAACACGGTAAAATATGTGATATTCACAGTGTGCGCGCGCTGCTGCCCGTTTCCGAGGTATCCCTTGTATCCCTGATGAGTCGGTCTATGCCTTATTCGTTTCTAAGAGATAATTCCCGCCATACTAAAACGTCGATTTTATACGGGAATAATTATCTCTTAAAAACGAATGGGGTATAGTCTAGGTCCATATTTGTAGAGCGTAGTTATTTGTAAAAAAGTCTATCCTGATTTGTCTCACTGCTGGGCATTTGTATTACATTATAACAATATTACTTATAACATTAATTATCTTCCATGCTGGAACGGGAGCGATAGAAAAACGTAGAATGTGCCAGTTGCATCTCCTCCCGGGCATGCTGTAAAAACCAGCTAATGGATTCGACGCTTTCAGTGTATTGTAATTGAGGCGATGGACTGGCAACCTGCCACTACAGCAATACACAGATCTATCTAAAATTACGTTCAATACTTGTCAAACGTGGCGCAACGACCTTTGTTTGGGTCGTTTACGCTCTGCCTACCCCATAAGGGATAAAGGCGTGATTATATGTATGTATGTCGCACCAATCTCGGTGCTCATTCGCCGGCCGCTCGAGCAGTACGCGCGATTAATTCTATCGTTCTGGAGAATCCACAATTGGATATTTACACGTGTTCGTTGACGGAATTCACAAAAGCAACCGTGTCGTATTTTTGTAAATTATAATTTGATTGCGTATATAGTTACCTTGGGCATGCCTGTAATGACTATATATTTGTTGAAATAAATAACTAAATATATGTATGTCTATGTTTGTAATATTACTTACCTTTCTGACAGGAATAACCCCTTTCTGGTGCACATCGACAATGTTCCAAGTGTTCTGGAAGATCCGTATATCAGCGTAAGACAACAACGCGTCCTCCTCGTTGGAGTAGAACAGGGAAAAGTTCTCCATGATAATAGCTGCAAGATAAAGTTGTCATCATTATACCGGGTGTAAGGGACATCATCTCACACACAAATAGTTCCCTAACTGCCTAAGGGAGCCCACGAGGGCTCGAACCTCGGCTTATGGCGTTGCCTTGGGAATTCCTTATCGGAGAGAAGTTCTGTTTCGTTGACTGAGCAATGTCTTTTAGTAAGCAGGAAACGATCCCCTACACAGGAGAAAGATTAAACTAACTTATCTCATTGATAGTAAAAACTTTCTTCCATGCTGGACTGGGAGCGAGAGAAAAACATAGAATGTGCCAGCAGCATTTTCTCCCGTGCATGCTGTAAAAACCAGCTAAGGGATCCGAGGGTTTCAGTATATTGTATTTAGGCGATGGGCTGACAACCTATCACTACAGCAATATATCTACAAATCTATAACCCTCAAAACTTTGTCAGACGTGGCGGAGCGACCTTTGTTCAGGTCGTTTACGCTCTGCCTACCCCATTAGGGATAAAGGCGTGATTAAATGTATATAGTGTAAATACTGACCCACAAGTAGATTCAGCACGATATAAGTGATGATGACGTAGAACGTGCAGAAGTACGCGATGGACGCTGTGAAGTTGCCGCAGTCGGTCTCCCAGTAGTTATCAGCTGGCGTGCAATATGGCGGCGCCACCATACAGTCGTGCATTATCTTGTTCCAGTCTTCGCCAGTTACTATGCGGAACAACATCGCCACGCTGTGTATGGGCGAGTTGAAGTTCGCGCGTCTGAGATAGGAAATGCTCCAAGTTAATACAGAATGCTATTGTATTGTAATGTGAATAAAATATGCTCTAAGTTAACATTTAGTGTTGTTGGAATTGATGGAAGGTAATGCTGACAGAATGTTGCAATTGACTGATTTGATGAAAGGTACTGCTCCGACTTAACACAGAATGTTGTTGGAATTGAGTGATTTGATGGAAGGTAATGCTCCAAGTTACGACAACATGTTGGAGTTAAGTGATTTGATGAAAGGTAAAGGTAATGCTCCAAGTTAACACAAAATGTTGTTGGAATTGACTGATTTGATGGAAGGTAATGCTCCACACACAATGTTTTTCACACAAAATGTTGTTGAAATTGACTGAAGGTAATACTCCAAGTTAACACAGAATGTTGTTGGAATTGACTGATTTGATGGAAGGTAATGCTCCAAGTTAACACAGAATGTTGTTGGAATTGACTGATTTGATGGAAGAACACAGAATGTTGTTGGAATTGACTGATTTGATGGAAGGTAATGCTCCAAATAAACACAGAATGTTGTTGGAATTGACTGATTTGATGGAAGGTAATGCTCCAAGTAAACACAGAATGTTGTTGGAATTGACTGATTTGATGGAAGGTAATGCTCCAAGTAAACACAGAATGTTGTTGGAATTGACTGATTTGATGGAAGGTAATGCTCCAAGTAAACACAGAATTTTGTTGGAATTGTTATTGATTTGATCATAGGTAAGTAATGCTCAACCTGTCACTACAACAGGTATACCTACAAAACTAGATAGTTTATGAGGGCTATTTAAGATTAAATTTTGTAATTTTAAGTTGATTAGGGATAAAGGCGTGATTATATGTATGTATGTAAGTAATGCTCCAAGTAAACACAAAATGTCTTTGGAATTCATCAGCATGAGCATCCTGAGCGCGGTGTGCTAAATCTGAGCCTCAAGACCGATATCATATGGTATCTCACCTGCCAATCCCCTCTCCATACTTGACGTTTCCAAACACAATGGTCCCAGCAAGCGCATAGAAGAACACCAGCAGAAACATGCCGAATATGATGAAGAAACTCTTGCACACGCTGACGCCTACAGTCAGCATGAGCATTTTTAATGTGGTGTGCTTGCCCGTGATCGTGAAGAAACGGAGGATCACCACCATGAAGCCCACGAAGTAGGAGAGGTCGTTCTGTTGGCAAACGGAAAAAAATAAAATTTTCAATAAAACAATATCAGCTAATAGTGCACTTTCTATGAGAGACCAAATTTTTTTCTTCGTATCTCAACAAAATGAAAGTTTGTTTAGTTTCGTGGGCAGAGAAACATACTTCATTTATTAAAGTTTGTATAATTATAATAAGACATCTGGGCAGTAAAATAATGCTTTTTCAGGAAATTATTTATGGATTTTCATGAAATTTTGTCACTTAAAGTTCATAAATATTTTCCTGAAATAATCTCATCTGTTTCGAGCGGCCCTGCCCAACAATCGCCATTGCTGACTGTACAGAAGTAAATAAAAGTTGGAAGAACATTCCTAGAGCGAATACTCCTATCCCTAGTATGTGAGATCATTCACCTTAGATCCGATGATTAGCGACGCGCTTTCGTCTCTGAAGATCTAGTTTCGTATGTGGATATAAAATGCCCGCTTTCCATTAGGCGCATTCGGAAATGGGTATTAAATGCCGCTTTCCATCAGGCGGATGGGAAGTGGGTATGAAATGCTGTTTTCCATCAGGCGGATGGGAAGTGGGTATGAAATGCCGCTTTCCATCAGGCGGATGGGAAGTGGGTATTAAATGCCCGCTTTCCATCAGGCGGATGGGAAGAGGGTATGAAATGCCACTTTCCATCAGGCGGATGGGAAGTGGGTATTAAATGCCCGCTTTCCATCAGGCGGATGGGAAGTGGGTATTAAATGCCCGCTTTCCATCAGGCGGATGGGAAGTGGGTATTAGATCCCCGCTTTCCATCAGGCGGATGGGATGCTTGTTTAACACATCTACATCACAAAAGACCGGTATTCTTCTCACCTTGAGTATAAAGTGCATGAATATCCAGATGCAGCCGGCGACTGTGACCAGCAGGTCGTATCTGTTGCGGCGACTCTGCCAGTAGCCGCGCGGAGTGAACGCGATCGTCTTTAGTAACACTTCCACCACAAACACCAGTGTAAGTAGCGCAGAGGTTAGTGCCAAGTATTCCGTGTGCGGGGATTGACGGCTCCACTGCAAATATAAGAATGGTGCTATTAGAATAAATAGGATTTTATACGTACAAAGATCCCGATGATGTAGTGGATAGGCCCGCTGCCTCCTGAGCGGGAGGTCGTGGTTCGAATCCCACCATGTACCAATGTGTCTTTCGGTTTTCGAATTTCATATGTACGTTTATTCGGTGCTTTTTCTGTGCTTCGGAAGGCACGTTAAGCCGTTGGTCCCGGTTAATATCTTTTAATACCGTAGATATTAGTCGTTAAGCCATATCAGAGGCCACTGCTAAGCATTGGCGGTTTGAAAACTCTGACCTAATCTACGATTGGGTCTGGTTTCCCTTCTGGGTTGCGGAGGTCAGATGGCAGTTGCTCTGTGTAAAAACCAGTACCCTCGTTCAATGACCTAGATTAGGAAGCCGACCCCGTGAGACATTGACATTGCCACCCAGCCTACCCCATTAGGGATAAAGGCTTGATTTTATGTAATGATATGCCATTATTATGCCCTGTCTAGTAAGAACAACTGCCACCGTGGTCTAGTGGTCAGAGCCATGGGCTCACGATCCGGAGGTCCATGGTTCGACTCCCAAGGTCCCTTGTTCCCACACAAAATTGATATTTGCCAATTTATCACTTAGTGAGGTTTTTCCCAGTTTGGTTAGGACATTGCAGGCTGAATCACTGATTGTCCGAAAAGAAAAAGGATTCCCTGCTTCGAAGGGCACGCTATGCCGTCGGTCCCGTTCGCTGTCTTTGATAACGGTCGTTACTTAAACCATGTTAGAGGCCTAATAGCTGTGCTGAAAACTCTGACACCAGGGTTCATCGGATCGTTCGACTCGAGAATCCACTCGCTAAGAAGAATTACTTCAACAAGAGCATAATCAATAGAATACTTACGGTGACAGCAAGTAACGCGCTGTTAATCAGAACTACGAGAGCTATGACCCGTTTGAAGCTGAGGTTCTGTGTGACGTCATAAGCTAAAGCTCGAATCTTTCGTCCATCGGGGCGGGGAGGTAAGTGTAGCGGCTGAGCGATTTTCAATCTCTTTTTCAGATCGCACCTGAAATACAATTATTTCTGATTAATTCACGAACTGCCTTCTCCAAACTGTTATCACCTTGCAAGAGTTAGACAAAGGACAAACCTAAGTGAAAATTAAAATTATCAAGATTCTGTCAAATACCCAGTCAATCGACATGAACCTTCAATGCTGGACTGGGAGAGATAGAAAAACATAGCAAGTTCCAGCTGCCCTTCCTCCCGGGCATGCTGTAGAAGTCAGCAAAAGGGCCTCGAGGGTTACAGTGTTTTGTAATTTAGGCGACGGGCTGACAACCTGTCACTATACCAATACACATTACAATCTAAAATTGACCTCAATTTTTGTCAGACGTGGCGAATGCGCCTTTTACGAGGCGTTTGACGCTCTGCCTACCCCGTAAGGGATAAAGGCGTGATTTTATGTATGTATCGACATGAACTCTCAAACTCCATTTTCAATTCTACTTTTTAATTTTTCGCTTCTAGTTTCAAGTGACAAAGGTACAAAGTACTCACCAACGCCTTTGGTCAACAGTGAGCAAGGCAGTTCCCTTGTTCTCTGAGTAGTTGGCAATCACTACACCGACGAACAGTGTCAATCCAATCATGCAACCCAAGAATATGTAAACGTGTATGTAAATTGCATGGACCTGGAAATCAATAGGGAGCGTGCATATAACATATTTTCAGTATCTGAATTATGAAAAGAACAGTGAAAACAGAAATAAAATTGATCAAAAAATCACCGAGATATACCATTACAAAGATAGACTATCTGTCTCTCTCTTCGAAACGACAATTTATATGGAATTAGTATGGCGCTCCTGTCTTATGACGCCACATGACAGTTCGGACCTCTCTTTTTAACTAACCACTTTAAGGCATTATATCTCGTAAACTAATAAATATTTTGCGAAAATTCCTTCACATCCGTTTATTTATGGTGACAATAACTCTCACTAATAGTTTTAAAAATGTCATACATATTCCCTATTATCTGTGTCAATCTCTTATACAACCTGAAGGGGAAATTCTTCAAGTGAAAAGGCTCTTTATAAAAACGTAATTTTCTATTAACTGATGATCCTTCCGACTGACTTCGGCCATAGCCACCACTTTGGCTCCTACTCAGCGTACCGCAAACTGATAGGGGTTGCTCAGTCAACGACACTGAACAACTTCCACCAGGAAATTCTTTCAGGCAGTAAAAATTAAAAATGGTTTTTCCATACAAATTGTCTGATCTAGTTGGACATTTTGTATGGAAAATCCATTTTTTTTCAATTCCTGAAAAAAAACTGGTGGAAGTTGTTCAGTGTCGTTGACTATCAGTTTGCGAGACGTTTTCCCTTACATCCCGTATAATGCAATAAAATACATGTTACTTACTGGTCCTAGCGCTTTGATAAGGACATCCCTGACGTCCAACCATCCCTTGAAAGAAAGGACTTCAAACAATGTTAGCAGAGCGTCTCCAATGTTGTCAAAGCTGAACCGCTTCGGGTTTGCCCTGCAATAAGGCATGAATGTTATAATATAAACATGTCCAACAGCACTTGAAGACTTTATCTATCCTTAAAAAAAAACAATTGAGTAACAAAAAGTATAAAATTATTCTAAAACTTTGTGTAACATAGCCATTAAAACGCTGCGATAATACTGCAGCTGTAGTCCTAAAGCTACTTGAATAAAATGTTTTTGAATAATTTTATACCAGGTGTAAGGGACAACGTCCCGCAAACTGATAGGGGTTGCTCAGTCAATGACACTAAACAACTATCAGCAGGATTGTTTTTCAGGAAGTAAAAAAAAAGGCTTAATCATACAAAATGTTCACCTCGATCAGACAGTTTGTATGGAAAAGCCAATTTCTTTTGTACTTCCTGAAAATAATCCTGCTGATTGGTGTTCAGTGTCGTTGACTGAGCAACCCCGATCAGTTTTCGGGCCGCTGTCCCTTACACCTGATACAAAACTTACCAAACTCTAGGCACGAGCATCGAAGGAAAGGTTTCGTTGGGGCCTGGTTTCAGCTTCATCTTAGTAACAAAAACTCTCCTCATAAACACTCCGACGCAATCCTCGCGATTAGTGATAGTCGGGTCGTTGCAGCGCGCGAGTCTGCCTCCGTACAGTTGTAGCCCGTAGCTCGCGAACACGAACATTAGGAGAATTAGGAGGGTTGATACCTGGGGAGAAAGTACATTTAGAAGATTGACTCACAGATCGGACATTTTGTAGCGAAAAATAATAATATTTCAACCTTTCTCAATTTTTGATCAAAGTAACATACATACAATCACGCCTTTATAGGCATGGTAGACCGTCAAACGCCTCGTAAAAGGCGCTTTCGCCACGTCTGACAAAAATTGACGGCAATTTTAGATTGCAATGTGTATTGCTATAGTGACAGGTTGTCAGCCCGTCTCCTAAATTACAATACACTGTAAACCTCGAGTCCCTTTTGCTGACTTCTACAGCATGCCCGGGAGGAAGGGCAGCTGGAACATTCTGTTTTTCTATCTCTCCCAGTCCAGCATGGAAGAATGACTGACTGGCTGACCTAAGTTCCTGTGAAATATTTATACATATTCCAACCTGCTTATAACAACTTACTGTGGACCCTTCATACTTACCAAAAGAATCTCCTTGAACCCCCGACAGAGCTCATAGACCACTTTACGCATATGTGGTACTAGGGTGAATATTCTCAGCGGTCTGACACAGCGCAGGATCATCAACATTTGTGCAGCCGAGCCGGGCGGCACGCGGCGCGGCATCCAGCAAAGGAACGTTAGCGATACCTGAACAACAGAAACAGTATGATTCATCCCCAATACATATTAGGTAGGGCGCGTACTGGCGACAAAATAGTACCGAGCTCTCTCTTGCACTCACAGTGCGGAAAAGAGACATCCGCTTATTATAAGTTAGATGACTATACTAATGACAAAGATGTATGGTGCTCTGATATTTCAGTGAATCGCAAGAATTTGGCACACATTGCGGTCACCAACCCTATTTTGACCAAAAGGAAAGCCAAGAGTAAGAGTAAGACAAAACGAGGGGTGCAAATTTCCCATGCTTCTTCTTCATTGTGATACCTATAGTTTTATTTTATTTTGTGATATAGATATAATTTTCTTTGTAATAGACTCGCTTGTGACTTTATAAAAGTGTTCATAGGAATATATTTGGAAATAAGTGATTTGACTTTGTCGCGCAACTATTTTGACGACACTACCTTAGGCGGAACTCGAGTTTGAAGCTCTAGAACGCTGTATGATACCACTAGTGTGAATTGCAAGTGCAATGGGTCTTATAGAAATGTATTTTAGGTTGTTAAGCTCAAGCAGAATCACTTTTGCTTTACGAATAGGAAATGGTCGGCCAATTTAAATGTTTCATATTTGATTATGAAATTAATTTAAAGCTTATATGCCAACTTACAATGTAGATAAAAACATCTAGCGCAGCAGCCGCATCCTTGAGATAAGCTTTTGGTGTAAAGAACAATCCATCCGCTAATATTTTGAGGGCCAGTTCCAAGCTCATGAATATTACAAAACCATATTCAGCAATCTATAAATGAAAAAATATATATTATCACAAGTTTATGCAAACATGTTGGTGTTATGTGGGTAGTTGTTGTATTTAAACTTACCTGTAGTACGTAATTCTCCATAACTCTGTTGGTAGGTGTCTCAAACATCATGGACAGGCAAGATAGAGTTGTAACCATTATCATCACCCAGTCGAGATACGTTACTAAGCCCAAAAAGTTGCTGAAAGAAGCAAAGGTAACGTAAATACTATGGACACTCTCTGTTAACCTGTTGGATTTTGAAACAACTGAAAGTTGTGTTGTAATTGTAAGCATAATGATCCGATCCATCATCAATCGAGATATGTTATCCAGCTCAAAAACATAAATTAAGGAGTCTTAAATATATGGGAAGTCTCTGTTAACTTGGAGGAATCTCACAAAAAAATGATCCGACCGTAGCCAATGATGAGGCCGTTCATAGCGCGTGTCTACGATTGCACATTAAGTCTTGTTGAGAAATAAATACTCAATCTTTCCGAGTGATACTTACTGAAAACTTTTGTAATGAACCTTCCGTTCGTTGCCAGTGATAGGGTCTCGCAGCCGCGCGTCGTAACGGGCGTCAACGATCGCGCGACATATCTTTCTGAATCGCGACTCTCGCGGTACTATCAGCAACGGAGTGTCGAATAGTGGATGGTTTTCTCGTAGATCTTCTTCACGTTGATTCCTAATGGGAAAAGGCATAAATTAGTTTGATTCATAGTCTTGAGAAAGGAGTTTATTACATCAAAATATTTATATTCAGTAAGACAGGTAACTTTTAGGTAAATTTGAATTTCTTCCATGCTGGACTGGGAGAGATAGAAAAACATAGAATGATCCAGCTGCTCTTCCTCCCGGGCATGCTGTAGAAGTCAGCAAAATTGACTCGAGGGTTACAGAGTATTGTAATTTAGGCGATGGGCTGACAACCTGTCACTATAGAAATACAAATTACAATCTAAAATTGCCCTAAATTTTTGTCAGACGTGACGGAAGCGCCTTTTACGAAGCGTAAAAGGCGCTTCCGTCACGTCTCTGCCTACCCCGTAAGGGATAAAGGTGTGATTTTATGTATGTATATTAAAATTTGAAGAGTCTTTGATTTGATAATCTTACCGTCTCATTTCAGCCTGTTGTCTTTTCGCCTGCAATAGCCGTATGTCGAGATAAGGCGGGCGCGAGCGCGATGACGGCGCGACGCGCGTCGCTGCACCGATGTCGCCATTCTCTAGGAAATGTTCGTAGCTGTGTTTCAGCTTTATAGAACCGCTGCGTACTGATCGTCTGATAGACCTTGAATTGAACCTGTAAAATAAATAAAATCACTACATAGTATAAAACAAAGTCGCTTTCTCTGTCCCTATATCCCTATGTATGCATAAATCTTTAAAACTACGCAACGGATTTTGATGCGGTTTTTTTAAATGGAAAGAGTGATTCAAGAGGAAGGTTTATATGTATAATACATGCATAATATAGTAGAGAATCACTGATAATTTCCGTGCGAAGCCGGGGCGGGTCGCTAGTAATGTATAAAAAAAACTTGACTTCAAAACTTTTCACGTATCTCTAATAGGCAAAGGCTTAGAAAATATGTACAATGCTTACTTTTTCTGATCAACCCGCAGTTGCTTAGCACTGGTTATGGTTCCTTGTGGTTTGAGGCCTGACTTGCCACCTGGACCCAGCATAGCAGAATCACCCAACACAAGGCGTCGATGATGATTTGAATCACTGAAAATAACATACTCGTATAACATAGAAAGCAAATTAGGGTAAAGATAGAGAAATGCCGTGATTCAGAAAATAAAAATGAAATAATAACCTTTAAACTAAAAATTCCCCTCGATCAAAATATTAGGTACCTGGAAAAATAAATAAAACAAATAATACAAAACCAAAATTAATACCGAAAAATATAGAAAACTAAAATATACATACATACATACTATCACGCCTGTTTCCCTAATAGGGTAGGCAGAGCGTCAACGACCCAAACAGAGGTCGTTCCGCCACGTCTGACAAGTTTTGAGGGTTAAAATAGAACTGTATATTGCTGTAGTGACAGGTTGTCAGCCCATCGCCTAAATTACAATATACCCTCGAATCCCTTAGCTGGTTCTTACAGCATGCCCGGGAGGTGATGCAGCTGGCACATTCTACGTTATTCTATCGCTACGTTAGTCCAGCATGGAATCTCTATCGCTCCCAGTCCAGCATGGAAGCATGGTAACAAAAATATATGCGCTCTAAAATGGCAGCTTACTTGATAATGGATGCTACGACTTGCTTTCTCAGCGACAAGCAGGGCCGCTGCGAGGGCGGGGCCACGAGTAGAGTTTTCACCAGACATCGCTTACGGTAGGGAAAAGCGATCTTATGTTTCCCGATGTACTCAAAAGCGCGGCGAGACACATCCCCACCGGGGTCGGTCGGCCGCGCACCAATCACCGCTATTTCCTCATCCGCGTCTACTTCCGCTACGAATTGACGCATGAAAGACTCGCGGACCTAGAATAGAGAACGTCCATATAACATATTTTCAGTTCCTGAACCTATTGTTTAAAAACATCTTAAATTATGAAAAGAACAGTGAAAACAGAAATAAAATTGATCAAAAAATCACCGAGATATACCATTATAAAGATAGACTATCTATCTCTCTCTTCGAAACGACAATTTATATGGAATTAGTATGGCGCTCCTGTCTTATGACGTCACATGACAGTTCGGACCTCTCTTTTTAACTAACCACTTTAAGGCATTATAACTCTTAAACTAATGAATATTTTGCGAAAATTCCTTCACATCCGTTCATCTATGGTGACAATAATTCTTACTAACAGTTAAAAAAAAAATCATGAGTATTCCCTATTGAATGCTTAGTATGATCATTGGTTGTAATTATGAAAACAAATGTAGCGTTATATTTTAAGTTTAGTTCTATATATTGCAACTAGATATGACATGTAAATCATAATTTTGACGTAATAAATTATTCTTATTCTTAAGTGTAGTCACATACTTAAGAAGATTTTGAAGATTTTTTTATGAACAAAAAAAAAGGTGTTGTGTAAGGGATAGATGCCCGCAAATTGATGGGGTTTACTCAGTCAACGAAACTAAACAACTTTCACAAATACATACATACATATAATCAGGCCTTTATCCCTTCGCTACGTCTGACAAAGTTTCGAGGGCTATTTAAGATAGATTTGTAATTTGTAGGTATACTGGTGTAGTGACAGGTTGTCAGGCCGTCGCCTAAATTGCAATATACTCAAACCCTCGGATCCCTTAGCTGGTTTTTACAGAAGGCCGGGGAGGAAATGCAGCTGGCACATTCTATGTTTTTCGCTCGGTCCCAGTCCAGCATGGAAGAAACAAATAAAATCTTCCAATAAAGTTTTTTTCTTTTACTTCCACATACAAAATGACTGATGGCGGTGGACCAGACAATTTGTATGTAGAAACTAAAAAAATATTTTCATTTCCTTAAAAGGATTTCTTCATGGAAGTTGTTCAGTTTCGTTGACTGTCTCTTAACATATTGAATACCACTTGATTTATAATCGGCATTTACCTTTGGTAAGTTGAAATCTCCCGGCACTTTATGCAGCTTAGTCATCTGTGGGCTGTCGGGGAACTTTTCGAATATACGTAAACGGAATGGAAGAGTTTCCTTAATCTCTGCACTCTGTTGTCGATAGCGCAGCTGTTTCAGTTTCTTTATATCCTCGTCTAACTCCAGATTGTCAAGGATTACTGCTACGAAAAGCGAGAGCACGATCTGTGAGAGAGTATCAGTTATTATAATTTGCTTCTTGTTTTGAACCATTAGAACAGACTTTATACAGGTAAGCAAAAGGTACTGTGTTACTTTAAACCACGTATTAGTGATGTACAACACATACCAGGCCACTCAGAAAGTATTGCGATAAATAGTTTTTATATATGGCAGACTGGCCGGTTAGAATCTTTTTTGAAAATATGATTACTTGTAAGTAAAAATATGTGTGTTCCATTTTCAAAATATCCCTCCACATTTTTTGCGAGCCAATTCAAAGTATCGTGTCTTACTGAAAAATGGATCTGCGCCGGGAACATTTTAGAGCTATGATTTTTTACGATTTCAAGTGTCGCCTGAAACCGGATGAATCGTTCGATAGACTTCAAATGGCATTTATGGATGAAAGCCCCTCCAAGGCAACCGTGTATCGTTGGTATAACGAATTTAGGCGCGGTCGACCAACCTTGGGGGATGAAGAAAGAAGCGGTCGCCCTTTGACGGCTATTACGGAAGAAAACGTGCTAGCAGTGAAAAATTTAATCCAAGATAATAGGCGAATTACATATCAGGAGATTCAGCACATATTAAAGATTGGATCGGGAAGCGTTCACGAGACTCTACATGGGCATCTTCGCGTGAGGAGGATAGTATCGCGCTGGGTGCCGCACTACCTCACCGACGCTCAGAAGCAGGCCCGGGTGGAATGGTGCCGTGATATGCTGAACAAATTTGAAGCAGGCTCGTCTCGGCGTGTTTACGACATCGTAACAGGTGATGAGTCCTGGATTTATCAATACGATCCAGAAACCAAGCGCCAGTCGACAGTTTGGGTGTTTCAAAATGAACCAACGCCTACCAAAGTGAAGCGATCTCGAAGCGGGGGGAAGATTTTGATCGCTAGCTTTTTTAATTTGACTGGCCACTTGGCCTCAATTCCCTTACGAGATCAAAGAAGCATTAACGCCGAATGGTATACTACCAAATGTTTACCAGAAGTTTTTTCTGTTGTGAGCAACAAGCGACCAAACACAGGGCTCCGCGGACTACTGCTCCACCACGACAATGCGCCTGCACACACCGCGCTCAAAACGAGGGACTTCCTGGACAGCACACTTCTTCTTTTTATTTCCAAAAATAAAAAATCAGCTCAAGGGGATACAATTTTCGTCGCCGGAAGATGCGCTGGCTGCGTTCGAGCAGGCTGTAAACGAGGTGTCTACGGCGGACTGGAAAAAGTGTTTTGAAAACTGGTTCAGACGCATGAATATTTGTATAGAGGCTGGTGGAGAGTACTTTGAAAAGATTTAATAAAAATATATGTACCTGTAGAACAATTTTTTTTAGTGTTGCAAATCTTTCTGAGTGTCCCACGTACACACATTAAATAAAATAAATAAAAGTATTTTATTTTTATTAAATTCGTAAAACAAAAACTAGTTACGAGCTCGCCGAGCCGCACTGCCGCAGCCCCGGTATACGTGTAGGGATAGGGTTACTTGCAGAAGCAACATACATACATATGTAGAAACATACATACATATAATCACACGTTTATCTCTAATGGGGTAGGCAGAGTGTAAGCTACATAATCAAAGTCGTTCCGCCACGTGACAAAGTTTTGAGGGTTATTTAAGATAGATTTGTAGGTATACTTGCTTCTGTTTGATGATTTCAATAAAAACTAAATATTTTTATTTATTTTATTTCATTGTGTGTATACATTACGTGGTATGAAGGAACGTAGTACTTCTTTTTTAACCATGTATATATTTTTTTATTATCTTACCAATGTGACGAACAGATGATAGAGTATGAAGTAAATGGCCACTAGGGGAGTAAGGGTCTGGCTCGTTCGCACCATGGTTTCATCCATTACTTCCACCCAAGCTTCTTGTGTTAAGATTTGAAACATAGACATGAATGCCTGAAAAACAAACAGACATTGAAATATTTGGATATTTCATTCTTTATTAGTTAGATAAATACATGTAATCACGCCTTTATCCCTAATGGGGTAGGCAGAGCGTAAACGACCAAAACAAAGGTCGTTCCGCCACGTTTGACAGAGTTTTGAGGGTTATTTTAGATAGATTTGTACGTATATTGCTGTAGTGACAGGTTGTCAGCCCATCGCCGAAATTACAATATACTGAAACCCTCTGATCCCATAGCTGGTTTTTACAGCATGCTCGGGTGGAAATGCAGCAGGCACCTTCTATGTTTTTCTCGCACTCCCACTTCCCAGTCCAGCATGGCATGTTAGATAGATAGATAAACTCTTTATTGTGCATAAACATTATAGAGAACAAACACAAAAATTACATGCAAAGGCGGTTTTATAGGTTTACTATTATTTTTCTAAATTACCTCAGGAAATGTTTCGAACTTCGTGAACTCGCACAAAAAACAGAACAGCTGCATTGATATCGAGGAACTGATGATCAGTAAGCACATGGTAAATATTATCAAGCTACCGAGCTTCTTTCCCGGCCCAAAGATCTTGTACACAAATCCTTCCAACAGCGGGGACGCTTTTATTAAACGAACAATTCGAAGTACCTGTAATTAAAAAAAAAATAGTTTTAAAAGCTGCGCATAACATTCGCACAATATTTTAATTTTTTATTTTATTTTAATAAGGTAATCAACAGCTCTTTACAAACTATTAGTACATAACGCTTAGGGCTAGAATTATGGAGCAAATAACAGATTACCCCAGATTTACCAAGGGCAGAGTAATTAAAGTTAACTAGCTTACAAAAAGAATAGGTAACATATCTTAAACTTAAGTAATAATATAAGAGAAGGAATTATAACAATGGCGTAGTTTACCTGAAAGTATGTAAATCCTGACATATAAAGTTGGGGTATGATGTGAAGAGTTGTTCCAATGGCCAGTAATAGTTCGAATTTATGGACAGAGTGCTTGAAGTAGCCTTTCCAGCCCAGACACCAGATTTTTATCAAGGCTTCCAGGTCTAAGAAAATCGTGAATGCAATCTGCAACATTTTGGAAAATAAGTATCGACTTGTACGAAGTATGAACATTCTGTGTAAACTTGTTAGTTAAAAATATACCTCAATGTAGTAATACTTTTCGTAAAAGAACTCTCTAGGGTGACCGTCGTGTTTGAAGTTCATCGTTGCAGTTATGACGCCGTTGGCAAGGACGGTACCCATTACAATCAAACGAAAGTAGGCTGATCGTAGCATTTTGTGCAGAAACTCTGGCGCGGTACCTTCAAGGCAAGACAAAGATTATATAAATAAAGGTACCATTCGGATCTTGGCAGTTACCGCCAGACTGCTTTATATGGGATGCTATCTATTTTAGGCCATGCTACCATGCAAAGAGACAGGGGGGCGTGGCCTGCATAGAAGCAACGGTTACGTCGCAAAGATCCGTATGGTACTATATATAATACACAATTTCTTCCATGCTAGACTGGGAGCGAAAGAAAAACATAGAATGTTCCAGCTGCATTTCCTCCCGGGCATTTTGTAAAAATCAGCTAAGGGATCTGAGGGTTTCGGTAAATTGCAATTAAGGCGATGGGCTGACAACCTATCTTAAATAACCCTCAAAGCTTTGTCAGATGTGGCGGAACAACCTTTGTTTAGGTCATTTTTGCTCTGCCTACCCCATTAGGGATAAAGGCGTGACTATATGTATGAATGTATATATAATACACAATGTGGATATTTTTAAGACAATAGCAGTTATGTTTGAAAATGTTTATCACTGATTACCGGAATGTTTATTCTCATCAATAGTGACTAGTTTCCAGCAGTTGTCGTCTCCCGTGAAGAACTGTGTGGTGCTGCCTTTCGTGATGGGGTTGCGAACTCCCCACATCTGTTGGAACTGCACTCGGATCTCGTTGAATGTCTCTGTGATGACGGCTATGAAAACGTTCTTCACTAGCCACGCCAAGAAGAATATCATTGTGCTGTAATATAACAAAATTAAGGATTAATGGTGAAAAAGTTAAAATCTTAAAATGTAAAGAGATTCCATAAACTCATGTAAGATGTAAAATGCTTAAAGTATGCATTCCTGTCCTGGCACCATATTTTTATCAAGGTCTCCTATTCTAAGAAAATTGATAATTAATTTAAACATGAACATTCTGTGTAAAATTGTTAAGAAAAACTATGAAATATTTTTCCTACCTGAAGTAAAGAGCTGATCTCCAAGTGGGCAATGAATCAATGGCCCTGTACATGATGAAGACCCAGCCTTCCTGTGAAGATGCTTGGTACACCGTGAACAAACTCGTAGCTGTAAAGTAAATATAAATAATTTGTAACAAGAAAAAAAAATGCAGTGCATATATTTCTAGTTTAGACCTTATCATGATTATTTCTTTTAGGTTTTATACATAACAGTGTTTACACTTACTGAATTCCTCAAACCCATTGAATCCCATGATGTATTTGGACAGTCTAAGCTTCATACATTTCATTCCAGGTGGACACTGATAACCAGAACCAGGAACAGGAGAGCAGAATGTATCGGGTATAGCCAATGAATTTACTGTGATTGCACTGAAAAATATATTAATTGTTATCACAAAATTTCAAAGCATTTGCTTGCTTTATGGTCACGATAATCGCGGTAATAATCACATTCAAAATTAAAAAAGTATGACATAGTTTTTTCTAGAAGCTTTAAAAATATTTAATGAGATTTGTCCTAAACAAATAAAAAAGTATAAAATATCTTACTCTTCTTTTGTATTATTTCTCACACAATGGTGTGTTAGTTCTCCAAAAAATTGCACTCCTAATAAACTGTATAAAGACATGAAGAATAGAAAAAATAAAGTCACATTGTAAATCTGTTGACTTGATCTCCTGCAAACAAAAGATAAGATATTTAATAAATGGTTTTTTATTTATTTTAAATAACTAAACTTCATTGGGACAATAACTTACTTGAATATTTGGTTGATCCTAGATTTTGGCATGGAAAATTTCAGGAACACCCTAAGAAACCTTATCATGATCAAAGGCCTGGGGGCTCGCAGTATACTTAGGTAACTATATCTTGGCACAATTGCAGTTAACTCAAACATCTGTAGGATGACAGACACCCAGAGGAAGAACACCATGGAAGCGTCAAACTGGCACCAATGGTCTTTTAGATAAGCTACATCTCCCTGAAAAAGAAAATGAAATGACAGCCCAGCTCCAGGCATGGGCCCGGGCGGCATGGGCCACACTTCACCGCTCTGAAAAGAATTTATTGTTACCTTAATTATTTTGCCACACAATGCCTCACTTACACTATTTGAATAAGCTTAAGCTCAGCATTTAAGCTTTATGTTTATCAAAAAGGCCGAAATCAATCTACAAATATTGCAACAACAGTCAAGACCGATTGGTCTATTTAAAATAATTTATTAGCAAGTTGGAAATGAATGAAAATTATGCAACTGATAGTGTAAATGAGTCATGATTATGACAATAATGAATAAAAATCTAAGATAATGTGTAGACAAAAAAACATAAATGCTTCTTACCTTTAAAATACCTCTAATATGCATTTTAGCAATCATTTCTGCAGTAAATAAAAGTGTGACGCTGCAATCTATTGCAAACGTAACTATTTGCAGGTAGGGATATTTCTCGAAGGTCTTTGGTGTATTCAAGGACACCGATACTAAACTTAAAAGGGCACAAAGCCTTAGGATTCGTCTCACCCATAGCTGAAAATAAGGAAAGTATTGGTACTGGTTGTTTTCTGCAAGCTGTATGACAACGATTGATTGATTGTAAATTGTAGCACCTACCTTGTTTACCCATTCTATATCAGCACTCTCATTCAAGGATTCTTCTGGCCCGTAGTCTGCCAGTACAGGCTCCCCTTTCAGGCTCTGCTTACGCCCTAACATCTTGGTGCACTTGAAAATAATATTTAAAGCAAACTTTCGTACAACTTTTAAGAAAATTATGCTTACAACTTATTCCTCCACTCCCTCGTCCAAAATTTACGCTTTTTAGTTACATTTTGCTAGAATAAAATTATTAAAATTTTGGATCACAAAACACCTCTCAATCGATTCGGATGACTTCGGACAACTTCGGAGAAGACGACAGAGTATTGATTTTTTGAAAATCTGTGTTTAATTTATACGGCTTTAGGAAAACACACGGTTGGTAAATGAGATAGACTCTCACATTTTGCGTTCTTACTGTTTCTTTCTATAATACATCTTTCGTCTAATTCGAAATTTATAAATCGCATTTTAAAATACGCTGCGTTCTTTTCTGTGAGAATCATAGTTTGAGAGAGAGCAAGAAAAAACTTTTGAATAAGGCGCTGTTCTTTTCCCACTAAATTCTGTTGCCGTATAATAAACACATTTTGACATTTGTTTGTTTGAGGAACGAGTTTAATATCGTTTCGAAAGTTTTTATGAGAAATTATCACAGAAAATGTTTGATTCCTGCCAAAAATATGTTAGATTAAACATATATAATAATATGTTAATGTTTTAGAATATTTGTAAGAACTTTCTAATGCAGCTTTCTGTTAATATTTGTCGGTTTTATTTACCGTATATTTTGTGCTTCTTAACTTACGTATTATGATATAAATATCCTATGCATAGTGCATTTTAAACCGAAAAAACATAAAGGTCTAGAAAAATCATCATCATGTTCATTTATATGAGCAAAAAGGTGAGTATAAACTAATGTTTGTCTTTGTTGGTTACTATGGTAATTTGTTAGGAAAAAGGAAAGTTGCATGGATGTATGTGAATATTTCTGATTTTCAGATTGCTATTCCAAAGCAGTCCAACGTTACATGTGTAGCATGGAACCATTCGTCAGGATACATTGGTGTTGGAGGAGAGGAAGGAATGCTTAAAGTTCTAAAACTTGAATCGGGTTAGTATGTAACTTTATTTCAAACATATCTCTGTAATTCATCATCATTCATCTTCACCTTGAAGCAGTTCTTCTGTTGATAATTTAGTTTATACAACAATTAATTCTAGTATGTTTGTTACACATAAAATATGATTAAGAATATGATACATATTTTTTCTAAGTTTTAGGTACAACTAGGCCTTTATTCTCACTAGTTCGATTCATTAGTTCGATCGTCGAACTAGTGAGATTTTTTTTTCTCATTTGTTCGACTGTCGAACTAGATTACTTATTACTATATTTTTTCTGTCTTACTTATCTCAATAAGTAGAAAGACAAAAAACTTTTAATTCATGTATTCCCCGAAGGTATATGTATGTAGGTACATTTAATATTATAAAAGTATATTGATCATGAAATAAAAAATAATATAATAGTCAAATACTCGATGAAATATAAAATAATATAATAATCAAATACTCAATGAAATAAAAAATAATATAATAATGAAATACTCAATTTAACTATAACCGCATCTTTTCTAAAAAATGTCCAACACAAATTTCTCCGCTTATTACTTAATAACCTACGAGTATGTTTTTGATCAAAGATATAAAACATATTATTATAGTTGTTCAAAGATATTACGTTTACAAATAGAACTATGTATGATTGTAATTTTGTCATTTTTAAGTAGGTCTTTGACCAATAAATCATTTATTATACATATATAAGCGTTTTTAATTTTTAACTGAGAAATCGAACTAGTGAGAATAAAGGGAAGATTCTCATTTAAATATTCTCACTAGTTCGACGGTCGAACAAATGAGAAAAAAAAATCTCACTAGTTCGACGATCGAACTAATGAATCGAACTAGTGAGAATAAATGCAACTAGGGACCAAAAATTTTAGTAGTATATAGGAACTTATTTAAATCTTTTGCACTTTAATGAAAAATACAAATTTCTGTATGAGATAGTAATAAAAAGTTATCTATTTTAAAGGAGGAGGAGGGAATCTTTCCATGAACCTGAGTTTAGAGGGACACAACGGCCAGATGAGGTGTATTGTGTGGAATGAAGTGTTCCAGAAACTTACTACCAGCGATGAGCATGGTGTCATCATTGTTTGGATGTTGTATAAGGTAAGGAATGGTCTTAAAAATATGCTGATAGTGAATTGTAAACTACATTTTATTGAAAAACTAAAAACAAAATCTCATTCAAAACTTTACAGGTCTATTACATTTCTTAGTGTCTGCAATGAAATTACTCTATATTAGTAGTATATTATACCAGGTCTAAGGATCCCGCAAACTGATAGTGGTTGCTCAGTCAACAACACTAAACAACTATCAGCAGGATTTTTTTTAGGAAGTAAAGAAAATGGCTTTTCCATACAAATTGACTGATGTAGGTGAACATTTCGTAAGGAAAAGCCATTTTTTTTTCACTTCCTGAAAAAATATCAGGCTGATGGTTGTTCAGTGTCGTTGCCTGAGCATCCCCTATCAGTTTGTGGGACACAGTCCTTTACACCTGGTATAGTATTTTATACAGTATAGTAGTAGTATATTTTTTGAGAGCCCGATGGTGTAGTGGATAGGGCCGCTGCCTCCTGAGAGGGAGGTCGTGGTTCGAATCCCACCACATACCAATGTGTTTTTCGGTTTTCGAATTTCATATGTACGTTTATTCGGCGCTTTTTCCGTGCTTCGGAAGGCACGTCAAGCCGTTGGTCCCGGTTAATATCGTTTAATACCGTAGATATTAGTCGTTAAGCCATTTCAGAGGCCAGTGCTAAGCATTGGCGGCTTGAAAACTCTGACCTAATCTAGGATTGGGTCTGGTTTCCCTTCTGGGTTGCGGAGGTCAGATGGCAGTCGCTCTGTGTAAAAACCAGTACCCTCGTTCAATCCCCTAGATTAGGTAGCCGACCCCGTGACATCCAGGATAAGGCTAGGGAGATGATGATGAGTAGTAGTATAGTTTAGTCCATGATACCTGTAAATAATTAAGAAAACAATAAACATTTTTTTATTGTAATACATATTAATTCACAGGGTTCATGGTATGAGGAAATGATAAATAACAGAAACAAGTCCACAGTCACAAGCATGACTTGGGGCTCAGATGGCCAAAAGATCTGCATTGCTTATGAGGATGGTAAGAAATACAAGTTAATATTTTACTCTTGCAAGCAGTTACTTGACTGATCTATTTAGGATAATCTATTAAAACTATCCTAAAAGGCTCCTAAGGGCGTTTTCGTACTGCTTCGTATTTGGTCTTCCATATAATTTTTCACGGATACAAACCGAATATCGAGTGCAAAAACGCACTAAATCTAAAATCTAATCAATTTAGGATACTTGCCCAAACCAATTTGCACTTTTAATTTGATTTCTATTTTAAGAGGTCACTTTGAAATAAAACTCAGTCATACTGTATAGAAGACATAATTGATATTCCCTGTGTTTAGGAGCAGTAATAGTAGGTGGTGTAGATGGATCAAGAGTTTGGGGCAAAGACATAAAGGGACCAGGTTTGACCTGTGTTCAATGGTCCCCTGATAACAACTTGCTGCTTTTCGCTCTTTCCAATGGAGAATTACACTTGTATGATGACCAGGGAAACTTTATGGTATGTATGTAATGGCTTGGAAAAATTATATCAGAAGCAAAAAAATAGATTAACCAACATATCTCCTAATAAAATTTTAACTACTTAGAAAATTAAATAGTCCCAAAAAAGCATTATAGGTAAAAATGAGATATTTTCTTACTTTGGACCCAATGATATTTTAAGAAAGATACGTTACGTTCATACTGCACGCACGCACATTTTAATTGTTCCGCGACACATATACATACATATTTATAACATTGCATATCTAAACAAACGCTGAGTGCGACACAAAATAGGCAAAGCTTAAGAGTGAAACAGATAACTCTTTGTAATCAGTGCAGCTCGACTGCCTAAAATGGGCACAATTAGGACCATTTGACGGCACGAGTTTCGCGCGTTGGTAACGTATCTACCTATATATAATATCATTGCTTTGGACCTCACTTAACTTGTAGGCTAATTAATATTTGTATGAATATTTATATCGGGTGTAAGGGACAGCGTCCCGCAAACTGATAGGGGTTGCTCAGTCAAAGAAACAAAACAACTATGATCAGGAAACTCTTTCAGGAGATGAAAAGAAAATTTGAACTTCCATACAAAATTACCACCTCGATCAGACAATTTGTGTGGAAAATCAAATATATTTTTTTTAACTTCCTGAAAAGAAAAAAGAACTGATGACAGTTCCGTTGACTGAGCAACCCCTATCAATTTGCGGGACGCTGTCCTTTACACCCCGTATTACATAGTTGTATGAATATTTTTCATCTATTTCTAGATGCCAGTATCAGTCCAAAGTCTAGCTGGGTCTATGGATATTATAGCAATGGACTGGTACGCTGGCAGAGCCCCAGCAAACAGACCTGTGCTGGCAATCTGCTATAGCAGTGGCATTATACTGTTGATGAAGAGTTGTATTGAAGAAGGTATTATATTTATATTGTTTTTCTTATCTCCCCTTTTTACTCTTACATTTTTGCTAAGCATAAATTAATACTTATTCCATGCTGGACTGGAAGCGATAGAATGTGTCAGCTTCATCCTCCCGGGCATACTGTAAAAGCCAGCTGAGGGGTTCGAGGTTGTCAGTATATTGTCGTTTAGGCGATGGGCTGACAACTTATCACTACAGCAATGTACAGATCAATATTAAACAACCCCCAAAACTTCAGAATTGGCGGAACATGTTTTGTTTTGATCGTTTACGCTCTGCCTACCCCATTAGGGATAAAGGCGTGGTTTATGTATAAATTAATACTTTAAAATATTTGCAGATAGTGTAGTGCTGGAAACGAACATGACAGCGATAGATTGCAAATGGAACCACAACGGATCTGTGCTTGCTGCCGCCGGGTCGACGACGGACCAAACCAATGTCGTGCAGTTCTTCAGTGCTTATGGAGAGGTAAGATGTGTTTATTTATACTGGTGATAATTAAAGATCACTATTCATTCTCTGTACCCGCCCGAGCTCTTCCAAGAGCCCGATGGTGTAGCGGATAGGGCCGCTGCCTCCTGAGCGGGCCGTGGTTCGAATCCCACCAGGTACCAATGTGTTTTTCGGTTTGCGAATTTCATATGTACGTTTATTCGGCGCTTTTTCCGTGCTTCGAAAAGCATGTTAAGCTGTTGGTCCCAGTTAATATCGTTTAATACCGTTGATATTAGTCGTTAAGCCCTATCACAGGCCAGTACTAAGCATAGACGGCTTGAAAAATCTGACCTAATCTAGGATTGGGTCTGGTTTCCCTACTGGGTTGCGGAGGTCAGATTGCAGTCGCTCTGTGTAAAAACCAGTACCCTCGTTCAATCACCTAGATTAGGTAGCCAACCCTGTGAGATACGGGAAAAGGCTAGGGAGATGATGATGATTCATTCTCTGAACCGCAAATATACATGTAGTGGAAACCACATATTATATTCAATGATAATACTGCATATGTATCTCTAATATTAGTTCCAAGTTAACAGTGACCTTCCAACTTCCAAGCACTTCTTTCCTCTAATATTATTTACCATCGTAATTTATTCGCCATTCTCAGCATCTACGCACGCTACGAGTGCCTGGTGGCTCAATGCGCTCTCTATCATGGGAGCGACGTTCGCTTCGTCTCGCCATAGCGATTGATTCCTTCATATACTTCGCTAACGTAAAGCCTGACCACAAGTATGCTTACTACGGCAACACTTTGGCCTTCGTGTCCGGGACAGAGACTGTAACTTTTTGGGATACAGTTACTCATCAGGTAGGACCATAATAACAAATATGTATATTTTAATGTAGCGGTAAGTTGGGCTTTATATCTGTCGTAGGATTATTTGATAATTCGAATCTTCGCGAACATCCTAGATAAATATTGCGAAAATACAGATAATTAGACAATGGTGACACATACATACATACATAAAATGACGCCTTTATCCCTTACGGGGTAGGCAGAGCGTAAAACGCCTCATGAAAGGCGCTTTCGCCACGTATGACAAAAAAAGAGGGAAAATTTTAGATTATAATGTGTATTGCTGTAGTGACAGGTTGTCAGCCTATCGCCTAAATTACCATTGTCAAATTTTACTGGAAACAGTCAGGTTTTTTGCGAAAAAGCTCATCGTTCTAGTAACATTTCATATCCTTAACTGAAATAAAAACGCTGATTGGTCGGTTAGCGCGCCCAAAACAAGATCTCTAATTGGTTGACTTCTTAAATGTCAGTCATTAAAACACATGTTATTTAACCAATCAGAATAAGATTTAATCCGTAAGTAAAAATTTAGCCAATCAGAGTTAAGGGTAACATAAAGAAATCAAATGTTACTAAAACGACGAGTATTTCGCAAAAATCCTGACTTTTTTCAATAAAATTTGACAACGTTTTTATAATTGTCTAATTATCCGTGTTTTCGCAAAATTCCTAGGATTTTCGCGAAGATTCGAATTATCAAATCATCCTACCAAGTCAGGTTAGCTTGGTAAAAGTTTTATCATTTGACCTTTTGCAGACAGCTCTTGTATTGAACCTTGTATCTCGTTTTCTTCTTTTTCTTTTCTTTCTTCGTCTCTACCTGTGAACTTTAATAAAAGAGATACCATAATCCATTTATTTATCATGTCAATAATTTTCAGTCGTGGATAAATCACATTCCCGATGTGATCGACATGTGTGGGGTTGACGAGTTTTGCGTCATAGCCACGTTGAACACACTTATCATATCGAATCAGCAAGGAATACAATGTGATGGTAAGAAATGTAAAGAATAAATATTATTTTTGGGCCCTGCGTAGTTCTTAAACCACACGGCTAGATGTCGCTAACGTCGCTATGAACATAAAGAAGGGCTATGATAAATTCGTCACTACTACTACTGTTTCGTTAGCTTAGTGGTAGAGCGATGGACCGGTATTCTAAAGACGCAGGTTTGAGCCCTGCCCGAAAAGAATTTGTTATTTTCTTTCTTTCATATTATAATAAATATTATGTGGAAAACACCAGCTTGAACAATGTTAACAACTTAACAGAGAATGTAGAGGTACACATTGATTGATGTACTACATAATCATATTTATTCGTTTCTCCTTGCAGCAAAAGCATTGCCGATTCCAGTTGTTCATGTGACAATCAACAGCAAAGCTATAGCAGTAGGGGCTTCTAAGGATTCCTTCCTTATTTGGAAGTTTTCTACACCAACGCGACCAAGTAAGCAATTTATAACTGCTCTTAAACATTGTCGGTTTGTAAGGTCAGGGTAAGTAAATTCCTCTCTGCCTTGTAATTTGATTGCTTGGAAACAAAGTTCCTCAGATTGTGAATTACGTAAAGGTACTCAATTACGTCAAGATTCTGGCGGGCGTCAAAAGTGAGACCACATCATATACACCTATTTTTAAATGATTGAATAATGGAACTAATTTCCCAGGAAGCACTGAACTGCTCTTCCACGCAGACGGGTCCCCAATGACCTCCAGCGAAGGTGGTTTCCAAGACGACACTATTTGCTGCATCACATGTTCCGACAGCCACCTGTTGGTGGGCAGAGACTCGGGTACAATACTTTTATTTTCGATGGTCAACTTCAAAAAGATTACTTCTATCAATATGAATTCGAAACCGTATAAGATGGGGTTGAATTCGAATTCTAGGTAAGCTTTGATATATGTTTTTTTCTTACCAGCTTTCCACCCTGTGAGTTTTTCCACGAGAATGGGGATTTTTCCCGCAGTAAACAGCCGCGTCTCCAGGATACCTTTTATCGCCCTGTGAAATAGCAACAGACAGACAGAGCTACATAGCATACACAGACACATTTGCAATATTAGTATCGATAGTGTTTATTAAATATCCATCTACTATCATATCACTTTTTCGTAGCAAATTCTACGTGATCGACCAGGCTGGATCTCTCTACTTGCTAGACACAGACATGGCCAACAATATCAGTATTGGTCAGGCGTTACGCAAGGATGTATGGAGCGCACTGTGGGCCTCAGACAACCCTCAGATGCTGGCGGTGGCGGAGAAGGCCAGGCTCTACGTCATGCGGGATGGGGAACCGGAGGAACCTTTGACCATGCAGGGGTATCTGTGCAAGTTCAGGGTTAGTAATTTACAATATACAAACATCTAGGCAGTAAAAGTGCTTTATAACAAGTTAGTAAAGAATGTTTATTTTGGTTACTAATATACATCGCCTTAGCTACAAGACAATAGGTTTAGGTTTTACTGGTGTTTTGCCAACGTATCGTAACAAGTTAACAAAGAATGTTAGGATTTGACAATAGTTTTGGTTGCTATCAAATCGCTTACTGCAAGCTTACAAAGAATGTTAGGAAATTATTTGAAATACTATCATATCGTAGGCTTCTGACGAGTACAAGTTAACAAGGAATGTTCGTCATTTTTATACAAACTTTAACCATTTTAGGAACTGGAGATCACAACGGCGTTATTGGACAATATTACGGACAAATGCACACCGCAACACATAGTTCGAGTGGAAGTAAAGTCGCTCAGAGATACGAGACAACTCATTGAGAAAGTCGGCCTGAAAGAGGCTGAGAATTTTATTAAGGACAACCCGCATCCTCAGCTTTGGTAAGTTTAATTTTGACTTTCGCAAACATTTAGGTAAGTCTGTGATCCGAGTATAAGGTTTTCGAATTTGTCACTAAGTGACATGTTGCCCAGTGTTGTGAGGACAATGCAAGCTGAATCATCTGATAGTCTTTTACAACATGATAATTAAATTAAATGTTTATTATATTAACTTATTTTGCAAATATCTATGTAGTAGCTTATACTTAGTTTATGTATTTTATACTTAGTTTATGTATTATATGTATTTAGGATACTTATTTGACTAGGTTTGCACTATCCCGCTTACCGCTACGCATTTATCTGTTGTGTTGTATGATTTGTTTTCTTACGTGCAATAAAGTATTTTTATGTTATGATAAGATAATAAGACCGACGAAGTAAAACTCCAACCTCTTCCGTTCATTAATTGCTCTATCTTGTTGATATTGAAAAAAAAAGCTTTGTTGATAGACGATCCAAATTGAAATGTAAAACATTGTAAGTATTTTAATTTCAGGCTTTTGCTAGCCGAAGCGGCTTTAAAGAATTTCGAAGAAGAAAGCGCTCTTGAGACGGCAGAAGCAGCGTTTGTGAGACGTAATGACTACGCGGGCATTCGGTTCGTCAACCGACTCAACGCTCTACACTCGAACGCGCTCAAGAAAGCTGAGATACTCGCCTATTTCAAAGACTTTGACGCGGCTGAGAAGATATACCATCAGGAAGATAGACGGTAAGCGGTGTTCAAAGGTAAACTACAAGTTAACACAGAATTTTAAGATTTTACAATCACTATTACTATTTAAATCTAGTGATTGAATATTAAAGATGTCAACAGCAAGTGATCTTTTAACCCCATTAGGTTGTCTGGAAGAGATCTCTTATAGCGATAAGCTCGCCTGTTGTCATAATTTATAAGTTAATCTGTATTTAAAAAAATTAAAGTAATGAAGAATATTATTATATTAGCCTAAAGTGTCCCACTGCTGGGCGAAGGCCTCTCCTCTCTCTTTCCAGGCAACACGATCCATGGCTGTTTCCGACCAGTTGGGGTCAAAATCGACCAAGTCATCCCGCCATCGCATCGTTGGTCTCCCTCTGCGCCGACGCTCTTGTGGGACAATTTTTGTGGCTAGTTTGGCCCATCTCTCGGGATGCATTCTGCACACATAGCCACCCCAGTCCCAAAGTTATTTCCCACGTCAATAATTTGAGTTTTGGAATAATATAATAATTGATAAATTATTTTTGTACGAGTACGTAAGCCAGATCGTAAGCAAAACTAAAACTTACTCTACTTTTTTAGGGACTTGGCGATTGCTTTACGAAAGCGTTTGGGCCATTGGTTCCGAGTTGTGGAGCTGCTCAAAATGTCCGCGAGTACTACAGAAGCCCACGTCAAGCAGGCTTACAGCAATATTGGCGATTATTACATCGATAGACAGAATTGGTAAGAGTGAAATTTCATTCAATATGAATACCATCTTCCGTTACTGAAAGGTGTAAATTTTATGTTGACAATTTGGACCCATGTTGATTGTTTAATTTTCTCATTTCAATCATATATTTTTTAAACTTATCATCATATCCCTAGGCTTATCCCGTATCTCACGGAGGCGGCTACCTAATCCAGGGGGATTAAACGAGGGTACTGGTTTTTACACAGAGCGACTGCCATCTGACCTCCGCAATCCAGAAGGGAAACAAGACCCAATCCTAAATTAGGTCAGAGTTTTCAAGCCGCCAATGCTTAGCACTGGCCTCTGACATGGCTTAACGACTAATATCTACGGTATTAAACTATATTAACCGGGACCAACGGCTTAACGTGCCTTCCGAAGCACAGAAAAAGCGTCGAATATACGTACATATGAAATTTGAAAACCGAAAAACACATTGGTACGTGGTAGGATTCGAACCACCACCTCCCGCTCAGCAGGCAGCAGCCCTATTCACTACACCATAGGCTCTTAATTTTTTAAACTTATCCCTCTTGAAATAAGGTACACAAGGTTTCTTAGACTGTCTTCTTATTCACATCCGCTTAAAACGTGACTAACAATCTATAATATGACGCATTACAGGAGTAGCGCCCTTGAATATTACACAATGTCTAATAACGTGGAAGGATTGAAGAAATGTTACATGGCGCTGGAAGATAACGAGGCCTTGGCCAAGTTGATGAATGGATCGCCTAGACACAAGGTAGGTTACTGGGATGAATCGTTTAGTAAATTTTAAGGCAAATTGCGTTTATTTCTGCTGCCTAGCAGAAGTGTCTTTTTAGAAGCTAGTTCTAACTGGCATATGAGGATGCTTCTCATTGGTTCCATAGGTATACTCTGAGATATTCTGCCGAGGTCGATATGTTTTAAAAGATGGGTTAACCATTCTATTCTACTGTTCATTGTAATCTTATTAGGTTTTATTTATGCTCTACTCTACCGGGTACAAGAGTATTTTTTTAAAATAAATAACTGTTATATTTAGGAAAGTACCGCAAAACCGACTATGGACGATCCAAATTATGATGATTTAACACAAGAGCCATCGATTCAAGGGATAATGCAACTGAAAGAGAATGGTCGGATGCTGCAAGCTGCTTCTATGGCTTTTCAAGTAAGTTCTAAAATGATATAGAAAACCCGTATCTTTAGATTTCGCTGATTCAAGAACATTTTTATCATTTTAGCTTGGAAATTTGGAAGCGTCGAAGAAAGGTTCGCCGCTACGAATAAAGAAGCTGTACGTTTTAGCTGGCCATGTCTATAGTCAGAACTCTGTTGGTAAGTTACACATTAGTTTACTAAACGAATACCTAATACTTACATCGTTTTGACTTTGTAGTGAAGTCTTTCAATAACGTATGAACAAATTACCTATTAGAATATAATTGACGTATCAATTACCGGTCAATGGAGACAAATTGAACCTACTTATCGCTAATTACTGAGTTACTAGCTAGATCATAAAACTAAGATTAATAATTAGTAAAAAAACACTCTTCTCAAAACTCTCTTTAAGTAGGTAAACCGAGACCACCATGAAGAACAAGATTGGAAGACTCTTTTAAATAATTCTTTCTTCTGTTCGTCCCCACAAATATTGTGAGACGACATGATGAACCCTGCACATTCGCCTTGGCTGTCTGACATGGATTGCGCAATGACCAACTTCAGAGACAGGGACCAGCGACCTACAGCGCCTGACTCGTCGCGCATCCAACGCGTCTCCTTGACCTGAATGAGGCCTAATGGATTATTTTTACGTAGACGGTGCGTCAAGTCGTGAAGCCGTGCGTTGCTACAAAGCGGCAGCGGCTCAGCACTGGTTGTGGCTGGCTGCGGCGCGCGCTACTGCGCAGCCACTGCGGAGCGACGCGGCGCTACGAGCCGCCGCCAGACTGCAGGCCGCACTAGACGACGCGCACGTCGCGCAGCATGTGCAGGTGTGGTATACTAGCGCAGCACTGGCTGTGGCTGGCTGCGGCGCGTGCTACTGCGCAGCCGCTGCAAGCCGCCGCCAGGCTGCAGGCCGCACTAGAGGTGTGGTCAACAAGACTTGTCAGTATTTAGGCTTTTTCTATTTGAATTGAAAATTATCTGTTGTGAATTATGTTTTTTGTCATTTTCATTTACCAACAGATCTGGTGCACCATTGCAGCCATAGCCGTCCAGGCCAGAGCATTCGAACTCTGTTCAAAAGCATTCATAAAACTAGAGGCACTGAATGTACGTATTCATAGTTACTCTAATTATGCTTGTTCTGTTTGTGTTTTTCCGTCATATTGACAGCGTTATTTTATATTTATAGCCGCAAAGTTTCGAGAATTTGGCCATAGAAATCTTCACAAGATGCAAACCCAAAGATAGCAAAGGAAATAAAGTTGACTGCCCGAATTGCAAAACCAGTATGCCGGAATGGTAAGAAAATCCTTTTATCCTTTAAAATAAGTCAAGAGTAGTTTGAGGCCCTCATCAATCAGTCATGCAAGTCAATCATGACTTGTAACCTGAAAAATCTGAATTTTTGCATGCAACGTTTCAGATAAGTTAAGAGGATTTTGCAAGTTTTAATAATTTCATCTTGATAAGTTCAGTCTAGCAGAGTTGGTAGTTTAAAAAATATATCTTTACTACGGACTTATAAGAAGAAATTTGTTGTAATTATTGCATAGGTACGCGACTTGCCCCGGCTGCGGCACCGTGTTCCCCGGGTGCGCGGTGTCGGCGCGCGCACTGGTGGCGCCGCACGCGGTGTGGTCGTGTGCGGCGTGCGGGGCGCGCGCGCAGCACCACGAGCTCGTGCTGCGCCACTCCTGTCCGATGTGCCACAGACAGCTCAACTAGACAAGCTTTTTTTATATTTTTAGTGGACTATACTACAAAGTGTACATAATGCGTTACCGGACTAAAGGCGGAGAGTTGCTACACGCAATCTACACCCTTAAATGCAATGGCAACTGCCTAAGGGCGCCCACTAGGGCTCGAACCTCGGCTTATGGCGTTGCCTTGGGAACTCCTTATCGGAGAGATAGACAAGATGCTATCGAAACAGTTTCATTAAACATGGCTTTGGATCTCGAAAAAATGGGGCACCAATGAATCATTCTGTAACTGCCTAGGGCTTCAGCGTGATTAGCACAAGCACCAGAGTCACCAGTAGGTACTATAGTATCGCGAATGCGCTGCGTATTTACTACTCAATGACATAAGGAATGGGATCAAAGTTATAAGAAAACTAGTACATACATACATATAATCACGCCTTTATACCTCAAGGGGTAGGCAGAGCGCAAACGACCTAAACAAAGGTCGCTTCGCCATATCTGACAAAGTTTGGAGGGTCATTTAGGATAGATTTGTAGGTTTATTGCTGTAGTGACAGGTTGTCAGCCCATCGCCTTAATTGAAATATACAGAAACCCTCGGATCCCTTAGCTGGTTTTTACATCATGAACGGGAGGAAATGCAGCTGGCATATTCTATGTTTAAATGAAGTATGTTATTCATGGCACATTCTGTTTTCCTCTCGCTCCCAGTCCAGCATGGAAGAAGAAAAGGAAAACTAGTGGTGCCCTAATATTTTGTAAAATCTGTCTTACTCACTATAGTATACACCTCGTGATGCCCTGATCTCGTATGTAATAAACAGAGGTCGGAAATTCGGGTGCAAAAAAAGTAAAAACCCACTGTTGGAGCTACTGAGAGTTGCTACAACCACCTTTTTCAAGATGTTTAGGGCCCCAGTTTATTTTTCTTTATTAAATTGTTTTAGTAATGCCAATGTGTTCTTTGCGTCAATATAAGTCGAAAGTGTTTGCAATTTTTTTTTATATTTGTTTTAATTTGAAAGATATAAGTAGAAATGTGTTTTCAATGTACTGAAAAAATATTAAAAATATAAAAATATCATTTGATTGTTTGATATTTTTATTGAATACCATTTAGAAATGATTTCTACGATGCTTTTATTATTTTTACACAAAAATTTGAATGGGGCCCTCGGGGGCCCAAAAGCGTTTTATTTCTTAAAAAAAAATGCGGAGTAAATTAAAATTAAAATTCGTAATTGGCAAGGTTAAGACAAGATAAACGCTTTTTACTCTTGTAATTTTTTCTCTACGATTGATAGTTTCAGCGTAAATTGATGTTGAAGTTAGTAGGACACAATTGTTCAAGACCAAGCCAAGTAGTTGTTTTTATGGTGAAATCAGCTAGGTTAAGAAGAGATAGGCACTTCTCTTTCAAGAAAGATTTTTTTCTCTACGGTTGACAGTTTCACAGTGAATTGATGTTAAAATTCCCTGGACACAATTTTTAGGCCTGAAGGACCCAAAGCGTTTTACTGCTTAAACATTACTATACTTTTTTCTTTCGTTGTGAAACTATTAAGGTTCATTGTAAGCAACTAAATCCTTAAAATAAGACCAGTCAAGCACTCGCATATATATATAAAAAGAATTTTACCGGATTCGTCTTTATTTTATATTTTACAAATAAGTACATCCATACATATAATCACGCCTTTATCTCTAATGGGGAAGGCAAAGTGGAAACGACCTAAACAAAGGTCGTTCCGCCACGTCTGACAAATTTTGAGGGTCATTCCAGGTGGATCTGTATATTGCTATAGTGTCAGCCCATCGTTTAAAATACAATACTGAAACCCTCCCTGGGTTAGCCGGTTTCCAATAAGTATATCAGAGAAAATACTTTGATACTAGGTTACATGTAATACACTTTTGATTTTGTGTACTTGCCATATTTTACAAACCAAAAATTAAGACAATACATCCTAAACGCACTTAAAGACAGATACAGTCAATATGCTGACCTTGTCGCACATACTCAAAGAGAGAGGCCCAAAAATTGTCCTAACAACTTTAACATCAATTCACTGTGAAACTGTCAACCGTAGAGAAAAAATAACAAGAAAGAGAAGTGCCTTGCCTATCTCTTCTTAACCTAGACGATTTCACCATAAAAACTACTACTTTGCTTGGTTTTGAACGATTGTGTCCTACTAACTTCAACATCAATTGATCCTGAAACTATCAACCGTATAGAAAAAAATACAAGAGTAAAAAGCGTTTATCTTGTCTTAACCTTGCCAAATACGAATTTTAATTTTAATTTTCTCGTCAATTTTTTTTAAAGAAATAAAACGCTTTTGGGCCCCCGAGGGCCCCATTCAAATTTTTGTGTAATAATAATAAAAGCATTGTAGAAATCATTTATAAAGGGTATTCAATAAAAATATCAAACAATCAAACGATATTTTTATATTTTTAATATTTTTCAGTACATTGAAAACTCATTTCTACTTTTATCTTTCAAATTAAAACAAATATTTTAAAAAAATGCAATCAGTTTCGACTTATATTGACGCAAAGAACACATTGGCATTACTAAAACAATTTAATAAAGAAAAATAAACTGGGGCCCTAAAAATCTTGAAAAAGGTGGTTGTAGCAACTCTTAGTAGCTCCAACAGTAGGTTTTTACTTTTTTTGCACCCGAATTTCCGACCTCTGGTAATAAATCATTATTGTAATTCGTCCAAGTAATTTGTTAATTTAATCCGTCCAAGTAATGATTGTAAATTATATTTAATAAACATGTTTGAATTATGTGTTTGTTTAACTGTGATTCAATTAAAATCAAAAACTAATAAAATTTAAACTTTTAATTTGGAACCAGTTTCACAAAACAAGAGTCTGTCTGATGTCATTACTTAATTAATGCTCTTATCATCTGACTAGATAATTTTCTATTATTAGGAAATCAAAGTCTGATAAGACAATACTCTTACTTGTTCAAGATATAAACAACTAATATAAACAATGGTGTAATTTTATAAATGCAAATTAATAATATAGCATGGCTGAAAACAGAAATTCATATAGAACTCAATTTGTACTGCTATAGTATTAGCTGGGTCTGTCTACATTACTTATTATTATTACACATTACCCTTGGCAACTTAACACATGGTATAACTTGGTCAATGAAGAAAGGGCCCAAAATGTCTTTTATTATTTGAACAAGTTATACCTTCTCTATATCTTAGATACCTAGTAATTATTCTAAATAAACAAAATACTTCAATCACCAGTTTAAAAATAATGGTTCAGCACATACTAATTATTATTGAATGATACATTATGTAGTTCCACCACACTCTTTTAAAATCAGTTCATATAATATCATTATAGTTGCTCAACTTATTATTGAACAAAATTATTGTTTGGCATATCAATTTTGGAAAATTGAAGTGTGTTATCAATAATTTGAAAGAGTTCTGGTGGTTGTGGTATCCTCCCAGTTTCCAATTTTGACCACAGAGGAATGTTGTTGAGCGAAATTTCAAATGCGCCAGATGATACTAACTGCCCTTCAATCATGTTGGCCATGAAAAACATCATCATGCAAGCATACAGCTTGTTCTCAATACACCAGCTCCACCAGGCGGGCTGAGGCTTGTTCAACCAAGCAAATATGTTTACTCCACTGAGAATGCACATGATCAGAATCATCTTTCCAAAACCCTGCAAAAAAATATATTATTTTAATTGGTCCCACGGTTGAATACATTAAACAATATACAAACAAGTCAAACATAGCCTAGAATACTTACAATCATTCTTGATAGATACATGTTCATGCCAGGAGGGTCATAGTTTGCGCCAATAACAGAGATTTCTGGATACTTCTGTTGAATTATGCCTGCATAATCTTCAAATACTTTCCTGTATCCGCAGGAGTAACTAGAAAAATAATGCATTTTTTATTTAGGCAGCACAATTAGTCAATAGACCATCTAATTACTTGAAGGCCATGACTACGAATGATAAAACAACAGAGTAAGGTCCTAAAAACAAGGTAAACATACCAGTAGTAAATGTTCATGATGTGACCGACTCCCTGGCCAATTTTGCTGATGCTAGAGCCATCAGCATCGTTTTCGTTGGCTCGCACGTAATTATCGGCTGATAAAATGAAACACGTAATAATAAAAGCCACTAAACAGAATGATATACATAAATTGTTTGTCAAAGACATCTTGACTTCCTTACTACACTTCACACTATATAAATCGCGAAATTGGCTAAATGTGCCTTTATTTAACTAAATATATACGAGATATTAAATAAAACAGAACGAACAACATCAAATTGATAAGATTCGTGATGATTTGAAGATTTCATTCAAGATTATAAAATCCAATCCACAGATACGAAATTGAAATGGAGTGTTGGGTATCGCACATTGCGCGTCAAGTATCATTCACATCGTACCGCGCAGCCCGTTTTGTGCAGCGCGTAATTCGTGTCATTGGCATGGATTCTCGGTTTGCACACTTTTTGTCGCGAATTGTTGGGTTGCATTTTGTTGTTATGAATAAAATTCACACGGTTCATAAAATGCAGACGGTAATTGGCGACAAATTTAATGCAAAATGAGAATCCGTGTCCAAATAAGTACATGACGTGAATTACTTGTTGCGTGTTTTAGGCTGCGTACTCTCGAAGCGCTGCGAGAGCGTGCAACACGAGAGTTCACGACGGGGTCACACCATTTTGTTTTTAAAAAGAGTAGAGTTGTACTAAGATCATTTTATTGGATAAATCAAATCGATTTTTGTTTAGGAAATTGCCGTATTGAAAATATTTTTGAAGTTAATTGAGTTTTGTTTCTTATATTCATTTCAAGTTTTAAAGGGTATTTCAATAAGTCTACGTAGATGTTGAGATGTAGTAAAATAGGCTGTGGGTGGTGGTGTGGTGGTATTAACAAAATTGATTTTTATTTGAAAGCCTTAATTAATTATGCCAATTTGTTTTGGTCAATCACATTGTTTAATATTGTGCAAGGGTTTGACACCCTGACAACCCAAATTTTCAACGATTTCGACAAAACTTGGTCGATATCGCAAAGTTAGTTGTCAAATCTGGCTTGCTACGTAGTCAATGCTGCTGTGGGCCACAGCCGCGGGCACGGCAGCGGCAGTCTGCTGACGGCACGGTCAGGTACACGGCCAGCGGTGGCGGACAGTTGTAATCCTTCAAACTGTATGAAAGACCGCACACTGGCGCGGCCAAAAGCTCGGGCAATTCACAACCGGCCGCGGCAGTCCCTCAGGCCGCACGTGTCGTGATTTTTTACAACAGTCCACATGTCCGCATGAGGCCGCAACTGGCACTCCCTCAGGCCGCACGTGTCGTGATTTTTTACAACTGTCCACATGTCCACATGAGGCCGCAACTGTCAAATCTGGTGCGCTACGTAGTAAATGCTGCTGTGGGCCGCCAACGCAGGCCGCGCCAGTGAGCGACAGGCTGAGGCATTAGTTGTTTGTTATCGGCCTGACCTGTAGACTTGGTGCTATAGGAATTTAGTCCAGATAAAGTCTAGCAGACTAAGATCATAAAATCTTGGTAGCAACTTTGTAAAATTTTTGCGAGAATTTTGCAGAAATTTAAGTAAGGCTTCTAAAATTCATACATACATATAGTCACGCCTTTATCCCTAATGGGGTAGGCAGAGCGTAAACGACCTAAACAAAGGTCGTTTCGCCACGTCTGACAAAGCTTTGAGGGTTATTTAAGGTAGATTTGAAGGTATATTGCTTAGTGACAGGTTGTCAGCCCATCGCCTAAATTACAATATACTGAAACCCTCGGATACCTTAGCTGGTTTTTCCAGCATGCCCAGGAGGAAATGCAGCTGGCACATTCTATGTTTTTCTCTCGCTCCCAGGCCAGTATGGAAGAAAAAAAAAAAAATACTACCACGGCAAATTTTCAAACATTGTTATTTTCATTATATTTCCAAACAAATTTTCATTATGATTCCTTTCAATTAAAAAATAATTTTGACACCGCACACACAGCTTGTTTTATGCCATTTAGAGCCCATTTAGAGCCCCGTGGTTCGATTCCCACCACGTACCAATGTGTTTTTCGGTTTTCGAATTTCATATGTACGTCTATTCGGCGCTTTTTCCGTGCTTCGGCAGGCACGTTAAGCCGTTGGTCCCGGTTAATATCGTTTTGGCCTCGGTTAATATCGTTTAATACCATAGATATTAGTCGTTAAGCCATGTCAGAGGCCAGTGCTAAGCATTGGCTGCTTGAAAACTCAGACCTAATCTAGAATTGGGTCTGGTTTCCCTTCTGTGTTGCGGAGGTCAGATGGCAGTCGCTCTGTGTGAAAACCAGTACCTTCGTTCAATTCCCTAAATTAGGAAGCCGACCCCGTGAGATAAGGGATAAGGCTAGGGAGATGATGATTTGTTTGTGTATACGAATATCAAAAATAAAATAATCTTCTAACAAATCCCAAAAATAAACCAACCATTCAGCACGTTTTTAACTGAAAAGTATCACAAATAAATAATCACAATAAATCAATCAATCTTCCATGCTGGACTAGGTGCGAGAGAAAAACATAGAATGTGCCAGCTGCATTTCCTCCCGAGCATGCTGTAAAAACCAGCTAATGGATCCGAGGGTATTGCAATTTAGGCGATAGGCTAACAACCTGTCACTACAGCAATAAACTTGCAAATCTATCTTAAATAACACTCAAAACTTTGTCAGACGTGGCGAAACGACCTTAATTTAGATCGTTTACGATCTGCCTACCCTATTAGGGATAAAGGCGTGATATGTATGTATCAATCAATAATAAATACAATAAAAAACATTAAATACCACATTAGAAGTCGATTTCAGAATTGCGGGCTATGAACGATTCATATCTCTGAGGAAAGGTCAATGACATGACACGAATTACGCGCTGCACAAAACTTGCCGCGCTCTCTCGATGCGCTCAGTAATTGAAGTTCCTTTAAAACACGAATTATTTGCTGCATTTTTTTTGTCGCGAATTACATTTTGCACATTTTCTGTCACCAATTGTTGGAGCGCTTCGAGAAAGTTCAGAAAATAACCCGCAACACAAAAAATGCAGACCGTATTTGGTGTCAAGAATGACACGAAATACGCTCTGCATTTTACGTGTTGAATTTTACTTCGCGCGCAAAGATTGACGCGTATTGTGGCCTCTCTTTTTCCTTATGGGAGAAACGTCTCAATCCGTACAGCCCAGTGTTTAGTTAATACAATACAATTCAGAAATTCTTAATTTTCATTTCATGCTTCTTCATCAAAGTTTCAAAGGGAGAGGGAGAGTCGAACAACGCCCGACGAACCCTGGTGAGAGAGCCAGAGTTTTCAAACTGCACAGCTATTAGGCCTCTGACATGGTTTTGAGTAACGACCACTATCACAAACAACCGGGGCCGACGGATCAACGTGCCCTCCGAAGCACGGAATCCTTTTTCTTTTCGGTCAATCAGATGATTCTGCCCGCAATATCCTAACCAAATTGGCGAAAACTTTCCAAAGTGATAAATTGACAAATATCAACTTTGTTCCCCCCCTGGGAATCGAACCCAGGACCTCCGGAATGTAAGCCCATGGCGGACCACTTTAATATTACATTCCGGTACCTACTCAGAATAAAAAACAAAAACTATTATTGAAAACTCCTTTTTCTTGTATCGTACCCATCATCATCACTACATAGTATAAAACAAAGTCGCTTTCTCTGTCCCTATATCCCTATGTATGCTTAGATCTTTAAAACTACGCAACGGATTTTGATGCGGTTTCTTTTAATGGATAGAGTGATTCAAGAGGAAGGTGTATATGTATAATACATGCATAATATAGTAGAGACCTTCTTGTATCTAACGATTATTTTATATATAAATTATATTTCATCTCTTCGAATAATATTCGTATTTAATATTTATATAATTTCCTAACTAACTGATCCTAAATTTTTCCAAATTCCGTATCATTTAATTTCGTATCCGTTTCCCGTGTTTGTAAGTGGCAATGCGCAAACCGCGTCACGCCAATAAAAAAAAATATATATAAATAGTAGAGAAATACTGATAATTTCCGTGCGAAGCCGGGGCGGGTATTTTAGTATTTTATTACGCTAAAAATTTAAAATACGCTAGTATTTTATAAAAAACACACTTGTCGTCAGCACAGATTAGACAGTATATATGTCCTACGGACGGTCGTCAGCTGACATTGACAGTGACAGCGGATGACAAATAATGACTAATGTGAAGTTAGCAGCGATTGTTGAATGCAATATTATAGTACCTACAGTTTTTGGAATGAATTGGTCATTTTGAATTGAATAAGTATTTAAAAATTACCAAGTACCTAGCACTCGTGTTGCTTTACAACATGCCGCACAGTCACCATTGTCACGGCGGTCACGATCACGACCACGAACACGATAGTCCCGAATTGGGTTTTCAGTACAATTTATATGAAAAAATTGATAAAGATAACTTGGAGTGTCTCAACGAAAGTGTTGACGGTGCAGGGAAAACAGTGTTCAAACCATGGGATAAACGCTTAGACCGTAGCCAGGTAAAATATAAACTATCAATAATAGGTGGGAATAACTAAACTTTTCTTAAGTTACATCTTAAAAACCGTTTATTGTCTTTATTTACAGTTTGTAGAAAGCGATGCTGACGAAGAACTTCTCTTCAACATCCCGTTTACTGGAAATGTTAAGCTGAAAGGTATTAAAGTTGCATCTGAAGATACCAATTCACATCCTTCAAAACTAAGATTGTAAGTATTTATTTTCCTATCCTTTATTAAACAAGAAGAAAGCTATCAAAAAACTACTCTGACTGAATCTAATCTACTAATATATGTTGACTAGGCATAGTTGATTTTGTTTTATAATTTAATTTATGAGCAAATTAAATCATGGAATTGGTTGTTTCTGCCCTACTTTGCATAAAGTAGATAATTTTATTTTATACTATGTTAGTTGTGATTGGAATTGGCAATACCAAGCCAAGTTGTTCCTATTTGAAAACCTGTTGGATCACTGTTATATGGCATCATGAAATTTTAGTATGGAATAGAAAATATTTTGTGGGATATCAAATGAAAGGTCTTCATGAGCAGATTCTAAAAATGTAACACATCATAAATATGTCCCAATTGCCTTTTTTTTATAATCAAAGAAACATTTCTGAAACACTCCCACTTTAAAGACCTATAGCTAAGAAATGGCTGAATATATTTTAACTAAAAATGACTCTACATGTCCTATTTATTAATGGTATGAAAAGCAATTTTAGAAAATATTCAAAAGTCATAGGAAAATATTACAATGATAAAGACATTAATTTTCTAAACAATTTTATATAGTAATAACGACCTTAAAATCCTTATATGTTTAAGACATATTAATATTTCTTAATTTGCTTTCCATACCATTAATATGCAGGATTTGGCAGGTTATTTAAGTACCTTTTAAATGTTTATTTGATTATAAAAGATTAGACGACTGGTACATATTTTTGTATTACATTTTTAGAATCTGTTCATGAAGACCTTTCATTTGATACCCCACATAATAAACAAATAAAACATATTTTTTTAAATTCCATGCAAAATTTTCATGACATCATATAACAGTGATCCAACGGGTTTTCAAATAGGGAGAACTTGGCTTGGTATTGCCCATTCATATATTGATTTAGTTGAATAATATGGAAATCTTTTATTTATTTATAATGATTAACAATTCACAATTACATCTAATTGAATGTTGTGTTATATATAAACAAATAAAATAATAACAAAATTTGGTTTGAATAAAATAAGGACTAATCTACAGTAAGTACATATTAAGTATTTTATTTAAGGTTCAAAAACAAACCAAACATGACCTTTGATGATGCTGCTATGGAACCTGACCAAGTGTTTGAATTACACCATGATACTGAAGGCAATTTAGAATATGCTCCTAAGTAAGTATAATAGAATATTATTTTATTTCTAATCAAGTTTAAGTATTTTTGTGTCATATTTATTTTATCTTATTTTGTTTTTGTAGGATTGTGACTTTTTCATCAGTAAGTCATTTAACTATGCATTTTCCTGCAAACTTCGGAGCAGACACTACTAAAATATTCTACATTGGCTTGAGGGGTGAATGGACTCCTGCACACCGGCACGGTGTCACTATATGTACCTATGAGGCCAGACCTAACCTAGATGATCATAAACTCAAGCATCTAGACTCTGTTACTAAACATATAGAGTGATATGGAAAGTTGTGATAACTTGCTGTGCATCTGAATTACTTGTAAAGTAAAACCATTTTATTTCAATAAATTTTTTATTCATTGTATAATATTTTTTATTTATGAACTGATTTCATCTGTGGGAATATACTCCTGAAATAATTGCTTCCATTATACAATCTAAAAAAGTTTTATTTTTTAAACATAAAGGTATATGAGTACTAAATAAATTATTTACAAATTTAAAGTATAATTTTAATCATACTAGGTATCACCACAATAGTTTGGTTGCTGTCATACAGAATGTATTTATCATAATGTTGATTCGTCTAGACTAGTATTAGGAATTCAACACATTTTATTATTAAATATCTCTGAAAAAATAATTAGTAACAATGTTTTATCTTACATAAATTCTTAATTTACTGAATTAACTAAAGCATAAAACAGTATGGCTACCATGCGACTAGGTAAAACTTTAAGCATAATTTCCATGCTGCTATATGAACTACTATGGCAGTGTTGACAATAAACTTTTACACAAAGTAGGAGACAGATGTTTGGCTTTCTACAGCGTTTAGCCTACTTAATTATCCATATGGCACCATCTTAGTAAGAGTCACTTTCGCCACCGTCTTATAAAAATCGGCAAATTTTGTTATTGTTTCCCTTAACTTATGTATACTTTTTACACGTACGGACGTTAGCACTAGTGGCCCCTCGAGTACGTATTATCACATTGCTGTCGTTTGTGGGATTTTTCATTTTAGTTGTTGTCGACGTCCTCGTAGCGGGTATCCTCTGCGCTGGCCAGGGCGTACGCGGTATGGGCGGTTTGGCCTGGGGCGGCGAACTACAGAATTAGGCACCAAGTCTACTTCATTTGTAGAGTACGAAGATGTGCCTTGTGTTGCACCGGGTCTTCTCCTCATGCATACTGCGCATCTGTAAAAAAAAAACAAAATATTTGACTTATCGTAAGTTCTCTGATTCAATGTTTTAATAGTTCTTAGTTCGAGACTTACGTTCGGTCATTTATTTATTTAACACTCGTCCATCTAGATATCGTTTTCTAGTATTTTTTACTTACCTGCTGACTTTCGAGACTTGATCCGATTTAAGGGTCTGCTGTTCAGGTCTTTCAAACATCCTGTTGTCGTCTATTGTTGACAGCCAGAATGAGATCGCAGTGGCGAAGTAGTTGCAGCGGCCGAGACCGTTGCATTCTATACTAGGTCGTGTTCGGAACTCTCTCATACACGACCCAGGAGATACTAAACTCTGGCCAGCGGCATCTGTGCCTGCTGTGTGCTGAAAAAAAAACATCCAGTTATAAAAACTCGTACTTAACCCGGCGGCAGCAAGACGGAAAATAAATCTAGTTATTCAACATCCCTTTCCTTTGTCCTTTTGTTAAAATTCTTACCATTAAAAAGCTGTAGCCGTACCACAACTCCTCCCATCCATCTGGACATTTCGGTACTTCTGTACTTTGACTGTGTATGGCGATAGCTCTAGTTGGCGCCTCACAAACTTGACATCTGTAATTTGTAAACCAGAATAAATATTATATCTAGCTAGAGCTCTGTACCTTGGTAATAATTTAAGATTAATACTGTCTCATACTATTCTATTATAAATAACAGTACACTTGAAGATTACCTTGATATATAAGGCCTCACGTCTCTTGAAGGTATAGGAGTCATTGTCATAGGCATCGGTTCTTGTGTAGACAACCAAAAACTGTAGTCTTCGCGTTGGGCAAAATCACATACATCGTTTAGATTGCAGAACATGTAGGGCATAGTCGAAAATCTGCGCAAACAACTGCCGGGAGCCCCTAAAATAATAAAGATAATTTAATGAATAGGATTCTCAAGGACCATTATAAAAACATCACAATGTTTATTAAAATCCAATAAACTTACCCAAGTCTTGTCCATGGGCTTTAGCATTAGCAACAATATGCATAAGTGAAAATCCATCCCAAAGTGGAGCTGTTCCTCCTGGACATTGTGGAATCATGTGTGATTGAGAGTGAACAGTAAAGTAAAAGCCTCTCGATTTTGGTTGTGGTGGTGGAGGTGCAGGGAAACCTTGTGGCCCAGGCCTTCCTCTAAAACCATCTTGACCTCTTAAACCAGGATAACCCTTTAAACCTTGGAAGCCCGGCTGACCGGCTGGACCTCGACTGCCAGGAGGGCCTGGATCGCCCCTTTCTCCTTTAGTTCCAGGTATACCATCACGACCGAAAGACCCAGGCATACCGTCTTTACCAGCACGTCCATCTAAACCAGCTTCTCCGACGTCACCTTGAAAGCCAGGCTGCAGGTCTGTCGGTAAAATGGCATCGCCTATGTCGCCCTTAAAACCTTTTGGCCCCGGGTGACCCATAGGTCCCTCTTCACCTTCGTCACCTCTTTCACCTTTTGGTCCGTATGAACCTAGAGACCCTCGATAACCATCTAAACCAAAATCACCTGCTTCTCCTTTTATTCCGATCTGACCTGCCAAACCTGGCCAACCTTGATCACCACGTTGACCTTTTGGACTAATAGCATAACCTGGCTCTCCAATACTACCTCTCTTTCCAGGTAATCCAGGTGTTCCTTCCATACCTCTACGTCCAGGAGCACCCGGAAGTCCGCGTAGGCCAGATCTTCCATCCATGCCTTTCATACCTTTTGGCCCCTGGAAAGTAAGACCAGGTTGTCCGGGGGCACCTGGTGGTCCATCAATACCAAAGTCACCAGGTGCACCTTTCTGTCCATTGGGTCCATACCAGCCAGGAAGTCCATCGAAACCGGGTCTACCGGGTTCTCCATTTTCTGCGTTTATACCATCTAAGCCACGTAAACCTGGTGGACCTTGACCTCCAATAGTTCCCTTTAGTCCAGGCAATCCAGTATCACCTATTTCTCCTTGATATCCTACGTCACCGTGTTCTCCTTTTATGCCTTTCAGGCCAGTGAAACCATTTTCCCCGCGTTGTCCGACAAATCCAGGAATTCCTTCCATTCCGATGTCACCCATATCTCCTTTGGTACCTGGTAAATATACTTTAATTCCTACTTCTCCGCTTTCACCTTTATTACCCATGGGTCCTTGGAGACCTTGTGGGCCCGTTGGACCTGTGTCACCAGGAAGACCGGGTATACCTATTCTGCCAGGTTCACCGTCGAATCCCATGTCACCTTTGTCGCCTTTTGGCCCGGGTTGCCCTGGCAGTCCTCTCCTTCCTTTTAATCCGGGATATCCCGACCTACCACGCCATCCTGGAGTACCTGGTCTTCCTTGATCTCCAATTTCTCCAGGTGCACCAGGAAAACCATAGACACCATGTAAACCTTTTGGACCATTAGATCCGGGTCTTCCAGACAGCCCATCATTTCCTTTAGTACCTTTGGTTCCCATATACCCTCCAATTGCGACACCTTGTGCTCCCCTGTCACCTTTAAATCCTTTACGTCCATTTCTTCCTGACTTTCCAGACCATCCCATTTGCCCTAATTCGCCTTCGTCGCCTTTCAATCCGCTGATAGCGTCATCACCTCTCTGACCTTTACGACCCTTTAGACCCCAGTCACCTATTACACCTTTGATACCAAACGGGCCTTCCAATCCAGGCCTTCCCATATAACCTTGATCCCCTCGTTCTCCTTTTAGTCCCATTGGACCTACACGACCCATTTTTCCAGGTTGTCCTTCGATTCCGGGTTGACCGAAGTCACCACGGTCTCCTACTTCTCCAGGTTGTCCAGGTTTTCCCATTAAACCAACAAATCCTGGTCCACCCGTTAGACCCGGTTCTCCGTTTCGCCCTCGTGGCCCCATACGACCAATATCTCCTTTTTGTCCTTTAGAGCCATCATATCCTGGTATGCCATTAGGTCCCTGAAGGCCAGTGTCACCTATGAGTCCTATTTTGCCTGGCATACCTGGTAAACCAGGCATCCCTCTTGCTCCTTGTTGTATAATACCAGGGAATCCTTTGCGTCCCTGCAATGATGACAAATATCTGAGAATAAAATCTTAACAGCACAGATCAAATTATAAACTTTTATCACTGTAGATCTTCTAAAATCTGCCAAATTTACTACAAAGTGTGCTGAGATTACAATACTTACGGGTGGTCCCATAGCTCCAGGTGGTCCTTCGTCTCCAGGGGGTCCAGTTTCTCCTTTCAATCCAATACTACCGGCGCGACCAGGTGCACCTGCGTATCCGGGTTGTCCAGCATCACCTCTCGGCCCAGGCAGACCGTCAGAACCCCGTTCACCGCGCAGAGAGGGTAGGCCCATTTCACCGCGAGACCCTTTTTGTCCTTTGCTTGCGGGGTACCCAGTCGGTCCTTGCTCGCCTTGACTACCAGGCTCACCATAAGGTCCAATGTCTCCCTTTTCTCCTACGAATCCTGGTGCACCAACAGGTCCTTGCAGAGATATACCAGGTGGCCCTGGATTACCCTTAATGCCAGGATAACCATCATAACCCAATCCACCTTGTTCTCCTTTACGGCCGCGGTATCCTAAAAAGTATGAACAGAAAACTTCAGCTTGTATTTTTACCCGACCGCGCAACGCAAAGGAAGGGTATGTGTTTATTACCCTATCTATGTAAGTATGTAGTTTGATCATCTGTGGCGCTTTAGAGACAAAATACGTGAGCGGATTTTATTCTAGACACGCGGTAGCGTGTCCAAGCCAAACGAAGAGAACTGGCCGGCAGCACCGTGTCTATATTCACAGGAACCATTTGGAGCCACATTTGACCCCTTCATAACTCAAAAACTACGTAATTTATATACACCAAATTTGGTTTATATGTTAGGATCCTCTAGATAAATAAGAACTCCAAATTTCTCCAGCCGTCCCATACAAGTGAAAAGGGTTTTTTTTTAACTACTATATTGTGTGAGGTATTGAGACAGGTCTTATAAAATCAGATAGAGGTATCTTTAAAAGTAAGTGCCTTAAATGAATCCTTCTCGAGATATTTCCATTTAGAGTCACCGTTTTTAAAAACAAAATCATAATCATAAACCTATCCCACTTCCAAATGGCCTAGGAAGCTGATATTTGTTATGAAGATTGATTATAATGACGCAAGGTAAGAAATGTAAAAAAAAAAAAAGTACTTCTTCATACAGTAATTGAACCCCCTCAATACAGTACAATACAGTAGTTAAAAAAAAAATCCCCCCTTTAAAATTTTATTGAAAAAAAAACAAAAAAAAACAGTTGGACCCCTTTTTTACCTACAAAATTTAAATGGGGTGTCATCATGGGAAAGTTTATATTCAATATGAATAACGATTATAATTTTCAATAGTTTTTAAAAAAAAACAGGAAAATATGTACGAATCAAATTATATACCTCATCAGCATCATTGGCCTCATACGTCTTTGACAGACGATTTAGTCAGTGTCTGAGACAAGATTTTTCGTGGCTATATAAACCAATACAAAAGTAATGATATCCCACCAAAAACATAAATGCAAAGTGTGAAAGCCAAGCTCATGGTGGTCTTGGAGCGTGAATCGCACAAAAAGTTGTGAGATCTAAAAAGGTAGCCAAGTCTAGGGTTTATTATAGTAATTCTTAGCTCTTCAATAAGGTTCATTTCATGTGACTTGGCCGTTGAAGAGTGGCGTTGTATATGACAGGTCGAATTATTCTCTACAACGGAGAAGTCACAAGAAATAACCCAATTCCCTAGACATGGCTCCTTTTTTAGATATCACAACATTTTGTACGATTCACGCTCCAAGACAAGACCACCATGAGCTTGGCTTTCACATTTTACATATTTGTTTTGGTAGGATGATTCTTACGTCAATCGATTCGTCTTAGCCGTGCGAGTGCTAGACGCCATTTTGTGAAAATGGAAAAATTAAAGTCAGTTGAATAGGTATTTGAAAATCAATACGAGTGTACCTATATCGTTTTGAATAATCGTTTAAGATCTGTAACGATTTCAAGTTTTATTGCTAACTTTGTATTCCATATACGCAGTAAAAATAAATCTTTTTTTTTTTAATTTACTTGCTGTGGTTTTTTTTTGTTTTTATTCTCGAAGTATGGTAAAATAATTACCAAGCACTGTTTATTTATATAACGACACGTTTATAAACTGTAGAAATTAAGGCAGTCTTCTCCAATTTTTTATTTAAATTTAATAAAAAAATATAAAATAGGCTCATTTTATATGATTTTTGTATCGGTTATAAAATATTTTGATCTGTTATTTCCTTACCTTTTGGACCGGGGGGACCTGGAAATCCTTTATCGCCCTTATTGTTAATGTTTGAATCTCCAGATTCTCCAACTTCTCCTGGAGGTCCGTCATCACCAGGGTTTCCGATTTCACCTCTAATAATAATTATAAATATATTAATATGTTGATATAGTATTTTGATTAAACATATACATATTAATATATTAATTGCACGTCCTATTCGCATATGCTGTATATTTATTTCATGCTGGACTAAGAGTGAGAGAAAAACATAGAATGTGCCAACGGAATTTCCTCCCGAGCAGACTATAAAAATCAGCTGTAGGGATCTGGGGGTTTCAGTATATTGTAATTTAGGCGATAGGCTGACAACCTGTCACTACAGCAATATACGTACAAATCTATATCTTAAATAACCCTCAAAACTGACAGACGTGGCGGAACTACCTTTGTTCGGGTTGTTTAAGCTCTACCTACCCTATTAAGGATAAAGGCGTGATTGTATATATGTATTACAAAGATAAGGTGTTTTTACAGGTTTACATAAATCCTGCCATTGTAATTTAAGCAACTGGCTAACAACGTAACTAAAACAATACGCAGTTTGTCAGGCGTGGCTAAACCGGTCTTTTAGTTCGATGACGGTCTGCCTATCTCGTAAGGAATGCAGGCATGACTATTACGTATAAATGTACTATTTGACTTACTTTCGTCCAGGTTCTCCTTGCTCTCCCGTTAAAAATTGTATTGGTACTGTAGCTGGCGTCCCATCTTTTCCAGGTTCTCCATCCCTTCCTCTTGATCCATTGCGACCTGGGAATCCTGGGGCACCAAACTCTCCCATTCGGCCTTTCGGACCACGTAGCCCTCTGTCTCCTGGCCATCCTGGCCATCCCGCATCACCAGATAAACCAGGTAAACCTATGAAACCTGAAAACATTGTGTATGTGTCAAGATTATTTTTATCTCTTCTGATTGGTAAAAAAAAATAAGTACGAAAAGCCTGTTAAAATAAGTCTGTAGTATTATGTACCTACCTGGGTTTCCGGGCATGCCTTTCTCTGATCGAATTAAGCTTGTTGGAGGATAAATCAGTTTTCCTTTGTTTCCTCTCGGTCCTTGAGGTCCTTCAGCTCCAGAGACTCCTCTGTTTCCTTTTTGTCCTTTAAGCCCTGGCAAACCGTTTCTACCAGACTGTCCTTTTGCTCCACGAGGTCCTGGTAAACCTTCTATACCTAAATACCCCTTTTCTCCTTTAAAACCGTCATCGCCCCTTGGACCATTTGGCCCTGGTTGTCCTAAAATTTAATGCAAATTAATTAGCATAAAGTTGATTTTTAGCTGCCTGTTAAAAATGCATAACATTAGTTTTTAGTGTTACCTGAAGGACAGAAAGGACAATTGTCACCACGGTCGCCTTTTTTGCCTGGTAAACCTGGGCGACCTGGTGTTCCCGGATCTCCTTGCATTCCTGGTGTACCAGGTAAACCGTCATCTCCTGGTGGACCTTGGCCGCTAAAACCTCTACCTGGGAATCCAGGCAATCCCGTATCTCCTGACTCTCCTCGATTACCACGCTCACCGTGCATACCGTCCATACCAGGATCACCATCATCTCCATATGGACCTCTTACTATAGCTCCTTTGAAGCCTTTGGGGCCTTCTCTACCTGGCAGACCAGGATAACCTGAAGGTCCACGAGGTCCTGGCAATCCTTTAAAACCTTCACTTCCTGGTTCTCCTTTTGGTGAAATTCCTGGGATTCCTCGTTTTCCGGAAAAACCTTTAGGTCCTGGCGAGCCTGTAGGACCTGGAATGCCAGCATCTCCACGTGCTCCGTCTAAGCCTGGTGCACCCTGTGGTCCTTGAGGTCCTAAAAGTCCTTGAGGGCCACCTGATCCTGGCAATAAGGGTTCGTCGAGTGTAGGGTCATATATTCCAACGTCTCCTTGGGGTCCTTGTTCACCAGGTCGTCCGTCCCTTCCATCTTCACCTGGGCCACCAGGATTTCCGTCTGTACCATCTTCACCTACATATCCCGGAGCTCCTTTGTCACCTTTAGGGCCACTAGGCCCATCCGCCCCTCTGTGACCAGGTTTACCTCTTGGCCCCTCAACTCCTTTATCACCTTTATATCCTTGATCTCCATTGCGGCCGTAGGGACCCTAAGTAATTAAATACATTGTTTACTAAATTTTGCACGACAGTAAGACAGTAATGACATAACATAAAAAAATGCAGTTATAGATACTAATACAAGAACCTTATTTTTAAAAGAAAAGTTTTTTTGCTAAGTCCTTTACGATCAAGGAATTTTACGATGATGGCCGAATGATTGAGCCAAATTCTGTGGCCAAATTATACTCCTCAAAAAAATCGAAAAATTGGCGTTTTTTTAGCAATTTTTACCCTGATGTTTTTGATAATCTACCTATGGCGTTTTGAAAATAGACTGAATTTTTTACAATATGATATTAAAATAATCCCCGTAGACTCAATAGTTTCTGAGATCCTTTTCAAATGTATCGATTTCTTCAAAAATGACATTCTTAACAATATTTAAAATTTCAGTCTACCAACTCTTGTAGCCTATATCAGAGGTTGTAGTATGCGCTAATTTGCCTTTGAAGGCTTCCTGAAGGTCAAGTTTTGAAACAAATACTATAAGGCTTGGAGTACCGTTGACAACTTATAGTCTAGATATTGGGTGTAAATTATTTTCAATAACAGATGGCCAGAACTTCTTGGAAGTAGTAGATAAAAGTTACTTCATATGTTTTCAAAGAAGACAAACTTTGCTACAATATGAGAATAAAACGATGTCTGTAGACCCAATACTTTCAGAGGTATAGCCTTGTATAATATACTACTTTTGTACCGCGCCGTGCCAAACGCGGCTAAATGAGATTTCTCGCAAAAATTAGGTATTTTTCAGCGGTAAATTGTAGCCTACGTCCATCTCCACTCCACAGTAACAACTATTCTCCTGCCAAATTTAATTAATATGTGATTAGCCGTTTAGGCGTGAATGAGTAACAGGTAGATAACAGACAGAGTGATTTTTACATTTAGAGTACTAGGAATGGACTAGATGGATTATTTTATTCGAACTTCGATTTTACAACTAGTAAGAGGTCCGAGGGCTTTAGTGTATTGTTATTTAGCCGATTTAGCCGGCTGATAACCTGTTTCTATAGCGGTACACACTTTTATCAGAAATCACCTTTAGGCTAAAAGGCTGTATCTCAAAAACTATAAGGTCTACAAAGACAATTCTTTTCTCATATTGTAGCAAATTCAATGTAGGTACTTTAAAAACGTACTATGTAAATATTATCGAAAACTAGACCTTTAGGGTTAAAATCACCAGCATCAGAAAAACCATCTTAATTTGGTGTACATTTAAATTTATGGCCCCTAAGTTATAAAACTTGGATTATTCTTTAGACCAATATAGATAGAGAATAATAACAGAAAGAATTTCACGCACAAAAGCCCTGACAAATAAAGTTCTGATTCAAATTCTGATACTGCGGCCGACTAAGTTCCTGGACTATACATATAGTTAAGCGTGAAAAGTGCGATATTCGATGTATTGATTACCTAACTATATTGAAGAGAATTGCGTCATTATCAAAACTTTTTAACTCACCATTGGACCTCTTGAGCCTAACTCTCCTTTCATTCCTTTAACACCTCGTGATCCCTTAATACCTTTGTCGCCTCTGTTGCCCTTGGCAAGGATAGTGATATTTTGAGTCGCGTGTGGATCAACATACACAAGCTTGGTAGGTTTGCCTGGAGGACCTCTTTCTCCTTGATCACCTTTCTCCCCGGGTGGACCAAAATTATCCTCACCAGGATCTCCTCTGTAACCAACTTCCCCTTTAAAACCTAGTGGACCCTGGAATTTAAAAAGAGTTTTAATATAAATTATTTATCACCTTCGGTTTATTTTATTTTGTGTGGTTATTATTTTATTTTAAATATCAATATAGGTAAGTAAACATTTCAGTAAAATATATTTTCTTCCATAAACATCAGTTACTCGCTTATTTTTTTTTGTTATATCTCGTATATCCATAAGGAACCAGTGAGATGTGATTGGATTCTAAGCCATGAGTTTAGTTTAATCATGTCTGATTGATATTTTATAAGGTTTTAATTGAAGTTACCGGATCTCCTTGTTCCCCTGCAGGACCACTGTCTCCTCTCCATCCTTGCGACCCTGGAGGTCCAGGTATTCCATGGTAACCATTGTCTCCTTGTTCTCCTTTAGCACCCCTGGAATTTGTTCCTCCTTCTCCTGCTAATCCTTGGTCACCCTTCAGTCCGGCAGGACCCGGCAGGCCTCTGTCTCCAGGAATTCCTGGGCCTCCCATTGGCCCCACCAAACCATCCACCCCACTGCAACCATCTAAACCGGGTAGACCGGCAATTCCAACAATCCCGTGTTGTCCCTATACAATTTTTTATAAATTAGTTCTTCTTATTTGGTACTTAACACAGTACTTAATATTTGGATCTTTTTTATCAAGAGTATTTACCTGAGGTCCCGTGCTGCCTCTCGGTCCGTATGGCCCTTCAGTTCCCTAAAATAAATAGAATGAGTTAAGTACAATGAAAAAGATAAGTACCCAATAGACATCGGACATTGTTGTGAAAGAAAGTCATTAAATAAATAACGATACGAAAGTTATTACGCAAATAACGTTGATGAATCTTTACTTTATTTTTTTGTACCATTGAAACGAGTATAATATAATAAATTCCAGCTCTGTAAATATTAGTTAAAAACATACCCGTTCTCCTTTGTCGCCGATGTCTCCTCGCTCGCCTCCGTCCCCCGGGAAGCCGGAGATTCCTGGCTGCCCATCGAATCCGTCGTCGCCATATTCTCCCTGTGGGCCTGGTATCCCTAGCGAACCGCGATCGCCCAAGTCTCCCTTTATGCCCTTACAGTCGCATACAGTTTGGTTACAAACTACCTGCGAACAATATTTTTCATCAGAAATTGTTCAAGGTATCGCCCGTAAAAGTACAATTCTATTTCCTATAACTAAAAACAATATTATCAATATTTTGAGCTACTTTTTTTATTTGGAAAGACATTCAATTTTATGAGAGAGGTTGAGAGAGATGATGGTCGATAACACCTATGTACATAGGAACAGGGTGGAGAGCAGGGTGGGGAGCAGGGTGCTCTATATAAACCAGCTAAGGATACAATTTTACAAATGAAATTTAGGTATTTAAACTGAAGCCACATTACATGTATACGTGATTTTAGACGCTCCTATACGAATGAGTTTGATTTCTAATTCTAATTTAACTATTGAAAACGTATGAACATGAACATATGTATTGAAAAGGGTATAAAATGTTAAAGACATTGCCGCCCATCTCTCCAGCCAGATTGGGGTCACATTGCGGGCAAGAGAAAGAACGTGCCTTATCGTCGGGACCTCTGACACACATGCTCGCAACAAGACCATTGCACTTCTACTGCCTACTTTATAATGGAGCGAAGAAATTAATTTCTCCGCTACACTTGCTCGTACATTGCCGCTTTGTGAAGGACGAAAGTTGAATTTGATACAGAATTAGCATTAATAAAATCCCGCTTATGGTCCTTAACCTTCCGTAACTGCTGTTGAACCGATTTGCTTCCGAACCGAGGTCACAAACTGGATTTATAGCGTCTTGGTTTCTCGTTAAGCGTGATGTCATGTGAGCTACATTACATCATGCGCCTATCGTTGCAGACGATTCATTTATTTAGTTTTCATGTGCTATAATATTCATTACAACGAACGATGCATATATATATATATATATGCATCTTGTAATTGTATTACAAGATTTAATTCAGTGTCGAGTCTGATGGAACATATGTGAAGTGGCATAAAGCACATTTTTTTATTTTTAGTAAATCTAAGTACAGATGGCGCGATAGACTATTCTCCAAGGATTGGCTTGACCTTGAGGCCCAAAACAGGGAAGAATGGAAGGCGAAGAGAGAGGCTTTGCCCAGCAGTGGAATCATTTATAGGCTGGATAAAAAAAGTACATAATAAAAAGTTACATTCTTAGCAAATGCTGTACAAAACACTACAGCGCTAGTCTTTCATGTAAGTAGTCTTCTGTAAGTCTTCTTAAAAAGTGGGTTCGTAATATTTTGAACTATTCGTTTGTAAAGATAACACCAACGGCCAACGCACGCGATATATTTTTCCAAGTCTCACGGTATTGCCGTCAATAGAATGCGTAGAGTTAGATTTAAACTATAAATGAACCGGTTCTTAAGCTACCCAGCTCAAGCTTCCGTAAAAGAAGTCCTTTACAGTTAGATATGTATTACAATACATATAGAGACAACAACTTTTTATAGATGTGCGACAAATGACATGTATGAACGGTGTTAGATGTATGTATAACTTACGAATTAGGTTAGAAAGTTTAGAAGTTACTTAACGAGGCCCTCTCGAAAAAAAGTCCAAAATTGTTGAGCGGTTTATTAAAATCCATACATATAATCACGCCTTTATCCCTCATGGGCTAGGCAGAACGTAAACGATCTAAACCATAGTCTGTTGTTACTCGAAATAAATCTAATTTATTTATTATTATAGTCGTTCCGCCACGTCTGACAAAGTTTTGAAGGTTATTTAAGATAGATTTGTAGGTATATTGCTGGAGTGACAGGTTGTCAGTCCATCGCCTAAATTGCAATATACTGAAACCCTCGAATCCCTTAACTGATTTCTACAGCATGCCCGGGAGGAAATGCAGCTGGCACATTCTATGTTTTTGTCTCGCTCCCAGGCCAGCTCATTGCTGGGGAATCATAGAATTTGATCCTTATTTAACACGTTTAACAGCATGATCATTTGTCACGGTCACCTCTGACCTAGAGTTAAGTCTAGCGTTAAGGTCTAAAGTAACCGCATCCATTGCAAATAAACTAAAACCTATTTTGAAGCTCTATCTAGTACTTGGAAGCTATTAGAATGCTCTCCTTTGACTTTGATAAATTAAATTATTAGTAGGCGAAGAACGATACAACACACAGACCAATAAAATAACCTATATAAAGTCCGATATGAAGTCCCTGATAGTTAAAACATTTATTACTAGAGTACTTATTTATATTTACTTCTATGCTGGTCTGGGAGCGAGAGAAAAACAAAGAATCTGCCAGCTGCATTTCCTCCCGGACATGCTGTAAAAACCAGCTAAGGGATCCGAGGGCTTCAGTATATTGTAATTTAGTACTGACAACCTGTCACTACCGCAATATACCTACAAATTTATCTTAAATAACCCTCAAAACTTTGTCAGACGTGGCGGAAAAACCTTTGTTTAAGTCGTTTACGCTCTGCCTACCCCATTAGGGATAATGGCATGATTATACGGGGTGTAAGGGACAGCGTCCCATAGACTGATAGGGGTTGCTCAGTCAACGACAGTGAACAACTACCACCAGGAAATTCTTTAAGTAACTGAAAAAAAAATTGGCTTTTCCTTACAAATTCTCTGATCGAGGTCGAAATTTTGTATGTGTGTATGTATGTAAGCTCTTTATTGTACCTTAAAAATCTTAAAACTAAAAAACATTGTATGGAAAAGCCAATTTTTATTTTCACTTCCTGAAAGAATTTCCTGGTGGAAGTTGTTCAGTGTCGTTGACTGAGCAACCCTAGCCCTATCAGTTTGCAGGACGCTGTCCCTTACACCCTGTATGTATACATACATACATACATACATACATACATACATACATATAGTCACGCCTTTATCCCTAATGGGGTAGGCAGAGCGTAAACGACCTAAACAAAGGTCGTTTCGCCACGTCTGACAAAGCTTTGAGGGTTATTTAAGATAGATTTGAAGGTATATTGCTTAGTGACAGGTTGTCAGCCCATCGCCTAAATTACAATATACTGAAACCCTCGGATCCCTTAGCTGGTTTTTACAGCATGCCCAGGAGGAAATGCAGCTGGCACATTCTATGTTTTTCTCTCGCTTCCCAGGCCATCATGGAAGAAACCCTGTATGTATGTACTTATTTATTTGATTTAGTGGGTACCAAGTGAGACCAAGCGCCTACATACTCGTTAGAGTCGTAGGATACTACTTCACTTATTAAGGAGCGTCGTAAAACAATATCAATTTACAGCCGCAGTTGTTATGACACTTCTAAATATGCATGACGACGCAATGCCATGCAGGACATTTTGTCCACAACTCTATTTATGAGAGATAATACCTACAATCCATACAAATATAGGCCACAATACATACATACATATAATCACGCCTTTATCCCTAATGGGCTAGGCAGAGCGTAAACGATCTAAACAAAGGTCGTTCCGCCACGTCTGACAAAGTTTTGAGGGTATTTAAGATAGATTTGTAGGTATATTGCTGTAGTGACAGGTTGTCAGCCCATCGCCTAAATTGCAATGTTCTGTAACCCTCGGATCCCTTAGCGTTGTGATGTGACGTTAGGCCGCAATCTTGACAGAATATACTCTTAGTCTTAGGGTACAATAGGTACTTTTGTTTTACTTTATTTACTTAGTTAAAACTTAATCTTATGTATATTTAAATGTACCTACAAGAATGCAATAGGAGTACTGCATGTGTTCGAACCAACTCGAACTATTCGACTCGCTACTATTATTGACAATGTTGACAATACAGCGTGACATGCTGAGCTTGCAACTTACACGAATGTAATACATAAATAATTCTTTCACTGTGTGTATATCGTAATATCAATATAAAATAGCTATCATTTTATACAATAAATCAGACTGAATCAAGAACTCTTCGTCTCAATACCTCGCACCCGCGATCGCCCTCACAACCCGTTCGCCAGGGACCATCATGTGCAGGCTTTGCCAGCAATGGCATTGTCCTATACATTTTGATCCTTCGACGGATGCGGATAAAGTGCCAGCCTCCCACAACCGGGACTTACCGGTACCTTGAATAACCGCCATCATCACACCAGCAGCTCGCCTACTATGAACTATCATCAAACATCGGGACCTGCGCGGACGGAGTACAACAAGGAAACATCCCGTTCCCGCTCACATTGACATGGTGCTGGTCAATCAAGCGTCCTGTTTACGACAGCAGCATCAGCATTGACATGGGGCTGGACAACAAGTGTCCTGTTCCCGCTAGCATTATCATGGGGCTGGACATACAAGCGTCCTGTTCACGACAGCAGCATCAGCATTGACATGGGGCTGGACAACAAGTGTCCTGTTCCCGCTAGCATTATCATGGGGCTGGACATACAAGCGTCCTGTTCCCGCCAGCATTATCATGGGGTTAGACAATCAAGTGTCCTGTTCCCTCCAGCAGCGTCAGCATTTAACAAGGGGCTGGACTACAAGCATCTTGTTCCAGACAGCATCATCAGCATCTGACATGGGGCTGGATAACAAGCGTACCCGTTTTCGACAGCATTAACATGGGGAAGGGCTGAACAAGCATCCTGTTCCTGACAATTTATCGTGAAACTATACGACAAGAGCCAGTACTCGACAGCAGCAACAACATTTATCATGGGAAATAGCCAATTTCGACCACTCATCACGGGGCTTACCAGACTCTCTCAACTATCAGCAACTTGTCTAGGTATTAACGACCCTTACAACCTACACTCTACTATAACGCAACCTGAAGGGCGGAAGGATATCTGACAATGGGATCGTCTACAGCGCTAGGACACTTACAGCAGCGGCAGTCTACGGATTTACAACCCTGATGACCTACAATAACACGAGGACTTCCTGGCAACAACAACAACTAAGATGACAGCAACTACAACCACAGCACGAAAGATGAGAACTTCGCAACACTACAAATGTCAAGATACAAGCAGCCTTATCAACACATCCTGTTCTCTTCTCTCTTTTAAAAGTGGGAGGATGTTCGAGCCAACTCGAACCATCCTACTCAGCATGTCGCGCAGGCGTAGGTCATCGACTTGCTTACTATATATTATCTTGCTGATTACAACCCCATGATGATAATGGCGGGAACAAGACGCTTGTTGTCCAGCCCCATGTCAGTGCTGATGCTGCTGTCGGGAACAGGACGCTTCATTGTCCAGACTCATGTCAATGTGGGCGGGAACGGGATGTTTCCTTGTTGTACTCCGTGGACGGAGTACCCAGCAGGTGCCGATGTTTGATGATAGTTCATGGGAGGCGCACTGCTAGTGGGATGTTGGCGGTTGTTCAAGGAAGTCTCGCTTGTTGGAGGCCGGCACTTGATCCACATCCGATTCGAAGGCCCAAAATGTACAGGATAATGCCATTGCTAGCAAAGCCTGCATATGAGGGAACCTATACTAGCGGACGGGTTTTGAGGGCGATCGCGGGTGCTAGGTATTGACCGAAGAGTACCTGATTGAGTCTGATTTATTGTGTAAAATGATACATACATACATACATACATATAATCACGCCTTTATCCCTAATGGGGTAGGCAGAGCGTAAACGACCTAAACAAAGGTCGTTCCGCCACGTCTGACAAAGTTTTGAGGGTTATTTAAGATGGATTTATACGTATATTGCTGTAGTGACAGGTTGTCAGCCCATCGCCTAAATTACAATATACTGAAACCCTCTGATCCCTTAGCTGGATTTTACAGCATGCTCGGGAGGAAATGCAGCTGGCACATTCTATGTTTTTCTCTCCCTCCCAGACCAGCATGGAAGTAAAATGATAGCTATTTTATATTGATATTATGTTACAAACAGTGAAAGAATTATTATGTATTGTATTCATGTAAGTTGCAAGCTGTATGTCACTCAGTATTTATTGTCAATAATATTTAGTAAGCAAGTCGATGACCTGCGCGACATGCTGAGTAATATGGTTCGAATTGGCTCGAACAGTCTGCATTACATCTTTCGTAGAAGATAATTAGATACTTATGATTACGTTGTAGTTTAAGTTGACTCACAGATTCCATGTCAGTGTTTCTATCTATCTTAATAAAGTATTAGGTTAATGACTTTCATCCACGTGGGTACAATAATACGGACACCTATCACTAAACTTACGAATTGAAATCCTTACAAGAAAGAGACTGTATAGAACTATAAAACTTTGTATGTACCTAAGTACATTTTGGGATCGATTCTAGATACCACAGGCTAAAACTAAAATTAAAACCTATCTGTCATATTTAAAATAATAAAATTGAAAAAGGACAGGCGATTTATACTCTATGGTTTTACACTTTGTCCGCTAGATTTTGACGCGCTTTTGCACATTTCCCCAGTATTTCTGTCAATTTTATCCGCCATATGATATGACGGCGGATAAAAATGACAGATAACGCATAAAACCACCGACTATAAATCAAAAAGAACAAGAATAGATGCCCTGTCCTTTTCCAATGTTTTTAGTCTGAAAGTGTCAAATAGATTTTAATTTTAGTTTTGGTCGGCAAATCTAGAATCGAGCCCATTGTGATTGACTCTACTTGTTGTGTGCCCTTGATGAAATATGTTGCACCTAACTAACTAAATCAAGCACTGCATTGATGAAGAATCCTGACTAAACGAGTTATGATTCGATTATTATTTCAGGCTTACGAGAAAACATAATTCCGAAAAAAAGACTGTTTATTAAACAAACATTAAGTTAACATTACATGATGAGTTAGGTTTTTTTAACTATTCTTTGATGATGGCAGACCATGATGGTTTGACGAAGAGGAATGCCAGTCACGGTTACTTATCCGTAGCGACCCCGAAGTCTTATCACACCAACTTTAAAGACCATATTGCAAAATTAACAAATACGCTGCATCTGATGGTAGTATCGGTAAAGATTTCGTGTATGAGTCATTTACCTACTGAACGTCTGTTAGTTTAATAGTTGCTAAAACGGGGTCGGGCATTATATCACCGGAACATCTGTTAACGTTATTTCAAATCAGTTTGTTGTGGACAATGACCTATATAAAGTACTTATTTAAATAATTAAGTCATTGTCTTGCAAAAAGTTTATTGTCCTATTTCTTTGATACAAAAGCTTTGAGCAAAAAGTTTAAAATAATGACAAAATTAGTTAATTCAAAGTAATTCAGAGAGTGAACTATCAGATTAAAAAAAAACTTCTGTTTCACTCTCAGCCACCCCAAGTCTAGGAATATATTATATTTAAAAAAAAAACTTCCTCTTTGTTTTCATATTTATTGGACACTACACCACCCACTCTGGACATACTTATTACCTTGATATCAAATTATATACCTATTAACCTGTTGAACAATTGCAAAGATAAGAATTTGTGTCGTGTAAGCTGTAAAGCTGTAAATTCCGTGCGCTAGGTTGCGAATCGCGGCCACTTCCGGGGCAAAGGCGTGGGCGGTACAGCGTCCGGCGCGTGCGGCGTGCGGCGTGCGGCGTGCGCTGCCGGCCAGGGCTGCCAGATCGAAAACTGACCAAATTGTACTACTACTGTCTCAAATCAAAGAAAAGAATATCAATCAAAGAAACCGTCTAATAAAAAAACATTCACGCCATTTTTATATTACTTTTTTGTTTAAAAACACTATAAAACGCGACAAACATTCTTCTTTTTGTATACTAGTAGTTTTGTCATATTGCAGTATGAAATGTAAGTAGGTACCATACCACAATACCACAGTGGGACATTAACGGCTAGACAAGACAAGACAATACCACAGAGTAACTATAATACTACGTACAAGTAATAAGTTTGTTTGGAATCAATGCAGTTTCGGGTGGTTCTATTCAGTTTTCACTGTTTCCATGACCAAAGCATTTCATAATATGGTTCCTCCATTTAAAATACCAAGGGATACCTCCGAAGCATTTCCTAATGTGTAGTTGGGAGGCTTCCTGGGTACATTTATCAGTACCAAATTGTTGTTAGATTACCCTCTAAGATAACTGATTCAAAAAGACGTACGTTCGATCATAGTATACTAATGATCGTACAACAGTAAAAGTGGAAAAAAAAAACTTAGGAGTACGATTTAAATCGTACATCTGGCAGCCCTGCTACCGGCTGACGCGCTCCGGCTAAAGCGCACAGATACTCCTTATGATGAACCGATGTAAACGGCCAGGATAATTACGATGAGTTGAATTATGAGGCCCTCTAGACTGAGCTCCAGACTAATTATTTACAAGTGTCTGTATATTACTCCCATACTGGACTGGGAGTGATACTTCCATACTGGACTGGGAGTAAAGGAAAAACATAGAATGTGCCAGCTGCATCCCCTCCCGGGCATGGTGTAAAAACCAGCTAAGGGATTCGAACCTTTCATTGTATTGCAATTTCGGCGATGGGCTGACAACCAACTATAGCGATATACATACATAATCATCTGTACTAACCCTCAAAACTTATCAGACGTGGCGGAACGATCTATGTTTAGGTTGTTCTTGCTCTGCCTACCCCGTTAGGGATAAACGCGTGATTTTATGTGTGTATCTATAAATGTAGATTTGCGAAAACTTAAAGTTCCACCAAACAGTTTACTGTTATATTGATAGAAAAGAATAAGCTTACACATATAATCGTACCGATGTAAACGGTCAGGATAATTACGATGAGTCGAATTATAAAGCCCCTTTAGCTAGACTGAGTTCTAGAATTAGGGTTCATTAAGGATCCAATTTTATAAGGGTTTAATGTTGTCTTTTATCTAGTGATAAGATACTTATTGCAATATTTTTTTATTAATAAAATATAATTCTGTCTGTACAAATGTAGAGTTACAAATGTCGCCTGTTGTCTTAATTTTTAAGTTGAACGGTATATTTAATTTTAAAGCTATAAAGAATATAATAATATAGAGTTGCTAAAACTTAAAGTACCAGCTAAGTCCGGCGTCAAACAGCTTTCTGTTCTGTCGTCGGCTTGTGGAAATTTAAATTTCTTTTATTCTTCTTCTGTCGTGTAGGTATCGAGTCCATCGACCCGATGAACCTTGGTGTCAAGAGTTTTTAAAGTGCCTAATAGAACACCCAATAGGCCTCTGACATGGTTTGAGTAACGACCACTTTAAAAGACAGCGACCGGGACCGACAGCTTAACGTGCCCTCCGAAGTACGGAATTGTCTTTCTTTTCGAACAATCAGGTGATTCAGCCTGCAATGTCGTAACAAAACTCGGGAATACCTCACAAAGTGATAAATTGACAAATATCACCTTTGTGTTCCCCCCCTGGGAATCGAACCCAGAACCTCCGGATGCAGTTAGTTCTTTCATTAAATTGTGATAATATTTTATGAAAATAAATCAGCTCTCAAAACTGACCTGAAATTGACTCTATATTAGCCAAGAAATCTCGAACATATAGATTTTGAACGGAATTTCAATCACAATTAGGAATCGCTATAGTTTTTCAGACACGACCCGACCTAAAAGATAGAGTCCAGATCTAGTACATGTAGAATAGAATAGAAATAAATTTATTTGTACCTACCGAATGTGTAGGTATTATTTTTGTTTTGTTTTATATGTATTTCTACCTTCGGATTTCATTTAACAAATTCTACATACATAGAAAATATCAGGTTAAACTATTCATGCGGTTCTTCCATGCTGGCCTGAGCCTGGTGAGAGAAAAACATAGAATGTGCCAGCTGCATCTTCTCTCGGGCATGCTGTAAAAATCAGCTATGGGATCCGATAATATTGTTATTGTTTCAGTATAATATTATAATTTAGGCGATGGGCTGACAACCTGTCACTACAGCAATATATCCACAAATCTATCTTAAATAACTCTCAAAACTTTGTCAGACATGGCGGAAAGATATATGCTTAGGTCGTTTACGCTCTGCCTACCCCATTAGGGATAAAGGCGTGATGATAATGTATGTGCATACGGTTTCAATTGCATTCGCGAGGTTACTATCAAATTACACGCACTTATCAACAGGAGTAGAGTACCTAATTTATGTATATTATGTATAGCAACAAGCGATTATAGGACAGATGACTCAGTTGCAATTCAAGGAACGGGCTGGATAAACGATCATATTAAGTTATCAAAGTTATGAACTTTGTTTATCGGCGTATAAAGTAAACAAAGTTCATAACTTTGATTACTTTTTACGCCAAGCATTATAGAGCAATGTATTGAGGAAAACCTACCAAGTAATTTTAGGTAAAGTAAAAAGAAAGTTACTAAGTCCGTATACTTAAGTTAGTTAGAACAAAGTGGCCAGAAAAATAACATCTTATGACATAAAAATAATGCATCAAGTATCGAAATGATCTCCAAGAAAAGTAAGACAGAGTTCTGATTATTTCCTAAGTTTTCGAGCTCAGAGTCTACTGTCAAAAAATATTTAAATAAGCTGTGCCCGCGACTTTATACGCCCGGTTTTTATGGAAAACACGCAGTGTCGAACATACTGAAAACGCTTCTCCGCGCGTAGGAGCGGGATCTGCTAGCTGCTCGCGCGCGGTTGCGTGTTTTCCATACAAAAACAAAGATTAGACAATGCGAAACACGCTTCCGCGCGCGGGTTAGCAGATCCCGCTCCTACGATATATACAAACTGGGATACTTACTCAATATTAGAATGGTTTGCGTGATTATTTCTAACCTAGGCTGGACACCAGGTAATTAAAAAAACTCAGTCAAGATCGGTTTAAAACGATCCCATAAGTACCCCATAAGTCTCGTTGCGTAAATATTTGTTTCGTAACTTTGAGTTTAAGTAATGCTCAGTCAAACAAAAAAAAGTTCCTTCAAAATCGGTAAAAAACGACCGAACTTCAATTTCCTACCTACCTCCTAAGTCATAAGGCGTGATTATTTGTATCGTAAGTTTGATTTTAAATAATGCTCAGTCGAATGAAAAAAGTTCCATAAAAATCGGTTAAGAAACAGCCAAATTTCAATTTCCTGCCTACCCCCTAAGTCAGGTAGCGTGATTTTAGGTATCCTAAGTTGCAACCCGGGTAAAACACAGTTGAAAAAAAAAAGTCCCATCGAAATCGGTTCAGTAGTTTTGGCGTGATGTGGTAACATACAGACAGACAGTCAGACAGACAAAAATTCTAAAAAAATCGTTTTGATCTTTATATCGTTATTATTATTTTTTGAAATCTATTCAATGTACAGACACGACCCTTCTAGAGATTTATTATATGTATGGATGTAATAATGGGCTCGATTCTAGATTTGCCGGATAAAACATAAATTACAATATATTTGTCACTTTCAGATTATAAATATTTGAAAAGGACAGGACATCTATTCTCGTCATTTTTATCCGCCGTCATATGATATGGCGGATAAAATTGACAGAAGTACTGGGAAAACGTGTAAAAGCCGCGTAAAAATCTAGCGGACAAAGTGTTAAACCATAGAGTATAAATCGCCTGTCCTTTTTCAATTTTATGATTTTGAAAGTGATAGATAGATTTTAATTTTAGAATAATCTAGAATCGAACCCATTATTTCACGTGGGCAGTAAAAACGTGTAACGTGTCAATAACTCAATACACGTGGTCTCTACCAGACAACACTGTAAGGGAAGAAGCGGGGGGTCACTGAAGCGCGGGGGGCGGGATGTGCGAATGGCAGTTATCACTCGGAACACTGCAATGATTGTTTATCCAGCCCGTTCCTTGAATTGCAACTAATGACTCATCTGTCCTATAATCGCTTGTTGCTATACATAATATACATAAATTACTCTACTCCAGTTGATAAATCCGTGTAATTTGATAGTAAGCTCACGAATGCAATTGAAACGGTATCATCATCTTCATGGCCTTATCCCGTATCTTACGGGGTCGGCTACCTAATCTTGGGGATTGAACGAGAGTACTGGATTTTACACAGAGCGACTGCCATCTGACCTCCGCAACCCAGAAGGGAAACCAGACCCAATCCTAGATTAGGTCAGAGTTTTCAAGCTGCCGCCAATGCTTAGCACCATCCTCTGAAATGGCTTAACGACTAATATCTACGATATTAAACGATATTAACCGGGACCAACGGCTTAACGTGCCTTCCGAAGCACGGAAAAAGCTCCGAATAAACGTACATATGAAATTCGAAAACCGAAAAACACAGAGGTACGTGGTGGGATTCGAACCACGACCTCCCGCTCAGGAGGCAGCGGCCCTATCCACTACACCAGGGCTGTATGCACATACATTATAATCACGCTTTTATCCCTAATGTGGTAGGCAGAGCATAAAACGACCTAAACATATGTCGTTCCGCCATGTCTGACAAAGTTTTGAGGGTTATTTAAGATAGATTTGTAGGTATATTGCTGTAGTGACAGGTTGTCAGCCCATCGCCTAAATTACAATATTATACTGAAACAATAACAATATTATCGGATCTCTTAGCTAGTTTTTACAGCATGCCCGAGAGAAGATGCAGCTGGCACATTCTATGTTTTTCTCTCACCAGGCTCAGGCCAGCATGGAAGAACCGCATGAATAGTTTAACCTAATCTATTTTATGTATGTAGTTTGTAAAATCAAATCCGCAGGTAGAAATACATATAAAACAAAACAAAAATAATACCTACACATTCGGTAGGTACAAATAAATTTATTTCTATTCTATTCTACATGTACTAGATCTGGACTCTATCTTTTAGGTCGGGTCGTGTCTGAAAAACTATAGCGATTCCTAATTGTGATTGAAATTCCGTTCAAAATCTATATGTTCAAGATTTCTTGGCGAATATAGAGTCAATTTCAGGTCAGTTTTGAGAGCTGATTTATTTTCATAGAGTATTATCACAATTTAATGAAAGAACTAACTGCCTCCGTGGTAAGTGGCTACGATCCGGAGGTCCTGGGTTCGATTCCCGGGGAACACAAAGTTGATATTTGTCAATTTATCACTTTGTAAGGTATTCCCGAGTTTGGTTACGACATTGCAGGCTGAATCACCTGATTGTCCGAAAAGAAAAATAATTCCGTACTTCGGAGGGCACGTTAAGATGTCGGTCCCGGTCGCTGTCTTTAATAGTGTTCGTTACTCAAACCATGTCAGAGGCCTATTAGGTGTCCTATTAGGCAGTTTAAAAAATCTTGACACCAAGGTTCATTGGGTCGATTGACTCGATACCCACACGACATAAGAAGAATGAAAGAAATTTAAATTCCCATAAGCCGACGACAGGAAAGAAAACTGTTTGACGCCGGACTTAGCTGGTACTTTAAGTTTTAGTAACTCTATATTATTATTTTCTTTATTGCTTTAAAAATTAAATATACCGTTCAACTTAAAAATTAAGACAACAGGCGGCATTTGTAACTCTACATTTGTACAGACAGTATTATATTTTATTAATCAAAAGATATTGCAATAAGTATCTTATCACTAGGTAAAAGACACCATTACACCCTTATAAAATTTGACCCTTAATGAACCCTAATTCTAGAGCTCAGTCTAGCTAAAGGGGCTTTTTAATTGGAATCATCGTAATTATCCTGACCGTTTACATCGGTACGATTATATGTGCGATTGATCCGGATGATGTGTAAGCTTATTCTTTTCTATCAATATAACAGTAAACTGTTTGGTGGAACTTTTATTTTTCGCAACTCTACATTTATACATACATACATAAAATCACGCGTTTATCCCTAACGGGGTAGGCAGAGCAAGAACGACCTAAACATAGATCCCTCCGCCACGTCTGACAAGTTTTGAGGGTTAGTACAGATGATTATGTATGTATATCGCTATAGTGACGGGTTGTCAGCCCATCGCCGAAATTGCAATACACTGAAACTCTCGAATCCGTGAGCTGGTTTTTACAGCATGCCCGGGAGGGGATGCAGCTGACACATTCTATGTTTTTCCTTTACTCCCAGTTCAGTATGGAAGTATCACTCTCAGTCCAGTATGAAAGTAATATACAGACACTTGTAAATATTCATAATTCAACTCATCGTAATTATCCTGGCCGTTTACATCGGTTAATTATAAGGTGCAACTGTGCGTTTAATAAATTGCTCTACAAATTACAATATCGGCTGCGGGAAGCCTAATGCTTGGCGTATAAAGTAAACAAAGTTCATAACTTTGATACTGTGATGTTCCTTAGATGTAACCTCATACAGATGTGTGTTAAACGTTTGAGTTATTCCCGAAATAAACGCGAGCACAGGTGCGCAGTGCATGCAGGCATGCATGTTGCAATGAAAATGCAAACTTAGTGCTTTTATTCTGCACGTAATAGGGAATATGCATGGAGCTGAAATTATTTTTTTGTTAACAAAATACAATAGAAGACTAAAAACTATTTGAAAAATAACTTTGCAGTCTAGAGAAACTTTGCTTGAAAATATGCATACATGTAATCACGCCTTTATCCCGGGGCAACTTCTAGAAATGGGGTACAATTTATATAATGGGGTAGGCAGAGCGTGAACGACCTAAACAAAGGTCGGGGGGTTATTTAAGATAGATTTGTAGGTATATTGCTGTAGTGACTAGTTCTCAGCCCATCGCCTTAATGACAATATACTGAAACTCTCGGCAAATATGCACTCTTAAAATTCCAATTATGAATACCTACTTGGTAACGATAGGGAATTTTCTTGTAGATGTCAAGTATCTTTCTTAAACATGTTCTGCTTGTCCTCAACACGACGCAATAAATTTGCCTATGAAGATAGCATTCCTTTCCTACCATGTCACACCAAAGATCATCAGCTTAACATTGACTATGACTTGATACGCGAAAAAGCTTATGTATTGTCATTGGCTTTTATGGTTGGAAAATATTTTATCCTCATAGCAGAAAACTAAGCAGTTTGTTTCAAATATTATACAACTTTGCATATTTAGAATACTGGCAGCCCTACATGAAGTAAAGCAAATGTGCGTATTTATTTGCTGAAATCCGTTTTCTGGAGCATCTGCATTCTGCGGCGAAGCTAAGCTTCTAAGCTTATTTCTTGGAATCCTAATTAGTGCACATACTGCAGTATTCAACTTCACGCTAATGGTGACCGCAGACTAAGTTTCAACTTTCTGAGAATGATGTCTGGAAGTTTATACCTTATTTGGACCTAATAATGTTCCATTCCTCTGCAAATTAATTTGTGCTTTTTTCATGAAACTGTGCATTTTTGAATTCGATATCAGTAGTTCTGATTTTATTAGTTAACAACTAGATTTTGAAACTTGCATTGCACTCTTCTGCGAGACTGAATGATTTTGTAAAACTTCCATTAAAATGTCTCCTATTTTGATACTAACAAAATAGACCACAATATCCATTTTTTTGTACTCTATTTTTAAACTTTGTCGTACCCGTAACTATGTCAAAAAAATAGCGTTTGCGTGATTTTACGATCAGTTTGCTGGAATCTGGTGACCCCGCTGAGTCGTAAACGCGTTCCCGATACACCTCGCCCGCTACTAGTTTGTACTACATATGCGCAGGCGCATGGCCAGCGCACTTTGTTATCGAATAATTTAATATTTGACCCAATATTAACATTGTAATTGTAAAATAATCTGACCTAAAATCTTCAAATAGTCATGAAGAGATCTAAGACGCAGTTCAAGGAAACATGGCATGTTTTTAATTAAAAAATAAAAATAAACAAGGAACCGGAAGCACTGAAGCACTGTGAACTTTGTGCGTTATTTTTCTGGTACAAGTGTGATAAGGCAACACTCAATGCATAAGTATGTAATAACTAATACATAAATATAGGTAGCAATTAACATGAATTTTGCAATAGTGTTGAAGTAAGTAAGTAGTCTTCCATGCTGGACTGGGAGTGATAGAAAAACATAAAATGTGCCAGCTGCATCTGCACCCTGGCATGCTGTAAAAGGGGTTCGCACAACCTGTCATTATAAAAATACACAAATCAGATACTTGTCGCACGTGGCGCGACGACCTTTGTTTAGGTGGTTGACGCTCTGCCTACCCCATTAGGGATAAAGGAGTGATCATATGATTGTGTAGAAGTAATTTTTCCAACTTTAAATAAATCACATCTAGTTTCTGTTGATAATCACGCCTTTATTCCTAATGGGCTAGGCAGAGCGTAAACGACCTAAACAAAGGTCGTTCCGCCACGTCTGACAAAGTTTTAAGGGTTATTTAAGATATATTTGTAGGTATATTGCTTTAGTGACAGGTTGTCAGCCTATCGCCTAAATTGCAATATACAGGAACACTCGGATTCTTAACTGGTTTTTACAGCATGCCTGGGACGAAATGCAGCTGAAACATTCAATATTTTTCCCTCGCTGCCAGTCCAGCATGGAAGAATGATTGGTTGGTGAGAAAATAGTGGCCGGTGGTAGCATCGCGCGCTGTCAGCGAGCAACCGCCGCTAAATATAGCGCGGGATATGGCGGCACGTTCAACTGGCTTTTGTTACCGCACTGAAACTATTGACCTATTTCACTTTACTGGAAGTAAGCAATAACTTTCAGTGCAACGTTCGCGGCCATAAAACCGGGAGTTGTGAGTAACCAACCGAGCCGCGGTGTTATGCATTGCGGTGCAATACTTGCGTCTGACGCGGTTACGACGCATTTGCTGAACGCTGCGAAATACTAGCCTGGTTATTGATACTCACTAGTACTTAACCGAGGAACTGCAGTCATTTTCTCAACAGGTATTCTTGTTACATTCGTTTTTAAATAAACTGGGTGTAGGGGACAGCGTCCCGCGAACTGATAGGGGTTGCTTAGTCAACGAAACTGAACAACTATCTTCTTTTCATCTAAAAGAATTTTCCGGTGAACGTTGTTCAGTTTCCGGGACGCTGTCCCTTACACCCGGTATTGAAGGCCTTGACTGAATTTTATTTGTTTTTTAAGGAGTGAGCCAGTGGCGTTTTCTTAATTGGTAACGTAGAGCGAATGCAACCCTTAGGTCGAATAATTTAATAAAGTATGTATGTGAAACTTAATTAAAACTAAATTGGACGGCAGCAGAAGATAGCAGTGCACTTTTAAGTTCTCCTGGAGTCTAATAAGTACCAACATCTAATACATCGTTTTTTAGTAGGCTATAAGCGTTAAATCGTCGGTCCCGGTAGCTGTCCCCGCCTAATAGTTGTGCTACTAGGCGATTTAAAAACTCTGACACCAGGGTTCATCGGGTCGATAGACTCGATACCCACTCGACAGAAGAAGTAGGCTATACGTATAAATTTAACTTTATCTCTATCATCTTTCTCTACCTTAGAAATTTATGGTTATATATAACATTAAGTATATGTTTTTAGATCTCTGGTTTATACCATAGGTGATGCATATAGGCATATAGGCGATGTTATCATCGCCTATTCGCGAAACAGCATTCTTCATTATCATTTCCCCTATAAAAGCTTACAACACGAAAGCTTATGCACTTGGCGCACTCTCGTGGCAGTGATATTGATATCGGTGAAATGTAAAATTCAGGAGCGTCGAATACTTCCTCTTGGGTTCATTGTTCTGTGCCCGTCTACGTCATACCGATAAAACAGTGAGTGATGAATCGCCCGAGCATTGACAGGCAGAAGTAACTTAACTGCCGGACCGGGAGACACAACACAACTGCCCTATGTAACGTAAGCAAACACTGCGTGATGATAAAATTAGACTACGGTGTCCCTATATAGCTGCTGCATAATGAATGAATGACAAGTAAAGCTGCACCACATTTTATGATCACGACAGATCCACATGTAATTTTTTTGGGGTATATTACATTCAGCTTTAAAACAAGCTGTTGCTAAGTTTCACAATAAAATACCTATTATATCACGCTTTGTTACGCCACCGTGGGAGTAATTTTAATTATTTCGGCAATAATTGCAAAAATTGTTTTATGTACCGGGCGACAAGTTGATAGCAGCTTCCCGTCGTCGCATCGATAAGGCCCGTGTTTGTGTCGCGACCTCGTTCCGAAAGCTTTGTCAATGGAAGCTGATTTTGACCTATTTTATGTCCTCTCGATAGTCCGCCCCGCTTTAATTCAAGCCTGCATCCCCGCTGATCACATTTTCCGTATTTAGCGCAAGCGATAAATCTCATCGAGTACGGAAATATCTCTTGATTGTCTGTTTCCTTTAATGTTTTTATTTAAATTGTAATACCTTAATATAGCCAGTTTTGTTTTTGCTTTAACAACACATATTTTTACTTTCATCTCCGCAGTTCTTAGGAATTGCATCCGTGCGAGTTGTTGGAAGTAAACCCCTATTCTGATACGGAATAGATCAAATGAACATTTGTACAACCCTATGCAAATTTAGTATTTGAAATCTAACGTTCTTATGCGTCATTCATCCGTTAGTGTATCAAGGGTTACAACCTTTTAAAACACGGAATTAGCCTAAATATTTTGTTGATAAGATAATAATTAAATACTCTACTGTGTAGTAGGTACTAAAATAATCTAACTTTCCTGCTACAAAATATACTTTCGACTCCGGAAATTATAAGTGGTAGACCACCAGAAAAGTTGTAACAAAACCATTACACTTACGTCGTCATGACAGTTTTGAATGTAAGGAAACTAGGCTACATCAATGGCAGACCCTTAGACGTACCCACTTTGAATGATATATTCAACACACAGAGTCCGATTGTCTTTGATAGATTTATCTAGGACAATACCCTAAACCGAATTCCATTCCTAGGTAATTTTAGAATTCTTGCCTATATATTTTTTTTTAAAAACTCCTTGCCGGTTCCCCTGTTATTGGCCGGCTAAAAAGGAAGATTGTTAGACAACGATTTAACACTTTTTTTTCTGTGTTTCTGTGAGACTTATAGAAGTATTTAAAAATAATTATTTCTATACCTATCTAGTAGTAATAGATTACATCAAAAATATAACACATTTTTGGGTCACGAGGCCGCGAAATGATATTTTTCGTAGTTGGCTGTTGACATGTAAGACTTTTAGATTGTAATGGAGCAAAGGTTACGGTAACATCGTATTATTATACCAACAGTGTTTTATATTAATCGGTGAAGCAATAAGTTATAAAAATAAAATTATTTTTAATTCACTCGATAAAATTAATGAAAGTGAGTTTTCAGAAATTTTAAGGGTACAAAAGATGGAAGTGAAATATCTCGCTATAATCTGTTTTTGTGGTATGTTTGTTGTCTCTAATTTTTATATCATTGAACAGCTAACTTAAATATCTTAGCAGTTCTCGTTCTAGTGAAAAGTTTTATTAGGTAGGGATTCAATAGAGAAAAAATCGCCTTCGATTGTAAATGAATTCCGATGGGCGGAAAGTTCATTAGGTGTTTTATAATTACATAATATACCGCGTGAAGTTTTTTAAATCGGGCGTCGGTAATCGTTGAAGTTATAATTGGCCAGAGTGATGATATCAGTGTTTTGTTATACTTACATATAAAGATAGCCTCTGTGTCTCTGCACTACCTACTTATTATATCTTATCGTATTTTTTTCATAACAGCCGGACGATTGTTTAATGGACTCCAGTTGTTAATTGGGAACTCAAGTCGTTTTGTATTATATACTTGTCAATGATATTATCAATATTTGCAGCCAATGAGAACTAGGCTTTGACGTTTACGAAGACCTTGTACGAATTATGTTTCAAATAAGATAAAATCATATAACGATTTATAAAATTTAAGAAAACATGTCTGCAACCCGATAATTCGATATTAATATTTTGGGCGTAGCCTAATATTTTTAAAGTCATTCATAAATATTTTTTCTCGTAGTTTTCTCTATTATACATTGGAATAATATAAATAAAATACCTCTGTGATAATATATATGAATCAGCTCTCAGCAATTTTAACATATGTTCTATTCTATACTCGAGCTATATCTATACCAGGTGTTAAGGACAGCGTCCCGCAAACTTATAGGGGTTGCTCAGTCAACGTCACTGAACAACTTCTACCAGAAAATTCTTCCAGGAAGAGAACATAAATATGTTTTTTCCATACAAATTGTCTGATAATTTTGTATGGAATAGCCAAATTTTATTTTCACTTCCTGAAAGAATTTCCTAGTGGAAGTAGTTTAGTGCCGTTGACTGAGCAACCCCTATCAGTTTGCGGAACGCTGACATTTACACCCGGTATACAAAACGAACGTTAAAAAAAAACGGATAAATTTCGTGTGGAACGTTGTCCCATGCTCTCGTTTAAGGTTATTTCTTCTACATGCTCTAGATTACATGCATGGAGAAGAATAAGTCAAAAGATTATTTAGAAAGAATGAATTCAACAAAACAGGAGATCCATTCGTTGCAATGCATTTTCCGACACAACCTACTTGCATTTAATAAACTTTGGGATAAGTAGGTACGAGTTTGCAGACAGATTTTTATAAAGTGTTAAAATGTATACTTCCATGCTGGACTTGGGAGCGAGAGAAAAACATTGAATGTGCCAGCTGCATTTCCTCCCGGACACGCCGTAAAAATCAGCTAAGGGATCCGAGGCTTTCAGTATTTTGCAATTTAGGAGATTGGCTGACAACCTGTCACTACAGCAATATTACCTACAAATCTATCTGAAATGATCCTCACAACTTTGTCAGACGTGGCGGAACGACCTTAGTTTAGGTCGTTTACGCTCTGCCTACCCCATTAGGGATAAAAGCGTAACTATATGTATGTTAAAATATAAAACCCCTAAATAAGGACTGACAAGCTTTTCGCACCTGCTTTTGCTAAGCAAAAAAAGGTGTAGCATGATTGCCTAGATATGGTGCTACAACTGGTGCTACAATGCACAATTTATTCGGTACCACGGAAGACCAGCGCTGTAGTAGCTAGTGGCATTTTTAGTGTAGGTATTATTAAATAGGCTAAGTTTGTAACTTTTAATATGTATCTTTACACTAAAATAAACAATTTACTTACTACTTACTTACTTACTTTAGATATGCCTATTCTATTCACTCTTGTCTTAATAAGGTTCCGGTATAAAACCTTATACTCCTTTTGTTTGTTTCACGAGTGGAAACCGACTGTTTTTTGTTTTTAATTTCAAACTCTTTATAATTTCAGACATTTATCCCAGTTACTTAGAAACATGTTAGAATTTAATAACCTAACTGAAGAGTATATTGTGACCGGAAATTATGTACCTACTTAACTTATGATAAAGAATATTTATGTATGTACTTAAATGACGTAATTTCTTCATTGAATACCAAGGAGTTTGTTGACTACATACCTAGGATTCAGGATTTAATTTTTCATATAAAATAAGTTAAACTTTATAAAATGTGAAAGCATTTCATATGTACGTTTAGAGTAGATTATATGTAGATTTAGAATTAGAATCAAATAAGTTCTGAAAATGAAAAATAAAAAACTGAGCACTTCGCCGACAAAAGCATCGATTAAAGCATTTTAATGCTTTTCAGCGACTTAAAGTAGTTTACTCTTGTAACTTCAGGTTGTTTAGTCTCAATACCTATAATTAATTAAGTATTTTTATTAACTTATATTTTAATAATCATACCACCTAAAAGTAAAGATGGCCTTAATAAGTATTTGTTAAAAATGTAGAGCCGCTCCGTATAGGAGAGACTATTTATCTTTCAGAAAACTAGCAGTCTGCGATGCTTTATTTAACTATAATATATAGTAATAATATAGTAACTATATGTAAACTTGCACTATTGAACACAGTTATTTGTCATATTATATTTTTTAACTCGACTCTGCGTATGTCGATAGTAAATAAATGCAAAATGGAGCTTTGGGCAGTTACGCGTTGATGTCTTTTACAGGTGCCAAATTTGCTCTTTCGTTCCTGAAGTAAGTAGTAGGTGTTTTGATAAATAGAAAGTGTACTTACAGCCAAGGTGGGTTGCGTCGTGAAGAAAAGCAGTAGAAGTACAGCAGGCACGAGATGGAGCGCGTTGAGGCGCGCACGCGTGGCGGCTGGGCCCGACATGCCTGCGCCGCACTACTGGGCGCGCGCCCTCGCGCCGGCCGGGGCGCACGCCCGCGCAGAGCCGCGAGGGGGGGCCCGGGGGTGAGCAGGCCTCCGCCCGAGCACTCCGCGCTCCTTAGTATCCCGGCTCGAACGGCGCGCGCGCACGGGACAGTGGCGCAGCGCGCTTTGGGCCATGTCGGTCCACGTACTATGGTAAGCTCAAAAATCACAACTCCATTTTTCTTCGATATAATATTTTTCGTTCCCTTTATTCAAAGTGTCCTAGATTATTATATTCACATTCTTAGGCAAGACTTATAATTATTTATTTTCCATTATTAAAGAAGTTGTGTTTGTTTTAACCGAGGTAGGTAATAAAATTAGCTCTAAATAAATTTTCATTTCCAGGTTGGTGGCATTGTTGCCGGTAATAGGAGTAAATACGGTAAGTGTTACAAATTCTGTGAGGTTTTTATTTAAAGTGAATAAATATACATTAGGCAAAAACATAGCAAAGTTGCGAGAGTGCGGCGGCGGCGTTTGTCCGTCGGCGCGCCGTCGCCGACGACTCGTCCGTCCGCTTGTATTCGTCCTTTTGCAATTTCATCAAACTCAAATTTCGCCAAAGTCCTTTCAATGTCGATCAGTCGAGAATTTTTAACGTCACTTTTTTCGGTAGTTTCACTTTTGCTCTTCTCTCTCAACTGACTCTACTAAACCAGATCGGTAATTTTGAATAGCATTTATTTCTGATACGATAGTAACATAAAACGTTTATAATAATTTTATATGAGTTTGTTTGTATGTATGTATAACGCAATAACAGAGACCGACAAAGTTTATCGTGGCTCGGATGTATCGCGTCGGTCTTGCGCAAACCTACTATATTCTCTTCTCTTCATAAATTAATTGCACCCACATATCATTCATTCACGTAATAATTATAAGGTGTTACATATTTTTTTCAAATAAACAAAATATAACATGGTTGGAAATGCAATTTTTTGTAAAATTACATTTAGTATTTCTCATATAAATTAAAAGTAATTTAATTTACCTTTATTACCTACAAATCATACAATCATAACGCCATTCTCACACTGAACACAATAACTTAAAAAAATGTGTCGAAAATAAATAAAAAGGTATTATTTTAAATTTTAAAGATAGAATATCGAAACGAAAAGAATATAATAATACTTACTTACATAATTTAGACTCTAGAACACGAAATACATAATTATACTGTAGATATCTAATGCTCCAGGATAAAAAGCATAAAGCAAGCTAACAAGCATTGGGTACAAGCAGTGCAGCTTAGCTCAGCTTAGCGCATGGCGGGTCTGCTGACAACCTGTCGCTACTTTCATAAAAAATATGGACGTGCCAAAAAGTTCATCAATTCCTAAGGGTTAAGGCATGATTATATGTACTTACTAGCGACCCGCCCCGGCTTTGCACGGAGATCATCAGTGTTTCTCTACTATATTATGCATATATTATACATATAAACCTTAATCTTGAATCTCTCTATCCATTAAAAGAAACCGCATCAAAATCCGTTGCGTAGTTTTAAAGATCTTAGCATACATAGGGATATAGGGACAGAGAAAGCGACTTTGTTTTATACTATGTAGTGATGATGTAAATAATTGTAAAATATCTATTCTTCTTCTTAGCGAGTGGATTGTCGTGTCGAGCGACTCGATGAACTGTGGTCTGTGGTGTCAGAGTTTTCAAACCGACTAGTAGAACAGCTAATAATAAAAAGTCTACACTTGAATGATTTATGTCGCCCTGAATCTACCTATTTCTTATTTTAGCGTCCTTTCTCTAGGATAGTTAGAGCAAGGATAAATCATCTTTATTTACCTACGTAAAGAAAATTAAAACATTCAGTTAATGCTAAAGCGGTAAGAGTTCCGCATATGATTCACATTAAGCAAATACATTAAAATAAAGGTGTCTTTGATTGAAGAGTATTTTTTTATGCGTAAAATTAAAGTTATTAAGTAGGTAACGGGTTTCCGCCGAGAGTACTTATTCAACATTATCAATTTAAATACCTTTCGTCAATCAATTAAAATCGAATTAAATAAAGTTCTTAAAATAATCATACATATTTCTTAAAAAGAAAAATGTTTATAATAAACAGACTTTCCGGTTATAATTTTTATTATATAATTCGTTATTTTTGCTTATTGTTTAGGAAAAATCTATTTAAAAAAACCAGCTGTTACTTTTCCTAGATATTCTATAAAATTACGAAATAAAACAGGATCTTGGTGTATCACAGGTAGGGAATAGGCTGACAACCCGTCACTGCCCGCAGCAATACTGAGTTCTGAAATACAAAATCCCTCAATTTTTTTTCAGGCGCCGTAAATATGACTCTCATAGTCCTTTGATTTGAAGGTTTCAGGTGTAGATGATCTATGATGTATAATACGATCTAAGTACATTTTTTTAAGATATATAATTTATTCCATGCGGACTTGGAGCGAGAGAAAAACGAATGTTCCAGTTGCATTTCTTCCCAAGCATGCTGTAAAAACCAGCTAAGGGATCCGAGGGTTTCTGTATATTACAATTTAGGCGATAGGCTGACAACCTGTCACTACAGCAATCGTTCGTCGGTCGGTCGTTTACGCTTTGCCTACCCCATTAGGGATAAAGGTGTGATTACAGGTATGTACGAATCATTTGTAGGATAGTGATGAGATGCCTTGTTGCTACTTAATACCCTGTATAAATTGCACCTTACTCGAAAAACTGACTCTGCCTTCGTGCCGTATCGTATGTCAGTGTCACCGTACAATCGCTATAAAACATCTTCTGTATAGAATATGTCTACTTAGTAGTGAGCAAATTCTTAGATTAAAACATGTATCTCTAGCAGTATTAAGAATTCTAACAATGCAATGAATGTTGTGTATTATTACATTCTTCTGTCGAGTGGGTATCGAGTCTATGGACCCGATGAACCCTGGTGTTAGAGTTTTTAAACCGCCTAGTAGCACAACTATCAGGCCTCTGACATGGTTTTGTGTAACGACCCCTATTAAAGACAGCGACCGGGACCGACGGCTTAATGTGCCCTCCGAAGCACGATTTTTTTTTCTTTTTGGACAATCAGGTGATTCGGCCTGCAATGTCCTACCCAAACTGGAGAAAAATTCACAAACTGATAAATTCTCAAATATCAACTTTGTGTTTTACCCCCTGGGAATCGAACCCAGGACCTCCGGATCGGGAGCCCATGGCACTAGCCACTAGACCACGGAGGCAGTTATTACATTTATTACGTAGTATTTTTTATTTATTATCAACATTTACATAACACAATTTAACAAGTTAAAAGACTTCGCTAAACCTTAATCAAGTTTATGTCGATGTCATTATCCGCTTACATTAAAAACAACTAAAGTTAACTAATACATACATACATATAATCACGCCTTGATCATTAATGGAGTAGGCAGAGCGTGAACGACCTAAACAAAGGTCTTTCAGCCACGTCTGACAACGTTTTGAGGGTTTTTATAAGATAGATTTGTAGGTATATTTCCATAGTGACAAGTTGTCAGCCCATCGCCTAAATTACAATATACTGAAACCCTCGGATCCCTTAGCTGGATTTTACAGCATGCCCGGGAGGAAATGCAGCTGGCACATTATATGTTTTTCTCTCGCTCCCAGGGCAGCATGGAAGTTAACTAATATTATATCAAAACCATACTACGTACAACAATATTAAAAACAGTTCAAATTGTAAATTAAAACGTAATTGTGTTCTTAAAATCCATCCTGTGTTGGTGGTATAGGAACTATAAATATCTAATGAAATCTATTTCAAAGATAACAAATATTTTTAAGTCTTATTTTTAGTCCTATGCACATTATTTTAAAACACGTATTATTAAAAAAAAACAGATTTAATATAAAAAGGATAGTATTCCCTAATCCCTGTACCTACAGCCGCCGGTACCCTTACCTTTAGGTAGGTACCCTTTTTCTATAGTATAGAATAAGTTAAGAAACGCTACAAAGTAATAACTATGTAAATTGCGTGTTTTTGATAGCCAGTGAAAATGTAATTCATCGATATATTTAAAAATATTATGTATTATGTAGATGTCCACGTTTTTGGCAATTATCATACAGGCACCGTGACCGTTATATGATACGAGATGACCTTTGTCCCGAATAAATAGATAGCACGAGATTATTATATTTTATTTATTTACAGCAAGATGACAGATATGCCGAATGGAACGACATAAACGCGGATAGATGGTCTGATTCGAAATGGGGACAGCCACCCGAGGAGCCGCAGAGGGTTAACACTTATGGTTTGTCGCGGCGACCAGACTTGTTCCCCTCAGCCCAGCCCCAGCAGCCGCAACCACAGCAACCACAGCAACCTTACAATGGCTACAACAACTATGCCTTGTATGACCCTGTTACCAGACAGCGCTCCAACGAGCGTAACTGTACGGCGCCTGGCTGCTGCCAACCCAAATGTTTAGCAGAGAAAGGCAACCGGGTATGAAGTTATTCTGCATAATTTATTTTTTATCTTTTTATCCCCAATATCAAATGCATTTATTCTTATCTTTGAACGTTTTTACAGGGAATCCCTGGTATCCGTGGTGCTCCTGGCCCAAAGGGATCGATTGGCCATACCGGTCCCGAAGGTCCTCAAGGTCCTAAAGGACAAAAAGGACAAATGGGTATGCAGGGTCCACGAGGACCAAAAGGTGACAGAGGAAAAACTGGAGCTCCAGGTTTCATAGGATTGGCTGGACCTCCTGGCTCTCAAGGTGAATCAGGTTTCCCCGGAAATCCTGGTCGAGACGGATGTAATGGTACAGACGTAAGTAGTTGTTAACAGTTTTTTTACTTGCAGATTGATTTAAATTGTAACTAACATCTCAGTTTTTTCTAAATTTATGTATAATTAATTATTTTTAATTTAGTCATTTTTGTTTTAAAAGGGTGCTCCCGGTCCGGAGGGTCCTAAAGGGTATCCAGGTCCTCGTGGTTATGCGGGATCGAAAGGTGACAAAGGAGACAAAGGAGAAGCGGCTGCGTCGGGTCGATACCCTAAGGGACAGAAGGGAGAACCTGGGGCTGATGGACTTCAAGGAAGAGCAGGTCCAATGGGACCGCCTGGACCACCTGGATTACAAGGACCGAAAGGAGGCTTGGGCCCATTGGTAAGTCTTTTTTTTTATATGAATCCTGAAGTTCTGAACCGTAAAAAAAACAACAGAATGATTCCGGAAGAAATGTTATTAGTTGAATTAATAGTAATAGGGTTCATCGGGTTCCTCGTAAAACTGTAAGATGGTAGCTGCGACAGATGCCATTCACATGAATATATATATATATATATAATCTGGATCCCACATTTGAAAGCAGACTTTGTTCAAGTAACTGGATATACTTTCGCCAGTGGCTTTTATAGAAAAGAGCATATCTATGGTGGAATTTCAATACTTCTACGTGACGATATCCAATACGTAGAACGAAAAGACATCACGGATTTATCAGTAGAATTTATTTTTGAATGTTGCTGTGTGGAAATTACTCAATTTGATATATTATTAATATGTGTCCACCGACTTGACAGCGAAATTAATATATTCTATGAGCAGTTAAAAAAAGTTCTAAATAAAATCAAATTAAAAGAACTATAAAACATATTATAGTAGGCGGAGATTTTAAGAATTAGAAATGTCAAAGGACCGATCCTTATTAATTGATTTAATGCTTTCATATAACTTAAAACAAGTGGTACAAAAATATACAAGAATAGACGACTTACTTAATACTGCTACATGTATAGACCATCTTTATACGAATAGAGTACCATTTTCAGCCAAAGTTGAAGAATATGGGTTTTCAGACCATAAGGGTATAGTATACACACCAACGGTCGACTCTCGTCTTATTTCTGTAGATAAACCTTGGATTATGGATGAAAGAATATTCAGCTCACAGAACATTGAATTGTTTAGAACACATTTACATAATATAGATTGTAATAAAATGATTAAATAGGATAAAGTTGTCAACTCAAACTACAACGAATTATTAAATGTTTTAAAATCAACCCTAGATATAACTATGCCTATACTGCTGTTAAAAACTAAAAATAGAAAAAGAAATACTTGGCTAACCAAAAGTCTAAAAAAGGCATGTTCTCATAAAAGACTATTATTACAACTTCTACACGAGTCAAAGCAAAACTCTATCTTAAAAACACATTGTAAATTCTACAGCAAAGTCCTAAAAAAGGCCGTCCATTTGTCTAAACGATATAATTATATCGAAAGTATGAAAAAATCTACAAATAAAAATAAAACCATGTGGACAATCTTGAATGAAATTACAGGGAAATATAAACTGTAGAAAAGTTGGGGTGGTTCGTCGGTGTCCAAAGTGAAAGACAGAGATAGATGCAGATAGACAAGGTGTATTAAACACAACGCAAGCAAGTTACACAGATTACAGTACTGTAGTGAATTATCCCGATGCTTATCTACTCGACTTTCCAGATATTGGATGCGCCGGCAGATGTGGCATTACCAATAGCCGAAATTCTATTTAACGCAATAGTAAATCTCAAAGGACTATACCCGTTGGGATGTAGTCAATGAGTGCTCACTATTGGGTGAGAAATCCGAATTGACAAAGTTGAGTCAATCAATCAATCAATAATATTTACTAGCATAAACATAACGTCCGTCTGGGGTATTTATGTTTCGCAGAAAAATCTCACCACCGCGATGCATAAAAATGCGCTATTCGGTACAGCGACATCTATTGTTAAGTACTAATACTAATATTGTATGGTATGAATGTGGTGGTGTTACAAAACCTAAAAAAGTAAAAAATATGTAACTAAAACTAAATCAAAACACCGTAATAAATTCTCCTCAAAACATAGCAAATACATATATTTTTTTATAAATATTAAAAACTCAGCTAAAACAAAAAGTAAGCAGACTATCCCACCGATTGGAATTAGCAGTGATCAACACCTTAACTCTATTTTCCTTCAGCTAACCTATGAACGCGAAGTTTACAACATAATAAAAATATTAAAAATCAAAAACAGCACGGGGACGGATTAAATACCTACATCACTATTAAAGGAATGCGCATCTGAACGTACTCCTCCCTTAACTAAACTGATAAATCAATCTTTTGAAGCAGGTAAATTCCCAGATCACTTTAAAAAAAGCGTAGTAAGACCAGGACTTAAAAAGGGTGATGAACAACTACTAGATAATTATAGGCCAATTGCCTTACTTCCAGCCATTTATTTATTTTTCGAAAAGGCAATGTGTTCTCGCCTTTGTAGTTTTTTTGGAGAAGAACAACTATTTTGTTGAAGGCCAAAAGAAGAAAACGCAAATCCGTGAACAAAGAGGCTCCATCCCGCAGGGCAGTGTACTCGGTTGCATACTTTTCTTAATATATATAAACCAACTGCCCAAACAATTAGATATTAAATGTGTCATGTTCACGGACGATATATCCCTTTTATATAACTTAAAATCAAAAGAAAAAGATTATATAAACATAATTAATTCAAAACTAAAAACAGTTAATGACTGGCTTCAAAATAATAACTTAGAAATAAATACAAATAAAACTAACTTAACACAGTTTCATCCTATACAGCTACAACCATTACCACTTAATAATATAAATTTAGACAGAAATACATTATAAAGATGTACAATCACACAGTCTATTAGGTATAAATAGGTAGGTATAAATATTGATAATAATTTGAATTAAAAAGAACACATAGCTAAAAAAAAACAAAATTATGTAGATTTACATATATATGCTCTATACACTATCTGAACAAACACCAGTGAAGAAGCTGCGTTATCGGCGTACTATGCATACGCAGAGTCCTGGCTCCGCTACGGAACAGTGTTATGGGGCAACAGTACCAATGTACATAACCTTTTAATAATGCATAAAAAAAAGCTTAAGAATCATTTACCACATCTTTGACTCTACCACAAAAGTAAATATAGAAATAATAAATATTATTTAATATAGTACAAAAGGTTCCTAAACACTATATTTATGAAACTGTTGATTCTTTTATTAGTTAAGTTTATAAAACGTTTTATTCGTTTACATTATATTATACATATAATAAATCTCTAGAAGGGTTTATTTATTTATTTAACAATTTATTGCACACACATGAACATATAGAGGACACAAACATAAAAAACAATAGCACAACAGGTACAGCTTATCTCTAAAAAGAAATCTCTTCTAGCTGACCTACGGTAGTGAGAGCTCATAAGTGAGGCAGATATGTAGGTGATATATAAGGTTGTATCTTTACATTGAATATTTTTACAAAAAAAAATTGCAGCAGGCATTATTAACGATATAAAGATCAAAACGATTTTTTTTAAATGTTTGTCTTTCTGTTTCTCTGTCTGTCTGTATGTATGTTACCACATCACGCCAAAACTAGTGAACCGATTTCAATGAGACTTTTTTTATTCAACTGTGTGTTACCCGGGTTGCAACTTACGATACCCAAAATCACGCTATCTGACTTAACCGATTTTTATGGAACGTTTTTTATTCGACTGAGCATTATTGATTATTTAAAATCAAAGTTACGATACAAATAATCACGTCTCATGACTTAGGAAGTAGGTAGAAAATTGGATTTCGGTCGTTTTTACCGATTTGATGGAACTTTTTTTGTTTAACTGAGCATAACTTTTAAGTTATGCTCAGTTAAACAAAAAGTCCCTTTAAGATAGGTTGAAAACGATCAGAGTTCAATTTCCTGTCTACCTCCTTGAGTAAACTCAAAGTTGCGATACAAATAATCACGCCACATGACTTAGGAGGTAGACAGGAAATTGAACTCTGATCGTTTTCAACCGATCTTAAAGGGACTTTTTATTTGACTGAGTTTTTTTAAATTACCTGGTGTCCAGCCTAGGTTAGAAACAATCACGCAAACCATTCTTATATTGAGTAAGTACCCCAGTTTGTATGGAAAACACGCAGTGTCGAACATACTGATAAAGCTGCTCCGCGCGTAGGAGCGGGATCTGCTAGCTCGCGCGCGAAAGCGTGTTTTCCATACAAAAACAAAGATCAGACAATTCGAAATACGCTTCCACGCGTGGGTTAGCAGATCCCGCTCCTACGCGCAGAGAAGAGTTTTCAGTATGTTCGACACTGATTTTCCATACAAACCGGGGGTACGAAGAATTATATAAGTCTCTAAATAATATAATTAAGGATAAATTAGTTAATAAGTTTTCTTTCTCAACCATATAATGTAAATAATAAGTGCCCTCTCATGCTATATTCCTATACCTGGGCCCTATTTCATAAAGCTGACAATGACAGGTGACAGGCGACAGGTGACAATTCGACAATTTGACATATTTCTGTTTCATAAAGATCACCACTGACAATTATGTCACGGTGGAAAATCTACAAATATGTCGAATTGTCGTGACAATTTGACATATTTCTCTTCATAAAGATTTTCTCTTGACAGGTGACAGGTGGCAATATGTCGTGAAAAACTTGTCAAATTTGCTTTATGAAACAGAAAATTATCATGACATATTAACATATTTGTAGAACTGTCGGATAATGCTGACATGTGCCCTTACCCTGTGTCGCGTAATTGCAGACTGTAGAATTTGAAAAATATACTTCAAGAAAATGGTCCTGACGTCAAGTAGTGAGAGTAGTGACGATGAATACTTATTTGAAATAGAATCAATGCGCGCCCGAAGAATATTTAAGCCTAGAATAAATTTCTCTTTCACAGTGTCAGATTTCGATTTTAACGAAAAATTTCGGGTATCTAAAACCACCGTCGATTTTTAATAAATAGTGGACATCAACTTGAACATGAGACAAACAGAAACGATGCACTTACACCCTCTAAACAAATATTGTGCGCTTTGCGTTGGATGGGTTGTGGTTCACAATATCATGTTATTGGTGATGCTCATGGGCTCAGTAAAGCAACGGTACATCGTTGCCTAAGGCGGGTAAGTGAAACTTTGATCGGTGAATTGTTTGGAGAAGAGGTCCGATGGCCGGACAATTGTAACCGAATACCATTACTTTTCATGAGGTATAATATACCTAGAATAGCTGGAATTGTCGACGGCTCGTTGATACAAGTAGATGCGCCTCGTGAAAATGAACCTGCTTTTGTAGACAGAGAAGGAAACCATTCTATTAATACTATGGTGGTATGCGGGCCAAACTTAGATATTTTTTATGCATCTGCAAGATGGCCTGGTTCTGTTCACGATGCCAGAGTGATGAGATGCTCTTCTTTAGCACAGAGATGGGAAGGTGGATGGAGACCATTCCCTAACGCAATAATTTTGGGAGACAGTGGATACGGCTTAAAAAAGTGGCTCTTAACGCCTAATATACCAATACAAATACCAAGGACAGAAGCTTTGCAAAGATTTTTGCGTGCTTTCAGATCAACTAGAAGAATGGTGGAACCATTACCGCCTTTTGTATGGAAAGGTGCAGCTTAGCTTACTTAAGAGGAGCTTTAAATAGATACATAAATATTGATATAGTGACAGACAAAGACTTACTATGGTTCTTTTCCGCCAGTTCTGCCATGTAGTATCGCGGAGGTACTTCCAAGACTATGCGACATATTTGTCAAGCACAATTGTCACGAAGCGCGACAATGGTTTTTGTCAATTTTAGGCTTTTATGAAACGCAGTTATTAGTCGTCAATTTTGTCACTTTCTACCTGTCACATTTGGATAATATTGTCATGTTTATGTAACGCGGCACCTGTCGCGACAACTAGACTTATTTGTCAAAAATTGACAAAATTGTCGGATGTCACGTTTATGAAATAGGGCCCTGGTATCTCACAAATAAAGGGTATCATATGCTGTATATATGCTAAGAATAACAACTTTATCTACCATTTAAATGCAATAAACAAATATGAATATCTAAAATCCATAGAAATTGCATCTGTCACTGCTAATATCTTACAGTATTTCGAGTATAATCTACCCTATAGCCATAATACGTAGATCTAGTGGTAAAGTTTTTTTTCTTATAGGGTTTAACAGGACTCAAAGGTGACAAAGGTTCTAGAGGTTTGAAAGGACAATCAATCCAAGGAGACAAAGGAGATAGAGGAGATCCTGGAGATCGAGGCCCAAGTTGTCCTGAAACCCCTCTTCCTTGGAAAGGGGATGGAGAAACCATTAAAGGAGTCCAAGGTGACATGGGACCCAAAGGTGATAAGGGAGAACCTGGTAGAATGGGTGACAAGGGTGACAGTGGACCTGTAGGTGAATCTGGTCTGGACGGTCAAATGGGAATAAAAGGAGAAAAAGGAATCGGAGGAGACCCTGGTCAACGTGTGAGTATGCCTCTTGATAATATAACTACTGCTACAGTTGCTCAAATATAACCGTCCCACTTCACCATTGTAAATCATGTTTCTTTGGTAACTATCACTGCAAAAACCTTGATTTTTAATATTTACAAAAATACATGATGAATATTTGTAACTTTTAGGGTCGAGATGGAATGTACGGTAACCCAGGTCTTATGGGCCAAAAAGGAGATAGAGGACTTGATGGTTTACGTGGTCTGGATGGCAGACCTGGTTCAAAGGGAGAACCTGGACGTGACGGTGCAACTGGACCTCGTGGTCTTAAAGGTATCACTGGACCCCCGGGAGGCCGAACTGGATCTAGAGGACCGCCAGGACCAATAGGTCCTAGAGGTTATGAAGGACCACCAGGACCAAGGGGAACAGATGGAAAACCCGGAGAGAGAGGCTATCCAGGACCGATGGGGCCTACTGGAGGTCAGGGTGAACCTGGTACCCCGGGTATGGAAGGACCAGCAGGGCAGAAAGGTGAAAAAGGTGAAACTGGTATTGCTGGAAAGCCTGGTATTGAAGGGCCTCGAGGCTATGATGGCCCAATAGGACCACAAGGCCCACGTGGACCTAAAGGAGAAGATGGATTCTCAATCCCTGTAAGTAAAATATTTATTACCTTTTTATAGGCAATAATTTATTTATATTTTATTTCTGTGAAATATTGTATATTTTGTATTTGCATAATTTTAGGGTGAAAAAGGAAACCCCGGTACTCCGGGATACCATGGTGAAAAGGGACATAAAGGCGAAAAAGGTTACATGGGATTACGTGGTGTCCCTGGTAACTCTACGCTCGGTACTCCAGGTATTCCTGGTGAAATGGGTTTACCTGGTGAAAAAGGAGACAGAGGCCGACCAGGATATGATGGCATCCCTGGAAACCCTGGATCTAAGGGAGATATTGGCGGTCGTTGTAACGAATGCTGGCCTGGTGGTCCAGGTCCGAAAGGAGATCGTGGTCTTGACGGATTACCAGGAGATCGTGGTGAGCGTGGAACACCAGGACCTGCCGGAGTGCCTGGTGAACGAGGAATGGATGGACTGAACGGACTTGCAGGACCAGCTGGAGCACCGGTATGTTTTTGTTTTATTTACGTATAGGAATTAAAAAAAATACCGGACCATATTGAAAGGTGTGATTCTATCCATGAAACTGAACAACTTTCCCTGAGGAACATAAGTCGAAAAATAAATAAAAAGAAATTTGGCCGTTCCATATAAATTGACTCGAGCTGCTGACGCCCTTTGTGGGTCAAATTATTTTTTCGTATCTCAACCTATGTTCCTTGGGGAAAGTTGTTCAGTGTCATGGGTAGAATCACACTCTTAAATATGGTCAGCAATTTTTTTATATACTGTTCAAATCACTTACCAAACATGCCGATAACTATTTGATTCTAACGTTCTCTTTTTCTTATTTTTGTATTAGGGTGAACGAGGTGAAGATGGCCCTATTGGACCACCTGGCTCTAATGGACAAGATGCATTAATCCCTTCGAACTTAGTAAGAGGGCCTCCTGGTGAGAAAGGAGACCCGGGCTTAAGAGGTTTCCCAGGCCCTAAAGGCGATAGAGGCCTTCCCGGTATGAAAGGAGATCGCGGGCAAATTGGAATGCCTGGTGAAAAAGGTGACAAAGGTTTTATGGGCCAGCCAGGAGTAGATGGAATGGCTGGAATCGACGGATTACCTGGAAGAGCGGGGTTACCTGGACAGTCTGTCAAAGGAGAAAAGGGTCTACCTGGTTTGTACGGAGATAAAGGAGACAAGGGTTTCCCTGGTAGAATGGGAATTAAAGGTGCACCTGGCCAATGTGCGGCAAATATTGAACAATTGACGAAAGGTGACCGAGGAGCCCCAGGAGCGCCAGGACCACAGGGACCCGAAGGTAATTTGTTGTCAGTTTATTAGATGTATTCTCAGCTCAGTATAGAAATTTCTAGCTATTCCTACGTGTAGCTTTTTCTATTTCCATATTACATACATACATACATACATACAATCACGCCTATATCCCTAATAGGGTAGGCAGAGCTTAAACGACCTAAACAAAGGTCGTTCCGCCACGTATGATAAAGTTTTGAGGGTTATTTAAGGTAGATTTGTACATTGCTGTAGTGTCAGCCCATCGCCTAAATTACAATATACTGAAACCCTCGGTTCCCTTAGCTGGCTTTTACAGCATGCCCGGGAGGAAATGCAGCTGGCACATTATATGTTTTTCTTTCGCTCCCAGGCCAGCATGGAAGAATTTCCATATTGGAAAACCTAAATAAAGTCAAATGCAAACAAACTATTTGCAGGTGTCGTCGGTGAAAAGGGTGACAGAGGATTCCCAGGACAACCTGGAGAAAAAGGAGGCCTTGGAGAACCAGGAAGGGCAGGGCCAGTAGGACCACGTGGACTTCCGGGTCCTAGAGGACTAAAAGGAGATCTGGGTGCTATGGGTTTCCCGGGTACTCCTGGTCAATCAGGGCTGAGAGGATTCCCAGGCTTACCTGGAACGAAGGGAGATAAAGGTGAACTTGGACTCTCATTGCCCGGCCCGGCCGGCCCTGCTGGATTAACAGGTGCCAAAGGAGAACCCGGAATAAGTGGGATTCCAGGTACACCAGGAAGAGACGGACCGCCAGGGCCAATGGGCTTATCAGGAGAAAAAGGAGATCAAGGTTTCTCAGGTCGACCGGGTCTTTTTGGTCCACCAGGACTGAAAGGTGAACCAGGACCAGTAGGACCACCAGGAATATCAGGAACTCCAGGATATCCGGGAAGAGATGGCCCTAAAGGTCAACCTGGTTACCCAGGTAGTCCTGGAAAACCAGGAAACATTGGAATGCCTGGAAATAAAGGAGAACCAGGAATGCAAGGCCTTGAAGGGCCTAAAGGTTTCCCAGGAACAAGAGGACGGGCAGGCTCGCCAGGTGCACCAGGATCAGATGGTACTCCTGGTGACAAAGGAGACAAAGGTGAAAGAGGTTACTCAGGTCAACCAGGTATGCCTGGACAGGAAGGAACCCCAGGACTTCCAGGTGCTCCGGGACTTAAAGGTGACTTAGGATTTGAAGGTCCACCTGGACCTACAGGTATGATGGGACCGCAAGGTGAAAAAGGAGACTTTGGTTACCAAGGACAGGAAGGTCAAAAGGGAGAACCAGGTTTTGCATCTGACAAGGGACAAAAAGGAGAACCAGGAATGTCAGGATTAAAAGGATTAGACGGGACACCTGGGGTAGATGGAGAAAAGGGTGACAAAGGAGACGCCGGTTTGCCAGGTTTTGGATTACAAGGTCCTCCAGGAATGAAAGGTGATATAGGTGCACCAGGTATGGATGGATTCCCTGGATCGCCAGGAGAGAAAGGTGATCAAGGATTCACTGGCCCTCGTGGCCCCAAAGGAGACACTGGACCTGTAGGAGTACCAGGTGAACCAGGACTGCCAGGCATGGATGGCACTCCAGGACAGCCAGGAGATGTTGGAGTACCGGGCCTACTTGGTCAAAAGGGCGATAGAGGCGATCAAGGTTTTTCTGGACGCGACGGTATCGACGGTGCTAAAGGAGAATTAGGACCTGTGGGTCCACCTGGGCTAGTAGGAATGAGGGGCTTCTCAGGTCCCAAAGGTGACAGAGGTCTACCAGGCCCATCTATTGACACCAAAGGAGAAAAGGGAGATCTCGGACCCACAGGTTTACCTGGTAGACCTGGATTAAAAGGAGAAAGAGGCAACGATGGTTTCCCAGGTGCAGAAGGTGAAAAGGGAGATAGAGGCTTTAATGGACTCAAGGGTGAAATGGGTCGTGTGGGTTATCCGGGAGAAAAAGGTAAATATTATCTACGTATTTATCAAACACTCTAAAATGTATTTTTTTCAAATAGCAATTTACATTTTTATATCATTGCAGGTGACCGAGGGCCAGCAGGACCTGAGGGAAGACCAGGTTTTACAGTGAAAGGAGAAAAAGGATTGCCTGGTATTCCTGGAAAACATGGTCGTGCAGGGTCACAAGGCGCCCCGGGTGAGAAGGGTGAACAAGGCTTGACTGGACTTCCGGGTCCATCGGGAGTTTCCGGCACACCTGGCGCGCCAGGGCCTCGAGGCGAAAAGGGAGATCAAGGAAATGATGGACTAGCAGGCCCACCAGGTTTTGACGGCGAGCCAGGCCAATCAGGTCCTCCAGGCTTTGACGGCGCTAAAGGAGACAAAGGTGACAAGGGCGCAACTGGATTTGGTGCTCCTGGAATTAAGGGTGACCAGGGACCACCAGGATTGGCAGGACATCCAGGAGCAAAGGGTGATAAAGGAGATCGCGGTTTTAGTGGAAGAGACGGTGAAATAGGTCCCATGGGTCCAACAGGACCAAAAGGAGATAGAGGATATCCAGGAAGAATTGGTCAACATGGTATAGTAGGAATGAAGGGTGACAAAGGTGAACCGGCTACTATTATATATGGACCAAAGGGAGAGCCTGGACCACGCGGACCTCCTGGCATGGACGGGTTACCGGGAATTGATGGTCAACCGGGTAAACCAGGTTATAACGGAGCGCCAGGCGAAAAAGGTGATCGTGGTTTCCCTGGACAACCTGGCCTGCCGGGACCACTGGGTCCCATGGGATTACAAGGGATACAAGGCGAAAGGGGAGAAATTGGACGTGATGGAGAATCAGGTCCGCCGGGTCCACCAGGAGCTCCTTGTACACAGACAGACTACTTAACGGGAATATTATTAGTTCGTCACAGTCAATCAACAGCAGTTCCGCAATGTGAATCAGGACACGTGAAACTTTGGGATGGTTATTCCCTTCTTTATATTGATGGAAATGAAAAATCACATAACCAAGACCTGGGTTATGCCGGATCATGTGTAAGGAAGTTCAGTACAATGCCCTTCCTATTCTGTGACCTGAACGATGTTTGTAATTATGCCAGTAGAAACGACCGAAGCTATTGGCTTTCGACGGGTCAACCTATTCCAATGATGCCAGTTGAAGGCAGGGAAATCTTGCAATATATCTCAAGATGTGTGGTCTGTGAAGTGCCAGCTAACGTGATAGCTGTTCACAGTCAAACACTCGACGTGCCTGACTGTCCAGGAGGCTGGAGCTTATTGTGGATAGGATACAGTTTTGTAATGGTAAGTCAAACATATTTTGATTTTAGAAACTCATATTGATATTTCGTCGTCGTTATGCGTATGAGATGTAAAGAAGCAAGGAAAAACTAATAAGTCTTCCTTTTTTCCAGCACACTGGTGCAGGCGCTCAAGGTGGTGGTCAGGAGTTGTCAAGTCCAGGTTCATGTCTAGAAGATTTCCGTTCAGCTCCGTTCATCGAATGCAATGGAGAGGGTGGTACTTGCCATCACTTTGCCAACAAACTCAGTTTCTGGCTGACAACCATAGAAGACAGTCAACAGTTCCAACAACCCGACCGACAGACATTCAAGAAAGGAAATCTTCTACAGAGGGTATCACGTTGTACAGTATGCATCAAAAACACATAGTGTGCCTAAAGGGTAATTTAGGGTATTGGTTCATAAAAGCTTTATCCGGGTGTGCACAATATTTAATAACTATGAAAGTGGAAATGACAAGACTTACCCAGTTAAAAGCGAGTGTCGGTACATTTTTGTGAAAGAGAGAACCATTGGTAACTTTATTTTCATTAGTAGGTAACTTTAATACTGGTGCTTAACGTAACTTTTCTTTATATCGTTCTGTCGTTTCACGCTTAATTCAGTGTGGTTTATAAGGTAGTATTACAAGAGTAGGTACTATTATAAGTATTTATTCATGCATTTTATATTTTTTTAAGATATCTTTTATTTATCATGAAGTTTCTTATTACCATTGGAATTATAATTTACCATGATAAATACCGTTAAATCACACTGAACTATATATTTTTGTTTTATCATTGTGATAACGGTGATAGATGGTAAATACCTATTTATTAGTTATGGTCTTTAATATCATAATAAACTCACCAAAGCATAAGATATACTTAGATAAATTTCCTTAATTTAAATATTTAGTTCTGAAGATCTTACGCATGGTACCCATGATATCATTATTTCTGCTATCAATAAGAATACGATATAATCGTGCTGATTCAGTTGCATACCCAAATAAAATAGTTGGTAATTATAATACTAGTCACAGATAAAATACTTATTCTCTGTGTGGCCTTTACCAATCCAAACTGCAATTTACTCCAAAGAAAATTGTGTAAAATTGTTATGTGTCAGGATATTGTTTTTGTAAGTTTGTGATAATGTTAAAAATTGAGCTTAATTGTATATACTTATTATATATTTTATTCACTGCACCCAAAACTACACACCTAATTATTTTACTTACATAAAAAGCATACAAATTATGTCGTAGATGTTGGCCTCCTGATTATTTTTTGCTAACGTTGAATTAATTTTACAAGTTAAGACAGACATACTGTAAGTTGAACGTCTATATACTTTATGAATATCGCCTAATATTGCTGGATTTATAAAAGTAAAGGATGCGTTTGTAAATTGTAAGCACTGCCAAATGTAGATAATTTTCGAAAGTATAGTTTAAACTTTAATGTATAAGTTCATACCTACTTAAATAAATGTAATTAAAATAAATGAAGAGTTTTATTATTATTTTATTACCTTTAATTTAAATTATATTGACTTAGTTAAATCTCCTAACTATATCTACCTATTTGGCAAATACATACATACATGTAATCACGCCTATATCCCTAATGGGGTAGGCAGAGCGCAAACGACCTAAATAAAGGCCATTCCGCCACGTTTGACAAAGTTTTGAGGGTTATTTAAGATAGATTTGTAGGTATATTGCTGTAGTCACAGGTTGTCAGCCCATCGCCTAAATAACAATATACCGAAACCATCGGATCCCTTAGCTGGTTTTTACAGCATGCTCGGAAGGAAATGCAGCTGGCACATTCTATGTTTTTCTCTTGCTCCCAGGCCGCCATGGAATATTTTATTATTCTATTATTTGGCAAATACGATCCGATTTTTAATGCCACAAAATGTAGGTAAATCTAGCAGTTTTTCGTAAACATAATACAATACAAAATTCTTTATTACACAAAGAAACGCATGCAACAGAAATAAAAAGTAACAAAAGTGACAGTACAATATAGGCGGCCTTGTTACTAAAGCAGCAATTTCTACCAGGCAACCTTTGGGTATATAAATTGTACAAGCAGAAAGTGGGATAGTTGCATATTACTACATATAATACTTAGACAGTATTTACACACTATTAAATATATACGAGGGTGGAGTGATAAATCCGGTAAAATTAAAGAAATCATGTGTTTTTTAAATCTATTATTATTTATTTTTGAACACCATTTCCTTATAACTCAATACCCTTTATCCAGCTTCTCTAGCTTTTTGATACCTTCAATAAAATACGACTTAGGCAAACCATTCGAGTTATCACAAATTTAGTGCATGATCTCTTAATTTTAGCCAGATCTTTTTCCATCAAGCAAATTTAAAACATCAAGGTACTGAAAATAAACGCAAGGGGCTTAGTCTTTCAAATAATGGTGATAATTTGGCCATTCCAACTGCGCAGGTGCCACTCGCGAATTCAGCAAACGCGGCAGCCATTACGCGAATGGCTATTTCATACTTAAATGTTGGTTTAAAATATTTCGCACACGTTCGTCTGAGATTACTACTAATTCAACTATCTCGTTTAATTTTTATTTTCGGCCGTTTAATACTGTGTCATGGATTTTAACGATCATCACTGGAGTAGGGGCCTTAATTGGCCGTCCTGGACGACCATTATCACTTATGCTTGTATGACAACATAAAAAATATTTATAATCCACTTAAGAATTATTTAAATCGAAGCAGTCTGATCCCTATTATATAATACAAGTCTTTGTTCCAATTCCGTAATGGATTTTTGGGGAAAAAAATACGTAAAATGAACACTCGAAATTCACTGTTTGCCACCTTTACAGAAATGTTGACTTGTTTTGGTTTAAACGCTGTAAAAAAAAATACTGGCGGTACTGACTGTTTTTTTTTGTCTTCCAATAGAAGTGTGTACAAGGAGGTTCTATGCAATTTGCGATATTTTTATCGGAAAATTGAGTTTTACGTCACTTATCACTCTGCCCTCGTATTTCAAAAAAATATACTGATACGTACCTTATGATACATACATATAATCACGCCTTTATCCCTAATGGGGTAAACGATTTAAACAAAGGTCATTCGCCACGTCTGACAAAGTTTTGAAGGTTATTTAAGATAGAATTGTAGGTATATTCCTGTAGCGACAGGTTGTAAGCCCATCACCTAAATTGCAATACCTATACTGAAATCCTCGGATCCCTTAGCTGGTTTTTATAGCATGCCCGGCAGGAAATGCTGCTGGCACATTATATGTATTTCTTTCGCTCCCAGTCCAGCATGGAAGACATAAATCAGACCTAATCTTATGATAAACTTTATAAAACCCAAATATAATGGACATCAAACTAATAGTCTTAATAAATATCAGAAAAGGTATGTAAAGTGTAGTCCCACTACGTTGAGGTATGGAAATATCCTATTTGCGAACATTGATTTGACGGAAATGTTAATAGACTCGAGTAGTTGTTAATAAAATAAATTTTAAAATACCCCCGACATTTGTTCCTTTAAAAAGTAAAAAATAATCGGTTAAAACAAATGGAGAGAAAACTTGGAGAATCAGCATGGGTCAACTAACGAAGCCATTAAAACAATTAAATCCCTTGTAGGAATTTTCATTCCCGATCCGGTCGGCTCCTACAGGCCTAGTATAACTAAAAACCATTCCGGAACCATTACCTTTCAAATAAAAAAAACCGCATTCAAATCGGTCAGCCCGTTAGGGAGCTACGATGCCACACATAGTTGTGAAACTTATAACACCCCTCTTTTTGGACGTCGGGGGTTAATTTAGTAGATACCTACCTACTTGGTTAATGCAGTGCAGGCCAAGCTGTTTTATAGAAATTGTTACAACGCACGGCCCTTTTAATTTAAACTTGATTGTCTTGAAGAACAAAAGACGATGTTATGCAAATCTATAATAATATTATTAAAATTAAATTAGTAGTGTGAGATCACTATTAACATTCTTACATGGTATTGATATAACACCATTGTTTACGATACTTTTTATAAAACACTCGTAACGTAGTGTATGGATTAGGGCTATCGATAGAGCAAGCGATAAAGAAAGACTTTATTTAACGCAACGGAACAACAGCTATAGCCCAAGATTACAGTAATGGCATGTCGTAATAGGTAATGCCTTATAGCTTTTAAAAAACCTATGGCTTGTTGGAACCCAGTAATCCTGTGGTTTAGAAAACTGGACAGACAGGAATAAGTTATTTTTTAAAGTAGCTTACCTACGTTACGTTTATTAAAGGTAGATTTATTTATTTATTTACTGTTTATTGTACACAAGTAACATGAGAAAGACAATACACAAGGAATAACGACACAACAGGTACAGCTTATTTCTACTAAGAACTATCTTCCAGCTGACCTACGGAAGTGAGACTTAAAATGAGAGGCAAATTAGGCGTGCACAAATAAAGCATAATATTAAAATAATACCAAAAAATTATAAATTACATAAATAAATAATTATATAAATACTTAGAATCATAATAATAATACATACATGAAAATATATATATATATATACATACTAATACTATACGGAGAGTGAAAGGTAATGCTCTTTTACTCTCTTTCTAAAGACAGCGACAGAAGGACTGTCACGGACCGTGTGCGGCAGCGAATTCCATAACCTTTCCGCATTGACAGTGAAAGAATTAGAGTAAAAATCTGTGTGGTGGTGAGGAATAGACAGTAGTGATTTAACAATCGGACGACATGGTTTGTCCTAGGAACGCGAGAAATTTAAACGTTCTCGAAGATAATTAATTCTCTACATACATATAGTATCGTACATAATCAATTTATATATACCAATACCAAATATTAAGTTCAGTATAACTACCATGCTGGCCTCGGAGCGAGAGAAAAATATAGAATGTGCCAGCTGCATTTCCTTTCGGGCAATGCTGTAAAAACCAGCTAAGGGATCCGAGGGTTTCTGTATATTACAATTTAGGCGACGGGCTGACAACCTGTCTCTACAGTAATATACAAATCTATCTTAAACCTCAAAACTTTGTCAGACGTGGCGGAACGACCTTTGTTTAGGTCGTTTACGCTCTGCCTACCCCATTAGGGATAAAGGCGTAATCATATGTATGTATGTATAAAAGAGTTCAATCAGAGAATTTGTACAGATTTAGTTCATATTTTCCATGAATAGCGTTTTTGAAATACACGTAATCTAAAGTTCAGTGACTCTACCGGTTCTCTGACTTCCGGTTCCGGTGCTTCACTGGAACGTTGAATTTCCCGCGCCCTGGCTACTTAGTTAGAGATGCGCAAAGGAACCAAAGCCCATACAGCCAAGTATTGAATACTAATTAATTTTTAGTCCATCTAAAGTAATTTAACTAAAAACAGAGCTTGAAGACTTTCGTTAAAGTTATATTTTGTGAAATAAAAGAACTAAATATCATTTGACGCCTGTTTATTTAATTTAATGGCGGTAGTATATAAACATTGTTTTCTAATTTAGACTTTCAAAATACAATTTAATGTGTCTCCAAACGCCTATTTCAGACAATTTTATGTGCTCGTGAAAGTGAATTTGCCTAGTAACCTCTGTGAACGTTTGTAGTACTGGGGGTTTTCAGTGATGGCTTGAAATCGATGAACTAAAATATGACGCCGACGATGACTACAAACTTTGTAAATTAACTTTCCAAACTGCTTCGTTGATGTCCTGAGCTCTGTTTTATTAAGCTACAGTGTTTTCCAGTGCCTTTTAATTTTATCCACCAACTTTTTGGTGGATTTCAGTGGAAACTTTTTGGCGCTTAACAACAACGCCATCTGCCTCTGAGTAGCCGTACTTCTCAAGATAGAGCTGCGCCCAATGACTAAGGAAAAATATTGCCATTTTCATCTTGAACATCTCTAGAACGTAGCATAACGCCATCTGTTGTGGAGTAGTTGAATTAGTCCTACTTTTCTTTTTTTCATACCTTGTTCTGGTTTAGATACAAAACTTTTTGGCATCGTCAAGAATTCGTCATCCAAAACCAACACTTCGAGAATGGCCGCAATGATGAGAGCTGAGGACCCGAGCACAAACCCAAGTACCAGCTTTGACGATAAAGCTTACCTTTCTGTCTGCCACTGCCATCCACTGCAATCTACAGCGGCGTCTTCCGAGTGCCCTCTGCACCATATCCGGTTTTCGTGTTTTACCTACTTACTAAAGTTTATTAACTGTTTATTTATCAGATTCATTTTATATTGGATTGTTTTGTTTATTCATGTATTTTTTTTAAGTGTTGTACAGTTTTGGTAAAGAGTCGCTACCCTAATACCCAGCTCTCAGGCTCTAGAATACTTTGCCCACATTGTACTGTACAACCAGATCCTACCAAAGTTAAACTTTTTACTTCCCTCGGTCTGAAACTGCACGTTAAGAGCAGGCATAAATAAGGACATTCAAACATGTCAGAGTGACGGTGACTCTTCTATATCTTCGACGCCCAGCGGTAGTCAGTTAGCCACCTCGACACAGTCAGTAGACGCTCCAAACTTTAATTTAGACAGACTCTCGGAGTTGAAAGCCCAAACCAAAGTCTTTAAACGCATTCCTAAGGAAGCCCGATGCACCGCAGCAAATAAATTGTGCACCGTCATTGAGAAATGTATGCAGTCCAACGATGAAGAAGCATGATTTTATTTTCTTTTATTTGCTTTTCTAGGTCTTAGAGTGCCTGATCAAAGTGACAATAGGTCACTTACAATAAAAGTTAAAGAAAATCTCATAAACTTATGTCCACTTCTTCCTTCATCAGAGCCATCACGTTTGCTGTCTCACTATAAATGTATTGAAGCGAAAGTCCATGGCGGGGATCTCAGGGGTGCAGTTCGTCTATTATTGTCAGACAATAGTCTCGCTCCCGCAGACCCAAATACTTTGTTGATCTTAAGGAGAAAACATCCCTCTCCCTCGCGGCCCCTGTCTTTACCCCCGCCACCTGACCAGACGTGCCCTTCTCTGACAGTTAAAATCGAGGACGTAGTTTTCGCCATCCGTAGACAGAGAATACTCTACGCCGCCATCGGTTCTTTTTATAACAGTTCGGCGTCAGGTTTGGGCGGTCTTCGACCACAACATTTAAAAGAACTGACTTCATCACTATCTGCAGGAGATGCCGGGGTCGCTTGTTAGACAAGTTGACATACTTGTGTAACTTTTCGCTGGCGGGTAGGTTGAATCCAATAGTGTGTCCCTACCTATACGGAGCTTCTTTGTGTGCCCCCAACAAAAATGATGGCGGAGTCTGTCCCATAGCTATTGGCAACACAATTCATCGTCTAGTGGCTAAGCTGGGTTGACGGGCAGTGGAGGATTATTCGTCCAAGGAAGTAACAAATGGCTTCTTACCTTCAGCCACACCAATTGGGATTCGGTACCACCTTGGGCTGCGAATACATGCCACACGGGATTTCGCAATGAACCCTGGTAACGGGGGAACGCGATCTTAAAGTTAGATATAAAAAATGCTTTCAACTCTGTTGACAGAGATATCATTCTCACAGAAGTTCTAAAGCATATTCCAGCAGTTTATCTTTTCCTCCACCAGTGTTACTCAGCACCCACTAATATCTTCTATGGTGGCTCTACTATAAAATCTGAGGTCGGTGCCCAATAGGGTGACCCCCAGGGTCCACTTATATTTAGCTTGGCTATAAATGACTTGATCCATGAATTGCGTTCTCCGTTTAACATATGGTACCTCGACGATGGCACCCTTGGCGGAACAGTTGATCAGGTCGTGGAAGACGTCCAGAACCTTCTACCTAAACTAAAGGAATTGGGTCTAGTTGTGAACACTACAAACTGCGAACTCTTCCCCTGCGGAGGAGAGGCTCTTGCGGAATGTTTGAGACTAGAGAACGCGATTCAAGGCATAATGTACTTGGATAAGCACAACTTCGATTTACTGGGTGCTCCAATTTTTCCCGATGCTGTACCGGTTTTTTTTAAACAAAAAGCGGGTATTAATATCTAAAGCTTACGAGGATCTGAAACATCTCTCTGCACACATAGCACTAGTGCTTCTAAGAAACAGCTTATTCCTGCAAAAACTGACCTATTCCATCAGGTCATGTCCAACATGGCTTTACCCGCAGGAACTTTTGGCATTAGATTACATATTTAAAAGCTCACTAGGAAGTCCTGAACGTTAGATTGAGTGATCAGGATTGGAAACAAGCTTGTTTGCCAGTTCGACATGGTGGTATAGGGGTGAGACGAGTGCAGGATATCGGGCCATCAGCTTTTTTGGCTTCTGCAAATGGAGTGCAGAAACTTGTCACTCACATTCTTTCTTTTACATACATACATACATACATATAATCACGCCTTTAACCCTAATGGGGTAGGCAGAGCGTAAACGACCCAAACAAAGGTCGTTCCGCCACGTTGGACAAAGTTTTGAGGGTTATTTAAGATAGATTTGTAAGTATATTACTGTAGTGACAGGTTGTCAGCCCATCGCCAAAATTACAATATACTGAAACCCTCGGATCCCTTAGCTGGTTTTTACAGCATACCCGGGAGGAAATGCAGCTGGCACATTCTATGTTTTTCTCTCGCTCCCAGGCCAGCATGGAAGAAATGGCTTTCTTTTAAAGGTGACAATTTCAGCGTTCCATTTGTTAATGAAGCTTTTACGGCCTGGATTGCTGCTTGTCCAAATATATCTCCCCCTAGTAAGCCGGACATTCAACGAAAGTAGGATGACCTATGGGCTGAGTCATCACCAGGCTTATTGAAACATCTTCTGGGGCAGATACAGCTCGTCTAAATGCGGCTTCATGCCGACAGTCTGGAGCTTGGTTACACGCACTCCCCACATAGGTACCCTACTAGATGACAACTCGTTGCGGATTGCTGTGGATTTAAGGCTAGGTTCTAAAGTGTGCGAGCCCCATGTCTGTAGATGTGGTTCCTCGGTTGATGCTAGTGGACGTCATGGTTTAAGCTGCAGACTCAGTGCGGGGAGACATCCGAGGCACTATGCCCTGAATGAGTTGCTTCGCCGGGCATTGGTATCCACCGACGTCCCATGTGTCCTCGAGCCACCGGGTTGATGTAGGTCAGACGGCAAAATGCCAGATGGCCTGACCTTAATACCGTGGGAAAAGGGACGATGTCTTTTATGGGACGATGTCGTTCCTGCTCTTACCTGGTACAACAAATAGCTCTGGCCATTCAACGCGGCAATGCTGCCAGCATCATGGGCACATTTGGGCCAAGCACCAGTGGGAATGAAATCTATAGTTAAGCTTAGTTTTCATATTTATTTTTGTTATGTTTTTGTCATTGTATTTTTTATGATATTAAATAAAATCTGATTTAATAGGTCATATACAACTATCGATAAAAATAGTACAACTCTATTTTGGGAATAGATTCTCGGCTAGATTATGTCTGGCAACCCAGTCAATAAAAAATGAATGAGTGAGTTGAGGAGTCGAATTCGCTTCACTTAAAATCACCTCAAAATTCGCTCCGGTCCGCCATGGGTAGCTGTCATTTTTGTGGTATCGAAATTATAAAATATTTATAAAATCCGGAAATCGATGGATACTTCGATCGACAAAATTATGTGTGTGTGAAGGTCCAAACTAAACACGGCCGCAAAAATGTTCGAGTGGGCGTATAGTGGAGCTAACAAAGCTGTTCCGCGTAATGTGGGCCCCGAATGTGCATATTATTTAACTCCTCAAAGACAAATAATCGAAACTATTATTGTTACCACGATCTGCAGTTATATATTGGTAAGGAGTTACTTGTAGTAAAATAAAAGTACCTATATAAATATAGTATTAGTTGGGTATATTAATTTAATTAAAGACACATTTGTCTAAACTAAATTTAATTAAAATGTTGCGTATGTTTTCAATTTTCTTAATTACCTGAGTCTTCCAGAAAAAAAATCCTGAATGTAATGTAATGTATGGGTTGCAGGGGAAATGATTTAATATCCACCCTGAACTTGACTCTTAAAAAATAATTGTCTTAACACTGGTTAAATTAATATTATAATTAAATAAGAAAAACCTAGCTAATAATACTGCGCTATTGGCTTCGGCCCCACATATGGCCCAAAGGACCGGGTCCCTGTGGACCTGTGATACTGAAAAGTATACCAACAAATAATAATATTATTATTTACTAATAGCCAAGCAGCAGAATAGTGCGCTAATATTTTATTAAAGTCCATTATTTTTTTTACTAAAAAGTCTTATTCCCTTATTATTATATCATTGTACATGTTTTAAATTTTATTATTAATAAACTACTAGTCAAGTCTATTTTTAAAAGTGTTTGTGGAGAGAGCATCAGCGATTTCTTGAGGGTGACTGTACCAAGTATTAATAACTTTTATTGAGGGTGTGGTAGCCAATATTTGTACTGGATCTTGTCCTTGCAAGTTGTGCATTATTCTTATGCCTACTTCTGTGTAGAGTGCTCTTGTTTAATATGTATTGCAGATCTGGGCAATTATATTTTCCAGATAGGATTTTGTACACTTATATGCAGTGTTAAGTCAGGTTTTTTTAGAATATATATTTGAATTATTTTTATCATCATTATATTTATGTTACATTTTAATATAATATTTAAAAGTACTAATAATCTTTTCCAGATTAAAACCTATCCAAAACTGCAGATAACAGAAGAGATAGAATACTTTAAGAGTGACCGGGGTGGCAAACGCTTGCTGGTCATACTCCTTGCCTTGCTATGGGGGATGGAAATCGGCTTCAAGTTTGCTTCACGCACAGTTATTTATCTCCTCAACCCCTGTCATGTTACTACTCTTATACAGGTATGTTACCAATTTTTACAAATATAAATGCATGTCATGTGCAAATATATAAAATATAAAAAAACTGGCTCTCCCATACAAATGGTGCCAGTTGCTCAAGTAATTTTCTGTTGCCACTAGTTTTTCACCCGCAACTAAGAGTTTTCCCTTCATAATGATTTGTTTTAATGCGGTGTGAAACCAATTTTTTACAGAAAATTGGAAGATCCCATAGTATTTCCAATTTAGAATAATGGTTAACAAGGTTTTATGTCTTTTAATCGAAGATTTTTTATCTAAAATAAGTTTTAGCTATTAGATATATAACAACATAATGAAATATTATTTTAGTAATGTAACTAATTTACCAACATGTTGGTATCATTTATTTTTTAAATGTGTTTTTGAATAAAAATACATAAAACTTTGTTTAATAACTTTGTTTACTTTTGTTCTTAAACAGAGTTGGAAATACTTTAACTACAATATTTACAACCAATGGTATGAAAATTAAAGAAATGCTGGTAAACGTTTCCATTAATTTTTGATCAAGCCTGAACACAAAATTGAAAGATCCTAACTTCTAACTTGATGGGATTTCTTACAAACTTCCATCACCTTATTTACCCTTTTAGGGGTGAAAATCTTAAAATGCTGATACAAGTGTCCATAAATTGTTCATCATTAGCCTAAACACAAAATTGGAATATCCTAGCTTAAGATTTTATAATTCTAGCTTTAGTAGTTTAGGCTTTGCAATCATGAATTAGTCAGTAAGGACAAACGATTTTATAAGTACCTATGTACCTGGTCAACATGTTTTTTTATACCTACATAAATAAAATTTTTGTACATTTTTTTCAGATCTATTTATTATCAGCACCGCCTAGCAAAAAGGTGACTGCTTTGTTTCGCATTCATCTTAACTTGTTAAATGGACCACTGTTGGCGTTTATGTTTCCCGAGACTGCATCGAGACAAGTTAGTAATCTTCTTCTTCTTAGCGAGTGGATTCTCGAGTCGAATGACCTGATGAACCCTGGTGTCAGAGTTTTTAAACCGCCTAGTAGCACAGGCCTCTGACATAACGACCACTATCAAAGACAGCGACCAGGAACGACGACTTAACGTGCCCTCCGAAGCACGAAATCTTTTTTCTTTTCGGACAATCAGGTGATTCAGCCTGCAATGTCCTAACCAAACTGGGGAAAAATTCACAAAGTGATAAATTATCAAATATCAACTTTGGGTTTCGCCCCTGGGAATCGAACCCAGGACCTCCGCATCGGGAGTCCATGGCACTAGCCACTAGACCACGGAGGCAGTTATAAGTTAGTAATGTAACTTTGGTTCAATAAAGGGTCTAGCCACTAGACCACGGAGGCAGTTATAAGTTAGTAATGTAACTTTGGTTCAATAAAGGGTTTAGCCACTAGACCACGGAGGCAGTTATAAGTTAGTAATGTAACTTTGGTTCAATAAAGGGTTTAGCCACTAGACCACGGAGGCAGTTATAAGTTAGTAATGTAACTTTGGTTCAATAAAGGGTCTAGCCACTAGACCACGGAGGCAGTTATAAGTTAGTAATGTAACTTTGGTTCAATAAAGGGTCTAGCCACTAGACCACGGAGGCAGTTATAAGTTAGTAATGTAACTTTGGTTCAATAAAGGGTATGTACTTTTTTGGCATAGTGTGAATGGCGAACCTTTTATTTTACAAAAAACATTCAGCGCACGATTAGACCTTAACTACTCGATTATGTACGTAAATACAAGCCTAAAATATACTTGGTGATTTTTGTCTAAATCGTCACATTGCCTACTGAGATTTTGCGACATTCCGATATCTTTGATTTAGCGTCACATAACCGATTAAAATATCTCGGTAATCTGCCAAAATTAAAATTATTAAGCCAAAAATCACAAAAAGATTTTTTTATTTCTATTTGTGTGTAGACTGTAGAATCGGATGGTTTAGGTTTAATGGTGCGTCGCGATCTTTTTAAAAAAATATGGTTCGATATTTACAGTATGTCAGGCCCCATACAAAAATGTTACACCCCTTTAAAATGATCAGAAAAAAATAGTTGGGAGAATTTTTTACATACAGATCAGCGATTTTTTTACAGTTACAAGGAGTCATTTAGTAATCATGACATAATAACTAAACATATTTTATACTACCTATGTATAAATAATTGATTTTTGTAGTATTTAATTTGATTATACAATTTTAAATTTTCTAAGTAAGATACATACATATAATCACGCCTTTATCCACGCTGGGGTAGGCGGAGCGTAAAAGACCTAAACAAAAGTCGTTCCGCCACGTCTGACAAAGTTTCGAGGGTTATTTAAGATTGATTTGAAGGTATATTGCTGTAGTGACAGTTTGTCAGCCTGAAACTGAAACACTCGGATCCCATAGCTATGCATAGCATGCCCGGGAGGAAATGCAGCTGGCACATTCTATGTTTTTCTCGCTTCCAGGCCAGCATGGAAGAAAGTGAGATAGGTACTTGTTATTCTTCTATTGATGGTACTCCATTGTTCTAAAGGAGTTCAAATGGTCAATTTCCTTTTCAGATTTTTGCAGAAGCTGCCTTATACTGGATACAACATGGAATGATGTTTGTGATACCATATTATTTGTTGAGAATCGGAGGTAGGCATACATAATTGTAAATTTATTTTTCTTCAATTTCGTAAGTTATTTAATTTTAAAATAATTTGTTGTACTTCTTTACAGGTGTATACAATGTTGAACCACTTATGGATTTGAACTGGTCAATATTCAGTTACTGTTTAAATATATTGTACCATTTCATAGTACTGCAGATAATCGCTATCGTAAGTACCTGTTACATAAAGGTGTCCAGATAATAATGGATAATAGAATAGAAAATGGTTTATTTGTCACCCAATTAATGTGCACAAACATAACTTAACATAAAACTTATATCTAAAGACATTAGTTTTAAAAAAAAAAACATAATATTAAGGCGACAAAAGGGACTCTCTCAGCTTTATGCAGCAGAGGTGCTTACCACCACAGCGCTGATCTTCCGCGAGACCAGATTAAAAATTAAAAATAAAATAACAAATAGGAAAGCAACAGCAACGAAACCTAAAACAAGTTCACGCTCGGACTTATAAGCGTAACTTAGAAAATAAAAATATTATTTTGTGTAAATAAATAAATGTTATTTATACCTAAGTGTAGGGAATACATAAATAATAAAATAAATAATAATACGTGCAGGAGCATAATATTATTTTATACTATTGCTTAAAAACTAGTGAGATCAATAAAAAAGTATAATATCATTTATACTTGCGACTGTCGGCTCTTTTATAAAACCACTTGTACTTGTTTCACAACTTTATTGCAAGTTTTGAGGGTTGTTTAAGATTGATTTGTAGGTATATTGCTGTAGTGACAGGTTGTCATCGCCTAAATTGCAATATACCGAAACCCTCAGATCCCTTAGCTGGTTTTTACAGCATGCCTTGGAGGAAATGTAGCTGACACATTCTACATTTTTCTTTTGCTCCCATTCCACCATGGTCCAGATAATAATCTATAGTATAATTTATACTTGCGACTGTCGGCTCTTGGTGAAACTCCATTGTATGATGTTATTTTTATAAAATCACTTGTACTTGTTTGCAACACAACTTTATTTGATAACTTAACCGGTAAAATTTATAAAGTTGTGAAACATGTACAAGTGGTTTTATTCAAATAACAACATAGATAATATCACTGTATCATACCATAACATAAGTTATGAGTTTATGACTTATGCGTTTTCTTGAAAAAGATATCATTTCTGAAATTGTATAGATTCATGGGTAGATTATAACCACAGAGTATTAAACCATTATTTCCTAGCCAACCTGTTTATAATAATGTCCATCTGCATTGAATGTTAAAACTTTTAGTATTAGAAGAGATATTTATGGGTAATATAGTAAAAAATAGTAAAAACTTGATGCATGGGGTCACAAATTTCTAAAACTTAAGTTAAATCTGTTATGACCAAAAGAGTGGAGCACTCCATCCAGACCTGTGAATAAATTTAAATAGTCTAAATCTCAGAAAGTACAAACTCTGTCATAACAATTTTTATTTTACAATTCAGTATAGAAATTCTTAAATCTTTTAAGAATTACCTTTTTTTTTTTTTTTTGAATGGACCTGTTTGCAAAATACTACAAAGTGTATATAATGCGTCACCGGGCTAAGGCGGGGAGTTGCTACACGCAATCTACACCCTTAATGAAAGGCAACTGCCTAAGGGCGCCCACTAGGGCTCGAACCTCGGCTTATGGCGTTGCCTGGGGACTCCTTATCGGAGAGAATCTGCCCGGTACGTGCCGGTAAACCCCAAAGTGGGGAGCAAAGGAGGGACCTCCGCGACCCCGCCGGCGGGGTGCGCGGTTGTTGGAAGAGCTTGTGCAGAGTGTGGCTCGACTAATATTGGCAGCATTAAACGCAAGGGTAATTTGGTCATCGCCGTCGGTAAGGACATGCCTAGGCCTTCGTTTGTAACGAGTCGCAGGTTGGGGAACGTAGTTAGAGGCGCTAACTACAAGAGGGTTAGGGTGGTGAGGGGCTTTGTCGAAGAAGCGTATGGCCGCTTGCTTCATGAACTCTTTGAGAGACGGAACATCGAGATCGATGTGAATGTCAGAATTGCGGAGGTACCAGGGGGCCCCGGTTGCCCTCCGCAAGAAGCTGTTTTGAACTACCTGGAGGGTGTTCAGATAAGTGGGGTAGGTGTGGCTGAAGGCCACACTGGCGTAGGTCATTATTGGTCGAACGCATGTAGTGTAAAGCCTCACCTTATTTCTAAGGGAGAGTTTACTGCGTTTGCGTATGATTGGGGTGAGCCGGCCCATGACAAATTTGGCTCGGTTTCGGACTCTCCTGATGTGCTTCGCAAAGTTAAGCTGGGAGTCAAGAGTAACCCCCAAGTACTTGGCGTCTTTGGACCATGGGATGGGTCGACCGTACAGCTTTACAGCTGGGAGGGTACGACGTAATCTGGCACGAGTAAAGTGCACGGCGGTGCTCTTCTCGGGATTGACTTCGAACCTCCATTTGCGGAACCAGCTCCCGACGGAGTCTAGGGCGCGCTGGAGGTATCTGCCAAGTAATTGGGGTCTGCGACAGGAGGCATAGATCGCAGTGTCGTCTGCGAACAGAGCGAGCTGCGTCTGGGGCGTACTGGGAAGGTCGCTGGTATATAGGGTGAAGAGGAGGGGGGATAGCACAGAGCCCTGAGGGACTCCGGCTCTAATGGGGCGAGGGGTGGACAGGGCGCCTTCGATTCTGTAACGGAAGCTGCGGTTCGTCAAAAAGTCACGTACGATACGTACGAGACGATCCGGCACACCGAGCTGGTATAGCTTGTACACCAGACCGTTGTGCCAGACCTTGTCGAATGCTTTCGCTACATCAAGGAAGACGGCTCCTGTGGGTTTGGGTTTGCGTTCATGAAAATTGGACGTAATATGTTCCACCAGACGGTGGACCTGACGAACACAACAATGTTGGGAACGGAAACCGAATTGCTCGGGGGGGATGAGGCTGCTGTTTTCAGCGTAATCTCTAAGGCGGCGATAAATCAACCGCTCGTAGAGTTTTCCGAGGGGATTGAGAAGGCTGATGGGCCGGTAAGAGGAGGGCTGATCGCGAGGCTTTTTAGATTTGTGGATGCCTATGACTGTGGCTTCCTTCCATGAAGATGGAAAGGTGCAGCTGGTCATCGCGGCATTGAGGATGAGGGTGATTACGGTAATGAGATGGTCAGGGAGGATTTTGAGGACACGGTTTGTAATACCGTCAGGTCCTGGAGCCTTCCTAGACTTGAGCGCCTTAAGGGCGGTGCGGACTTCCTGCTCCGTAATGGGAGGGAGCGGAGGGTCAGAGGGGGGTAGGGAGGAGAGACGATCGACCTCCGAGTCGACCGTTTGAAGGTGGTCAGGGTCGCAAGGAAGAGTGCTGGGCGAGCACTGAGCCTCGAGACTGTCAGCCAGACATTCAGACTTTTCGTCATCGTCAAAGGCTAGAGACCCGTCGGGTCTGATCAGAGGGGGCATGAGAGAGGTCTCGTCTGATTTGAGAGAGCGGGATAGCTTCCAGAAGGCAAGGTGGTCTGGTTCCAGTTCAGAGACGAACTGGTCCCACTTGGAGTTGCGATATTCGAATACGCGTTTCCTCACTTCTCTTTGTAAGGTGCGTAAAAATACTCGATTATCCTCCGAAGGGAAGTTATCATACGCTCGAAGAGCGGAATTCTTCTCAGTCACCAGGTCAGCAATTTCGTTTGGAAGTTTCCAGTGCCCTTCATCGGGCTCTGGAAGCGACCTCGAACAGGCGTCTACGACGCTTTTGATGTGACTGGTGAGAGAGGAGACTGCTAAGTCAATGTCAGCAGCGGTGGACAGGTAAGAGGGGATCTGGTCAAGATAGATTGAGCTGGGTGCTTCTAGGGCTTTACCTAGCCTCACCCAGTTCAGTACGGTCTTGGTCTTACCGGGAAGCCCAGTGGGTCCCGGTATGTTAGTCCGAGGATGGAATTGCATCACAACGGGACGATGGTCGGAGTTTAGGGCTTTGACCACTTCGATAGAACGTACACAAATGTTAACGTTCTTAAGAAGGGCTAAGTCTAGGACATCGGGACGGTGACCTACGATAGTGGGGAAGTGAGTTGGTTCCATGGGAGCCACAACGTCAAAGTTGAGGTTCCCGGAGAGTTGAAGAAGGAGGTTACCGCGTGGGTTGGAATGCGAGCTGTTCCAAGCTTCGTGCTTGGAATTGAGGTCGCCTGCTATGATAACAGAGTTACTGATACCAAGCAGGGAGGTAATGTCTTCCTCAATGAGAGGCCTATCGGGACTGGGGGATAAGTAGGCTGACACCAACGTGACAGGTTGGTGCCCCGTCATGCCAATGCGACATGCGGTTGCCTCTATAAAGGAGAGAGGGGGGAGTTCCAAAGGAGTGCAATACAGAGCACGTCTGTAGTAGATAGCAGTGCCTCCCTTGTTTCCCCAAGTGCGGACATTTCGGACCAGATGATAGTGGGCTATGCGCGGAGAGCGCATGTGGTCCTTGAGGAAGGATTCCTGGACTAGAAGGATATCTATCTGATGTTGCTCTAAGAGCAAAGCGACTTCGTCACGCTGGGTTCGAATGCCATCAGCATTGAAAAAGGCTATTTTGAGGGACCTGGGCTTTATCCTACGTCTGTTGGAGATTTTAAGAATTACCAACTCGTTCGGATCTGATTTTACAAATAAAAGTGCGGTTGAAACGGAGCACTCAATTCATTAGGTGTCTTAACTGAGTGATCTACAAAATGTGAGTTTGATCGGAGAATTACTTAAATATAAGATTTTTATCTTGTAGTTTGACTCTTTTGAGAATTAGTAAAATATAGATAATGGCTCAAACGCTTACGCTTGCAAATAAACGAAGTTTTTTTTTTTAGTATCGTAAGAACTTAGTGTTCCATATATGTGGCTTTTCATATTAAGCTAAATCTCGTACATTGAAGCAATTTAGATCAATGCTTTTTACATTTTTTTTAAACTAAAATATGAAATATCATTCGTTGTTCTAGATGTAGTACTTAAAGAGAAAATAAAAATTTAAATTGCTTCAATGTACGAGATTTACATATATGGAACACTCAGTTCAAACGATACTAAAAAAAAACAACTTTCGTTTATTTTTCTCCGTTTCAACCGCCATTTATTTGTAAAATCAGATCCTAACAAGTTGGTAATTTCTTAAAAGGTTTAAGAAATTCTTTACTAAATTGAAAAATAAAAATTGTTATGACAGAGTTGTACTTTCAGAGATTTAGACCATTCAAATTTATTCACACGTCTGGATGGAGTGCTCCACTCTTTTGGTCATAACAGATTGAACTCAAGTTTTAGAAATTTGTGACCCCATGCATTAACTTTTACTATGTTTTACTATATTTCCCATAAATATCTCTTCTTTTACTAAAAGTTAAAAAAAGAGCACTCAATGCAGATGCACATGTTTATAATTATAATTTTCAACAATTAAACATTTCACGTTCACATAAGTGACGCTGCAGAATTCAATATGTTTATAATTCCAATTTGTTTTTGTTGCTTTTTTATGCTTCCATGCTGGCCTGGGAGCGAAAGAAAAACATAGAATGTGCCAGCTGCATTTCCTCCCGGGCATGCTGTAAAAATCAGCTAAGGGATCCGAAGGGTTTCAGTATAATGCAATTTAGGCGATAGGGTGACATGACAACCTGTCACTACATTAATATACCTACAAATCTATCTTAAATAACCCTCAAAACTTTGTCAGACGTGGCGGAACGACCTTTATTTAGGTAGTTTACGCTCTGCCTACCCCATGAGGGATAAAGGCGTGATTATATGTATGTTGTTTTTTTTTTTTCAGCCTGCACAAGTGAATCTCAACCACATGTTGTGCCCGGCGATCCTGGACCCGTTCGAGGGTCCGTGGTACCGCGTGGCGGCGGTGACGCACCAAGCGCTGCTGTGCCCGCTGCTCTGCAAACTCTTCGTCCTTGTCTCCGAGTTCTGCCTGACTAAGTTCCCGCCGACCAAGATCAAACCGCAGATGCGAGATCATCTACATGACAAGGTCAAAAAGGTTCAAAAAGGATCTGACTAGTTATTTAATATTTAAGAACCTTCATCCGCAGAGCTAGCGCCACTTAAAAAATCATATCTCGCAAAAAAACTGTCTTTTTTAATACTGTGCTTTTTAAATCTTCCTAGAAATAGCCCCAATTATTATTTTTAAAATTTTAAACTTAAAAGCAAATAGTTTCCTGCAGATAATTGCATGTATAAAGCTTGCCGCGCCGTAGTTCTAAAAGGGTGGATACTATGGTATGTCTTTTTAGTTACTGATCATATAGGGCAGGTGTCTCGGTTCTGGCCAGTGTACCTTTTATGGCCACTTTGTTTTCAAATTATTGTATAAATATTTCTATAAGCGAGAAGACTTTATAATTTCAATTCGTACATATGTACTAATTCATAAGTTCAATAAAAAAATCTACTAGTTATTATTATTATTATTAAATATCAAGTAGCCAAAAATGGTATTAAGGCGGCCAAAACCGGGACATCTGCCCTACTATCCTATGCATATTATTTCAAAATAATTATTGAGATTATTGCTGAGAAACTGTAAAATCAGAGTTTTAAAAAACGAATGTTAGTATATAGCGAGTTCACAGAGCGAGTTATACTTTTTTTTTGCGAGGTGGCGCCACTATCAAGGTAAAAAGGCTCTTAAACCGTTAACGGCTGTAATCCCTCTCAGGGTAGCTAGTTTCTTGTAAGTACGAAATTGCCTATGTAAAAACAATATATTTGATCGCGTCCATTTATTTTGGGTGGTTACAGTAGATGATAAGGTAAATACAATAATTACCTCTAGATTTTATCTCTTATCATAGGATTTTGGAACAATACGGATCTGAATAACAGATCACAGGAAGTAATGAAAGGACCTATTATTATGTATAATATGTGCATATGTACGTATAAGCAGTGACACTACTTAGCACAGGGAATCTCCATTTATAGTATACAATACAGGATGTTAAGTAAATAATGCAAATCTTTTAAAACTGTTTTGTTTTGCCCATAAATCGGTGCTTTTAATTCATGGCAACAAACAACGAAATAACCCGATTAACCTTGTCAGAGTTTTAAAACTGCCTAATTGTACAGATAAACTTTGACATTGTTTACTTGTTTAATAACGACGAATTAACCGTGTCTTCGAGTTAAAATTGATATTCGATGATCAAAAAGCTTGATATTAAATTGTTTGTTAATTTCATTGCACGATAGAGCCATATTTAAAAGTTTTGCAGTATTTATTTGACAAGCTATAGGTACATATGTAATCCAATTTATCAATATAGTATTAATTTGAGGGCCCCAATGACAACATTAAGATCATCGATATATCATTGGTTTCATTATTTTTATCTACTCAATGGGAGTCAGATTTTAGCTCACTAGAGGGTAGCACGGTAGCACGTAACATAAGTAAGTGTGACATGACGGTCAATTTCAACTAAACACTATTCGAGTTCAATACGGCATCACACACGCTATCTCGAAAACACTGTCCTTTGTAATAAATTCTGTTTCCAAATTTCTTAATGTTTATAATTTAAAATTTTGTTTAGATGGAGTGAGAAAACCGAATGCCGGAAAAACAAATGAACGCTGGAATAGCAAATGGATGTCGTTAAAATCTATTAAATGTAGATGCAAGCGAAACTCAACCTTCTTTTATTAAAAAACTAATCAACTCATGTTATTACGACATTCATTTGTTTTTCAAAGCTTTCATTAGATTTAATTTGTTTTTCAAAGCTTGTATTCCTTTTTGACAGCGTTAATTTGTTTTTCCAGCCTTCATTTGATTTTCGAGATATCGTGCATCGATATTTTACTTTGGCGAGATTATTCCAGATTCCGTGTGACGTGATGCCGTATTAGACTCATTGCATTCACGCCTTTGTAATCGTAGCATCCTCTGATGAATTAAAATCTTAAACCCTAGGTAGGTGTAGGTATTTTTTATCTTTCTAGGTCTAATATTATTTTCGGTGATACGTGTAGCTCGTATAGATATTATTTGTTTTTTTATTACTTTTTTATTTAAAAGATGGTCAAGATATAATAAATGTCACGGGATTCCCAAATTCAAAGTGCGAATAATTACACTAGTCAATTGATATTTAATTTTAGTACTCACATTTACAATGTGAGTTTTATTGTTCACACTAATCTTTTCACGCTGTGATTATGCTGTCATAAAAGATATATACAATTAAATTAGGAGCCCAAAGGCTAATAAAGATAAGTTATTTAAATAATACAAGTATATGGAGACTAGGGGTGCCTAATTCATGCATTTTGCTTAAAATGTGTTACGTACTTTCCGCTAATTATCCAAAGAAAAAAAGTTACCCTAGGTTTTATTCCGGTTATAGTTTAACTGTATGTCAAAATCTAACTTCGTTTAACCGTATGTCAAAATCTAAATTCGTTTAACCGTGAATAGAAAATATCATACACACAAAGTTTCGCATTTATTAGTATTTTGTGATGTGACATACGAGGGGTGGCTGATAAGTAATCTACCTAACTATGAAAGAAAAGACTTTGATGGCTAGTTTATTTTTTATTTTTCTATACAGTCTCCTGCAAGTGAAATACACTTATGACATTTGCAAATAAGTGACATCATGCCGTTATAATAGTAACTTTTATTTTGCTCGTCAAAATGGTCAGTCACAGCCTCTTTCATTTCTTCGTCCGTCGAAAATCTGCGACCCCTCAATTTTTTCTTTAAATCTTTGAATAAGAAATAGTCACAGGGAGCCAGATCTGGACTATAAGGGGGATGGTTAATTCTGTGAAGCCGTTTTTGCTCAGGGCTGACCTCGCCGTTAAGGCTGTGTGTACAGGAGCATTGTCTTGTAAAATCAGAACACCTTTGCTGAGTTTGCCTCTCCGCTTTTCTTTGATTTGTTCACGTAGCTGGTCAAGCAAGTTTGCATAATATTCAGCATTCATTGTTGTATTTTTAGGCAAATAATCTATCATCAAAATCCCTTCGACATCCCAAAATACGGTGGCCATTAGTTTTCCAGCCGACGGCCGAACCTTGAACTTCCTTGGCGGCTTTTCTCCTTTAAATTTCCATTGCATTGACTCTTGTTTGCTTTCCGGATCCCACTGGCGAATCCAAGTTTCATCACAGGTAACAATTCGAGAGATAGTCTCTTCTTCTTTACCTTTGACCAGGTCTAGAAATGCCTGACAACATTCTACTCGCCTTTGTTTGTCAAAGGGGGTCAACGTTCTAGGGACCCAACGCGCGCTCACCTTGGACATGCCCACATCTCTGGCTATCTCCCACTGCTTGATTCGCCGATCTGCAAGAATCAGGTTCTTCACCTTTTCAACATTATCTGCGGTAACAGCAGAAATTGGCCTTCCACTACGTGTGTCGTCTTCCAGGCTCTCACGGCCATGTTTAAATTGCTTCGACCAAAACTTTATGACGAATTCAGAAGGCCTTGAATCACCAAACACCTTTAACATGCGCTCTCTGATCTGCGTAGGCGTATTTCCTTCTTTACTTAGGAATTTAATCACTGCTCGATGCTCAAATTTCATCATTTTGCAATTTTCTTTCGACATGGTGAAATCAAAGCCGCGCCAAAAAACAAAAGCATGCGAAAAAAATAAGCGTCATAATTTTGAAAAAGGAATAAATATAGAATATGATTTTGCAATGGCCAGTTCGATTTTCAAAACTTTCTTTAACAAAGTAGATTTTATATCAGCCGCCCCTCGTATATATTAATTTAAATATACAGGGTTACTTCGCAGACAGTGCGCAAACTGAAAGGGGTTGCTTAGACAACGAAACTGAAACTTTCACAGATGTTTATAATTATGAGGAAGTAAAATATTTATTTTTATTTTCCAAAAGATGTTTGGTTATCAGACCAGCCACATTCTATTTTTCGATCCAAAGTAACCCTGTATGACGCGCCTTCTTCCTCAGGGCAAAATGTAGTAAACTTGCAATACACTTGCAAAAAAAAAAACACTTTGTAAAGATTAGAGGCAAAAGTTTGTGATTATATTAGCAGATTATATAATAATAATAATAAAATATACTAATAAAAGTGCATTCCAACACTGACTGCATTGTTAAGAATTTAAAAAAGGATTATTTGATAGTCAACTCATTAACTATGGGACATGTGTTTTATCTTATCTATTGGTTCATAAGAAATTACTGAATAAATCACCTAAAGTACCTAAATCATTGCTGTTACTATTTCCACTATAGTAAAATCTCTAAAAGCTATTGATGACCATATCTATTTTTAACAATTACTACGCTATGTATCTGCAGCTGCGCCTAAAGAGAACGCTCACAAGAGCACTCATACCAGATGATTATGATGAGATGTTTGTGTGTACCTACTTAAAACTGAACAACTTTTCTTAAATTTGGTGCATCTAGTTTGAATATAGGAAAAGGTGATCATTTTCATGAGTACGTTTCAAATAGCTGAAAATAGTTTTACCTACTGCCGCATTTGAACAGATTTAAACCTTATGCATATAATAATAATTATAGTAGGTATAAATAACATGATGTCTGGTGGACCCTGTAATATGAGCAATATTTTTGTTATACGCAAATTTCGACAGAGTCAAAATAGGTTATTGGAGGGCACATTAGCAAAATGTTCCCTAGAATAGAAACGTACTATTAAAATATTAAATTTTGCGCATAGGGTAATTTTTTTGCGAATGAACGTTGTAGATGGAAGCCAGGCTATATTGACCTTGCATTCATCATTTATTAATAGCTATAATATTACTTTTCCAAATATTTTTCATACACGTTTGTTTATCATCACTAATGTGACTATACAGGCTTCTGTTAGCTTTCCTCCACACACACGTTATACAGGATGTAAAAAAGTACTCCTTTAAACCACGTAAAGTATTAGTGATATACAACACGAAACACACATTAAATAAAATAAATAAAAATATGTTACTTATATTAAATTCATCAAACCGAAATCTTTACGGCACGCACACTATGACGTAGCGGGGCGGGCGCGCGGGGCGGTGCGGCGCGCGGCGGGCGGCAGTGTATTAGAATATTTTATAAATTTTATTTAATGCGTTTTTTGTGTTGTATATCACTTATACATTACGTGGTTTAAAGGAACGCAGTACTTTTGCTACACCCTGTATAAATGAATTATCTCTCATTTATTAGAGGGAATTAATTTGTATTTCAGGGGTTAAAGTAAGTCCTACAGTATTGTCTGTGATTAATGGTAAGACCATTAATTTTAGCTAAGTTAACACTGGTGTTGCGGTTGATGCAATAAAATAAATACAACAAATAAAAGGTACATAATTTATTTCGTCAAAAATTTCCTAACTTTGTAATTTAATTAGTAACTTCAGACCCACTCGGTCCAAAATAGCAATAAGTAGGTAAAAACAAGTTTTAAGCTGTGAAGATGGTTGTTAATTGATGTGCTTAAAAATACAAATAATTATAAAGGTATCCTTTGCTAACCAATAAAATTAAACAAAGGACCCGAAACCAACACATCTAAACATTAGTTACAGGCTTATGTTGTACCTACATTATTTTTTTAACAACCAACTTATGTTTCTTCTAAGGTGATATAATAAACGATAAGGCCCCTGTATATTTTTGCTGGATGTGATTATTTTTAAGATTACTTACTGATCTTAAATTTCTTCTAATATTATGAATATGGGCAGTTGCAAAAACAGTAAAAATACGTATAAACAGGAACAAAGGATAATCAAGAAGCCTATAAACCTATACAACAAAACAATTGATAACGTGACATGGGGATAAATAACGGTTAGGTATCTAAAAACGATATCTTTTTCTATCATCCATCAGCCTTTTCAAGTTTCAGCTACCATATTCAGTTTTTATTTCGTTAAGAATGATTCTAATCTTACTCATATTAAAGATGGTATGTTAATTTATTATTAGGAATGTTTAATTTACATATCTTAGAAACTCCGAATACCACAAAATATGTGCTCGTGTAAACAAACAACTTTTTGAAGCTACTGTCATAGCTACTATACAAAATCGGCGATTAACTTTTACCCAGGATAAAATTGATATTTGGGTAATTTTAAAATATCACATGCGTGAGGTGAGTAACTTATAATAAAAAAAGGAAAAACTATTAACTTTCAAGGAAGCAGCTAATACAGAATGCACTTAACGGGAGGTGGACTGCGGAGCAAATGAGAAAAGGACGCGGTTAAGGATTTATCATTGTCAGCCACCCTAACTTTGATTAAAGTCGGACTGGGTTGCGCCAGTTGCGCACAAATATATTATGTGCTTAGGACCGGTCTGTCCGTCCATATCGCGACCATGCGCGTCACGAAATAATGTTGTCACCGCATGAGAAAACCGAGTGCGTAAAAATTAATCAATATAGGAAAAACAAATGATAGCTTTGAAAATCAAACTAATGTCGTTAATTTTTTCCGCGTTCATTTATTTTGATGTCATGAATTTGTTTTTATAGCTATCGTACATCCATGTTAAGAATGTTGGAGATGCCGTATTGGACTCTTCAGAGGAGTTTAAGGGGCGGCTAATCCAAAACCCAAGTTGTGCGAATGTGGGCGGAATGAATGCTGGGGGCGTGGCGTCCGAAACACTTGCCGTATTTTTTGTCTTTTTCTCTGAATTAGCTGACCTCATTGTAGGATATTGTAATAATACTCAACGAAATATTTATCAATTAAATAATTTGTTAAGTTCTTAATGTTTACTTATATCATAAAATAGTCATTATCATAATTTATAAAATAATTTTACTGACCCATTCGTAAGCAAGCCGCCAATAATTCTTAGCTGTATTAGTTCATCATTATAATACTTACTGCTATTTAACAGTGGTAGGTAAAATATTTCTTTTATTTTGTTTTTCTATATTGACTAGAAATGTGCTGCTAGATGAATTGTCAACCATCAAGTGGAGGGCCTATATATACCATGGATACCTCAGTATTCCCATACACAGCAGATACCGTTGGAAAAAGCTTCTTATTTGGAAGGCCTGAAATAAAAAAATAGAGGATTTATAAGTAAAATACAATATTTGCATGTTTATTGATTCCGATCTGACAAAATGTTTATTGTTTTAAACTAATGTCTTGCTAGTGCCAAAGTGGTACCACAGAATATATAATAGTACTACATACAGAATAGACATTCACCTCCCTTCCCCAGTCCGACATACGTCACACTCCGCGCCGGATTGTGGGTCACATTGAGCGTACGCTTAGCGGGTATGGCGCGCCCATGTTTCCCAGTGTAACGGAAATAATAAAGTTTTGTGTTCCAAAGATGGTTAGGTACTGTTCCGTGTACGGATGTCTTTCTACCACAAGATATGACTCCAATAGGAACTTTTTATAGATTCCACAGTGATGAGAGACGAATTCATACAAAATATGCAACCTAATCTATTCTAACTATTCAGTTACAGTAAACTATTTTAAAACGTTGGTTTAATCAAGAATCAGATTAATCAAGTGATGATTATGGCCGGTATAACAAATGTCAACCCTTATAACACGCACACAAACACACGTCAAGTGCAACATGCCCTCTGTCGATGTGTGACCAAAATAACATGATAGTTAGGAGTGTCCGAGCTGTGGTGGTACCATGATGTAGGTGAATAATCATTTAAAATATTTTTTTGAGTAATTTATAATAACTTTAATACTCTAAAGGCAAGTACCTTAGACTAAATAAGGACAGAGGTCAGAGATATACACCATGTCTCTAAATAAAAAAAAATACATAATTTCAAAAAAGATTAGCGTTTTGCACAGCATGTAAGACAAAACAAGACAAACTTTCTGTCCATACTAACCTCGAAATGCAACTCCTAAAAACTCGTAATTTCTTTCAAATGATAAAGTGTTATCTTCACAGTCTAATATTACTCTGATACGCTCACCAATCTGTAACAGATAAAGAAGGATTTGATAAGTAAATATTAAATTATTTAACAGGTAGATTCAGTGACAAGATAGTATTAAATGACTCACTTGATATTTGGGGCAATTATTTAGTAAAGGATAGTGTCCTTGTGTATCACCATTATGCAGTAAGTGGTTATCCACCAAATTCCAGCCCCAGCTTTGGTCATCTGAGCCGAGGAGTCCCACATAGCCCTGGCACTGCAGGGAAGCTTCCTTGGATGATATGCCGACTACAGCTACCGTGCCCAGTGGACCTTCCCATACTACTTCCCATGCATGCCGACCTTGATGAAACCCTATTTTAGCTCTACATGCATCTGTACTTTGTGCAACAGGGTTTCTGAAAATTTAATTTACAATAAGATTTAGATTTATTTTGGAAGAGGGTACACATAATTAATGAATCAAATTATACAAAAAAAAACACCCCAATACAATTTTTGTATTTATTCTAGTTACTTGCTTACCTGTGTAATGTGAACCCATTTGGTTTAACATAGATGTTTCTTGAACAATCATAAGGATTCCATGCATGAAAGAATGCTCTCAACTTTGCTTGATATGTGCCGAGGTTAGAAAGTAAATCAGATTTGAGGACTTCTTCTGGTAGCCTCCTGATGCAGTGTGACCTCCAGACATCGTTGTTTTCATCATTTAGTACCCTAAACCAACTTTTACACACCAAGGAACAGTTCTTCAAGTCCTTTAGGCTTAAGTAAGAAAAGATGTTTTCTAATACATGGTCAGGAACAAGTTCAGCTATTGCATAATCGTCATAAATACATAGTGACGTTATACCATGGTCAATGTCGTATTCGTGCATTATCAGAATAATAATTAAAGTTTGTAATTACTACACTCTTAGTTTTAACAATATTGATACAGGCTTTAGTGTTTGAGTTAACCTCTCCCTCCCCTCTGATTTGGTTAGGTGGGCACATCGAAGAAACAACGACACTCAACAATACAATTTTCTATGTAGTTTGAATAACCATTGCTGCGTATTATTGCACTATTACAGTAACTGCTATTGCTGCAATAAAATTATACATGCTATAGGCACCACTACAATCCTCACTCGCCCCAACTTCGTTCGATTCGATCGACAAGTAGAGTCCAGTTAATGTACGGCCACGTATTGTACAGGCAGATATTACGAAGCCAATGTTATGTACATGTAATATCGGGCTGTGCATTATCTGCTGTTCAATATTTGGACTTCAATTATCATCACGTACTGATATTGTACAGCCAGTATTTGGAAGCCAAGGAAAGCACAGCCAATAATTGAAGTACATGTACATGAAATATCAGCCCGTGCTTTCCTTGGCCTCCAAATACGGGCTGTACAATATCGGTACAGGGGATAAGGTACGCCCCGGATTACGTGTACATCAGGTGTTATTGGTCAACTCAAGGTCAGTTCATATCGTTTTCTATTGGTCAAGACACCGTTCTTTTGTTTATGCTCGGAGCCTCGTTCAGACGCAAAAAAAAAGTACTCTTAAAAAGAAACGCAATTGAACACTGTCTATACAGCCTTGTTTGGCGAGTTGTTTGGTTGGAGCATGGTGGGAATCCGCAGAAAACTAGCAAAACAGACAAAAAATTGAGTTTCTTTTGGATGAGGTAAATTAGGATTTGTTTCTTGTAATGTTTTTGTTGTCGATTCTAAAATGTAGATGTCACTGTTCCATTTATTAAGATAAAATAAGATAAGCGCCCATATTGGGCGGTTTCGCCTTTTTTGATTTCGCCTATTTGTTTTAGCATGTTGATAAAAATGCGTCTAAAGGTGAGTCTCCAGCGTTTTGTTTCGAAACAAAACATCGCAACAAGACAGAAACACAACATTGTATGATTTGTTTGCGTAGGAAAATGTTTCTGGCTAAAGCAAAACATTTGTGTTCTCTATTTTAGCAAACGCAAATGCAATTTCAAGGCGAATCGTGACAACCCATCAACAAAGCTATTTCATCAACTGATCCTATTTTAATGAGAATTAAACCAAAAAGTCATAAAATTTTATGGAGAAACCAGAACAATCGACCACCACCGACAACATTTCCCACGCTTTTTTGGATTTTTTGTTAGATAGAATAGAACACTATTTGCGTATTGCCACAGACAAAAACGTAGGAAATCGAGGAAATCAAATTTTTAATCATCTGTGTAGGAAATCAACAAAGCATGAAAGGTCCCGGAATTTCTTGTAAGAAAAGTTAGAGTGACCAAAATGAACCATCTAGTATGCCAATTTTCAATTCTACCGGTTTGATTTCGGCGTCAAAATTCCGAATTACTGGTTTAGTTATGACGTTTTCAAAATCTTGATTACGCAGTGGAATTGGCAATGACGGAATTGATTTTTGCATGCATGCAAAGTTTTGAGCGTGATTTAAGATAGATTTGTAGGTGGTACCGCATGACGTGAGCTGTAGTGACAGGTTGTCAGTCCATCGCCTAAATTACAATGTACAGAGAAACCCTCAGATCCCTTAGTTGGTTTCTACAGCATGCCCGGAAGGAAATGCAGCTGGCACATTCTATGTTTTTCTCTCGCTCCCAGTCCAGCATGGAAGAATTTAATAGGATAAATAATATGTTAATTTATGTTAGTAGGTATTTATGGTTTTGTTATACATATAGTCACGCCTTTATCCCTAATGGGCTAGGCAGAGCGTAAACGACCTAAACAAAGGTCGTTCCGCCGCGTCTGACAGAATTTTGAGGGTTATTTAAGATAGAATTGTAGGTATATTGCTGTAGTGACAGGTTGTCAGCCTATCGCCTTTATCCCTAATGGGGTAGGCAGAGCGTAAACGACCTTAACAAAGGTATAAATATATGTATGTATTAAATTGAGACAAGAATCACTAAATGTGCAGTACAGCAATGTTTTTTAAAAGACGTTAACTATTATATAAACTTAATACATAATAAAATATTTATAGAATACAAAAAAATACTATTCACCAAAAAAACTCTCGCTTAGAAGCTTTCTCGCAGTGCTGACGCTTGTGTTAAATATGTCAAGATCGAATTTTAGCGATAAAGTATTAAATTGCTTGCTGGCTCTCAACAAAAAACTATTATGCCTATAATTAGTACCTGCCGAAGGTAGAATAAGTGGAATCTTATGTCTATATCTGCGAGGTGTATGAGAGTTGATTTTGAAAAGAAGTTCGGGACAATCCACAATACTAGTAGCAACTTTTAAAAGATAAATAATGTCGGCAATGTCCCGACGCTTCTCCAAAGATAGAATATGCTTAATTTTACATCGTTCGATCAGGGTAGTAGGGCAGTTTAAGGCGGAATGAGATGAATTTAATAAACTTTTTCTGGATGCGTCGAGTAAGCTTCATCCATCGAGTAAGAAAATCATTGAATAAGATCAGGTTCGAGACGGTCGACCTACCCGGGAGAAAACCGTGTTGGAAGTCGTTCAGCTACTGCCTGATACCTGTATATACCTGAGTGTGAACATTTTTTTCTAGTACTTTAGATAGTATACAAAGTTTTGAATTGGGCCTATAATTTAACACGTCAGTCTTGGGACCCTTTTTGTGAACCGGAGTAATGTATGCCGATTTCCAGATATCAGGCACAGTACATTCACTAAACGACCTCCTAAACAAAAACGTAACAGGGAGGGCAAGTGATTTTGCACAATTAATTAGGAAGACAGCAGGCAGATCATCCGGACCAGCTGCCTTATAGGGATCTAGGATCTATTTAGAACAGTTTGTTCATTTATACTAACACTAAAGATATCTGATACTGAAATAGAAGAGTCTACAGTAATAGGAGAAAACTTAAAGTATCTGCACGAAATTACCAAATTATTGTAACGATCACCCTTTTTTTCTTGTTTAATATTAAGAAGTTATGTACCTTTGATTAAAATAAGAAACTTAGTTTTGGCCTTTAGTGATACGTCTACATCTACGAAGTGACAGAGTAAACCCAGTCCTTAAAAAGGTAAGATAATATCCAATCCATCGAACGCGAGATTAAATCATTTTGTCAATAAGCCTTTCTTATTCTACTAAGTAGAGGTCGATAACGTTCCTTCCTCTCTCAAACTGTTTAACTAATTTCTCTGGAATAAATCTAAGTTGAAACAAAACGTAAATTTTTTAAGCCTCCAGATTCACACAAAACATCAAACATATTCATCTAATTTTCTACCCTAATAAGCATAAATTCCTCTAAAAATAAGATTATTATAACGGTAAAATCGTCAAATTTACGAATTGATTTACTTAAAGCTAAATTATTTATTTCGCGACAGTCAAAACTTACTTTATACCCGTAGGGACTAATGTCCTATCTTCCAAGCTTAAACTTAAAACTCTCACCCAGTGTTGCCAAGTTAGCACTTTCGGTGCTAGATCTAGCGCTTTTTTGGCTTACTTAGCCCTTAAATTAATGATTTAGCACCTAGCACCAAATCTAGCTCTAAAACAAAACTATTTTAATTTTTGTCTCGTTGTATCGCACACGATTTTTTTGGCAATATTTATACTGTGTGCCAGTGTAAAATTTTCTTAGGCGGTTTTGAGCAATAACTAAACGCACTTTTGCGGGCAACAGTCGCAACACACATTGTCGCTATACACCAGGGAATTCCCAATTACAAATAAGATTTAGTCTGGTTAAATTTGATAAACATTGTTTTACATTTGATATTCCAAAAGATGTCCTAAAAAAAATTGGATCAAAATAAAAATACAATTTTTTATTTTACAAGGCCCATGAAACAGAAAATAATCCTCAACCAACTACTTCGCAAAATGTAAATGAAGAAATGTGCGTCGAGGAATCCTCCTCCGATGAGGACTTTAACTTTTAATGTTAATTTTTACTTGTAAAGTTGATTTTTATAAGTTTTTGATTAATAATAAGGAACCAATTTATTAACAAAACTCATATATTTTATTTATTTTAATTAAATAGCTATTTTCTTTATTTTTAATTCTTTGGCCCAAGTCTAGCCCCCATCTAGCACTTTTTTGAACTTCATTTAGCCCCAAAACCGAAAACTGAGTTGGCAACACTGCTGTCATCGACAAATTTAAAAAGTAATTTTCTTAACTCGAATTGGCGGCTTAGTTTTACAATGAAAAATACGAAATCCACTATAAAAAGGAAAGGCATGCGGCCAAAAGCTGCCCCTAGGTTCTACCAACAAGTTCTCTACTCCAGGAATCCCTTTCCAAGTTAACAGGTAAGAACACTTCTGCAATACTTTCCAAGTATCATAACCTCAGATCAAAACATGAACTTTCCCTTGCAACTATTTTGCTAAACTTGTTAGATTATGTATACTTAACACAATAATTTAAATTTCTTATCTAACCTATCATTACCATTTCCAGGAAAAACCCTGAAACTAGAAGATTTGCAGAAGATTCTGTCAACATAAGTTAGTCAACAAAACTATTGTTACCAACTCAAGAATCGCGGTTACAACTAGGATTCCTAGGTAAGTTTTGTTTGGCTAGTAATAGAAACAATATTTCCGGTCAAAACTACTATTGCTAATGTTCTAAATACCTAAATCACTGCATAACATTCTAACAGTAAAGATAAAAAAATCCAATATCTTTTCTTACAGTCCCAGTCATTGCAGAGAAAGATCTTTCAGTTGTGAAACCTACAACTAATGCAGTCAGCGCAATAATTCTCTGACCAGTCTGCGCTAAAGGAAAAGCTTCTACGTCTGATCTCAAGTTCTCGTCAGGATGCCAACGGTAAAACATAATTTAATTTACTTCATAGTTACTGAGTTAGTTTGAATGTTTATATCACAAATTCCTTTTCTAAAGTACCACCCTAAGCTCATTCTACTAGAATTTAAAGTATGTACCTTACCTAACTATGTGTTTTAATTTCAGTTGTTCCTGCATTAATACAGAAAGAGGATATGAGATTAAACACAACAACAGAAGAACAACCACTATGGAAACCAATTATTTGATAAAATTATTTCTATGACACAAATTAATATTCGGCTTGGATTAAATTCTTTCATGGTTTTGGTTTATTATTTCTGGTTTGTTTGAATTGAAAAATGTGTAGTAGAAGTTGCTATTCTATAAATATTACTTTATTTACATTCAGAGTCAGAAGTGAGTTTGTGAACATACAACCAGTTCTAATTAAATTGAATGTGCTATTAAATTAAGATACCATCCTAGATTTTTGATATAGCGTCACATACTAATGCTTAGAAACCTTTAGACATTTTTTTTTTGTTTGAGAGGATCATCTCCGGCCATACGCTGCATAGGTATTGATTTAGTTTGACTATGCCCTAATCTGTCAATTAATAATGAGGATGTATTGTATTTTATTATAACCTCTAGCCCTATTGCAGATCAGGTACCCTGTCCCCTTTAAATCATTCATCTTTATTTTAAGTAATCAATATGTCAACATTCTTGTTGCTATTCTAATTGAGAGGACTTTATGGTATAAATACATATATATTTTATATTAAAAGCTACATAAGAAATTCCTTAATATCAATAAAGGTGTTGCAAACATGATTCTAAAAATAGCCAACTGTATTGGAAATCTCTTTTTCTGAATTTTACTTTTTAGTGAATTTATTTGGAACTTCAAAAATATAGGTAAAACTTGTCAGTTTAAAAGTCATGGACGAAATCTTAATCCAAAGCAATATTCTGTATTAACTTGTCACCCTAATTCAGTTTGTCTTACTTTTCCAAAAAAATCTTTCTCTGACTGAATTTATGAGAAAAATAACAAATCTCATCAACATAGGTACAATTTCCTTTCAAACAACCAGTTAAGAATATCCTTTATCCCAACATTGAAACTATTTATTTGTTATCATCAACATAATCAAATTGTGGGAAATCTAGAAAAGCTAGCCTAATTTGAGTTAGATAATATAAACTTATTTTTTTAGAGCAAAACTGCATTCATAACTCAATTTCAGTCATGGTGTGGGTTGATTTGATACATAAACGCTAAACACGGTCCCTATAACTAGCTTTGTAACAAACAACCCACAACTACTCGACACCTACCTACTGTTTTTTTTCTAAAATATTTGACCCTGTCATTCGCGTACAAGTAAAAGATTAACCCTACTAGAAAATACCTTCTTCTTCCTAGCCTTATCCCGTATCTCACGGGGTTGGCTACCTAATCTAGGGGATTGAACGAGGGTACTGGTTTTTACACAGAGCGACTGTCATCTCACCTCCGCAACCAAGAAGGGAAACCAGACCCAATCCTAGATTAGGTCAAGAGTTTTCAAGCCGCCAATGCTTAGCACTGGCCTCTGATATGGCTTAACGACTAATATCTACGGTATTAAACGATATTAACCGGGACCAACGGCTTAACGTGCCTTCCGAAGCACGGAAAAAGCACCGAATAAACGTACATATGAAAATCGAAAAACACATTGGTACGTGGTGGGATTCGAACCACGACCTCCCGCTCAGGAGGCAGCGGCCCTATCCACTACACCATCGGGCCCTAGAAAATACCATGTACCTATTAATAATCGTTAAAATATGGCCAATGTAATCGTGAAAGAACCCGAAACGTTGTATCGCAGCAACCCAGGACACCAATAGAAAGAATAAGGTAAGTAGCAGCTATCACCTAATCCTAATAATAAATCCCCAAGTACTTAGTAACACAATGAAACGAACACGTATAAAATAATGAAATGAATGGCGCCAATTTTATAAAGGTAATTAAGATTTATACTATTAATTAAAAAAATCTAAGATCTTATACTATTAATTTGGCCTGTATACTTTTGATAGCAAACTATATAAATATCCTTCCTACTATTGAATTTACTAGTCATTTAAACATTTCCAACATTACGATATTATTATTCAGTGAATAAAAATAAATTAGAATTAAACGTTTTCCTAACCTTGGCTGCATAGCGGCAACCTACGCTAAAAGGATAATTTAAAAATCTACGACCGTCTGGTCTGTCAAGTGTCAACTTAGCCGTTATTTTTCCCCAAAGTTGTTCGACATAAAAACGTGATAAAACCCCTAATTTAAAGGTGTAAAAATACTAGCAAACCTTTAATCATAAATTCGGAAACCCCCCACGAAAGCTAGTAAAGTAATTCCTACGAAACTTGGATTTTTCACCTATAAACAAGGTTTGTTAACTTGGTATTTTTTTTCTGTTAGAGTTTACACTTTATTGGACTAAATATTCACTAAAAGTCTACTTTCAACCGTACACGTATGATACTATAGTGATATAATCATTTCAACCATGCTTTAATAAAGTTCTGTCTTATTTTCAGAATGGAAAATTGACGCAACAACAAATAAAGATTTCTGATTCTGATTCTGAGCATTACAAGCATAGTTGTCTCGTGAACCCACCTCTAAGCTGTGGAAATCTACAAGAGTACCCAGCAAGATAGTATTAGTATTAAAAGTTGATAATGCTAATAAAGTTACTAACAGCATTTTGTTTGAAAACATTACCTCTTTCAAAAACCCATCACTACTAAATTTAAACTCCCAACTTAGTATACCCTAACAATGTAAGAAACATAACCTTATTACGTATTTTCCTGTTCCAGGCTTATCCCAGAGCAACCTACAAAGAATGTTCTTCTATCATACAATCCAGTTCATTCAAAGAGTTTTAAATATCTGAGTAGAAACATCTAAATTCAAACTGCCAACTAAGTATACCCTAATAATGTAAGAACACAAACAGACATAAACATATAGTCACGATTTATCCCGAATGGGGGAGCAGAGCGTAATCGACTTAAACAAAGGTCGTTCTGCCACGTATGATCAAGTTTTGAAGGTTATTTAAGACAGATTTGTAGGTATATTGCTGTAGTGACAGGTTGTCAGCCCATCGCCTAAATTTCAATACACTGTAACCCTGGAATCCCTTTTGCTAACTTCTACAGCATGCCCAGGAGGAAGGGCAGCTGGAATATTCTATGTTTTCTATCTCAGCATGGAAGAAACATAACCTAAATAGGTATTTTCCTGTTCCAGACTTATCCCTGAGCGACCTACAAAGAATGTTCTTCTATCATACAATCCAGTTCATTCAAAGAGGTTAAAATATCTGAGTAGAAACACCTAAATGAAGAGCAATCTGAGTTTTGACTAATAGTATCTAATACTAACTTGGAATATTTACCTACATGAAGCCGTCCTTCGGTAAGTTACCATATTAGATTTAATCATACATACATACATATAATCACGCCTTTATCCCTAATGGGGTAGGCAGAGCGTAAACGACCTAAACAAAGGTCGCTCCGCCACGTTTGACAAAGTTTTGAGGGTTATTTAAGATAGATTTGAATGTATATAGCTATAGTGACAGGTTGTCAGCCCATCGCCTAAATTGCAATATATAGAAACCCTCGGATCCCTTAGCTGGTTTTTACAGCATGCCCGGGAGGAAATGCAGCTGGCACATTATATGCTTTTCTCTCGCTCCCAGTCCAGCTTGGAAGTAGATTTAATCTTTCATAATTATAGTCTTTGGAAACCTTTTGTCTAACTATGAGATAATTCGTCATGCGGAATAGAATTATTTACTGCCAAAAACTAAAGAAACTACTTGCAATCAAATGCTTGACATTAAATAACCTTATTTACAACAAAAAAATACTTAATGTTGAACCATAAATTCTTATTGTAATTAAAATAACTATTATAACTGTATTTATTTTGTTTCAGATGATACTTTTTTCAAAAAGGATATTTCTACCAGAAAATGGTCAAGCATCCCAATAATTAATTTATTTCTTTGTTTAGTAATTAGACTTCTTTGCAGAATGTCTGTGATTTTTTTATAGTTTCTCTATAGTATTGTGAATACCTTTACAAAGTTTGAGCCCGCAGAAATTCTTAATTTTAGAGTTATGAATTTATAAAGTTTTGAATTTTAGTATTGTAATAAAGTTACTTTTTACACTCTAATGATAAAGGACAACTTTGCAATACTAATTTAGATAACTTAAACATTATGTAGCACAGAATTAAGTTTTAAAACATTTTTAAAATAAATAACCTAATAGTTATAAGATACTACAAGGTGAGATAGTGAAAGATTGATTAAGGGATATGGCTGGTTTTGCTTTCTTTTCATATAAAATAATATGTAATAAAATATAAATATGTAAAATAGCCAGTTCTAAATCTTTCAGAATTTACCTAGACCTAGAATTTGTACATTTTTATTTATCGCTATAAAAGCTCCTTCCCCGCTCTTTATAAGTGTGGAATGTTGTTGTTCTTATAGTTCTTCTTTATGTTATTATTTTATTGTTGAAGAGGGTTTATTTACTTTGTTGACCTCTCTTTGTTTTCCTATCTGCAATGAAGACAGATGTAGCCAAACAACCTCCATACATTGGGCTAGCTCCCACGATAAGCTTTCAATACTGCACCTACATACTATTCAATTAAGCACCTTTGAATTAGCAAAGCAAACAACATAATAGCTGCCTAACATGCTGGCCTGGGAGCGAAAGAAAAACATAGACTGTGCCAGCAGCATTTCCTCCCGGGCATGCTGTAAAAACCAGCTAAGGGATCCGAGGGTTTCAGTATAATTTAATTTAGGCGATGGACTGACAACCTGTCACTACAGCAGTATACCTGCAAATGAAGCTTAAAGTGACCCTCGAAACTTTGTCAGACATGGTGGAATGACCTTTGTTTAGGTCGTTTACGCTCTGCCTACCCCATTAGGGATGAAGGCGTGATTATATGTATGTATGTATGTAACAACATAATAGTTGTATCTACTAAGAGGGGTTTAGAATAAACTTACATAATATTACTAACAAAACAGCTTTCTACTGAGTGTTCCAGAATCTCAGTTTATCATTCTAGGTTTTCTGTCAACTATAAATCTACAAGGTGCTGATAATAATAAAATAAAAAAGTTATTTGTTGCCAAATGTATGAAAGCATTTTGCATATTATGACTACATAATTTACTAAACAAGTGACTCTAGGTGTATAACTCGCTTACTGTTATTATGTACAACACCATAAAACTGTTTGTTAACATTTGTAATGACACCGTACCGCAAAATCGGACTATGTTAATTTAGTACCAAATGTTATCCACAGATGTCGCTGCCAGGTTTCTAAAACGCGGTGGCGTTGTGTTTTCTCTAAAAGTATAAGTGTTTAGATTAGTAAGACCAATGTAAGACTTTTTTGAGGGTTGAAATATACCGTGAACCGATGTTAGCGACTTTCACTAAGCCTCTGTCGTGTACTTTGCATAACTGTCAGCAAAGGCATCCTAGTATACCTCGAACTACCTACCGTAGCTTTAGCGTCTGACAAAGTCGGATAGCTGCGGCCGTATACATATGGTCCTTCGAGCCCGGATTACACCATCCGGGAGGGCGTTCCAATAGTTCGCAGTACTTTGGCGGTCGACGGTACACTAGGGGTGCTGTACCTATTGTCCATAATATCGGCATCTGGAGAAGGCCAGTGTCGCAGCGGAAATCTATCTACGGCTTGGTGGCGAATCCGGCCTATAGTTCCGTGACGGTCAAGAAGACACTGTCAGGGTGTGGACGTGGGAGCGAAATCAACATCGTGTGAGAGGGACGGCGATACACAGCAACGTCAGAAGCGGCAGTTTGGAGCAGGTGGCTGACGTCAAAACTGAGTGTGGACTGGACATACAAGGAAGATCAGTGAGTGATTAATTTGAACTTTTGCAATCAGAACTTTAACTTCAAAGAACTTTGAACTTTATTCCTTAGTAAATTTTAACTTGTACTTTAAACATAGAATTTAGATAGTAATATTAACATAGCCTAATTTTAAGAAAAAGTGGTTGAGACGGGGAATCCATGCCCGATTTTGGTTTTATATAAGTAGTCCTAAAACACTTGTAAAATTTTCGGAAAAAATCTTCAACTTGTAAAAATTTCGAGATTTATCATCGACTTGTAAAATTTTTAGGATTTTTCCAGGACTTGTAATTTTTTCGAGATTTATTTTTGAACTTAAAATAATCTTGTGATCGGTCAGGACTTTAAAAATATTCTGTTCTCAACTAAGACTTAAAATTTTGTGATAAATTATTAACATTTATTTGTGAATTTGATTATTCAAAATGGAACTACTAGATAATACTTTAGCTTTGCAATTAGATAATTATGAACAGTTAAAAAAGGCTAGAAAAAACTTTAAAAAGTCACCTAAGGAAAGGATAACGGAAACTTATTTAAATGTGCGACTTGAACAATTGCAAAACTTGTGGTCAGATTTTGTTAAAACTCATAAGGAGCTGATTTTTAAGTATAAAGCTGCTTTGAATGATACAGAGTATATAAAAAAGGATTACTATGACCAGGCTGAAGAATTCTATGTCGAATATCAAACTGAAATTAAGTCTATGTTGCAATATATTCACAAAAAGGCAGAGCAAAAAGGTGAAGGTGCCGCTGGCGATAAAAATGGTGCTGATACATCTAAGCCTTCGCAGGTCAAATTGCCGAAAATAGTAATACCTACATTCTCTGGCAAATATACTGAATGGATCACTTTTAGGGATATGTTTGTTTCAATGATCCATAATAACAAGACACTAGATAACGTCCAAAAAATGCATTACCTTAAAGGTTATTTGACGGGAGAAGCAGAACAACTTTTGAGACAGATTCCTATTTCTGAGGCTAATTATTTGAGTTGTTGGACTCAATTGAAAGATAGATATGATAATAAAAGGTTTTTATCTCATTATATTTTGAAGCGACTGCTTAGCCAAAGAAATATCATTGCTGACTCGTCAAATGGCCTGAAGGAACTGATGGATACAACGAATGATTGTTTGAATGGTCTGTTGAATTTGGGTATTGATACTAAATCATGGGATATTATTATCATTCATATCCTCACGCTTAAACATGACTCGGAATCACGGAAACAGTGGGAGTTTTTCATAATAAATGCTAACACAACGCAAGAACTTCCAACTTTCAAACAATTTCAAGAATTTCTAACAAATCGCTACAAGGCGTTAGAGTTCCTTGATACCAAGTCAAGCGGGAATAAATTTCAAGTCAACACCCAGAATCAATCAAACCAAAATATACCAAAATTTAAAACGCTACATGTATCCAAACTTCATTGTCCATTATGTTCGGAAGCACACAAATTAAACGGATGCAATAAATTTGTTAAGCAAACAGTAGAAGAACGTCGTAACTTTGTTCAAGGCAACAATGTTTGCTTTAATTGTCTTGGTTCAAATCACGCGGCAAAAGTTTGTCAAAGTAGCACGAGGTGCAAATTATGTCATCGCCATCATCACACTTTGTTACATCCCAGAGGTTCGGATGCTTTGGTAGCTGCCGGGGTTAATAGCGTACAAGGCAAGGTATACACAAATGGTTTAACGGAATCACAGCCCGCGTCGAGGGCAGGAACTGGTGCTGCTGGAGATACTCCAGTAGTTGTATGTTTTTCGAAAGGGAACAAATCTGAACAGGTATTACTGGCTACGGCGCTGGTTAATGCTGATTCGAAAAACGGGACTCATGTCTTGAGAGCTTTGGTGGATCAAGGCTCACAAGCAAATTTGATCACAGAATCTGTTGTTCAGGATTTAAAATTGTATAAAGAACCTGGTAATGCTATAATTACAGGTATTGGCGATGGTACTGGCAAGGTCGTTTCCAAAGCCACGGTGACCGTTCCAATTCGGTCAAGGTTAAATCCGAACTTTGTTGTTCCAGTGAAGGCTTATGTTCTTAAAACTATCACTACTTTCTTACCTAATAGAAGAGTAGGTTCTCTGGAATGGCCAGATCTTGAAGGGCTTACGTTGGCTGATCCACAATTCGGAAAGCCAAATAAGATAGACTTGCTCTTGGGAGCAGGAATATATAGTCGAGTAATTCAAGAGGGACTTAAAAAAAGCCCTGATGGATTACTAGCTGCCCAAGCTACCAGCTTGGGATGGATAATTTCAGGAGACGACAATTCCTCACTTGATGGTGAAGGTATTTTTTCTTTACATTGTCAAATTCAGGAAGAAGATGACACGTTGAGAAAGTTCTGGGAGTTGGAGTCCGATGATGGTTTTCAAAAAGCTTCAAAACTAACCGAAGATGAAGTTAGGTGTGAAGAAATATTCACAGCTACGACTACTAGAGACAAAGATGGAAGGTACGTCGTACGCTTACCGTTTAGAACGGAGGATCCAGACTGTAAACGAGGAGAAACAAGGAGTATAGCTTATAAAAGACTAAAGCAGTTAGAAGTGAGATTAAATAAAAATGAAGACATGAAGAGACAGTTTACAGAAATACTAGAAGAATATTTAGAACTAGAACACATGGAAGACGTTAAGGAACCAGATTTAAAGCGCAAAGAATCTGTGTATCTGCCTTATCATGCAGTGGTCAAAGAAGACAGGGACACAACTAAGTGCAGATTGGTTTATAATGCGGCCCAAAAAGGAAAAAATGGCGTCTCATTAAACGACGATCTCTTAGTAGGTCCAACAATCCAACCGGATTTGCGTCACTTAGTCTTGCGTTGGAGGCTGACAACTATTTGCCTGAGCGCCGACATTGTTAAAATGTATCGGCAGGTTAAAGTACGGATGATGCTGATTTTCAAAGGATCCTGTGGAAGAAAGGTGATGAAATAAAGGATTTTAGAATGCTGAGGGTCACATTCGGTACGGCATCGGCTCCTTTCTTGGCGATTAGAGCTCTTCAACAAGTGGCTAATGACGATGGTAAGAATTTTCCTATGGCTGCTGATCGGGTCAAAACCGACTTTTATGTGGACGACCTCATGACGGTTTGTGATTCTATAGAAGAAGGGTTAGAAGTTTACAGGCAGATGAATCAGTTGCTCGGCGGGGCTGGCTTTACTCTCCAAAAATGGACGAGTAATAGCGAAGACTTGCTGAAAACAATAAAAGAGAAGGAAAATTTAGGAGAAGATAAGGAAGGAAAAAACCTGAAAATGGATGAAATAATTAAAATTTTGGGACTTACCTGGGAGAGAAGTACGGACACCTTTCGCTACGTTGTTAAAGTTCCAGAGCTGCAACCACCTATAACTAAAAGGAAAATCTTATCAGATATTTCAAGGCTGTTTGATCCCCTGGGGTGGATTGCACCATGTACAATCGTCGCTAAGGTGATGATCCAAAAACTGTGGCTTGCTGGAATAAATTGGGATGACGTAGTGTCAAAAGAAGTTACACATGAATGGAATACTTACCGAAGTGAGTTGCCGAAGTTAATGGAAGTTCGAATTCCACGATGGATTGGGACTAAGCCTAATGATACCAGACGAGAAATGCACGGATTTTGCGATGCTACGAAAACAGCATATGCCGCGGTCGTGTATTGTCGTTCTGTCGACGCCAATGGTCGGGTGAGTGTGCAATTGGTAGCCGCAAAATCCAAAGTAGCGCCTATCAAACAAGTTTCCATCCCAAGGCTGGAATTGTGCGGTGCTGTCTTGCTGACGAGGTTAATGTTGGATGTAGCGAAGATAGTCGGCATCGAAAGATCCAACCTTCATGCGTGGTGTGACTCTACAATTGTCCTCGCTTGGCTCAACAGTCACCCAAACAGATGGAAAGTGTTTGTAGCCAACCGCGTATCGGAAATCCTTACGTCATTAGAACCCCATCAATGGTCTCACATCTCGACGAAACTCAATCCAGCCGATTGTGCATCGAGGGGTCTAGCACCTTCTGAAATGATCAAAAATTCACTGTGGTTCGAGGGCCCAGGATTTTTGTCGGAAGTTGAAATCAAGTACGAGAAACCTCAAGATGTCTCAACAAGCGAAGAAGCTGTAAAGGTGAAGACTCATAAGGCAACGGTAACCGAAGACATGTTTGAAAAATACTCCACGCTGTCAAAAGTACTGAGAATTGTGGCTTACTGCAGAAGATTTTTAAAGTCAGGATCTGAAAAGAAAAAGGGACATTTAAAGACAGAAGAGTTAAAAGAAGCACTGGAAACATGTATAAGGAAGTATCAAAAGGATAGTTTCAAAGATGAAATTGAAGTTACAGAAGACGGGAAAAAGATCAAAGTAAATAAGAAAAGTATTCTCAAAAGTTTGAATCCTTACCTAGACGAGAAAGATGTGTTGAGAGTCGGTGGAAGGTTGGAACACGCTCAGCTCAAAGCTGACAGACGTCATCCAATCATTGTACCCAAGAATTGTTGGTTGGCAAGACTCATCATAAAAGATGCACATCAGCACACTTGTCATGGTGGCATCCAACTGACGCTCAATTATGTGATGTCGAAGTATTACATTCCTGGAGCCAAACAAATGATAAAGGCACACATTCGCAAATGTGTTGTCTGTGTGAAAAACGCTGGAATTACGCACAACCAGCTCATGGGACAGCTGCCAAAGGCAAGAGCTACACCGTCACGTGCTTTTTTAAATAGTGGCGTTGATTTCGCGGGCCCTATCCAAATGCGAACTGCCAAAGGTCGTGGACACAAATCGTACAAGGGCTACATTTGCCTCTTTATTTGTATGTCCACTCGGGCTGTTCACATCGAAGCTGTATCTGACCTAACCACACAAGGCTTTCTACAAGCATTTAAGCGTTTCGTCGCCAGAAGAGGTCCTTGTCAGCAGATTTGGAGCGACAACGGCACCAACTTTGTTGACTCATGTCTTGAGAGCTTTGGTGGATCAAGGCTCACAAGCAAATTTGATCACAGAATCTGTTGTTCAGGATTTAAAATTGTATAAAGAACCTGGTAATGCTATAATTACAGGTATTGGCGATGGTACTGGCAAGGTCGTTTCCAAAGCCACGGTGACCGTTCCAATTCGGTCAAGGTTAAATCCGAACTTTGTTGTTCCAGTGAAGGCTTATGTTCTTAAAACTATCACTACTTTCTTACCTAATAGAAGAGTAGGTTCTCTGGAATGGCCAGATCTTGAAGGGCTTACGTTGGCTGATCCACAATTCGGAAAGCCAAATAAGATAGACTTGCTCTTGGGAGCAGGAATATATAGTCGAGTAATTCAAGAGGGACTTAAAAAAAGCCCTGATGGATTACTAGCTGCCCAAGCTACCAGCTTGGGATGGATAATTTCAGGAGACGACAATTCCTCACTTGATGGTGAAGGTATTTTTTCTTTACATTGTCAAATTCAGGAAGAAGATGACACGTTGAGAAAGTTCTGGGAGTTGGAGTCCGATGATGGTTTTCAAAAAGCTTCAAAACTAACCGAAGATGAAGTTAGGTGTGAAGAAATATTCACAGCTACGACTACTAGAGACAAAGATGGAAGGTACGTCGTACGCTTACCGTTTAGAACGGAGGATCCAGACTGTAAACGAGGAGAAACAAGGAGTATAGCTTATAAAAGACTAAAGCAGTTAGAAGTGAGATTAAATAAAAATGAAGACATGAAGAGACAGTTTACAGAAATACTAGAAGAATATTTAGAACTAGAACACATGGAAGACGTTAAGGAACCAGATTTAAAGCGCAAAGAATCTGTGTATCTGCCTTATCATGCAGTGGTCAAAGAAGACAGGGACACAACTAAGTGCAGATTGGTTTATAATGCGGCCCAAAAAGGAAAAAATGGCGTCTCATTAAACGACGATCTCTTAGTAGGTCCAACAATCCAACCGGATTTGCGTCACTTAGTCTTGCGTTGGAGGCTGACAACTATTTGCCTGAGCGCCGACATTGTTAAAATGTATCGGCAGGTTAAAGTACACCCGGATGATGCTGATTTTCAAAGGATCCTGTGGAAGAAAGGTGATGAAATAAAGGATTTTAGAATGCTGAGGGTCACATTCGGTACGGCATCGGCTCCTTTCTTGGCGATTAGAGCTCTTCAACAAGCACACGCACACACAACAAGAACACGCTCAGCTCAAAGCTGACAGACGTCATCCAATCATTGTACCCAAGAATTGTTGGTTGGCAAGACTCATCATAAAAGATGCACATCAGCACACTTGTCATGGTGGCATCCAACTGACGCTCAATTATGTGATGTCGAAGTATTACATTCCTGGAGCCAAACAAATGATAAAGGCACACATTCGCAAATGTGTTGTCTGTGTGAAAAACGCTGGAATTACGCACAACCAGCTCATGGGACAGCTGCCAAAGGCAAGAGCTACACCGTCACGTGCTTTTTTAAATAGTGGCGTTGATTTCGCGGGCCCTATCCAAATGCGAACTGCCAAAGGTCGTGGACACAAATCGTACAAGGGCTACATTTGCCTCTTTATTTGTATGTCCACTCGGGCTGTTCACATCGAAGCTGTATCTGACCTAACCACACAAGGCTTTCTACAAGCATTTAAGCGTTTCGTCGCCAGAAGAGGTCCTTGTCAGCAGATTTGGAGCGACAACGGCACCAACTTTGTTGGTGCAGCTGGAGAGCTAAAAAAGATGTATATAGCTGAAAAAGGCGACCTACAACAGGAACTGGCCGAGGTTCTAGCAAATAATGGCACTACTTGGCACTTCATTCCGCCGCAGTCACCAAATTTTGGTGGATTGTGGGAAGGGGGAATTAAATCGGTGAAGTTCCATCTCAAGAGGGTTATAGGCGAGTCCACTTTGACTTATGAGGAAATGTCGATGGTTCTCGCTCAAATAGAGGCTTGTCTGAACTCACGTCCTTTGTCAAGGCTTACATGCGAGTCAGACCAAGATTTCGTTCTCACTCCGGGACATTTCCTGGTAGGCTCACCTTTAGTCACAGCACCGGACTACTCCTATGAAACTTCAACTATCAACTCATTGCAACGCTGGCAGTACACTCAGAGAATGCTCCAGCAGTTTTGGTCTAAGTGGAGCCAAGAATACCTGAATCAATTTTTCCATAGATACCGTTGGTCATCTGAAGTACCTGAACCGAAATTGGGAGACATTGTGTTGATTAAGGAAGATGGTCTTCCTCCATGTCGTTGGCTTTATGGCAAGATTGTGGATTTACATCCAGGCAAAGACAATTTGATTCGTGTTGTGACGGTACAAACTAAATGCTCAACGTTTAAAAGACCACTGTCAAAAATTTGTGTGCTGCCGACTGAGAAATAAATTATATTTGTTTTATTTAATATATAAGTTATTGTTGGGATTAAGTACTTTTAGGTTTGCATGAAGTTTTTAAAACATATGGACTTTTGTTAAATGTAAATGAGGTTTATAAGTAATTTTAAGTTTTTTTTTATCATATCGTTTTACTTTTAAATACTGTACATTTTACAACATAGAGATATTCTTACCAGTATGATTCGTTTTGGCCTACTTACGTTGTTTTATGTAATGAATTTTATTTTTACAGAAAATGTTGTTGTTTGTTACCTTTATAAGGACGCAATTCAATTCGTCCTTGGCGGGGAGTATGTATAACTCGCTTACTGTTATTATGTACAACACCATAAAACTGTTTGTTAACATTTGTAATGACACCGTACCGCAAAATCGGACTATGTTAATTTAGTACCAAATGTTATCCACAGATGTCGCTGCCAGGTTTCTAAAACGCGGTGGCGTTGTGTTTTCTCTAAAAGTATAAGTGTTTAGATTAGTAAGACCAATGTAAGACTTTTTTGAGGGTTGAAATATACCGTGAACCGATGTTAGCGACTTTCACTAAGCCTCTGTCGTGTACTTTGCATAACTGTCAGCAAAGGGCATCCTAGTATACCTCGAACTACCTACCGTAGCTTTAGCGTCTGACAAAGTCGGATAGCTGCGGCCGTATACACTAGGTGGAACAAAGCTTTAAGTCCATAAGAATAAATACTTGTAAACAAATTTTTTTGTCTGTTTGTAAGTCTGCAATTAAAGATATGAAATAAATATGAATTTAACATAGACATTATATATTAACTTGGCAATTAAATATTTGAGCTGATTGAAAATTTACATTTAGAATATTAAGTAAATATTGGGTCGTTGACGCTCTGCCTACCCCATAAGGGATAAAGGCGTGATTATATATGTATGTATGTATATTATAAGTAGATTCTATTTCCACTTTAAACTATGTTTGTTTAGAACTGTTTGATATACTGTCTGAATCTTACAGTACTTTGTATCCAAAATGAGTTCTTTTATTTGAACCATGTATGAACACAGATATGTAGGCAGCTTTTATTCGCTAAAGATACATTTTATATTCATAACTTAGCATCTTCAAGGTCTCAGATTATCAAGTAAGTCTTACTTCATGAAACACTTGTGTTTGTATGATGTAATAGAAAACTCTTATCACTATGGTAAAGAAGCATTTCTACATAGAATGTTTTCATTCTATTGTTCAAGGTAATCTACTTACAAAATGTTTCATATCAGCAAATCTCTTTCTTTTCTAAGACATTGTTAATGCAGTATTAATTTTATTTTATTACTCAGATAAAGCCATCTATTATTTTATTTTTCCAAAGATTTAGTTTTCTACAAAGCTCATACAACAGAATGAGAAGTATCTTTCACCATTTAATTTATCATTCTCTTCTCTATTAATTAAAAGAGATCAAAAATGTGCCTCTAAAATCTAAGCAGAAGCTAGAGTTATCTATCTATATACAGCCTCTTAGAGAATTTCAGTCTTACCATGAAACTTAATTTAAACCTTAGTTCAACCCGTGTTTAGGTAAACACTGTTTAACATTTAAACACTTGTTGGACAACTGTTTAATTTTTGCTACCAAAAAACCGTGTTTAGTGCGTGTCTTGTTAAACAACGTTTTACTGAATCAGTCTTTTTTAAATTTGGCAACACTGTAAAATATTCATTCATTATTCGTTCTCTATCGTTCCGTTTTATGGACAACGTATGATTATGAGCATATTTTTTTGTTAAAAAAATACATCAACACTTGTGATCAGAATTAATATTAGTTTTGATTTTAGAAAAACATAAAAAAGTGGGACTTTGTAGACTTTACAGGGTAAAAACTGATACAAACAACATCAGTAAAGGAAATAAGGAACGGAAAGTAACTTGATACGTCAAATAGTTGTCAATCAAGTGTCATTCTTGCTGTCTTGCTTACTGTTTATTGTACAACCACGAGAATCACTTGGCAGGTCGTCTTTTACCATATCCAATATTTTACTAGCAAAACATTTGCTAAACCTATATTTCTTCTTAAATTTAGCATCGTTATTATGTTCAAATGGATTCACTCTCACACGGGTGGTTGTGTTGTCTCGAAATCGAAAGTTTTCTATGTACTCAATGACCTCTTGGTCTTCTTCATCGATAAAATCCAGAAAACCTACTGTATCCATTATTGCATCAAGACACAAATCTAATTTCTGTCAAAATTACTACTGACTGATAGGTTAGACCCTTGTTAAACAACGCGTTTCGGGTGTTTAACTTTAAACTATGTTTAAACATTGTCTATCTTAAGACAAGTGTAAAACACTGTTTTGTAGTATCAATTTTTTAAAATACGTGTTCAACAGGTGTTTAACTTTTTTGTGGTAAGACCGTTTATGTTTAATCTTATTTGAGTATTTTCTATCAAAATAGAAGTGACTTGTTCAACGGATTGTACGTGTAATCACGCCCTACACACAGGCTGGTTTAGCAGAGCATCAAACTAAGTATAAGTTTAATATTTTGGAATGGAAAGTTAGTTCTTTGAGAATTTAATTCAGGTATGGAATTTAATAATTTAAAATATATTAACTTTACTAGTTGAAAGAGGATAGAATGACAGAGTGTAACATTCTGATAGGAGATGAAAAGGTGGAGCAAGTGGAAGAGTTTGTTTATTTGGGTTCATTGTTTACAGCAGATGGAAAGTGTGATAGTGATATTGAAAGAAGAGGGAATGCTGGTAACATGGTGAATGGGGCGTTGCACACCTTTATGAACAGCCAGAGGGTGTCCAATAAGGCTCGTCTGGCTGTGCATAGAGGAGTGTTAGTCCCAATACTTATGTAGGTATGGCAGTGAAAGTTGGGTATGGCAGAAAAGACATGAAAGTAGAATAAATGCGGTAGAAATGAGAGCATTAAGAAGTATGATTGGTGTGAAACTGAGTGACAGAATAAGAAATAGCGTGATAAGGGAACGTTGTGGTGTGAAAGAGGATATAGTGACAGGTATAGAAAAAGGAATGCTGAGGTGGTTTGGTCATGTTGAGAGGATTGATGAAAAGAGATTAACCAAACAGATATACATGGCGAGTGTGAGTGGGAATGTTGGAAGGGGAAGACCTCGACGAACGTACCGCGATCAAATCGGTTACGTTCTAGGGAAAGGTCAGGCCAGGAGTACCCTAAACCGACGAACCTGCATGAAAAGATTGATGAATGTAGATGAAGCGAAAGAAGTTTGCAAGGATCGTAGCAAATGGAAGGATGTGATCTCTGCCTACCCCTCCGGGAAAGAGGCGTGACGTTATGTATGTCTGTATGTACTAGTTGAATTTAAACACTAAATGCCTAGAAATGTTCTATATGGAGACCTTCCTCACTACGCGTTACCTAAAGTCCCTCCCTACTAGGTATAAAAGTGGAACTAAGTAAACCTAATACTTTCTAACTTTGTCTAACTCCTAATTTTTCTACGGCCCTTACCTAGCCTTGAATCATCACTGATGATTCAAGGCTAGGTAAGGGCCCAATATTTAGAATTCTAATCGTGTGGTGTTTGAATGTGTGGCGTTCATTGCATTTAAGCCAAAATGCTTTGAACCCTAAAACTAGCTATTTGTACGAGATGTGTGGTCTCGGTTTATGGCCTATCAACATAGTAGAAAGAGGGGTCTGCTATGCTAAAAGTCTTTCTACTATGCTATCAACCTATACTCGTGTGGCGGCTATTTACTTGCAAATCTCACGAATGAGATTAAGGAAGCAAGATAAATTGCCAAGTGTAATGTGAAAAGACTTACTTACTTGCTTACTTTTCTGCTGTTTGTATTTGTGTTTCTTTGTGCAATAAAGTATATTGTATTGTAATACAGACTGACCATCTATATCTGAACATCCCCTATCGCCTTGCGGGACGCTGTCCCTTACACCCAGTATTAATACAAATAATCTGGTTTCATTTCTTCCATGCTGGACTGGGAGAGACAGGAAAACATAGAATGTTCCAGCTGCCCTTTCTCCCGGGCATACTGTAGAAGTCAGCAAAAGGGATTCGAGGACTACAGTATATTGTAATTTAGGTGATGGGCTGACAACCTGTCACTACAGCATTACAATCTAAAATTTTCCTCAATTTTTGTCAGACGTGGCGAAAGCGCCTTTCACGAGGCGTTTTATGCCCTGCCTACCCCGTAAGGGATAAAGGCGTGATTTTATGTATGTATGTATCTGGTTTCATCTTCCATGCTAGACTGGGAGCGAGAGAAAAATATAGAATGTGCCAGCTGCATTTCCTCTCAAGGATTCTGTAAACACCAGCTAAGGGATCCGAGGGTTGTATACTGCAATTCATACAATGGGCTGACAACCTGTCACAACAGCAGTATACCTACAAATCTATCTTAAATAACCCTCAAAACTTTGTCAGACGTGACGTAGCAGAACGACCTTTGTTTAGGTGGTTTACGCTCTGCCTACCCCATTAGGGATAAAGGAGTGATTAAATGTATGTATGAAGGATCTGGTGAACCCTGGTTACACACATATTGTATGAAAACAGAGGTCAAGCGAAATGGCCGGGTAGAAATGACTAATATGTTACCATTTTTCGTTGGCCTCTACTTTCATACAAATTGTAAGTTGCTGACTTACAATTGGTGGGTGGCTCCCAAATCAAAATCAAATCATTTATAATAAAATAATATAGGTTCTTTATTCCATATCATAAATAATAAGTTTTGGGCTTAAATTAAATTTCTTTTTGGGCTTAGTTTTTCTTCCAAGTACAGTTGATCCTTCTGTCTACTTCTTCTTCATTGTTTCCAGGATTTAATGACATTTGCTTGCCTAGGTAGATATAATCATTTACATATTCTATCTAGTTTCCTGACACATATAAATCCTTTTTTACGTGATTTGTTATTATTTTGGTTTTGCTCGTATTCATGTGTAGACTAACTTTTCTGCTTTGGGTGTCCAGCAATTGCATCATTCCTTCGAGTTGACTTGGCGAGCCCTGGGAGCGAGAGAAAAACATACAATGAGCCAGCTGCATTTCCTCCCGGGCATGCTGTAAAAGCCAGCTAAGGGAACCGAGGGTTTCAGTATATTGTAATTTAGGCGATGGGCTGACAACCTGTCACTACAGCAATATACAAATCTACCTTAAATAACCCTCAAAACTTTGTCACACGTGGCAGAACGATCTTTGTTTAGGTCGTTTAAGCTGTGCCTACCCCATTAGGGAAATAGGCGTGATTTTATGTATGTATGTATGTACATGTGGATGACATGATGATGAACAGATGATTATATAAAAACTTGGATTCAAAGAGAAAGTTTAGTAGTTTATATTATAAATAAATCATTGAAATTAGGTCTACTTAAATGTCTTTCGAGAAGTGGGATGCAGTGCACTTGGCACCTTCCTAAAACTCTATTCTGATCACTTGAAAAATTTAATTGATGATAATCCTGGCACCTGGCAATACCTCTCAGTGGTCAGAAGTCAGAACTGTAAAAATAAAGTTATATTTATTATTATTTATTACACATTAATATTAACTACATACCCCAGATCTACATTACATAAAATACACAGAGACAGTTATGTTTAGAGCTTATCTATCATACATACATACATATAATCACGCCTTTATCCCTAATGGGGTGGGCAGAGCATAAACGACCTAAACAAAGATCGTTCCATCACGACTGACAAAGTTTTGAGAGTCATTTAAGATAGATTTGTAAGTAGGTTTGCTGTAGTGATAGGTTAACCCTCAAAACCCTTAGCTGGTTTTTACAGAATGCCCGGGTGGAAATGCAGCTGGCACATTCTATGTTTTTCTCTCACTACCAGGCCAGCATGGAAGAAGGACTCATCATAAAGTCACATAATCCCTTCCTAATACCTTTCATGTTTAAAGTTAGATAGCAAGATAAACCTTATGAATGTTGAAAAATTGAACTGAAAGATAAATAGTAAAAAGTAAAATTAATAAATTGAGCAAGCAGTAATTGACATTTTGGGATTATGATGTCCACTAATTATTGGTTAATTTTTTATTAATGTTACTTACTCCACTTTTAAATAATAACAAAGCTCACCTTGCCTTTGTGGTTATCTAGAAATCTATTACAAATACAGTCCGGTCTGCTGCTGCTGCGGGTTTCTTCTTGACGGCCGGCGGATAGACGCCTTCAGGGCTAAGCCACCTGGGCGTTGGATCTACAGGCCGCCTTGCCGTATAAGACTCGGTTGTCTCCAGGAGGTTGTTTCACATCGCGGCGAGACTTGAGCCAGCCGGATGATTCCCCATAGGGGGAGGCCCAGCTAGCGATCTCCAGCACGCGATGGCTTGTACTCCTGCATCCTGTTATTTATTTGGTCGGACTCACGCCATAATGTTATGTACTCCATAATACATAATAAATCTAGTGCTTAACGGTTTTTGTGTTATCACAAATCTATCTGTTTATATAAAAAAACTTTATAATCCTTTATCATGACTATGACACTCATGACACTTGTGTTTATGATGACGTTAATGAAGCAGAGCAAAAGCTGTAGAAGAAGATCGAACGATGACTCTTATCAATTCTTGCCTATATTTTATCTCTCTCTAGCTTGTAGCTATCGCTACTAGCTTGGTAAATCTAAAAGTCAAAACAAAGCATACAGAGTTTATTGTCTACGATCCATTGCTTCTGATTGGCTGGTGGAATTTTGACATAAGGAATAGCCGCCATATTGGTTCCCAAATACGGGCTGTACAATACGGGTCGGACAATAACTGTCCGGGCTGATAATTCACGGCCAGATAAAGTACAGACAATATTACGTGTACCTGTCATTCAGGACGTGAAATATTGGTCGTGAAATATCTGTCCGGTCAAATATTGTACAGCCAATAATTGAAAGCCATGGAATGCACAACCAATAATTCGTGTACATGCCTGGACTCGTAATATTGGTGCGTACTTTATCGGGTCGTGCATTATCATGGTCGTACATTATTGGTTCCCGACAAGAAGGTACGACTCTGTCTCTGTCTGTCTGTGTCAGTCAACAAATGTCATTTCATTTGCGAGAATTTGTCAGTTCTTATATTGTTTCCTTCATACTCATAGCATATTCAATAATGCTGTCCTTGTCTAGTAAAAATTGTAATATATTTTTTAAAGATATTTTAGATTGGAATCTAGTATTTTAGGTTCAGTGTGGCCATATCCATGAGCTCGATGTACATTTCGTAGGAATGGTAGTTTTCAGTCGGTCTTGTGTATGGTTTTGTTCTGTCAATGTCAATCTATCAATCATAGACGAGACGAATAAAAAATATTTTGTGTCTAACCTAATCACACACAATTTGGTTTAATGAACCTATCATCACGGAAATGCCAAACAACTAAAAGTTGAAGTTGAAGTTGGTGAACCTATATACTGTCTAATCTGTGTGGTGAACTTTGGTGCCGGTCTGCCTGCCTGCTTCGGATTTGTTAATATTTTTGAATTTGTTTGAAAAGAATTATACATGAACTTAGTCTGAAAATCATTAGCCAAAAATGCCGGGTATTGAGGAAGCCATGTGTGACGAAGACTACATAATAACGAGAGCAAAGGAAGCGCAGAAACATAATATTCATTCAGCGAAGGCATGGATGCTTACTGCAAAAACATTGTTTCCTACAAACTTTAAAATACAGTTCGAGGCTTACTTGATGGAAAAGCAGTCAGGTAACGTCCAAGAAGCCGCTGAATGTTTCAGTTCATTAATGTTATCTCGCCAAAATCTATCAGATTTGTTGCCGGAAATATCTGCAATTGCAAATGCTTTAAAGACGTCAGAAAGCAGCTTTCTAGTCCAAATGTTTGATAATATATCACCCGATATACAGCTGACGATCTTGAAGACTAGTGTGGAAAACAGTGACGATACTATGGAACATTGTCGCTTATTAGTGCTGCTGTTGAAGAAGTTCCCACAGCTAGGTGTTGATAGTCTTGTGAAGACTTTGATTAATTCCGAGAAGTTTTTCTATGATAATAGATATGCTAGGTTACTTGTAGTCGAAACACTACCTCTTTTAAGTTCTTTAGAATCACCCAGACTGCTTCAGCGCTTGTTAGTTAAAGCAATTGACTTCTACAACTCATATGTTTATGATGAAACTGAACATGATATTACTGATCCATGGCAAAGGCTGTATGGAGTCCTAGATTTGTTGGGCCGACAATTAGGCTGGGATACATATTTAGTACATTACAGTAACAGCTTGAACAAAGAAACCTACTTTCAGAAATTATTGTCATTGAGAAGCTGTGAAGATTGCCGTCAGTTGTTGTATTGTGGCACAACATTTTTCTTACGTTCTCTATATGAACAAAGATCACTGAAAGGAAATCATATATTGGTAGAGTCATTGTCTGATCCTGAATCACCTCCATCAAAGAGAAGGAAAGGTGATATTGATGTTACTGGAACTTCAGCACATCAATTCCAAGCTGCTGCCAATTGTTGGGAACTGCTGCATAGCAATGAAGTTATATCACGAGAATTTATGAAGTTAGCTAGTCAGTTACAGGTCAAACCATGGACTGAAGGTTTTGCTGAGGAACTAGCCTTATACAGAGGAAGATATGAGGAATCAATGCCTCCAACCACAGCAAACACTCTTGCAAGCAACATAGTGAGGGTATCCTTAAACTTCTTCCAGAACAAATATGCTCCTTGTGTCGAATGTATTTTAGTTGCATTGCCACAGTTGCCAAATATAGAAGGCACATTGGAGTCAGAATTGATAGTTGGAGGCAAAACCCGACATTTGCACTTCTTACCTATGACTAAGGTTGCTATAATGCATTATTTTTGCACTTTACTTATAAGAATCTTGTTGAATTCAGGAAACGCATCAGATTTAACATATGGTCATGTTTTGGTGCTCATGCAGCTGGGCTGGCCTCAAGAAGAAGCAGTATTTATTCAAATAATAGATACTATAAAACAAAAGGGTGTTTTTCACTACCATCTCTTCTCTGCATATATAATACACATTGACATACTGGAAGAGCTTTACTTCATGTGGAATAACCAAGGAATTAATGTGGCTTTAGATATTTTGCCTAACTCCCAGCAACATTTGGGGCAAAGGCGGATTGGTACTCGAGGAGCTGACAAGGGAGTAAAGGAAGACTTCAAGCAAGCTATGAAGGCTCAGGTCTCCCGAAGTAATGAATCTATTCTGAATCTCATGATACAGTTCATAACATCTGAAAGGTCATATTTTCTACAGATTTCCTGATCTTGTATTCGGACAAATTATTTAGAATTTTGGAATTAAGCGCCGAGCCACAGATGAGCAAATTCATTTTAAGATATACGAATATCGCCCGAAAAGTCATTGAAATAACGTTTACATTAGAGCGCGCTACTGCGTGGCATATGCGAAAATCGCAGTAAATCTAGTTTTTCTGTTTAAAATAAACAATTTAAAATGAAATAAGACATATACGAACTATAACACCTCTAGGTGGTTATTACATATTTTTTTTTTTACTTTAAAACTGTTTATCCTAGCCATAATAGGCGAACATCGTCATGAGAATCAAGGCAAGTGCGTGTTTTTATTTTCTATCGAGAAAAGTTCAAGTAATCGTGTTTCTAAAACAGATACTAATTAGTTTGAATAGTCAAATGTCTTGCATATTAATTTCACAACTAACACTTTAGCATGAACGACACAGCATGCAAACAATAATTGTCGTAATTTCGTTTTGCTCACACGATGGACCCTAAGTATGTAGTACTATTATATATTCTATACCCTAAATATAAGTAATTTTAGAATGTATTTGAGTATTATGTGATAATGTTAAGATTAAAATAAAACATTATACTTAATCAAGTATTCTTTTATTTATCATAAATGTTAACTTAATATTCTACGAACTTCCCTCATATGTTCCTACACCAAGTAAAAGATTGCGCCTTGTAAAGTGCAAATGTTTGATAGGCGAGTTCTTGGTGGCAAATGATCGAAGCAGATATTTTTCATCTTTCTGAACTGTGTTTGAGAACCCGTTTTCTTCTCCTGAGGCTTCTTCAGTAATTGCTGTGAAATCCCAAAGCTTGATGGTGCAGTCTAAGGAACCTGCAAAGAAATTGCAGCTTTAGTATGAAAATGAAAAATATCTAAAAACTAATTAAACCATTTTAGGAGCATTTCCTTGAGAGGCCAGTTGGCCGAGTGATGATGATGACGGAACAGAAAGTAACATCCTTACCATCTATAGTCATTAGATGCGATGTGGCGAACACAAAGTATTCTACCAATATAACATTGTTTACCACTTCCCATTATCCATCTGCAGAGTGCCTTACATTATTCACGCGAAATGTTCAGTACAGGTATATCGCCGGCCGAAATGTACCACACGAGCAATACTGACCAGAGGATAAGATGGTGCCGTCGCGGCTGAAGGCGAGCGCGTGCACGGGCGCGGAGTGCGCGGGCGGCGTAGAGATGTCCCACACGAGCAATACTGACCAGAGGATAAGATGGTGCCGTCGCGGCTGAAGGCGAGCGCGCGCACAGGCGCGGAGTGCGCGGGCGGCGTAGAGATGTCCCACACGAGCAATACTGACCAGAGGATAAGATGGTGCCGTCGCGGCTGAAGGCGAGCGCGCGCACAGGCGCGGAGTGCGCGGGCGGCGTAGAGATGTCCCACACGAGCAATACTGACCAGAGGATAAGATGGTGCCGTCGCGGCTGAAGGCGAGCGCGCGCACAGGCGCGGAGTGCGCGGGCGGCGTAGAAATGTCCCACACGAGCAATACTGACCGGAGGATAAGATGGTGCCGTCGCGGCTGAAGGCGAGCGCGCGCACAGGCGCGGAGTGCGCGGGCGGCGTAGAGATGTCCCACACGAGCAATACTGACCGGAGGATAAGATGGTGCCGTCGCGGCTGAAGGCGAGCGCGCGCACAGGCGCGGAGTGCGCGGGCGGCGTAGAAATGTCCCACACGAGCCATACTGACCGGAGGATAAGATGGTGCCGTCGCGGCTGAAGGCGAGCGCGCGCACAGGCGCGGAGTGCGCGGACGACGTAGAGATGTCCCACACGAGCAATACTGACCGGAGGATAAGATGGTGCCGTCGCGGCTGAAGGCAAGCGCGCGTACAGGCGCGGAGTGCGCGGGCGGCGTAGAGATGTCCCACACGAGCAATACTGACCGGAGGATAAGATGGTGCCGTCGCGGCTAAAGGCGAGCGCGCGCACAGGCGCGGAGTGCGCGAGCGGCGTAGAGATGTCCCACACGAGCAATACTGACCGGAGGATAAGATGGTGCCGTCGCGGCTGAAGGCGAGCGCGCGCACAGGCGCGGAGTGCGCGGGCGGCGTAGAGATGTCCCACACAAGCAATACTGACCGGAGGATAAGATGGTGCCGTCGCGGCTGAAGGCAAGCGCGCGTACAGGCGCGGAGTGCGCGGGCGGCGTAGAGATGTCCCACACAAGCAATACTGACCGGAGGATAAGATGGTGCCGTCGCGGCTGAAGGCAAGCGCGCGTACAGGCGCGGAGTGCGCGGGCGGCGTAGAGATGTCCCACACAAGCAATACTGACCGGAGGATAAGATGGTGCCGTCGCGGCTGAAGGCAAGCGCGCGTACAGGCGCGGAGTGCGCGGGCGGCGTAGAGATGTCCCACACAAGCAATACTGACCGGAGGATAAGATGGTGCCGTCGCGGCTGAAGGCAAGCGCGCGTACAGGCGCGGAGTGCGCGGGCGGCGTAGAGATGTCCCACACAAGCAATACTGACCGGAGGATAAGATGGTGCCGTCGCGGCTGAAGGCAAGCGCGCGTACAGGCGCGGAGTGCGCGGGCGGCGTAGAGATGTCCCACACAAGCAATACTGACCGGAGGATAAGATGGTGCCGTCGCGGCTGAAGGCGAGCGCGTGCACGGGCGCGGAGTGCGCGGGCGGCGTAGAGATGTCCCACACGAGCAATACTGACCAGAGGATAAGATGGTGCCGTCGCGGCTGAAGGCAAGCGCGCGTACAGGCGCGGAGTGCGCGGGCGGCGTAGAGATGTCCCACACAAGCAATACTGACCGGAGGATAAGATGGTGCCGTCGCGGCTGAAGGCGAGCGCGCGCACGGGCGCGGAGTGCGCGGGCGGCGTAGAGATGTCCCACACGAGCAATACTGACCGGAGGATAAGATGGTGCCGTCGCGGCTGAAGGCGAGTGCGTGCACGGGCGCGGAGTGCGCGGGGGGGAGTGCGGCGGCGGGCGCGCCCGTAGACATGTCCCACACCAGCAACTCGCCACCACCGCCGCCCGACGCCAGCCATCGACCACATACGGAGAACGCCAGCGTGAATATCGCCGACTGAAAAGAGGGAAGCATTGGGTTTATAAATCTGAATTCTACTTTCTATGTATTTTTAAATTTATTACCTTATGTCCAGTCATAATCCGCACTTGTGTGCCCGTCAGACAATCCCACACTCGCACGGTTCGGTCGCTCGAGCCAGTCGCGATGTAATTCGAGTTCGGGTGGAATTGGACACACTGGAAATAAATGACATTACATTACAATGTAATAACAACTTTCCAGATCCTGATCCTGAAACTACAGGTGTTTTTTGATGATCAAAATTGGAAGCCATTTATAAAATTTGGTATATTTTTAAAAAAGCATTGTGGGTACAGCTGCACTGGTAACTTACATCAACGTCAGATAGATGACCCGCGAAGATTCTGAGCGGTTGGTGGTGGTCAGTGGTCCAGAGGCGCGCGGAACGGTCGTGGCCGCTCGTGGCGAAGTAGTGGCCATGCGGGGACCAACGCACGTCCCACACCGGCCACACGTGCCCGCGGTACACCACCAAGCACGTCCAGCATTGCAGGGACCACAGCCGCACTAAAATAATTGAGTTGGAACCTTGTAAAAAAATGTCTACAATTTGGTGCCGTGACCAGTATACCTAGGTACAATAGTTCAAGTACCATGTAATTGCATTCCGGTAGGATCCATTATTTACCTGTAGCATCTTCCGAGCACGAGAGAAGCATATTTTTGAAAGGATCGAAGCCAACTTTATAGACGGGCCCGGAATGTCCGAATAGCGTACGGCATGTGTCTCTGTCTCTTTCTTCCATCATCCTTACGAGGACATCACCTACAAATTGAACCACACACTTAATAATCCTACACATTTTGTGGTAAAAGAAATAAAAACAGTGTAATAATCTAATATTTTTTAAGTCATACCTGCTTCTCTGTCAATATCTTGTAACTTTTCTGCAGATTTCATACCACGTAGTTTTACTGGAGTTAACGTCCATACCTGTAGGAATGACAAATATTCAATTTTTATCTATGCAATAGTAATTTCATAGATTCTACCTAAGACGCGAAAACTACAACCGCAAGAAAGTTTTCGCAGCCAACATATAAACGTACCGGAAAACCTAAGTTAAGATGTTACCTTTATCGTCGAGTTATTGAAGCCAACTGCAAGCAACGTGGAGTCGTCGCAGATATCAGCACAGATGGCGGAGTGGCCACTGTTGAGGAGTGTGTAGAAGCAAATGGACGGGAGGCTCTCGGGGCCCAGCGCTACACGTTTCGAAGCCTCTCGTAGGGCTTTGCCTTTTTCTATCTTGTCTGTTTCTTTCCTAAAAATTTCATTTCCTATTTTATTTACTATGAAATCTTTCAAGGATCGATTTTGTTTTGTGATGCAATGCTATAACAGCATGACTCAGCATATAAAAGTAACAGTACATCAAATCTGTACTGTACATAAAATTAGGAACTTACAATTCTGGCAGAGGAATCCTATCGTTAGGTGGAGCATTCGGATCTGATTTTGGTTTCTTGAACAAAATGTTGTCTTTTTTTGCTTTCTTCTTTTTTGGTTTGTCTGGAGTTTCTTCTGGTTCCTCCTCATCCTCAACTGGAGCAGGCAGTACCTGAATATCTGGCTCCTTTAGTAGACCATAGTATACTTTGGTTCGGTTCTCTGGAAAAAACACATCTCAATAAGAATTCATGTGTTTCTTACAATAATTATTAGAGATTACAAAAGTTCTTTAGTCACACATGTGAATCCACAGCAATAACAACCAAGTTATATTTATTAGGGCTAAAGGGAGTTGTTGCGTCCGAAAGAGGGTAGACCAATATGGTTTCCCTTAGAAGATGTCAACATTTGCCTCGCCAGTCTGCTGGTGACATGTTGCATGAAACTGAGATGAAATATCGAGGTAACAGTAAATATAATTGTGGTAGTATCCCTTTCAAAATAATAATCTTATTGTTAGTTATAAAAAATTATATGAATCTACAATTTTCTACTTTTATTCTGTTTGTTAATCACTAGTAATAACAAGTTTATATACTCACCAGAACCTAAAAACATGGAATTATTACAATAGTTTTTTCTATACTAAGTTGGGCCCAAGTTTAGTTGCTAGTAGAACTTTAACTATGCCATTTATTAGGTACTTACCACTTTTAGTAGCTTCTCCGAGTACCCCTCCAGCAGTGGACCGCACTTGAGCAAGGGTGCGTCCTGGTCCGTCATGTACTTCTATTTGGATGTGGTTGTTTATTACATTGATGATTACAGTAGAACTCTTCTGCTCATGAAGATAACGTTTCAGCTGAGATGATGCGTCTCTCGATAGCTGGACTACGAATTTGTTTGAACTGCAATAAAAGATCTTTTTATTTTTTATAATAAACAAACATTACTAAATTTTTAGTTTTAAATATGGTTATTTGAAATTAAAATTTAAACTAGTTTTTACAACACAGTTTTACCAATAAGGTTTACTTAACAATTCTAGATGTTTTCTCGTAGCAAATAAAACCTACCCCTTATTACTTCTGGATAATGTAAAATTTATATTTATTTTTTTATTCTTCCATGCTGACCTGGGAGCGAGAGAAAAACATAGAATGTGCCAGCTGCATTTCCTCCCGGGCATGCTGTAAAAAACAGCTAAGGGATCTGAGGGTTTCAGTATATTGTAATTTAGGCGATGGGCTGACAACCTGTCACTACAGCAATATACCTACAAATCGATCTTAAAATAACCCTCAAAACTTTGTCAGATGTGGCGGAACGACCTTTGTTTGTTTATGCTCTGCCTACCCCATTAGGGATAAAGGCGTGATTATATGTATGTATGTATATTTATTTTCAACTTACGTATAAATATCAGCTAACTCATTCCCTTTAATTTGCTCTTTAGTTTTGACAATGGAAAGTTTAGTCAAGTCTTCTTGGTAGTATTCCTCTTGTTCTGGTCCAAATTTCTCCAGAAAATTGGTTGCATGCTTATTGTGGTCATATAGTATGAGACTTAAGTACATGTGCACAAACACTGGATACATAAGTGTAGATAGTTCATGCTGAAAACACAATTTTAATTAGGAGAAGGCCTTCTATTTGGTTTAATATTTTGTCATACAGATTCCTAGTTTTTTAAATACAATAACAGATAATAACCGTGCAAGCGGTCACCTAATAAAAGGCAGTGACCAGTTCTTTAGCAGTATTTTTTCTACACATTCAATAAAAGAGGAAATATTTATAGATTGCTGACCCTACAGTTTTTCAACACTGTAAAGTCTTAATAAAATACATTTCAAATACCTTATACATATCTAAAGAGTTCTCAATAAACTTCTTTAGCCCATCGTACGCGAACTCGTAGCTATTGGGGTCACTCTCTGTGTGATGAGCAGTGAGAATGCTAGCCAATTCCACTTCAGGCAAGTCCAAATTCTCATATTCCACATCACCTAAACTTGCCTCCTTCCTCAGGATTTCTTCAGTACCCTGAAAATCATGTATTTAGAAAGAGATTCGATGCAAGAGTATCCCGAACTAAGATACTGGTTGTTCACCTTTAAATTGTACTTTCGGAGCAGCTGCAGGACTGCTAAGAGTGGTGTAGATTTCTCCCCCATCGTGGTGTTGATATTAAATCCCGATATTACACATAAACCATTGAATTAGCGTTAAAATAAAATTAAACAAATAATAAAATCACAATGTTGATGCTACCACTGGCTTGAAATGTCAAAATGTCTTTTAAAATATTTTATGGCATGGACGCAAGTCTTTTAAGCCAATGAATGGATAAAAGTAATGTCAAAATCATTAAACAGTTGCGTTCACAAATAATGGGCCTGCCAGCCATTTTATATAGATTTGGATACAAAAAAATCGTTGAGTAAAGTTGCGAAACAAATCTTATTTTTAATTATGGTCTGGAAGTCTGGAAGCAATGAAAATCGTAGAATGTAGTGGCAGTTAGTTAAATATTTAAAAGATATCTTAAATCAACAATGTTTACATTAAAATATGTTTTGGGGGTTGCAGGGGTTGGTAAAATATTTATTATCAACAGTGGAAAGTGATAACTGCTAACACGCCACATAACAAACATGCAGAATTGATCTTTACATAACTTCTTTATTCAGGATGTTAATCTAATTGCGTGTCATAGCTTAAGGGGCGTTTCAGTAAAATAAATAAATAGCAATAGTCGGCAGGTATTTATACGGATTCTCAGAGCTGCGTTTGACCGCCGCGCTATAACTAATCCTGCGCGACGTGCAAACCGTAATCAACTCAACTCGCGCGGGCTCGGTTATAGCACGGCTGCCAGAAGCAGCTCTTGGAATCATAATAAATACAGACTGTTGTTTTTTTTAAAATTTCTTGATTGATTTTATAAATAAGAAAATATTATGGACTCTTTCTACGTTACTGAAACAATCCCCAAGCAAAGGCACGCAAATAAATTAACAACCTGTAGAAAACTCAATTTCACGTACCGGCGATGTGGCGTGTTAGCAGTTTTTGCTTTCCACTGTCGATATAATAATGTTCATACATACATACATATAATCACGCCTTTATCCCTAAATCTTCCATACTGGACTTGGAGAGAAAGAAAAACATAGAATGTTCCAGTTGCCCTTCCTCCCGGGCATGCTGTATAAGTCAGCAAAAGGGATTCGAGGGTTACAGTGTATTGTAATTTAGGCGATGGGCTGACAACCTGTCACTACAGCAATACACATTACAATCTAAAATTGCCCCCAATTTATGTCAGACGTGGCGAAAGCGCCTTTTAGGAGGCGTTTTACGCTCTGCCTACCCCGTAAGGGATAAAGGCGTGATTTTATGTATGTTATGTATGTATGTATCCCTAATGGGATAGGCAGAGCGTAAACAACCTAAACAAAGGTTGTTCCGCCACGTCTGTTGGAATCATAATAAATACAGACTGCTGTGTTTTTTAAAATTTCTTGATTGATTTAAAAAAAAAGAAAATATTATGGACTCTTTCTACGTTACTGAAACAATCCCCAAGCAAAGGCACGCAAATAAATTAACAACCTGTAGAAAACTCAATTTCACGTACCGGCGATGTGGCGTGTTAGCAGTTTTTGCTTTCCACTGTCGATATAATAATGTTCATACATACTTACATATAATCACGCCTTTATCCCTAAATCTTCCATACTGGACTTGGAGAGAAAGAAAAACATAGAATGTTCCAGTTGCCCTTCCTCCCGGGCATGCTGTATAAGTCAGCAAAAGGGATTCGAGGGTTACAGTGTATTGTAATTTAGGCGATGGGCTGACAACCTGTCACTACAGCAATACACATTACAATCTAAAATTGCCCCCAATTTATGTCAGACGTGGCGAAAGCGCCTTTTAGGAGGCGTTTTACGCTCTGCCTACACCGTAAGGGATAAAGGCGTGATTTTATGTATGTTATGTATGTATGTATCCCTAATGGGATAGGCAGAGCGTAAACAACCTAAACAAAGGTTGTTCCGCCACGTCTGACAAACTTTTGAGGGTTATTTAAGATAGATTTGTAGGTATATTGCTGTAGTGACAGGTTGTCAGCCCACCGCCTAAATTACAATATAATGAAACCCTTAGATCCCTTAGCTGTTTTTTACAGCATGCCCGGGAGGAAATGCAGCTGGCATATTCTATGTTTATAATAATGTTCCCAATAGGTATTTATATTAACCTTCTTAGCTAAAATATTTTATCATATACTGAAATATTTTTTGAAGCAGGCAGCATTGAAATAAAATTCCAAAATTCTGAACGCATCCTTAATTTAAGGTTGTTGTCTAGGCTTTCAGGTTTTTCTTTGAATGTCCCGTGTTTTGGAAAGCATGTTATTCCACTTGTCCCAACCAACCAGTAAGTATATAGTGCCAGATCAAAGGTCATTTAGTGGCTTGAAAGCTCTGATAATAGTGTCGGACATATTCATTAGATTTAATAATAATTTTATGCTGGTTTGGGAGCGATAGAAAAACATAGAATGAGCCAGATGCATCTCCTACCGGGCATGCTGTAAAAACCAGCTAAGGGATTCGAGGGTTTCAGCATATTGTAAGTTAGGAGATGGGCTGAGAACCTGTCACTATAGCAATATAGATACATAATCATCTGTAATAAAATAACCCTCGAAACTTGTCAGACGTGGTGGAAGGACCTTCGTTTAGGTCACTGTTGCTCTGCCTACCCCATTAGGGCTAAAGGCGTGATTTTATGTATGTATGTAATAATACCGGGTGTGTTAGGGACAGCGTCCCGAAAACTGATAGGGGATGCTCAGTCAACGAAACTGTACAACTATCAGCAGGAACAGCAGGACCTTCCCATACAAAATGATCACCTCTATAGGATAATTTGTATAGAAAAGCAATGCTGATAGTTGTTCAGTTTCGTTGACTGAGCAACCCCTATCAGTTTGCGGGACGCTATCCCTTACACCCCGTATGTAGTACAATATTACGTAGGAGTTTCTTCCATGCTGGCCTGGGAGCGAGAGAAAAACATAGAATGTGCCAGCTGTATTTCCTCCTGGGCATGCTGTAAAAACCAGCTAAGGGATCCGAGGGTTTCAGTATATTGTAATTTAGGTGATGGGCTGACTATCTGTCACTTAGCAATATACCTTCAAGTCTATCTTAAATAACCCTTAAAGCTTTGTCAGACGTGGCGAAACGACCTTTGTTTAGGTCGTTTACGCTCTGCCTACCCCATAAGGGATAAAGGCGTGGCTATATGTATGTATGTATTACGTAGGAGTAAGAAATAAAACAAATAGAAAAGGTACACAAGGTTTATTTATTTCGCATTTCGGGATTTGTGTTACAAAATGACGGATATCTAATTAAGCAGTTAATTGGTACATACTATGTAATACTATTGAAGGTCTCGTAAAGCATTAGGTACCCTAAATTGAGACAAAACTGAGGTGCATCAGTTTATTTTTTAATCCATAGAAAATTATTCATTCGGCTGACACCGCCAGTAGTATGGGAAATCCAATTATATTTTCATATTTTATTCTATCCTCGGGGGATTTGGTTTCCTTGTTTAGTTTCATGAGTAGTTCCTAGTTTTTGAAGGGGTTCCGCCATGAAACAACGAAATTAGCACTTCAAGTTCAAGTATCGTTTAAAAATGATTACGATCAAAAACCTTTTTCCGCCAGCTGGGTACGTGCACCGGGGCAGAAAACCAAGTCAAGACTAAAATATCTCTTCATTAAACATAATCAGACACCAAAAGCCAAAAGAATTTAATTTCTGTACCTTTTTCTTTTTGTTTTTTGGCTTCCATGCTGGCCTGGGAGTGAGAGAAAAACAGAATGTGCCAGCTGCATTTCCTCCCGGGTATGCTGTAAAATCCAGCTAAGGGATCTGAGGGTTTATGTATATTGCAATTTAGGCGATAGGCTGACAACTTGTCACTATAGCAATATACCTACAAGTCTATCTTAAACAACCCTTAAAACTTTGTCAGACGTGGCGGAACGACCTTTGTTTAGGTCTTTTACGCTCTGCCTACCCCATGAGGGATAAAGGCGTGATTATATGTATGTATGTTTTCTTTTTCAATATTCAATAAATAAATCTTTACATGCCTTTTTGGGGTATTTGGGATCTACCTCGGATCACTGTTGACTCTATTATTATTCACCACTAGAATTAAGGCGGGTTTACACAGGGTCAGAGACTGACTCCGGAACCGAGACAAGTCAGCACTGACCGGGAATTTACAAGTCAGCGGTGTGAAGTCAGACCCCGTGTCAACCCGTTTTTAGAGTCAACAGCAAATCCATGGCCATTAATAAAATAATAACTAAAACAGACACGATTCACCGCAATTATTTCAGAAACACGATATTAATAACAGTTTACTTTCAACGATTACCCTAATATAAGGCTGTCTGCACACCATTTTTCTCTAAATCTGCCAAATCATGCGTTCCTAATCTAATATTGTGAACGAGAATCCGGAATTACATGAGAGGGGATCGGATATTGGAGTGGTAAATAGATAAGCCAAAAGTACTGTTTGGTGATATTACGGTAAGTCCACAATAAGATTTTGTGCCCACATTCGGGGCCCCCTCGTATGATTGAGGCAACAATGTGGCAGGGGTCACTTACTATATCACAATAAACGGTAAACATTTCTTATCATTCATTTTATATGTATAGCATTTCTTATACGCAGCAATCGCTACAACAGCTACGGTGTAGCGCAAAGACCTATAGTATTTCCAAGTTAGAATGAAGGTAAACAAAGTTTCATGTCTTTTAATCGAAGATCTTGTTTTTAAAATAAGCTGTTGCTATTATATATGAAAACATAATGTTATAAATAGTAGTTTTAGTAATTTAACTAATTTGCGAACATGTACCACTTACTTTTTAAATGTGTTTTTAAATAAAGAGGCATGTAAATTTGTTTACCTTTATTCTAAAACTGACTTGGAAATACTATATGTAGAGGCGTTTACTACGTTGCGTTGGTCTTAGTTAAATAAACAACACTTTGTATAGCTAAAGTTCTGTCGCTACGTATTTTTTATTAACTAATATTTTCTGACCTAAAAAGCTTTGGAGACTTGTTCCTAGAAATTAAACAAAGTTAAAATATTTGTAAATTCACACACAGATAAGTTTCCTCAGTAAATGAACCTATGTACCTAATGCCTTACGAGTTTAAGTAAGTATGCAAATTGTGGTGTCGATTCGGGTGAACACATCTGTAAAGTAATTTAAAAATTAAAACTTGTAGTAATCTTGCTTGAGTCACTTTCAAAGTCGCGAAGATAGTTTCTGATTACTTATTTATGTGAGTCACTTTCAAAGTCGCGAAGATAGTTGCTGATTACTTATTTATATTGAAATTTGGGAAACCGACGGAACTAATTTTATAGTATGTCTAAAAACATGTTCACCCAAATTAACACCATTGTAAAAGATTGTAAAGATAGCTTATCATATTTTAGTCTTTGTCTATAATTATTGACATCATTAAAAATTTCTTCTACAAGAAAGTTGTTGTTCGGTCTTTTTATTGTTATAATTGTACCGTTAATTATAATAAGAGATATGTCTCGCAGGTACCTCTCTCTATCACAGAGAAAGATGTAAAAACAATACGTTAGCAAATCTACACTAAAGAGTGAGTCTAATGAGATGGAACAAAGAATAGACACAGACTTTTTACTAGGAATCAGAGTTAGAACGATTTTTACCTACTTGGATATTTCTTTCTTCCATGCTGGCCTGGGAGCGAGAGAAAAACATATAATGTGCCAGCTGCATTTCCTCCCGGGCATGCTGTAAAAACCAGCTAAGGGATCTGTGGGTTCAGTATATTGCTATTTAGGCGATGGGCTGACAACCTGTCACTACAGCAATACTACCTACAAATCTATCTTAAATAACTCTCAAAATTTTGTCAGACGTTGCGGAACGACCTTTGTTTAGGTCGTTTACGCTCTGGCTACCCCTTAGGGATAAAGGCGTAATTAAGTATATGTATTTATGATGATTGTAATAAGTGGCTATTGCTATGCAATTACTTACTACATTATTATTATTATTCATCAACCTGTTTTTTTATTAATATAGTAAACCATCTTAAAAACCCATGAAAGTTTGTTTGTATCCTTAACCTCATCTCACTAGCCTCACTTTAATAGGATAACAAACTCTAAATCCTTCTTATAAGGAATAATAAACACATCTTAAGATGAATTGAAAGATAAATCGTAGTCTTATTCAAACTGTAGCAATGTACACTAATTATTCGCGAGTCTGAACGCTCTCAGTCTTAAGATCCGTCTATTATTACCGGCACAACAATCATTATTTACAACACTAACATTGCATTAGGGGTTAATACTAACAATACTTAGTCTATATCAATAAGTAAAAGGATTTATAATTCTATAATTAAACACTAGGGTTCTTTCTATGCTTGGTCGTCGATAAGTAAAGCTAAAGGGTTTATTAGATAGAAGTTTAATTTAACAGCTGTCACAATTTTTATCTTTGTGCCCGAAGGAGGCAAAAAGTATGCCTGGTAATTAAGAACTCCTTACCTTAAATAAAACACAGAAGTTTCCTGTTACGCCGCAAAGTTATTAACATTAACACCGAAAGGTGTTTTTTAAGACTTTTCATTTGTTCTTTTAACCACGTATTAAATGAGTAAAATTCTTCCGTAAGAGAAAATTGTGCTTTTTACTTTTGGCTTTTCGGATATATAAATACTTTCAGTGTTGTTTAACTTAAATTTAGTGATTTTTATGTGTACTCGTATTATAGATTCTATGAAAAAGTTAACACAATTTATTTAGTTTATTTAAACAAATCAAATAGTATATTATTTCATAAATACTCAAAATAAAATATAGTATATGTAAGTCCACTATAAGAACCACCAAAATACGGGCGTAGCAGTCGCTACGATCAGACCGCTACGGAGTAGCATTCGCTACGGCGTAGTAGATGGAATCATTTACAATTTTTGAATTAACTAGTACAACAGAAAATTTCTAATTTAAAGATCGTAATTAACATAAATGTTCTCTCTCTATTCTATATCAAAATCTCAACAAATCAGGGACAAAATTAGTCGAGTTTCGATGTGTGTTTTCTAGAACCGACCGAATTTATCCCATTTATCTAATAAAATTTAAATAAATAACAAAATTAATATACCTACTTTCATTAATAAATTTCATCTACCTAAGTAAAAGTATTACTTACATTTATCATTATCAAAATTGTCTATTAGTTTCTACTATTTCGGTACTTATGTTACATCAAAATCGATAAAAATGTCTAGAATTAAGTAAGCACGTTCCAATTTAAGGTTTCCACATTCTCAGAAATATCTCAATTGATTTTAAGATACCAAGAATTATGTTAGCACCGATTTAAGGCCCGTATTTATAATCAGCTCTCAAGAGTGAAAGCGAGTTTGAGTTCGTATCAGAAATGTCATGTCAGTACAAAATGACCTGTGAAATCCATACTTAATATTGCCCTCAATCTTGAGACCGCTTTATAAATACGATCCTTAACGTAGCATGTTTTTTTAAAGGAAATCTACTCGGACGATGGTTAGACGCGAAACTACTATTAAGTTATACTAAAATATTAAAGCTTGGGAGAATACAACGATGTCAATATAACGCCGTAACTTCAGAACCGATTCCGAAACCCATTTATGGACCTGTTTGGTCTTTGTCTTCTTAGCGAGTGGATTCTCGAGTCGAACGACCCGATGAACCCTGGTGTCAGAGATTCAAACCGCCTAGTAGCACAGCTATTAGGCCTCTAACTTGGTTTGAGAGAACGACCACTATCAAAGACAGCGACCGGGACCGTCAGTTTAACGTGACTTCCGAAGCACGGAATTCGTTTTCTACCTGACAATCAGGTGGATTCAGCCTGCATTGTCCTAACCTAACTGGGGAAAATCTCACAAAGTGATAAGTAAATTGACAAATATCAACTTCGTGCCTGGCTACTGGAAATCAAACCCAGGACCTCCGAATCATGGCTCTGACCACTAGACCACGGAGGCAGACACAGGCAGACACCTGTTAGATACAATATGTGACATAAAATATAATGAATTGAAGCTAAAAGACTTAATTTCTGGATTGGATTTAGTTTGTATATTTAGTTGCTATTTCTATCACAAAATTGCGGGTTTCAGCCGGTTCTGGTCCGGACTTCATCTAAGTAAGAAATTCGTTGGGTATCCGACCGCCGAGTTGCGGCCAAACTTTTGGATTCGCGGGGGATCCCCGAGCGCGGCCCCGTATTAAATTACAAGTCTTGGCTTGAGCAGTTGTGTATGTCCAGTGACCTCGGAGGCACTTCTTCGTAAGGGACCACGTGCGCAGATGCTAGTTCCTTGGATATCTTCTCAGCAGCGCCCAGGACCCTCAGTAGGTTCAACCCAGCTAGTTTCTTCAGGTCGTCTATGCTCCATCCCTCCTCCATCAACTCCGCGAAGAGAAGCGGATACGAGGACACATCTTCTAAACCTTGCGGTGTGCTGTCAATTTAGTGTCAAATTATTGAATAAGTCAGTGTGTGCGTAAAAATATATAGTTGATAAAATATATTTGACGCTAAGATAATATTCCCTGGAATAACCCTCAAAACTTGTCAGTGGCGGAACGACCTTTGTTTGGGTCGTTTATGCTCTGCCTACACCATTAGGGATTAAGGCGTGACTATATGTATGTAAGTAAGATAATATTGTTACTATATGCTATACACGATATCACCCGATTCAGAAGCCACAATTCAGAAAGTTTAACGTTAAAGAATCCATAAATTAATGTAATAGGTAATTTACATATTAGCAATAAACAAAACTTCAGTAAGTACCTAATACCCCACATTACGAACATTTACTCCCACATGTTTCACTGTAAGCCAGAGAAGCTTTGCACAGTGTACAATTAGACAAAGTGGGGGAAAATTGAGTAGAGTCTAGCTCTAGCTTGTCTAAAGTTGCCCCGGTTGTGTAAAATAAACGATGTACTCACAAGTTGATGCCATCGTAGCCAGCGCCCAGTCCGACGCTATCCACGCCAGCTATATCGCGGATGTGGTTTATGTGAGCTGCAACAGATACGATACATCACATATGGGCAACCTCTTACCCGCTAAGGCTTTCAATCCGGCCCGCGGGAGGACTTTCAAAAAGCGTTCGAAACCAGTAAAAATCTCTTGTTGTCATAAAAATGCGATGGACGACAGAACTGGCAAAAAGGAGGAGATTCAGTACTTGGTATATATAGTAACAAAAAAATCGTACTAGCTTTGATCGCGATTTGCTTCCTATTATTATTAGTTTTGTGTTTGGACGGGACTTCCATCATTTCTTTACAGGAAGCATTCCAATTAACTACACTATACTAGAGTTTAATTAATTTATTTGGAAATGTTAATACGATTTCATTAATATCGACAAATCTGGCCCGCAACATTTAAAAGGTTGCCCACCCCTGCGGTACAGAGTTAAAACTAGATATTTTACCATACGAGTGCCCCTTTGCCACATTTGTGTGTAAATGTGCCGACACGCGCATTAGCTTAGTGTGCGTGAGCTCGCCATAGTGCACCTGTAGTTACGCACACAAGGGCGCGTGTCCGTAAGCACAACAACAAGTATGGCCGAGTGGCAACTGTAAAATAAATACCAGGTGTAAGGGACATCATCCCGCAAGCTGATAGGGGTTGCTCAGTCAACAGTACTGAACAACATTCACCAGGATTTTTTTTTAGGAAATAAAAATATATTTGACTTTTCCATACAAAACGACCACCTCAATCGGACAGTGTATGGTAAAGCAAATTTTATTTATTATATTTTTAAAGAATTTCCTGGTGATAGTTGACTGAGCAACCCCTGTCAGTTTGCGGGACGCTGTCCGTTACACCCCGTGTAGATACGTTACATAGTGAAAACTACCCACTTCACGGCTCTGTTTGCGAAACGTCCTAAACTAATAACTTTAGGAACGAGTGGTTTCAGAATACGGCATGAAAATGGGATTCGGAAGTATGAAAAATTAAATCATATGCAGTACTAACTATACTGGAATAACAACTGTATCTACAATATGAATCATATTTTCTTTAAAATGAAATCTAAGCGCAAGACCGTACTTATTTCAAGATGAGACTCTACATTGTTTAAATATTCCAAATCGTCTCTCACTCTGTGATTGTCTACCGCTAACATTTAAATAAAAGCAACCTTGTCGTAACTATAAAAGAAAGCCAGCTCCGATTTCTAGACTAACTTAAAATTGGCAATAAAAAACTATCCCCTTTAAAAGTTTCAGCAAATTGAATTACTTAGTTGAAAGAGATGTTAGTTCCAGACTACTAGTGCCTTGTTTAGAAATCAGGACTAAGAAATGTATAGAAAATTAAACTCAGCGACCGTAATAGTAATCTAACCAGAGCTAACATATAAGAATGATGAAATCATATATTTTCTTAGCTGCAAAGTTGTTTTAAAGGAGTTTGCTTTCGTTTAGAAATTGCAGCAACGGGAATAGGGCTGTCGCGGTGAGCTGACGTTATATATTATTCTGTCCGGTGAAAAACACAACAAATCCCTGGTGTTGAGATTTTGTGCATTTGAAAAACGTGCAGGCTTAACAAAATGAAAAATATTACAGGAGATAAAATACATGTAAAAGTTAATGCGAGTTTTTTATTGCTAAAATTTATTTCTTTTAGCTAAGTTTGTTAATAAATAAACGGGTCGTTCGACTCGAGAATCCACTCGCTAAGAAGAAAAATAAATAAATAGAACTAAAACACATCTGACATCAGACCTCTGCTAGTCGTGAACGAGCCTTCCGTAATCGGAAGTTATTGCTATACTCGCCACTCTTGGCAGGCGAATTGGCGAGTTGACCGCGAGATAAAAAAAATGCGTTAAAAGAAATATACCTAGCAATCAATATGACATCTACGTATTATAAAAGATATTTTACTCGCTGTACATTTTAAACCTTTATTTGAATTTCATGCTGGCCTGGGAGCGAGAGAAAAATATAGAATGTGCCAGCTGTATTTCCTCCAGGGCATGCTGTAAAAACCAGCTAAGGGATCAGAGAGTTTCAGTATATTGCAATTTAGGCGATGGGCTGACAATCTGTCACTACAGCAATATACATATAAATCTATCTTAAATAACCTTCAAAACTTTGTCAAACGTGGCGGAACGACATTTGTTTAGGTCGTTTACGCTCTGCCTACCCCATTAGGGATAAAGGCGTGATGATATGTATGTATGTATTTGAATTTAAGATGACGTCTGGAAAGTAATTGTATTTGAGTTTATAAAAGACAATCTGTAAAATAAGGTTATTCATATCTCTCACGCCGAGATGGCAACGTAAATCATACCCGTGAAACAACGTTCCAACTGTGCTACGATTTATTTAGCTTATCATGTGATGAGCTGCTTATTCATCATTTAGAGATTGCCTCTTTTTTGCTGAAAGGAAATAAGAGTAGAGGTTTACTTACTTATAAGGACATGCAATTTTTTATATTTTGTCTTTTTAAGGCTGTACAGGACCACTTTTTAGACCATTAATGATCTCTTTGGCTGAAATGGTTCTACCGGTACACTTTACGATAAATAAGATATTATTTGAAGAGAATATAATTCGTTTTAGGTACTTTACCTATAACGTGTACCATAGCAGTCTTATTAGAAGACTGGTTAGATGTTGTCGGGGTTGAACAGGAAATGGTGAGAGTGGTTTGCCTCTCAACTAGCCTACAGAAATGAGTCATACCTATGGCATCTTGGACTGTCGCAGTCTCCTTGCAGGTGAGGAAAGAGGTGTAGAAGTTGACCATGATGAGGCCCTTGTTGGCGGCCAGTAGACGCAGCACTGTGTCGGGCACGTTACGCGTGACGTTGCACAGCGCGCGCGCAGAAGAATGCGAGAAGATCACAGGTGCACGTGACACTGACAACGCGTCACGCATCGTCCGTTCCGACACGTGCGACAGGTCCACTAGCATGCCCAGACGGTTCATCTCCTTTATCACCACCTGCGAAAAGTTTATGCATGTCAACGTTGTCAGAATAATATTTATACTTATTATACTACTTGCTATTTGTTTTTTGTGCCCAGCACTTATCTTTACTACAAAAAAACAAAAAACTAAATCTTCTTTTTCTTCTTAGAGTTAAGATTATGGACCATATTTGACATTTCTTTATACTTTAGGTTTAGAACTGTCAAATGCACAGGTCAAATGTGACCTATATTTTGACTCACATTGGTTTACATCACACATTTCGTGTCAAATACCAGACAAATCTTATCGATTTGCACAAGGTATAGAAGAAAACACAAGATACCTATAGAATAGACCAAATTGTGATAAATTTGTAAATATATCGGAGAAAATAAGCATGTTTATGAATATTTATATAATTTACCCATGGTAAATTACGATTTTCTATTGAATGTTTGCCTTTTTTATAAACAACGCTCTATTATTTATTATAATATAGGCACCCAGTCTTTCTTGGAATCTGTCTGTTAGGAATGTACCTCCATATTCCTCGATAGTATTGATAAACACTCACGATTAATACGGTATTCTTCTGGAAATGGTATAAAAAATCTTTGTACACCTAAAAAAACTCGTATCTCATCGTGATTTTACGTTTAGACGAAGTTCTCAGACTTTTTATTTTGATTAATGTTGAGTATCTGGGAAGTTATTGTCAGGGATTTATGGGTGATTCATTTAAAATAATAAAATATGAGCTTTTTCGTATAAAAGTTGCTCAGAATATATTAAAATGTTTCAACTCTAAGCTTGCGGCGTTAAAAGAGATAATTTGCATTTTGTTGGGAGCCAGTTGGCATGATTCGGGTCATAAACTGACCTTATATTATCATATGGTGCAGATGTGGTGAAAGAAAATTTTAAGTAAATCTTAAATCTCAAAAATGTAGCCCGTACTTACATATTTCTCCCCATCATTTACAAAACTCCAAACTTGTCAGACTTTGCGGAATGACCTTTGTTTAGGTTGTTTACGCTCTGCCTACCCCATTAGGGATAAAGGCGTGATTATATGTATATATTTACATGATTGTATAGTCAGTCGTCGCAGTGTTTATTTCCAAAACAATAATTTATTATTCCCAACTAACAACATTTTTAGGAACTCTGCCGGAATAATTGACTGTGAATTTGTAAAAACATTTCCTGTGGTTTTGTTGTAATGGGTAATGAACTGCAAATGCAGCCGGGATCGCGCCGCGGTTCAAATATATATTATGAAGTGGACGCCTATTGTTTAACTCGGCTCCGCAGAGTTTGTGTTAATGCCTAATTTAACTGCCTGGCTTCCAGGAATCTTTGTCGAGTGGAATTCGAGGAAACAGAATTGAAGTGATGCCGTTCATTGTCGGGTTATATTTCATTAATATAGTTCACCAATTTCCGCCTGAGAAATTTTGGACACGAAATTGGATATGCATGATCTGGTCTAGGAATTTCGAATTTCCATGCAGAATACGGATCGTATGCTACATGCAGTAAGTATGCGTACTCACCAGTCTCCGGTTGCATACTGTGAGTGGTTCGAACAAAAGGAATATTCGGAAGTATCGTAGCAAGGAAACAAAGAGCTGCTCGCAAGCACCGGGTTCATACAAAGCGAAATATTGCGGAGCCGCACGATGTTTATGATTATGGCGCACTCACTCTACCCAACGTCTCAATCTTTACTTTCGCCTTGAGTACCTGTTTCAATATTACGAGTACTTCAAATACGAGAATGTTTATTTGCTGTGCACTGCGCTGGCTGGCATATAGGCGCAGCGAAACCTCCCTCGCCTCGCACACATCGATCAGACTTGTTTACTGTTTTCTTACTCGAGTTATTAAACAACAACGGGACATAATAAAAACAATTCCACAATAAATCCACTTTTAACGAGCCACTTTTAAAATAATCTGTAAAGCAGATAGCGACTTCTCTAATCTTAAGCTTTAGAAAGAATTAAAGGAGAGAAAAGATAAGTCGCATTTTAGTCCAATGGGGGTGTAAATAAACTTCGAAACTTTTAATTTCCGTTTTATTTGTATTTCCGATTGAAAACTTCATAAAAGACGAAAAGAAATAAAGAAGTTCCTTTAAAATAAAAAGAAAGTTTTTATTTGGAGCGTCTACAATAGCTGGAATGTTGGACTTGGTGTATAAAGTTGAATTTGTTTTAAAATTGCTGGAAAATCGAACTGCGTTCTACATTCCAAAAGTTATACCATGAAAATATTTAAAAAATGTATACGGTTTATTAAACAAATAACCTCTTGATGATGTTGGCTTTCAATTTGTTTCGACGCAATAATTCTGCGGTCAAAAGAGCAAAATCAATTTAGAGTCAAGTATTCTTCAAACTGTTGCTCGGCTCGAGCATCTGTGAAGAGTGTTCTTTGTATACGTTGCAACCCACTTCAACCGACAACGTGTTTTTTGAGTTTTGTTTTGGCACCTTTGCTAGGAAGGGTTACTGTTTGCTATACTATAGAATTCATTGTTGAGAATGTAGGACACAAACTTGGCACGCTCTCCTAGAATTACCATAGCTAATCTAGAATATACAACATGTTGTAACCTTGATGTGTGGCTGGTGTGGGGTTAAAAAGTAATGTCGTACCTTGCCAAAAGGTGTGAGGCCTCGCGGTGGCGTAGCAGGCTCGGCGCGGTCCGCAGAGGCGCACTCTGCCCAGGGCGTGTCGCAGGTGGACGTGAGCGTCAGGTAGCGCACCCCCACCTGGTACAGCGTCCGCAGCACGCCCAGGGAGCCCCCGATGGCGTGCCCCCCCTCCACGCCAACCAGCGAGCACACGCGGTGGTTCGTGTGCGCCGCTATTATATCTGCGAACACGTATCACTTGCCAAACCTAGCCAAACAAATAAACATACATCATAAGCTAAAATTCATCTAGCAAGAGTTGCTAGATGCTAGCTTCCATGCTGGACTGGGAGCGACAGAAGAACATAGAATGTGCCAGCTGCATCTCCTCCCGGGAATGCTGTAAAACCAGCTAAGGGATTCGAGGGTATATTGTAATATAGGCGATGGGCTGACAACCTGTCACTACAGCAATATCCAGTTCTGTCTTAAACAACCCCCAAACCTTGTCAGACGTGGCGGTACGACCTTTGTTTGGGGTTTTCACGCTCTGCCTAACCCATTAGGGATACAGGCGTGATAGTATGTAAGAATTGCTAAAGCATCGTTCGCCGACAAACTCTACGGATGGTACAGATGCGGAAAACACGAGCGGAATTTTAAAGTCATCCATCACGCAATTAACAAAGTAGGTACGTGCACTTTTATAATGAACTGCTTAGACTCGGATCTACATGCTGATGTACAGATGTTGTGTTTTAATGGATCAACTTGGAGTTGTTATAGCATTATTATTTTTCAACGTCGCTGGCAGAATGTGGAAAAATTTCGTTGGTTAGTAACAGTTTGATTTTAAAAATACGCTCTGCAAGCCCCGTACATTTTCACCTAACCTTAATTTAAACTTTCCCGGCTGTCGATCATGGTGTTTTAACATTTTATATGGGATTTTTAATGGGATTTATTTCGGTAATTTGAAATGTCCGAGGTAAATGGTTTATGAAGATAAATTAATCTACATTTACATAGAAGATTTATTGGCGAAGTAGCGCTATAAACAAGGTAAACACAATGACGGCGACGACTCTGTTCTGATCGTAACCGAATTAAATGGGGAGGCTCTAAATTATCGATTGAAACAACACTTAAGATAAACAGTTCCGAGTTACACCAACAAAGGATCATTCATTTAAATCGAGCTCATTTGAAAAACAACAACGAAGAAGGAAACTCACCAATGGAAATTAATTTCAACCATTTTAAGGATTTTTTAAATTGTAACGGAGTTAAGACAATGAGTTTTTCATGCAAATAGGCAGGATGGTTTTGCATCCACTCTTTAGTTGATTACAAAAAATAAAATTAACTGCTGGCTGCCGGCACTGTGCCGCATTATGATTTATTTATCTGCCCGAAATGCAAATTTAAAAAAAAGCGTCTGCTTGTTCAGACCATTTCAGAGTCCAGATTCTCGTGTCTCGTCATGTGTAAACCACGATAATAACCCTCCTCCACACATTTCAGTTGAGAAACAAAAAATACTGACAAAAAGCGTATTCCATTCATGTCCAGAGGGTTTTGCTAACTTTTGTTTTAATTTTGAAATAACTTGCATGTTGCGTTATTTTGCGGAAGAGTTAGATTTAAAGCCTAGGCAACTGCTACATCGTTGACTGTCCCAATTACCACGATTGCAATTAAAAAATAAGTATGTTAAATTTAATATTGCATTTGTCAAATCAGATCTGATGGAGTTATTGTGGCGCAGTTGGAGTTGAAAAAACTAAAAGGGTTCTTAGGCTCGTATTTGTAAAGCTATCTCAAGATTGAGAGCAATATTAAGTATGGATTTGACGAGTCATTTTGTACTGAAATGACATTTCTGATACGAACTCAATCTGGCCGTTACTCAAACGCGGATTATAAATGCGGGCCTACGTCGACTACGGAACCCCGCATCAATGGACACCGAGGCGGGGGTTCCTGTTCTTGAACCCTAAAAAGAAACTGTTCATAAAGTCTAGGGCCGCTGACAACTTTTATTACTTTTACATCCGCCAGTTACACATCATTACACGAAAAGAGGAATGGGCACGACAGAAATAAAAATAATCAAGTAAAAGTAAAAACAAGAAAAACAAAAATGATTGTTTCAGATGTTTCTATTTTTTTAATGGAAATATGAAATTCTCGTTGTGAATCGGTTTGAATAGGGACTGATTGTCGAAGGATGCCTATTGTGATAGCATTTTTAACAACGTTTTCCTGTCGGGAATATCTTTATTTTTAAGATTTCTCAAATCATTTTGATCGACTGCAAAATCATGTAAAACATAACTTTTATATTGAATTGAAATCATACATACATACATATAATAACGCCTTTATCCCTATTGGGGTAGGCAGAGCGTAAACGACCTAAACGAAGGTCGTTCCGCCACGTCTGACAAAGTGTTGAGGGTTATTTAAGATAGATTTGGAGGTATATTGCTGTAGTGACAGGTTGTCAGCCCATCGCCTAAATTGCAATATACAGAAACCCTCGGATCCCTTAGCTGGTTTTTACAGCATGCCCGGGAGGAAATGCAGCTGGCACATTCTAAGTTTTTCTCTCGCTCCCAGTCCAGCATGGAAGAGTCCCAGTCCAGCAATTTGAATTGAAAAATTTAAATGAATTTGAATGTGCCTATTATTGTTAAAAAACAATATTGTTCAGGTCAAATTACTTCAATATTTAGTATTGCTCATAAAAAATCGCTGGATGTGCCTAATATTGTTACTATTAAAAATATATATTAGAAAAATTTGTCAAATTGTAGTTCAAGTTGTTCTGTGCTATTTCATTTCTATCCTCTTCTGTACACCTGACGTAGGGTGGACTTAAAAACAGCCAAGCTGCATACTTTTCCACTTCTGTAAAATTATCTATATGCCTACCTGTCCTGTTTGTTATGTTATTCTTGATTGTGTGTTTTTATTTTTTGTAATGTGTTTTGTGGAAATAAAGTGATTTGTATGTGTATTTTGAAAATATAGAAACCAAATCTATATTTTAGGCCTCGGGATTCGAACCCACGACCGCTGCATAGGGTGTCGCACTTACCGTCCGCGGAGGTGCATAGCGTGAGTTGAGGCTGGTATTTGTCGGTGAGCCGCTGAATGAGGTCGATCTGCTCGAAAGTCAGCTGCACTGCGTCGCGGTGTTGGGCATCACATGGCACGTACGCTGCCCAAAACTGGCAAAAAAAACACGTGTAAGTAGGTAGGAATATAGGTTACATACATATAATCACGCCTTAATCCCTAATGGGGTTAGCAGAGCGTGAATGACCTAAATGAAAGTCGTTCCGCCACGTCTGACAAAGTTTTGAGGGTTATTTAAGATGGATTTGTACATATATTGCTGTAGTGACAGGTTGTCAGCCCATCGCCTAAATTGCAATATACCGAAACTCTCGGATCCCTTAGCTGATTATATACATACATACATATAATCACGCCTTTATCCTTCATGGGGTAGACAGAGCGAAAACGACCTAAACAAAGGTCGCCTTATCTGCCTCACTTATGCACTCTTACTACCGAAGGTCAGCTGGAAGAGATTTCTTTTTAGAGATAAGCTGTACCTGTTGTGCTATTGTTTTATATGTTTGTTTCCTCTGTATGATCATGTGTGCAATAAATTGTTAAATAAATAATATATAAAGGTCGTTCCACCACGTCTGTCAAAATTTTAAGGGTTATTTAAGATGGATTTTACGTATATTGCTGTAGTGACAGGTTGTCAGCCCATCGCCTAAATTGCAATATGCTGAAACCCTCAAATCCTTTAGCTGGTTTTTACAGCATGCTTGGGAGGATATACAGTTGGTACATTCTATGTTTTTCTCTCACTCCCAGTCTAGTATGGAAGTAATAGGTGAAATACCTTGATGAAAAACTGAAGCATCTCAAGTAACTGTTTTTTTTTTATTATTTGTTTTCATCAACGCAACAGACCTAGCAAATCCAAGCTAATTTAAACATTTTCAAATCGATTATAAACACGTAAGCTCCTATTGGTTTTAAACGTTTGTAATCGATTCTAAAACCGCCCTCACATCGAGATCATGGTCAATTGTTTGTTCATACCGCTAAATAGTGCTTCACTTGACTTTAAATAAACTAGATGAGCCAAAGTATACGAATCAAAAACGGGACCAATCTAAGAATATACCTTTCTGATTTTTTTTTCTCAATTCGATTAATATATTACGGAAGTATAAGGTAACATACCTATATACAAAAAAAAACATACAGACGAATTTTAGAACTTCCTCCGTTTTGAAGTCGGCTAAAACGGAAACGTCAAAGATACAGTGCTGAAAACCTTATTTGACGTTTGTTAACCACGTAACGTCTTGGTTGCATATGAATTTGACAGCTGTCTGATTAAAATTTTCAAAACGAGTGAAGTTTACCTTTCCGAGGCGTGCGGCCTACGAGCGCTTGGATCCGATGCACGAACATCACTTTGACATACAGCATGATTAAATATCACGCACGAACTCCTGCCTGCTCGCGAGAAGCGAAGCGGGCCGCAGCCGGGCCGCAACCCGCAAGGCCCGCATTGCGGCCCCCAGCCCAGCCTATCCTTATAACCAAAGGCTTATAGGTGTTTAAGTTCGTTAACAGTTTGATTGAGTTGGGGAGTGCAACAGTCACACTAATTAATGTTTCAGGATTAGTGAGATGGAATGTTGGTATTATAGAACAGTTAACGGGTTTAGCAAGTTTAGTATTGTAAGGTGTTTGTTACAAAGACGAAAAACCTCATTAACTTTATTATTGTAACTTCTTTTGTAGACATGTGGAAATGTTGCTTGAGTTGGCTTAGAAGGGCCTCCGTTATTTCTTTGTACGTATCTGGGTTACATCTCGAGTAGGTGCTCGTGCGGCATACGGGTACGATACGAATAAACAAAGAAAACAATTTCGCAGTGGATGGAATATTTTAATCGCTTGTTGAGGAAAGAATCTACCGCGAAACTCCCAAACTCTAGACATCAAACGAATATCAACATGAATGATTACGAATTATACTTACTAAATATTTTTTTAGTAAAACGATTTAAAGTGAGGATTAAATTGAATGAATCTTTTTTGTTTCGTAAAATAAGATACAATCTCAATAAAGAGTTCAGCTGAAGTTTTGGATTAAACTGTGGAAAAGTCACGTTGACTGAATACCTATCAGATTCAGCGTCGCAAAATAACGAGCGAACAGGCCGCTGGGGACCGCCAGGGAGGGACTCAGGCGCGGTGGTATAACAAGTGTGTTTTCAAGAAACTTTTATAATAGGTACTTTAAAAAGGAATAAAGTACGTCAGGTACGGCACAGCACCCACTTAAGATTCAACGCAGCGAAACAGACTGTGCCAGTTTCCTGCACTGCACACTTTAGATGCAATATTTTCAATAGTTCCATATGCAATTGTGTAGGATTTTCATGTAAATAGCGCGATTTATTTCGCTTTCAGCAACGAATTGGCTGTTATTTCTTTGTGGCATACTATTTTGAACAAATATTTCGGGTACGAACATTCTTTTCATTTAAGTGTTTTCTTATTGCACTTGTTAAGAATTTTAAGTAGGCAAAATAAACATCAAAGCCTGATAAAAAAGGAACGTCCTTAATTTTAAGCTTTAAAGTGAGTGGAAGCTGGAGAATCAATAAACGTTGTTTAATTACATTTGCGTTCGTAGACTTTCAAGTTTCTTCAAGATAATTAACCTAAAGACTTGCAGACTTACAAGATCTCTTGAAGACTTACTCGAGTTGAGTTTTCGAGTTTAGTTTGAGTTGGGAACTCACCTGAGCTGCTACCCTGCCCTGCTTGAGTCTCGGCAGGTCTGTATGGCTCCAGGAGCTCGTCGCCCACGGAGATATCGTCCTCAAATCTTCATCGAACCTAAACAGGTTGAATAATTAACATCACTCAATACAAAGCGCTTTTCGTAAAAGATTTTAGGATGGCTACTTACTTATTCACGGGCATTATAAAGAAAACGTTAGTGAAATTTTAATGAGATTTCACAATTTCGTATGAACGATCGAGACATTTCAAAGAGATTACCGGGTGAATTAGCTTGAAATATTTACTTACCTGAAATCTTTAATCCTATTATGGAGGAACTTCCTTATGTTCCAAGGCAGGTCGTTGTGTCCATCGACCAGGGGCGTGTCGTGGAGCAGTCTCTCGGCCAGGCGTAGTCGCTCGTGTAGGGGGGCTCCAGGGGGCGCGCGGAGGGCCAGAGGGCCAGCCACACACGCCGTACCAGCTACCAGCACTAGTATGGCCACGAGGCACCATCGCCTATGCCATATTGAAAACCCTGTTGAAGAAAATTACTGCATCAGTTGATAGGCGTTTACTGCTACACCAGTGTACATACATATATACGTATAATCACGCCTTCATCCCTAAGGCAGAGCGTAAACGACCTAAACAAAGGTCCGCAAGGTTCCGCCACGTCTGACAAAGTTTTGAGGGTTATTTAAGATAAATTTTGTAGGTATACTGCTGTAGTGACAGGCTGTCAGCCCATCGCCTAAATTATAATAAACTGAATCCCTCACATCCCTCAGCTGATTTTTACAGCATGCCCGCAAGGAAATGCAGCTGGCGCATTCTATGTTTTTCTTTCGCTCCCAGGCCAGCATAAAAGAAAGTACAGCTGTAAGAAAAGAATAGCGACGTTATTTAGCAGGCTATTCAACATGACGACCATTGTATTTGAACCCTCCCCGCAATTGGCAAGAGCCGTTAAATACTTCGATTTAAATAGCTGAACTATTGAGCTCCGCAAAGTTTGCAGTGGCGCATAGATTGAGCTACATCGTTTAGTCGAAATTACGGGTTGAAATAGGCGGTACATGTTTAACACACTTAATTGGGCTATGGGCCCGATTCTAGATTTTCCGATTAAAACTAATATTAAAATTTACTTGTCATTTTCAGACTAAAACATTGGAACGGGACAGGAGATCTATTCTCTCTGGTTTTTGTTTTGTAGTCGGTGGTTTCATGCGTTATCTGCAATTTTTATACACTGGCATATGATATGACGGATAAAATTGACAGAGATACTGGGAAAACGTGCAAAAACGCGTCAAAATCTAGCGGAAAAGGTGTAAAACCATAGAGTATAATTCGCCCGTCCTTTTTCAATGTTATTATTTTGATAGTGACAGTTAGATTTTAATTTTAGTTTTAGCCGGTGGTATCTAGAATCGAGCCAATTATGTTAATTTGACTAATCTGTAAAATTAGTTTCAACATAGTAGGTAACATAGGTAGTAATGTATTATTTTATATTATAACATAAGACGTATACTTATGTAACTTACCTACCTACTAAAGAAGATGATAGTTCCGAACTGTCAAAGTGTTTTAAATATCAAATCTTTTAATCCAACTTATACTGTTACCTCATTACATGCAACCTTAAAATTTTATAAGCATCATATCATCTCCCTAGCCTTATCCCGTATCTCACAGGATTGGATACCTAATCTAGGGGATTGAACGACGGTACTGGTTTTTACACAGAGCGACTGCCATCTGACCTCCGCAACCCAGAAGGGAAACCAGACCCAATCCTAGATTAGGACTGAATTTTCAAGCCGCCAATGCTTAGCACTGGCCTCTGACATGGCTTAACGGCTAATATCTACGGTATCAAACGATATTAACCGGGACCAACGGCTTAACGTGCCTTCTAAAGCACGGAAAGAGCGCCGAACAAACGTACATATGAAATTGGAAAACCGAAAAACACATTGGTACGTGGTGGGGTTCGTTCGAACCACGACCTCCCGCTCAGGAGGCAGCGGCACTATCCACTGCACCATCGGGCTTCTAGTGTATATAATATACAAATATAAAGTGTTTTGATCACGGTAACATAAAATTATATCTGTTTACAAAATAAGTCAAACAATTATGTCATTTAGAAAAAAAAATAAGGACGAATCCACAGTTTCGCAAAAGAAAACAAAGTTTAGTGGCACACAAAAGCTGTGATGTTGTTGTTATAAGCATCCTAGTAAAAATACAAGTAAGTAGGCACCCTATTTCATACGGACCATATATAATGTAACAGCAGCGGTCTTTAGCCGAAGTCATGAAGGGATAATTTAATTTACGATGCCTGTAGCCGACAGAACAAGATGGAGGGCCAGCAGGATTACATTCAAACATTTCCGGTACGGGACTCTTCAAAGTTGGGATATTACAAAGTAACTTTCAACCGAGCACGCTACACGCCGTACGTGGAGAAATCTAGAGATTGTTTTAAAGCAGTACAATACAACATTCTAGGAAAGCACGCCTGCGCTGTGTATTACAATGTTTAAAGGCGCTTATAAATGTTTCTGTAAAGATGCTGTGATTCGTCCTCGGAGAAAACCGTGTTCGCGAGGATTTAAGAGAAATGTTCTTTGTTTCTTAATAGGACCCTGGATGCACAATGTATCGTGCTGTTGTGGTAGGTAATAGGCGTCTACTAAAGACAAACTATGTCGTGCAGTGGAAGTTCTGCCACGAGTAAGCAAACCCGAACCGTACTCTGCCGGGCATAAGTTGGCGCTCAAGTTTCGGGGTCGTTACGAATATGTCATTGGAGTGAGTCGAATAGCGAATACATTTTCGCGCAGCTCCCTTCCATCAGACCCTTTGTAGAGTTCAGTATTCGAGACACGACTCGTCCAAAGAAAGCGTAGAGGATTTCAACGACAACGGGTAATAAATTTATCCTATTACAAAAGTTTAAGATTTTGTTACTTGATATAAACTTAATTAACGAGACAGGTAATGAAATAAAGGAAAATATGGCTATAATTTTGTTCAAGAAAGGAGAAGTACTATCACGCTCGGAATATTATTCATAAAGTTCTCAAGCTATGAATAAATGAGTACAAAAATCCTGTACAATATATTAAGGAAAGGTGCTTCGGTTCGACGGCGCTGCTTGTATTGTAAAATATTACACAGCGCAGGCAATATATTGCATTTGGAGTTTAAATTTTATTGCTTGTGGCGATGCCGGGAAAATTGAAAATCGTAGAGCTAAGCAAACAGGCGGACGGCTAGTTAAACATAACATTGGTTTTGTCGCCACCTAGCAGCCGTAAAAACACAAAGCCATGCTCAAATCTATGGCAAACAAGTTATGTACTGCGGGTATGGCAGTTGAGAACTCTCATTTTTGCACAACACTTCTCCGTAAGTTTGGAATACGTCTCAACGTAAAAGTTCCTCACTTTATAGGTTTGTTTGTGATACCTTCACGGGTCAATGACTCTAGTTGATAGGTACAAGTAGAGAGGGAAATGACGCATGAAGTTCATCAGTTCATTTATGGAAAATATCGGATTAACCAATATTGCAAGCATTTCGTTAAAAATATTGTGTAAACATTCGGTGACAAAGCCAGCGGCGATGCAGATATACAGAGTGGCACTACAATACAAACAAATACCTATATTTTTGATATGCAGAATTCGTATGCAATTTAAATTGGCATTTACAAGGTTTAACTGATAAAATACGACTTCGGAACAACACTTAATCAAAGCGATCAATTTTACATTTTGATGCAAATGTAAACGTACTTAATTTTACCAATAAATCACGGGGTGGATGATAGTAAAAATGAGAATCAAAAAATTTAAATTATTTCGCTTCCGCCGGATGGGGATTCGCATTAGCGGAATATCATCAAAACCAATTTAGGTCAGCGATCGGTCGTTACGGGGCTTCCGATAATCTTGCTGTCAAACGCAAACGCGATCAGCCGCTCGCAGTGATGTGGCAGCCAGCAGCCGGCTCCCGGCAGCCGCAGCCGCGCTTACCGGGCTTGTGGCCGCCCGCCATGCATGAGCCGACTTCGCCTTACCGACATGTTCAACTTAATCTTGTCTTATCTTATCAAGCCTAAACTTCATAAACCTAGAAAATGTGCTTGGATGGGATGATAGATAAATCGGATTATAAAATAAAAGGTGAAGTCGATATACGGGGTGTAAGGGAGGGACAGCGTCAGAGGAGAATTATTTTTTCAGGAAGTAAAACAAAATATTTAGTTTTCCATACAAATTGTCTGATCGAGGTCATTTTGTATGAGAGTTTTTTTTTTCGTCTCCTGAAAGAATTTCTTGGAGATAGTGGTTCATTTTCATTGACTGAGCAACCCCTATCAGTTTGCGGGACGCTGTCCCTTACACCCGGTTAACTGCCTCCGTGGTCTAGTGGCTAGTGCCATGGGCTCCCGATCCGGAGGTCCTGGGTTCGATTCCCAGGGGGTAAAACACAAAGTTGATATTTGAGAATTTATCACTTTGTGAATTTTTCCCCAGTTTGGGTAGGACATTGCAGGCTGAATCACCTGATTGTCTGAAAAGAAAAAGATTTCGTGCTTCAGAGGGCACGTTAAGCCGTCGGTCCCGGTCGCTGTCTTTGATAGTGGTCGTTACACAAAACCATGTCAGAGGCCTGATAGTTGTGCTACTAGGCGGTTTAAAAACTCTGACACCAGGGTTCATCGGGTCCATAGACTCGATACCCACTCGACAGAAGAAGAAACACTCGGTATTATCTTCGGTCAGAAACTGATCTTCTTATTTTATGTGGGCGGTCGGATGTACACTCTGGTGAAAAGTTTAGCCTACTAAGAACATAGACAAGAAAACCTCGAGAGATTTTCTTCAATATGTTTTTTTAAAGCAAACTTTCTCACCGCGCTATCTATTCGGCAGCCGTATTCAGGATTGTCATAGCGAGCGCCCTCACTCGATCTTACCCTAATGATGTCGAACCTAATGAAATCACGTAGGTTGCTCCCCCCGCCCACTTATTTGCTCTAGCTCAACATTTCACACTTGTGAGAATCGCAATCTATTCAGAAATTATTCGTATTGTAAAATAGTTTGTGAGTTTGATAATGAGTAAGTCGAAATTTGGAGCCAGTTTGATTGACTAACTAAAGATTGACTTTCGCAGAATTACATTTTGATATATTTAAATTGAATTTATGATATATTTTGTTCCTGATATGTTAGTCTGCCCCGTAAGGGAAAAAGGCGTGAATTTATGTATGTATGATTTGTTAGTAAGTAAATCCAAATTCCAGAAATGGATGCCCTTTATGTTATTTTTGTTACAGCAAACTGCGGTCTAGACCACATATTATTGGAAACTGCTTAAAATTTAGGTCGCGCCTATTTGGTAGAGCTAGAGATAGTAGGATATATATGGATTAACATTGGATGCCACTTTGTAAAGCTAAATTTAAATGATCTCAAATTCAGTTGAGTTAAATTGAAAAGGGACGGATGACTATAGTAATATATACATACATACATATAATCATGCCCTTATCCCTAATGGGGTAAACTACCTAAACAAAGGTCGTTCCGCCACGTTTGACAAAGTTTTTAGGGTTATTTAAGATAGATTTATATTATATTGCTGTAGTGACAGGTTGTCAGCCTATTGCCTAAATTGCAATACACATAAACCCTCGGATCCCTTAGATGGATTTTACAGCATGCCCGGGAGGAGATGCAGCTGGCACATTCTATGTTTTTCAATCGCTCCCAGTCCAGCTTAGTAATATATGTTTATTTAAATTGTATAAAGAATATATCACATCGTTTATCATTTTCGACAGTATTCCTTTGATGTGGTGCCTAATAAAGCGGAAATGTACAAAATACGATGTCTTACGAATAAAACGTAAAATATCAAGGCCTTTTTCAATATATCGAACGAACCAACCTTAATTTTAGCGTAGGAAAGTGGCACCCAAAATTAAGTCCATTGTCAACTTTATTGTAAAATACTGCGTTCAAATGTGCATTAATCATGAAATATTATAATAGGGTCTATACCTACCGCTATTTGTAGTTAAGTACGGATAATAACCGCAAAGTAGGTCGTAGATTACGACCTGCGGGGTTGTTTACAAAAACAAAAGATGTTAATTTATTTGTCTGTAAATTATTGTTCTCTTTTGATTTAAGGGCTTCGCTTGTCAGGTTCAGAAGGGTGGCCATATTTTTTTCTGTTTTAGGCATTCGAATGCGCTACCTATTAATAGGGATTTGGCGATGTTTCCTTGGTGGTTAGTAAAATGAAAATCTTTTTTTTATTTTCAGATTCATTTAAAAAAAAATGTGACTGCCATTCACCATTTTTTCAATTAAATTAAATACAAACATATAATCACGCATTAATCTCTAATGGGGTAGGCAGAGCGTAAATGACCTAAACCAAGGTCGTCCCGCCACATCTGACAAAGTTTTGAGGGTTATTTAAGATAGATTTGTAGGTATGCTGCAGTGACAGGTCGTCAGCCCATTGCCTAAATTACAATATACTGAAACCCTCGGATCCCTTAGCTGGTTTTTACAGCATGCCCTGGAGGAAATGCAGCTGGCACATTCTATGTTTTTCTCTCGCTCCCAGACCAGCATGGAAGAAATTAAATAAACAGTAAAGTAAGATAAAGTTAAGAAAGATTAAATTAAATAAACAGTAAAACAACAATTATATTTGTTAGTCGATGTCACATAAATAAGTGTTTTTGTAGTTAGGATTTGAGGAAATTAGGGATTTCAAAGATATATGAGATGACTCAGACAACGATGGGATCTATCTAAAATATTTTTTACAAAGGTAGCGATTGTTGTGTATTGCTACTAGATGCGGAAGGAAAGAATGGAGAGGCTAAAGGAAGTAACTTTTTGGCTCACTGAAGGCCCATAAAGCTCAACTGCCGAGTAGAAGAATAGGGGGTGACGTTAAGGCGTATTTACACAGGACCCTAAGCCCGGATATACTTGCGAGACTTCAATTATAGTCGGACCATTAGGGCGAACTAGCTCACAGGGAAAGAAAATACAATCTATTTGATAAGTTTGAGAACACACTTTTTTTCTTCCATGCTGGCCTGGGAGCGAGAGAAAAACCTAGAATGTGCCAGCTGCATCTCCTCCCGGTCATGCTGTAAAAACCAGCTAAGGGATCCGTGGGTTTCAGTATAATATTGTAATTTAGGCGATGGGCTGACAACCTGTCACTACAGCAATATACCTACAAATCTATCTTAAATAACCCTCAAAAGTTTGTTACACGTGGCGGAACGACCTTTGTTTAGGTCGTTTACGCTCTACCTACCTACCCCATTAGGGATAAAGGCGTGATTATATGTATGTATGAGAACTTATCTAGCGGTTATTATATAGGGCGTACAAAGACTCGAGGACCACATTTTAAGGTATGAATTTGGCTACTCATTTTATCTTCCATGCTGGCCTGGGAGCGAGAAAAAACATAGAATGTGCCAGCTGCATTTCCTCCCGGGCATGCTGTAAAAACCAGCTAAGGGATGCGAGGGTTTCAGTATATTGTAATTTAGGCGATGGGCTGACAACCTGTCACTACAGCAATATACCTATAATTTTATCTTAAATAACCCTCAAAACTTTGTCAGAAGTGGCGGGACGACCTTTGTTTAAATCGTTTACGCTCTGCCTACCCCATTAGGGATAAAGGCGTGATTATATGTATGTATGTATGTATGTATGTATTTAACCTGAACTACTCTTCAAGGTCAGCGGTTCGAGAAATTTTAAGGGACGACCAATTTTTTTAAGTTTGTTCGATGGATAAAGTTGTTCAATTAAATTGGTAGGTATGGTCAGTTACTTTGATTTCATATTGTATTCATTTCTACAGTTTCATGAGTTAGGTTCCCAATGTTCCCATTTAATATAAATTTAAGCTTCCATATCTCGGTCAGCGCTGAACCCGATATTGGGTAGCTTAAAACTTCATTCTAACAACTCCGTAATGATTATATAATCGAACTTCATATTGAAATAGTTTTGTGGATCGTAAATACCATTCTATTTAGTATGAAAATGCTGCTTTAATTTATGGTAGGTACATACCGCATTTTGATAAGGGTAAATATTCTACAGAACCAAATGTTTTTAATCAGTTTACAATTTAGTGCAAAACAAAAGTCTATGAATACAGCTGAATAAGTAATTTATTAGGAACCAGACTCAATAGCAAAATAAGAATTGGAATACAAGGAAAAGCGAAGGAAGACATCTCAATAACAAACAAATATTTAACAATAAATAGTCCCTATTATGTTTTGCGCAGTTTTTATATCCGATGTCGTCCTTAGTCAGCGTTTCATTAATATAAAGGGGATTAATTTTGACGCGTGTTCACAAGAAGATTAGAGCCTCCAATTTCGGCCAGTCGGAAGGGCCTTGCTATTTAATAACGGTTTTTATACAAATATTTGTACCTATATTAGCCCTTGCATAATTGTACCCCCTTCAAATTTAATTTTATTATTTCTGACATAGACTACGGAAAATTCAATTTGGTTTAGTTCAATGGCAGTTGAAAGCGTGAACACGACGACAGGAAATTAAATTTTCTAGGAAGAAGAACATTAACTTTATTTGAACATAATTATAATAAGGCCATTAGTTTCATTTAAAACGCCTTGTCGTGTACTAAAAAAAAAATACGTAATAATTTTACTAGTCCGGGAGTTTTCAGGATATTTAAAAAAAACAGTGCTTTTATTTTAATACATTTTAGGGAGACAATAAAAAATATACCAATTTGACAAAAAGGAAACAAATATTAATATATTACAAAAATGAATATGTAACAAAAATATAGATATAGAATTATAAGGAATTTTTCACAATGTACAAAAAATATCTGATTATTATTAATATTAATTGGTCAAGTTTATGATATTGCATAGTAAACACAGTAAAACGTTTTGAATTTTTGTATTTTTTTTAACTGAAAGAGATGATATTGAAGTCTGTTTCAAGTACATATAGAGCAAATTTAAAACAATAGCTATTAATATTAGTCAGCTACATGATTGCGGCTGTATATCATGTTTGCCATTTATCAAAATTGAAACAAAAATGAAAATTTCGTTAAACTTTGAAGGTATTTTTTTTTTGTTAGAAATGCCAATGAGTTGTAACTGTTTTGTTTTTCAATAAAGGTCAGCAATAACCTACCTAAATCTATACATATAATAAATCCCTAGAAGGGTCGTGTCTGTACATTGAATATTTTTACAAAAAAATAATTGCTTCAGGCATTATTAACGATCTTACAAATTCTTCCATGCTGGACTGGGAGTGATAGAAATTCTTCCATGCTGGACTGGGAGCGATAGAAAAACATAGAATGTACCAGCTGCATTACCTCCGGGTTTGCTGTAAAAACCAGCTAAGGGATTCGAGGGTTTCAGTGTATTGCAATTTAGGCGATGGGCTGACAACCTGTCACTATAGCGATACACATTTCAGTCCAAAATTGCCCTTAAAACTTGTCAGACGTGGCGAAATGACCTTTTTTTGGTCGTTTACGCTCTGCCTACCCCATTCGGGATAAAGGCATGATAATATGTATGTATGTATTATTAACGATATAAAGCTGAAAACGTTTTTTTTTTTAATTTTAGTCTGTCTGTCTGTATGTTACCACATCACGCCAAAACTACTGAACCGATTTCGATAAGACTTTTTTTATTCAACTGTGTGTTACCCGGGTTGCAGCATAGGATACCTAAAATCACGTTACCTGACTTAGGGGGTAGGCAGGAAATTGAAATTTGGCTGTTTCTTAACCGATTTTTATGGAACTTTTTTATTCGACTGATCATTATTTAAAAATCATAGGTACGATACAAATAATCACGCCTCATGACTTAGGAGGTAGGTAGGAAATTGAATTTCGGTCGTTTTTAACCGATTTTGATGGAACTTTTTTTGTTCGACTGAGCATTACTTAAACTCACGATACAAGTAATCACGCCACCTGACTTAGGGGTAAGCAGGAAATTGAAATCTGATCGTTTTTAACCGATCTTAAAGGGACTCTTTATTTGACGGAGTTTTTTTAATTACCTGGTGTCCAGCCTAGGTTAAAAATAATCACGCAACCATTCTAATATTGAGTAAGTACCCCAGTTTGTATGGAAAACACGCAGTGTCGAACATACTGAAAACGCTTCTCCGCGCGTAGGAGCGGGATCTGCTAGCTCACGCGCGAAATCGTGTTTTTCATACAAAAACAAAGATCAGACAATGCGAAACACATTTTCGCGCGCGGGTTAGCAGATCCCGCTCCTACGCGCGGAGAAGCGTTTTCAGTATGGTCGACACTGCGTGTTTTCCATATTTCCTTTTTGTCTATTAAAAAAAAACGTAAGTTGTAAATAATCTTAAATATTCAATACTTTAATGACAAATTCAACGAAAAAATTGTATCGTGATTTGTATATAATTAATTGATCCCAAAACAAACGTTAGGCAACACAACACCTTCCTTTTTTAACTACTATGCTCGCATAGGTGTAATGTAAGACTGTATTCTATCCCAATTATGTAAAAGTAAAACAAAAAATACATCTCTGTTTAAAATCATAACCACCACGCGTACGGAGTCTCGGGTGCAGCTAGTCATTAAATAAATAAAAGTTATCATTTACCTGCTTGGTTTTGTAAACAAAACAAAGATAATAAACTTAAATTAGAATTTTCTTTGCCCGAAAACTCACTTGCGTGGATGCACTTTTTGACCTTAAAACAAAATGGCCGAACCAAATTCGTTTCTTGCCTATTATTGGCTCCTTAGAAACTGAGTATTGCTATTTCATAATTATATTTATTTACAAAAATGATTTACAAACAAGAACGGAATAATTGACATGGCTGCCGACTATTTTTATATTTATTTATTTTTGATCATACAAAATTTTACTAAAATCAATGGCTATTTATTACCTCTTTTCAAAAAGTCACAGTTCCTACACTACGTATATATCTGGTTTATTTTTTGTAGCGCTTTTTGTAACGCCCGTGAAGGGGACAAATTTATTTGTATGGAGGATATCCGACATTAAAAAAAAGTTCAATACTAGTAAATAATACGTAAAGGTATATAATATAGGTAGATAATATACCAGAGTAGTAGAATAGGTAATTTTTACACAGTTTACATGGATTTTAATATAAAATATCGCACAAGGACCAATTTTTATATGGAAGTTGGTATTTTTTTATTATTACCCTTTAATTACAGTTTTTAAGCCACTTACATAATTTGTGTAGCGACCAAGATCAAATATGATACAGCGACCGGCACCGACACGGCCGCTTAACGTCCGAGGTTACCTATGATCTTGTGTTAATCAGGTGATTTAGCCTGTATTGTCCTAACGAAATTTGAAACAATCTCACAAAGTGATAAATAGATAAATATCAACTTTGTTTGGTCCCTGCGTAAATAGAACCCACGACCTCCCGTAATAAGACCAACAAAGTAACTCGATGTCATCGAAAGAGTCACAAGGGAACATTCCGTGAGATACGGACCGCAAAGGGTTGGACGGTTGGACAAATCAGATGGGGGTTGCATGAAAAGTCTAAGCTCAAGAGCAAGTTTATCTAGATGTAGATAGTAAATTCTAGACATCGATGTAATATTTTGTACATCACAAAATATTTGTTTGGGAGATTATTTTAAGTTTTTTGTATAGAACACAACCAAACAATATGGCACTGAATTTAAAACTAATGTATCAAAAACGAAAAAAGAGTTTATCCAAAACCAAAACCAAGCGAAAACTAGAGAATAAATTCTACGAAACATTTAACTCTTGTTGCAGTTCACTTAATAAACAAAAGGCCACCTTTAGCTTCACTTCGCTGTACTCCTAATTAATTTTAATTCTATAGTACCTACTCTCTTCAAATGCAAATAGGTATCTTCTAGGTGAGGTGAGCTTGCTTCTTCCTTGATTGTCTTATCTCTGACTTAGGCTACGGTCAAAGCACAACTCCTTAACAAATTCTTAGCTAGCGCTGTCACTTTATTAACTTTGACATAAGAACAGGATAGCAAAGGAACACATGACTTTGACATTCCTAATTTGACGTAAGCCACTTTAATTAAAAACTGAGAATGGAGCATGTTTCCTTATTTTACGTCAAATAAGCAGTTTTATGTTAGATTAGGAATGTCAAAGTCATGTGTTTATTTGCTATCCTGTTCTTATGTCAAAGTCAAGAAAGTGAGAATTAGGATTATGCCGCGAGAATCGACGCATTGTAGAGGTAGTTGCTGGTTACACCAATACTGACTTGAGGTGTCCGGTGAGCTGTGGCTGGTGGTGGGCATCCACTGCGGCGCTCCCGCCTGCTTGCACACGCTGTACGTCACGCGCGTGCTCTGGTGTTAGTATTAAAGGTGACCGTAAGATAAACCCTCGGAACAGTACTGACTTGAGGAGTTGCCAGTGGTGGTGGAGCTGTGGTTGGTGGTGAACATGGTCCCGGTGGGCATCCACTGCGGCGCGCCCGCCTGCTTGCACACGCTGCACGACACGCGAGTGCTCTGGTGGTAGTATTATAGGTTCCTGTAATATAAACCCTCGGAACAGTACTGACTTGAGGAGTTGCCAGTGGTGGTGGAGCTGTGGTTGGTGGTGAACATGGTCCCGGTGGGCATCCACTGCGGCGCGCCCGCCTGCTTACACACGCTGCACGACACGCGAGTGCTCTGGTGGTAGTATTATAGGTTCCTGTAATATAAACCCTCGGAACAGTACTGACTTGAGGAGTTGCCAGTGGTGGTGGAGCTGTGGCTGGTGGTGGACATGGTCCCGGTGGGCATCCACTGCGGCGCGCCCGCCTGCTTGCACACGCTGCACGTCACGCGCGTGCTTTGCGCGCGCTCGGTGACGTCGGGCGCCGGCATCGGCCGCTTCTTGCCCTGCGCAACACAACTATTATTCAAATAAAGGGATAAAAAGGCGGAATTTTGCACTATCAGTAAAATTAATGATTTTAATTTTGGATAATAAGAACAGAAGAATGCGCTACCTATACTCTGTAAAATTTTGGATGGTAGCTGCGGCAGATGTCATTCAGAAGGAAAACAAAAGAAAACGTTTTAAAAATCCATACAAATTGCATCTGTCACAGCTACTATTTCAAGTATAGGTCCATGTTATAAGTACTTCTTTGATGATTTCATTTTATAAATTTTTCTATAATCATTTTTTTTAAAGAAATAACTAGTTCTTACTAAAGCTGTATGTGTTATGTGATAACAAAAAAATGTATTCCAAAAAATAATGCAATAAAAAAGTTTTGAGCCTCTAAATATTTTCGAATTAAAGTTGTTGTGTCATCATACTTATACCGTAAGCGAAGGTTTCAAAGGATGAACTTGCGCCTTTATTCACCCTTGATTGGATACAAACTTAACCTCTAACTTCAGACGTATTTGACACTATGATCGATGCTGCGAAAGTGCTACGCCCTCGTTGCAAGTTACAGAAACTTTAGCTTGATAGTAAATATAACTAGAATGGACTAACAACTTCCATGCTGGCCCGAGAGCGAGAGAAAAACATAGAATGTGCCAGCCGCATGTCCTCCCGGGCTTGCTGTAAAAACCAGCTAAGAGATTCGAGGGTTTTAAGTATTTTGTAATTTAGGCGATGAGCTGACAACCTGTCACTACAACAATATACCTACAAAATCTATCTTCAATAACCCTCAAAACTTTGTCAGAAGTGGCGAAACGTCCTTTGTTTAGGTCGTGTACGCTCTGCCTATCCTATTAGGGATAAAGGCGTGATTATATGTATGTATGGACTAACAGTCTAATACAGAGTGGTTTTCATCACGAAATTTGTTACGTAAATGTGCATTCGGTCATAAGCCTTCAGTTCGTATACGTAACACGATCATCCAGTTTGTGAACTAAATTATTTTGACTGAATATTCATATGCGGAATTAATGCTCAAGGCGAACATTTAACCGATTACATGAGTCGCAACAATCCAATGAAAGACCGTATTGTAATAGGTACTCGCCATGTTTTGCAGGTGGATTAGCGAGCGAAGTGCGAGATTTTGTACCCATTAAGCCGTGACTCCAGTGAGGGGAACCAAAACATACTCCCGTGGGGCACAGAAGGTAAGGGCTTCCGCTTTCTGCCCCGCGGGGGATATTTCGTTCTTTGAGAGCAGGAGTCACGGTTTTAGATTTTTTTGGTCTTATGGCATTATTTGATGCGAGATCCAGAGGACAGTGCAGCAGCGGGTTTTTGTTGCACTTTCAGCACCATCCGAGGTCACGTGTAGGGTTTTTAGGGTTGTTCCTAAGGACGTGGAGCCAATCGACCTGTAACAACCACTATTAGAAAGTGGGACCGGGTCCGACGTCTTAACGTGTCCTCTGTAGCATGGAATCCGTTTTCTTCCAGACAATTAGGTGGATTCAGCCTGCATTGTCCTAACCAAACTGGGCAAAATCGCACAATGTGATAAATTCATAAATACCAACTTTGTGTCCCCCCTTGATTAGAATCGAACCCAGAACCTCCGGTTTGTGAACCTATGGCTCTGGCCACTAGACAACGGAGGCAGTTGGTTAGGTAATTAGTTTTGACGACACCCTTGGGAAGGTAACCTAAATGTTTGCCCTTTCATTAAAAACATACATACATATAATCACGCCTTTATCGCTAATGGGATATGCAGAGCGTAAACAACTTAAATAAAGGTCGTTTCGCCACGTCTGAAAAAGTTTCGAGGGTTATTTAAGACGGATTTGTACGTATATTACTGTAGTGACAGATTGTCAGTCCATGGCCTAAATTACAATTGAAACCCTCGAATTCCTTAGCTGGTTTTTACTACATGCCTGGGAGGAAATGCAGCTGGCACATTCTATTTTTTTGCTCGGTCCTCGGCTAGCATGGAAGAAAAAAATCTGCTAATCCTACTGAGTTACATAATCTAGCTAACATAAAGGACGATACCCATACACGAAATGACTTTATTCGCCTGGTAATTCAACTGTCAGTTTTTGCCACAATTGGAATGGGGAAACTACGATGAAGTTCATGTAGATTGACAGCTTCCCCTTTGCCGCCGCCAATAATGTCGTCGACGTAAAAGCGAACCCTTGCTCTACCACAACTTATTCCAAAGAATTTATTTCTTTCATCCATCATAACATTTCTCAGGAGAAAAGATTTATGTGTGATTCGCTTTGAACAAGTTTAGATTACTTCGGTATTGTACTTATTCGTTTTGTTCGCTTTAGTTCAAAGTTTTTAGAAAGCGTTTTACTTGAATTTATTTTCAGTTTCGAAACACGTGCTACGTCGTAGCACTGTTGTAGCGCTCTCTTAGCGCAAGAAAGTTGAATTTATCATAATCTGTCAAAGGCATAATGTGCAATTTCTGTTAAAATACTAGTAAGGCTACACTTAATCAAAGTTCTATTATCAAATGATGATATTGATATTCAATAATGAACATGTATTTTCTACGGCGTAGCACTTTCGTAGCGCAAGAAAGTTTGGTTTATTTAAGGCATAATGTGCAATTTATGTTAGTAAATTAGTAAGGCTGTAGACACAATAGGTACGATCAAATACCTTTTATTAAATATTTTTATTATATTGACAGTCAATAATGAACAAGCATTTTCTACGTCGTAGCATTTTGGTAGCACAATAAAGTTTGATCTATTGCAATCTGTCAAAGGCATAAATTAGTCAGGCTGCAAATTACACATCATTATCACATTTCTTTTATCAAACATTTTTGACTATAATTGATAGTCAATAATGATCATGGATCATGTTAGTATGTTATTATTTTAGGTGTACCAGTATTTGTACAAAAATAGGATACTTTTTTTGTTCTATTTGTAACGTCTAAAATTTTTTTTTTTTAGTTTAGCTTGAAAGTATTTTATTATAGGTTGTATTATAACTAACTAGCAACCCGCCCCGGCTTCACAAGGAAATCATTAGTGTAGCTACACTCGCGAGCTGTGAATTTATAACACCCTTATTATTATTATTTGTAGGTATACTTTTCAGTATCACAGGTCCACAGGTCTTTTGAGGCATACGTGGGGCCGAAGCCAACAGCGCAGAGGCCTTTTTATACCAAATAATTTATTGTGATGTGTACATCACGCGAATACTCGCTTTGCTTATTATTATTATTTATTTTTTCTTCCATGCTAGCCTGGGAGCGAGAGATAAACATATAATGTGCGAGCTGCATTTCCTCCCGGGCATGCTGTAAAAACTAGCTAAGGGATCCGAGGGTTTCAGTATTTTGTAGTTTAGGCGATGGGCTGACAACCTATGACTACAAATCTATCGTAAATAACCCTCAAAACTTTGTCAGACGTGGCGGAAAAACCTTTGTTTAGGTCGTTTACACTTTTCCTACCCCATTAGCGATAATTGTTTATTTTATTTACATACTGGCCCAAGATTTAGAAACTGTAGCTAAGTATGTAGCTATTTGTGTCACTAAATATTTTTTCAATATTGATTTACCTATAATAAATAATTTTGCTAGTTCGTTTTTATATCGAACTAGCTACCCGTCCCGGCTTCGCACGGATATTATCAATGTTTCTCTACTATATTATGCATGTATTATACATATAAACATTCCTCTTGAATCACTCTATCCATTAAAAGAAACCGCATCAAAATCATTCATCATCAAAAGATTTTTGCATACATAGGGATAGAGGGACAGAGAAAACGACTGTGTTTTATACTATGTAGTGATGAAAATAGGTAGACATTGCAAAAGAACATCATTTTTGAGGAATTACCTGTGTGTCGTAGAAAATGGAAGGTATCCGCGTGTTGCGCGTGTTATCGCACGTGCAGTGCGCGTGATGGCTGCGCGGCGTGCCCAGCATCACTACATCGGCGTCCGCGAACGAGCGCCCCTCGTCATCCACCAGGTCCGTGTGCGTGCTCCGCGACTCCAGCGTGTCGTCCCGGCCCCACGAACCCGACATTCTATTATCCCTAAACCGCTCGCTCGGAAAATCGTTGTATGACATTTGCCTTCTTATGCCTCTACATCGACTGCGATTATCTAAAGTGGAAAATTTCATCGTATCTATCGAATTGCGCGATACGAGATCATCGTTATTATCGAAGCTCCGCATTTTTGAGATTTTGTGCGGGGTTCTTCTGCTCGTATCTGCGCTTACGGTGCAGTCTCTCAGTCTGTCGAAGCACTGGTCCACGTTACCGGAAAAATTGGCGTATGTTGGCGCATTTTTGGGATCTTCTTTTGGGTACCCTGTTGAAGTAAAAATACAACTTTGGCTATTTACTCTCCTTTGGGATTTATCAACTAACGACAACATTGACAGTTTTTTTAGAGAACTCGACGAGCCCGACGTAATCTCATTCAACTGAACCGCATTTTGGTGCTTTTTTGTCATTGCCTCGCCGCCTATCCTTTTTAAATTGGACAGTTTTCGTTTTATCTTCTGCATGAGCGTATTTGTTTGATCATATGATATCAACTGTTTTGAAATGTAATTTGACACACCTATCGTCTTGCTTTTATTGGGTTTCCTGTCCAGGCTGCGATGCGAACCGATCGCGAGATGACTTCTTCCGGCATCGCGTTTGATCCTCTCTAAGTCGTAAATATTTAGCGTGTGGCCCCGCTGTTCGCCCGTTTCACGGTGACAATTTAGGTAGTTGTTCTGTTGAATATTGCAGTTACAGACTAGATCGAACTCCTGTTCTGATATGTGTTTCTCGTGGCAGTGTCGCTGGGCGGCGAGGGCGAGGCAGGCTTCACAGTCGACGCCGAGCAGGAGTTCGAGGCTGGTGTTGCGGATGAAGCCGTCGCTGAAGGTGCGGGAGCGGAAGTGGGGCTGGTGTGGGGCCATGCACTCCCAGTCGGCGGGGTCGGCGCGTGCCGGTCCGGCGCCCGCCTCGTCTTCCACCATGGTGGACGCATCGCGGTTCACGTGGATGACCCGCGGCTGCCGGCCCACGCGACCCTCACTCCGCACCGAGCTCCGTGACGGCGATGGCGACGGCCGCTTCAAACTATCCACTTGGATCATGTTTGACTTTTCAAGTGGCACTCACTCGCGACCACATTTCCTGGGAACAAAGGGAAAATGTTATTTTACTAAAGTGGGTGTTACATTGTAGTACAATAGTGCATCTAAAGGGAGAATATGGTGCAGTTAACCCCGATACTGCGTTGAAAATACATTATGGAACTTTACCGTCTCTACAAAGGGAGCAGGTAATATCGAGAAATCGATCGAAGCTCATTACTCTTAATTGCTTTAGTTATTTAGATCGTTAATTTTTATTTTCGCATTGCCTGTATTCTTATTTCTACTCTGTTGCTACTACTACTACTACTACTCATAATAATAAAAAAGCAAATAAATTGAAGTGCGTGAACCGGGCCGGACCCTTTCTGACCACCATATTTTTATAGGGACTGGAGTCTGATACGGGGCGTGAGGTGAATTGTTATCGAATTCACAAAGAATGAATTGTTAGAACCATTTTCTTCCTCGGATTCTTACTATTTCAACTTCGCTCCATTGACCTGAGGTTTGCACATATTTACATAAATCTCATCAATATATTTCGGAAAAATATGTTCGCAATGCTGTTGGGCTGAAACCTTCCGTGAATGCTAATGAGAAGGTTTTAAATTATGTAGATAGTAGATATGATATCTGCGTATCTTCGCACTAAAATTGTTTATTTATGAACGTTTCAAACGGAACCGGTTTGCATGTCTCTGTACTTTTGCAATCGAAAGACTAGATACGGCGCTCGCGGTAAAACTTATTTATGTACCGAGCAGCGCAGAATGTAAATTTATGAAAATACTTGTAATCCGTTTTTACACGTTTCGCATTTCTGATTACCTAGTTTGTTAATGTTCGCGCCAGGTTGGAAATTGGAAACTATCTTCTTGCACGTAGCAGACGTTAATAACAGTGTAAGTAACAATCTTATTAGTGGGCTGTAGAGTGTGAGAGTGGGGCGTGTGAGACGCGACGACGACGCGACGCTCCAAGTTTCCAGCTCGAGATGCCGAGATTGATATCGCGACGAGATCGCGGCCCCGAGCGCGATAAAGTCACGCGCCGTGTGCGCTCACAGATTAAATAACAGAGCGTACAACATCGCCGTTATCATGTTCTTGGGCATCTGTATGTCGCATTCAGAACTTTAATCTTGATCTTCGGGAGTTAAGAAACGAGCTTCTTATTAAATACATTTCCAGAAGAAAATGCACGAATAGCTGTAAGTTGAGTAACCAAACTAGTTATTCTGTATATAAGCTAAATTGAAGAATTAACTTGCTATATCGACTGCTCTTATAGAATATGCGTACATGTTATCATGTTATTATTTTAGGATTTACTAGTAATAATATTTCTAGATATTAATATAGGCTCCACTAGAGAAGTGACATCTAAAAACCAACGGGGTCACAATCTCGGCATGTTTTTCACAAAAAGATACATTCTTTCACGGGTGAGTTTGTTATAGTAGCCACATCTCTCATAACTCAGGTTTCTTTAGGTGGAAAGTACTTTATGATAAATGAAGCGAGTCCCGATGGGCCACCGGGGATCTACCGTCGTCATTCAGGGGCCATAGAAGGTTTTACTGCTTAGCTTTTTGTTCATATAACTTGCTTGCTGATGGATGGGATTGTAGTTTTCATATTTTATTATTATTTTTTGATATCATGTTTTTTAATTCATAATTATTTGTAAAATGCGATAGTCCCACCTCCATAATAATTTACTCACACGAAATATTCCTCTTTTGAAATTTATTTAGAAAATAGTTTATAAAGAGTTTCCAAGCACTTAGCTTTATAATGAAGGTATTTCTTTTTATTATGATAATACCTGTGTTTTATTTTAAAAGACTGTTTTTTTTTGTTACTAAAAAACGAGTGTTTCCCCTTAGCGAGTTCTTTGAAAAGCTTATAAAAGCTTTAGTCGTGTACGTGTCTGGAACACCGCGGTAGGTAAATAATAAAATAATAATGCATCGCTGTGAGTTTCCGCTTGGATAAGTACATTCCTTAGTAATCGTTTTGGTACATCTTTTAAAATGGTAATACGCAAAATACCTAACCCATTAAAATTTAAATTGTTGATGTTTTCTTTTGCGGTTTATGTATCTTACCGCTCTGCCGCATGAAAGGTAGTAAAGTTCGGACACTGTCCATAGCGGATTTAATAAAAGGCAAAGGGCAGAATATTACAAGTGATCCATGTATATTGGATAAAATAATTCCAAAAATATAGAAGCGTACAGTCAACGCTCAAAAAAGAAGAGGAACTTTTTATCATATACTTAAGTGACGACAAGTGCGATACGTCTACACGTCGCGAAGATATCCGTTCGCCTCAAGCTCGCCAGACAAGCTCAATGAAACATCACCGTAACACAAACTCAGCAGACGTCGAGGGGAAGCCATTTTTGTTTTATGTTTGTTTTACCGCTCCCAGATGACAATACAGCTTTTGTGTTGAATGTTCATTTCAGCATTCATTATCGTCAGATTATACGTGCGGAACGGTTTTGTTAGCGGCTCTACTTACCGTGTCGTGAGAAGAACAAAAAATCTTTTAATAAAGCTAGGAGAGCGGATCGGTCGCTATACAAACTTTACTTAGGTAGAAACTTAGACTAGAATAAAGTAAAGATGGAGTGCGTGGAATACGATAGGAAGCCATTAAAACTTTAGTAATATAAACCAAGTTTTTATGCGTGTCTGAACCTACGTCATGTTTAGTTCTCAAGGTTGATTTACGGGCTCAGACTTTTAGGAATCCGCCGACGATCACAAACTTTAAATTACTTTTCTCCCATTTGCTCGGAAAAAGCATCATTATTAAAAAAAAAAAACCACTACGCATAGCAATTTCTTCAAACGAAAACAATAAAATCAACGACCGCTTCATGAAGTCTTTAAGGACACATTAACCATACGGTGTTTATACTTAGGCTTTTTTAGTCCACATGATTATTTTTTTTAAGGCTGAATGATACAAGTTTTTAAATTTACAAAATGGAATTAATGAATGAATGGAATGAGCGCCTGTCAAAAGCGCCATGCAAATCTTAAATGTCAAAATATTATGGAGGAATCGCATGTTTGGTGTTTGTTTTTAGGTGTATTGTTATTGTTTCCTCGCAAAATCAGAGAAAAGTACTATACTTCTCCTAGCTGAAATAGCAATTAAAGGTCTCGACTGCGTCTTGGCCTTCCAAATTTACTCGACCTGCTTTTTTTTACCTCGGAGTAATGTACTATTATTATATTAAAGATGTAGTTGCTTTTACCTACATTTTAAAATATAGGATTTTTGTCAGTGCTTATTTTATGTATTTTTTCCAATTTTAAATAAGTGCCTACTATAAATTGGATCCTAGGTATTTTAAAATTTAATTAATGCCCGGATGGACGTATTTTTAGGATCGTATAGGTTCATGGTTATCATCATCAGTCATCAGCTTTCACCAGTCCACTGCTGGACATGGCCTCTCCCAAGGTACGTATCACTAAGATCGGTCTTCAGCTAATAATAAATTTATGTTTATGCCTTCACATTACATTTCCTAATGCTTCGTCTATTATACCTTTTCCTAGTCTCGGGTAGGGCGATGCAAAAACGGGGGACAGCCCTGAAAGGTTCAATAGCCGGGACAAATTAGTTATTGGAGGCCCTTAATCATTTAGCTGCGCACCTAACGAGGGTCCTGTAACATCTTGCAATAATACTTACTGAAACTTCGGGTACAAAGGATACCCTTAAAATATTCGAAAAAAAATTGTTATTTGCATAGCGGAATATTTCATATATAAAAATTTAAAAAAGCTTTTTGTAAAGTTTACAAACCTGTTGAATTAGAGTTATCAGAAACTGGTTTTCACCTTCGGGGTAAATGAGTTTTCCCTTCGGAATGAGCTATATTTTAACCTTCATTCAATGATCACATCAGTCCTTTGCGCCATTTATTTGTAAAACAATAACAAACATACACAATCACATTTAAAATGTACTAAAGATGGAATGTTACGTTTTATGAACAAAGTACTATTCCAGAGGTTATGAGCCTTTTCCTCACTGTTTGTACAAAGTAACGAGAGCTTGTTACATTAATAAGTTTTCAATTACGTCACTATCCTGTGTAGTATGAGAGAGGAGAATGCATAACAAGGAAAGAAGCAGTAAATGTAATAAGCTCGTTTCTGAAAAGTATGTTGTACACGTGTCAACAATATATTTTACTATCTTTTGACGACACTAGCCAAGTGGCGCCCCCATTAGTGAAAATATCATAATTCACTAAAAACGCAGTGAATCGAAAAACCGGTCCAACAGAATCAAGTTAAAAAATTGCCGTTGGAGGCCGTTATTCACAATTTTACTTCCTGTTATTTATAAGGTTCTAAATTATCTTAATTACTATAACTTGATTCTATTGGACTGGTTTTTCGATTCACTGCGTTTTTAGTTAATTATATTTGTTTTACTAATGGGGGCGCCACTTGGTTAGTATCGCTACCTTAACTACTTATAAGATGAAATAAATAAATATTTTTTTTACAAAGCCATTTTTTAAATATTGCTGTTTAATATAAATACTAATAAGTATTTTTATTTTATGAATGGTGTTGGTTACTTTTTTTAAAGACAAAACAGAATAAAAAATTGTTACCTTTCTTGTATCTTATTGTCATGATAAAAATTGTGACAATTTTTTATTTAATAATTTCTTCTTCTTCTTCTTTCGAGTGGGTATCAAGTCTATCGACCCGATTTAATAATTATTTAAATTTATTTAATGTAATTAATGTCAAATCCATACGTAATATTGCTCTCAAGTTTGAGATCGCTTCATAAATACGAGCCTTAATATCCTACCAGATTTTTTAGGTACCGAACATGAGACAAGTATTATTATAAAGTTTCAAAAAACAAGCGTTAATGAGGCTTTTGCACGAATAAGGAAGAAATTCCTGACGCAGACGAATAACTTAGGTTGAGGAAGAGCGTCTGTTCACCGGCATGAATAACTTGAATTTTATTTTAGCGTTTCCAAATTGTGGAAAAATCCGCTTCTCTTACAGTAAAGGGCTATAAATATTGCACGTCTACTAAATTCGGCTTATAAAACGTTATATCTCGCGCATTTGTACAACAAACTGGCAAAAGTCACTGTCTCTTTCCAAATGGCGATGTGTAATATTAACGGCCCCATACTGTACAAATTTAGTCAGTCTCCACTCGCTGTAGGGACCTAGAAGCATCTGGCGTCAGTGTTTCCCTTCATTCGCTATGTAGGTACAGCAGGGCTAAATTACACTGTCCCTGTTTTTGATGTACCACTCGATACTTGTTCGGAACACAACTGCGCTGATCCGTAAATATTTTTTGGTTTTATGTTATACGCTTCTCTTTCTAAGTGGGCAGTTACAGTCGAAGAATGAATGAATTAATGAATAATTTATGCTTCAACTTAGATTCCATTGAATGCTTATTGAATGGCCGTTTTTGGACTAACGGCGACGACACGGCATCGCTGACGGTACCGTGGAAGATATAATCTATGAAAATCAATGAAATTATATGGCACGCTTTTCCACGCTTTGCCGGCACGGCAACAGTACGGCATTGATTCCCACCGGTACCGTCGCCGGCCTGCCAAACTGTGCGTGTACGCTTAAATTGGAACTGGATGGACGTTATCGGGACGTTGCTGTGTCGTTGCCGTGCCGTCTAGTGGAAAAACAGAGCCATAAAATCGTGACGACACCGACGTCAAGCCGTCTAGTGGAAAAATTCCTAATATCATGTGAATCTACACAACGCTAAGTTACTACCGCTTCACAACATGTTATAACAGTGGAGAAGCCCTACTTTATAAATTACTTTTCTTTACCAAATCTCTTCTTTTAAAATAAGACTTTTTGTTACAATCATGTGCGTGTTTCTTATGCTGCGCTGGATTTACAGATTTCCATACCTCTCAAAGTGAAGGATAGGTAACGCAGGGAACGGAGAGCAGCGTTCCTTCCTTGTAATAAAAACAAATATAAATGAATAATTGGCGACAGAACCTAGCACATACAAGTTATCTTTCAAGCAGTAGTTAGGTTAGGGTTCGGATTACAGGGACTGCTATGATGATGACAAAATCGGTAAGTATGTCGAATCCTTTAAAAAGTGATTGTTATTGTAGTAAGTGGCAATTCCAAAGCTTCTTTCTCGCTACCTGAAAAATTTAATTTTCATTTATTAATTTACATTACGGTTTATTACGTTTTCTAACACTTAACCACAAATTATCATTAGACAGTATTTAAACTATGGGTTTCATTATTTTTACGCAAGTAATGAAAATCCATAAATAAGGGGATAAACATAATTACATTCTCATTTAATAATGTTGACCACACCGCACATTAATTACGACATTGATATTATTTCAGTACACCATCCCTCTAACAATGTTCAGGTAGGGAGGAATGGATATAAATACAGGGTGTTATGATAAAAAAAAACTGTTGATCTGGGATGTCAAATTTTAAAATTCATTCCTAAAATAAATTTATGATAGAAAAGTGACGTAAATCATAAATCATAATGGTTCACGTCATGAGTCAAAGTTATCAATAGGGATGTCATGGGGTCCGGACGCTAATAGTTTTCTACACGATTTATCCAGACGCCTCATCGATGCATCCGGTGACCCGAGGCACAGCTCGGACACTCCTTACTACCATGTAATTTTGGTCACACATCGACAGACGGCATGTTGCACGTGACATGCGTTTGTGTGCGTGTTATAAGGGATGAGAAATTTTGTTATACCGGTCATAATCATCACTTGATTAATCTGGTTCTTGATTAAACCAACGTTTTAAAGTAGTTCATTGTAACTGAATAGTTAGATTAGAGGTTGTATATTTTGTATGAATTTACTTACCGTCTCTCATCACTGTGAAATCTAAAAAGTTCCTATTGGAGTCATATCTTGTGGTAGAAAGACATCCGTACACGGAACAGTACCTAACCATCTTTGAAACACAAAACTTTATTATTTCCGTTACACTGGGAAACATGCGCGCGCCATACCCGCTAAGCGTACGCTCAATATGGCCCACAATCCGGCGCGGAGTGTGACGTATGTCGGACTGAGGAAGGGAAGTGAATGTCCATTCTGTATGTAGTATATTATATATTCTGTGCCCGAGGGCTGGCAGTCTTTTTGCCCACAGAATAAGCCTAGCCATCCAGAGAGACAATGCTGCACTCCTCCTGGGAACCCTGCCTCGATGTGACGTCTTAGATGATTTTTTTTATTTGTAAAACGTGAACTGCATTGACCCTTTGTTATTGTTGTCAATTAAAGAGATCGTGATCCTAGTATATTTCGTATAAAAATGGGTAAATTAAAAAAAATACTATTTCCAAGTTGCCATAAAATTTATTGTTGTTGTTTTAATTAATTAATGTTGAAAGCTTAAACTTCACATGGTATTTGAATACAACATCCTTTCCGAATACCCTTACACTCTGTATATAATAGAGAACAATATATTGTAGTGCGTACAAATATCTTCGTCTTTTAGATGAGCTTACATTGTTTGGGCATGTCTGAACACGGTTCCATTAACAGAATAATGGAAGATCTACAGGAGGGAAAATAAAACGCAGGAAAAGATTTCTCAGAACCTAAGCGGTCATTTGTAAGCGGTCGAGAAAAATGCTCACTCGACCAGAAAAAATAATCGGAAGGGCTGTGGAGGCGACGCGGCTGAGGCTTCATTCCTCAACATCACTACTAGAAAAGGTACAACGACAAAGCTTTATACAATAGTTAAGGTGATTGCTCCCTGCAAATGGTTGTTTTTAAGAGCCTATTTTTTCCTAAACCAATCATTGGAAAATTCTAAAAATATATACATCTAAGAAATTAGTTTATGGCTCTCAATTGCAACATATGAAAATATTTTAGTTCATAAATAAGTATGCTAAAAAAACAGAAATAAAAGCTGTTTTTATCAGTAAATTTGATATTCCTTCTAAAATATTAGTAGCGCTTTCACGGTTCCTTCGGGAAAATATCCGTATTATGATTACCTAAGGCACGTATTTATAAAGCAATCTCAACATTGAGAGCAATATTAAGTATGGATTTGACAGGCCACATTGTACTGAAATGACATTTCTGATATGAACTTAAGCTAGCTGTCAGTCTTAAATGTAGTTTATCAATACAGGCTTTAAATCGCAACATATATTTTTTTAATCCGACTCGTAGTTTTTATGGTATTAGCTTTTTACTGCGTTTTTTACTCATTTTTGCCGCTGGATTTGAACAATATTTTAAGGCAATGGGCGATGGTTACATATCTTGTAATCTAGATAGATAGATAGATAAAAGGTTTATTGCAAAAAATCATCACACACGTAACAAAAAAAAAAGTATGCGACATAAACATGAAAAATTTAAACTAACACACACATTATAAATTCAGTTACATGTGTGCTGAAGCGATGCAGAGGGTCAGAGCTCAGTGTATTATTCCATAGAGAGCAACACAGATTTTCAGCTCTCACCCAAATCTACCTACTCATCTGCCATTGGGATACACCTTAAAGCTGAAAGAGGTTACCCTACGCACATAAGCAAAGCTATGGCAGCGCGTACGTGGCATTATAATGGAGAACGCAGCAGCAGGACACACATACACGGTGTAGCATGCATTGCATGTAGTAGTGTACCTATCAGAGCGCTGTTGTATAAATCTTTGCTTCTGCTTGGTTTCTTACTCTTACTCACATCACGTTGATGAGGCCGGTGTTACCTTAAAGCTCACCTAATGGCGGCCCCAGACTTGGAAACTAATTTCACGGCTATTTAGCCTTTTTATCGCTCACATCTTCAGTTACTTCTTTTGTTTGTGCAGTACGGTTCGCTCTCGGCCCATCAATTAGTTTAGCGACCGCCATTAATTAATCAAACTTGCTTTAATTGCCAACGTAGTGCTGACTACGTGTTAGTAATAATGTTACGACATTTCTAACTTAACGCCATAACTGCTGATCTTACAAATCTTAGATGTCGGCGCGTCATTTCAATTACGTTACGTTCACAAAGTAAGTAGGGCAGTCAAGCTGTTACGAGAATTTCAGTACATACCTTTTGAATAGATTGGGAGACAGGTATGAATAGAACGTCACTATTGTAGAGTACCCATTAGGGTGGCTGACACTGTTGTCGAACGCTCAGATACAATCTCGTGTTACGAGACACAATATCTTGCCTTTGCCACGGCTGTATGGGAATTGATTATCCTACAGACACGCGCTACAGCACACAGCTCAGCTCGGCTATTCAATTTTACGAACACGCCGCCGCCGGTGAGGGCGAAACGAACATAATAATGTGAAAGGGTTGAGGTGATTAAGACCGCTAACACGATTTGCTTAATACGCTTAAGTTTTTAAAATAATTGAATTTGGTATTTGAGTGTTCATTACGTGTATTTGTATTCGTCTTCTTTGGCTTCATCCGACAAAGGTCGATTGCCTCTTATAATATTCCAGAAAGAGGTTTCTAATTTATGTTATGAAAGAGAGATGTAATTTATGTCGTAGCCCCCAAGTGGAAGATATCTTTTGTGAAACGCTACCCATTAAAATAATACAATTTCTGTACAATTTCACAATATTATCAAGCGTTACGAGCACGATGTCAGTTTATGACCTCTATTGACTGAAACATTGTTGAATTCCTTTATGAAGTTGTTGCATGTAGCGGTTTATTTGCATATCTTTCACAGCATATTAATTTCCCACGGGGATAATAAAATAAAATGTGAAGATAAGAGTCAGAAACAGAGTTTGCTTCATAAATTTAAAAAAGTTGTAGAACAAAGGCCGGGTATTTAGTGGAATAAAGCTCGTGTTCTCTTTAGGGTTTCCAACAGGGGATTAGGGATCGGATACGTCGGGTCTTTGTTTGTTTGCCTAAATGAAGGTACTTAATGTCGCGCATTACGAGCGGTCGGAGAGGCAAAGGCTGCAGCCGCGGGCAGCCAGCCGATACACGGATATGTGGAAATAATGAAGATCAATGATCGCACTTTATAGTGGCTATCCTGCCTTACTTCCTCATTCTTGTTAGCAACCACTCAAATAATGGCGCCGTGAGTTCGGCTTTTTGCGGAACTGAATGGTAGAAATACAGAATAAAACTCATATAAAGTCAACCTACAAAAATACAGGATAAGAATTGAATGATCTAGCTAAAAAGTAAAAGGTTTGTTTTTTCGCGCACAATCAGGAAACTTGTACAGAAGAGTACTTATACATATAGAATGCAGATGTGTTTGTTTTTTCCTGGCAGCCTACGCCGTGCCAAAGATCAAAGCGAAACTGGTTCCAAACAACAGATCGAACCTGCCTATTTTTACCAACTACAAAGTCTAAAACCCAGCATTTTGTAGACAAAAAGAGACTATATTGCAATACGGAGTGTAAGGGACAGCGTCTCACAAACTGATATTGGTTGCACAGTCAACGGAACTGAACAACTATCATCAGGTTTTCTTTTAGACAGTAAAAAAAACCCGTACAAATGGTCTGATAGAGGTGGTCACTTTGTATGGGAAGTTATTTTTTTTTATCTCCTGAAAGAAATTCCTGGTGAAAGTAGTTCAGTTTCGTTGACTGAGCAACCTCTATCAGTTTGCGGGACGCTGTCCCTTACACCCGGTATAGTTTCAAATGTTTATTATGCAAAATGGAGTCAAACTTTGTCAGCAATACAGCTTCTTTGCGTGGATGGTTTTGTGGTGCAAAGAAGACCGTTTATAGGCATTTTTACAAAATTAATAAATACCTAGCCGAACTAAAGCTGTTTATGCTATGTCTATTTCAAACACTAGGTATTGTAATATTAAGATTTATGAATAGCGCTCCTATGTATTCGGAGTCTCTTTGCCTATTCAAGTTGTGAATAAATGAACCGAATAACTTTAGCTTAAAATCTAGAATACCCTAAAAATTATTATACATAAATCGTAAGAGAATCCCTTTGTACAAGAATACAATTTATTCTCTCGTCTGAAAGGTTTATCTATCTATACATATAATAAATCTCTAGAAGGGTCGTGTCTGTACATTGAATATTTTTACAAATAAATAATTGCAGCTGCCATTATTAACGATATAAAGATCAAAACGATTTTTTTTATTTTTTTGTCTGTCTGTCTGTATGTTACCACATCACGCCAAAACTACTGAACCGATTTCCATAAGACTCTTTTTATTCAACTGTGTGTTACCCGGGTTGCAACTTAGGATACTTAAAATCACGCTACCTGACTATGGTAGGCAGGAAATTAAAATTTGGCTATTTCTTAACCGATTTTTATGGATCTTTTTTTATTCGACTGATCATTATTTAAAAATCATAGGTACGATACAAATAATCACGCCTCATGACTTAGGAGGTAGGTAAGAAATTGAATTTCGGTCGTTTTTAAGCGATTTTGATGAATCTTTTTTTGTTTACTGAGCATTACTTAAACTCAAATTAACGATATAAATAATCACGCCACCTGACTTGGGGGGTAGGCAGTAAATTGAACTCTGATCGTTTTTAACCGATCTTAAAGGGACTTTTTATTTGACTGAGTTTTTTTTAATACCTGGTGTCCAGCCTGGGTTAGAAATAATCACGCAAACCATTCTAATATTGAGTAAGTACCCCAGTTTGTATGGAAAACACGCAGTGTTGAACATACTGAAAACGCGTTTTAAGATCGGTTAAAAACGATCAGAGTTCAATTTATTGCCTACCCCCTAAGTCAGGTGGCGTGATTATTTATATCGTTAAATTGAGTTAGATACAATAGATGAACCGGCTTATGCCCATCACTTATGATGAGACTCAAAATTTGCTGCTAATAATAAAGTAACAGTAAAATTTGTTTTGCCATATCTACCTATTCCACAGCAGTGAAATAACAAGAAACGATACGCGGATAAGACATGCACGCACAATATACCTAACTACTAAGTTTTATAATTTATATTACCTTTTTTCTGTAAATTAATTTTGTATTACCTTCTTTTTGTTTCATTCATAGCATAATTATCTGTAACTCGATCTTCATAGGTGACATAATCTCATGTTCATCAATAATGGAGTGGAGGCCTGGTGAACTAAAATACGGGTATGTGTGTATGATATGTCTTACCTAGTTTAGGCACCAGCCTCACACTTCGTGTAATCATGTGCCTACCATAATGTCCCTTGTAATAGTGAATACTATGTTGTAAGGAAATAAAGACATTTTAATTTTTTATTTTTATATGCAAGTAGATGCCATATAAATGAGTTACAATATCCAAAAAAATCTCTGACACCAGGGTTCATCGGATCGTTCGACTCGAAAATCCACTCGCTAAGAAGAAGAATATTCTTTGAAAGTAGAATGTTAATTTTTATTCATCGACTTGAAATTGCGAAGTGCTCATGAATGAAAGATAGTCAATACAGCGCCGGCACGAAGACTGGCTAAATGACACGCCGTTGTATATTGATGAGGGCATTAAAACAACAAGTGGACCACTGTTTAAACTTGTCACGTGGAGTAAATATTCCCATATTTACTAGGAAAATCATTTGCGGCCTTATTTACGTTACTTTTTTATGCGACGCAGTGGCCTGATAGTAAGTGGGTACCACTAGGCATTATCTTACTAGATATATTGAAGACTGATGTAATGAAGATTTGTGATGTCTATGCTAGCCTATTTTGAGATTAGTGAGACATAAATAAAGCGTGTTGCTCACCGTGAGTATTAGAACTATGATGAATTGTCGTATGAGCCTGTAATTTCGCTGACTCCTATTTTAAATATGTAAAAGATAGAATATGTGTAATGTACCGTTTAGTAAATAAGTTATACCTATATATATATATACATACAACATTTGTTCTTCTTCTTAGCGAGTGGGTTTTCGAGTCGAACAACTAACCGATGAACCCTGGTGTCACAGTGTTAATGCCTAATGGCCTCTGATAGGGTTTCAGTAACGACCACTAATAAAAACAGCGACCGGGACCGTAAAAAAAATTGTTTGCATGGCTAAATATTTAAGATAATATCTACAAAAACCTAAATTAATTTCACTCAGTGATTTCATCAGAATAATAGAGGTATTATTTTTCTCAGGAAGGGTCGAGATTAAAAAACAATTAGGTTACTTTTTATCCTGAGTGAAGCACGCTTCTCCATTGGGAGAACTAAAACAGGTTATCCTGCTATAATCCTGCCTTTATTTTATGAAATACCTACCCTCACAAGCCTTTTCTGAAAATAAACGAAAAAAATACCGTTCAGTAATAAAATTTCGATTACATGAACTTCAATAATTCATTTATAATGACGTAGTGAGTTTTTATAGGCTTTGCTCACCTCGCGTAGGAATGACTATGTTTAAAAGCAAATTCATTTGAATATTTAGTAATTTTAAAGTACATTTTGGAATATTATAAATTATATTTTTTGAGTTGGTACAAGTAGTAAAAAAACATAAATGTAAAAGTGAAAGCCAAGCTCATGGTAGTCTTGGCGTGTGCATCGCACAAAAAATTGTGAGATCTAAAATGGGAGCCAAGTCTAGGGTTTATTATAGTAATTCTTAGCTCTTCAATAAGGTTAATTTCATGTAACTTGGCCGTTGTAGAGAATAATTTGACCTCTCACCCACAACGCCACTCTAAAACGGTAAAGTCACATGAAATGAACCTTATTGAAGAGCTAAAAATTACTATAATAAACCCTAGACTTGGCTTCCTTTTTAGATCTCACAACTTTTTGTGCGATTCACACACCAAGACCACCAAGAGCTTGGATTCCACTTTAACATTTATGTTTTTGGTGGGATATCATTACTTTTTGAAAGTAAGTAAATAATTTGATTTTTTACGTATGCTGCATGTTAAAAAAAAACTCTATTGTAAATTATAATCTATATTCATATTGAATTTGAACTTTCTATGACACGCATGATGACACCCTACTTTAATTTTGTAGGGTAAAAAAGCACTTGCATGGGAAGGTGTCCAAAAATAAGTTTTTTTTAAAATTTCCGTTATGGTATCATTATAAGCTATCTTCGCACCAAATTTTTATTTTGTAGGACTTCTGATAGTAAGTTAGATTTTTGATTTTTTATTTGGTTTTTATGAACGGCGACTTTAAATGCAAATATCTCGAGAAGCTCCCATTTAAGGAACTTTCTTTCAAAGAAACCTCTACTTAATTGTATGTGCCTGCTTAACGATACCCCACTCAATATAGTAGTTAAAAAAATAAAAAATGCCCTCATTTCACTTATATGGGAGGAGACCAAACTATTTTTATATTTTTTTATTTTTACATTTTTAATCTTGCGTCATTATAACCAATCTTCTTTTTAAATATCAGCTCCCTGGGTCATTTGAAAGTAGGTTAGGTTTTTGATTGTTTATTTTGTTTTTTAAAAACATACATACATACCTACATATAATCACGCTTTTATCCCTAATGGGGTAGGAAGAGCATAAACAACCTAAACATAGGTCGTTCCGCCACGTGTGACAAAGTTTTAAGGGTTATTTAAGATAGATTTGTAGGTATATTGCTGTAGTGACAGGTTGTCAGCCCATCGCCTAAATTACCATAAACTGTAACCCTCGGATCCCTTAGCTGGTTTTTACAGCATGCCCGGGAAGAAATGCAGCTGGTACATTCTATGTTTTTCTTTGGCTCCCAGTCCAGCATGAGAGAACTAACAAAATGGGCACTGTTTTTTAAAAACGGTGACTTACAATGCAAATATCTGGAGAAGAACCCATTTATGGCACTTTCTTTCAAAAAATCCTCCACCTAATTTTATAAGACCTGTCTAACGATACCCCACTCAATATAGGAGTTAGAAAATAAAAAAAATGCTGCCTTTCACTTGTATGGTCCAATTTTTAAAATTTTTATTTTAACTTTTACATTTCTAACCTTGCGTCATAATAATTAATCTTTGTACCAAATATATCAGCTTCCTAAGTTATTTGGAAGTGGATTAGGTTATTTAATATTTTTTATTAATTGATTTATGATATGCTTATAAATATATAAACCAAATTTGGTGTATTTAAGTTTAGTGGTTTTTGAGTTATGAAGGGGTCAAGAGTGGCTTCAAATGGTTCCTGTAAATATATATACGGTGCTGCCGGCCAGTTCTTTTCGTTTGGCTTGAGCTTGGCTTGGACACGCTACCGCGTGTCTAGATTTATAACGTTACGGTTATGACCTTTTCGAAATTTTAGCAGAAGAACAGTTAATCTAAATTTTAAGTTGAATCCTACGTAAATGTACATGGAATATTAGAACAGTGACCATTTTGTTAGTTCTTAAAATCTATTTGTCACTTTCCGTCTAAATACATTGGAAAAGGACAGGAGATCTATTTTCTCCGGTTTTTTATTTATAGTTGGTGGTTTATGCGTTATCTGTAATGTTTTTATAAAATTGACAGAAATACTAGGGGTAGGTGCGAAAGCGGACAAAATGTAAAACCACAGAGTATAAATCGTCTGTCCTTTTTCAATTTTATTATTTTGAAAGGGACAGTGATTTAAATTTTAGTTTTAACCGGTGGTGGTATCTCGAATCGACCCCGTTTTAGTGGAAACATTTCGTAAATTAATTACTCAACCAACTGAAAATGTCGTTGTTTTGCCCGAGTTAATAATAATGTCCTCTAGTCATGGGAAAACAAATATTGCTTACGGTGATAAAGATTTTACATGCAAAATGTTGTCGAAACTTTTATAGCATAAGAGCGGAAAGTAAGTTTGTTTTTAAACTGTCTTTAGTAATATAATACCGGGTTGATTCGGAGACAGTTTGCAAACTGAAATCTGCTAATGAAACTGAACAGCGCATCGTATCTTATATAGCCGTTATATGTCCCACTGCTGGGCAACAGCTATCACAAAAAAAAACTTACACCAGATAAAAATTATCTATCCAGCGATACCTAGGATGCCCGACTGGTCGTTTCCCATACAAGCATCCCAGGTATACTCTTTTTGCCGCACGATCTTCCTCCATTCTCTCGACATGTACAGGCCAGCGAAGTAAGTAAGTAAGATAAAAAATAATTCTTTGAGCAGTACTCATTGGTAAAAAAATACTGTAATATCCGAAAAGATAAAATGTCAATAAAATTGGTAAGGTGATCCTCTGGACGACTATTCTGTACAGAGGGAGGTATGTAACCTGCATGTTATCTTATACTGACTTTGGCAGGTATGCCTTCGCCTTGAAGAACTAATCGAATTCCGAGACCAGTCAAAAGGGGAAGTTTGAAGCAGTCCGTCCGTTGCTAGTTTGCACAAACATTTTACTCAGTGAGACTGCAGTCCGTTTACTTAGCCGTATGTCGGAATGTTCATTAATTTTCGTTCGGCGCACGTTAAGTTTTGCACTAACGAGAAAACCGAAGCAAAAACCGTTGAGCCGAAGCTTAGCGCCGTTTCGATTTATTTTACATGTTAATACTTGTTTCAAACTTTTTGCTTTTATCCATGAAGTGTTCATAAATACGGGGTGTTTTAAAAGTCGTGTTTCGGTCCATTTATCTCTATTTGGAAATCCGAAAAGTTAGTAATTAGTGTCGGTTTGTTTGGTATAATGTTACTCGAATAGCGAAAATTGGTGCAAAATGTAGAGTAAATATAATAGTGACACAATCAGTTTAGCTGGTTTATTCATTGCTGCATTCACTGGTCGGGTTCATGAATAAATGCGTGATCACGATTGGTGGAAACTAGTCGCGAATGGTAATGGTCTGTGATCCAGTTTGTTGGGACTATATGCAAAAAGTGCCGTGCATTGATTAATCCTATCGAATATAGTGCTATTTGCACTAGCTTTTGAAAAATCAACTAAATAATATTGCTTCTATTTGTATTAAATACATACATATAATCACGCCTTTATCCCTAATGGGGTAGGCAGAGCGTAAACGACCTAAACAAAGGTCGTTCCGCCACGTCTGACAAAGTGTTTAGGGTTATTTAAGATAGATTTGGAAATATATTGCTGTAGTGACAGGTTGTCACTACAGCAATATATTTAAATTACAATAAAATGAAACTCCTTGATCCCTTAGCTGGTTTTTACAGCATGCTTGGGAGGAAATGCAGCTGACACATTCTATGTTTTTCTCTCACTCCCAGTCCAGCATGGAAGATTGTATCAAATATATTTTATTTATTTATATTTTTATTGTCAGCGGGATTAGAAGCGTATTTACTTGATTTAAAGGCGATAGAGATGTGACAACATGTCACTATCTACATTATCGAATCGTGACTGAATCATTACACATAATATTTTTCCTAAAACGATTCATGCACCTCGCACAGTACATATTTTTCTACGCCGTAGCAATTTTCGTAGCATGCTACGACATGGCTACGAAATCTCTACGAAATATGAAACAGCTAGTTTAATAATATTTCAGAGAGCCACCGCTAATCTAAACACGTTCGATAGTTTATTGAGGAATAATTTTAATCAAATCATACTTTGTGGTTTACAAAAGTCTTCTAGCAGTACTATTTTCATATTTTTTTATAATATTAAAATTACCAAAGAAAGTGACCTTAAAACAAAAATACTTAGTCTTAAAATCAATTCAAACTGCGATAGTAAGTAAGTGGTGGTAATACCTCACTAATGAATGTACATGATAATCGAATTTTGAAACTTTATCACGCATTGGTAGCGACATTCGTAGTATCAAGCTACGACATTGCTAATGAAACCTATGCGAAATTTATCAAATGTGGTTCACACCAAAAAAGGTTAATTATAAGTATTACTACATAGTATAAAACTAACCAATAGCTAACTAACTAATAGCTTCCATGCTGGCCTGGGAGTGAGAGAAAAACATAGAATGTGCCAGCTGCATTTCTTCCCGAGCATGCTGTAAAAACCAGCTACGGGATCTGAGGGTTTTAGTGTATTGTAATTTAGGCGATGGGCTGACAACCTATCACTACAGCAATATACGTATAAATCTATCTTAAAAACCCTTAAAACTTTGTCAAACGTGGCAAAACGACCTTTGTTTAGGTCGTTTACGCTCTGCCTACCCCATTAGGGATAAAGGCGTGATTATATGTATGTATGTATGTATAAAACTAAGCCGCTTCCCGCGTCTGTCTGTCCTTATGTAGGTATGTTTTGATCTTTAAAAGTACTCCACGGATTTTGATGCGTTTTTTAATACATACATACATAAAATCACGCCTTTATCCCTTACGGGGTAGGCAGAGCGATAAACGCCTCGTAAAAGGCGCTTTCGCCACGTCTGACAAAAATTGAGGGCAATTTTAGATTGAAAAGTGTATAGTGTTTTTTAATAGAATAAACAATTCAAAGAAATGTTTATAGGTATGTATAATACATGCATATAGTAGAGGACTCAGACACTGACTAAATCGTCTGTCAAAGACGTATGAGGCCAATGATGATGATGATGATAGTAGAGGAACACTGTCAATTTTCGCGCGAAGCCGAGTAGTAAAGCAGTATTCAATCTCCGATTCAAATTATATTCTTTATTCCATCTCTATTTTTTAACCTCCAGCATTTAAATCCATTCAAAGCACCATTGAGGCTGATCACCGATACGACAGAGCGCGTGGCAATACCTCCGTAATGAATGGGCATGATTACCGTGTTGTTGTGATGATGTGTGGGCCGCATTAGTTTTCGCCTGTTTGATGGAGGGACAAATCCACTAGTATTTCTAGGACAAATTTCATTAGGTAGTACACATTCAATTAGATAGTAAAAATGTAACGGATTTCTCCTTTTTTAAACATTCACACCCTAGAGTTTGGATCGCATACTTTTACCATCCTATAATAGGTATACAAGTTAGTGCCATCGTAGCTCAAATCTTCGATTCTATTCAAATTTTATATTTACATCGATTTTCAATAGTCTTTGAACCAATTCTCATAATTGATTAAGGACAAACACCGATGCGACAGAGCGCGTGGCAATACCTCGGTAATGAATGAACATGATTACCGTGTTGTTGTAATGATGTATGGGCCGCATTAGTTCCCGCCCGTTTGATGGCGGAACAAATCCACAGGGAATTTGTCCTATCATCAAGTAGTAAAAATTCAATTAGTTAGTAAAAACTATAATGGATTTTATCTTTTCCTAGAGTTTGGTCAGCATACTTTTTTTTACATTTATATATAGGTATACAAGTTAGCGCCATCATAGCCCAAATCATTGATTCTATTAAAATTCTATATTTACATCGATTTTCAATAGTCTTTGAAACAATTCTCATTATTGATCGAGGAGAGACACCGCCGTTCATCCATACTGGACTGGGAGTGAGAGAAAAACATAGAATGTGCCTGCTGCATTTCCTCCCGAGCATGCTATGGGATCTGAGGGTTTCTGTATATTGTAATTAAGGCGATGGGCTGACAACCTGTCACTTCAGCAATAAACGTACAAATATATCTTGAATAACCCTCAAAACTTTGTCAGACGTGGCGGAACGACCTTTTTTTTTTGGATCGTTTACGCTCTACCTACCCCATTAGGGATAAAGGCGTGATTATATGTAGGTATAAGAGACACTGATGCGACAAAGCGCGTGGCAATACTTCGGTAATGAATGGGCATGATTACCGTGTTGTTGTAATGATGTATGGGCCGCATTAGTTCTCGCCCGTTTGATGGCGGAACAAATCCACTGGTATTTGTCCTGATGTACGCTCATTGCAGTTCAGCTCATGAAAACATTCTATTTCTAAACATGGTACAGTCAACTAAACTCGCAAAATTATAAGAATCATGACACAGTATAAACAGTTTCCTGAGAAATCTTTGTTTGTTTAGGAGTGGCTTCGGATACCATATCTCTTTGTCTGACTGTACGTACAGCTTCTTCTTCTTCTTCTTGTCGTATGGGTTTTAAGTCAATCGACCCGAAGAACCCTGGTGTCAGAGTTACTACACCAACTACTAGCACAGCTATTAGGTCTCTGACATGGTTTGTGTAACGACCACTATCAAGATAGCGAACGGGACCGACGGCTTAATGTGCTTTTCGAAGCACTGAGTTGTTTTTTCTTCCAGACAATCAGGTGATTCAGCCTGCATTGTCCTAAACTGGGCAAAAGAAGAAGACTCACAAAGTGTTCACAAATATCAACTTTGTTTTCTCCCCTGAGAATCGAACCCAGGACCTCCGGATCGTGAGCCCATGGCTCTGACTACTAGACTAGGGAGGCAGGTTAGGGCAACAATGAGAAGGTTGTAGGTAGATAGATAGATAAAGCGCTTTATTCATATTTCTACAAAACACATTGTAGGGTTTACTGTAAAGCGCGTCAGGAATAGTATCACATACATACATACATACATACATAAAATCACGCCTTTATCCCTTACGGGGTAGGCAGAGCGTCAAACTCCTCGTAAAAGGCGCTTTCGCCACGTCTGACAAAAATTGAGGGCAATTTTAGATTGTAATGTGTATTGCTATAGTGACAGGTTGTCAGCCCATCGCCTAAATTACAATACACTGTAACCCTCGAGTCCCTTTTGCTGACTTCTACAGCATGCCCGGGAGGAAGGGCAGCTGGAACATTCTATGTTTTTCTATCTCCAACATGAAAGAACAGAATAGTATCACACCTTCGTTTTTGAGATATTGGAATATATTTCAGTACTTAACTGTGAAATGAGAGCCCGATGGTAAAGTGGATAGGGCTACTGCCTTCTGAGCTCCGGAGGTCGTGGTTCGAATCCCACCACGTACCAATGTGTTTTTCCGTTTTCTAATTTCGTGTGTACGTTTATTCGGCGCTTTTTCCGTGCTACGGAAGACATGTTAAGCCGTTGGTCCCTGTTAATATAGTTTTATTCCGTAGATATTAGTCGTTAAGCCATATAAAAGACCAGTGCTAAGCATTGGCGGCTTGAAAACTCTGACCTAATCTAGGATTGGGTTTAGTTTCCCTTTGGGTTGCGGAGGTCAGATGGCAGTCGCTCTGTGTAAAAACCAGTACCCTCGTTCAATTACCTAGATTAGGGAGCCGACCCCGAAAGATACGGGATAAGGCTAGGAAGATGATGACCTGTGAAATGACTAGCACAAGGGACAATTCACCTTGGATCTCGGGATGACTTGTGGTTTGCTGTTTCACTTTTGTCAAATCCATCTATCTGTTCTACGGTCCGGATTTATAACAGACACTTGAGATAGAAAACTAGTTTTAGTTCGTATCAGAAATGCCATTATAGTACAATATGGCCTGTCATATCCATACTTGATATCGCTCTCAATCTTGAGATCGTTTTATAAATACGAGCCTATATGTGTTTTTGATAACAACATACAAATGAGTGAAATGGATGACGTACTATGTACTTATAACTGCTACTAGTTTGTAGAAATCCTTAATTTTCTAGTGCCAGCTCCAATTCCTGTTTTATTGGATTTTAATATAAATCCACAGGTTTTCTGAATACTTCAGTTTACCTTTAGTCCAGCTTTGGTAAACGCGAAAGCTTCCACTGTTGAATTCAAATATATTTAAGCCTGATGCGTCTTTTTCCTGGAAAAATCCACCCCTACTTCCTTATGCCGTATTTGGTTTCACACCACTCTAACTCACTTTGAATAAAATAGAAATATATTTTTAGAAGTGCTGTTTTCAGCAGAAGATCTCCTTGAGAGATTCTGAGGAGTGTCAGAGTTTGTTTAGGTTGTTGTTTTGAATTAATTTTATTCGTCATCAATTTATAATTAGATTTTCGGACTGGAAGTATGAACAGAAACAAATTGGCAAACAAGGTAGTAAAGATGCGGGGCAGTCACTTGAGGTAAGGAATAATGAATAGCTTTAGGAGAATTGGGAGAAGGTTAAAATTCAGGTCTAAGTATTTCAAACCAAATCACAAGCCATACCCAGACCCTGATTTGTTTGCAAATCCAATACATGACTGATAGTTTAATTTTCGACTTGCCCGTTTCGGTTATTTTTCGTGTCGTTACCACCGATGACACATACAATAAAGCATCAACAAAAAAAAATAACGCAGCGTAAAATTCCAAACCAATTTATGTAAAAAAAACAGTAACTAAAAAGGCCTAATGCAACAAATAACATGAACATATATAAGCGAAAGCTTTTATATGTAGTCAGGATTTGAACCCTCAATTATACAAGTCCACGCTGCCGCTGTAACCAAAATTCGAAATGTTAATTGCACAAAACAAGAAGAAAATAAGAATACTATGTCAAATTTATGTTTTACCAACCCAACTACGATTTTATTAAACGTAAACGGAAAAACAGGACGCTTAAAAAGCTGCCTGAAATTGGACAACATTCACACATTTAAAAGTGTAAACTTCCTGACTGCTTGAAAATAAAATACAACTGGCCACTTTCTCATGTCCGCTGCTAAATATATTTTAACGTGTATTTTTATTTGTATTTGTTTCTTGCGGTTGGCATAGCAGTGAACATCAGATGCAACTCAGAAATCATAGCCACAAACTTTTTAGCTTTATGTGAATCTGTCATGTCATGTCGTTCATAATGTTTTTAACTCTATGCAAACGGCTATATGTGTAATACCGAGGCAAGAAAGTATTTTTCAGTGGTAAAAAGTTGGCTTTGTCTATTGCCGGAGCTAACCTATGCCATCTTCATCCCAATCCGTCAAGTGATTGAAGCGTGATTGAGTTACAAACATTCAAACATCCATACTTTCGTATAAGGATAGGATTTTCTCATGACATAGGAACCCCTGCAGGGCTATGATGCGCACTGGAGACTTCAATTTGTCTTCACGCGTTGTATACTTCACTCTGATTAATGCCTGTCATTTTCCGTTGTGAAATGCGCAACAAAAGTGATAATGTGTGGGCAAAGCGAAGTATACCTAAATAACCCTCAAAAGTTTGTCAGACGTGGCGGAACGACCTTCGTTTAGGTCGTTTCCACTCTGCCTACCCCATTAGGGATAAAGGCGTGATTATATGTATGTATGTAAAACGAAGTCTACAGTGCGCATCATAGGCCTGTATCAAACCCAGCATGTAAATAATTTTACCTTTTTGTAATTATTATGGTAAAGAATGAGCATATACTTCCATGCTGGACTGGGAGAGATAGAAAAACATAGAATGTTCCAGCTGCCCTTCCTCCCGGGCATGCTGTAGAAGACAGCAAAAGGGACTCGAGGGTTACAGTGTATTGTAATTTAGGCGATGGGCTGACAACCTGTCACTATGGCAATACACATTACAATCTAAAATTACCCTCAATTATTGTCAGACGCGGCGAAAGCGCCTTTTACGAGGCGTTTAACGCTCTACCTACCCCGTAAGGGATAAAGGCGTGATTTTATGTTATGTATGTAAGAATGAGCATAATTGAATTCGTATTATTAAATATACCTACATGATAATCACGTATAATATATTTGATGATATCTCTTCTCGGGTCCAAGTCGCTATATGTAATGTTTCGGTAATATATGGCCTTGCTTAACGCTGTTGTGATGAAATACGGGCCACGTGTCATGGCATGTATTATTTCAAGCTAGAGTTCCGGGTTTAAATGAAAATTGTTGTATACGTAGTTTGGACATGGATAACTAATAGTTTTGTTTCTTATCAGATTGTTGGATAACAAATCTTTTACTTTGTTGTGTAGTCGTGTCAAAAGTTAAGTCAAACCTATTTCTATTACCCGTGTATATATATATTTGTAGCCTATTAATCGTCCCACTGCTGGGCAAAGGCTGTATATATTAAAAACTTAAAACCACCGTTAAATAATAATGGTTAAAAAACAAACAATTACAATCTGGATATTAATTGATTAGTTGAAAGTGCATTGTTAACCTAAATGATTTGATACTGTTATATTATCAATTATAATTTAAACCAATATCATTAATACCGTGGACCGTGATGAGTGGAAGACCGCGGGGGAGGCCTTTGCCCAGCAGTGGGATCTAGTAGGCTAGCTATAATAATAATAATAAAAAACATTAATACCGGGTGTAAGGTACAGTGTCCCGCAAGCTCATAGGGGTTGCTCTGTCAACAAAACTGAGCAACATTCACCAGGAAATTCTTTCAGGAGATGAATAAAAAGAAAACTTTCCCATACAAAATGACGATCTCGATCAGACAGTTTGTATAGAAAAGCATTTTTTTTAAATTTACTGGTGATAGTTGTACAGTTCCATTGACTGAACAACCCCAATCAGTTTGCGGGAAGCTTACATCCCCTATATCAATTATAACGTACTCCCTACTACACCTAAATTGTTCTCTCAGTGAAAACGTAATAGGAGAGTCCCTAATTGATGGTTTGTGTGTATCTATCAAGTACCCACTTAATGCTTCGGCAATGAATCGACATGAATCCCCAGCTCCGATGATGCATGGCTCTCATTAATTTAAGCCTCAGATACAAACGAGTTATATACTATACCTATTTCATCATACAATTATACGAAGGGATTCAGTATATTGTAATTTAGACGATGGGCTGACAACCTGCCACTACAGCAATATACCTAGAAATCTATCTTAAATAACCCTCAAAACTTTGTCAGACGTGGCGGAACAACCTTTGTTTGGGTTGTTTACGCTTTGCCTACCCCATTAGGGATAAAGGCGTGATTAAATGTATGTATGTATTATATTATGAAAACTCTTCGATATACTAAGGCCCATATTTATAAACAGCACTTGAGACTGACAGCGAGCTTGAGTAAGTATCAGAAATGTCATTTCAGTACAAAATGAACTGTCAAATCGATACTAAATATTGCTCTCAATCTTGCGATGGCTTTATAAATAAGAGCCTAAATACGGTCAGGTAATTTATTTGAAGTAGCAATCCGATATACTAAATACAGTCAGGTAAATATAAAGTTAAACAAACATTCGCAGCGCGACTCTAGCAATAGTTGAAATAAGAACAACAAAGTGCAATATGTCAAGCAAGGTATGATTTTGACTGTACAACGGAGATGTACGTATAATAATACTCAGTAATGAATGGTATGGTTCTTCCATGCTGGACTGGGAGCAAGAGAAAAACATAGAATGTGCCAGCTGCATTTCCTCCTGCTGTAAAAACCAGCTTAGGGATCCGAGGGTTTGTGTATATTGTAATTTAGACGATACCTACAAAACTATCTTAAGTAACCCTCAAAACTTACTCGGACGTGGCGGAACGACCTTTATTTAGGTCGTTTCGCTCTGCTTACCCCATTAGGAATCAAGGCGCGATTATACGTATGTATGTATGAATGGTAACGATCGCCGAGTTGATGATGTATGTGCTAGTAATGAACCGTGCGATTAACCAATTTGGGAAAATTGGGCGAACAGATAAAACAAAGTAACAATTTAACGAAGCAAGATGGGTAAAAACACGAAAATCGCGTGTGATTGATGAAAAACCGCACCATTTTGCTACGGCGTAGCGGCATTTGATGTTTTTTTAGCTCATTATTGTATTTCTACATACATACATACATACATACATATAATCACGCCTTTATCCCTTATGGGGTAGGCAGAGCGTAAACGGTCGTTCCACCACGTCTGACAAAGTTTTAAGGGTTATTTAAGATGGAATTGTATATTGCTGTAGTGACAGGTTGTCAGCCAATTGCTTAAATTGCAATATTCTGAAACCCTCGGATCCCTAAGCTGGATTTTACAGCATGCCCGGGCGGAAATGCAGCTGGCATATTCTATGTTTTTCTGTCGGTCCTAGTCCAGCATGGAACAAATATTTCTTCAGTCTGAAAAGAGCAGTATTGGTGCTAACAATCCTGAGAAAATAGCGTTTTGAAAGTCAACGTGTCATATATTAAGTATTTTATTATAAACAAAATTGCTAGGGATCTTTTATTTGACAAAAATAAAATTTTGACAACTTGCACTTTTGAAAGTTAAAGGAATACCATACCTACGCATAAATTAAGAAAATACAAGTATTTAATATATAACATTACTAGCGTCCCGCCCCGGCTTCGCACGAAAGTTATCAGTATTTATCTATTATATTATGCATGTATTATACATATAAACCTTTCTCTTGAATTACTCTATCCATTAAAAGAAACCGCATCAAAATCCGTTGCGTAGTTTTAAAGATTTATGCATACATAGGGATATAGGGATAGAAAAAAACTACTTTGTTTTATACTATGTAGTGATTATCAAAATACTATATTTATCAACTGGGTAGGTAGTACATAAATCTTACTAAAACCAAAAAAGAAAAATGATCTGAATCAACATTTTGTTTTTGATCCAATTTCAGACACCTTAACTAGCTCGGGATTCAATTAAGCACTCGTACCAAAAAAAAACTTTCCTTCCTTGTGGAACAAATAACCGTTACAGAGTTATTTCGCGGAAATAAAAATTGCTACAGTTTACTGCAAAATATGTCGCTATCACTTGAGAGAAGTATTAATAACATGATTCTCGGGGCAATGGGATAACGGGGTTTAACAATACAATATGCCAGCTGTATTTCCTCCTGGGCATGTTTTTCTCTCGCTTCAAGTTCAGCATTTGAATCATGAGCAAAATTTCATGTTTCTGACTAATCTATTCTTCAACTATATTTCGTTACACGCACCAGTGCATACATAGGTTATTTTCGTAAAACCTACATACAGGTCCTGAAATAAGACATAGGCAATTTTTTACCGCAGGTATATATGTCGCAGTATTATGACGAAATCGTTTTTATTGTCGAAAAACTAGGATTTGGATCCAAACCGGGACATTGACACAAGACTGGTTATAACTCAAATAAAATTCTAGGATTTTGTCAAAGTCTGGGTTTTGAACAATAGTCAAATTGAGACACTAAATGCTACAATATTTAGTAGGAAATCAAATTTAGTTTCTTCCATGCTGGCCTTGGAGCTAGAGAAAAACATAGAATGTGCCAGCTGCATTTCCTCCAGGGTATGCTGTAAAAACCAGCTAAGGGATCTAAGGGTTTCTGTATTTTGTAATTTAGGCTATGGACTGACAACCTGTTACTAAGCAATATACCTACAAATCTATTTTAAATAACCCTCAAAGGTTTGTCATACGTGGCGGAACGACTTTCGTTTATGACGTTTATGCTCTGCCTAACCCATAAGGGATAAAGGCGTGACTATATGTATGTATGTATCACATTTGGTTAGGTCATATAGAAAATGATTACAAATAAAATATTTAGCTCATGTCTCCATTGTTTTATTCAAATATAAAACATATAATAGAAACCGATATTGAATTATCATAAAAACGAAAATTAAAAACACAAGATTTTTGATTAACACTGACAAAATCCTAGACGTTTCTCTAGTTTGACCAGTATTTTGTGAAAGTCCGGGTTTTGATCAAAATTCTATTTTTTATGAACACTCCGATTTCGTCATAATTCTGTAACATATGTACGTCGTTCCCACAGGTGAAACAGCTAGTATTTAACAAACACGATAGCGTCACGCTATCAATCAATAAGACATCATCAAGAAGTCACCATTGTAGGATAGTACCAGCTTCATAGCATAAGCAAACACAATACCTGATTATTGTCCATTTATTAGCATTAATAGAGGATCACATCCCAGGTGATACAACATACAGCCACACGTGTACGACTCCGGCCGGGTGTAATTAATGCATAATTCATGAACAGCACACATTAGACCCTGTATTAGCTGGCATGAACACCACACATTACACTCGGTGTTAGCTAGCTGGTGCAAAGCGTCTGATTACTCTATTCATGGCCGTTTTGTGTGGATACCACGAATTTATAACAGTAAGGGATTTCAACTACAACACACAAAAAGTTCAAGATTTTACGGTACTTTTAGGTAATTTATTTATATTTTACAATACCTAGAATTTTTACTATTTACCTACCTATATTGAAAATTATTAGTTCTTTATTTTTAAAATGTTGAATAATTTGTAATTAAAATAAGGTTAAACACCGCCTCCCAGTTTGGTTAACTAAGTTTGTAGTAAGGTTCCAGCTGAAAATCAGCGCTTCAGTCTTAGACTGGAGCTTATGCTGAGCTGGACACCTTTTCGGTATCAAGTGTAACGTTTAGGTTGTAACTAGAATTACAAACTAAACGTTACGTGGTTTAATAACTCTCTGACACCAGGGTTCATCGGGTTGATAGACTCGATACCCACTCGACAGAAGAAGACTAGAAATTAAGTTCTATATCTGTATATTGGTACCGAATAAAGGGTTTCTGTTCTATTATATTTAGGTTTTATTGTATCTTTAGGTGTCAAATTCTTTTACTATATACATACGCGACAACACACTTGCATAAGAAACGTTGGTCGCGGAAACTTTGGCAGCTGAATCATCTGGTCTCATATGCCAAACATCACGTAACTTACGCGGATCAGTCGTAGATGATGTTCAAAGCATGTAGAGCGTATTTACGAGAAACTTTTAGTAGGTATTTGCTTATGATATTTATGTTGTAAGCCCCGCCGAAAATTGCATTAAATATATCACAGCTATATTTTCAAGTAAGTGCTTTGTGGTTCTGCAATATAAAACATGCTAAAAACCTTATTTCAAAACAGAGTTTTTTAAAAGAGAATTTTATGTAAAAGAATATTTTTAAAATTCAAATTATAATCCTCCATACACACTACAAGTAAACTTATGTGGAAAAAAGTAAATGAACACTTCAAACGTATTAGTTGGTACAAAAAGGTCAGCTTATTTTATAAATGATGTGACCTTAAACTCTATTACACTACAGATATATCCTACACTATAAATATCATCTTGCTTTCCACTCTGTGATTTTCTCTGTGAGATACATTCAAACATATATACATATAATCACGCCTTTATCCCTAATGGGGTACAAACAAAGGTCATTGCGCCACGTATGAGAAAGTTTTGAGGGTTATTTAAGATAGTTTTGTAGGTATATTGCTGTAATGACAGGTTTTCACCCCATCGCCAAAATTGCAATATACTGAAACCCTCGGATCACTTAGCTGGTTTTTAAAGCATGCCCCTGAGGAAATTTTGCTGGCACATTCTATGTTTTTCTTTCGGTCCCAGTCCAGCATGAAAGTAAAATGAGAGAGATAAGTCTGCGAGATGAGATAAGTATTAATTTCTGAAATAGGATCAAATTTCAAAGATTTGATATGATTAAAATAATATTGTATAATACAACATATTTTAAATAAGTTGGGCAGGTTAATTAAAGGAATTGGCACTGGCACTAATCTAAATGAAATTATGGACGATACGTGTAATGCATGGCCTTAAGTCCATTGTATTGATAGTTCGAAATTAAAACAAAAAACCTATAACACCCGGTATGATTCAAATACTTGACAATATGGAAGATCATTTGTAATCACCGCGTCTGGCAAGCGGATTGGCGAGAGCAATAAGAGATATTTCTTAGCAAGGAACGCTGTTGCTCATTCCCTATTTTACACTAGGAAATAGCAACACAGCAAGCCTTTGACGTTTACTTAGCCTAACAACGCGTAACTATTTAATGTTAACAAAATAATTATTATCTGTGTTGAGTAATTACTGTGATGTTAATTTAATTACGATTAAACTTGGAAGGCTGCTCTTAATTTTAATGAACAACTTCCTCCCGTCACGGAAAGTAACTTAGTTTCAAAATCTGTTGTAAGTTATTTGTGTTTCGGTTAAAAAATGTAAGAGAAAATTAGTTTTTTTTCTTTAAGTGCCGTAAATTTGACGTCAACATGAAACTATATTTTTTTTAGCGAGTGGATTTTCAAGTCGAACAACGACCCGAAAAACTCTGGTGTCAGAGTTTTCAAACCGCCTAGCAGCACAGCTATTAGGCACGGAATCCTTTTACCTTTCGAACAATCAGGTGATTCAGCCTGCAATTTTCTAATAAAATTTTGAATATTCTGCAAGATCCTAGAACAAGATATCGTCTTCGTATAGGGAAAAAAACATTCTAACAGAAAAACTCATTTAACGCTAGAGAAACTGCGAGGGTATTTTTTATTAAAAAGCAATTTTACTAAAACTCTGAATAGTATCGTGTTCTTTATGCATAACTAGCGACCCGCCCCGGCTTCGCACGGAATTTATCAGTGTTTCTCTACTATATTATGCATGTATTATACATATAAATCTTCCTCTTGAATCACTCTATCCATTGAAAGAAACCGCAAGAAAATCCGTTGCGTAGTTTTGAAGATCTAAGCATACATAGGGATATAGGGACAGAGAAAGCGACTTTGTTTTATACTATGTAGTGATGCCTGTATAATTATTCGAATGCTATTGCACGGCGGTTGTATTATAATACCCATGATTGCTAATGTTACACATACCTTTTCTTATATATAGCGAGAGAAAAACATAGAATGTGCCAGCTTCTTTTCCTCCTGGGTATGCTGTAAAAACCAGCTAAGGGACCGAGGGTTTCAGTTTATTGTAATTTTGGCAATGGGCTGATAACCTGTCACTACAGCATTATACCTACAAATATCTTAAATAACCCTCAAAACTTAGTCAGACGTGGCGGAAAGACCTTTGTTTAGGTCGTTTACCTATTCCATTAGGGATAAAGGCGTGATTATATGTATGTATTATGTAGGTACCTTACTAATGAAGTCAAGCTCAATACACTAGCTGTCTATCCGGTTGTATTGATGATTCCGGGAACCAATGCAGCTATGACATACCAGTGAGAATCGTGCTCAGCTAAATACACAGCTAAATAAACAAGATGTTAATAGAAATTCGTAGCTTCCTTTAAGCTTTACAGAAAATTATTAATTTTAGGTAACTACGAGTTGATTTAGATAAATTGAGATAAATCTGTCCATAATTTATCAACCCTGTGAATCGCATGATACATACATACATACATATAATCACGCCTCTATCCCTAATGGGGTAGGCAGAGCGTAAACGACCTAAACAAAGGCCACGTCTGACAAAGTTTTGAGGGTTATTTAAGATAGATTTGTAGGTACATTGATGTAGTAACAGGTTGTCAGTCCATCGCCTAAATTACAATATACCGAAACCCTCGGATCTCTTAGCTGGTTTTTACAGCATGCACGAGAGGAAAAGCAGCTGGCACATGCTGCATGCATGCTGGTGAAACGCATCACTTCTGATTAAAATAATATAAAAATGACAGTTGGCGAAAAATTAAAAAGTTAAAGTGAAAACACCGATACATGACCACAATCATTATACTATTATCACTTATTTGAATGTGCATGGAGTAGGTGATTGGACCTTGGATTAATAAGACCGTCGAGGAAATATTTAAAAAAAAATAAGCAGTACCCATTATCATTTTCTCGTGTGCATGTTACAGAAAATTGAGTCAAAATTCTTAGAGATATTATAAAGTATAACAGGGCCTTCTTAAAACGAGCTTAATTGCTTATTTCTATTTGTTAACCCATATTTTTTACTCATCTACATCTCATTAATGGTATTCAGCGGACTTGTTTGCTTTTTAGAAAACGTAACCATTTTCTTCGCAAAATAGGTTGAGGAATATTGTGCTGTTTCCAGGTCAAGTCGATATAATCAGTCCTAGGTTTCTCTAGAAAATGCTTGTCTTGACCTGAATGAGCAAGCTACTTTCTGTCATAAGGAATGTTTTTCTCCGTGAAAGTGCCAATTTTGTTGCGAAAAGTGGTTAGAGGAAGGTGTCATGAGCGTGAGTTTTATGCCGCCACTAGCTGGAATTTATTAAAATTTCATAATCCGGGGCGGTTTACCGCACACGCCTTCTCCGTTTACCTACTTGTACTGCTATAACCATGGAAATTCCTGAAAAATCTGTCGGAATTTCGCGCGAAACCACTTTTACCTCCCCGCGGTTTCACCCCTTTTCAATATAATTGGGGGATTTCATCTGAGATCACACGGAACCGATAGAATATTCGGCTGCTTATTATCATTTTGTGGGCAGAAGTACTTACTCAGCATAAAGAGGGTATTTTCGTCGGTGTATTTGAAGTTGATTTGATAAAGCAATACGAACATTTTTGTTGTATTATTTAAAAAAATATATCTAAGCGAAACTATATAAGCTTAAAAAGCAGTTTATTAATTTTTCGATTGTAGAAAAATCTTCAGTAAACTTGAGGTAAGCAAAATGTGTCGTCCCTATCTCTCCCTCTTATTGATTCAATAAAAAAAAACCCTCCTCAATTTGGGTACCATTGGCGCCATTCAGTGGATACACGTATTGGCAAAATCATATTTCATTTTGTTTTGACGGTCCTTTTAAAGTCGTTAGGGTTGCTCCTCTCTTGATTCCATAATCCGTTAACACTTGGCTTCAATGAAAGTTGTCTTGTGTAGATTAATTTCGTGGCTTCAAAACGTGACACTTTTGACAACGATTTTAATTGCAAGAGGTTTGAAAAGAGCAATCCATAACAATGGAGTTGTTATTAGTAATATTAACCATAGATATTAATAATTATTTGTTTGGCTTAGCTTTTCCCTTTGTCTCATTTCATAATATGAAAGTTTGATATTATTAAATCCTAGCACATTGATTTTTTAGCTACAGCGTTAAATATTTCGATAAATTTGAAATGAATATTAGTACGTCAAATAACAATATATGTCAAATTTATAAGATTATTATGACCACTGTAAGATAACACACAAATTTCTAGTATATTGAGTGTACTTACTACAATTAGTAGGTATACTCTCTCTCTCTCCGTGTGTTATTGTTCTGTCATAAAGCCGCTTAAAACTAAACTAGGTATTTTTGTGCGTTCTTCTTCTTATCGAATCGATCGTAATGGCTTAAATTAATTTCGACCAGTACTCTGCCAAACGCACTGCGACATCAGTGTCGTTGTAAAGGTCTTCTTGCGTGCAAGATGAAGGGCACGCGGGGATTAATTAGGTGATTTCTGGGCAATGATGACGGTGTGCAAAAATAACTTAATATTCAAATGGTGGGAACAGTTTTGATTTGCTGCTTTGAAAATATAAAGTAACTGCTCCCCGGATAAGCTTTGCATAAATCTGCGTTCGAGTAACATTTGAATGTCCAAACGGACAGCGTTCAGTATTTATAAATAGTAAGTAGGTTGTGAGGTGGCCGAGCCACGATTTATCTCTTCCCTATTCTTTCGAGTGAGTTTTGTGGTTGAATGACCTTATGAGCCCTGTCATCAGGTTTTATAAACCGCCAAGATCTCGGACAAGGTTTGTGTAACGACCACGACCACACTACACAATCATAATACAACGATGTAACTGACAGCCTAAGATTTACGGAAAACTTTGTTTAAACTGGACGTATAAAACTACCAAAAGGGAATTCATAAAAAGAGAAGCAATTAGCAACAACTTTGAGAATAATTAATATTTTGTTGATTAGCGTAATTAAGTTACAGTATTATCAACTGTCTTTAATTATTATATGTTTTTTTTCACTATATGCTACTATATCTATCTACACTACGTGTTTAGATTTATTATTCTATTTTGATAATTGCTTTGAGCACAATTTTACAAAATATATTTACGAAACAGTTCTTCAAAACCAAAAAAACAGAACTTGAAACAGATTTGACTATAAACCCAAAGGCCTTAAGGCAGTGGTAGTTCCACGCACCAAGATTGACAGAAATAGTGTTTCGCTATTTGTCAAGGATATCATCTGGCTATCGCTGTAGGCTGGAATTATACTTGACTAAATCCTTAGAAAAAAAAAAACATCGAAACCGAACCCCTTTCCGATGGGTTTTCTCTTGACTCAAGTCTAAGAACTCTAGTGAAAATCTCTGACACCAGGGTTCATCGGGTCGATAGACTCGATACCCACTCGGCAGAAGAAGAAGTATGGACAGAGTCAACAATAATTTCGTAGAAGCTATTCACATTATGTTCAAAATCTCCGCTCATTTGAATTTAAAAGAAAACATCTGAGCTTATTTTCTTTTATTTATATAAAACACAGCATAATTGGATAAAGAAGATTTAATTGAAATAAAACGTTACCAATCTCAGCTATTGACAGCGTGGACTACAAAGACTATATTTTATATAAAAGGGTTCGAGGGTTCATGTCCAGTTGTCTAAAACCAAGTAGAATTTATTTAGGTTACTTTTCCTGCTTTGACCAAAAAAGTATTTCTAGAAATATACCAAAACATTTTGTTAATTAACAAATGTCTACCCTCACATCAGTATATTAACATGCCATTACGAAAATGCCACAATACCCCGAGGAAATAAAAAACTCTCTCACGAAATAAAAAAATATGATTAACCTCTTTTACCTACGCGTCCCTCCTCTTAATTTTTAGCACCAAGCAAAATTTAATTAAATGCCAGGATTAATTAACAGCAGACTGATTCAACATGTTTGCCCTCAGAATTAAGGATTAGGTTCGTTCACGTAGGCATTTGTTATCGGGACAGTTGTTAACTAAAAACTTTTCGTGACTCATATTTTAAAGACCACACTCCATTAGAAATGTTCATGCAAAAGTTAACAAACAAACATCTTTATTTAACTTTTGAACTACGATAGAAATTTATACTAGAAATTCGAACAATTTGTACCGTTAACGGCGTGATTTAGCGGCGAGATTGTTCATACTTACATAAAAGTACCATAAAAGAAGCACTAAAATATCACATGGGAATTGCACTGAAATTAATGGTTCCACAGGTGCTTGCCATGATCTTTTAAAGTGACATTAGTCTCGTCATTTGAACACAATGGGGCCGTATTAATGGCACGCTTTTAATAGCGAACGCGGTGAAAGGTTACATTACGTGCCCGCTCGCGTGGCTCCGGCGAGCCTACGGTGCAGCCTACGCCGCTACGAGCGACGAGCGATCTCCGAGAGCTACGAGCTACGAGCGCGCGGCTACGGCGTAGCAGCAACACGAGCGGCCGCAGGGAGCGCGTGGGTCGCACTGGCTCCGGCTCTCGGCGAATAATCCATACGCTGGCTGGAGCGGAGGCTGTGTTTACCGGACCGCAGGCCGCCCGGTCGCCCGGTCGCCAGCCAGCACCGGCGTCCGGCCCTGTGCCCTCCGATCCTGCTGCATGTTGACACACTTCCAAATAATGCCACGCCGCTACACAATCTGCATGCGCTCCGCCAAACACTAATGCAGGCGCATACCTACAATACTGCGAATCACCGATCGAGTTACAAAGCCTCCACCGACAAATAGGAGGAAATAGGAGATAAACAAAACTTTCTCCAAACAATGCCATTAATCACTGCTGTTTGAACGGAACGGTAGTCTCTGCAAATTGAACTTGTATGGTTTTGAAATGATCGTATGGAAAAGTTGGCGAAATGAGTGAGGCATTTAAATTTAATGGTTATTGTTTATTGGCGATTGGGCGGTAAACGCATTGGTAGTAATAGTAAAAGTTAATTATTGTTGGCATTGGTTTGATATTGAGCACTCGCAAATTATACTGTGACCGCAGTGTAATTTAATTATACGATTAAAGTATTTAAAATTGTTTAACCCGTAATATGTGCACTATACTAATGTTACAAAGATAAAACAAAATTGTGTTTTTATGAATGTTTGTATTTTAAACTTAGAACAAAGTGAATTTTTAAAATGATTTCATTGTTACCACTAGACAATAATTATCATATTCCTACAGGAATCTGCACAACTGCTTCAACAATTTTGATTTCTCACGTTCCATGTAAAATCAAAAGGTCGTCAAAGTAGCTTCGTGTTCAGTTCAGTTCTCTCCTCACCGTAACTAAAGGGTTCGGGTAATAAAATAAGTCTGGTGGTGGATTTCTTGTTCTCTGTTGTTGCTATAACAATAAATAACGTTGACGTGACTGGTATATTAGTTGCTGCATTAGGTGAGTGTGCTCCAAGCCAAACGAGATTTCTGATTTCAGACGCCTGTTGCAGGTAAAGCTTCTTTAATGTGACCTATTATGTCTCTATTCAGCAGTTACCTGTGCAATAACTTAGATTGGACGTGTTTCTTCAACAAATTCCAATTACCGGGAATAAGGTTTCCTGTTATAGAGAAGTGCTTTGATAGCTGTATACCATGGCTATGGGTTGGTACTGACATAAACAAAACCAATGGGATGGTAAATACTTATGGTGTTGACAAGAGCTACATAAAAACTAAATCGAATTTATACTTCAAAAACCGTCTATCAAATGTTGGCCAAGCTGCCAGTTACCAAGTCAACTATGACACTATTTTCATGATTTGTATGATTATAATAATAATCACAACAAAGCCTGCACTCGTTGATGATCTCTATGTAAAAGTTTGTATCGATATATTTTTGATTCAAGTTATTAATACATTGATATTTGAATCAAAATTTTGAATTCCAATTATTACATGTATTAATTGGAATTCAAAATTGTATTTATAGCCGCTTCCGAGAATTGTCATTCAATTTTGCAGTTCCGAATGCTCCATTCGAAATCACCTTTAACGATTTGCAGTTCAAATATGTTTTTGAGCCATTAATCAAATAACTTTGAAGAGCAAACCAACTTATCTTGAACTTTTACTGCGGGCGAGATATTTCTAAGAAAAGTAAGTGTAACTGTATTTGTTACAACGAAAGGGAAAGGGCGGAAAGGTAAGGAAAGAGCAAAGTGGATGACAAGGAAGGCAGTACCACATCTCGAGAGGAAAGTAAAAGATGTTTGGGTCGCGTCAACTGACGTGTACATTTATGAAAGCATCTTACCCTCTTCAATATAGGTAAAGATTTCATACGGCATTCTTTTTGTAACTAGATACCCACGGCGTACAAATATTTTGTAGCAGGTTTTACGTGTTATTGTTGCTGGAAAAATACGAGCGGGTATAATTTATTTCTGAGATTGTATGAAATATCTGCATGAGGCGATGTTTACACACATACATATAATCACGCCCTTATCCCTAATGGGGTAGGCAGAGCGTAAACGACCTTAACAAAGGTCGTTCCGCCACGTCAGACAAAGTTTTGAGGAATATTAAAAATATATTTGTAGGTGTTTTGCTGTAGTGACAGGTTGTCAGCCTATCGCCTATATTGCAATATACTGAAACCCTCGGATCCCTTAGCTGGTTTTTACAGCATGCCCGGGAGGAAATGCAGCTGGCACATTATATGTTTTTCTTTCGCTCTCAGTCCAGCATGGAACAGACGATTTTAGTTGCTCTTATTCCTAGGAATTTACAACGCTGTAGAACTTGAATATGTTTTGATATAAATACACTCCAGGCAAGTTTCAACGATCCTTTCACCACAGAATATAAAATGTAAAATGATGTATGTACATAAATTATTTATGTTGACTTCACTATTAATCTTGAATGCCTCATTCAGCTTTACAAAGCTTTGAATTGGAAAGTACAATCAAACGGCTAGTAGGAATCAAATGTTAATCTTTGATAAAATTTCTTTGTCAAAGAATTAGCATTATATCTACGTACCTATTGCTTATAACAAACTTTGTATAACCATTTATGTGTACAAACTATGTACTATACTTATTGTATGAGAGTATATGCCAAGATTCATACTATACGAGGAAACGAGTGCTCTGCCCATATCTTACTGGAGAAATTTATTTCCCCCCATAGTAAACCTCAAAGAATAAAGTTATTTTCAATTGAACGGATTCTTTATTTGTGTGAATGTGCAGAACCACGGGAGGTTCTAAGGTTCTTCCGGGAGGAAATAATGTTCTACCGATTAAAAAAATAAATAACGAAAGAATTTAGCTTAATCAGATGAGCATTCATGAAAAATGATGATGATTGCATGATTTTATGCTAAGTTGGTATCTATTTCTCACGTAAATTTCATTTATTTATATTAATGAGTGGTATTTTATGTGTGGAGTTATGTCCCTATCTATACATATAATAAATCTCTAGAAGATTGAATATGGCATTATTAACATTATAACTATTAGAACGATTTAATTTTTTTTTTAAATTAATCGATGGGACTATTTTTTATTCAACTGTGTGTTACCCGGGTTGCTACTACTTAAAATCATGCTACCTACAGTAAGCAAGAAATTGAAATTTGGCTGTTCCTTAACCAATTTTTATGGAACTTTTTTTATTCGACTGAGCATTATTTAAAATCAAAGTTACGATACAAAAATCACGCCTCAGGACTTAAGAGGTAGGTAGGATATTGAATTTCGGTTGCTTTTAACTAATTTTGATGGATCTTTTTTTGTTTGACTGAGCATTACTTAAACTCAAAGTTACGATACAAATGATCACATCACCTGACTTAGGCAGGAAATTGAACTTTGATCGTTTTTAACCGATCTTAAAGGGACTTTTTATTTGACTTAGTTTTTTAACTACCTGGTGTCCAGCCTAGGTTAGAAATAATCACGCAAACCATTCTAATATTGAGTGAGTACCCCAGTTAGTATGGAAAACACACAGTGTCGAACATAATGCTTCTCCGCGCGTAGGAACGGGATCTGCTAGCCCGCGCGCGGTATCGTGTTTTCCATACAAAAACAAAGATCACACAATGCGAAACACGCTTCTGCGCGCAGGTAAGCAGATCCCGCTCCTACGCGTGGAGAAGCGTTTACAGTATGTTCGACACTGCGTGTTTTTTCCATACAAACCGGGCGTACGAAGTCGCAGGCACAGCTAGTACAAAATAAAAGAATTTGTCTTTAGAAAGCTCTCTGAAATAATTTATCACGATGATTTAACCGATTTTTATGTTTTTTTTATTCAAATACAAAAATACAAAATATTTTTTAAATACAAAAATAATTTATTTGTTTTAGATAAGTTTAATCATAGATTTACAGTGGCCGGAGCCTCCTTTTAAGTTTAATTAAACCTGTGCTAGGAGGCACCGCTCTTCCAAGATATAATAAAACGTAGATACTAAACTAGAATTTACAAATTAAGCTTACATTTGTGTACGGGTGTGTTTGTGTATGAATGTTGTGTTGTGCGTGTGCGTGTTGTGAATGTACTTGCGGCGTGTGTTTGTGTTGTGCATGTATGTGTTGTGCCTGTATTTGTTGTGTGTATGGTATGTTAGTTAGCCCTGATAATATTATTAAACACAAAGTTGTATATATACATATATATAATAATTAACGTGTATCTATATATATATATATATATATATACGTTAATTATATGAATCTATTTCTATAGTACCTATATTTAAATTATTGATTATTAACTATTCCTGTATGTATAGTAACTTCTCCGTCTCGTCGTAATTTTTAGTTTCTAACCATTTTGTTACAGTTTTCTTACATTCGTAGTATGTATTTTTATAGATTCCCAATTCTTTATTTAGTAGATTATACAAATAGGCTGAACGATTGTCGTATTGCCTGCCGGCAAATACGGTTCTGATCCTGGGTGCAAGCGCTACAGTGTAATTTCTTCTTCGGTTTAGAATACTGGGATCATAAGGTAAGGTCTTATGTTTTTTCAAAATTATCTTAGAAATATAAAGCTTCCTGACTGATAAAAGTTTGGATAATTTATATAGACTATCAGTAGAATATCTTAGCTTCTTAAAATACATGACTTTAATCAAGTTACGCTGTGCTCGTTCTAGTTGCAAGAATCTCGATTTTGGAGCGCCACCCCAAATAGAAATGCAATAAGTTAAAATTGATTGAACAAGTGAGGTATATATCTCATTTAGAAGATTTCTATTCGAGTGACGTGAATGGTTATTTTCGTCATGCGGGTCCAACCTTGGCACCACATGTCTTAAGTTTTTAAATATCTAGGTAGGTTTTCTGATCCTGGAAATTACATTTTCAATATGTGGATACCAAGAAAGCCGCTGATCCACAATGACTCCCAAATATCTCACTTGCGCAACCTTTTGGATATTAGTGCAGTTACAGTTTTGTATATTTGCAACGTCATTATAGCAGGTATGTATTTTTAAGTTAAAATGATGATCAGGCTGCCCATCATTGTAAATGCTATAGCAGATGTAGTTGGTCTTTGCAGTGTTTAGTGTAAGAACATTATTTCGTAGCCATTCACTTATTTGCTTTAGCCCCTGTTCAGCAGATGTGTACACAGACTTTCAGGATTTGCCAGAGAAGATAACGGCGGTATCATCAGCATACGAAATAATTTTAGCGTTTTTTATACCCATGCTACAAAGATCGTTGATGTATATGAGAAACAGCGTTGGGCCAAGAACGCTACCTTGAGGCACGCCAAATTCTACCTCTGTATCTTCACAGGTGTGGTCCCCAATTTTAACTCTCTGCTTTCTGCCCGATAGGTAATCCCTGAAGAGGCTAAGAGGAGTTCCACGTATCCCTAACTTTTCCAGTTTATGTATAAGGATAGGGAGGGAGACGGTATCAAACGCTTTTTTTAGGTCTAGGAATAGCGACATACATTTTTGGCGTTTATCAAGCTGACCTGCTACCAGCGAAGTAAGTGTTAGAATTGCATCCTCAGTCGATTTTCCACGTCTGAAACCAAACTGGGTTGGAGATAATATATCGTATTTTTCTAAGTAATTTAGCAGTCTAACATTAAGCAGTTTTTCTAATATTTTGGAGATCGCCGGCAGCACAGAAATAGGTCTATAATTGCTGATATCGTCTCGTTCCCCAGTCTTATAGACAGGCGTAATTATAGAGCGCTTAAGGGCATCTGGAAAAATACCCTTTTCAAAACAAAGATTACTGAAATGAGTTATAATGGGTACAATATCAGACTTTGCCAGTTTTAAGAATTTTGTAGGTATGTCGTCCCAACCCGGTGCACTGTCCGATTTAAGACCCATTACAATCCGTTCTACCTCTTCATTGTCAGTATGTGACAGATTAAAAGAGTTAATTTGGTTAGGTATATTTTTTAAATAACTATCAACTTCACTTTTTGTAGGCTGTACTCTCTGGGCAAGCTGTTTGCCGATGTTGACAAAATATGTATCAGCAAAGACCACAGATTCGGATGGAGTTGATTTCATATTAAGTAGTTCCATATTAGTACTATTTGTTTTAGTTGTGTAAGTGATACTCTTAATATTTTGCCATAGTGCTTTATTGTTTCTTGTCGACCTAGCTATTAGTTCTCTTTCATAATTTCTTTTAAGTTTTTTTATTAATTTGTTACAAAAGTTCCTGTATCTCGTGTATATTTTTTTGTTTATTTCGTTAAATGGGTCATTGCGAGCCGTTTTTTGAAGTTTATTTCGGTTGTTTATACAGCGTAGAATTCCTGGGGAAATCCATGGTTTAATAATGCGGTATTTTTTGGGTATAGCTGTCACTAGTGTGTTTTTATTCAGTGTTTCTATTAACTTGCATATCAGACCTTCTATTACAGTAACCGGGTTATCACAAAACAGCAGTTCGGCAAGGTTTTTATCTTTTAATTCAGTAAGAGCTTCTTCAAAATTAATTGTCTTTTAAGTTTTATTCAGCTTGTTTTTTTATGTTTTGACAATACTAGTAATGTAGTGAAATGATCAGTAATAGTAGTTTGAAGAACAGCTATGGAAGCCTGTTGTTTGGTTCTGTTTATTTTTAACATGAAGTGGTCCAGGCAGTTTTCCTCCCTAGTAGGTATAGTGTGTCCAGCTAATAACCCGTAGACCGATAACGAGTTCAGATAGTTCACTCTATTTATTCGTTCATAGTGATGCTCTTTCGATATAAGTGTAATGTTAATATTTATGTCGCCTGTGATTATAATATTTTTACTTTTTGAATGTAGCGTATCTAAGTGGTTGTTCAAAGAGGTTATAAAATTTTCCGCATTTGGATAAGATGGTGATCTATAAATGCATAAAACGGTGTTATTTAGTATGTTAAGCTGTAGACATGACGCTTGTGATAAACTTATTTCTTTAATTTTGTGATTTAATGTATTTTTACGTATACTATCACGCCATCATTCTGGTCGTGCTGACATACCGTTAAATACGAGTGATAATTTGGCAATTGGGGTATGGGTTTATCAGAGTTTAATCTGCATTCTGTTAGAACAATGACGTCGGTTTCGAAAGTTAATTTAGATATATTAATTTCAAAGTTATCAAAATTTCGATATACACTTATATTATTCGATATATACTTATGAGTGAAGTCGTTTTTCCTAATCTGTGTATATTTTCCGAGATCATTTATACTACATTCAAAGGAACGTGCTATATCGAATTTATCTATTTCATTTATCGTTTGCATTGTGTCATTCATTTACATTGTATCGATAAGTAAACGCGAATATCAAGACCGTGGGAAATGCGGTGATATATTTATATCCACCCATTTGGGTATAAAATGGTTTAAATTCTTATAGTTTTGACTAGAAGATGGCGAGGGATAGTAATATATGTGATTTAGACAAGATGACGGGTGAATAAGGCTTTTTGTACTATATATGTGTACAAGATATAGGTTAGATTTTGAGTGTGTAATAAATAATGTAAAAGTATGCGTGTAATCTGTGTGTTTTAGTATGTGGAAGGGCGAGTAGGTATATAGAGGTTTTGTTATAGTTGTGTGTGTAGATTATGTTTATATTGTGTGACAGTAACAGTAGACTTGCAGCATTAATTAAGTTCAAGATACAAAATGAGCAAACTATGAGAATTACATACATACATACATAACGTCACGCCTCTTTCCCGGAGGGGTAGGCAGAGATCACATCCTTCCATTTGCTACGATCCTTGCAAACTTATTTATTTATTTACTGTTTATTGTACACAAGTAACATGAGAAAGACAATACACAAGGAATACCGACACAACAGGTACAGCTTATTTCTACTAAGAAATTTCTTCCAGCTGACCTACGGAAGTGAGACTTAAAATGAGAGGCAAATTAGGCGTGCACAAATAAAGCATAATATAAAAATAATACCAGATAATTATAAATTACATAAATAACTAATTATATAAATACTTAAAATCATAATAACTATATAAACATGAATATATATAAATACATATATAAAACTAATACTATACGGAAAGTGAAAGGTAATGCTCTTTTACTCTCTTCCTAAAGACAGCGACAGAAGAACTATCACGGACCGTGTACGGCAGTGAATTCCATAACCTGGCCGCATTGACAGTGAAAGAATAAGAGTAAAAATCTGTGTGGTGGTGAGGAATAGACAGTAGTGATTTAACAATAGGACGACATGGTTTGTCCTGGGAACGCGAGAAATTGAAACGTTCACGAAGATAATTGGGAGAGCAAGGGTTTGAGAGAATGTTATAGAGTAAACAGAGAATGTGAGTGTTCCGGCGGAAGCGGATTGGGAGCCACTTGAGCTGTTTGCGAAACTGGGAAACATGATCGTACTTTCGTAGACCGTACACGAAACGTATGCAAAGATTTTGAAGGCGCTCAAGCTTGTTTAGTAGCTCCTCTGTGGCATCTAAGTAACAAGAATCAGCGTAATCCAGAATAGGAAAGAGGAGAGATTGTACCAAAGAGATTTTAGTTTTCAGGGGCAAGAAACTTTGAAGACGTTTAAGGGAGTGAAAGGAAAAATAGAGCTTTCTACTGATTGTGTTAACGTGAGTTACCCAAGACAAATTAGCATCGAAAATTACCCCCAGATTCTTAGCCGTACTAGTATAAGCAATGGGAGTGCCGTTGTAGATAACAGCCGGGAGGCTGTTACTATCCAGTTGCTGACACATATATCTGCTACCCATGATCAAGACCTGTGATTTTTTAGGATTGACCAAGAGACCAAAAGAGGTAGCCCAAGTATTAATTTTAACCAAATCTAAGTTTAAGTCAGCTACTGCATTATCAATGTCAGCAGCCTTGAAATGTCGATAAAGTTGTAAGTCGTCAGCGTAGAGATGGAAGCTAGAGGAAATAACCGAAGTGACGGTGTTAATAAATACTGAGAAAAGAAGAGGAGAAAGCACGCCACCCTGTGGAACTCCCGCAACGAGATCACACCAATCAGAACTCAAACTCAGAACTCAGAATCAAACTTCTTTCGCTTCATCTACATTCATCAATCTTTTCATGCACGCTCGTCGGTTTAGGGTACTCCTGACCTGACCTTTCCCTAGAACGTCCCCGATTTGATCGCGGTACGTTCGTCGAGGTCTTCCCCTTCCAACATTCCCACTCACACTCGCCATGTATATATTTTTGGTTAATCTCTTTTCATCCATCCTCTCAACATGACCAAACCACCTCAGCATTCCTTTTTCTATACCTGTCACTATATCGTCTTTCACACCACAACGTTCCCTTATCACGCTATTTCTTATTCTGTCACTCAGTTTCACACCAATCATACTTCTTAATGCTCTCATTTCTACCGCATTTATTCTACTTTCATGTCTTTTCTGCCATACCCAACTTTCACTGCCATACATAAGTGTTGGGACTAACACTCCTCTATGCACAGCCAGACGAGCCTTTTTGGATACCCTCTGGCTGTTCATAAAGGTGTGCAACGCCCCAAACAAACTCTTTCACTTGCTCCATCTTTTCATCTCCTATCAGAATGTTACACTCTGTCATTCTATCCTCTTTCTCAAAAACCAGTGATTTGGTTTTACTAACATTCACTTTCATTCCTTTCTTTTTCAAAGCTTCATGCATACAATTTACCATCTCCTGTAACTCCTCAGCCGTGGACGCAAGTATAACTTGGTCGTCAGCGTAGAGAAGACATTTGACGAGTAACTCGTTCATTCTTAGACCACATTCATTATCTTTCAAATCTGTCAAACAGCTATCCATGAATAAGTTAAACAGCCATGGAGACGCTACACATCCTTGTCTTACACCTTCCTCGATGTTAAACAATTCAGTGTACGCCCCGTTGATCCTGACACAAGCACTAGAATCCTTATATAAGGATTTCAGTGCTCGTATCAAAATACCGCTCACCCCATGCATGGACAGCGCCGACCACAATTCATTCCTCACAACTCTATCATAGGCCTTTTCTAAGTCCACGAACGCGCAATAAACTTTTTGGCTTTTAGCCAAATATTTTTCGGTTATGCACCGCAACGAAAAGACCTGATCCGTACATCCCATCCCCTTACGAAAACCTGCCTGAGCATCCCATATTTCTCATCAGTTTCTTTCATCACTCTTTCAATCAATACCTTTGCATACAGTTTGCCGACGACGCTGTGAAGGCTTATACCGCGGTAATTTTTGCAGTCAAGCTGTGACCCTTTACCCTTGTATAGTGGTACGATAACAGCCTTACACCAATCTTTTGGCACTTGGCCGCTTCTCCAACACAGGTTGAAAAGGCAGTACAGCTGACTAGCAACAACTCCTTCGCCAGACTTCAGCATTTCGACAGACACTCTATCATACCCTGCAGCCTTACCGAACTTCATTCTTTTCAGTGCTTTCACAATCTCATCCATTTCAATTTCACTTTCATTCTCACTTTCATTTACCTCTGGAATGGTAAAACCTTGTGCTTCTTCCTCTTTTTCAAATAAACTTTCAAAATATTCCTTCCATCTATTCAGCACGTGTTCTTCACCTTTTACAATACTACCATCCTGGCTTCGAATCCTACTCAGCTCGGATGTTGCAGTTTTACCGCGAGCTGTCCTTATGGATTTCCAGAAAACTTTTAAGTTGGACCGAAAGTTTTCTGAAAGCCTCCTGTCAAATTCGTCTTGATATTCGTCTTTCTTTTTATTCACTGCTTTCTTTACTTCATCTTTCAATAGTTTATATTCCTTTCGTGCTTCGTCTACATCCTCATCTGTCGCTTTTTGCATTCTTTGATTAGCTTTGGTAGCTAACCAATCCAACCATGCTTTCTTCTTTCTTTGTACCACTTCTTGCACATATTTACTCATCCATGCACTCCTCTGTTTATTCCCTTTCGAACGTCTAGAAACTCCACATACTTCTATAGCAACTTTCAGCACTCTTTCCTTAAATTCCTTCCAACCTTCTTCACTATCAGACATTTCATTCACACCACTAAATTCATCCTTCAATCTTCTAACATATTCCTTTCTTACATCATTTTCTTGCAAATTTTCTACTTTCACTCTTTCCAGATCACTAGTTGGCTGATTCACCCTGTGCCTCCATCGATTAAAGAGACCACTTATACGTGATATGACCAGAAAGTGGTCTGAGTCGATTCCGGCACCCCGATATGCCCGAGTGTCCAGAACTTTCATTTTCAATCGTTCATCCACAATCACAAAATCTATCATGCTTCTTAAAGATCTTTCTGCTCTAGTATAAGTATGGATCTTTTTGTGTTGAAATATGGTATTCGACACAAAAAGATCCCACTCCAAGCAGATCCCTAACAAACTCCTTCCATTCTCATTTATCCTTTCATCACCAAACGCTCCAAGGATCTTATCATACCCATCACGCTTAATACCCACCCATCCATTAAAATCGCCTAACATTATAATCTTTTCATTTGCCTTGCAGTTTTTCAAAACATCTCTAACACTCTCCCAGAACTCCTCATTTTCCTTTTTAGCTTTTGTGGACCCACTCCTACCTACATCAGTCGGTGCATAAACACCTAGGATGAAGATACGAGTGATTCCGACCTTCAGCCTAAGCCAGAGAAGTCGAGGGCTCACACATTCATACTCAGTCACACATTCAGCCATTCGTGCGGAGAGGAATACACCGACTCCCTTAGAGCCTCTGTCGGTACTGGGAACCCCAGACCAATACGCTACGTAGGGTCCATGTTGCGTCTGATCGCACCACTTCCGCTTAGTCTCATTCACACACAGTACATCTATACGCCTATCATCCATCAATTGGCATACCTCGTCTATTTTCTCAGCCATACTTCCTCTAACATTCATCGTAGCAAAGCGGCTCTCTGTGGTCCGCGTTCCGCACCCGGTAGAAAAGTGACGTGATGAGTTGCGAAATCCTACATCGCCGCCATTTTTATAAGTTTGCATATTTGAAACCATTGCGTTCCCACGAGCAGCGAGGGCACTCATATGTCGATCCTGGCAGAGCCCCGCTTACCAGGACAAGGTTAGCCTTGATCTGGGGTCACCCGGTCACAGGGCCATCGGCACGCTCAAAACTAGGCTCGCCCCTAGCCATGCATCCATCGGCGCGGCAGACCTTAGATTGGCGGATGAGGGAGGAAACAGGGAGGTGAACGGAAAGGGTGGGTGGGAGAGGAAAAATATGAGTTGGGATAGGAAACTAGGTGTAAGGATACTACTGCCTTGGAGGACTGGGTTTGTGGCTGTAGTAGCTCGGGAAGCCGGGGTCGCATACCCGTATACAAAACCACTACTGCCGGACAGGCAGCTTGGTTGTGTATCCCCTGACATAATTATCTCTTAGTTGTGTATCCTATGAGAATTATGTTACGTAAAATTAGTCAAACTTACATCATCAAGTGCTGCACCTGTTCTTCGCTCCTAATCAGTATAATCGGCGATTGATCAGATTTGCGGACGTAGACCTTGCCATATGAAGTCCAACAATATTTGTATGCTTTGGATTTCTTCAAATCCCGGGCCAAAAAGTGTAAGCGAGATCCTTTTGCCGTCAAGTGCTCTGCTAGAAAAACAGGTGTATCTTCTTGTAATTTAAATCCCAGGTGTTTCGCACATAAATGAGATTTATTTTTTATGTTATACGATTTGGACATCTTCAAGAAATTTGTTTTTAGCATGGTTGAGTTAGTTACAATGATTATTGGTGTATTTTTTTGCTCAGCTTTCTTTCCTCTTACTCTGTAAATATCATTAATATCTGATTTATTAATCTTACAATTAATCGTTTCAGATAAGTATGTTACCATGTTTATTAGATCTTGTTTGCTTTCGTTTTCTTGCTTAGGCACATTTTTTAGCTCGAAACTGGATTTTCGACTAGTACATTGCACGTCCTCCAACTTATTTTCTATAGAGTTAATATATTCTCTATCCTCCTTGATGATGGTCTCTAAGTGGGTTATTTTTTCTTATATTCTTCATTCTGAGCAGTTAGGAAGGTAATTGAGGTCTCTATATTTTGGTTTGACTTCTGAATGTCCTTTAGTGTCGATTTGACTGCAGTAAGTTCATCTTTTTGAGAAGCCATAAAAGAAGTCAATAGCTTCCGCATCTCGTCCTTAAAATCATTGAAATTATCATCCAATGAAGTATTCGATTCGTATTTATTACTTTTGGATTGAGTTACCCCTTTATGCGCCCGTTGGAAAACGAAGTTCGGGGGGGTTGTCTCATTCGTAGTATCATGGGTAGTATTGTCTCCCCCGTCTTCCTCCGAAAAGCTAATTGACATATTTGGGTTTGTTTCATCTTGATTACCCGACATCATGTTGCAAGTATTCAAATTATTTTAGACCGCTTTGCAATTTTATGCTTTTATGGTACTCACTCCAGTTTATGCCGCCGTCAATACTGACTCCAGTTTATGCCACCGTCAATACTATGGCGCAATTACGGCAACGTAGAACAGGTACCGCTATTTCGCGCGGAGGCGGCCAGAGGAATTGGCTCAGTGGTTTAGAGCGCGCGGTCGAAAACGGGTGAAGCTCGGGTTCGAAACCAGGCGGAGCCAGTGTCTATGCAAGTATATTTAATTTCTTGATATTTTCTTAGAATTTTTTTCTTGACTTACAAAGTGTGAAGCAACTGACAGTCGACGTCAAAATCATCAGCCCAGGATGACAGCAGAAACGAGAGGTCTGATCAATCCGCAATATGGCCGCGGCGTCCAATGGAGAACTCCCTTAGATAGAGCAGGAGCCACTGATTTTCGAATAGTTCACCGAATTCGCAAATTGGTAAGATTTGGAATAAAATTTATTTGATGAATAATTCAACAACACACACGTCCACTCAGTAAGCGAGTTGAGGAGAAAAAAAAAGGATGATGATGATTTGGCACTAACTTTAAACTTCCACTGGGAGCGAGAGAAAAACATACAATGCGCCGGCTGCATTTCCTTCCGGGCGTGCTGTAAAAATCAGCAACGTGATGTTGATTTTTACATTTGCAATATACTGAAACCCTCGGATCACGTTGCTGATTTTGGTAAATTTTACAAGAGCAATATACATACAAATCTATCTTAAATAACCCTCAAAACTTTGTCAGACGTGGCGGAACGATCTTTGTTTAGGTTGTTTACGCTCTGCCTACCCTATTAGGGATAAAGGCGTGACTATATGTATGTATGCGTTTGGTACTAGGTAGGTAGGTTATAGGATAAACAAAACATTACTGTTTTTACTTTATGCTATTCAGTCACAGGAGTTTTGTTTACTTATTGTATTTATTAAAATAACACACAGTAACGACACGAAATATATAGTATCTTGCTGATAAACAGTCTGTACTAGAGATGAGCAAATATGAATGTCTTTTTTCGATAGATCATCCGAATAGCTCGCCATTGGAATTATTCGGTTGTGGAAATGACTATACGCATTATTCGAATGAAAAAAATAACATTCGTATCAAAACGATCATTCGAATGAATTCAAAGAAAGTTATAATTAAAAAAAAAATTGCTACTATGAACAATGAAATCATTTTAAATAATATTTATTTTTTCATAAATCCTGAGCAACTAGGAATGAAATTAACTCTGAAGCTTTTAATAAATTTAATCAACTTGACGCTTTGCAATTATTTGAATGAATTATGCGATATTCGAAAAGTGAATTAATAATCGAAAGAAATAAACGTCCGAATGAACCGAATTCATTCGGAAGAAAATTATTATTCGAATAAAGAATTAACTTTCGATTTGATCGCCCATCACTAGACTCTACACATAATTCTGATCTTCCATAATTCAGTACCGGACCCGAGTCATTCAATAAAGTCCGAATAATAGATTATTGAATATGATCACCTCCGCTGAACCTTATGAAACCGGCTCTTGCTAAATCCGCACAGTCCGGGACCAAAATATGAAACAGACTAGCGTTCCAGCCCAGGGTTTTACCCGTGGACCAACGATTTTCCTGTAGGAATGAGGCATTTTCCCGCTTACGCGAATACTACAGAACATACTTTTTACCGCCGAAAAATGTGGTAGTACTATAGAGTCTGAAGATCGCTACGGGATAATCATAATTTATGATAACACTCGATTTATCTTCCTACCTTTATTGAAAGCCGTTTACACGTAAAAGAGTAACAAACAAACAGACAAGTTACTTTGGCATCTATAATATTAGTGTAGATAACAATGATCCCATCACGTCGTTCCATTTACAGTATTCGGAGGAATTCCTATTACAGAAGGTTGTTTTCTGGCTGACGGACCGGGGGACAGGGGCGTCGGGACGAAATCATTTGGGAGTAACCCTAGGAGCAACTTCTGCGAACTTTCGACACTCTTTTCACAAACTGTTTGCCAGAAGAATAAAGCTAAAAATTTGTGGTTGTATTCTTAAATCTTTCGTGTTGCTGTCTGAAAACTAAATGAAAACTTTGTCACTTCAGCAAAATTTTACGGAATGTTTCTTAAGGTGTTTCTTTTATTGCGAATTGAGAAGCAACCATTGCTTAATACTGAATATTTTACTAAAATATACTATAATGTAATCTCGAATTTAAAAGAAACATTATCTTACATCATTTAAGTTTCCAACTTGTTGTTGTATTAATTTGTTTAAACAATTGTGGAAGGAAAGTGAGATGATATCCTAAATAACTTTCTTTGAGCAGAACCGAACCATGGTGTTCAATTTCAGTCAAATTAATCGGAAATGTTCCTTCATCCGAGCAAACGGAAGTCGGAACCATAAAAAAGTTCTTTGTTAAATGAATGTAACTAAACCCTCGGCGCTCGAAAACAAAACTGTTAGCTTAAAACGTTGAAACGACTATAAAAACAAACGTAGCGTTTATTGTTATTGCAACGTTCGACACGCCGGCGAAAAATTAACTTTTACCTCGGGCTTTAAGTTACATTGTTCAATTTGCAGTTGCAAAGTCGGGCCTGATTACTATGTAGACGCACAAGATTTCTTAATCCTGATTGGTACGGACAGCTGGGCCTGAAATTACGATGCATAAATAAAATTTCGTGTACGAATAGATTCGGACCGGTTAATTCGCGGAAGACGATTATTACTAATAATAAAAAATATAGTAATAAAACAAATACATACATAAAAACTCTGACACCAGGGTTCATTGGGCCATGCGTCTCGAAAATGCAATCGCTAAGAAGAAGAATTCATACATTCAGTCACTACTACATACGTATATATAATCACGCCTTTATCCGTAATGGGGTAGGCAGAGCGTAAACGACCTAAATTGTATTTAGTTAACAGTTAATTGTACGCAAAAAATACACAGAATAAGATTTTAAGGGTTATTAAGATAGACCTGTGTGTGACAGGTTGTCAGCCCATCGCCTAAATTACAGTGTACTTAAACCCTCGGATCCCTTAGCTGGTTTTTATTGCATGCCCGGGAGGAAAGGCAGCTGGCACATTCTATGTTTTTCTCTCGCTCCCAGGCCAGCATGTCACTACTACGGCCCACATTAATGATGTACCTAAGTTACGCAAGTAGTTAAGTGCAAATGTGCAAGCGATGCAATACAACTGCATACTAGCATCGTTATCTAATGTACACGTGTTTCGGGAGTTAGACCTTGCTTTGTACACCAACTCTCGTGCGTGCCTCGGAACCAGTGAATTTAACTTACATATGATCACGCCTTTATCCCTAATGGGGTAGCAGAGCGTGAACGACCTAAACAAAGGTCGTTCCGCCACGTCTGAAATAGTTTTGAGGGTTATTTAAGATATATTAGTGGATATATTGCTGTAGGGACAGGTTGTCAGCACATCGCCTAAATTGCAATATACAGAAACCCTCGGATTAGTTAGCTGGTTTTTACAGCATGTCCGGGTGGAAATGCAGCTGGCACATTCTATGTTTTTCTCTCGCTCCCAGTCCAGCATTGCAGAGAATTTAACATTAACACGAGATAGAGTCGATGTAGGTTTTTTGTTAATTACAAAACTTTCTTATTGATACAATAATAATAATAGTCCTCCCACCGATTTTCGGTGATGGCGGCCAATCTCCCGGAGATCAGCCAACTGCGCAGGACTTGTTGTTAGTGCCCAAGTTTTTGCGCTACACACAGGTGCACTCTCTATTCCTTCAATCTCTTATTCTGATAGAACAGATTGACTGACACGACCAGAGATAAATCAGGTGCAGGATCGACTATTTACATGCCCATTGCCCATCCGACAGCATGGATCATCTTACTTTTCGGACAATCAGGTGATCAGCTTGCAAAGTCCTAACCAAACTAGAAACAACAACACAAAGTTATTGTCCCCTGCCGGGAATCGAACCCGGGACCTTCAGGTCGAAAGCCCATGGCTCAGACCACTGCGCTAGACCACGGAGGCAGTTTATTGATACAACTACGTAATTAGCGACATTTTCATTCCTCTTCTTAGCGAGTGGATTCTCGAGTCGAGCAACCCGGTGAGTTTATCAAACCACCTAGTAACACAGCTATTAGGCCTCTGACATGGTTTGAGTAACGACCACTATCAAAGACAGCGACCGGGCCCTACGGCTTAACGTGCCCGCCGAAGCACGGTTTTTTTTTCGGACAATCAGGTGATTCAGCATGCAATGTCCTAACCAAACTGGGGAAAACCTGGCTCCACCTCACAACAGGGCCTCCCTTAATACGTTTACCATCGCGTAGTGGATGCCGCTATCTTCAAAGGTGCCGCGCGCAGCGGGATGCGACACGCACTATCATAGGTTAATATTGTATCTAGTAACGAGATTAAAGGCTGAAGCGTAATTTACATGAAAATGCCTCCGTGGTCTAATGGTCAGAGACATGGGCTTACGATCTGGAGGTTCTTCGATTCCCAGGGGGGAAATACAAAGTTGAAAATTGTGAGGTTTTCGGGCCGTATTTATAATTAGCGCTCATGAGTGACAGCGAGTTTGAGTTCGTATCAGAAATGTCATTTCAGTACAAACTGGCCTGTCAAATCCATACGTAATATTGCTCTCAAGTTTGAGATCGCTTCAAGAATATGAGCCTTAGTAACTAACTAAAAACACAATTAAAGGAAAATCCGGTAGATTAGATTTAAGTAAAAGTACTGTAGGTAATTTAAAAACTCGCATTTTTGATGAAACGATATTTTCATGTAAATTATGCTTCAGTCTTTAATCTCGTTACTGGCGACAATATTAACCTATGATAGTGCGTGTCGCATCCCGCTGCGCGCGGCACCTTTGAAGATAGCGGCATCCACTACGCGATGGTAAACGTATTAAGGGAGGCTCTATGGTTAGGTGGTGCCACATTATGGCTCGTATTTATAAAGGATTTGACGGGCTATTTTGTACTGAAATGACATTTCTGCTACGAACTCAGACTGGCTGTCAGTCTCAAGTGTTGATTATAAATACGGGCCTTAACAGCGAACTAAAAACACAATTAAAGGAAAATCTGGTAGATTAGATTGAAGTAAAAATACTGAAGATAATTTAAAACCACGCAAATTTCATTATTGAAACGATACATACATACATAACCACGCCTTTATCACTAATGGGGTAGGCAGAGCGGAACGACCTAAAAAAAGGTCGTTCCGCCACGGCTGACAAAGTTTCGTGGGTTATTTAAGATAGATTTATAGGTATATTGCTGTAGTGACAGATTATCAGCCCATCGCCTAAATTACAATATACTTAAACCCTCGGACCCCTTAGCTGGTTTTTAAAGCATGCCCGGAAGGAAATGCAGCTGGCACATTCTATGTGTTGCTCTTGCTCCCAGGCCGACATGGAAGAAAGTAGAAGTAAAAATTGTGAAGATAATTTAAAACGATATTTTCATGTAAATTATGCTTCAGCCTTTACTCTCGTTACTGGAGACAATATTAACCTATGATAGTGCGTGTCGCGCCCCGCTGCGCGCGGCGCCTTTGAAGCGAACTACTTTGCGATGGTAAACGCTTTAACGGTTGCCCTTATGCTAAGTGCCGCCACCATATTAGCAAAATTAATAATTAATAATATTAACATAAAACATAATTAATTTAAGCCATTACGATCGATACGATAAGAAGAACATAAAACACAATTAATGTAAAATCCGGTGAATCTGACTGAAATAAAGGCACTGAAGATAATTTAAAACCTCACGAATCAGAAATTCATAGATCGCTGTTGTAACAGATATAAAGTTGCCAAGTATGAAAATTTCAGCACTTTTGCTAGCTGTAACTACGGCGAACGAAAAGATTTTAGATTGATTGTGTTCAGTCCAGACTTTTTACTGGGAGGCTCCACCTAGCAGAAAGGAGCCCTTAACATTAATATTCCCCATAAATTCACTGGCAAGTTTATGTCGGATTAAGCTGAGGTGTAAACTATACGACTCCTCTGAACCTCAGCTAAGACTTCTCATTAGAGATAGCGATAGCAGATAAGTTGTATAATTACATACATACATATAATCACGCTTTTATCCCTAAAGGGGTAGGCAGAGCGTAAATGACCCAAACAAAGGACGTTTCGCCACGTCTGACAAAGTTTTGAGGGTTAATTAAGATAGATTTGTAGGTATATTGCTGTAGTGACAGGTTGTCAGCCTATCACCTAAATTACAATATACTGAAACCCTCGGATCCCTTAGATAGTTTTTACAGCATGCTCGGGATGAAATGCAGCTGGAACATTCTATGTTTTTTTCTTGCTCCCATGCCAGCATGGAAGAAATATAATATAATTTAATATTGTATAATTTGTGGTAAAAATACATTGTCTAGATCAAGGCGTTTTAACATATTTAATGGTTTCTGTCTCAGTTTTCTTTGTAAATAATGTTAGTGCTACGTAATACTACATAGTACGTATGAGTAATATTCTTGCTAAAGCACTAAGTACTAAAAATAGTAACTACGTAGGTATTTTAAGTATTCGATTATTCTGAATAAAATCTTCATATTACAAAAAAACCGAAATCACCAAAAAACATGTTTGAATTCTAGTGAAGTTGACATCACTCCCGATTTTCTGAGAACTTTAATGAAAATTAGCTTAGTGCAAAAATACACGTTCCCAGAAATTTTCTGAAATTGCAGCTTAATATTCTGCGGTAAATTCGCAGGTAAGCTTACGCCGGATTTAACCGAGGTGTGGCTAACAGTTAACTATACCACTACTTAACATTAAGTGGCATAAATCATGTTACTTGTGATGGTGTTTTCAGTTTGTGGCAGTGTTTAGAAACGTTCAAAAACATTTATTAACTTACAATAAGTTTGTTTTTTCAAACTATGGTCTCAATAGTTTTAAGAGAGCCCGATGGTATAGTTAATATCGTTTAATACCGTAGATATTAGTCGTTAAGCCATATCAGAGGCCAGTGCTAAGCATTGGCGGCTTGAAAACTCTGACCTAATCTAGGATTGGGTCTGGTCACAGATAATATAATACTATACTAGTACAGATGCCTAATGTCATACAACAAAACTGGTCCGCCATAAGTCGGGCCGAGTGACGGGCCGCAAGATTTTAGTACAATCTGACGCAATGGTACCACGTGACAGACCACGGCGGGAAGTGTTCGGTCATAATATTTTGCCGTGATCACAGATGGCCCCACGTAGGTACAATGCACGTTCGAAGTACGTAATTTTCTACTAGATGGCGGTAAGAGAGAAGTGAACGCTGCGCCAGAGCACAGATATTAGCAGTTTTAATTTGTAATTTGTAAGAGATTGAATAATGAAACTTATCTTATGTACTGTCAGCAAAGGCTATTGCAGGGCAGGTCCGTTCGAAACGGATGAGATTGTTTCAGGAAATTATGTATGAATTTTAATGTGGTGTAGTATATTTATTGCAGTAAGTGAATCGTGCAAATAAGCGAGATTTTATTAAAGTTTATCAATAATTTCCTGAAATGATCTCTTTCGTTTCGAGCGGGCCTGACCAGATGTCTCCTCTGCTGACTACGTACACTCTACAATCATATTAGGTGCTATCATTTATAAATTTAATAAACTGCTTTACACGATTGTTACTTTTACTTTTTTTCACCTGGTCTCCTTCCACTTATCACTATTTTGAGCCTCTATTTTTATTTATCAAGATGGTTCTTATTAATAGAATAGAAATCGGCCTTAAATACACTTTAAAAGTAATAAATTGAACAGTAGTATGACAGTAAATTAAAAAGTAAAAGAAAGAAAAACTAATACTAAATAAATGTTTCTAACAAAAAGGAAATTTTATTTTCAATCAACGATCGGACTCGATCCGGATAATCACAGCGCTGAAACCCGACCAACTAACCAACGCGCCATCCCGCCGGTGAACTGAGTTGCGAATAAAAGCTACCCATGAAGTTGTTATGGTTCATCAATGAGTATATTTTTTTTAATAGTAACGTAAACAACAAGTAGAATATCGACATAATTAGCAGGAATATATATATATATATGATTTCTTCATTAATTCGTTTAGGAGAAATAAGATCTAAAAAACATACATATAAGTATGTAATTTTTACAAATTTCGGAATCAACGGAGCGGATTCGCATTTACCCATTCATACGTTGACCGGCAACGTTGCGCGCGGGCCCGCACTGAATGGCAACGACGCCACTTGCGGAGCCAACGCTGCACAGTGGGTCAGAAATTGAGATTCATAGAATTAGGAATAAACCAAGTTTCGGAATTTTGCTTACAACTTTCAGAAGACAATCTATAGGTAAACTTAATAAAATTAACGACAAGTATCTCAAAGCAACTAAAACTTAAACTTAAGTATGTTTCATTAGGTTAATTTTAATTTAATAAAAATATATTTATCACTAGGGATAGAGGCGTGACTATATGTATGTATATTTATCACTATTTAACATAAATATCTTTGACATTTTAAGAACACATCGAAGTAAAAGGTGTTACCAAGCAAGGTTTAAGAATCGATATGATTTGTTTTAGGCAGCAGGCAATCATGTCTTTTCATTACAGCTACAATTTACTAGAAATATGTTTTAATTAAAATATGTATTCTTTTAAAGATTCTTAAATAATTAATAATATAAAAATAGCTCTTATAGATAGTGAGAGAAAAAAAGTAAGTTAATCTAATATTTATATTCTTTATGTTAGTTAAATGTAGTCTACGCCGAATCGTGGCCATGTCAATGTTTTGTACATACATACATCACGCCTTTGTTCTTAATGGGGTAGGCAGATCGTAAACAACCTAAACAAAGGTCGTTCCGCCACGTCGGACAAAGTTTTGAGGGTTATCTAAGACAGGTTGTCAGCCTATCGCCTAAATTGTAATATACAGAAACCCTCGGATCCCTTAGCTGGTTTTTTTTCAGCATGTCCGGGAGGAAATACATCTGGCACATTCTATGTTTTTCTCTCGCTTACAGGCCAGCATGGAAGAAGATTGTGAATGATTTGTTGTTGGTAAATTAAACAAATAGAGAAACAGTTTTCCTGCTGATCGTAAGAAAAATACATACTATCCATACTCTATACAAATATTATAAAATCCGAAAGTAGCTCCGTCTATCTGTTTGTTTGTTGTTCTTTCACGCCTTAAATTCTGAACGCAATTTGATGAAATGTGGTGGCATGGTGATAGATGAAACGGACAAAGGCAATTTTTTACCGTAGGATAAGATCTTATTCCCTCGGGAAATATTTTCACACGGCATTTAGGGTATAGGGCAACACTTTATGTATCGATTGACTATGACCATGACATTATAACGCTATGGCTGATAACCAGTGATCGGAATTGGTAGAGTATATTTACCTAAACTTCTAAGAACAGAAGCGGAAAATGGAGACTTCCTTACTACGTAAACTTTTTGCGGGACATCACATAAGTAAGCAAGAAATATACTTTCACCATGGTTTTTAATTCTATGGACAAATACAAGGTAAAAATATACTTGGTGATATTTGGCTACAGTGTCACATTGCCTAGATATTTTGAATTCAAGATTTTCTTACTTTATAGCTTTAAAACTGCTGTGTGTAGGAAAAAAAATATTGAGGAAAAAATTACGCAAATTATGTGCTGTATAATTTCTTCATAGGTGTCAACATCGTACGAGCTACAGAAACCAAGATATTTACGAAAAATTGTTTTATTTTTACATTTGACCTTGAATAGCTTATATTCCTGGTTGGTTTTTTTAAGGCACCATTTCGTACGCCGAAATAAATCTGTGAAAAGTCCTGGGTTCGATTAAGATAAACCGATGCTTTTAATAAGTTCCCCTTAGTCAAACATTGACAACAACGCCGTAAAGAGTATGATATAAAACACACAAAGTAATTTTAATTGTTAGAAGGCTTGCACTGATAATAATATGCTTTTAAATAAGTGCTGTTTATTCACAAATAAACAAAAACTTCGTAAACAAAGCGATTAAATAGAACTACACAAAAGAAGCTCAATTGTCAAAAGGCTTGCACTAATTGTTTTTACCTGAAAAGTGATTCCAGGTAAAAAAAAACACTGAAAAAACACGTGCTGTAAATGAATGGCATTTGTTTTCGAATTTCGAACCGTCAACTTTGCAAGATAAAATCAAATGCAAATAAAGCAAGTCATAAAATAATCGAACAATAGGAAATGAGGCTTGAATTTATGCATTTCTGTATTATACGTGACTATACGCCACATAATAGAACTAGTAGAGGAATAGTAGGCCCTTTTTGACCGGTTATCTATGGCCAAACGACCAAATCGCAATCTTTAGATCAATGTGTCTTGGTAATGTAATATTTTGTTTTATATTTATTTCATGTTCAAACGTCACACGGTTGATCGTACGCCAGCCAACTTGAACCAAATCTCAGTTAAATATCGGCAAAATATTTAGTATGCCAGATACAATCATACCTCTTTCGAAATATGAATTTTGTTTTTTGTAGTTTTTAATGATAAAAATTAAATTTGTTTTTTGTAACTTAAGGTATAAATCAAAGAACCAATAAAAAAAGCTTATTTTTATTAAAGTAGACAATTATTCATGTAATGCAGTAAAAAAAACCTGATCACGTAAGGTACATCGTAAACGCGATTAATTTTACTTAAAAAATAATATATTTTATATGTCGTCAATGTCTTCGTCTTCAGTGACAGAATCTGAAGAAACTGACGAAATATTGCTTTCTTGCAGGGAATTGAAGTAGATGAGCATTATTTTTTCTATATTTCCGGTTTAAGTCTTTTTATACTTAAAATTCCTTTTTATACTTAAAATCCACTAATAGGTGTAAAAGGACCTTTCAACATCTACAGATGTAAGAGGAGCATATTTAAAAAATACTTCGTCATCTACTTCGATTCCCTTTACAATTTTTTCACTTATTGTTGTAATAAAATCGTAGTCCGGAATTCTGTTTAAAACTTTTTCAAATTTATTTTGAATTATCTGATTTGTTGACCAGCTTAAAACATAACTAACATCGTCCATAATATGAAAACTGTCAGATATCGTTAAAACGGTTTTTCGTAAATATCTTGGTTTCTATAACTCCAACGATGTTGACACCTATAAAGAAATTATAGAACACAAATTACGCGATAATTTTTTCCCTTAACATTTTTTCCTACACACAGCCGTTTTAAAGCTATAAAGTAAGAGAATCTTTAATTCAAAATATCTAGGCAATGTGACACTGTAGCCGAAAATCACCAAGTATATTTTTAGCTTGTATTTGTCCATAGAATTAAATGCCATGGTTCAAAGTATATTTCTAGCTTACTTATGTGATGTCCCGCAAGATGTCCCGAAAAAGTTTTAGTAGTAAGGAAGTCTCCCTTTTCCTCTCTTCTTTTTAGAAGTTTAGGTAAATATACTCTACCTATTCCGATCACTGCTGATAACATTTTCTCCCAGCCGAATTTCCTCCCGGGCATGCTAGAAAAACCAGCTGAGCAATCCGAGGGTTTCAGTATATTGCAATTCAGGCGATGAGCTGGCAACCTGTCACTACATGAAACTGCCTAAAAATTAAAATCTATCTTTAAATAACCCTCAAAACTTTGTCAGACATGTCGGAACGACCTTTGTTTAGGTCGTTTACGCTTTGCATACCCCATTAGGCGTGATAAAGTCGTGATTATATATGTGTATATATGTATGAGTGACATAGCAACAGGCTAACCGTTAACGCAGAGAAACGTTAACGCTTTATTTCCGCGCGAAAATTCATTTAATCGCGGGTGAAAACGCGGGGCGGAAAGCAAGTGAGTTTTATAAATAAGATACAATATTCATACTTTAATTTTTGTTTTATTGTTTTTTTCATAATTCAATGTGCGAGGGTCTCTAAAAGTAAAGTCATAACACATAAAGGGCAACCGCTCGATGTAGGTATATTAATTTCATCTGTGGATCGATAATTGTACCAGTGACATCTATTGGTGAATGGTTGGTACTACCTGTATTTGTTTAGGGTTTGAGCGAAAGTCGAAAAACTTCATATCCTTGACACTCCTGTGTGGGTGTCGCTAGAGTAGCCGCTGAAAAGAAACTTTTAATCTAAAACTTTTTAAAAATGAGCATATTATACGATTTTTAATGCTCAGGATAATCAGAATTATTTATTAAACAATATATTTGCTGGCTTTAGAAACAAAAAACTTGCTTTATGTAAACTTTTATTTAGAATGACCTGCCCGTCTTACCCTTAGCGCCATCTGCTGATATTTTTTAGAAGCTATTTACTGTTCTTCGGAGTGAGACCCTATGGTCTGGTTTCCCTTCTGGGTTGCGGAGGTCAGATGGCAGTCGCTCTGTGTAAAAACCAGCACCCTCGTTCAATCCCCTAGATTAGGAAGCCGACCCCGTGAGATACGGGATAAGGCTAGGGAGATGATGAAGTTTGTTTTTTCAACGGGATTATTACCGCAATTATATTTAGTGTTACCTCGATATTTCAACGCAGTTTCATGCGGTAATAATATATACACACATAAAATCACGCCTTTATCCCTTACGGGATAGGCAGAGCGTAAAACGCCTCCTGAAAGGTGTTTTCGCCAATTCGGGCAATTTTAGATTGTAATGTGTATTGCTGTAGTGACAGGTTGTCAGCCCATCGCCTATATTACAATACACTGTAACCCTTGAATCCCTTTTGCTGACTGCTACAGCATGCCCGGGAGGAAGGGCAACTGGAACATTCTATGTTTTTCTTTCCCTCCCAGTCCAGTATGGAAGATAATAATGCGGTAATAATCCCGTTCAAATTAACAATCTAATTGTAATGATAATGAACAACCGCGAAAGTATCAAAACTTATACGGGGTGTAAGGGACAGTGTCCCGCAAACTGATAGGGGTTGCTCAGTCAACGAAACTGAACAACTATCAGCAGGCTTTTCTTTTCAGGAAATGAAAAATAAAGTTAGCTTTTCCATACAAACTGTCTGATCGAGGTGGTCATTTTGTATGGGAAGATAATTTTTTTCTTGTAAGAATTTCCTAATGAAAGTTGTTCAGTTTAATAAACTGAGCAACCCCTATCTGTTTGCAGGACGCTCTCCCTTCCACCCGATATTTATAAAAACTTTCATGTTGGTGCAATAAGAGACTACTATTAAAATATGCATGAACGTGTGATTTGCATAGTATGACTTTATTAACAAAAAATACAATTTAAATAACTCTAAATTAAACTTAACTTACGGTAAATAAAAAATATGAATTGAAATTTTCTTCCAACGCACCGCAATGAGGTAGGGTACCCAGCAGTCTGGCAACATTTCCGCGCTGTACCGCCAGACTAACGTTTGATTATGTATGTTAACGTTTAGAAACGTATTCTAAAATTAAATTGATTTTAAATTATATTCTAGAACATTCAAATTCGTAAATAACTTTGCTACCAAACTAGAACTTCAGATTCCTCGAAAATCTTCATTATTATTTTTGAACTAGGTACCATGGGCTGACAACCTGTCACTATAGCAATATACGTACAAATCTATCTTAAATAACCCTCAAAACTTTGTCAGCCTTTGTAAGCCTCGATCTTTCGTTCGTTCACGCTCTGACTGCCCCATTAGAGATAAAGGCGTGATTATAAAATATTTTTATTTGCCTACTGGGTATTCATCATTCAGTTTTATCCATTCCAAGCTTATTTGATTGACAAATATTATGAGACCATTATTTCTGTCAATTAAGAAAATTCCTACTTTTAGATTTCTTGCATATTGTCTGATGAAAATAAAAAAAATGTGATAGATGTATTTCGATACGGCAATTAGTTACCGAGATATATCATTTTAAAATGAGCGTGGATACCGGCTGCCCGGTGCATGTCGGATCCACGCATTTGTACCGGACGTAGGACAAATGACGTCAGACGCCCCAGCTGTTTCATAGAAGGATTTTAGGATTCTCGAGTCGAGCAATCCGATGAGTTTATCAAACCGCCTAGTAAACAGCTATTAGGCCTCTGACATGGTTTGAGTAACGACCACTATCAAAGACAGGGACCGGGATCGACGGCCTATGTCCTAACCTCACAACCTGATAAATTGACAAATATCAACTGTGTGTCCCCCCTCCCCCCCTCCCGAGAATCGAACCCAGGACCTCCGGATCGTAAGCCTATGGCTCTGACCATTAGACCTTTAATTTATGCACAGGCTCTACTGTGACGGTTCTTTTATGCTAATTTGCGTACCTTTTCACACTTCTCATCCGGCCAAGAACATATCGAAAATTATTCAAACTTTTTCATCACTACATAGTATAATATAAAACAAAGTCGCTTTCTCTGCCCCTATATCCCTATGTATGCTTAGATCTTTAAAACTACGCCACGTATTTTGATGCGGTTTCTTTTAATGAATAGAGTGATTCAATAGGAAGGTTCATATGTATAATACATGCATAATATAGTAGAAGAACACTGATGATTTCCGTGGGAAGCCGGGGCGGGTCGCTAGTTAGTAATAAAAAAGAAATAATAGTGTGTGCTGTCAAAGTAAAGTTATCATTTCGTTTATAATAATACGGGGTGTAAGGGACAGCGTCCCACAAACGGATAGGGGTTGCTCAGTCAACGAAACTGAACAACTATCACCAGGATTATTTTTCAGGAAGTGATAAAAAAAAATGGTTTCCATACAAATTGTTTGATCGAGGTGGTCATTTTGTATGGAAAAGTCCATGTTTATTTTAACTTCTAGAAAGAATTTTTTTGGTGGAAGTTGTTCAGTATCGTTAACTGAGCAACCCAACAGTTTGCGGGAAAACAAAGCAAAAAACGAAAACAAGGCAGAAGGGAAACCAGACCCAATCCTAGATTAGGTCAGAGTTTTCAAGCCGCCAATGCTTAGCACTGACGTCTGATATGGCTTAACAACTAATATCTACGGTATTAAACGATATTAACCGGGACCAACGGCTTAACGTGCCTTCCGAAGCACGAAAAAGCACCGAATAAACGTACATATGAAATTCGAAATAATAATTAAATTACATAATGATTATATTGGTGTTTTATTTTGTTGTATTGTTTTACAAATTTCAACTGCACGAAATTATTAATTATATTTTATAATATGAATTTTATATACGATATTCGAACAGAAAATAAAAGCACGGATGTGGCTACGAACCAAATCGAAATCGGAGCCAACGAGTCCGTAGTAGTGATGCCACTCGATAGTGAGAAAAAACAATCGATAGCCTTTTTTGATATTTTTCGTTCTACTGGATACTACTCGTATCAATGGTACCGCTTGTTGGAAAATAATAAACAATCTATACTATTGATAGTTTTGCTTAGGTATATAAGTCATCGATAGGTACCATCAATAGTTTTGTATAATCGATAGTCAAAACAATTGATGCCCACTAAACAATAGATGATGATGAATAGATACTATCGATGGTACTGATTTTTACCATGCTGCTGTAGTGAGAGGTTGTCAGCCCATCGCCTAAATTACAATATACTGAAACCCTCAGATCCCTTAGCTGGTTTTTACAGCATGCTCGGGCGGAAATGCAGCTGGCACATTCTATGTTTTTCTGTCACTCCCAGTCCAGCATAGAAGATGTCATGTCTGGCTTTTTGGTGTAAATAATTTATCATTTATTTTTGAGTTTTTTTAGCACTTCCAATGCTATTTTTTTGAGACGCAGTTTTGAGTCCTGCCCGAAATTAATTTATTATTTTTTTTCTTTCATACTATAGTTTATTATTGTTTGGAATAAGATATTTTCATGGTTTTTTTTATTAATTGTTCATGCAGTTTTTATCTTCCATGCATGGGAGAGATAAAAAACATAGAATGTACCAGTAGTTTTTTCAGCCGGACATAGATACTGTAGGAACATGAAAAACAAAACGAGAGGTGAATGTGTTGCAATTTAGAGATGGGCTTAAAAGATAAGATAAGTCATTTATTTGCAAGAATACATGTAAATAACAAAAGATCTTAATAATAAAAAATAGAATCAATGTATTCGACCGAATAATCAGTGTAAGTATATAGCGAGATAATTATACTTTAATACTTATTTGACTAAGACGTCTATTACTGGAGTGTAGGCGCTCTGCCTACCCCGTAAAGGATAAAGGTGTGACTGCACTATTTTTTAAAATATCTGCACTGCTTTTGTGCATCGGCTAAACCATTTAATATAGTAAGTAATCACTTATTAATAATTCTGTTATTTAATATCCATTATCACTGGACCAGATCGTTTTTTGTTTAAACTGCACGGTACGTATTTATGAAAGTTTGATTTGATAATTTAATGGGTATCACAAAATTAACTAATTACCTAATTACTAATTCAATAACACAGTGAAATGATATATCAAAGGTAAATAAAATCGTTCCACTACCATGATTATTATTAATTTAGGTATTCACAACTAACAAACTAATAATTTAATTACAGTTTTAGTTTTGTATAACTTTCGAATGTTAGCTTGTTATATCACAGAATATATAATAGTGTTATATGTATATGTGTAATTAGAGTTAGGTCGTCCATGGTGTAGTGTAGTAGATGCAAAGCGAGGTCAAACGTAATGTTGAAAAGTCCTTTTGAACAGCCTTGAAACAGCTGTAAACCGGGTGTAAGGGACAGCGTCCCGGAAACTGATAGGGGTTACTCAGTCAAGTGAACAACTTCCAACAGTATTTTTTTTTTCAGGATGTTAAAATAAATGGCTTTTCCATATAATTGCCCGATCGAGGTGATATTGTATGGAAAAGGATTTTTTTTTTCACTTACTGAAAAATAATACTACGTCTAGGGTTCGGCATCTGTGGCACTGGGCAGATGTCTTCTTTCCACTCCATCCCTCGATCTTCACGCCGGGAATACAGAGCAGCTCCGTGACACTGTATAGACCCGGGGTGAGAGCTGGCGAAGAAAATGCAGCCTGGGCGTCCACGACGCGCGTTGATTGGTCGGATGTAATCAACTGGGTAACCCAGGCTGGCTAGTTCCTCCGCGATGCTCTCTTTGTCTTCGTCGACGGGCAGGGCTCGAATGGCGACCTTGAGGGGTCGGTCAGCGGGTGCAGCGTACGCGAACCAGGAGACTTCGGTGTCGGTGCCTTCCAGAGCGCAGAAGTAGCTCTGAACCACACGAAACTCCTGTTCAGTCTTCGCAATGAAGTGGAATCCCTTGCCGTACGGGCGCACATTCGCCGCGTGGCCCAGGGACTGCTTCAGGTTCTTCATGTGGACCGGCCAAACAGGGAGGTGGTCCACGACGATGGGTGGCAGCTTCTTTCCCCTACAAAGATTTGTAGGGGGTGGCAGCGTTGGCGGCTTCGGGAGCTGCGCTCTCTGCTGCTGGGACGGTGGCGACGGGCTCGTGGTTGCGGCAGCGTATGAGACGCGTCGCTGCGGTGACGTCGTCGTGTCCATGGCATGGCATCCAATGATGGCATGGATAGGAGCGGCGGCGTCATACGAGGGGCTGGGACTGGGCGCGGACCAGTCTTCTGCGGTGGCGTCGGGGACTGCGACGATGTGGATGCCGAGTAGGGTGGCTTTTGTGGGCGCGTGTCACTCTGTGACGTGTCCTGCAAGGCAGCTGCACTCTCCCTCAGTGTGTCGAGGGCTGCCTGCCTTGCAGCCGCGCGGTGGGTGCTGGCAAAGTTCAGCTGTTGCTGGCGCTGAGACGGGAGCCGCTGTGGTAGCGGCGGAAGCGGCGATGGCAAGAGCGGCGGGGAACGACCGGGGTCGTCCCTCCCGCCGGGTGGCGATGGTGTTGCCGGGTGCGGTGGCGCAGCCATGGCTGCAGCTGGAGGATCCACTGAAGGGTGGCGCGGGTGCTCGCGGATGGCAGCGCTCCCGTGTTCCGCACCTTGCGAGCGGTCCTCTCCTTCTTAGGGGTTCGTATCCTTACTAAGGCGCCATGAAGCAGTAGGGGCCTGGTCCGCGTAAAGCGTAGCCTGCCCCCCGGGACGGGCAAAAACTGCCGCACCCCCCCGGTGAGACCCGCTGGTGGGAGGCCGGGGTTGTCGGGTGCTAACAGGAATCACCCGCGACGTGGAAAGTGAAGGTACTTAGGAGCACCTAAAGCACCCCCACAAAACCGAAAACTTCCGTACGCAAAGTGCAGGTAGTTGCAGAAAACTAACGACTACTCGCATGCACGACTAGGCGGCTAATCCGATCACGTCTATGGAAAAATAAGATAACAATATAAATACACTGTTAAAAAATGTTTCTGTTTAACACTGTGATCTTGGTGTCAAATGCTACTTATCATCCTACAGGGCGGTGTTCAATTGCTCATCAGGCGCGCAATAAAGGTGCTGTGACATTGCCCTGACGGCGCCCGGAGCCCCGGCCCGCGCCCGCTCGTGCGCCGTTTCCGCCCCGCCCCCGCTCTACTCACAATCACAATAAACACCTCGCGTACTAAACATTTTTTCACCACGTTTCTTACTAATGACCGTAACTATGTTCACAACTCGGCACCACCTTGAACTCTTTAAACGCTTTCTCATTACCTCCAGACACTCGGGTAAAAAGTTAAATGTATTTGTTTCAATAGACGCCGAGGCAGGTGAAGTAATGGAGTTTCTGTGTAGCAGAGTGCACCATAAATTATTACACGAATCGCGAAGAGATAAGTTTTTTTGTGGATCCTATTTTTCACTTAACCATTACTAAAATTGAGACCCTGTAAAAAAAACTGTAACAGTCACATAAAATGGTGCAACAGATTTTCGAATAATAAATGATTTACTGCAACATAAAACGTGACCCAACTGACCGGCGAAATATTCTTTATTCTTTTATAGAAAAATGCTATCACATCAAAACTCCATTAAACAACGGACATTCATAAAAAAACGTTGTATTTTGGCGACCTTTAAATGAATAAACGGTAACTTAGTATCACACTTTGTCACTGTCAAACCTCAGGTCCAAGTATCAAAGGGATCAAATCTTAACCTTAGTTTAGAAAGTTTGCTTGTATCATGTGACGGTATCATTTTCTTGGAATGGGTCGGGAACTTTTCGTTTACACCCAACAACTTCACGGAAGGACAGTACACTCATAAACTTGCTGATACTCTTACGAGAGCGTCAGAGCTCGTTTTCCTCATTCTTAATGTTGTGAAGTGGCGTTTCAACCGTAGGCCTCTTTACATCCTATGAGACTGTTATGGCGTCGATTATGGTAAGACATTTTTTTTAATTTTATTCAACTGTTAGTTAAGTACTTTATAAAATAAAAGTATAAAATACCAGGTTTTACGAGTACGACTGAAAAGTGACGTATAATGCTTAAAATAACGTAGTTTAAAACTCTATTATTTAACATGCACTCTATTAAAACTTTATTTTACGAGGTATAAAGTCACTCTTAGAAGAAGAAAGTCACTAACTGGATTTTATATATGCTGAACTGGGAGTGATAGAAAAACATAGAATGTGCCAGCTGCATCTCCTCCCGGGCAAGCTGTAAAATACAGCTACGAGTAAGGGATTCGAGAGTTATAGTGTATTGTAATTTTAGGACATGGGCTGACAACTTGTCACTATAGCAATATACATCATAATGCCTAGATAATTTAATCTACTATCAATTTAATTTAATTTTTATTGTATACTAAATTGACTTGAACAATATCGCATTGGTGTATTTATAACTGTAATGATATTGATTGCAAATAAATAAATAAATGAAATAATCATCTGTAATAGCCGTAAAAACTTGTCAGACGTGGCGGAACGATCTTTGTTTAGATCTTTTTTGCTCTGTCTTCTCCATTATAGATAAAGGCGTGATTTTAAGTATGTATGTTTCGGCTAGGCAGCGTTCGGGAAGCTACGTAACATCTTCTCATCCAAACAACTACCGCAATGCCTCAAGACAAAAGTCTGGGACCAGTGCGTGTTGCCAGTGATGACCTACGGAACCGAAACGTGGCCACTCACGATGGGCCTCATAAGAAGGCTCAAGGTCACTCAAAGGGCAATGGAAAGGGCTATGCTCGGAGTTTCCCTCCGCGATCGAATCCGAAACGAGGAGATCCGGAGGAGAACCAAGGTCACCGACATAGCTCGAAGAGTTGCTGAACTTAAGTGGCAGTGGGCGGGGCACATTGCTCGCAGGACCGACTCCCGCTGGGGTAGGAAAGTCCTGGAGTGGCTGCTTTGGCACGGTAGACGCAGCGTAGGCCTCCCACAAGGTCGACGATCTGGTGAAGGTCGCGGGATGCTGCTGGATGCAGAAGGCGCTAGACCGATCATCGTGGAGGTCCTTAGGGGAGGCCTATGTCCTGCAGTGGACGTCTATCGGCTGAGACGACGAGACGATGGTTCGGTAGAAGTAAATTAAAAATCTCGATTCCTATATAATATACAGGAAAGTGAATAATTACTCTGGGAAAATAGTATCATTTAAAGCCTAGTAAGATAGAAATCCTTACCTAAACAGAAATAAATACGCACATTTCGTAAGGGGTAAACGATTAGTTTTCCTCGGGCTCGCTATGTTTGGCCCTATCCTAACTCACTTATTTTCAACTTGTTGCTAGCTGAACATTGCTGCATTTTGTCGAAACCTACGGAACATAGATCTAACAAAACCAGCAAGGGATGTTTAACAACACTGAAGGCACAGGTCGAGTAAGGATAGGCTGTTTCAGTGAGTAATGTGCGAGCCGGGATATCTACTCCCGATCTGCAAATAAATCAATGAGCTGCCCCACTATGACTTACTTATAAAACTACCCATTTGTTCTCAAGGACTGCGGATTGAAATATATTCATATTGGACTGTCCCACAGGGCAGAACCGTCAGCATAGGGAAAAACGGCTTTGAATGAACCAGTACACTTTGGAACAACTACAATGGTTCTTGAACTATTTTCGAAACATCGAAATTGATTTTTTTGATCAACATGTCTAAACGAATAAAACTTCATATTGTGTGAACTGGTTAAACAATATAAACCTTAATGATTATACATATTATGAACTAGCGAACCCAAAAGTTGTAATTCCTTAAACTTTTAATACATAGTTAATAGAGCTTTCAAATTTTAAATTTATGTAGATACGGTATTATTAAAGTTAACTGCGGGATCTAATAAAGAATAAAAGTAACTGACGTCATTTTTATTGCGATAGTTTTATTCTTAACTCTACTCGAGAGAGTCGACGAAGGAACGAGCTCATTGAGAACCGATGGAACATCTCAAGATACTTGACGCCGCCGGACTTTGTAGGAAATGCGAGTGAGAAAGGCCAGTGATACAGTTGCCATTTTCTATCAACTGTGTTATTCACAAAAATAAATACTTAACTCGTGGTTTTTTTTTTAAACCTTGTTATGTCCCACCGCAGGACAAATAAAAAATTACCCATTGTAAAATGTACCTGTCTCAATAGCGGCCCTGCAGAACAATTAATCAAATTCCTACAGTAAATATTTCTAAATCAACGACGAGAAATACGAGTAATAAAAAAAGTCCAAACTCTATACAGTAACAGATATAGCAACGAAATATCGATTACATTTAGAAAGCCTCAGCAAAGGAAAGAGAAAACAAAGTTGCCCCAAACACATCGCCATTAATCACATCGGAAGGTAGTCCGCAAATTGAACTTGTATGGGTTCCAAATGATTCTTTCAAAGGCTGAATGCGTTTTTTTTTTGGCAATTTATATTTCATTGTGAAGAGAACGTTATAGTCGGTCTTTGGTTGATGAATGTTAACTTCGTATGGGAGAAATATCTTTAAAATCTTGAACAAAAAGTATATGTATTTTACTAACTTTGTTTGTACGAATTTTCGAAAAACTTATGAAATAATTTGGTTTTTTATATAATGTCGAACGATCGCACTTATGTGTATGAAAATACGTGTTCTTTTTGAGATTTTAAAGGTGTAGAGGAAAAGTTGTTTAGAAACAAAACGGTCAGAGCTCCACGAGAAATAAACAAACACCCTGTTATTTACATCACAAAAATCTGGATCCTGTCTCATTCTCAGGTCTAGACTAAGACTAGAGTGGAGAGCTAACCCATCGCAAATAAGAATAGAGAAAATATGATGCCTCTCTTAAGCAAGCAGAACAATATTTTCGGCTGGATGTGGGGAAAGCGTTAGCTTTACAGGAAAATCAGGATCAGTAAACACACGCGGTCTGGTTTCAAAGCGATTCGCAGAAAACCCCTGTTTTTTATGAAAATGTGAGTTTACTATGAATAGAATTCCAGCAAAATATTTTTAACAAGTAAAATTGTAATACAACATCACAGCTTTTATGAGCCACTATAGTTTTTTTTTTTTTTTTTTTGAGAAATTGTAGATTCATCCTTTATTTTATTTCTTCATGATAAAACTGTTTGATTTATTTTGTAAACAAATATAATTTTATGTTACCGTGGTCAAAACACTTCATATTTATATATTATATACACTAGGATATCCATGCAAACCTTTATTTGGTTTTTGTTAAGGAGAAGGGTGAAGCAGCCTTTTCCTTCTGTGATTGTTTAACATGTCATAGTAATAGTCGTATTTCATATAAATAGGATACCAGTTATAGGCGGTTATAATAATATTGAAACATCTAGACAATATATCAATGTCTAAGATTTAGGGTCTTAATTTACGATAAACAACAAGGAATGATGGGGCTCGGAATTTGTTATAGTTTACTACACCTCGGCTTAATCCGACATAAGCTTGTCTGTGAATTTAGAGGAGAATATTAAGGTGCTACCTGACGAATACTAGCGCCGCCGTCAATTATTAAAAAACTATGAGGAAGCAACACTTAGCTAGAAACTGAACGCATTCCAAAAAAGTAATATCAGTTTTATTGTAATACCGTAGCTAGCTACCCAGCATCACACTACTCTCATTGTCAATCTAGAGCAGATCAAACTGAAATAAAAACGAAAATAGACCATTATTTGAATAGGATATAAACAGTTCTGATTTTACGGTATTCGTAAATTCCAGAGCGACTTGATTAGATTGGAGTCCATAGTTTCCTAAATTTGAGTTATTTCAAAGCAGATTTTCCAGAAAATAAACTTATCTCTTTGATCCCGTCTCCAAGTTTTGACTTTCGAAATTACAGGAAAAGATAAAGAATAAAATTATTCTGGTAAAGTTTTATAACTCGGTGAAAAGAGTGTTGGCGAAAGTTCGTCACAGTGGTTACTCCCAAAAGACTTTGCCCTGGCTCTTTGACCCGCCAGATAGAAAACAACCTTCTCTAATGGAAATTCCTCCAAATACTGTAAATGAAGGGACGTGCTGGGAACATTGGTCGGTATCTCAATCATGGTTCCACGACTTTAGCAAGAGCCAGCTTTAATAAGATTTGGTTTTATTTTCTCGGATGTTTTGACAGTATGGAGTAAAATATTGTATCATTTTGACTAGGTAGGTAGAGTTTCGTGCAGTGGCGGCGATTGGAAATATTATTTATATATCAGGCTAAAAGTAAACCGTTATAGCTTCCTAAATAATAGGAAAACGTCTAATTAATAATAATTTTAAATTTCGAAACAAGCATTTATACAAAGACACCTAGGTACTTAGGTACTTGTATTATCTTTCTATTTACACGAACCGCTCGTTACTTCGTTGACACGGATTTCCAAGTTTTCATCAGACGGGCTATTTTTATGGTATTTATATTAAAATATCTATGAGCTTGCAGATCGGATATGTAGGTCTTTCAGATATTAGGTAAATATATTCGTATGTAGATGTAGGTGAGTATTAGTGCTGACAAAATATAATTTGCTCCAATATATCATATGAGATTGTATGTCAAATCGGCTCAAATTATATTTAGTTAAAATTCAACCTTTTTTTATATGTTAATATTTTAATTTGATGTGAGTTGCTTTCGAATTAATGAAGAAACGCTATAAATCCTTTACAAGTCAGTGCTTATAATATTTTCCGTAAAGGTTAGACCGCACATAGCTGCAACACAGCGGCGCGGCGCGGCGCGGTACGGCACTGCATTGGAGCGGCGCGACACTGCGCCTGTATCTCTATTTATTTCGAGTTATATTTAAAAAAGCCTATAATTTCAATAAATTTCTGTTTCATTCAAAGCAGAGAATAGTGAGGTAGTTTAGTTTGTACTAAACTAAGTCATGCTCAGGTGGCTCATTGATTTATGACCATATCGAGAGCGGATATCCGGGCTCGTACATTACATGACAATTACATACTGAAATATCCTGGTGGGCGGAACGAGGGTTCGGGGTTTGCTTACCAAACTAATAATTTACTCTAAATTGGAGCCGCCCAGTCGGTTTTCGACTAGACGGCACGGCGACGGCAACGGCGACGGCACGACACCTTCTACGGTATCGCGAAAGATAGTCTATGAAAATCAATGAAATTATATGGAACGCTTTTCCACTTGCCGACACGGCAACGGCACGGCATTAATTCCCACTTGTACCGTTGCCGGCCTGCCAAACTGCATATTTTGTATTCGTACGAAGCATGCGCGTGTGTGTATGTGCGCTCAGATTGGAACTAGGTGGACGTTATCGGGACTTTGCCGTGCCGTCTAGTGGAAAAAACAGAGCCACAGCGGCGTGACGTTACCGTCGCCGTGCCGTCTAGTTGATAGACGCGCATTATCAATATGACAGATGTCATATACATAAAGAAATTTGTATTATTATAACTGCCTCCGTGGTCTAGTGGCTAGTGCCATGGACTCCTGATCCGGAGGTCCTGGGTTCGATTCCCAGGGGGGAAACACAAACTTGATATTTGAGAATTTATCATTTTGTGAATTTTTCCCCAGTTTGGTTAGGACATTGCAGACTGAATCACCTGATTGTCCGAAAAAGAAAAAAAAATATTTCGTGCTTCGGAGGGCACGTTAAGCCGTCGGTCCCGGTCGCTGTCTTTGATAGTGGTCGTTACTCAAACCATGTCAGAGGCCTGATAGTTGTTCTACTAGGCGGTGTTCATCGGGTCGATAGACTCGATACCCACTCGACAGAAGAAGAAGAAGATTATGATTTTCGGTTCTAGATCAGTGATCTATTAACTTCGTAAAGAAGCATTTTTTGAAGCAATACAACGTAAATCAATATTAAATACGAATAAAATGCAGTCATACTTTTTGTTTCATTGCTTTATTCAGATTGTTTTCATTTCACAATTATTAATATTTTTTACTTGATTCAAACCTGACCTTTTCACTACATTTACGAGAAATAAGTCCGCTTATTTTAGTCGTGCAACGGCCACCGCTAGCCAGTAACTTCGCATTGCTATATTTAGACAACACCACCGCCACTTTAATTGATCAAATACTGATTTCTATAAGGCTAAGAGTCAGAGTGAGTTTGAGTCCGTGTTAGAAATGTCATTTCAGTACAAAATGGCCTGTCAAATCCATACTTAATATCGCTCTCAATCTTGAGATCGCTTTATAATTACGACCCTTAATATCAAAGTTCATCATCAATTTCTCTCTGACTTGTCAGATTCGCTAGGTACAAGTGTGAGCGACCACCTCCCTTGGGGAACCCTATGGAAGCTGCTGCTTCCTCGCAATCCTCCTCCGTCTCCGGCACTTCGTACAGCCTGGAGAGCGCGTACATGGTCAGCTCTTCACAAGACATCATGCCGATGTACCGGCCCACCATCTTCATACGAATGTCAGCCAGTTTTATTACAGGCACCGGGTGCGGCCGCACTGAAAAGAAATTATCGTTAATAATACATAAATACATACATATAGTCACGCCTTTATCCCTAATGGGGTGGCAGAGCGTAAACTACCTAAACAAAGGTCATTCCGCCACGTATGACAAAGGTTTGAGGGTTATTTAAGATAGATTAGTTGGTACTTCCATGCTGGCCTGGGAGCGAGAGAAAACCATAGAATGTGCCAGCTGCATCTCCTCCCGGGCATGCTGTAAAAAGCAGCTACGGGATCCGAGGGTTTCAATATATTGTCAAAAATCTGGGCCCTGTAGCAGTATCGTGGCTTCTGCAGTTATTCAACGCGTGCATGGATTCTGCCAAAATCTTCAGAATGTGGAGAAAATCTAAAGTTATAGCTCTGCTTAAACCTAGAAAACCAGTAGAAGAACCTAAAAGCTATCGACCTATCTCCCTGCTATGCCACACATATAAGCTACTGGAACGAATGATCCTGAACCGATTGATAAATTCGATTGATCCCCAGCTCAATCCAGACCAGGGATTCCGCCCAGGAAAATCATGTTGTAGTCAGGTTCTCAATCTGACCGAACATATTAAAGATGGGTACGAGCGGGGCCTACTAACTGGCGTTGTTTTTGTCGACCTGACTGCAGCGTACGACACGGTAAATATAAGACGACTTCTAGTAAAGGTAGCTGCCTATACAAAAGACCGAAAATTTGTCACCTTACTTGCTGAATTTCTGTAAAACCGTCGTTTCCAAGTCAACCTTAACCACGACAAGAGCAGATGGCGCAACCAAAAAAATGGCCTGCCTCAGGGAAGTGTTTTGGCACCCATCCCGTTCAACATTTACACGGATGACCAACCCTCCTACCAAAACACTTCACGATACCTGTACGCTGATGACCTTGCTCTGACCTGCCAAGCCAAATCATTCCCGGAAACTGAACAACACCTGACCGCAGCCCTTGAACAGCTCCATACCTATTACGATGCCAACTCTTTGCGACCCAAACCAGCTAAGACAGAGTCCTGTGCGTTTCACCTGCGAAATCGAGACAGTGCAAAACACCTACGCATTACTTGGTGCGGGGTAGAAATTGCCCATAACGACAACCCAAAGTATCTAGGTGTTGTACTGGATAGATCTCTGACTTACAAGGGTAATTGTCAAAAAGTCAGGAATAAAGCTAGCGCACGGAACAACATCATAAGACGGCTGACGAGTACCCGTTGGGGTGCCGTTCCCCATGTCCTTCGCACGAGTTGCCTGGCACTTTTCTATTCAGCCGGCGAATACGCGTGTCCCGTTTGGGCGCGCTCTGCACACGTGAAGGTTGTGGATGTCGCCTTAAACGAATCCTGCCGGGTGGTCACGGGTACGCTCAAACCAACACCTCTTAGCTATCTCTACTCCCTTGCTGGAATAGCACCCCCGAGTGTACGGCGTCAAGTTGCTTGTTCCGTTGAAAAACTTAAACAAGAAGAAGACAGCAGGCATCCGCTATATGGGCATAAATCTCCACCCCAACGCCTCAAGAGTCGACGAAGCTTTTCTCTAAACACCGAGCCTCTTGAGGGGGACCCTTCTAAATTCAGAGAACAGCTGTGGTCGGAAAAGTTCGCCCCCAATAACCCTTGCTGCCCAACAGCTGAGAAGCTGCCGCCGGGACACACCCTTCCATGGTCCATTTGGAAGGCGTTAAACAGACTTCGGTCAGGAGTTGCCAGATGCAAAGAACTCCGGAAGAGGTGGGGCTTTACTGAAGACGACAAGTGCGAGTGTGGCGCCAAACAATCTGTGTAACACTTATTGTCGTGCCCCATTTCTCCTGCGACCTGCACGCAGGAGAACCTGTTTGACGCCAACCAAAGGGCTGTTGATGTGGCCACGTTCTGGGCGTCAAGGATTTAGCCATTGACTCGAGAAGAAGAAGAAGAAGAATATATTGTAATTTAGGCGATGGGCTGACAACCTGTCACTACAGCAATATACCTACAAATGTATCTTAATTAACCCTCAAAATTTGTCAGACGTGGCGGAACGACCTTTGTTAGGTCGTTTACGCTCTGCCTACCCCATTAGGGATAACGGCGTGATTATATGTATGTATGTATGATTAGTAGGTATATTGTTGTAGTGACAGGTGGTCAGCCCATCGCTTAAATTACAATATACTGAAACCCTCTGATTGCTCACCTAGTTTTTACAGCATGCCCGGGAGGAAATGCAGCTTGCATATTCTATGTTTTTCTCTCAGTGTTATCCTAGCATGGAAGTCGTAAATAATAAATCTAATTTAGTAAACAGGTCGTAAACTGGAGGATGTTATGGGATCTACGTCCTAGCGATCCACCCTAGGCAACGGAATTACTTTACATGTATGCCTGTTAATAAGTCAGACTGATCGATCCCTCATAATGCGGTGCTACACTCCGCAAGAGAACCCTGGCTTGCATCCACCCTTCTGCCGGAATCCAACGCCAAACAGCTTCCTGTGTTCCGTCGATGTCTTGGAATAGGTATATTATTATGGCAGAATACGAGCATGTTGTGATTATAAAGCTTCTGAAGTTGACTCTGTCAGTCTCATCACCGCACTAAGGCTCGAATTTATAAAGCGATCTCAAGACTGAGAGCAATATTAAGTACGGATTTGACAGGCCGCTTTGTACTTCTTCTTCTTATCGTATAGATCGTAATGGCTTAAATTAATTTCGACCTAGTACTCTGCCTAACGCACGCGCTTTGTACTGGAATAACATTTCTAATACGAACTCTAACTCTTTGTCAGTCTCAAGTGTTGTTTATTAATACGGGCCTAACATTCTAGTTCGGTGCGGTGATTGAGACTGATCAATAAATTAAGATCAAAAGCCTCGTAAAATAGGATTTTAAAAGAAAGTTTTTAAAATTGAGTTATTCTGTGTATTTAATTTCATTTTCGTACCATTCAGTTTTCAATGTGAATGGCACAAAAGCTTTAATAAAATATCAGCCTTCTTTTTCGGGACAGTTATTTGTGTAGAATAAATCATAAAAGCGCTTATTTTTTCGATGTATCAAACTGCGGCGAATTCAATCATACGGAGAGTTTTATCGAGATAAATGCTGAATATTATTAATTGCTACTCGTAATTCAGTACTGACCAAGCTTCGTGATCCTGACCTTATCTTTTTTAATTGAATTAAAACCCACAGAGTTTGTCGCCACGAATCCTTGAATCTGGGTCAAACAAAGACCCGACTTGTCCAATTTGAAACATCATTGCGTTGTAAGCTTCAGGATTAACGATTGTTGCTTAGGAAGCTATTCCCGTCTTGCAGGATGTAAACGAGGCCTACGGTTGAAATGCCACTTCACCATTAACATTAAGAATAAGGAAAATGCGCTGTAACGCTTTCCTTGGAGCAACTAAGGCCCGTAATTATAAGCAGCACTTGAGACTGACAGCTAGTTTGAGTCCGTATCTGAAATGTCATTCCAGTACAAAAGGATCTGTCAAATCCATATTTAATATTACTCTCAATCTTGAGTCGCGATCTTGAGTTGAGTGTAGAGTCCTTTCGGAAACATAAAGAGTGAAATTGAGAAGAGCGCATCGCATGTCATGCTGATTGATAACTAAAGAATAAATTATAGAACAGTGTAAGCCGTTCCATATGATTTAGGGCTCGATTCTATACCAGCGGCTAAAACGAAAATTAAAATCTGTCTGTCACTTTTAAAATAATAATATTGAAAAAGGTCAGGCGATTTATACTCTATGGTTTTGCATTGTCTGCTAGATTTTGACGCGATTTTGCACGTTTCCCCAGTATTTCTGTAAACTTTATCCGCCATATCATATAACGGCAGATAAAAATGACAGATAACACATAATACCACCGACTATAAATCAAAAATAGGAGAGAATAGATCTCCTGTCGTTGTCCAATATTTGTAGTCTGAAAGTGAGAAATAGATTTTAATTTTAGTTTTGGCCGTCAAATCTAGAATTGAACCTTATGTGTCGCCGAACAAAATTTGTAAAATGAAATGTGTAACATATCTGCAGCACTTGGCTACAACAGTGTTATCCCACTACTGGCAGTAACAAAGCGTGTTTTAGTCACTTTTTATTTATTTAAAGGGTAAACCATGGTGTAAACATCAAAAGGTTTGAGTCGCCATAATAGTCGTCATAATGTAACGCTACTTGGATGTGAACTTCCATGCTGGACTGGGAGCGAGGGAAAAACATAGAATGTGCCAGCTGCATTTCCTCCCGGGCATGCTGTAAAAACCAGTTAAGGGATGCGAGGGTTTCAGTATATTGCAATTTAGGCGATGGTCTGACAACCTGTCACTACAGCAATATACCTACAAATCTATCTTAAATAACCTTCAAAACTTTGTCAGACGTGGCGAAACGACCTTTGTTTATGTCGTTTACGCTCTGCCTACCCCATTAGGGATAAAGGCGTGATTGTATGTATGTATGTATGTACTTGGATGTGTGACATCTTTTTTATGTACCTAAAAATTGTACATTACGGTTTTGCTAGTAACGTCTAGGTCTACCATACGAGAATGGACTGGTCATTGAAATATTTTATTTGTCAAATGTGATTCAGCAGAAATACCTTCCCTTGTATTTGTGGAGCACTTTATAAAAGGCAGAAAGTTCAGACAATTTTTTTACCTGCTTCTACGTCTATTGAAACAAATACATTTAACTTTTAACCCAAGTGCCTGGAGGTAATGAGAAAACGTTTAAGAGTTCAAGGTGGTGCCGAGTTGTGAACAGAGTTACGGTCATTAGTAAGAAACGTGGCGAAAAAAATGTTTAGTACGCGAGGAGTTTATTGTGATTGTGAGTGAAGCGGGGACGGGGCGGAAACGGCGCACGAGCGGGCGCGGGCCGGGGCTCCGGGCGCCGTCAGGGCAATGTCACAGCACCTTTATTGCGCGCCTGATGAGCAATTGAACACCGCCCTGTAGGGTGATAAGTAGCATTTGACACCAAGGTCACAGTATGAAACAGAAACATTTTGACCCTTTGAATTAACTGCTTGTGTTGGTCTCCGTACAATTGCATAATCTGTTCTACAAAAATATGCAAGACTAAAATTTTGTTCTTCTGATGATATTTTTGTTCTAAATGTTCTATATTTTTGGTTAATTGTATGTAAATGTTTTTTTACTGTAACGTAAGAAATCTTGAACTTTAACAACTTCTGTCATATTTAAATTGGATGGATCAAGATGTGATCTTGAATTATTGTACTTACTTACTGGTAGTGGCTTAAGTAATATTCGTCTATACCTGTAATTTTCTGTCATGAAAGAACAGAAAGGTACGCCAATAATTTTAATCAAGATTTAGTTAAGTTGTGTGCTCTACGAATCGATAGCACCATCGAGCGAGTGAGAGACTATACTTTAAAAAAAATTATTAATAACCAAAAATTAATGTTTTTGTTACGCCCCGTGTATGTTCTTGCGCTATTTAATTTCGCAGTTCCAAACTAACATTTCTTACATAAATAAAAGTTGGAGCTGCGTATTCATAAACATCCACAAACCTTGCGAGCAAAGTTTGTCGAGCACGCTGGCAGCCAAATATTTGTAACATGTATTGTTGTCGGTTTAATTAGTGTGGTCTAGAACTCACTGAATGTCTTTGTTTGTGTTCATTGCGGGATTCCATCATGTTCCACCGCAAATGCCGACACAAAGACAGGAATTGTGATGGGCGTAAGTAGCTTTATTACCGGCTACTATCAGAATTATTGGATTGGGTGTAGCGTCTGATAAGGCTTTTTTCTTGTGCGTAATAGTATTCTCTTAATACGAAAATACAGGAGGTATCTACATTTGTATTTTGAGGCGAAAATTAATTTAAATGCGCGGATCGAATACTCGATAAATTAATGATATATTTATAAACACATTGAAATTTCATTCGTTTTAAAGCCGGAGGGGATTAATTTACTACATACATACATACATATAATCACGCCTTTATCCCTAATGGGGTAGGCAGAGCGTAAACGACCTAAACAAAGGTCGTTCCGCCACGTCTGACATAGTTTTGAGGGTTATTTAGATAGATTTGTAGGTATATTGTTGTAGTGACAGGTTGTCAGCCCATCGCCTAAATTGCAATATACAGAAACCCTTGGATCCCATAGCTGGTTTTTACAGCTTGCTCGAGAGGAAATGCAGCTGGCACATTCTATGTTTTTCTTTCGCTCCCAGGCCAGCATGGAAGTTTACTACCCATGAAAATAAAGTTCTTTTTTCCAAGGAACATACAACGGAACTATGAAAACTTTGTGTGAATATTTCGATGTTGCAAAGGAAAGTTGCTCAGTTTCATTGGTGTTCTACTCTCGTTCTCTAGCTTTTTATAACTTACTATGACACTGACCTAAAGCTCTACAAATCTACTTGATCAATAATAGATGAAGGAATAATTACCTTCGCTTCGTTTTTCCATCTTGACTACAGCTCGGAATGCGCCAGGCGTACCCTGGTACAGCAGCAGGATCATGACTCCAGGTCTTGGCTCCATGAGCAGCGTAGCATGACGCCACGGAATCTGAGGTGCTATCTCAGGCTCGGCCGCCTCCATCACTACCCGAAACCGTTCCAGCCTCTTAAATATTGAATAACAAAATAACAGACAGGATTAACTTTCATAGAAATAGTAACTCGATGTTTTTGTCACAACAATTTCTAGAATTTACGGATTCAATAACTTCTTCTAAAACTTTAATAGAAATAGTAATTCGATATTTTTGTAACAACAATTCCTAGAATTTTTTATTTAATAAAAATAAATCTATTCATCCAAAAATCCATTGTAATTCAGAAAGTATTATAGGAACAACGGCGTCGGTATCCATTTTGGCAACGCTATATCGAGTTTTTGTCACGTTATATAATTGGATTTTTGACAAACCACTCTAACAACCCAATCCCTGGAACACAAAAGATCAGCAGAATATTTCCAATTTCGTTACCTGTTTCGCTGGTAAGGAGAAAATTATAGGGTATACTTCTGAGTTGTTGCCCCAGAAGTAGAAAATTTTCCACATGGCATCGAGCGTCATGTAGGGGTCAAAGTGAGCGTCTCGCTCGAATTCCTCGCAGGTGTGGCCGTATCGGTTCCACTTTGGCTGGCTACATGCGCGCCCCGCCAGCCCGAGCAAAACAATTTCGAATATCCAGATCCACGTAAACATTCTCCTGTTGCCATTCGGCTAGTAATTTCACCGATGTTTACATACGCGGTCTTATATAGTGCGGTGCAGTGCATAGAGTAGCTACCTAAACAGAAGGTATCTTACTACAAAGTAAATACTTACCTGTTAAGTATCCTGTAAGCACGAACTTTGGTATCTTTCCTGATATGTGAAGTCTAGAATACACACATACATACAGTATTTTCTGTATTGTATTCACATGTAATAATTTCTTCAACAAACATAAAAAAACAAAACGAGTAGGTAAAGATTTTATGCTGAAATGTGGCTTTTAATAATTTAGCCGCAAGCTTTAACAAAGCCATTTTTTTTTTTTAGCAACATGATATTCGGTAATGTAGCTAGATGAAACATAATTTGTGTAAATTTTGCTCCCTTTTTATACAAACAAGTCCTTCAATTACGTTGGTACGAATGTCGTAAACATAAAGCGACTTAGAAGGCCATATAAACGTCATCTAAATCTTGTGTATTATTGTTATGAGAATGTTGAGGTATGTGGGGATCTTCGAGCTTGGCATTCCACCCTATCTCTTACCTACTCAAAAGGCATACAAGCAAGAAAGGATAAAATGTTATACTCATGATTCTCAGCTCTAAAAGACAGCTGTTTACATCACTATTGAATCTATGTCTATTTTCATAAGCGTTTTTTAGGAATTCACAACAACAAAACATTCGTTTAAAGTTCCGTCGGAAACGCATGTATTTGGAAAGACACTAAACGTATTTAACTGTAATAAAATTAGGGAAACAATAGAAAAAGTCCGGCTCTGTGGACCCATTTGTGAGATTTTATTGCCCCTCTCTTTAGGCTTCTCCCGGGGGACACTGTATCGTATACCCTCACGTAATATTAGTGCGATGAAAGTACACTTTACTATTCAGTCCTTTTATGATCTGGGAAATTGTTTACACTGTGTAAGGAGGGTTTCATAACATCACATCTCTCCTTTGGATGTTTCAACCGTTATTAAAATATTATACGACGCAAGCATACTTCGGTACGTTGTTGGTGCCTTTTTCAACTAAGCCACGTAAAGTGAAACTATAAAGATTTTTAGTAATAACTAAATAAGATTGGATCCCAAATACGTTTTTAGTTTTTTAGCTGCTACATTTTTCGTGATCCTAAAAAAATATTTCTGAGGATTTTTTAGCACTCACAATGCTAATTATTATTTCATACTAGCGACCCGCCCCGGCTTCGCACGGAAATCATCAGTGTTTCTCTACTATATTATGCTTGTATTATACATATAAATCTTCCTCTTGAATAATTTTATCCATTAAAAGAAACCGCATTAAAATCCGTTGCGTATTTTTAAAGATCTAAGCATACATATGGATATAGGGACAAAGAAAGCGACTTTGTTTTATACTATGTAGTGATAATATGAATGAAAAGAAAAAAATAAAGTTTTGGGCCGGGCTTGAACCTACGTCCCTGGAATACCGATCCATCGTTCTACCACTAAGCTATCTTAAATTATATGTCTAGATGTCGCTGACGTCGCTATGACGTGTACTTAAAGAAAGGCTATGATGAATTCGTCACTCCCACTACCGTTTGGGTACCTTAGTGGTAGACCTATGGACCGGCATACCAGAGTCGCAGGTTCGCGCCCTGCCCGAAACAAAATTATTATTTTCTCTCCAAAACATTAAAATATTGCCAGAATAAGCAATCTCGGCTATAGGTTACTAGTTTTTACTGTGGCTATTCCCGTAGGAAATTCAGATTAACGTGACCAGTAAGCTACTTGGCTAATGTAGTTAGAGAATATACCTTTATCTGGGCACAGATTTGATAGCATCGACGCTATCTATAATCATATCGTTATCAGAGCAGGATATCTATTGCATCTATAGCTGATATGCTCCGCGAGACGATTTTATCTTGCTTTAGTATTTATCACAGGCGCGCGGGAATAGGTTCAGCAATTGAATTGGAAACTTAATATACCATATTGCTGTCATATACAGGGTTAAAAAAACTAGCTGACAAAAGTTTAGTGTGTAATACACCCATGAAACTGAACAACTTTCCTCAGGTCGAAATATGAAAAAAAACTTACAAAAAATAAGCCCAGAAAAAGGACTCGAACCACTTACACCATTTGTATGGAAGGGTAGTTTTTTTTTATACTTTAACCTGTATTTTATGGGGTAAGTTGTCCAGTTTCATGGATGTGTAGGTTCACACCCTAAGGCTTAGTCAGCATTTTTTTTACACCCTGTATTTAGGTATATGATATTATTAATCCTCTCCATTGAACTGATTGATGTGTGGATCATAGATAATAATTATGTTGCATGATAGGATGAAATGGGCTACGCTTCATTGCGAAAACGCTTGCCTTGACTAAGTCACGGGGTTGACAGCTAAGAAAGTCGACCTAAAAATGCTGTCAAAGAAAAGAAAAGGTATAGTAATTTAGTAATTTGAACTTAGTTATATGATAACTCGATGTCTGTCAAAAAATATCATCATATTCTTATAATGTATTTAATTTAGTCAGTATTAAATTTAATCAGCTCGACTATTTAATCCTGCATTTATCAGAGGCGCAGCGAAGCAGATTGGAAGTTATTCGCATTAGAGATGTGTCCTCGCCTGCATCCGTAAAACACGTCACACTTGAACCAGAGTAGTACTTGGAACTGGCGCAGGGACAAAAGTTTACTTCCCTGTACAAAATTACCATTTCGATCAGACAGTTTGTATGGAAATGTATGTTTTGCCATTACCCGAAGATTTTTTGTGCTATTGTTCAGTTTCGTTGCCTAAGAAAACCCTTTTAATTTTACTCCCCGTTTCTAGAATAAACCTGTACTTTAACAAATATGCATCTAAATAATCGAAATTAAACCAGCCCGACGCTAAAGCGTAAAGGATTAAAATCCTGCATTTATCAGAAGCGTATTGGAGCAGGTTGGAAATAATTCGCATTGGAGATGTCTCTTTGCCTGTAGGAGTAAAACACGTCACACTTGTACCAGATACGTAAGAGAAACTGAGTTTTAAGGGGTGGTGGAATGGGCAACCCAAAAAAATTACTTCCCTAAAAAAGTAACCTTATGATGCGCCAGTTATGTAAGAAATTTCCTATAAATCCGCCAAAGAAAAAGGATCATAGTATTTTGATCTGAGTTTGGAATAGTATTAGCTAACCTGGTGTTTGTCAAAAAATATTGTCGTTTTCGAATCTATTGCCTCTAGTCAATATTAAATTTAATCAGCTCGACGCTTTAAACCTGCATTTATCACAGGCGCAGCGGAGCAGGTTGGAAGTAATTCGCATTAGAGATGTGTCCTCGCCTGCAGCCGTAAAACACGTCACACTTGTACCAGATACTAGGTAGTACTTGGAACTATCACAGAGTTAGAATTTTACTTCTCTTACTTCTCTGGAACTGGTGCAGAGTTTTAGGGACAGGGGCATGAAACTAAGTTTTTAGATGGACCATGATCTGAACATACAAGGCACTTAATCGGGAGACAGTGCGCAAACTGAACGGGGTTGATCTAACTACAACTGAACAACTTTCTCAAAATATCTTCTGGGTGATAAAAATAAAATATTACTCTTCCATACAAGCTCTCTCAAAACAATTTATTTGTGAAAGTTCCGATATTTGAGCTTCACTTTTCAGTTTGCGAATTGTTTGCAATTCCCTAATCCTATTAAGTATTATTGACAGGAGTTATAGTTATACATTTATAGGAGTGTAAGTAATTCATGGATTTGAACAACTTTCCCCAGCTCCATTGTTAGAGTTTCAAGAAGCAAGCAAAACCTCTCATGGGGTTTCTCAGTCCATGAAACAACATTCATTTGTTCTATGACTTTGGCATAAACGCAAAACAGAAATTGAATTTCCAAACAAATTGACTGAATTTGATGCTTATTTTGTACAGAAAATTAACTCTCCAGAGTGAAACTATTAGCTTCTTAATTTTCAAGTTTTAAAATTATACTTAATCGTAGTAGGTAAAACATTTTTTTTTTGCACTTTGCGACAGATTTTATGAGCTAAGTTTTTGTGCTATTTTAGTTACACCATGTTTTTTTTTAAAGAAATTACATTTAAGAGTCAATCTTATTAATAATTCTCAGTTAGTATCAAGATACTGTACTGGTAACATATATACTCTCATAGTCTCGAGCAATACTATTATATATTCTGTGCTACGAGTCAAAACTACTTGCTACAAGCATTTATTGTCTTTCACATTCTACTCACATCCGAGACAAAGCAAAATCATTTCGAAAGAGATTCCACAAAATGAACCTTGTGTTTTACAGAGTGAACCCACAAATGGCGCTACCGGTGGTTCAGCGTTATAGACGGATCAAAAGGATCGGATGCGATGACAGCCGTGTGCGTGATTCGATTTACTCCCCTACCTGCATGTGACTGGTGACAAAAGATATTTTTTGAACATAGATAAAACAGAACTAGAACATACCTTCATAGTTCACACTAGTAGTGTAGGTAAAACACCTGCCTATAGCTACCTAAACTAGCTATATCTGCTTGTTCGAGTTCCAGGAAGGCCGTCTGCAGTGTGCGCAGTGTCCAGGGATTACATAACGTACAATCATCAACATAAACAACATATTTTATTCAATATACCCACACTATCGAACATCTAGCGCAGCCTCTAGATTCCCATATTTTCGAATGGATTGTTGCAGTGCTTTTTCAATATTCTACCGGGTTGTTTAAACTGAGAAATTGGATTGGCGAGCTGAAACGTCCGGGAAAAAATGAAATCTTGCCAATCTGAAATAGGAAAAAGCCTCATAAATAGCAGATTTCGTAGCAATACTTTAGAGGGCAAGTTTGCTGCATTTGATTTCTTGGAAAGCTTGCCGTAGTTGTGCTTAAACTTCGTTTATTTTGTTGGCACGGTGCAACAAGGTAATCAAGGAGACATTTTGCGTTTTGAATTTTTAGATCTTGTTTTCTTTCTTTCTTAATAAAATTCCTCTTATGTGATCGTGAGATTTGCGTGCTATATGATCTCTGAACTTATTTTTATTTGATATGAATTATTTTACTCTATTTTCAAATATGTGCTACTAAATTTTTATTATAAAACAAAACGATATAATAAACTGAACTAAGAGATAATATTAAGACTTAATTTCCTGTGAAATCCGAACATTGATATGGGAAATCCGAGAGTAGAACGAACAATTCTGCTTATTTATTAAAAAACAAAAAGATATAATAAACTGAACTAAGAGATAATATTGAGACTTAATTTCCTGTGAATTCCGAACATATGGGAAATCCGAGAGGAGAACTAATGTTTCTGCGTATTTACAATTCATGACATGACAAACTTCCTTGGAATCACGGATTACCAACTTATAGATTTCCTTTTTGTTACCAAAACATACATACATACATACATAACGTCACGCCTCTTTCCCGGAGGGGTAGGCAGAGATCACATCCCTCCACTTGCTGCGGTCCTTGCAAACTTCTTTCGCTTCATTTACATTCATCAATCTTTTCATGCACGCTCGTCGGTTTAGGGTATTCCTGACCTGACTTTTCTCTAGAACGTCCCTGATTTGGTCGCGGTACGTTCGTCGAGGTCTTCCCCTTCCAACGTTCAAGTCACACTCGCCATATATATCTGTTTACTTAATCTGCTTTCATCCATCCTCTCAACATGACCAAACCACCTAAGAAATCCTCTTTCACACCACAACGTTCTCTTATTACGCTATTTCTTATGCTGTCACTCAGTTTACCAAAACTGTCAGCATAAAATATAAATAACCTTAATAAATATAGGATAAAGACACATTGTTATTGTTTAGAGAACTTTGACGTGTCCACTTTAAACTGACTACAATGAACTTTGATTCGTTTGCAATAAATTCGTAACTGTATCTATATGAACTGCAATATGGGAAAAGCCTTTGATGGCAAAAGGCCTTATTCATCAAAGATTTGAGGTGAATAAGGCTTAGTGATGTGCATCTAGTATCGAATGTATCTCTTGGTAACGGTACCACAGAATATATAATAGTACTACCGATGCTTTCGATCAGGCGCTGCGTACCATAAATATTTGTTGTCTGTATATAGTAAAAAAAAAACGGTACAGTTCGTCTGCAAAACCCACGCCGCATGTCTAGATCGAAACTAGAAAGAGACAGCTCAAATGGCACAATTGAAACGTAATTCAATTTAGGCGCGAAATAATCTAATTTAATAGTTTAGACTTTGGAGGTGAACTGTAACTCTCTCGGTGCGAAATTCATATTGTATCAGAGGCTTCAGATAGTTAACCTGGCGGCAGATAGACGTAATTGACTTGCATGAGACAGCCATTGTGATTTGTGTTCTAGTTCTAATGCTACGGAACAGTCAGACTAACGTATTCAGTGTAAAAAAACAGTATGGTTTCACCGAAAAAAAACCACAAACAAGATTGTTTTATCATCAGTTTTGAAATAGTTGTTTTCCCAATAAAGGGTGTAAGGCGTCCCGGAAACTCATATAGGGGTTACTTAGCTCAGTCAACGAAACTGGAAAACTTTAACCGGGAAATTCTTTCAGGAGAACTATGAATGACCTTCCCATACAAAATGACCACCTCGATCAGACAAGTTGTATGAAAAAGCAAAATATTATTTATTTATTTCCTGAAAAATAATCCAGGTGATAGTTGTTCAGTTTCGTTGACTAAGCAACCCCTATTAGTTTGCGGGTTGCTGTTCCTTACACCTCGTATAAAGCGGTTTCTCAGTAAATAAATTGGTCAGTCAATATAATATCATATGATTGTAATCACATGGAAATTGTATTTTAGCTAATACTTATTTTATTTTACTTGTAATTAACTAAGTAGGTACTTACGAAGTTTCATCAGTAGAAATTATCCATTAAAACTAATGCATAAATGACATTAGATTATTTTACGCACCTACAGAGAACACGATACCCAGTAAATACAACATTGTCTATCTAGTAGGCATTGAATCACCTTCTCAAGTAAAAGGTCACGGAATAAGTTGTTGACGCATCGCGGGAGATCGATGTGCACGTCGAAGGTTAACTATAAGTAAACAATGTGATAGAACATTGTCTTGATTTATTGTAATTTTAAATGAGAAAGATTTTTACATATCTCTTGCTCTATAAGTGGCCATTGCTTCCCTTAAAGCTGGGTTGTTATAGGCCATAATTTCCCTAGGGCATTAATGACATTTCAAAAAGAACTGTCAATTTACAAGATGTCAAAACTTTATTTTAAAAAGTTAAAAGTCCTATTCTATTTGTGATTTATTCTCGGAATCGCATATTTACTCGAATCGAAATCGAAATTTGAAACGCAATTGAATTGGATTTTACGAATTTTTTGTTTTAAATTTCGCACTGGCCAGTATTATTTGCGTCGCATGGAATAAAAAAAAGAAATATGGTTAATTAAATTTATTTTTAATCTGTGGTTTTTATAACCACAAAATTAGAGTTTGTCGATTTATAACTCAGTATTATTAATTTCATAATAAATATGAAACATCAAAATATTTAAACAATCAGTATGATGTACAAAATGCCTACAGCGAATTAGATAAAGTTTCATACGTGAATGGAGATGTTTTGTGATGGATGAAATCCTTCATAGTGAGTTGGTTTTGCTTACTTGTTCAACCTATTTTCATACTGTAATTTTCGTAAAATGTTCCTTTATTTGAACTTATCTTTCACTTGCTATGTAAAGCATAGTAATAACATCGAGTTTAAGCATCAATTGCATACTCATACTAGTGTAAATACCTCGTATGCAATTGATGTATAGTAACCCTTGGTTACTAATGTACTTTAAACACATAAAGGACACTTGCTAGAGCGCGGAGTAGAGCAGCTTAAAAGTCATATCATGCGACAGATCAAAAAGTCACACTTCTGTGGTGGTATAGGTATGTGTTTTAGAAATGGTTTTATTTGTCGTCACATTTTAGAGCCAGATTGCCATAGAAAATTTCAGAACCACACCGAAAGAACACCTAGACCCAAAATTTAATTACCCATCATTATACAGGGAGCAAAAAGAGTACTGTGTTCTCTTAAACCACATGTTCTACTGATTATAACAAACAACTTTCTAAAAGCACAAAAACTTTAGTTCGAAATAAAATGTTGCCTTGTCCATATAAACATACATACATACATATATTCACGCCTTTATCCCTAATGGGGTAGGCAGAGCGTAAACGACCTACACAAAGGTCATTCCGCCACGTCTGACAAAGTTTTAAGGGTTATTAAAAATAGATTTTTAGGTATATTGCTGTAATGACAGGTTGTCAGCCCATCGCCTAAATTGCAATATACAGAAACCGTCGGATCCCCGGGAGGAAATGCAGCTGGCACATTCTATGTTTTTCTCTCGCATCCAGTCTAGCGAGGAAGAAAAAAATAAAATTGCACATAAAGAGAGCATCTTTGTATGGAATTGTTTGTTCTTGAAATCATCAGGTGGGATATGCGGTTTAAAGGAACGCAGTACTTAGTTTACACTCTGTATACCTACATATAATCGGTAATTCATAATCCTTCCATGCTAGACTGGGAGCTGCAGAAAAACATAGAATGTGCAAGCTGCATTTCCTCCCGGGCATGCTGTAAAATACAGCTAAGGGATCCGAGGGTTTCAGTATATTGCAATTTAGGTGATGGGCTGACAGCCTGTCACTACAGCTATATAACTACAAATCTATCTTAAATAACCCTCAAAACTCTGTCAGACGTGGCGGAACGACTTTTGTTTAGGTCGTATACACTCTGCCTACCCTATTAGGGATAAAGGCGTGATTATATGTATGAATGCATAATTTAAAGTCTGCACGACCGAGAATCGAACCTGGAACCTTATGCAGCGAAAGAAAAAAAAACAAAGATCTACAGCAAACTACCAACTACGCTATACGATCATCATTCTCGTTTTTTTTGTAGAGCCTCATATCCCTGGTTATGTTCAAGCAAGTAAGTAATAAGGAGATGTCACAGGACGTTGTAATACCATTAAACAGCAGAGTGTGCTAGCGGAATTGGGTCAATTTCTTCTTGAATATCGCATAGCTGTGTAGTGTTGAGAGCTTGCCAAATTATATTATTACTATGGCTGTTTTTCCACCAGACGGCGCGGCAAAGGCAGGATGATATCGTCACGATATTTATTTTATTTTTATTTAAATAGGTACAGTAACAGGAAAAAGACTAATACTCCTTAAATATAATAAAACACAATAAAAATCTGATTCCCCATAACTACTATACACAGCTTACAATAATTAAGAAACACAATATATAATTACATTACTAAATTTTAAAATGGGAATGATGATAAATTAATTAATAAATGAATAAGTTATTATTTATGATGTTATAATGTTATAAGAAATTATGATTTTATTTGAAGTTTAGGTAAACAATTTTTTAAATACATCAGTGTTACAGTTAAATATATCGCACTGTGAGCAAACCTCATTATAATACCTACACATTCTGCTTATAGGGCTAGGGATCTTGTTGGTACCTTAATGTGAAGTTGGCTCGTGTTTAATATCGTGGCTCTGTTTTCCACTGGACGGTATAACCGTCGACTGTCTTCCGCCTAGTTCCAGTATGAGCGCACATAGACACGCGCATACTACGCACGTATAAATAATAATAGTCCTCCCACCGATTTTCGGTGATGGCGACCAATCTCCCGGAGATGGGCCAACTGCGCAGGACTTGTTTTTAGTGCCCAAGTGTTTACGCTACACACAGGTGCATTCTCTGTTCCTTTAGTCTCTTATTCTGATGGGACAGACTGACTGACACAACCAGAGAGAAATCAGGCGCAGGACCATACGCACGTATACAAAACACACGGCGACAATATCGGAATCAATGCCGTGCTGTTACCGTGACGTTGCCGTGCCAGCGGCGTGACGTCGCCGTGCTGGCATGCCATATAATTTCATTGATTTTCATATCTCTTCCACGTTACTCTCGACGATACCGTGCGCCTAGTGGAAAAACGCCTTATGGTAGCGCCGCAGCACGCTCCGGACGATTTTTCTAACGTGTGGTGTGTCAACGACCGATAGCAATGCTATGTCTAGGTACTTGTTCTATTCACAGATAATTTTATTCGGCCTACACAATCAAGTATAAATTATTTTTATTGAGTGCTGAATGAAATGTTGCATTATTTTATACTTACATATAATCACGCCTTTATCCCTAATGGGGTTGGCAGAGCAAAAACGACCTAATTAAGGTTAATAAACCTAATAAACGTTCCGCCACGTCTGAGAAGTTTGACGGTTATTTCAGATGATTATAGTGACGGATTGTTAGCCCATCGCCTGAATTGCAGTACCCTGAAACCCTCGATCCCTTAGCTGGTTTTTACATATTTACTCATGTTATTATTTTGCATGCCCGGGAGGAAATGCATTCTATGTTTTCCTCTCGCTCCCAGGCCAGCATGGAAGTAATTTTGAAATTTCCATGTACCAGGCTAGTTTCTAGCGTTTGGCAAGAAACCACACAAGACCGGGATAAGTGGTGTAATCTCTTTGGAAGAGGCCAAGGCACACTTTGGATAGTCAAGCCGGCGAGGTACTAAGTAAATAAGTTATGTGTTCGCTAGAATCAACAACATTGTTGTACTAGCAAATATCATGTCACCGTCAAAATTTTGGTGTATCTATGCCTTCATTTCTATTAAATTTTCAGTGAGAAATCGTATGTATAAGAGTGACTTTAAACTATTTAAATATAAGGTATTAAGGCCCGTATTACACTTGAAACTGATAGCGAGTTTGAGTTGGTATCAGAAACGTCATGTCAGTACATTATGACCTGTTAAATCCATACTTAATACTGCTCTCAATCTTGAGATCGCTTTATAAATACGGGCCTAAAAGTGAAAGTCATTTTTTAATTAAGAAAATTTTATGGGATCGATAAGAAAATAATAACATAATATTATCGCCTAAAGTACATACAAGATAGATAATAGTATTGTAACAAAAAGTTACATATTACCATCGTCTGTCGTTAGGTACAGCTGCCGAATCTCTAATTACAAGATAAGCTGGTTACAACATACATAACCTCTATCTTTGTAGATAATATACGACCAAGCACAGATAAAGTTATACCTTCGTACACTCTATGGCCCTACATTGCAGGTTGTTATTAGTAACGTTGCGCATGTGGCCGACTGTATACTCAAATAATTGATTTCCTCACGCCGACTGTGAGTGTTCATTCGATAAGGTTCACATTGCATTGCGACACCAGATTGGAGATATTTAAATGTAGAGCTAAAATTTTATGGAATTATATTCTCTAGGTGTGAAAATATAAAATACATACATACATATAATCACGCCTGTATCCCTGATAGGGTAGGCAGAGCGTAAACGACGTAAACAAAAGTCGTTCCGCCACGTCTGACAAAGTTTTGAGGGTTATTTAATATAGATTTGTAGGTATATTGCTGTAGTGACAGGTTGTCAGCCCATCGCCTAAATTACAATATACTGAAACCGTCGGATCTCTTAGCTGGTTTTTACAGCATGTCCCGGAGGAAATGCAGCTGGCACATTCTATGTTTAAATGAAGCATGTTATTCATGGACACCACAGGTTTTAAAAGAATTTAATTAAGATTTAAATAGGTTTTTTTTAGACTTAATACATTTGACTAAGAGCCAAACTGTCGAGTATACGACACGACGTAGCGTCGTGCTACGACGCGAGACGCGACATCGTAAATTTGTATTTAGCCACATATTACATATACATACATATATATAATCACGCCTGTATCCCTAATAGGGTAGGCAGAGCGTAAACGACGTAAACAAAGGTCGTTTCGCCACGTCTGACAAAGTTTTGAGGGTTATTTAATATAGATTCTTAGGTATATTGCTGTAGTGACAGGTTGTCAGCCCATCGCCTAAATTACAATAAACTGAAATCTTTGGATCCCTTAGCTGGATTTTTACAGCATGCCCGGGAGGAAATGCAGCTGGCACATTCTATGTTTGTTCTCTCGCTCCCAGGCCAGCATGGAATTTAAGTAAAATAAGATAGTTTGGTATTTGTACGTCCTAGATATTTTATAGTATCGTGTTTTCTTTAAATAAAGTCTTGTGTTTTATTGAATTATACATATAATCTCGCCTTTGTCCCTAATCGAGTAGGAAGAGCGTAAACGACCTAAACAAAGGTCGTTCCGCCACGTCTAACAAAGATTTGAGGGTTATTTAATATAGTTTCTTAGGTATATTTCTGTAGTGACAGTATGTCAGCCCATCGCCTAAATTACAATAAACTGAAATCTTCGGATCCCTTAGCTGGATTTTTACAGCATGCCCGGAAGGAAATGCAGCTAGCACATTCTATGTTTGTTCTCTCGCTCCCAGGCCAGCATGGAATTTGAGTAAAATAAGATAGTTTGGTATTTGTACGTCCTAGATATTTTATTGTATCGTGTTTTCTTTAAATAAAGCCTTGTGTTTTATTGAATTATACATATAATCACGCCTTTGTCCCTAATGGAGTAGGAAGAGCGTAAACGACCTAAACAAAGGTCGTTCCGCCACGACTAACAAAGATTTGAGGGTTATTTAAGACAGATTTGTAGTGATAGGTTGTCAGCCCATTGCCTAAATTACAATATACTGAAACCCTCGGATCCCTTAACTGTATTATGCAGTAACATTTTCTTTTAATTAATTATGCAGTAGCATAAGCAAAATTTTCTACGGGAATATATCATTCCCATGGGAGTTAAAAAAAAGCTATTACCTAATCTAATACATTATTTTGCTTAATAATATTAGTATGTAATAGATTCGTATGGTAATAAATAGGAGTATTATTTTCTGTGGGTATTAAGGTATAATGAGACATACAAAGAAGGTATTTCTAGCGCCATTGTCCTTTTTTGATATGGGATGACAGATTAAACAAATTAGATCGTATCAAATGCTCCTACAACGGCTGGGATATGTTTCCTTATGTTTACTATATACGTTTTATTACACGAAGAAACTTTAAATAAGATATTGAAGTTCAAATTGTAGTTCGAAATTAATAATGTATATCTGCCGAAGTCAGAAAACTATTATAATAAAAAAAAAAATTGGAAATAAAAATACCTGTCATAGAGAAAAATAGAGACAGTATAAGAAAGGGACGTGTTTTCCATACAAAAACAAAGATCAGACAATGCGAAACACGCTTCCGCGCGCGGGTTAGCGGGTCCCGCTCCTATGCGCGGAGGAGCGTTTTCAGTATGTTCGACACTGCGTGTTTTCCATACAAACGGGTGTACGATGACAGCTAGTTAATGTATAAAATCATTCTTAATTATTATTTAGTAACATTAAAAAATATGCACGGCACATTTTTAATACTGTTCTCAAACAGGTTAGTTACCTCGTTTGATAATGTAGGAAATGCAATTTGTAATAGAAGAAAACGGTCTTAAGCAGCCGAGTGTTATATAGGTGTGATATTAAAAAAAAAATGGCGGGTTTTAGGCGGTAAATTGTAAGTCTTAAAAACTTATTTTTTGACTGAACCTATCGAGTGGGGTATCAAAATAAAGGTATTTAAAAGTATATTACAAAAATATATTTTATTCATATGTCAAAATTAAATTTTAGAACAATTAATGTATTAAAACACTTGTTTTGCATGGGTATCACACGACTTTGGTACCTATGCAAAACAAAGATAAAAAGGATTCAAACAACCGTCGGGTTGTTTTTAAAAATACTCGTTTTATCTTTAAATCCGAAATACTTATCTATTCCCAAAATTCTTAATTCTACTATTATTCTTCAAAAATATGAGTTCAATCACCTCATTCAGTAGGTAAAGTTCACACGAACAATTATTCTCTGTTAAAAAGTTATTTAAATAATAATATTATTTATATCAGGATATGAAGGCAATGACCGCTAAAGGTTAATTTAATTCCACTATTTTATTATCAGTTGCTGAGCGAGCGTTCGTACGAGCATAAGTCAGAGACTCGTATTTTGGTGAATGCTCACAAGTGCGTTGCTCCGTGTTGATAACTCTAATAATATCTCCCGAGTCTTGACTCGGCCCGCGAGCCAATCATCGGCCGCCATAGAGTGCACACTGCTCACGCCGCATCCACGAACAGACAAAAAACAAATACTCAGCAGAAAAATCCCGCTCAAAACGAGCTAAATGCGGAACTCCCCCAAACCAACGAATAGCCATTAGCCAAATGATCTTCAATGATGAATAAAGTACCTACACACTTTACCTTTCGAAATTCGATTTTCTCCTCTCCTCCTGTCTTTGAATTTAACGTCTTAGAAGTGACCTCTCAACTCGCGATTGCTTCTCTATAGCTAATTAAATTAAGCAAATGATGATTACAGACTGATAATGTCTACGTAGATAACTTTGTGACTGTTCCCCGTGATTAGATATTCATTTATGTTAATATATCCATCATTTACCCACGCGCTGCTTTAGTTAATATTCAGTCTCTATCTAGTCGTCAAATTGTGTTGTTTACTAGCTGGCGGAAACTGGTTGGGAAGGAAAACAGACATTTTAATAAAAGTTATTTTTTTATTGTTGTAATATTTTTTGTCCGCGTTGAGCTTGTGTGAATTCTGTGCAGTAGTAGGTAGGTATCACTCGCGTGTTAGCGATAGTACTTGTTTGCGCGTCGCTTATGTTGATGGTTCTCTAAACAGCAGACTATTTGTTTTATTTTGTTGCTTCTATAAAATCGCTCGGTGTGGTTCGATCAGACGGCCAGTTTACGCGGATTATATTATGTAAGTATTATATTTTATTACTTTTCATTCAACTTCACACTCGATTCGACGCAACAAGTTTAATACTTTGATTATATCCAACATTATATCTAGTAGACCAAATTAAATGTCCATGAAGAAATACTCTATTCGTTACCAAAATAACTTGTTAATGGATTTGAACTATTCCGGTTTGTTATTTGTGTGGCTAACTCCGTCCAATTATAATAAGATTGAGTTAATTTTAAATTATACTCTTTAGAAAAAATACATTTTTAATGAACAAGAAATTATTATAAATTAATTTTAATGTTGCTTTTAAAATTTTCAAAGGACTCTTTTGCTGAATTATTTTTAACTGATAATTTTAAATTAATATGCTTTCGGTTCTTAGAAATTTCTGCGTGAGATTACGAACTAACTAGTAAAATTAAGTATTTATGGAAACTGTTAACCAAGACCGAGTGCTAAGAGAATTAATCAAGTATTCACGGCCTATCGTCGACAGTGGAGTGACAATGGTACCTACACTACACTTTGAAATAATAATAAGAATGTCAGTGTCAATAAAACGTCTTACACGTGTCTCTGTTTGTAATTCCTATTCATTGATAAATAGATAGGTACTATTTTAAATACACATTACATTAAGTTACCATGCTGGGCTGAGAGCGAGAGAAAAACATAGAATGTGCTGGGTTCATTTCCTAATGGGCATACTGTAAAAAACAGCTAAGGGATCCGAGGGTTTCTGTATATTGCAATTTAGGCGATAGGCTGACAACCTGTCACTACAGCAGTGGATAGCTTTTGAGTCAGTTCTAGGCATTTTTGATCAGTGGTTCGTCAGTGATGTGATAGAGACTTTGCATAATAAATAATATTAAAATTACAGGTTGTTATTAATGCATAAAGAAAACGCCTTGCTTACTTAATGAATTTTCTACCTGAGATTATAAGAACCGAAAATACAAAAATCTAGATTTAAAAGCATGCTAAAGGAACATATTCAAAATTCCCTGACTTTTGATAAGATTTTTACATTGTATGTTTATTTAAACGAGATTCTGATCTCACAGTCAAACAGTACAGTTTTATGGAGTTATGTTTAGCATTTGAGTTGTATCCTGTATTTTATAAATAAATAAAAATGTAGCAAGAGTTTAATTGAAATTACTTTAAATGTATAATTAAATAACCATAGGTTTCTCTACTTCTTCCTAGCGTTTTCTCGACCTAATGCTGGAAACCGCTTTCCGGCTTTTTACCCGACTTTCAAGGAACGGTTGTGTTTTTCGTGCGTATCTTGTATGAATGTAGGTATGTATGTTTTTATATATTTTTATTACCACATATCTCCGAAACGGCTAGATGGAATTCGACAATTAGAGTATCGTTCGATAGGTCTCAAACACACGAGTGTTCTTGGATAGGTGTTATTTTTTTAAATAAAATAATATGACCTTTAGGTGCAAAAAATTTAAGTTTCCAAAAAATCAACTGCATCTATTGAGTAGGGTATTTAAATAAATGTAAAGATTACAAAAATATGTATGATTCAAATGTTAATGCTAAGTTTAGAACAATTAATGCATTAAATATGTTTCTATACGTTCTACAGTCGTGTTATTTGATTTCTTGTTCTACTTCACTTTGCCCGGTCTTCGGTAAGATCGTTCTCTTCCATATCCGCTTTCTTTTTTCCCTACTACATACATACATGTAATTACGGTTTTTCCCTAATGGGGTAGGCAGAGCGTAAACGACCTAAAGAAAGGTCGTTCCGCCACTTCTGATAAAATTTTGAAGATAATCTCAGATATATTTGCAAGTATATTGCTGTAGTGACAGGTTGTTAGCCCATCGCCTAAATTACAATATACTGAAACCCTCGGATCCCTTAACTGCTTTTTACAGCATGCGCGGGAGGAAATGCAAGTAGCCCACTCTATGTTTTTCTCTCGCTCCCAGGCCAGCATGGAAGAACTGTTGATAATAGGTACTATGGTTAAGAAATGAATTGCATATCTTTGTTCTATAACTGCCAGTCTATCATGTGACCAGGTAATATTTTTTTATAGAATAGTGAATCAGGTAATCTACCTTCTAGGAATAGCTATTCTGTGTCAGGACTAGAATCTACCCTCGTCCGTTAAAACAGGAACAGGAACGTACCACTGCGTTGACTACATGTGTCTTATATTGTCCCTAGTTAGCAGCTTCTAGCTGTACAATAACTCATTTTAACGCCCTTCGCGCTCAGGTGGTTGTCGGGACGTTTAAAATATTGTTGTCACCCAAAAGCGATATTTCTTCAGCTGCAAAAACGTCTGTGGCTTACCTACCTACGTTGAACTCTCCGCCTTTTTGTGTAAAAAGAGATTTATATATTCTTTATTGCATACAATTTAATACATTGGTTAAATCTTAAAATTAAAGCAAAGGCTTAGCTAGAGCTTATCTCTATAAGAGATCTCTTCCAGCCAACCTAGTGGGGATGAAAGATGGGACTTCATGGGATATAGGTACAATAAGTAACACATGGTGATAATATTTATAAACTAATATTGCAAATATTTAAGCGAATACATATATACTTATAGTGATACATAACAATATAAAAATACGATTATAATAAAACTAGCGACCCGCCCCGGCTTCGCACAGAAATTATCAGTGTTTCTCTACTATATTATGCATGTATTATACATATAAACCTTCCTCTTGAATCACTCTATCCATTAAAAGAAACCGCATCAAAATCCGTTGCGTAGTTTTAAAGATTTAAGCATACATAGGGATATAGGGACAGAGAAAGCGACTTTGTTTTATACTATGTAGTGATTATATTATGGTAATCACATAAAATGCTCTTTCAGTATTTTTTTAAAGTAAAGTAAGAGAGACTATCTTGATTGTTTCGAGGAAGCTTGTTCCATAGTTGGATAAAACGGACGGTGAAAGAAATAAAATCAAATTTTGTGTTAGATCTAGGACACTCAAACATCTTTTATTTATGTTTAATTCTATTTTTTGTGGCAGCCACCTCGCAGATGTGTTAAAAGTTTAAAACGAGCAAGTCTGACAGCGAGATTAAAATAATTAAAACTTTCCCCAAGTACGCATTAATTGAAGATTTGTTTGTTAATTTACTAATTATATTGGAGGAGTGTATACGTAATGTAAATAGGTAAGTATTGTTATTTATTGCTGTTTGCGTTCGATAAGTGCCTAGGATCAGAATATGTGACCTGACTGTTCTCACAATCACGCTACCGATAGGCAGGTCGTACACGTACAGCTACACTCGCGAGCAGTGAATTTGTAACACCCTTATTATTATTATTTGTAGGTATACTTTTCAGTTCCCATTCCATTTTTTAATTCCCATGCTGGACTGGGAACGAGAGAAGAGCATAGAATGTGCCAGCTGCATTTCCTCCCGGGCATGCTGTAAAAAGCAGCTAAGGGATCCGAGGGTTTCAGTATATTGCAATTTAGGCGATGGGCTGACAACCTGTCACTACTGCAATATACCTACAAATCCATCTTAAATAACCCTCAAAACTTTGTCAAACGTGGCGGATCGACCTTTGTTTAGGTCGATTACGCTCTGCCTACCCCATTAGGGATAAAGGCGTGATTGTATGTATGTATGTATACTTTTCAGTATCACGGGTCCACAGGAACCCGGTCCTTTGAGGCATACGTGGGGCCGAAGCCAACAGTTGTAGTCGTTTACGCTTTTCCTACCCCATTAGCGATAAAGGCGTGATTATATGTATGTATTTATTTTCACACTATTTACATACTGGTCTAAAATTTAGAAACTGTAACTAAGTATTTGTGTCACTAAATATTTTTTCAATATTGTTTACCTATAATAAATAATTTTGCTAGTTCGTTTTTATATCTTATAACCCTATATGAGGGCAAAATATTGCACGAATACTTAGGTAAACTTATTATATTTGGGATGTGTTTGCTTTAACTCTAATCTACCCTAGACCAAACTTACCCTTAATAGTTCTGGAATTCAATTCCTTAGCCAAATACTATCATTCAATGCGTCGAACTAGACAAACCTGTTACGACTATGAAGAAAATCTTTAGCTCGCGAGTGTACATGTGAACAAACTTACCTACATTACTTAGGTATGAAGCACAATAATGTAAAAAACGAGTTTTAAGGCGAGTGCCTATCTATCGTAGAGTTTACTTTTCTTAGACGATACTTTGTTTCTGGCAAAATCTACAATACAATATACTTCATTGCACAAATACATACAGCAGAAAAGTAAGAAACAAAACAGTACAATGTAGGCGGACTTATTGCTAAAGCAGCAATTTCCACCAGGCAACGTTTGGGTTTAGAAAAAGGTCAGGTCACGAGTACCCTAAACCGACGAGCGTGCATGAAAAGATTGATGAATGTAGATGAAGCGAAAAAAAATTTGCATGTGTCGTAGCAAGTGGAGGAAAGTGATCCCTGCCTACCCCTCCGGGAAAGAGGCATGACGATATGTCTATATGTAGCCTATGAGTATTAGGATAGTACATAGTAGAAAGCGGGTTAGTGCATGCCAAATTCATCATAATACTTAAACAATATAAATACTTACTACTAAATATACATAACAAAAATAAACTAATACATATTCTGCTAATGGGAAACAGGATAAATAACTTATTATTGGGCTCGATGTAGATCCACAGGCTAAAACTAAAATGAAAATCTATCTTTTACTTTCAAAATAATAAAATTTAAAAAGGATAGGATTTATCCTCTATGATTTTACACGTGGTCCACTACATATTGACGCGCTTTTGCACGTTTCTCCAGTATTTCAGTCAATTTTATCCGCCATATCATATGACGGCGGATAAAAATGACAGATAACGCATAAATCCACCGACTAAAAATCAAAAACCGGAGAGAATAGATCTCTTGTCCTTCCAATGTTTTTACTCTGAAAGTGACAAATAGATTTTAATTTTAGTTTTAGCCGGCAAATCTGGAATCGAAACCAGTATTCTCTAAGAAGAACTTTCTTCTTCGCTCTGCAAGTGTCTCAATAGACGATGCTCGTCGAACGTTTTCGGGCTGGGAATTCCATAATTTGGCTGTATCAACTCCGTATTCAGTTCATCCGGCTGTACTTTTGACAAGGACAGTACAGTTGACCGATTTGGATCATCGATCAGTGTTCGGTGAGTAAATACACATATTTACTTACTATTTCGATATTAAAAAATATCGAAAGGTTATAGGTGAAAACCCCTGGAAAATAGGTCGAGCTAATAGCTTAATCTAATCGTGATTTGTATTTTTTTACAACCGCCTAACTACAAGATCTAGATTCTAGGTCCTGTTTGTACTCATAATACATACATACATATAATCACGCCTTTATTCCTAATGGGATAGCCAGAGTGTAAACGACCTACACAAAGATCGTTTCGCCACGTCTGTCAAATTTTTGAGGGTTATTTAAAATAGATTTGTAAGTAAATTGCTGCAGTGACAGGTTGTCACCCTGTGGCCTAAATTGCAATGTACAGAAATCCTCGGTTTCCTCAACTGGTTATTATAGCATGGCCGGTGAAAATGCATACATAATACCTACCTATTTAATATATGGGTCAAAAAAAAACACTGTATGTAACTTATATCACTTATGATAAGAATTTATAATAATATTATTTTAGAAAGCATAAAATTTCATAATATTATTACTGCAACTACGTGTAGTGTTTTTTTTATATATTAGGTAGGTACCTACGTATTTGAACGTCGTGATATTGCCTAACGTCTGTGTGTTGCTGCCTTTAAGTAAGATGAGGTATGTATATTTAGAAGTAGATTATAATTTAGTTGGTTATCAAGCCAGACAGACTGGTTGTGATAACGCGCTTGGATGAACGCCGAATGCTATGAACCAACATAAATATCAATGCTATCACTATCTAAATACAAACTTGTGTTTATTGAAATAGCTCATTTAATTTACAACTATATATTACAGTACCTAGACCGCCTAGCTGCTTGTTTACTTATTTTCATGTAAGTCTCGCTCCAAGGGTAAGTAGAGTTTCTACGGCCCAAAAAACTGTAGGTACCTAATTACAGTTATAGTTATTTAGTAGATTAGATACCTACTTTAGTGTTAATTTTTTTTTAATCAAAGAATAATATCGGTAGTTAGGCTAGGTTAGGTTAGGTTAGCTGAAAATAATATAAATCCAGTTAACATTTGAATGGAGATAATAAATGAAAGAAAAGTAAGCAGTAAAAGACGCCAGTTTTTTTAAGACTCCTTGATATTCGACAACTTTTTGTCATAGGATCAATGATGAATTAATTGGTTTAAAGATAAATAATTATGTTATTTCAATAGGCAATTTATATATCTAATTATTTAAAGTAAGTTTTTATAAATATGAGATGAAATAAAAAATAGCACTGTTAGTGCAAAAATCCTCATAAATAAAGTAAGGTTATTTTATAATTGATATGTGAATATGATTTTACTTTATTTATTTACTTCCATGCTGGTCTGGGAGCGAGAGTAAAACATAGAATGTGCCAGCTGCATTTCCTCCCGGGCATGCTTTAAGATCCAGCCAGCTAAGGGATCCGAGGGTTTCAGTATATTGTAATTTAGGCGATGGGCTGACAACCTGTCACTACAGCAATATACTTACAAATCTATCTTAAATAACCCTCAAAACTTAGTCAGACGTGGCGGGACGACCTTTGTTTAGGTCGTTTACGCTCTGCCTACACCATTAGGGATAAAGGCGTGTTTATATGTATGTATGTAATTTTTGGTATTCTGTATACAATCACTTATCATTTGCCATTAATAATTTTCCATAGTTTATTATTGACTTGATATTAATAACAAATAATATAGAGGTACCTTATCATTGGTGAATTTACGCGCTTATCAATCTCGTCTTCATTAAAATTTTAGTAAAAATGTAAACACTTAAAACTTATGGCTAAAATATTGTGGATCTCATTCATACATACATACATATAATCACGCCTTTATCCCTAACGGGGTAGGCAAAGCGTAAACAACCCTGAACAAAGGTCGTTGCACCACGTCTCACAACGATTTAAGGGTTATTTTAAGAGAGATTTGTTGGTATATTGCTGTAGTGACAGGTTGCCAGCCAATCGCCTAAATTACAATATACTGAAACCCTCGGATCCCTTAGCTGGTTTTTACAGCATGCCCGGGAGGATAAGCAGCTGGCCCATTCTATGATTTTCTCTCGCTCCCAGGCCAGCATGGAAGTAATCTCATTCATCATTTTCAAAAATATGCACATTTAAATTTAATAATCGAATTAAAATATAGAAGTTATTGATTTGAGTAGTACAATATTTACCAACTCGTTATTTTCATACAAAAGCGTTTTTGACATTTCATAAAGTTGCTGATTTGACTAGGAGAAAACTAGCGGATTCCAGCTGCTTATCTTCTGGGCATAGCCCCTATTCTTACATATGCAAAAAAGAAAGATAAAGTGGTTTCTAGTTAACCAATACAATTAGACTCTATTTTGAGAAATATTTTGCAATTTATAAATAAGTGCACGAAAAATGCATCAAACACTGTCACTGGTATGAACAAGTACTTTACACGTGTTTTCCCCTTCCACTGGACATCGTCAAAAGCTGTTAGGTAGACCCTTCAAAGGCCTATAACTTTGTCTGGTACATACATATAATCACGCTTTTATCCCTAAAGGGGTAGGCAGAGCGTAAACGACCTAAATAAAGGTCGTCCCACCACGTCCGACATAGTTTTGAGGGTTATTTAAGATAGATTTGTAGGTATATTGTAGCCCATCGCCTAAATTATACGAGTAATATACTGAAACCCTCGGATCGTTTAACTGGTTTTTACAGCACTGCCGGGAGAAAATGCAGCTGGCACATTCTATATTTTTCTCTCGCTCCCAGTCCAGCATGGTCGTTAGCTGCTTAAATAATAGGTATGTGGTTAAGTGTAATTAAGTATGCAATTTAGTTGTCTGTAAAATATATTTAATCAAAATCTTTTTTTTTTATTCAATTCAATCATTTTTTTTTTATTCAAAAAGTATAATAGAGCCGAGCCTACTCATTTAAAATAGGCCGCCAATAAAACTCTTCCAAAAAGATTTCATCCCGGAAAATAAAAGCGCAAAAAAACAAGCGAATTAAAATAAAAAATTGGTACGAAAATATGTTTTCCAGCTGCAGGCAGGCCATAATTAATAATCGGTAACTCTGTCAATGCAAAGATCCCGCCGCCTTCCGTTCCATTTGCGAGTGGAGCGGCCGAGCCGCGCGCCCGGCCCAGCGTTATCGACCGCGTTCTCCTCATTCGCTGCCCAATACTGGAGATACGAACCTATTAAATTTATGAAATACCTAATAAAAGAGAAAAGATTTTCATGCTGGCATAGGAGCGACAGAAAAACATAGAATGTTCCAGCTACATTTCCTTTCGGGCATGCTTTAAAACCAAGGGATCCGAGGGTTTTAGTATATTGTAATTTAGGCGATGGGTTGACAATCTGTCACTACAGCAATATACCTACAAATCTAACTGAATACCTATCTATCTATCGGAACGACCTTTGTTTAGGTTGTCTACGCTCTGCCTACCCCATTAGGGATAAAGGCGTGATTATTATGTATGTATATTTACATGTTTATAAAAATCTATAAACATTACAAAGCTAGAGCTGATGATAATGCTACGCCCTGTAATGTAGGAAAATGTCTGATTCTGATAAGAAAATTGGTGAAATCCCAGTTCAGAAAGCAGATAATAAAAACGATCCCGGATAGGCCGGTCCAATTTCTTCTATACATACATATAATCATATAGTCACGCCTTTGGGGTAATAAATATACCTAATGGGGTAGGCAGAGCGTAAACGACCCAAACTAAGGTCGTTCCGCCACGTCTGACAAAGTTTTGAGGGTTATTTAACATAGATTTGTAACTATATTGCTGTAGTGACAGGTTGTCAGCCCATCGCCTAAATTACAATATACTGAAACCCTCGGATCCCTTAGCTGGTTTTTACAGCATAACCGGGAGGAAATGCAGCTGGCACATTCTATGTTTTTCTCTCGCTCCCAGGCCAGCATGGAAGAATCTTCTATACTAAAATCTAAGGTACTCTAAAATTATTAGGTCACACTAGTCATTTTTCCGCTTGACTTTGTACGACCTACAAAAAGAAGATAACTGGTCCAAAAAAGCACTACGGCTCGCGCTGTTTGTTCAGTATGTCACTTAAGTAAGTTATCTCAACTAGAATAGCCCCTTTTAGTAGTTTTGCCAAGTCGTATTTCTTTATCCTGCGATAATGTCGGATCACTGTTTACCTACAGCCTCTGTTTTTAGATGGAAAACTTAATCCCATTCTTACTTACTTTGTGACACAAGGGGCAAATATATTATTCCTATCTATTGAAATAGAAAAAAATGGTATACTTTTACGTGAGCAGAATAGTTGAAACATAATCGGATCGGCAGCCAGCAAACCTCAATTTCCCCTTTGGATCCGCAACCGCGCCGCAGAATTTAGTTAACCGTAAAAGTGTGACAGGTGTCATATCGGGAGAGGCGGTGGGGTACGGCGCTCATGCGGGGTTGAGTGGCGTTTATGAGAATTTGAGTATCGGATTAATGTAGCTGATTTATGTCGACGTTTCATTTCAGTTGGTGCTGATTTGTGATGACGCCGCCGACTGACGAGGTGGCTGAGCCGCCGCATGTCGTGGTGCTGGACGGGGGCTTTTCTACCCAGCTGTCTTGTCACGTGGGCCACGTCATCGACGGTGACCCGCTGTGGAGCGCCCGCTTTCTCCACACCCACCCTAATGACGTCGTCAACACACATCTTGACTTCCTTAGAGGTAAAACAAAAACTTAGAAAGTAATCGTAAGCTTTTACCACCGGCGCTAGTGTAAGTGGGACATATTCACAAGTGTCTTCACCGAGTTTTCCCATAAAAAGTCTAGTACCTACCGCTCGGAACTTGCCAATTTTGAAAAGAGACCAAATTTATAGCTGATGTTCATATCCTTTTACTTGAGTAAATTGTATGAGCGTCTGCATAAAGCTAGGAGATGAACTTCGATGAAAGTAGACGAGGACTTTCATACTAAGTTGTTGGAATAGGGCACGTGTGGGGAGCAAGGCAGTAGTAAATATAATGGAGGTGCATTTTCTTTTTGTGCGTCATTTAATCGTCATGTTGAGCGGTGGGCGTTACACGTGGATAGCTACTATACTTTTAGAATCTCTTCCTATTATTCCACTGCGCAATTTATCTCCTACATACAAGAAAAATTACCAAGTTCCTATCAAAGTTGAAATAACTCATAATATTTATTAGCCGTGAAGATTCCCACGCAGTAGGTAAAATGAAAGCCGCAATTTCAGAATATCCGGTTCCGTGCGACTAGATACGGCTTTTTATGTAATCCCTTTGGGTAAAGTAAACCTTAAAAGAACTACTTTATGTGTATGCCATTTCTCTTCATATGAAGAATGTTTTTATGAGAGGATACTTATGAAGACATAAAATAGAGAGAGTAGTGCCTAAAAGCAATTTGGTGCGATGTTGAAATAGTTACGAAGGAAGGTTACAACTAGTAGTTACCTATCTACATTTTATTACCCAAAGTCAAGTCAAGACAGTTTACCTGCGTCACGTGTACTGAACTCCACCCTTTGAACTGTAGAGTAATTAGCTTGTTTCGTCTCCGAGATGAAGTACCTATCAACAAATTTCAGACAACCACGTGCGTGTACTCGCAAACAAATGTCGGAAACAAAACGGCCCAAGTATAGCTCACGTATCGTGAATACATTACGTTTGTACCTACATTACATCTGGAAGGCTGTTTGCATGTTTTGACGAATTACACGTTAGCTCCCTTTTAGCCCGTCATTTTCTTGCATCTGACAGCGAGAGTGCGACCTCGTCTCGTGTCATCGTCCCCTGAAAGCGCTTTTCTTCGCCACAAAACGGACCGTTTCTTTTCATAAGGAAAAGCTGAAAAGTGTCGGCAAGCAAATAACTCCCTGGAGGGGAAAAGCCTACTGCCTTGCTTTGCTGCCTCTTATGGCTGAAATGATATGAAAAAACATAAAATGTAAGACTTCGCGCTTTGTAGGATTGTAATTACATCACAAAGTTTGTTCAAAAAGATAGCGAGGGGAAGTTTGTATTAAATCTTGTCGGAGATTTCTTGAAAATAAGATTTGCAAAAGAGTTGATTACGTAGCCAATTTTCTTTATGGATAGAATGGGTGTTTAAGAACCAGCTGTGTCGGCGTGATTATTATGATTGACGCTGTAGCGCGTTGCCAAGAGGCGGCGCTATTCCACATCTACTAACTACCCCACATTTGCATAGTACAGGGAGGGCGCAAGTGCCCGTGTCGTGGCACTCGCCTCTCGGCTCGCCAGTCGAGCGCTGCGGATACAAGACGCCATCGCCATTAATCACCTTGTCTGTCTAATACGTTTCCATTCCCGGCCTGAGCGCCGACTCCTATTTATTACCTACATAATTATTTTCTTCGACCCAAGCGCCGCTTTTCTCCGAACGATTCCTTATTATTGAACTAGTCGAAGTAGGCTGTCCCGTGTTGCATTACCAAGTTTTAATAACATTAATTGTTTACGCCTGTTAGCCGCACCCTGTTCACAGTTAATATAGCGTCGTCGTCGTAGAACTCTCACAACTTAGGCAATATTTATTGAGTTAGTTTGTTAATATAAACTTGCAGAATATGTATAATTGTAGCAGACAGGAAAGGCATGAAGACGTCGGCGGTTCGGTGGTATAAGTTAAAGACATTTATCTTATGATTCATTTGTTTTCATTACGACCGTTGTGATGATTAATGCGTTTAGGACGAGGGGTTGCGGCTCGATTTATTGGTGATTGAGTTGAGAGGTTTGTTACTCAGCGCTCGTGGTCGAGAGGTAACTGCGCGGTATTTCCGATTAGAAAAGTTAAACATGATGTTTGGGTAACGAAAACCTTCCTCTAACTATAGGTCAAGGGTAGATTGTCAGTAGACAGAAGCACGTTTTAAAAATATTACAGCAATGATTTGATTCTGTAGTTTTACCCTGTCATATTTTGATCTAATAAAAAAAAACCCTAACTGATTTCAATTTGAATATTTCTTCCAGCTGGTGCAGACTTCATCATCACAAACACATACCAAGCCTCCCTAGAAGGTTTCATGGAGCATCTGAACCTGTCTCACGACCAGGCCTACGAGCTGATCGTGCGTGCGGTGGAACTCGCCAAACAAGCTCGCAAGCTCTACCTCGACGAGTATCAGGACTGCCTTGGTAGCGGTACGTCTAATCGTAAGGGTAATGTGCATTTTCTCTTGGGACTATATGGGATATACTTTCAATTTACTTATAGGGTTTATAAGGTCATCTGTTTTGAAGATTGCTTCACTCATTAGCATTACTAACTTGGATTCACAGTTCATCGCACATTTGTCTAATCTTTATTTTGTTAAGTTAGAATAAGTAAGTCTAGTAAGACCAGCAGAACTGTATTTTTGTTAATTGTACTTCAAATTCTTTTTTTTATATATATATATATAGTCGAGCATTTGTCCGCCAACTCACCTGGTGGAAAGTGACGATGCGGACTATGTTGAAGCATACTCACCTATGTAGTGCCTATTCACTCTCGCCTTGAAAAGGCCCAGGTTATATTGACTTCTTCGTTGAACTAGTTTAATATATGATTATTGTAGGTGTATAATCCACCATCATAGACGAAGAAACAAGAACTTTGTTCGTTTTCGAGAAGTTCGTTTAGAAACTTCATTAGATGCCGTTGTGCTACTAGGCAAGATGAAGACGAACAACCTAAGAAGTAGCCCTGGAGCATTTTGTGCAATTTTCACCTTTCACCATTGCTACTAACTTCTGATTTAAAATCTAACTTTATAATAGCTAGTTATCAATGTGTACTTAAGTAATTACCTACTGTAATAATAAGTCATAAGACGCTACAGTCAGACACTTACCCATTTAAAGCTTTAACTATTTAATAGGTGCTTCATTATTCTCAGTGCTTAATCACAGTGAAACCCAGAAAGCACTAACTCGCTTCGTGCACCATAATGCAGAAAGATAGTTCCTGCTAGACTTAAACCACTGAAACCTTACCAACTTTTAGTTTAGCAGCTTTAGTTTTAACGTTAATTAAACCTGAAATACCCAGGTTTAGTTAAATCGTGAGAATAATATATAAATACTGACATATACATACATACTTCGCTTGTCTCCCTTACGGGATAGGCAATATGGCGTCTGAAAAGTTTGTGAATATCAGCCTGTCGTGTTGTCTAAATTGTAAACTACTGAAAGCTTCGTTTCCCTCCCCTGTCTTCTGCAGCACGCAGATGAAGAAAACAGTTAAAACAAACCATGTTTTTATTCGCTCTCCAGTCCAGCACGGAAGAATGTAGTTAAATCGGGATAATAATAGAGATTTATTATATAAAAAAATGCGTGGAATGGTGGAATGTTTGTATTTTAGTGTGGAGTTGTATACAAAGCCCCCGTCCGCATACCGCAAGGGCCGGTTGCAGGCACGCATTAATTACTTTACAGGGGTTCCGGGTGTTCGCAGGGGCAGGGTCAAATTCAGTATATGGGGACAAATGGGTGGGCCGGGGCATGGGGGCTTGGAGACAATAACGTTTCATGTATGACGGTATGACGTTCGAAATATCTCTCTACAGGCTGTAAAGGTTTATTTGTACTGGACTTTATGCCAGTGACCACAATTACACAATTGCCTACTTGTGCTGGTGATAACAAAAGTACGTCTATTCTCAATTATCATAAGCCTGCTTATGGTTTACATTAAAAACATATCTATCCGATACTTACGTAAAAATACTTATCAATAATTATTGTGAAAATTTTATACAACTTGAAACAATATTTGAAGAAAATGTAGCTGAACGCTTTCTCATTAGCTCGGCGCAGTAGTGTCTTCGTTTCATCATGAGACTTTTAGGCTCGTATTTATAAAGCGATCTCAATATTGAGAGTAGTATTAAGTATGGATTTGACAAGTCCTTTTTTATTGAAATGTCATTTCTGATACGGACTCAAACTAGCTGTCAGTCTCAAGTGCTGTTTATAATTACGGGCCTTAATAACTTATTAGGTAATCTTTTAATTTGTTTTAGATCAAGAGCCGCTGGTGGTTGGATCCGTGGGCCCTTATGGAGCGCACCTCCACGATGGATCAGAGTACGATGGAAGCTATGGCGATACCACATCCGTTGAGGTAAGTTTATATACTTCATTATAAAAAAAAACATCTCTTAGTAAACATGTGAAATTGATTCTTAATAAACTTATGATCAAAGTTTTATGATGTATGTATGATCTTTGTCAGTCATACATGATGAACGGTTGTGTCACTTCCAATCACGATCATTAAAATTAACTGCAAATTGAATATTGCTCAAGTAGATACAAAAGGCAAAATAAAACTCTTTAGTCATAAGTGAAAAAAGGAGATCAAAACGTATCGACCAATAGTATCAAAAAAGAGACCGTTTAAAACTCGGGCATACCAGTCAAATGGCCACAAACAATGGCACATTAAGTTATTTCAGAACCAGGTCAGTCCAGTATTTTGATAATAGCAAATATAATTAGTTCTTTGTCTATTTCCATTTCTACGTCACCGATTGCTTTTAGAAGCGCCTACTCTGCCGACGAATCGATTTTTAATTAAAATGTCCAAAGGTAAAAGCTTACAGGCTAAAAGCACTAAATTCAAAATGAGTATTTTTTATAGAACATTAAGTTGTGAGATTTTAGCGTTCCCCGGAAATAACTTCCGTAAAAAGTGAGTAAAAGTAAAGTGAAGGATTTTATCAGAATCCATGCATTTACATAAACATTCTAGCTTCTTGTTTATGTCAGTATGATGTTCTTTAGATGACGATAAATGTCTTGGCAATATGCCATTACTTTTATCAGCAAAGAAACTGTACTCACTATCATTGTCCATTGTACTCGTAGCTGCACGTAAACAGACACATAAACAAGTTTATTTAGGGACATAGTTCATTTTCCATGATGAAATAAGCTCTTGACGACTTGCTGGAGAATCACAGAGACGTACTCGGGTTGTAGAAAGTAGAATAGGCAAAGGTTACAATTATTTTTATCGGAATAAGTTCTGCATTTGCCTGAAATGTTTGTTTTCCAGCTACTGAAAGTAAAATATCAGTAGGTGTACTTATACTTTTTCAATTTCAAGTACAAAATCTATTAAGGAGAATTTGGAACTGAACCAAAATAGAAAAAATATTGTAATTACAGAGGTTACTTTCTGTCTTTAAATGTAACCAAAACATGGACCCCAGAAGACTTGACCTCGCACCGGAGGCCATGAATGCATAGCCTAATAAATGTTGAAAGCGGCAGCTAAATCGTAAAGAGTGCCGTAAAGTTGCCTGCAAATTAAAATTTACATCGGCAATATGAAAAACTCCCTCTCGTCTCCATTGGTCGTCCCGTTGTTTTTTCCCGAGGGCATTTGACTGGGGTGGACGGACAGTTAATTAACGAAACCTAGAACAAATGGGCATTAGAGGAAAAGACGAAGCTATTATAAGCGTCCTCCTGCTAATATTTCTGTTTTCTCGTCGACAAGACCGGACAAACGGACTCCCGACTCTCTGTTGTTAAAATTTTAATTAAAATAGGTACTCGATAGGAAATTATGATATAAAAATATGCTTCCTCTTTTGCTAAAGAAAGCATGATTTTCTGTTCTTTGCCTTATCGATCTAATAAAAACTCTACAACTAACAAGAGTAGAGAAATAAGATGATTAGGAAGTTGTAAGGGACTTCCGATTTGCAATTTCGTTATGGCTCGGCCGCCGGACGTTTTCGGCGCCGACGACAGCTCTGACCTCCATTCCCTAAAATTAGAAAGTAGAATAGGCAAAGGTTACAATTATTTTTATCGGAATTAGTTCTGCATTTGCATGAAATGTTTGTTTTCCAGCTACTGAAAGTAAAATCTCAGTAGGTGTACTTATACTTTTTCAATTTCAAGTACAAAATGTATTAAGGAGAATTTGGAACTGAACTAAAAACATGTTCAACACACATACAAGTGTCGGAACTTCAAGAGGTCAGACTAAGTAAGAACTTCCAAGTTTTGATTTTATTTTATAACACTTTGCTTTGAGATGTTTATTTATTTAGTACCTCTCCGGTAAGATAAAGTTTGTACAAGAATTCGTTGGCACTGCAGACAAGTATTTCGTGCTACGAAATGTAGTGTCTTGGGGGGTGAAAACTGTTGCTAATTTAAAACTCCTTGCGTAAAGTGTGCGTTGTACCTATAGGTGCCTTCCTAACTTGGAAGTATTATAGTAGAAATGGTTGAACAGGGATATGGAAGAAAATTTGCAGGATTTTAATTTTTTCCTTTATTTTTTTCAATTATTTTAAATAAGATCCTAGATATCTATCACCTTATTTATACTACCTACAAAAAAATACCTCATTCACACGGGACGTAGTCGCGACCTCGCGGGTGAAACCGCGTGTCGGAAAGCTAAGTTTTTTAATATTTTTTCCCCTCCAACATTCATCATTTTGGCGAATTCCTGGTCGGCCGCGATGTAGAGAATTCAATAAAAGTTACGCTTACATATATATTTTTGCAGACTATGCGAGAGTGGCACCTGCCGAGGATCAAGGCCCTGGTGGATGCTGGAGTGGATCTCTTGGCTTTAGAAACCATTCCTTGTCAAGAAGAGGCTGAAATGCTCTGTGATTTGTTAAGAGAGTTCCCTAACATGAAGGCCTGGTTATGTTTCAGTTGTAAAGTAAGTAAAGTAACCTGCACTTAGTTTTAGAGTTAAGTTGTTCAGCAAATATTATTCTAGAAGATGATCGATTGATATACTTTTTACTAGAAATTTTCTGATCTAGTGCCTTCTCATTCGAGTTAAATTATTAAAACCGTTTGTTAGAATGTCTGTACTTGGGTATTTTCAGTATTTCACAATACCTATGAAAACTTATCCACAAAGGTATATTATATAACTTCCTTAAGGTATCAAAATAATAGTAAGGGATAGGAAAAGCTGCAAAAATCCTTCTGCCTTTTATATGTGAACCACGCAGCAGGCTGTGTCCATTGGTAGAGTCGGTAATAAACACGTGAGGGACGAGCGAGTTAGTGACGCGGAGTTCCGTGAAATTCGTGCGTTCATTGATTAATTGAGGCAGCTAAGAGGATAACATGATATTAATTCATGGTACACAACTACAGTTTCACCGCAGTATCGATTATGCCGAACAATAGAGACATTTAGCTCACATTTAGAAAAGGTAACTGCTTAATAACTGTCATATTGCAAGCTGTGGCAGAGTCGGTAACAAACACGTGCGGGACGAGCGAGGTAGCGAAGCGGAATTTCCGCAGCGGCTTATGAAGTTCCGTGAAATTCGTGCGTTCATTGATTGATTGCGAGCCGGCAGATGATAGCCACCAAACACAGTTACTGTCCCAATACCTAAGTCTTACAGCCTTAATTACCTATATAAAGAAATTGCCAGCCAGTATTTTCGAATATTTGCCTTCGCAGTACTTTCACATGTTTAGAAATACTATCTTTTCATGTTTCACGGCACGTTTATTCTCTTTAGTTGCATTCTCTCACTATTTTAATATTAAGTAACAGAAAATTCTGCTAAATGTTGCACTTCAGAGCAGCACGAAAATGCATTCGCACGAAATGAGAAATTTTGATGAAGCGCATAAATAAGTGTACCTCTAGATATCTACAGACTAGCAGCTTCAAAAAGCTTATTACGGACTCACGTTGCGATTTAATGCTATTGCCAGTCTTATGCTTGTCTGCTGGAATTATTTGCCTCAGTGTGAACGAACAGACTGCTCTATAAAGCGTCGTAGTAAGAGTGCATTTTTAAGTTTATTCTAGCTGTAAAAATAAAATGCTTCAGTCGCGTTCTACGAATTTATTTCTCTGTGAAGTCAAAAGTTCCGAATTTTTGCAAGTCTAACAAAATTCATTGAGTCGTGAATGAGTCGGAGCGTATTGGCTGGCATGTTATCTAGCCCGACCGCGGGAACCTTGTTTACCTTCTCTCTAGTTTGAATATTTTTGGGTATGAGTGTACACAAAACTTGAGGTTGTTTATTTGCCGTCATTCGGCCTGTCTGGTGTTTCGTAACATGCAGTTTTCGGACATAGCAAAAATATTTTACCTTAAATGCACTCAATTTAAATATGACAACAACACCAACTGTCAGAAGTTTGTTAGCTGTTTAAACAACTTTTACGGTAGTGGAAAATAAGCCAAACAATCCCATTCAATGCGAGTTCATGAAAGTCGTAAAACTAAAGTTTTCCTAATGAGAGCGCCGATAGTTTCCCGTTGCGCACATTGCACCTGTAGGCGATGAACACTTTAATATATCCTTGTCTTCATTACAGGACGACCAAAGCATAGCACACGGCGAGAGTTTCCAGAAGGTAGCGAAAAAATGCTGGGAAATGAACCCGGAACAACTAGTGGCAGTGGGGGTTAACTGCTGCGCACCGTCCTACGTAGCTAATCTAATGAAAGGGTTTAATGACGACAGGCCACACGACCCTATTCCACTTATCGTCTACCCCAATTCAGGAGAAAAATACAATCCCCAAATCGGGTAAGATATCGCACTTTGATAAGTTGGGACATAACTACAATAGCAGTAGGAATTGCTTTCGAGGCGGAACTGAAATAGATGACTGTAGAAACCGACTCCCCGGAGAGCCATTTCCACTATTTTCAAAGTTATCGAATACTTAGAGGTAAGGAAGTAAATTGTCACTGGCAATCCCAACATTCTTGTAACTGAATGTACCATTTACTTATTTACACATCAGATTCCCATGTCACTGCGGAAAATGTATTTAACCCAATTCACTTCCGAAATTTCGTTGTACCTACTTAACGTAGTTTCGAATTATTTATTAGTAAGTAGGTTGAGTACGGCAGGTTTGTCTGCAAATAAATTGCTTAAAATAAAACGCGTAGGTACGAGTACAGATACTTCAAAGTACAATTTGTCAGACTTACAACAATTTGCATTCAATGGTAAGGAAAATTACCCAACCTCTGTAGAAACAAAAGGTAGCTGAAGTTAAGAATGATATTCTTTTGTCTAAGAAATACGTGTCATGAATGTTTTATTTGAAAAAGTAGGAAACGAAAGGAACCTAATAAATCCAATTCTATCGTATCAGAGACGGCCCTTTGAAATGAACATGTCAAATCAAATATGTTTATACGTAGGTAGGTAACTATTTCATGAGTTAATTCGATAAAGGTTGTATTGTCAGTTCGATAATCGAATATAGTATAATTGAAAAGAAAAACTAGGTATCTGCAAGTTTAGGATTTAAGTAAGATCTCGTAGCAATTCGTAGCAAGCTCGTAGCTCTTTATGTCAACATTGTTATGTGATAATGTAGGTTCGATTATAATTCAAGTCAATAAACCTGTATTCTTCCTTCACTTCCTATGTTAGTATATTTGAACGAAACCGTAAAGTCAGCTGTTCCTATTTCTAATTTAGGAAAGTCACCGGAGTAAACTAAAAATCGATTTTAAGTCCAAGTTCAAATCGAATGGAAGTCAAATGAATCGATAAATTAAAATGTTTGCTCTTACATCAAGATAGTTGATGAGTCTTAAATTTTTTTTAAATATCAATTTAATTAGTAATAACTTCTATTTTTCCGGCTGAGCTACGGAATAAATAGGAAGTTGTCTTATAAAATAAGCGAAATAAAAATTCTCTGGTCTCGGTTTAGAAATAATATTTTGCGTAGCATTACGCGACAGTTTTTGCAGGTCTGGTCCACCCACTACTGGCATCACGCTCAAACGACGTGATGTCCTTGTCCCACCCCTTTCACTAATTAATGCTTTAGCGGCTCTTCTCAGATCTTTCCTTTTTCACTTGTTACGGTTCTACGTTACACTTTACCGCGACTTTGTAATTATGACTCTACCACATTTTTTATTCCTAGACGGGAAGCGGGGAGGAAGCCACTGCTAAATGAATCTTTTAAGAACCGATAAAAATACTAGCATAGACTTTAGTATTCCGAGTTCAGCGGGTTGTTCGTTGACTCGATAAATCGTGGAAAATCTTACTAATAAGAAGTAGATACCTACAAACTTACTTCAAATTCTAAACAAATTGAGTTCCGTTTTGCTTAAAATTTAAACCAAAACTTTTACGGCACTGCCATGAAAATAGAACCGTATATTTTAATTGAATAACGTATATATTTTTGGTTTCTATAAGACTATAAGTATAATCCCTTAAGTATAAAAAAAACACCCAAACAAAAAGTTAGATCCTCAGATCTCATTACATGACTGTCGTGTTTCATTACAGTTGGATAGACCGGGATAAATGCGAGGCTGTGGAAGTGTTCATCCAAGAGTGGCTGGACCTGGGCGTGCGGTACGTCGGGGGCTGCTGCCGCACGTACGCGGCGGACGTGTCCCGCATCCGCAACCAGGTGCATTGCTGGCGAGACCGCATGCGCTTCCAGGCTAAATACCAGGCCTCCGCCGCGACCAAGTAATCTGCCCGGTCGACCAAATAACCCGACCGTTCGAAAAAGTTACCCGCCCGTTCGACCAAGTAACCCACCCGTTCGACCAAGTAACCCGCCCTTTCGACCAAGTAACCTGCCCGGTCGACCAAGTACCCTGCCCGGTCGAAAAAGTAACCCGTCCGTTCGACCAAGTAACCCGCCCGTTCGACAAAGCCCGGCCGATACCCCATACAATTTAGGATGACTATAGTTCTGGTTTATATGTAGCTAAGCGATATAACAATATGTAAGGTCGATCAGGTAACTAGAATACCGCCGAAGAAATTAAAGTAATGTGCATTTTTCGGTGGCTATTTTGTTACATTTCTAGATCTAAGCGACCGGTACAACGAAGACTGCTGCTGACGTGACACGCATTCGCAACCAGGTGCATTGCTGGACCGCATGTGCTTCCAGGCTAAATACCTACCAGACCACTGCCGCCACCAAGTATAGCTCTATATCGCATACGATTAGGGTGACTGCGGTTGATAGCTCTGGTTTACCTGCTCGAATTAGACAAGCGATATATTGCAACCCTCTGATATATGTGGCATGTGGCTATATGTTCGGTCGTGGTAAGGACAATCCAGAAACCAGACTGCCGCCATCTAAATATGTAATTTTCAAATGTTTTGATTTTCTACTTGGCTGACCGTACTGTATTGTACTATCTATAATGTGCAACATTTATTTATTGTTTTTTATATAAGTACTTTTTCATATCTATAATTATTAATCATGTCAGTGTATGTTGACACGTACAGTAGATAAGAGTTTATGTACCCACTGCTGCTATAGGTACGAGTTTGAATTAAAAGAAAAAGGTTCTTTGAATTTATCAGAACAATGAAACTAGAGGGCGCCCTTACTACAATACCATACAAATTACTCCGTTACTTGCAGAACAATTAGTAACAGAAACAATAGTTGTAGTAAAGCGTATAAGTCCTATCTACTTTTTGAGTTTGTAAATATCTGCTCTACAGAATGAAACGATGCGCTCGATCAAATTTTGCACAAAATTAACCGCAACTTTTTACTTGCCATTTGAAAGTTAATCGTCGCTTACCACAGTTTGTTTAGATGTGAATTAAAGCTATGAATACTTTATAAGATAAGAACTTTATGTACAATTAAAATGTGCCATAGGTAAATAAATGGATACATGTAATTTTATATTATAATTTTTTTACAGAATTTAACGTATGTACGTAGAGATGTAATTTTTAAAATTAACACTCAGATCCTGTAAATAAACAACTAATATTCCAAAATTTAATTGGGTCTTCATATGCAATTATCAAGGGATCAGGTCAGTTCTGAGTGCCTAGTTTAAAAATTTACATCCCTCTTCGTAACCCCATGTACACTCGTATTCAGTGCTTTTATATCTGAGTTTAATAGGGTTTCATGTCTAAGGCCCGTAATTATAAACAGCACTTGAGACTGACAGCTAGTTTGAGTCCGTATCAGAAAAGTCATTTCAGTACTAAAAGACCTGTCAAATCCATACTTAATATTACTCTCAATCTTGAGATCGCTTTATAAATACGCACCTAAGTTTAGTGTCACAATGTAGTCGATGATATTCATGGGTTTTTTCTTAAGGGCTCTATTGAAATCCTATCAGCCGTCCCATATATTAAATTTTACATACTTTTAATTTTTTATTAATTTTACATTTTACCTCAAAACTTTGTCAGACTCTATAAAATATATTTTTATTATTATATACATGTTAAACGTTGATGTTACCTAAATGTTGTATGTAATTTCGTAGATTTTGTAAATAAGTAGTTACCATAAACAGCAATAGTGTATAAGAAAAATGGAAATAAAATAATACAACCAATGTTCATTGTTGTAATCCTTTCACTATATAACAACCACCCTCATACGGAGTTTACGAAATACCCTCACCGACATATTTAACCACCCACCCTTCTGGAATTGTGAATTTCTTGTTTATTTCTTACAATGCCTATTGTAATTTGTTGGTAGGGATTGTTATTGTTGTAATGAGAGTTTTAAACCAAACCTTGCGATTTTATGCATATTTTTCTTGGTTTTTTTTATTTCTATAAATATGCAATGATCATGGCAATGATATTAAACAAGAGAATAAAACCAGGCATTGAAAAAGCATTATTTTTATGACTGGCCATAAACATGAATATAAACATTTTATTACCAAACAAGGTGTATTTATTTATATAAACAGGTCATTTCGGAGAGTGCGAAAACTGAAAAAGGTTGTTCAGACCACAGAAGAGTAAAAGCTAGCGCTCTAGCGACTTCTCAAATCAGTAGTTCAGACAGTGGATCTGAACTCTCAATCAGAATTTATTCGCCAAAAAAAAATACCACTATTCAGTCAGACAGTTTGTATGCGCAAATAAGAAATTGTTTACCAAAATATAGGATCAATTCTTACGATAACACAATAATTACTTTTGTCGTAATAAACCGGACTAATGGCCAAGATATAAGTTGTTGATTGATTGTTAATAGCTTGTCGAAGGGAACTCGCTAGGGAGGGGCCCGTGTGATTATGGCAAATGATAGTTTAATATACGCTGATTGATGATAAAAAAAAACTAGAGTCTAGTGAAACTTGACCTTCGACATCATGTGAGTTCAAGTTTATAAGAGAAGACGGTAGATTATTTTGTTTAAGAATAAGTCATTAAACGCTAAAGTAAGACAGTTACCTATTTAAAGCTTAAACTATTTAATAGGTGCTTCATTATTCTCAGTGCTTATTCTCAGTGAAACCCAGAAAGCACTAACTCGCTTCGTGCACCATAATGCAGAAAGATAGTTCCTGCTAGATTTAAACCACTGAAACCTTACCAACTTTTAGTTTAGCAGCTTTAGTTTTAACGATAATTAAACCTGAAATACCCAGGTTTAATTAATAATATATAAATACCGACATATACATACATACTCCGCTTCGCTAATGAGCGCGATGGTGTAGTGGATAGGGCCGCTGCCTCCTGAGCGGGTGGTTGTGGTTCGAATCCTACCACGTACCAATGTGTTTTTTGGTTTTCGAATTTTATATGTACGTTTAGTTAATATCGTTTAATACCGTAGATATTAGTCGTTAAGTCATGTCAGAGGCCATTGCTAAGCATAGGCGGCTTGGAAACTCTGACCTAATCTAGGATTGGGTCTGTTTTCCCTTCTGGGTTGCGGAGGTCAGATGGTAGTCACTCTGTGTAAAAACCAGTACCCCTCATTCAAATCCCTAGATTAGGTAGCCGACCGAGGGACCCGACCCGATACGGGATAAGGCTAGGGACATGTTGACATACATACTTCGCTTGGATCTCTTACGGTATAGGCAATATGGCGTCTGAAAAGTTTGTAAATATCAGCCCGTCGTGTTGTCTAAATTGTAAAACACTGACAGCTTCGTTTCCCTCTCCTGTCTTCTGCAGCACGCAGATGCTTAGAACTGGCCTCTGATATGGCTTAACTACTAATATCTACGGTATTTAACGATATTAACCGGGGCCAACGGCTTAACGTGCCTTCCGAAGCAAGGAAAAAGCGCCGAATAAACGTACATATGAAATTCGAAAACCGAAAAATAAATTGGTACCATTTGAACCACGACCTCCCGCTCAGGAGGCATGTAGCCCTATCCACTACACCATCGGGCTCTCTTACGTTAGTTACTTATCGTTACTTACGTAACAATACTTATCAATAATAATTGTAAAAATTTTATACAACGTGAAACAATATTTGAAGAAAATGTAGCTGAACGCTTTCTTGGTAGCTCGGCGCAGTAGTGTCTTCGTTACATCATGAGACTTAGGCTCGTATTTATAAAGCGATCTCAATATTGAGAGTAGTACTAAGTATGGATTTGACAGGTCCTTTTTTATTGAAATGTCATTTCTGATACGGACTTAACTAGCTGTCAGTCTCAAGTGCTGTTTATAATTACGGGCCTTAATAACTTATTAAGTAATCTTTTAATTTGTTTTAGATCAAGAGCCGCTGGTGGTTGGATCCGTGGGCCCTTATGGAGCGCACCTCCACGATGGATCAGAGTACGATGGAAGCTATGGCGATACCACATCCGTTGAGGTAAGTTTATATACTTAATTAGAAAAAAATACATCCAGATAGATAGATAGATAAAACCTTTATTTAATTTCCAACACTACATACCATAGCAAAAAAGAAAATATATACAGTTAAATGACAAAAAAAAATTTTACATACGATAAATTTATAACAAACTATATACATACATCTATACATCTCTTAGTAAAGATGTGAAACTGATTCTTAATAAACTTATGATCAAAGTTTTATGATGTATGTATGATCTTTGTCAGTCATACATGATGAACGGTTGTGTCACTTCCAATCACGATCATTAAAATTAATTGCAAATTGAATATTGATCAAGTAGATACAAAAGGCTAAATAGAACTCTTTAGTCATAAGTGAAAAAAGAAGATCAAAACGTGTCGATCAATAGTATCAAAGAAGAGACCGTTTAAAACTCGGGCATACCAGTTAAATGGCCACAAACAATGGCACATTAAGTTATTTCAGAACCAGGTCACTCCAGTATTTTGATAATAGCAAATATAATTAGTTCTTTGTCTATTTCCATTTCTACGTCACCGATTGCTTTTAGAAGCGCCTACTCTGCCGACGAATCGATTTTTAATTAAAATGTCAAAGGTAAAAGCTTACAGGCTAAAAGCACTAAATTCAAAATGAGTATTTTTTATAGAACATTAAGTTGTGAGATTTTAGCGTTCCCCGGAAATAACTTCCGTAAAAAGTGAGTAAAAGTAAAGTGAAGGATTTTATCAGAATCCATGCATTTACATAAACATTCTAGCTTCTTGTTTATGTCAGTATGATGTTCTTTAAATGACGATAAATGTCTTGGCAATATGCCATTACGTTTATCAGCAAAGAAACTGTACTCACTATCATTGTCCATTGTACTCGTAGCTGCACGTAAACAGACACATAAACAAGTTTATTTAGGGACATAGTTCATTTTCCATGATGAAGGAAGCTCTTGATGACTTGCTGGAGAATCACAGAGACGTACTCGGGTTTAAAGTTTTCTTCCAGAGTAGAACCAATATAGTAAGTACAGAGGTTACTTTCTGTCTTTGAATGTAGCCAAAACATGGACCCCAGAAGACTTGACCTCGCACCGGAGGCCATGAATGCACAGCCTAATAAAGGTTGAAAGCGGCAGCTAAATCGTAAAGAGTGCCGTAAAGTTGCCTGCAAATTAAAATTTACATCGGCAATATGAAAAACTCCCTCTCGTCTCCATTGGTCGTCCCGTTGTTTTTTCCCGAGGGCATTTGACTGGGGTGGACGGACAGTTAATTAACGAAACCTAGAACAAATGAGCATTAGAGGAAAAGACGAAGCTATTATAAGCGTCCTACTGCTAATATTTCTGTTTTCTCGTCGACAAGACCGGACAAACTGACTCCCGACTCTCTGTTGTTAAAATTTTAATTAAAATAGGTACTCGATGGCGAAATGATGATATAAAAATATGCTTCCTCTTTTGCTAAAGAAAGCATGATTTTCTGTTCTTTGCCTTATCGATCTAATAAAAAACTCTACAACTAACAAGAGTAGAGAAATAAGATGATTAGGAAGTTGTAAGGGACTTCCGATTTGCAATTTCGTTATGGCTCGGCCGCCGGACGTTTTCGGCGCCGACGACAGCTCTGACCTCCATTCCCTAAAATTAGAAAGTAGAATAGGCAAAGGTTACAATTATTTTTATCGGAATTAGTTCTGCATTTGCCTGAAATGTTTGTTTTCCAGCTACTGAAAGTAAAATCTCAGTAGGTGTACTTATACTTTTTCAATTTCAAGTACAAAATGTATTAAGGAGAATTTGGAACTGAACTAAAAACATGTTCAACACACATACAAGTGTCGGAACTTCAAGAGGTCAAACTAAGTAAGAACTTCCAAGTTTTGATTTTATTTTATAACACTTTGCTTTGAGATGTTTATTTATTTAGTACCTCTCCGGTAAGATAAAGTTTGTACAAGAATTCGTTGGCACTGCAGACAAGTATTTCGTGCTACGAAATGTAGTGTCTTGGGGGGTGAAAACTGTTGCTAATTTAAAACTCCTTGCGTAAAGTGTGCGTTGTACCTATAGGTGCCTTCCTAACTTGGAAGTATTATAGTAGAAATGGTTGAACAAGGATATGGAAGAAAATTTGCAGGATTTTAATTTTTTTCTTTACTTTTTTTCAATTATTTTAAATAATTTCCTAGATATCTATCACCTTATTTTTACTACCTACAAAAAAATACCTCATTCACACGGGACGTAGTCGCGACCTCGCGGGTGAAACCGCGTGTCGGAAAGCTAAGTTTTTTAATAATTTTTCCCCTCCAACATTCATCATTTTGGCGAATTCCTGGTCGGCCGCGATGTAGAGAATTCAATAAAAGTTACGCTTACATACATATTTTTTTGCAGACTATGCGAGAGTGGCACCTGCCGAGGATCAAGGCCCTGGTGGATGCTGGAGTGGATCTCTTGGCTTTAGAAACCATTCCTTGTCAAGAAGAGGCTGAAATGCTCTGTGATTTGTTAAGAGAGTTCCCTAACATGAAGGCCTGGTTATGTTTCAGTTGTAAAGTAAGTAAAGTAACCTACACTTAGTTTTAGAGTTAAGTTGTTTAGCAAATATTATTCTAGAAGATGATCGATTGATATACTTTTTTACTAGAAATTTTCTGATCTAGTTTCTTCTCATTCGAGTTAAATTATTAAAACCGTTTGTTAGAATGTCTGTACTTGGGTATTTTCAGTATTTCACAATACCTATGAAAACTTATCCACAAAGGTATATCATATAACTTCCTTAAGGTATCAAAATAATAGCAAGGGATAGGAAAAGCTGCAAAAATCCTTCTGCCTTTTATATGTGAAACACGCAGCAGGCTGTGTCCATTGGTAGAGTCGGTAATAAACACGTGAGGGACAAGCGAGGTAGTGACGCGGAGTTCCGTGAAATTCGTGCGTTCATTGATTAATTGAGGCAGCTAAGAGGATAACATGATATTAATTTATGGTACACAACTACAGTTTCACCGCAGTATCGATTATGCCGAACAATAAAGACATTTAGCTCACATTTAGAAATGGTAACTGCTTAATAACTGTCATATTGCAAGCTGTGGCAGAGTCGGTAACAAACACGTGCGGGACGAGCGAGGTAACGAAGCGGAATTTCCGCAGCGGCTTATGAAGTTCCGTGAAATTCGTGCGTTCATTGATTGATTGCGAGCCGGCAGGGGATAGCCACCATACAAAGTTACCATCCCACTACCTTAGTAGTAGTTTAAATTACCAGCCAGTATTTTTGAATCTTTGCCCTCGCAGTATGTTCACATGTTCAGAAATACAATTTTTCATGTTTCACGGCACGTTTATTCTCTTTATATTAAAGCTCTCGAAAAGTCAAGACAAATTCCATTTTGCAGCTTGAAAAATCTAACCGACCACTTTAGTTGCATTCTCTCACTATTTTAATATTAAGTAAGAGAAAATTCTGCTAAATGTTGCACTTCAGAGCAGCACGCAAATGCATTCGCACGAAATGAGAAATTTTGATGAAGCGCATAAATAAGTGTACCTCTAGATATCTACAGACTAGCAGCTTCAAAAAGCTTATTACGGACTCACGTTGCGATTTAATGCTATTGCCAGTCTTATGCTTGTCTGCTGGAATTATTTGCCTCAGTGTGAACGAACAGACTGCTCTATAAAGCGTCGTAGTAAGAGTGCATTTTTAAGTTTATTCTAGCTGTAAAAATAAAATGCTTCAGTCGCGTTCTACAAATTTATTTCTCTGTGAAGTCAAAAGTTCCGAATTTTTGCAAGTCTAACAAAATTCATTGAGTCGTGAATGAGTCTGAGCATATTGGCTGGATGTTATCTAGCCCGACCGCGGGAACCTTGTTTACCTTCTCTCTAGTTTGAATATTTTTGGGTATGAGTGTACACAAAACTTGAGGTTGTTTATTTGCCGTCATTCGGCCTGTCTGGTGTTTCGTAACATGCAGTTTTCGGACATCGCATAAATATTTTACCTTAAATGCACTCAATTTAAATACGAAAACAACACCAACTGTCAGAAGTTTGTTAGCTGTTTAAACAACTTTTACGGTAGTGGAAAATAAGCCAAACAATCCCATTCAATGCGAGTTCATGGAAGTCGTAAAACTAAAGTTTTCCTAATGAGAGCGCCGATAGTTTCCCGTTGCGCACATTGCACCTGTAGGCGATGAACACTTTAATATATCCTTGTCTTCATTACAGGACGACCAAAGCATAGCACACGGCGAGAGTTTCCAGAAGGTAGCGAAAAAATGCTGGGAAATGAACCCGGGACAACTAGTGGCAGTGGGGGTTAACTGCTGCGCACCGTCCTACGTAGCTAATCTAATGAAAGGGTTTAATGACGACAGGCCACACGACCCTATTCCACTTATCGTCTACCCCAATTCAGGAGAAAAATACAATCCCCAAATCGGGTAAGATATCGCACTTTGATAAGTTGGGACATAACTACAATAGCAGTAGGAATTGCTTTCGAGGCGGAACTGAAATAGATGACTGTAGAAACCGACTCCCCGGAGAGCCATTTCCACTATTTTCAAAGTTATCGAATACTTAGAGGTAAGGAAGTAAATTGTCACTGGCAATCCCAACATTCTTGTAACTGAATGTACCATTTACTTATTTACACATCAGATTCCCATGTCACTGTGGAAAATGTATTTAACCCAATTCACTTCCGAAATTTCGTTGTACCTACTTAACGTAGTTTCGAATTATTTATTAGTAAGTAGGTTGAGTATGGCAGGTTTGTCTGCAAATAAATTGCTTAAAATAAAACGTGTAGGTACAGTTACTTCAAAGTACAATTTGTCAGACTTACAACAATTTGCATTCAATGGTAAGGAAAATTACCCATCCTCTGTAGAAACAAAAGGTAGCTGAAGTTAAGAATGATATTCTTTTGTCTAAGAAATACGTGTCATGAATGTTTTATTTGAAAAAGTAGGAAACGAAAGGAACCTAATAAATCCAATTCTATCGTATCAGAGACGGCCCTTTGAAATGAACATGTCAAATCAAATATGTTTATACGTAGGTAACTATTTCCTGAGTTAATTCGATAAAGGTTGTCTTGTCAGTTCGATAATCGAATATAGTATAATTGAAAATAAAAACTAGGTACCTGCAAGTGTTAGGAGTTAAGTAAGATCTCGTAGCAATTCGTAGCAAGCTCGTAGCTCCTTATGTCAACATTGTTATGTGATAATGTAGGTTGGATTATGATTCAAGTCAATAAACCTGTATTCTTCCTTCACTTCCTATGTTAGTATATTTGAACGAAACCGTAAAGTCAGCTGTTCCTATTTCTAATTTAGGAAAGTCACCGGAGTAAACTAAAAATCGATTTTAAGTCCAAGTTCAAATCGAATGGAAGTCAAATGAATCGATAAATTAAAATGTTTGCTCTTACATCAAGATAGTTGATGAATCTTACATTTTTTTAAAATATCAATTTAATTAATAATAACTTCTATTTTTCCGGCTGAGCTACGGAATAAATAGGAAGTTGTCTTATAAAATAAGCGAAATAAAAATTCCCTGGTCTCGGTTTAGAAATAATATTTTGCGTAGCATTACGCGACAGTTTTTGCAGGTCTGGTCCACCCACTACTGGCATCACGCTCAAACGACGTGATATCCTTGTCCCACCCCTTTCACTAATTAATGCTTTAGCGGCTCTTCTCAGATCTTTCCTTTTTCACTTGTTACGGTTCTACGTTACACTTTACCGCGACTTTGTAATTATGACTCTACCACATTTTTTATTCCTAGACGGGAAGCGGGGAGGAAGCCGTTGCTAAATGAATCTTTTAAGAACCGATAAAAATACTAGCATAGACTTTAGTATTCCGAGTTCAGCGGGTTGTTCGTTGACTCGATAAATCGTGGAAAATCTTACTAATAAGAAGTAGATACCTACAAACTTACTTCAAATTCTAAACAAATTGAGTTCCGTTTTGCTTAAAATTGAAACCAAAACTTTTACGGCACTGCCATGAAAATAGAACCGTATATTTTAATTGAATAACGTATATATTTTTGGTTTCTATAAGAGTAATCCCTTAAGTATAAAAAAAAACACCCAAACAAAAAGTTAGATCCTCAGATCTCATTACATGACTGTCGTGTTTCATTACAGTTGGATAGACCGGGATAAATGCGAGGCTGTGGAAGTGTTCATCCAAGAGTGGCTGGACCTGGGCGTGCGGTACGTCGGGGGCTGCTGCCGCACGTACGCGGCGGACGTGTCCCGCATCCGCAACCAGGTGCATTGCTGGCGAGACCGCATGCGCTTCCAGGCTAAATACCAGGCCTCCGCCGCGACCAAGTAATCGGCCCGGTCGACCAAATAACCCGACCGTTCGAAAAAGTTACCCGCCCGTTCGACCAAGTAACCCACCCGTTCGACCAAGTGACCTGCCCGGTCGACCAAGTAACCCGCCCTTTCGACCAAGTAACCTGCCCGGTCGACCAAGTACCCTGCCCGGTCGAAAAAGTAACCCGTCCGTTCGACCAAGTAACCCGCCCGTTCGACAAAGCCCGGCCGATACCCCATACAATTTAGAATGACTATAGTTCTGGTTTATATGTAGCTAAGCGATATAACAATATGTAAGGTCGATCAGGTAACTAGAATACCGCCGCAGAAATTAAAGTAATGTGCATTTTTCGGTGGCTATTTTGTTACATTTCTAGATCTAAGCGACCGGTATAACGAAGACTGCTGCTGACGTGACACGCATTCGCAACCAGGTGCATTGCTGGACCGCATGTGCTTCCAGGCTAAATACCTACCAGACCACTGCCGCCACCAAGTATAGCTCTATATCGCATACGATTAGGGTGACTGCGGTTGATAGCTCTGGTTTACCTGTTTGAATTAGACAAGCGATATATTGCAAGCCTCTGATATATGTGGCATGTGGCTATATGTACGGTCGTGGTAATGACAATCCAGAAACCAGACTGCCGCCTTAAACATCTAAATATGTAATTTTCAAATGTTTTGATTTTCCACTTGGCTAACCGTACTGTATTGTACTATCTATAATGTGCAGCATTTATTTATTGTTTTTTTATATACTTTATGTACTTTTTCATATCTATTATTATTAATCATGTCAGTGTATGTTGACACGTACAGTAGATAAGAGTTTATGTACCCACTGCTGCTATAGGTACGAGTTTGAATTAAAAGAAAAAGGTTCTTTGAATTTATCAGAACAATGAAACTAGAGGTCACCCTTACTACAATACCATACAAATTACTCCGTTACTTGCAGAACAATTAGTAACAGAAACAATAGTTGTAGTAAAGCGTATAAGTCCTATCTACTATTTGAGTTTGTAAATATCTGCTCTACAGAATGAAACGATGCGGTCGATCAAATTTTGCACAAAATGAACCGCAACTTTTTACTTGCCATTTGAAAGTTAATCGTCGCTTACCAAAGCTGTTTGTTTAGATGTGAATTAAAGCTATAAACACTTTACTTTATGTACAATTACAATGTGCCCTAGATAAATAAATGGATACATGTAATTTTATATTATACAATTTATACAGGATTTAATGTAGGAACGTAGAGATGTAATTTTTATAATTAACACTTAGACCCTGTAAATAAATAACTAATATTCCAAAATTTAATTGGGTCTTCATATGCAATTATCAAGGGATCAGGTCAGTTCTGAGTGCCTAGTTTAAAAATTTACATCCCTCTTCGTAACCCCATGTACACTCGTATTCTGTGCTTTTATATCTGAGTTTAATAGGGTTTCATGTCTAAGGCCCGTAATTATAAACAGCACTTGAGACTGACAGCTAGTTTGAGTCCGTATCAGAAAAGTCATTTCAGTACTAAAAGACCTGTCAAATCCATACTTAATATTACTCTCAATCTTGAGATCGCTTTATAAATACGCGCCTAAGTTTAGTGTCACAATGTAGTCGATGATATTCATGGGTTTTTTCTTAACGGCTCTAATGAAATCCTATCAGCCGTCCCATACTTGAAATTTTACTGTCAGTCACATAAAAATGGGATCGGCACTCTATAAAATACATACATATAATCTCGCCTTTATCCCTAATGGGGTAGGCAGAGCGTGAACGACCTAAACAAAGGTCGTTCCGCCACGTTTGACAAAGTTTTCCGAAGGTTTCTGTGTATTGCAATTTAGGCGATGGGCTGACAACCTGTCACTACAGCAACATACGTACAAATCTATCTTAAATAACCCTAAAATTTTTGTCAGACTCTATAAAATATATTTTTATTATTATATACATGTTAAACGTTGATGTTACCTAAATGTTGTATGTAATTTCGTAGATTTTGTAAATAAGTAGTTACCATAAACTGCAATAGTGTAATAAAATAATACAACCAATGTTCATTGTTGTAATCCTTTTACTATATAACAACCACCCTCATACGGAGTTTACGAAATACCCTCACCGACATATTTAACCACCCACCCTTCTGGAATTGTGAATTTCTTGTTTATTTCTTACAATGCCTATTGTAATTTGTTGGTAGGGATTGTTATTGTTGTAATGAGAGTTTTAAACCAAACCTTGCGATTTTATGCATATTTTTCTTGGTTATTTTTTATTTCTATAAATATGCAATGATCATGGCAATGATATTAAACAAGAGAATAAAACCAGGCATTGAAAAAGCATTATTTTTATGGCTGGCCATAAACATGAATATAAACATTTTATTACCAAACAAGGTGTATTTATTTATATAAACAGGTCATTTCGGAGAGTGCGAAAACTGAAAAAGGTTGTTCAGACCACAGAAGAGTAAAAGCTAGCGCTCTAGCGACTTCTCAAATCAGTGGTTCAGACAGTGGATCTGAACTCTCAATCAGAATTTATTCGCCAAAAAAAAATACCACTATTCAGTCAGACAGTTTGTATGCGCAAATAAGAAATTGTTTACCAAAATATAGGATCAATTCTTACGATAACACAATAATTACTTTTGTCGTAATAAACCGGACTAATGGCCAAGGTATAAGTTGTTGATTGATTGTTAATAGCTTGTCGAAGGGAACTCGCTAGGCAGGGGCCCGTGTGATTATGGCAAATGATAGTTTAATATACGCTGGTTGATGATAAAAAAAAACTAGAGTCTAGTGAAACTTGACCTTCGACATCGTGTGAGTTCAAGTTTATAAGAGAAGACGGTAGATTATTTTGTTTAAGAATAAGTCATTAAACGCTAAAGTCAGACAGTTACCTATTTAAAGCTTGAACTATTTAATAGGTGCTTCATTATTCTCAGTGCTTATTCTCAGTGAAACCCAGAAAGCACTAACTCGCTTCGTGCACCATAATGCAGAAATATAGTTCCTGCTAGATTTAAACCACTGAAACCTTACCAACTTTTAGTTTAGCAGCTTTAGTTTTAACGTTAATTAAACCTGAAATACCCAGGTTTAATTAATAATGTATAAATACCGACATATACATACATACTCCGCTTCGCTAATGAGCCCGATGGTGTAGTGGATAGGGCCGCTGCCTCCTGAGCGGGAGGTTGTGGTTCGAATCCTACCACGTACCAATGTTATTTTTGGTTTTCGAATTTCATATGTACGCTTAGTTAATATCGTTTAATACCGTAGATATTAGTCGTTCAGTCATGTCAGAGGCCATTGCTAAGCATAGGCGGCTTGGAAACTCTGACCTAATCTAGGATTGGGTCTGTTTTCCCTTCTGGGTTGCGGAGGTCAGATGGCAGTCACTTTGTGTAAAAACCAGTACCCCTCATTCAAATCCCTAGATTAGGTAGCCGACCGAAGGACCCGACCCGATACGGGATAAGGCTATTGACATGTTGACATACATACTTCGCTTGGATCTCTTACGGTATAGGCAATATGGCGTCTGAAAAGTTTGTAAATATCAGCCCGTCGTGTTGTCTAAATTGTAAAACACTGAAAGCTTCGTTTCCCTCTCCTGTCTTCTGCAGCACGCAGATGCTTAGAACTGACCTCTGATATGGCTTAACTACTAATATCTACGGTATTTAACGATATTAACCGGGGCCAACGGCTTAACGTGCCTTCCGAAGCACGGAAAAAGCGCCGAATAAACGTACATATGAAATTCGAAAACCGAAAAATACATTGGTACCATTCGAACCACGACCTTGGAGCTCAGGAGGCATGTAGCCCTATCCACTACACCATCGGGCTCTCTTACGTTAGTTACTTATCGTTACTTACGTAACAATACTTATCAATAATAATTGTAAAAATTTTAAACAACGTTGTAATGAACTTAGCTTCTGCTATTCAAAACTAAATCACTGTTTTAAAATACAAGTATATATCTATCAGATTGGTAGGAAAATCACTATAAACTAGAAACTAATGCCAATCTAGTGTTGATTGAGTAGAGAACTAATATTGTAGCCAGATCGAACTGAAATTACTTCAATTTGAAGTAAATTATAGGTGTTATGCCAGATTGAAAAATATAAAGATTATATTTTATGAGGTAAGTTAATTGTTTTATTGTGTGGTATTGGTTTATCTACACATACTATATACGATAAGCATTTTATAATTACTTAATAATAATAAAATGCCGAGTATTTGGATTGTGTGCAGATATTGTGAAGATAGGTTTCGACAACACAGAAGTAGAAGGTCACGCGGTGCCATCTGGAGGAGAATGGGAGAACTATCAAGAAAATGGGATATAAGAGGGAAGATAAAACAGTCGGGGGGCTCGAGAAGGGGGAATGGGGCTGGAATTTGGGAGACGGGGGCGAAGAGAGATGGAAAAGGACGCCGGGGAAGAAAAATAGCGTCGGGGACCGAGCAGGGAGAAGTTTAGTCGACCTGGAGTTTTAGTTTGAGTGGAAGTTTAGTTTTACTTGAAGTTTAGTTGACTTTTACCAGTGAAAGTGTACACATCAAAGAGGAGAGGAGAGTATGCAGCCGGGAGGCAACCAAAAGACCTACTTTGGTGGGATGTTGGTGCCATCAGTTGTTCCTGTTGTGGACGGAGGGCGGTGACCTGACGATCAGCTGTTCTTTTACATGGTGGAGTGGAGGATGCTGACAGTGGAGTCTTGCAGAGCCGGTGGAGTGCCAACTACAAGGATTATAAAGGATGGGTAAACCCACACACAAGGTATTCTTGCATCAAATCATGATGCATTCATTTTTTTACTTATTCTTGAATAAATTTACATCGTGTTTTATTTACTTTACCATTTCTACATTTATTTAATTATCTTGTCCACTTCAGACTTTGTTTATTGACAAGGTTTTTCCCTGTTCAATTAACAATCCTTTTTTATCATATTTCATACTTGCCAAAGGCCGTTCTATTCATTAATATATATATAATTTCCAATATTGCTTATATGATAGGTACGGTTAATGAGATATATGTAGGATTGTAGGTCGGTTTAGCATGCAACTACATAATTTATACACAGCTAAGCGGTTAGGTAAATAGGCAGTTTAGGTACATTGTAGGAGTAGGTTAGGTAGGGGTAGGTTTAGATGGATAGGTTAACCTAGGTAATAATAAATAAGAATTAGGACAATATCTAGGAAAGTAGGTGGGGGTAGCTATTTGGGATCCTAGTTTGTGTTTAGGTAGGTAGTTCTCTCCCTTCCCTTTACCAAAATTCTTGCCTTACCTTTCCTTTAAGCAGAGAAGCATCATCCTAATGTTTCATAAAATGCCCAGCAGTGGAATGTTTAAATTATTTTAATACATTCTATGTTTTATAACTATATCTATGTATGAATTGTTCATACTTACCTATCCTGGCAGAGGAGACAAAATACTTACCTATTCTTCTCAAATAAACTACTGAACTGATTTATATTCACTTAACTGTGGATTCAATACCTATGTATGAGTCATTCATACCTACATGCTTATTCTGGCAGTGGATACTGAATTGATTTTTTATTCACTTTATTGTGAAATATGTTCAACGGACAATGTTTTGAAACATTTATTGGATTCATGATCCTATATGTATGTATGTTCTAGACTCTAGAACACCAGCTACAAACTTCGTGGGAACGTTCACCTCTGATACCTGCTATGTGGGTTTTATACAATTGATGATCCTGTTCTACAGACTGACAAAGTTTATCTTTGATAATATACCTACTAATGTGTGGGTTTTATACTTACAACTGATTGGGACTATGGTCCAACTACCTAATGGGAGTATTCATTATACTTACCAATCCAATACAGCATGGAATGTGGGATGATGTTATCTGTATCCTACCTACAACCTCAAATTACCCTGGAACGGGTCTGGAATTAAAATTATATATTTATTCACTTTATGTGAATTTTATATGACTGATTTATGGTCAGTTGGCTTTGACAAGCCATTATACTACTGAAATACTACTTGACTTGATGTCAATTGAGCGACATGGTATCAGCCATGGTCAAACCTCCATCACATACTACATCTTAGCATTCGATATGTCTGTAACAGCATTTTGATCACAGAAGCTTATTTTGCACTAAAGAAGTCTGACAATGAGTCACTACTTGCTCTTGCCTATCACTCCTATATCTACAACGAATCTATGGCTTGCGGTGTGAATGATTGTTATATTATATGGGACTAGCTTCGGCATCCCTATCTATTCTACTGACTCCTGGATGTGCATATCATAAGTGGAGATCGATGACTGGTGCAGTTTCATAGTCGGTGCTTCCAGCATAGCTGGACAACAATTTATAAAACCTTTGTTAGGCAATGTTTCTCAATTGGACATCAGAACTTACTACAAATTACATCAGACATGACTTGCTCTGTCTTGGTTGGCTGACCAATAAATCGGCTCAAATTCATTATATTTTGTATGATGTTGTTCATCAATCTGGACTCGTTCCAAAATTCCTAAGTGCGCTATCACTTATCTCTGGCCTGAGGCTTGGCCAAAACAAAAACCAATTGGAGGGCACAGAAGTGCCTCCTCTTTCCTTTTCTGGGGCTCGCATGATGGGTTTTGCATCAAGGACAAGTTCCTAGGCTATTTACTGTCTTTATTAGTGTCTGGGAATTGGTAATTGAAGTAAATCTCATTCGTTGATGGTTGGCGAGCACATAAATCCTCTACCAGCGAATGGTTGGAGCTGGAATCGGAGGTTCCCTTATCCCGCTGCGTACTGTCCCAATGTTGTCCCAAGAACCTAAAGAGAGCTAAGTTATGACATCCCACTACCACTTTAAAGGATTTGGGTTACTTTATACAAATTTTATCACACAACATACGGTCCTAACTATAATACTAGACGATCACGATCACGAGCCATATTTGTAACCTTATTACTAGACATTCATGAGCCACTCTATCCATCCATTCCTCTTTCCTATTCCCTTCCTCTCCTCTAATCCTCTCCACATTCCTACCTCTCCTCCACACCTCTCTCACACTTCCTTTCACATAATATATATATATAGGGGAGGTAGGGGGGGGGGGTTGTTACAATTGGTGCCGTGACCAGGATTCGAACCTGGGTTACTACGGCCAAAACGTAGGGTCCTAACCACTAGACGATCACGGCCACAAGCCATATTTGTAACCTTATTACTAGACATTCATAAGCCACTCTATCCATCCATTCCTCTTTCCTATTCCCTTCCTCTCCTCTAATCCTCTCCACATTCCTACCTCTCCTCCACACCTCTCTCACACTTCCTTTCACATAATATATATATATAGGGGAGGTAGGGGGGGGTTGTTACAACGTGAAACAATATTTGAAGAAAATGTAGCTGAACGCTTTCTTGGTAGCTCGGCGCAGTAGTGTCTTCGTTTCATCATGAGACTTTTAGGCTCGTATTTATAAAGCGATCTCAATATTGAGAGTAGTATTAAGTATGGCTTTGACAGGTCCTTTTTTTATTGAAATGTCATTTCTGATACGGACTCAAACTAGCTGTCAGTCTCAAGTGCTGTTTATAATTACGGGCCTTAATAACTTATTAGGTAATCTTTTAATTTGTTTTAGATCAAGAGCCGCTGGTGGTTGGATCCGTGGGCCCTTATGGAGCGCACCTCCACGATGGATCAGAGTACGATTGAAGCTATGGCGATACCACATCCGTTGAGGTAAGTTTATATACTTACTTATAAAAAAAAATCTAGATAGATAGATAGATAAAACCTTTATTTAATTTCCAACACTACATACCATAACAAAACAAGAAAATGTATACAGTTAAATGACAAAAACAAAAATTAACATACGATAAATTTACAACAAACTATATACATACATCTATACATCTCTTAGTAAAGATGTGAAACTGACTCTTAATAAACTTGTGATCAAAGTATTAAGATGTATGTATGATTTTTGTCAGTCATACATGATGAACGGTTGTGTCACTTTCAATCACGATCATTAAAATTAACTGCAAATTGAATATTGATCAAGTAGATACAAAAGGCAAAATAAAACTCTTTAGTCATAAGTGAAAAAAGAAGATCAAAACGTATCGATCAATAGTATCAAAGTAGAGACCGTTTAAAACTCGGGCATACCAGTCAAATGGCCACAAACAATGGCACATTAAGTTATTTCAGGACCAGGTCAGTCCAGTATTTTGATAATAGCAAATATAATTAGTTCTTTGTCTATTTCCATTTCTACGTCACCGATTGCTTTTAGAAGCGCCTACTCTGCCGACGAATTGATTTTTAATTAAAATGTCAAAGGTAAAAGCTTACAGGCTAAAAGCACTAAATTCAAAATGAGTATTTTTTATAGAACATTAAGTTGTGAGATTTTAGCGTTCCCCGGAAATAACTTCCGTAAAAAGTGAGTAAAAGTAAAGTGAAGGATTTTATCAGAATCCATGCATTTACATAAACATTCTAGCTTCTTGTTTATGTCAGTATGATGTTCTTTAAATGACGATAAATGTCTTGGCAATATGCCATTACTTTTATCAGCAAAGAAACTGTACTCACTATCATTGTCCATTGTACTCGTAGCTGCACGTAAACAGACACATAAACAAGTTTATTTAGGGACATAGTTCATTTTCCATGATGAAGGAAGCTCTTGACGACTTGCTGGAGAATCACAGAGACGTACTCGGGCTTAAAGTTTTCTTTCAGAATAGAACCAATATAGTAAGTACAGAGGTTTTTTTCTGTCTTTAAATGTAACCAAAACATGAACCCCAAAAGACTTGACCTCGCACCGGAGGCCATAAATGCATAGCCTAATAAAGGTTGAAAGCGGCAGCTAAATCGTAAAGAGTGCCGTAAAGTTGCCTGCAAATTAAAATTTACATCGGCAATATGAAAAACTCCATCTCGTCTCCATTGGTCGTCCCGTTGTTTTTTCCCGAGGGCATTTGACTGGGGTGCACGGACAGTTAATTAACGAAACCTAGAACAAATGGGCATTAGAGGAAAAGACGAAGCTATTATAAGCGTCCTCCTGCTAATATTTCTGTTTTCTCGTCGACAAGACCAGACAAACTGACTCCAGACTCTCTGTTGTTAAAATTTTAATTAAAATAGGTACTCGATGGCGAAATGATGATATAAAAATATACTTCCTCTTTTGCTAAAGAAAGCATGATTTTTTTGTTCTTTGCCTTATCGATCTAATAAAAAACTCTACAACTAACAAGAGTAGAGAAATAAGATGATTAGGAAGTTGTAAGGGACTTCCGATTTGCAATTTCGTTATGGCTCGGCCGCCGGACGTTTTCGGCGCCGACGACAGCTCTGACCTCCATTCCCTAAAATTAGAAAGTAGAATAGGCAAAGGTTGCAATTATTTTTATCGGAATTAGTTCTGCATTTGCCTGAAATGTTTGTTTTCCAGCTACTGAAAGTAAAATCTCAGTAGGTGTACTTATACTTTTTCAATTTCAAGTACAAAATGTATTAAGGAGAATTTGGAACTGAACTAAAAACATGTTCAACACACATACAAGTGTCGGAACTTCAAGAGGTCAAACTAAGTAAGAACTTCCAAGTTTTGATTTTATTTTATAACACTTTGCTTTGAGATGTTTATTTATTTAGTACCTCTCCGGTAAGATAAAGTTTGTACAAGAATTCGTTGGCACTGCAGACAAGTATTTCGTGCTACGAAATGTAGTGTCTTGGGGGGTGAAAACTGTTGCTAATTGAAAAAACTCCTTGCGTAAAGTGTGCGTTGTACCTATAGGTGCCTTCCTAACTTGGAAGTATTATAGTAGAAATGGTTGAACAGGGATATGGAAGAAAATTTGCAGGATTTTAATTTTTTCCTTTATTTTTTTCAATTATTTTAAATAAGATCCTAGATATCTATCACCTTATTTTTACTACCTACAAAAAATACCTCATTCACACGGGATGTAGTCGCGACCTCGCGGGAGAAACCGCGTGTCGGAAAGCTAAGTTTTTTAATAATTTTTCCCCTCCAACATTCATCATTTTGGCGAATTCCTGGTCGGCCGCGATGTAGAGAATTCAATAAAAGTTACGCTTACATACATATTTTTTTGCAGACTATGCGAGAGTGGCACCTGCCGAGGATCAAGGCCCTGGTGGATGCTGGAGTGGATCTCTTGGCTTTAGAAACCATTCCTTGTCAAGAAGAGGCTGAAATGCTCTGTGATTTGTTAAGAGAGTTCCCTAACATGAAGGCCTGGTTATGTTTCAGTTGTAAAGTAAGTAAAGTAACCTACACTTAGTTTTAGAGTTAAGTTGTATAGCAAATATTATTCTAGAAGATGATCGATTGATATACTTTTTTACTAGAAATTTTCTGATCTAGTTTCTTCTCATTAGAGTTTTAAAGTATTAAAACCGTTTGTTAGAATGTCTGTACTTGGGTATTTTCAGTATTTCACAATACCTATGAAAACCGTTATCCACAAAAGAATCATTCCTTAAGGTATCAAAATAATAGCAAGGGATAGGAAAAGCTACAAAAATCCTTCTTTCTGCCTTTTATATGTGAACCACGCAGCAGGCTGTGTCCATTGGTAGAGTCGGTAATAAACACGTGAGGGACGAGCGAGGTAGTGAAGCGGAGTTCCGTGAAATTCGTGCGTTCATTGATTAATTGAGGCAGCTAGGAGGATAACATGATATTAATTTATGGTACACAACTAGTTTCACCGCAGTATCGATTATGCCGAATAATAGAGACATTTAGCTCACATTTAGAAATGGTAACTGCTTAATAACTGTCATATTGCAAGCTGTGGCAGAGTCGATAACAAACACGTGCGGGACGAGCGAGGTAACGAAGCGGAATTTCCGCAGCGGCTTATGAAGTTCCGTGAAATTCGTGCCTTCATTGATTGATAGCGAGCCGGCAGAGGATAGCATCCCACTACCTAAGTCTTACAGCCTTAATTACCTATATAGTATAAATAGCGATTCAGTATTTTCGAATCTTTGCCCTCGCAGTATGTTCACATGTTTAGAAATACTATCTTTGCATGTTTCACGGCACGTTTATTCTCTTTATATTACATACATACATACATACATTAAATCACGCCTTTATCCCTTACGGGGTAGGCCGAGCGTCAAACTCCTCGTAAAAGGCGCTTTCGCCACGTCTGACAAAAATTGAGGGCAATTTTAGATTGTAATGTGTATTGCTATAGTGACAGGTTGTCAGCCCATCGCCTAAATTACAATACACTGTAACCCTCGAGTCCCTTTTGCTGACTTCTACAGCATGCCCGGGAGGAAGGGCAGCTGGAAAATTCTATGTTTTTCTATCTCTCCCAGTCCAGCATGGAAGAAGCTCTTTATATTAAAGCTCTCGAAAAGTCAAGGCAAATGCCATTTTGCAGCTTGAAAAATCTGACCGACCACTTTAGTTGCATTCTCTCACTATTTTAATATTAAGTAACAGAAAATTCTACTAAATGTTGCACTTCAGAGCAGCACGAAAATGCATTCGCACGAAATGAGAAATTTTGATGAAGCGCATAAATAAGTGTACCTCTAAATATCTACAGACTAGCAGCTTCAAAAAGCTTATTACGGACTCACGTTGCGATTTAATGCTATTGCCAGTCTTATGCTTGTCTGCTGGAATTATTTGCCTCAGTGTGAACGAACAGACTGCTCTATAAAGCGTCGTAGTAAGAGTGCATTTTTAAGTTTATTCTAGCTGTAAAAATAAAATGCTTCAGTCGCGTTCTACGAATTTATTTCTCTGTAAAGTCAAAAGTTCCGAATTTTTGCAAGTCTAACAAAATTCATTGAGTCGTGAATGAGTCAAAGCGTATTGGCTGGCATGTTATCTAGCCCGACCGCGGGAACCTTGTTTACCTTCTCTCTAGTTTGAATATTTTTGGGTATGAGTGTACACAAAACTTGAGGTTGTTTATTTGCCGTCATTCGGCCTGTCTGGTGTTTCGTAACATGCAGTTTTCGGACATCGCAAAAATAATTTACCTTAAATGCACTCAATTTAAATATGAAAACAACACCAACTGTCAGAAGTTTGTTAGCTGTTTAAACATTTTTTACGGTAGTGGAAAATAAGCCAAACAATCCCATTCAATGCGAGTTCATGGAAGTCGTAAAACTAAAGTTTTCCTAATGAGAGCGCCAATAGTTTCCCGTTGCGCACATTGTACCTGTAGGCGATGAACACTTTAATATATCCTTGTCTTCATTACAGGACGACCAAAGCATAGCACACGGCGAGAGTTTCCAGAAGGTAGCGAAAAAATGCTGGGAAATGAACCCGGAACAACTAGTGGCAGTGGGGGTTAACTGCTGCGCACCGTCCTACGTAGCTAATCTAATGAAGGGGTTTAATGACGACAGGCCACACGACCCTATTCCACTTATCGTCTACCCCAATTCAGGAGAAAAATACAATCCCCAAATCGGGTAAGATATCGCACTTTGATAAGTTGGGACATAACTACAATAGCAGTAGGAATTGCTTTCGAGGCGGAACTGAAATAGATGACTGTAGAAACCGACTCCCCGGAGAGCCATTTTCACTATTTTCAAAGTTATCGAATACTTAGAGGTAAGGAAGTAAATTGTCACTGGCAATCCCAACATTCTTGTAACTGAGTGTACCATTTATTTATTTACACATCAGATTCCCATGTCACTGTGGGAAATGTATTTAACCCAATTCACTTCCGAAATTTCGTTGTACCTACTTAACGTAGTTTCGAATTATTTATTAGTAAGTAGGTTGAGTACGGCAGGTTTGTCTGCAAATAAATTGGTTAAAATAAAACGCGTAGGTACGAGTACAGTTACTTCAAAGTTCAATTTGTCAGACTTACAACAATTTACATTCAATGGTAAGGAAAATTACCCAACCTCTGTAGAAACAAAAGGTAGCTGAAGTTAAGAATGATATTCTTTTGTCTAAGAAATACGTGTCATGAATGTTTTATTTGAAAAAGTAGGAAACGAAAGGAACCTAATAAATCCAATTTTATCGTATCAGAGACGGCCCTTTGAAATGAACATGTCAAATCAAATATGTTTATACGTGGGTAACTATTTCCTGAGTTAATTCGATAAAGGTTGTATTGTCAGTTCGATAATCGAATATAGTATAATTGAAAATAAAAACTAGGTACCTGCTAGTTTAGGATTTAAGTAAGATCTCGTAGCAATTCGTAGCAAGCTCGTAGCTCCTTATGTCAACATTGTTATGTAATTATGTAGGTTCGATTATGGTTCAAGTCAATAAACCTGTATTCTTCCTTAATTCAAGTTCTAATCGAATGGAAGTCGATAAATTAAAATGTTTGCTCTTACATGAAGTTAGTTGATGAGTGTAAATTTTTTTTAAATATTAATTTCGCGGGAATAATAACTTCTATTTTTATATATGGGAAGACATCTTATAAAATAAGCGAAAAATTCCCTGGTCTCGGTTTGGAAATAATATTTTGCGTAGCTTTACGCGACAGTTTTTGCAGATCCGGTCCACCCACTGGCATCACGCTCAAACGACATGATGTCCTTGTCCAACCCCTTTCACTAATTAATGCTTTAGCGGCTCTTCTCAGATCTTTCCTTTTTCACTTGTTACGGTTCTACGTTACACTTTACCGCGACTTTGTAATTATGACTCTACCACATTTTTTATTCCTAGACGGGAAGCGGGGAGGAAGTTTTGCTAAATGAATCTTTTAAGAACCGATAAAATTACTAGCATAAGAGTAGGCAGACTTTAGTATCCCGAGTTCAGCGGGTTGTTCGTTGACTCGTGGAAAATATCAGTTAATAAGAAGTAGGTGCATTCAAACTTACTTAAAATTCAAAACAAATTGAGTTGCGTTTTGCTTAAAATTAAAACCAAATTTTGTACGGCACTGCCATGAAAATAGAACCGTTAATTTTAATTGAATAGCGTATATATATTTTTTTATTAGACTATAAGTATAATCCTTTAAATATGAAAAGCACCCAAACAAAGAGTTAAATCCTCAGATCTCATTACATGACTGTCGTGTTTCATTACAGTTGGATAGACCGGGATAAATGCGAGGCTGTGGAAGTGTTCATCCAAGAGTGGCTGGACCTGGGCGTGCGGTACGTCGGGGGCTGCTGCCGCACGTACGCGGCGGACGTGTCCCGCATCCGCAACCAGGTGCATTGCTGGCGAGACCGCATGCGCTTCCAGGCTAAATACCAGGCCACCGCCGCGACCAAGTAACCTGCCTGGTCGACCAAGTAACCCGTCCGTTCGACCAAGTTACCCGCCCGTTCGACCAAGTAACCCACCCTTTCGACCAAGTGACCTGCCCGGTTGACCAAGTAACCCACCCTTTCGACCAAATAACCTGCCCGGACGACCAAGTACCCTGCCCGGTCGAAAAAGTAACCCGTCCGTTCGACCAAGTAACCCGCCCGTTCGACCAAGCCCGCCCGATACCCCATACAATTAAGGTTAACTGTAGTTCTGGTTTATATGTAGCTAAGCGATATAACAATATGTACGGTCGATCGGAAACGAAGAAATAAGCACTTTTCAGTTGCTATTTTGTTACATTTCTAGTTCTAAGCGACCGGTACAACGAAGACTGCTGCCGACGTGACACGCATTCGCAACCAGGTACATTGCTGGACCGCATGTGCTTCCAGACTAAATACCTACCAGACCACTGCCGCCACCAAGTATAGCTCTATATCGCATACGATTAGGGTGACTGCGGTTGAAAGCTCTGGTTTACCTGCTCGAATTAGACAAGCGATATATTGCAACCCTCTGATATATGTGGCATGTGGCTATATGTACGGTCGTGGTAAGGACAATCCAGAAACCAGACTGCCGCCTTAAACATCTAAATATGTAATTTTCAAATGTTTTAATTTTCCACTTCCTAGGCTGACCGTACTGTATTGTACTATCCATAATGTGCAGCATTTATTTATTGTATTTTATATAAGAACTTTTTCATATATATTATTATTAATCATGTCAGCGTATCTTGACACGTACAGTAGATAAGAGTTTATGTACCCACTGCTGCTATAGGTACGAGTTTGAATTAAAAGGAAAAGGTTCTTTGAATTTATCAGAACAATGAAACTAGAGGTCACCCTTACTACAATACCATACAAATTACTCCGTTACTTGCAGAACAATTAGTAACAGAAACAATAGTTGTAGCAAAGCGTATAAGTCCTATCTTCTTTTTGAGTTTGTGAATATCTGCTCTACAGAATGAAACGATGCGCTCAATCAAATTTTGCACAAAATGAACCGCAACTTTTTACTTGCCATTTGAAAGTTAATCGTCGCTTACCACAGTTTGTTTAGATGTGAATTAAAGCTATGAACACTTTACTTTATAAGATAAGAACTTTATGTACAATTAAAATGTGCCATAGGTAAATAAATGGATACATGTAATTTTATATTATACAATTTATACAGGATTTAATGTAGGTGCGTAGAGATGTTGTGAATTGAAGATGAATTTTTAAAATTAACACTCAGACCCTGTAAATAAACAACTAATATTCCAAAATTTAATTGGGTCTTCATATGCAATTATCAAGGGATCAGGTCAGTTCTGAGTGCCTAGTTTAAAAATTTACATCCCTCTTCGTAACCCCATGTACACTCATATTCTGTGCTTTTATATCTGAGTTTAATAAGGTTTCATGTCTAAGGCCCGTAATTATAAACAGCACTTGAGACTGACAGCTAGTTTGAGTCCGTATCAGAAAAGTCATTTCAGTACTAAAGGACCTGTCAAATCCATACTTAGTATTACTCTCAATCTTGAGATCGCTTTATAAATACGCGCCTAAGTTTAGTGTCACAATGTAGTCGATGATATTCATGGGTTTCTTCTTAACGGCTCTATTGAAATCCTATCAGCCGTCCCATACATGAAAATTTTACTGTCAGTCACATAAAAATGGGATCGGCACTCTATAAAATACATACACACACATAATCACGCCTTTATCCCTAATGGGGTAGGCAGAGCGTGAACAAAGGTGGCTCCGCCACGTTTGACAAAGTTTTCCGAGGGTTTCTGTATATTGCAATTTAGGCGATGGGCTGACAACCTGTCACTTCAGCAACATACGTACAAATCTATCTTAAATAACCCTCAAATCTTTGTCAGACTCTATAAAATATATTTTTAATATTATATACATGTTAAACGTTGATGTTACCTAAATGTTGTATGTAATTTCGTAGATTTTGTAAATAAGCAGTTACCATAAACTGCAATAGTGTATAAGAAAAATGGAAATAAAATAATACGACCAATGTTCATTGTTGTAATCCTTTCACTATATAACAACCACCCTCGTACGGAGTTTACGAAATACCCTCACCGACATATTTAACCACCCACCCTTCTAGAATTGTGAATTACTTGTTTATTTCTTACAATGCCTATTGTAATTTGTTGGTAGGAATCGTTATTGTTGTAATGAGAGTTTAAAACCAAACCTTGCGATTTTATGCATATCATCTTGGTTTTTTTTTATTTTTATAAATATGCAATGATCATGGCAATGATAACAAGAGAATAAAACCAGGCATTGAAAAAGCATTATTTTTATGCCTGGCCGTAAACATGAATAATGGCTGAGGTATAAGTTGTTGATTGATTGTTAATAGCTTGTCGAAGGGAACTTGCTAGGGATAGAGGGGCCCGTGTGATTATGGCAAATGATAGTTTAATAAACGCTGGTTGATGATAAAAAAAACTAGAGTCTAGTGAAACTTGACCTTCGACATCGTGTGAGTTCAAGTTTATAAGAGAAGACGGTAGATTATTTTGTTCAAGAATAAGTCATAAAACGCTACAGTCAGACACTTCCTATTTAAAGCTTTAACGTTAAAGTTTTAACGTTAATTAAACCTCAAATACCCAGGTTTAGTTAAATCGAGAGAATAATATATAAATACCGACATATACATACATACTTAGCTTGTCTCCCTTACGGGGTAGGCAATATGGCGTCTGAAAAGTTTGTGAATATATCAGCCTGTCGTGTTGTCTAAATTGTAAAACACTGAAAGCTTCTTTTCCCTCTCCTGTCTTCTGCAGCACGCAGATGAAGAAAACAGCTAAAACATACCATGCTCAATTATTCGCTCTCCAGTCCAGCACGGAAGAATGCAGTTAAATCTGGATAATAATAGAGATTTATTATATTAAAAAATGCGTGGAATGGTGGAATGTTTGTATTTTAGTGTGGAGTTGTATACAAAGCCCCCGTCCGCATACCGCAAGGGCCAGTTGCAGGCACGCATTAATTACTTTACAGGGGTTCCGGGTGTTCGCAGAGGCAGGGTCAAATTCAGTATATGGGGACAAATGGGTGGGCCAGGGCATGGGGGCTTGGAGACAATAACGTTTCATGTATGACGGTATGACGTTGGAAATATCTCTCTACAGGGTGTAAAGGTTTATTTGTACTGGACTTTATGCCATTGACCTATACACAATTGCCTACTTGTGCTGGTGATAACAAAAGTACGTCTATCCTCAATTATCATAAGCCTGCTTATGGTTTACATTAAAAACATATCTAGCCGTTACTTACGTAACATCATCATCACACCATCGGGCTCCCTTACGTTAGTTACTTATCGTTTGTTACGTAACAATACTTATCAATAATAATTTTGAAAATTTTAAACAACGTGAAACAATATTTGAAGAAAATGTAGCTGTACGCTTTCTTGGTAGCTCGGCGCAGTAGTGTCTTCGTTTCATCATGAGACTTTTAGGATCGTATTTATAAAGCGATCTCAATATTGAGAGTAGTATTAAGTATGGATTTGACAGGTCCTTTTTTATTGAAATGTCATTTCTGATACGGACTCAAACTAGCTGTCAGTCTCAAGTGCTGTTTATAATTACGGGCCTTAATAACTTATTAGGTAATCTTTTAATTTGTTTTAGATCAAGAGCCGCTGGTGGTTGGATCCTTGGGCCCTTATGGAGCGCACCTCCACGATGGATCAGAGTACGATGGAAGCTATGGCGATACCACATCCGTTGAGGTAAGTTTATATACTTCATTATATAAAAAAAACATCTCTTAGTAAACATGTGAAACTGATTCTTAATAAACTTATGATCAAAGTTTTATGATGTATGTATGTATGATCTTTGTCAGTCATACATGATGAACGGTTGTGTCACTTCCAATCACGATCATTAAAATTAACTGCAAATTGAATATTGCTCAAGTTGATACAAAAGGCAAAATAAAACTCTTTAGTCATAAGTGAAAAAAGAAGATCAAAACGTATCGATCAATAGTATCAAAGTAGAGACCGTTTAAAACTCGGGCATACCAGTCAAATGGCCACAAACAATGGCACATTAAGTTATTTCAGAACCAGGTCAGTCCAGTATTTTGATAATAGCAAATATAATTAGTTTTTTGTCTATTTCCATTTCTACGTCACCGATTGCTTTTAGAAGCGCCTACTCTGCCGACGAATCGATTTCTAATTAAAATGTCAAAGGTAAAAGCTTACAGGCTAAAAGCACTAAATTCAAAATGAGTATTTTTTATAGAACATTAAGTTGTGAGATTTTAGCGTTCCCCGGAAATAACTTCCGTAAAAAAAAAGTGAGTAAAAGTAAAGTGAAGGATTTTATCAGAATCCATGCATTTACATAAACATTCTAGCTTCTTGTTTATGTCAGTATGATGTTCTTTAAATGACGATAAATGTCTTGGCAATATGCCATTACTTTTATCAGCAAAGAAACTGTACTCACTATTATTGTCCATTGTACTCGTAGCTGCACGTAAACAGACACATAAACAAGTTTATTTAGGGACATAGTTCATTTTCCTTGATGAAGGAAGCTCTTGACGACTTGCTGGAGAATCACAGAGACGTACTCGGGCTTAAAGTTTTCTTTCAGAATAGAACCAATATAGTAAGTACAGAGGTTTTTTTCTGTCTTTAAATGTAACCAAAACATGGACCCCAGAAGACTTGACCTCGCACCGGAGGCCATGAATGCATAGCCTAATAAAGGTTGAAAGCGGCAGCTAAATCGTAAAGAGTGCCGTAAAGTTGCCTGCAAATTAAAATTTACATCGGCAATATGAAAAACTCCCTCTCGTCTCCATTGGTCGTCCCGTTGTTTGTTCCCGAGGGCATTTGACTGGGGTGGACGGACAGTTAATTAACGAAACCTAGAACAAATGGGCATTAGAGGAAAAGACGAAACTATTATAAGCGTCCTCCTGCTAATATTTCTGTTTTCTCAGCGACAAGACCAGACAAACTGACTCCTGACTCTCTGTTGTTAAAATTTTAATTAAAATAGGTACTCGATGGCGAAATTATGATATAAAAATATGCTTCCTCTTTTGCTAAAGAAAGCATGATTTTCTGTTCTTTGCCTTATCGATCTAATAAAAACTCTACAACTAACAAGAGTAGAGAAATAAGATGATTAGGAAGTTGTAAGGGACTTCCGATTTGCAATTTCGTTATGGCTCGGCCGCTGGACGTTTTCGGCGCCGACGACAGCTCTGACCTCCATTCCCTAAAATTAGAAAGTAGAATAGGCAAAGGTTACAATTATTTTTATCGGAATTAGTTCTGCATTTGCCTGAAATGTTTGTTTTCCAGCTACTGAAGGTAAAATCTCAGTAGGTGTACCTACTTATACTTTTTCAATTTCAAGTACAAAATGTATTAAGGAGAATTTGGAACTGAACCAAAAACATGTTCAACACACATACAAGTGTCGGAACTTCAAGAGGTCAAACTAAGTAAGAACTCCCAAGTTTTGATTTTATTTTATAACACTTTGCTTTGAGATGTTTATTTATTTAGTACCTCTCCGGTAAGATAAAGTTTGTACAAGAATTCGTTGGCACTGCAGACAAGTATTTCGTGCTACGAAATATAGTGTCTTGGGGGGTGAAAACTGTTGCTAATTTAAAACTCCTTGCGTAAAATGTGCGTTGTACCTATAGGTGCCTTCCTAACTTGGAAGTATTATAGTAGAAATGGACGTACAGTATGGAAGAAAATTTGCAGGATTTTTATTTTTTCGTTTACTATTTTTCAATTATTTTAAATAAGTTCCTAGATATCTATAACCTTATTTTTACTACGTACAACAAAATATCTCATTCACACGGGACGTAGTCGCGACCTCGTGGGTGAAACCGCGTGTCGGAAAGCTAAGTTTTTTAATAATTTTTCCCCTCCAACATTCATCATTTTGGCGAATTCCTGGTCGGCCGCGATGTAGAGAATTCAATAAAAGTTACGCTTACATATATATTTTTTGCAGACTATGCGAGAGTGGCACCTGCCGAGGATCAAGGCCCTGGTGGATGCTGGAGTGGATCTCTTGGCTTTAGAAACCATTCCTTGTCAAGAAGAGGCTGAAATGCTCTGTTATTTGTTAAGAGAGTTCCCTAACATGAAGGCCTGGTTATCTTTCAGTTGTAAAGTAAGTAAAGTAACCTACACTTAGTTTTAGAGTTAAGTTGTTTAGCAAATATTATTCTAGAAGATGATCGATTGATATACTTTTTTACTAGATATTTTCTGATCTAGTTTCTTGTCATTCGAGTTAAATTATTAAAACCGTTTGTTAGAATGTCTGTACTTGGTATTTTCAGTATTTCACAATACCTATGAAAACTTATCCACAAAGGAATCCTTCCTTAAGGTATCAAAATAATAGCAAGGGATAGGAAAAGCTGCAAAAATCCTTCTGCCTTTTATATGTAAACCACGCAGCAGGCTGTGTCCATTGGTAGAGTCGGTAATAAACACGTGAGGGACGAGCGAGGTAGTGAAGCGGAGTTCCGTGAAATTCGTGCGTTCATTGATTAATTGAGGCAGCTAAGAGGATAACATGATATTAATTTATGGTACACAACTACAGTTTCACCGCAGTATCGATTATGCCGAACAATAGAGACATTTAGCTCACATTTAGAAATGGTAACTACTTAATAACTGTCATATTGCAAGCTGTGGCAGAGTCGGTAACAAACACGTGCGGGACGAGCGAGGTAACGAAGCGGAATTTCCGCAGCGGCTTATGAAGTTCCGTGAAATTCGTGCGTTCATTGATTGATTGCGAGCCGGCAGGGGATAGCCACCATAGAAAGTTACCATCCCACTACCTTAGTAGTAGTTTAAATTACCAGCCAGTATTTTTGAATCTTTGCCCTCGCAGTATGTTCACATGTTCAGAAATACAATTTTTCATGTTTCACGGCACGTTTATTCTCTTTATATTAAAGCTCTCGAAAAGTCAAGACAAATGCCATTTTGCAGCTTGAAAAATCTAACCGACCACTTTAGTTGCATTCTCTCACTATTTTAATATTAAGTAAGAGAAAATTCTGCTAAATGTTGCACTTCAGAGCAGCACGCAAATGCATTCGCACGAAATGAGAAATTTTGATGAAGCGCATAAATAAGTGTACCTCTAGATATCTACAGACTAGCAGCTTCAAAAAGCTTATTACGGACTCACGTTGCGATTTAATGCTATTGCCAGTCTTATGCTTGTCTGCTGGAATTATTTGCCTCAGTGTGAACGAACAGACTGCTCTATAAAGCGTCGTAGTAAGAGTGCATTTTTAAGTTTATTCTAGCTGTAAAAATAAAATGCTTCAGTCGCGTTCTACAAATTTATTTCTCTGTGAAGTCAAAAGTTCCGAATTTTTGCAAGTCTAACAAAATTCATTGAGTCGTGAATGAGTCTGAGCGTATTGGCTGGATGTTATCTAGCCCGACCGCAGGAACCTTGTTTACCTTCTCTCTAGTTTGAATATTTTGGGTATGAGTGTACACAAAACTTGAGGTTGTTTATTTGCCGTCATTTGGCCTGTCTGGTGTTTCGTAACATGCAGTTTTCGGACATCGCATAAATATTTTACCTTAAATGCACTCAATTTAAATACGAAAACAACACCAACTGTCAGAAGTTTGTTAGCTGTTTAAACAACTTTTACGGTAGTGGAAAATAAGCCAAACAATCCCATTCAATGCGAGTTCATGGAAGTCGTAAAACTAAAGTTTTCCTAATGAGAGCGCCGATAGTTTCCCGTTGCGCACATTGCACCTGTAGGCGATGAACACTTTAATATATCCTTGTCTTCATTACAGGACGACCAAAGCATAGCACACGGCGAGAGTTTCCAGAAGGTAGCGAAAAAATGCTGGGAAATGAACCCGGAACAACTAGTGGCAGTGGGGGTTAACTGCTGCGCACCGTCCTACGTAGCTAATCTAATGAAAGGGTTTAATGACGACAGGCCACACGACCCTATTCCACTTATCGTCTACCCCAATTCAGGAGAAAAATACAATCCCCAAATCGGGTAAGATATCGCACTTTGATAAGTTGGGACATAACTACAATAGCAGTAGGAATTGCTTTCGAGGCGGAACTGAAATAGATGACTGTAGAAACCGACTCCCCGGAGAGCCATCTTCACTATTTTCAAAGTTATCGAATACTTAGAGGTAAGGAAGTAAATTGTCACTGGCAATCCCAACATTCTTGTAACTGAATGTACCATTTACTTATTTACACATCAGATTGCCATGTCACTGTGGAAAATGTATTTAACCCAATTCACTTCCGAAATTTCGTTGTACCTACTTAACGTAGTTTCGAATTATTTATTAGTAAGTAGGTTGAGTACGGCAGGTTTGTCTGCAAATAAATTGCTTAAAATAAAACGCGTAGGTACAGTTACTTCAAAGTACAATTTGTCAGACTTTTGCATTCAATGGTAAGGAAAATTACCCAACCTCTGTAGAAACAAAAGGTAGCTGAAGTTAAGAATGATATTCTTTTGTCTAAGAAATACGTGTCATGAATGTTTTATTTGAAAAAGTAGGAAACGAAAGGAACCTAATAAATCCAATTCTATCGTATCAGAGACGGCCCTTTGAAATGAACATGTCAAATCAAATATGTTTATACGTAGGTAACTATTTCCTGAGTTAATTCGATAAAGGTTGTATTGTCAGTTCGATAATCGAATATAGTATAATTGAAAAGAAAAACTAGGTAACTGCTAGTTTAGGATTTAAGTAAGATCTCGTAGCAATTCGTAGCAAGCTCGTAGCTCCTTATGTCAACATTGTTATGTGATTATGTAGGTTCGATTATAATTCAAGTCAATAAACCTGTATTCTTCCTTCACTTCCTATGTTAGTATATTTGAACGAAACCGTAAAGTCAGCTGTTCCTATTTCTAATTTAGGAAAGTCACCGGAGTAAACTAAAAATCGATTTTAAGTCCAAGTTCAAATCGAATGGAAGTCAAATGAATCGATAAATTAAAATGTTTGCTCTTACATCAAGATAGTTGATGAGTCTTACATTTTTTTAAATATCAATTTAATTAATAATAACTTCTATTTTTCCGGCTGAGCTACGGAATAAATAGGAAGTTGTCTTATAAAATAAGCGAAATAAAAATTCCCTGGTCTCGGTTTAGGAATAATATTTTGCGTAGCATTACGCGACAGTTTTTGCAGGTCTGGTCCACCCACTACTGGCATCACGCTCAAACGACGTGATGTCCTTGTCCCACCCCTTTCACTAATTAATGCTTTAGGGGCTCTTCTCAGATCGTTCCTTTTTCACTTGTTACGGTTCTAGGTTACACTTTACCGCGACTTTGTAATTATGACTCTACCACATTTTTTATTCCTAGACGGGAAGCGGGGAGGAAGCCATTGCTAAATGAATCTTTTAAGAACCGATAAAAATACTAGCATAGACTTTAGTATTCCGAGTTCAGCGGGTTGTTCGTTGACTCGATAAATCGTGGAAAATCTTACTAATAAGAAGTAGATACCTACAAACTTACTTCAAATTCTAAACAAATTGAGTTGCGTTTTGCTTAAAATTTAAACCAAAACTTTTACGGCACTGCCATGAAAATAGAACCGTATATTTTAATTGAATAACGTATATATTTTTGGTTTCTATAAGACTATAAGTAAAATCCCTTAAGTATAAAAAAAACACCCAAACAAAGAGTTAGATCCTCAGATCTCATTACATGACTGACGTGTTTCATTACAGTTGGATAGACCGGGATAAATGCGAGGCTGTGGAAGTGTTCATCCAAGAGTGGCTGGACCTGGGCGTGCGGTACGTCGGGGGCTGCTGCCGCACGTACGCGGCGGACGTGTCCCGCATCCGCAACCAGGTGCATTGCTGGCGAGACCGCATGCGCTTCCAGGCTAAATACCAGGCCTCCGCCGCGACCAAGTAATCTGCCCGGTCGACCAAATAACCCGACCGTTCGAAAAAGTTACCCGCCCGTTCGACCAAGTAACCCACCCGTTCGACCAAGTGACCTGCCCGGTCGACCAAGTAACCCGCCCTTTTGACCAAGTAACCTGCCCGGTCGACCAAGTACCCTGCCCGGTCGAAAAAGTAACCCGTCCGTTCGACCAAGTAACCCGCCCGTTCGAACAAGCCCGCCCGATACCCCATACAATTAAGGTTGACTGTAGTTCTGGTTTATATGTAGCTAAGCGATATAACAATATGTACGGTCGATCGGAAACTAGAATAACGCCGCGGAAATCGAAGAAATAATCACTTTTCAGTTGCTATTTTGTTACATTTCTAGTTCTAAGCGACCGGTACAACGAAGACTGCTGCCGACGTGACACGCATTCGCAACCAGGTGCATTGCTGCACCGCATGTGCTTCCAGACTAAATACCTACCAGACCACTGCCGCCACCAAGTATAGCACTATATCGCATACGATTAGGGTGACTGCGGTTGATAGCTCTGGTTTACCTGCTCGAATTAGACAAGCGATATATTGCAACCCTCTGATATATGTGGCATGTGGCTATATGTACGGTCGTGGTAAGGACAATCCAGAAACCAGACTGCCGCCTTAAACATCTAAATATGTAAATTTCAAATGTTTTAATTTTCCACTTCCTAGGCTGACCGTACTGTATTGTACTATCTATAATGTGCAGCATTTATTTATTATATTTTATATAAGAACTTTTTCATATATATTATTATTAATCATGTCAGCGTATCTTGACACGTACAGTAGATAAGAGTTTATGTACCCACTGCTGCTATAGGTACGAGTTTAAATTAAAAGAAAACGATTCTTTGAATTTATCAGAACAATGAAACTAGAGGTCACCCTTACTACAATACCATACAAATTACTCCGTTACTTGCAGAACAATTAGTAACAGAAACAATAGTTGTAGCATAGCGTATAAGTCCTATCTACTTTTTGAGTTTGTAAATATCTGCTCTACAGAATGAAACGATGCGGTCGATCAAATTTTGCACAAAATGAACCGCAACTTTTTACTTGCCATTTGAAAGTTAATCGTCGCTTACCAAAGCTGTTTGTTTAGATGTGAATTAAAGCTATAAACACTTTACTTTATGTTCAATTAAAATGTGCCATAGGTAAATAAATGGATACATGTAATTTTATATTATACAATTTATACAGGATTTAACGTAGGTACGTAGAGATATAATTTTTAAAATTAACACTCAGACCCTGTAAATAAACAACTAATATTCCAAAATTTAATTGGGTCTTCATATGCAATTATCAAGGGATCAGGTCAGTTCTGAGTGCCTAGTTTAAAAATTTACATCCCTCTTCGTAACCCCATGTACACTCGTATTCTGTGCTTTTATATCTGAGTTTAAAAGGGTTTCATGTCTAAGGCCCGTAATTATAAACAGCACTTGAGACTGACAGCTAGTTTGAGTCCGTATCAGAAAAGTCATTTCAGTACTAAAGGACCTGTCAAATCCATACTTAATATTACTCTCAATCTTGAGATCGCTTTATAAATACGCGCCTAAGTTTAGTGTCACAATGTAGTCGATGAGTTTCTTCTTAACGGCTCTATTGAAATCCTATCAGCCGTCCCATACATGAAAATTTTACTGTCAGTCACATAAAAATGGGATCGGCACTCTATAAAATACATACACACATATAATCACGCCTTTATCCCTAATGGGGTAGACAGAGCGTGAACAAAGGTCGCTCCGCCACGTTTGACAAAGTTTTCCAAGGGTTTCTGTATATTGCAAATTAGGCGATGGGCTGACAACCTGTCACTTCAGCAACATACATACAAATCTATCTTAAATAACCCTCAAATCTTTGTCAGACTCTATAAAATATATTTTTAATATTATATACATGTTAAACGTTGATGTTACCTAAATGTTGTTTGTAATTTCGTAGATATTGTAAATAAGTAGTTACCATAAACTGCAATAGTGTATAAGAAAAATGGAAATAAAATAATAAAACCAATGTTCATTGTTGTAATCCTTTCACTATATAACAACCACCCTCGTACGGAGTTTACGAAATACCCTCACCGACATATTTAACCACCCACCCTTCTGGAATTGTGAATTTCTTGTTTATTTCTAACAATGCCTATTGTAATTTGTTGGTAGGGATTGTTATTGTTGTAATGAGAGTTTAAAACCAAACCTTGCGATTTTATGCATATTTTTCTTGGCTTTTTTATTTCTATAAATATGCAATGATCATGGCAATGATATTAAACAAGAGAATAAAACCAGGCATTGAAAAAGCATTATTTTTATGCCTGGCCATAAACATGGATATAAACATTTTATTACCAAACAAGGTGTATTTATTTATATAAACAGCTCATTTCGGAGACTGCGAACACTGAAAAAGGTTGTTTAGACAGTGGAACTGAACTCTCAATCAGAATTTATACTCCAATAAAAATTACTACTATTCAGTCAGACAGTTTGTATGCGCAAATAAGAAAATGTTTACCAAAATATAGGATCAATTCTTACGATAACACAATAATTACTTTTGTCGTAATAAACCGGACTAATGGCCGAGGTATAAGTTGTTGATTGATTGTTAATAGCTTGTCGAAGGGAACTTGCTAGGGATGGAGGGACCCGTGTGATTATGGAAAATGATAGTTTCATGTACGCTGGTTGATGATAAAACAGAACTATAGTCTAGAGAAACTTGACCTTCGACATCGTGTAAGTTCAAGTTTATATGAGAAGACGGTAGATTATTTTGTTTAAGAACTTGATAACGCTAGTTTAAAAAAAAAATCTCAATTCTTTAAATAACTAACTTCAAGCAGCGTATTCACCGTTACCTATGCGGATATATACATATTGTCACGCCTTTATCTCTTATGAGGTAGGCAAAGCGTAAACGATCTAAACAAAGGTCGTTCCGTCACGTCTGACAAAGTTTTGTTTTGTAGGTATATTGCTGTAGTGACAGGTTGTCAGCCCATCGCCAAAATTGCAATACACTGAAGCCCTCGGATCCCTTAGATGATTTTTACAGCATGCCCAGAAGAAATGCAGCTGGCATATTTATGTTTTTCTCTCGCTCCCAGTCCAACATGGAAGGAACCTAGCGGATTCGGAAAATTTAATGTTTAATTAATAAAAACTTCCCATACAAAACGCGAAGTTTTAATACCTACCGCAAAACAGTCCTCGAAGACGTAAATCGCATCAGGAATTTCATTATTATGTCATAATAACTTGGTGAAAAGATGGCAGAAAGAAGAAGACTAGGGGTGGGCTGCGTTGAATTTTAAAACCGCGAACGACTTTTTTCGTTATGATTTCGACATCGTGATAACTAGGTATACTACCTACATAAAGTGACGTAAAACGTGGTTGAAAACAAAACATCCACAATGCACTATATATGGTAATAAAACGGAACAATGTCATCAAAATCTGCCCGCTTTTATTTAGGCACAAGCTTCTGCGTTGCAACATATTACAGTTAGCGACATCAACACGGTTTAGGGTTAAAATGTCTGATGCCTGAATTATTTTAAATTTGTTTACTTTTTTTTTCTACATTCGAGGCGAACAGGGTCCGTCTGATAGTAAGTGGCCAGTGTTGCGTTTCGTTTATCGCCCCCGACGCTTTTGACATCAGTAAGACATAGCATTTTGTTCAAGACCGAGGTCAAGACTCTTTCATGGGAATTACTTACGTATACGCCTCTTCGTACCTGACCTACATTGCTGACAGCAACCTAGACCTACATTCACCAAAGATACGAGTTCATTATTATACATACATACATGTAATCACACCTTTATCCCTAATGTGGTAGGCAGAGCATAAACGACTTAAACAAAGGTCATTCCGCCACGTCTGAGTTTAGTTCAATATCATCGGCAAAAAAACGACAACAGAACATAAAAAGATCAAAACCAGAAACCGCTTGATAGTTTCATATCTACTGAAATGAAAAAAAAACGCTCGCCTCTAAAGAAGACTTCTCATGATTTAGTTATTCCGTACGGTTGGGAAATTGTGCGGCTGGTCCGCGAATGGCGCCCGCCAGTAAATTGGAAATGAAATTAAAATGCTAACGTTTGTTGTTGGCGTGGCGAATGGAGGCCGTGACGACAAGCGATCGTCGCTCCGAATTCCCGCCAAATAAAATAACAACAGCCGACGTTTTTAGAGCTTTTTCACACTGGAGGCAGGGAGCGAGTGACACTACAAGCTTGTATCGCACTCGAGATTGTACTACGGCCGTCGGCCTGTCGTGTGTAACCATCCAGGCTATACATATCGCATTCACATCGCACATGCTTTATATATTACTAGCGGCCCGCCCAGCATACATGTAAACCTTCCTCTTGAATCACTCTATCCATTAAAAGAAACCGTATCAAAATCGGTTGCGTAGTTTTAAAGATTTATGCATACATAGGGATATAGGGACAGAGAAAGTGACTTTGTTTTATACTACGTAGTGATTACAACGTATGAAAGAGATTTTTTCTTTGTATGTCCTCCATTTTAGGCACTTGCTACGAACTGCTACGGCGTAGCAGTTATCGTAAAATACATAGAAGAAGTATGACGTAAGTTTTATTAAAATTTGCACCACTTCAAAGATCTTCATCGCGCTAAATTCTACATACATACATACATAAAATTACGCCTTTATCCCTTACGGGGTAGGCAGAACGTAAAACGCCTTCTAAAAGGCGCTTTCGACATCTCTGACATAAATTGAGGGCAATTTCAGATTGTAATGTGTATTGCTGTAGTGACAGGTTGTCAGCCCATCGCCTAAATTACAATACACTGTAACCCTCGAATCCCTTTTGCTGACTTCTACAGCATGCCCGGGAGGAAGGGCAACTGGAACATTCTATGTTTTTCTTTCTCTCCCAGTCCAGTATGGAAGATAAATTCTCGTCAAATAAAATAACAGCAGCGGACGTTTTTAGAGCCTTTTCAAACTGGAGGCAGGGCGAGTGAGTGACATCACAAGCTTTTATCACTCTCGTGATTGTACATCAACCGGCATCATCATCATCATTTAAGAGCTTTGCTCTTGTCGGTGGAATAATCGCCAGCTTTCTCGGGATTCAGCCATCTCTTTAACCTCTCTACTGGGTGTAAGGGACAGCGCCCCGCGCTCTCATAGGGGTTGCTCGGTCAACGACACTACATACTGAACAAAACCAGGAAATTGTTTCAGGAAGTTAACAAAATGTTTGCTTTTCTGAATCATCAACATTCGCATACGACTTCTATACTATTTGGCATGCGATGTTACTCTTTCGAGTACGAATTACGGCTCCAGGTCGTGTGACCCTCCAACATGCCAATCATATCGCTCCGGCTTTATGGCAACGAATGAAAATGTCTCTTAAAAACACAGGCATTGCGACAACCGCGTAGCAGCTTTTTAAAATTGGAATAAAATAAGTTTTGGATATTTTCTCCCGAATTGCTACGGCGTAGCAATTTTTGGAAAGAATTTGATTTTGAGAAAAACATAGAACGTGCCAGCTGCATTTCCTCCCGTGCATGCTGTAAAAACCAGCTAAGGGAACCGAGAGTTTCAGTATATTGCAATTTAGGCGATAGGCTGACAACCGGTCATTACAGCAATATAACTACAAATCTAAGTATCTTAAATAAACCTCAAAACTTTGTCAGACGTGGCGGAACGACCTTTGTGTAAGTCGGTTACGCCCTCCCTACCCCACTAGGGATAAAGGCGTGATTATATGTATATATGTGCAATTATAAGCCTGTGTGTTTTAATCTTGGATAAAACTGAAAGAAATTCAATTCATTGTATGTAGGTATAGGGACTGTACTTATTTTTTATGACAACCAATATTAGCATAATATAATAACTTTTCTCAAATAACTTGGGTCTGTAATATACATATGAAGAAAATAATTGTTAGTATGTACTTATAATAGTATAAATATGAACTTATACATGTGTATCTCATAGTGAATAAATTAAAAAACATCTAATGTATTGATTGTATGGGCATCATTTTTGTTTATTACCCTGTCAACTATTATTTCTTGGGGAAAGTTTGTTGTAGCACAAGTACAAGCATACCGTAGGCAAAAATCTGTATAAGAAGGAGGGATAATGAGTGCGGAACCCCAACTATGCCAAGTCGGTTTTTACAACTAGAGCACGGAATGGACCCGTAATTGGATCGACTCCTTTTATCTCGAAGGTAAGTACTTTCTCAGGGAGGCGAACTTAACTACTTACGCCCATCGAGACAGGGTCGAATTGACATTCTTTGATCTTAATTCCCCTTTAAACGCGGTAGCTTATTACATTTTCATGAGTTTGCCGTTTCGATGCCGTAAAGCGATAAGCTATAAATTACCTCAGCGTTACGAAAAGGAGTTCTTTATTAAGCAGACTTTTATCACGAGTTTATTTTAATCTTCCACAAGGAAGCTATTACTTCCGGTGTGCAGGTAGTATAACCAACGAGGCAGGATAAATGTTGGTAGTGGTGGCTTGTTGAGCGGAGGTGTTTTCCCGCCAACAGCACTTTGCGGCCCTTGGGTTAACACCTACACAGATAGAGTAGAGTGGAGCACAGTCCGCCCCAGTGAGCACCCACTGAGGCGAGAGCCGCCGCCGTCGCGACCCGCCATACTTTACAATAGTTCAGTAGTAACTGCCTCGGTGGTCTAGTGGTCAGAGCCATGGGCTCACGATCCGGAGGTCCTAGGTTCGATTCCTAGGGACACAAAGTTGATATTTGTTATTTTATCAATTTGTGGGAATTTCCCCAGATTGGTTACAATTCAGCGTGAATCACCTGATTGTCTGGAAGAAAAAATATTTCGTGCTTTCAAGTCTTTGATAATGGTCGTCACACAAACCGTCTCAAAGGATTTTTGCTGTGCTATTAGGCGGTTTAAAAACTTTTCGATGGACCGATTCCCACACGATAGAAGTTCAGTTGCATACGTATATAGCTCCTGCTCCGTTGTTGCCCCGACCTAGCCTAGCTATGAATTAATCCACGACTGCAGTTTAATTCGTACGAACAAAGTTACTCCAAACATAAGTTAGCCTGTCAACGAATCCATCGGGACCTGGGAACTAACATTACCGAAAACAAACTTCCACTAAAGCTTGTTACACATGTATTTAAGTTAACACAGTAATACTCAAACATATCCTAAATTCGTAATTAAATTAACATTTGCTCTCTTTAGCGTCTTTGTATAAGTTGGAGTGTAAGGCGGCGATGGCAAGAGTTCGTTCCTGTTTTTCTTCGTTAAGTTGAAGCTGGAGGCTTTTGACGTCGAGTCTTAGGGTTTTGATTTCGTTCTGCATCCGCATGACGATGGTCCAGAGGCTGGGCGCGTGCCCCCCCGCCCCGCCGCCCGCGCCGCTCGACTGCACCGGCAGCGACGGCGACCGCACTAAAGCTTCTATCGACATTGGCGGGTCGTCGTCGCATTCTGCAAATAAAATTGTATCACACAATAAAATGACAAACTTGTAGCGGTGCCGGTTCAATATACAATCCAATCGATACCCACCTTAGTAAGAAAGCGGAATTTCAGTTTAGATCTGTTTGTGGGTAACGTGCTTTGTGGATTTTCTCGTACTGAGTATAGCCTCGATGCCGCTTCGTGTATGTGTGGGTGTTTAGAGCGTGTGCAATGCAGTAGTGTGTTTAGTGTGAGCGATTCATATTGTTGGAAGATTATTTTGTTGCATTGTGTCGGGTTAGATATTGATAATGATAAGAATACAGACAGTAAAGATCCAGAAATTTATTTCCAAAACTTATAACACTAATACAATAAAATTCAATAAAAAAATAAATATGTAGATATATTATATGATGATCACACGACTACAATAATAAAAATAATTGTTAAAGAATACTTTATATGATACAACACATTATGAAATTACATTATTATAATGATAGACAATAAATGTATGAACTAACAATGACTTATGCCTCATCCGTTAATTTGTTTAGTTTCAAGAGTTACAATAAAATAATTGAAGTTTCCGAGAGTAATGGAATAAAGTTAATAGAATCTAATAAATACGTACATACTAACAATGTTATATCGTTTACAGCTAACGACTAGATGAGAAATGAGCTGCACAACTCCAACAACTTATTAATATTCAGGAAAAAATCGAAATAGCGAGACATTTAGCGTCCTAGGGAGCGTTTTGGTAGAACTTGTAACAAACAATACTATAAAGTTCGTTTATTTAACGTTGAGTTATAGATATCAATGTTGTTTGCGGCCCACAAACTGCTTTTTCTGTACAACTTTAAAGAATGTCAGCCGTAAAATATATGTTTGTAACAAAGTCATCAAAGTTCCGAAATTTTATCCTCTGCCAAGTTGCAAAGAAAATGTTGTTTACGGGTCGCAAAACACGTTGGTACCGATAACGCAACGTAAAAAATAACGTATTTTACATGTGGAGATTTCACAGGACAACTAAGTAAGGAGGCATAATAATGAGGATATTACAAAGATTTATCTCGTACATAATAATTCAGTTGGGCCTTATAAGAGCGCCCTATTCTTGTGATGAGGCTCGAGAGCCGAGCCCAGAGCGTTATCACGTTCCCCTACAAAGGATGCTAGTCAAACTGCTAATGAATTATTTATTACACAAAGAAACCACAATAGGAAGGCTAAACCACGGAGGAAAGATTCGCTTTAAAAATTAATGTTTTCATTCTCTACATCGGGTGTATATGGACCAGGAAAATTAAATAAAAAGAAAGTAAGTCTAAATAAATACGTAATGGGACTAAACCCGGAAGATATGAGACAACCGGAATATTTTCATGTCATCTGTAGTGAAACTCGAGCTTATACGTTATGTACGAAGGCACTATAACTGAATGAAGAAATTCCCGAGTGGAACATGCTTGATAGAGTACAATAAGTTTACAATTTGTGATGTTTTCAGTATTTCCATTTTAGTATAAGAGGTGAACACGGGTTGACTAAACCATGGCTGAGTCCGTGTTTAGAGCATGTAGACCACTTATGTGCATCGGATGGTGTGATCTTCCGCCGTGGTGTAGGTTCGTCTGGTCATAACAAAATTTAGATATGAAAAATTAATTTTTGTTTGAAGTTTTTTCAGAAACCTGTAGAGTGGGATATCAGATTAAAGAGCTCAATGAGCCGATTTTCCAAAAAATTACCACACTATACATTTCAGTACGTGGTTACGTAAAAAAGGCAAAAATTACTTTTCGGGAAGTAGGTTCGGAACGCTGTATCTCCAAAACGGAACATCCGATTCAGTTAGTTTTTTTACAGTATCTACTTAGTTACGTATAGTTAGTGTACATAGTACCCTTGTGCAATTTTTCAGCTTATTCTAAGATGATTCATTTCACGATAATTTAGTCAGCCCGTATTAACCTCTTATACTATTTGTTCTCGTTCGTATTACTTTCAAGGCTAACTACGGTTTATTTTATTACGATAACATTTGAATATCTTTATTCTTTCTTTTTCCTTGTTAATTAATCAATGCCAAAAAACGAGAATTTGTTTGACAAACTATTATTTTTTACTCCGCTTCAGTCCCGACGGAGACGGTAGGAGACACATTTCAATATGTTTTAATACTCATTTTGACTTGACGGAATATTAAATGAAATCTCAGATATCTGGGGAATATTAGCCTTCTAAAATGCGAGTGAAAATGTGCTGTAAATATATCTCGTACCGACCTAACAGAAACAAATTGATATGAAATAGAATTTGCATAAAAGAACAGTTAAAATAGTGCCATTCATAAAAACAAACCAAAACGCAATTTGGTTCCGTTTTGGATGTTTTATTCGTGCATTGCATCTGGTTTGAAGCTGGGGCGATATTGTAGTTGGCACTGGTTTAACGCGGCGTCCATATATGTAAATTTTGCAGTGCACTGCGCTATCCTGTTCAATATTAAATGAGTGCGCGCGGCGCGGGCCGTGTCCGCTGTGATTATTCGCTGCAACCTAATAAGCCTCCACACTTGCCTCTATTACCATTTACCGGCCAGCACGTGTAAAAGGTGTGTTACTTGTGTGTGGCTCTCGAGGATAATAGCTCTCGGAAATTGGACGCTTTAAGCCACTCAAAGTGCTATCGACTATTAGCAGGTGCTAAAGCGCGAACTTTGTAGTTAAATTTAGTATATTTTTTTACGAAAATATAAGAGCATTTTTAAGGTTCCGCGACTTTACAAAAATACAATCTTATTGACGCTTCAAAGCTGAATACGGTGTATTAATTTGCTAGACAAATAAAAGATCTTATCCGTTGTTGTGGCCGTTCTAACTATTAACTTGGCACATTGTAAATATATATGAGCCTCATTACGGCCGCTACGTCTAGAGGGACGGTGATGCTTCCGACCCTCAGCACCCACGTCAAAACTAACTAGAAGAACAATCTACGACAGATACAAATTAGCCCCGCTTAAACACGAGTTTGTAATCAAGACTTAAGGCACGCCAAAAAAAAGATTTCTCTGCCAAAAGTTCTAGTTCTAAGCCTAACATTCCATAAACATTTATCATAATGATTAATATCAAAATTACGAGTATAAACAGTAAACATAAGCGTTTGTTATTTTACTTACAGAAGTAAGAAAAACCTGAACGATTTACATGAAAATCGTACACAGGGAAATCTAGCAGTAGCCTTCAAACGTCTACTTAATCTATAAAACATGATTTACAAAGGGTCACACATTTTCAAAGTAAAGCTACGTGTCGCGTAGAGACCCAAAGGTAATAATGTAAATCAAAGAGACAACTTTTATTACGCGAAAAAGGCATAACGTTAGGAACATTCATGTATTATTATAATTTATGGCACAAAGCACCTGTCTAGTGAATCTACTGCTCGATATCCACTGCGACGCAGAAGATATCAGAACTAAGTCCCGTCCAATCAGATTAGATTACAAGGGTAAATCCAGTTGCTATTTATAAACGTCGAATGTACAACATCAAATTCGACAACAAATATAACAATATTCAAGCACCATTTGAACATAATAAGGCTCACAGTTGGCATTATAAATCTAAATGAGACCATTTCAGAGGCGTGGTGCGGTCACCGGTCGTGTCGCGAGCACATCATACTCGTAAATATATTAATGGATGCCACCACTGCGCCTAAAATAGTCTCACCTTCGATGAAACTCAAGCCCGCTTCAATAATAACGCTACGCCCATAAACCTACCATCATATCACACTTATACCATCTAATCTCTACTTAATTATATATCTTTACTTTAAAACTGAATATATAAATTCTTAATATACAAAACTCTAATAAATATTACATTTGTCAAAGCAAAACCATGCACATTCATGCTACTAAATAATGCATCATGAATAGTATTAGTAAGCGATAAGTTAAAATTGTAACAACTAAATAATACTGCACACATGCTCTATACATTGAAACAAATCTATGTTAACATAGATAACACAGTTGGCCTCGTTAGTTGAAGCCTTTAGCGATGGCACTAGTGACGTGAATACGTGATCTTCATATCACAACACAACCTAGCGATTCGCTCACGTCCTCTTAATAAATACATTTACTAAAATAACAACATCTCTAATTATTTAAAATAAGTATTAGTGAATGGTATCAGCTTTGGTTAAATGTTCAGCTGGAGGCGGAAACACGAGGTAATGATCACGCACTGCCGGCGAGGAGAACGTATGTTAGTCGTTACGAGGAGCTGAGATGACGCATGATATGGTAAAAATTGAGCAGCAAACAAAAGGGGACTACTGATGTCAGTCGAAGTGCGACTTGGTGATCTGTTTGACGAAGGTGCCGCAGCACCAGGTGGTGGAGCGCGCGGAGCGGCGCGGCGGCGGGGAGAGGGGGAGCGGCGCGCGCAGCGGCGCGGGCGCGGGCGCGGCGCCGGCGGTCAGGCTCGGGTGCGAGCCGCTGCGCCGCGACCGCGCCTCGCCCGCCCACAGCCCGCGTCGCTCCTCCCCCGCCCCCGCGCCGCACTCCCACAGGTTGGGGTTGGAGCGGTTGAGCAGCTTGCGCTCGCTGAGCAGGCGCCGGGCGTCGGGCGCGCGGTACACGTCCGCCGCCGACGAGCTCTTATTGCGCTTCACCTTGCTGGCCTTGCTGCAGCCGGTGTAGTCGGGCGTCTCGCTCCGCTGCACCGGCAGCCTAGTATAGTTGTAGTGGGGGATGTTAGTAGCGGGTGCGTGATATTGTACTTTACCGAGAGGAAAGTGGCCGTAGTCCACTGCAGGTGCGATATAAAGGCGGCCGCATGTAACAAAATAGAAAGATTCAGACTACGCTCTCATGACAACAGGCAGAAGGTTAAGATCATGGTTTATTTACATACTCCACCGTAAAAGTGCTCACTGCAGATTATAGGCATGTTGAAGCCGATAGCCATTACGAGAGTACAGTTTATACATTTTATGTTAGTGACGACGATAAATATATCAACATACAAGTGCACCACTATTTGCTGTTAAAAATATGCAAATGCAACATCGACCATTATTTAAAGATAATATCAGATTCGATAGAATATAGACAAATAGGCACCGACTATAGATTGAAGAAATTGATTTCAGATCTTATCAGCAAGATTTATAAGAAAATGAAGATAAAATTCTCTTATTCAATTCCAAGAAAAGTTGCCCAGATTAAAATTAATATTTGATTCATATTTTCAAATTTCATACGAGTCAAATCCTAATTCTATTATAGGGTTGGCTAGTTAGCTATCCAACCTAGGGTTTGATAAGGGTATTTAAACATTGCGACTACTGTCTGACCTCTGTATCCCTGAAGATAAACTAAACTCAGGCCTAAATTAGGCTTTGATAGTCCAGTGGTTGATTATATTTAAACTTTTAAACAAGGATTTCGAAGGTCGTTTAGTCAGTGCCAATCATACGGGGTGTCCAAAAGGATCTCCGTATTATTTAAACTTGAACTTTAAATCGAAAACTTCAGTCTAAAAGAAATACCTATTTATTTATAGCAGTTTTTATACCAAGTATAAAGAAATGTGTTTAGTTAATTTTGTGTAGATTAACAGCGTCCAGATTCAAAATACTCTTGAGAAGATCAATACAAAAACAGATCTCTCTTTTACTATTTTAACTATCTACGACTAGCTACTCTGTACTGATTTGCAATAAATATAAATAAAATTAAAAATATACGTATGTAGGTTGACTATCAAATTTTAATTATATCTAAACAGAACTTTTTTAAACTTTCTAACTAATCAGATCTAGGCATGAACTATTGTTTGAAAAGTATATAGTAAATATTTAAATATGAGTATAGTACAAAGCATGCTGCATAACAGGTGTGCATAAATATAAATACTAATATAAGAGAGCATATATAGATTGAGTATTATAGATATAGTGGGTAAATATACTCATCATGACACCAATACAACAGTTATAACAATTTTATATAATAATATGCTATGTTTTATATGTGTCGTAGGATGATTTGATAATTCGAATTTTGGCGAAATTCCTAGGGATATTGCGAAAACACGGATAATTAGACAATGGTGAAAATATTGCCTAATCTTATTGGAAAATGATTATAACATTTGATATCATTAACTCTGATTGGCTACATTTTTGCTTACTGATTTAATCGTATTCTGATTGGTTAATAACATATAGACATTTAAAACGTGAATCAATCAGAGATCTTGTTTTGTGCGCGTCGACGGACCAATCAGCGTTCTTATTTTATAATAGCTAAAGTTTTGTTTCGCAATGTTACTATAGTGACTAGTTTTTTTCGTTAATAAACCTGTAAATTTTTCATCATTGTCTAATTATCCGTGTGTTTGCAATATCACTAGAATTTTCGCGAAGATTCGAATGATCAAATATTTTAACGACTTTTATGTATACTCTGAAGCGATACTTTGCAATGATTAGCGTTATATTTGGTTTCATGACTTATACAGCTCTTTCATTCTAATAACCAACTGATTATACGGTTTCTTGACTTAGCGTGTCTTCTCCTGGTGGACTCGAATATCTCCAGTGGTATATTGGGTACTGCATAATAAATACGGCTATGTTAGTAGAACCTTCGTCTAGTGTTATCATTATCATAATACAGGGTTTAAAAAATATGCTGACGATTGGGTATGGACCTACCCATGAAACTGAACAACTTTACCCAAGTTACAAAGGTCGATATTCGTCATATTGTAAAACGTCTAATTTGGGCCTTCCACACAAAATGATGCAAGCAGCTGGCACCATTTGTATCGACCGCTCCCACATAATTTTTTCCATATTTCGACCGGAAAGTTGTTCAGTTTCATAAGTAGGTTCATAAAGTTTGGCCAGCTAATATTTTTACACCCAGTAAATGTTTACAAAATTATAATGTGTGCGTGTATATTACATTGCCAAAAAACACACCGGGCTCGGGTGACTAATGAATAGACAACAAAGTTTCGATAGATTAAAGCGATTCGTTGAATAATTATCCCGCGTTAATGATCGCTAGCCAGGGTATCTAATTTTCATTGAATGGCTGTGATGATTAACTGTACCAGCTCGTTGTAATTAGCATAACGACGGCAATTTGACAACAGCGGGTGTTTTCTTTGTCACACCGGCGGCGCATTACGCCATACGGCAGACACACGAGGCCCCCTCGCATTACGCGCGACCCAAAATAGAGCAATTAACGTGTTAGGAGTAATAAAGTAAAAATACTCACCGGAACTGACAGCATTCCGGCACCTCGCGGAAGTGCAATACGCCTCGATCACTTTGAGAATGAGCGCGTCTTCTTCATATGAGTTGGACTTCCGCTGGTGCGGGGCGTAAGGGTGCGTGGGCCCGATGTTCTCGTCAGACCCCACGGTGAATGATTGCGGCCGCAGCGGCGGGGCTGGCCGCAAACATGTTATACTCCACCCTAAAACGGTTCCCTTCTCATTACTCTGTCGCGTTTAGCAATCGTAACACATACACTATTCGTGCGTAGTTCGTAAACAACACGGCTTTAGTGGGCCCGAAATCGATACGATTCCTTCTGTAAATAATTAACAGCGGGACTCACCTTTATTGCTGTAGTTCGAGCCAGACGTATCGATGAAGTCAACAGACGAAAATTTCTTCCCGATGGGGCTTTTATTGGTTTTGGCAGGCGATTGATCGAGGGAGTCACAGGAATTTAATAGCCACCGCGCAGACTGATTCTTTTGTTTGTTTTTCTGCGTATGCTGCGAATGTTGTGTATAGCTTTGATGATTGTTAAACGAATGTGATCTTTTGTGGCTGGTGAGGCCGGAGGATAAATCTGAATTATTGCTGTCGCTCATGGCCATCTGTTGGGAGAGAAAAATCTATTACAAAAGGCGCTTAAAAGCAAATGAGTTTGGTAGAGTTATTTATTTGTTCGTCTTATTTCGGTGGTGTATTGTTTTTGAAGTCGGCGAATGTTATCGTATGGTGTTTCCATGAAAGTTTACAAAATAATCAAGAGCAGCACTCGTCACACTCTATTTAAAGCTCGGCGGAGTTTACGCGCACATTTGTGACCCAGCTCCATCGTTCACCAAATGAGCGGCTACACTTTAAAGGATGACACATTTAAGATTCCCGTAGCTTCGTATTTTGGAACATCCTTAGAAGAAATTTAGCAAATGTATCTTGTCCAATCGTATATTTTTCCAAATGCATCGAAATTATTTCCAATTCAAGAATCCTTGTCAGGGTTTTCAATGTATCTGCTCACAGTATCCAAACATTATGGACCCAGGTTCAAATGGGCTTGAAATGTCAGGAGGTTTTAGCCGTGTTTTTTTGTAGGCGATGCGATGGAAAGTACGGAGGTGAAAAGCTGTTCCATGCAGTTTCCTTAATTTGTTAGTAAATGTGATAACTACTTGCAGTGGATTTTTCAGTTAGTAAGATGAATAAACACAGGCAAGGATGATCAAGTAAAGCACCGCAACACTGGGGAAACTAATGACAGTATTAATCTAGTGGTTACAAAACCTCAAGGCAATTATTATCTTCAAACCAGTGATACACAAACAGTATCAAACAGTATCTTTACAAAAGAATGATCCTTGCCTGAGTCGGTGACCACGGTAATAGGTAACTTTGCTTTCATCCACCAGTGCGCATACAGATCTGATCGGTACACCACGAAACCAGTTTGAGGTTCAGAGAAACCCTTCTGCAATTTTGACAAATCTGCGCTTCGAGCTCTAGATTTTCGTACATCTTTGCAAGTTTTGTCATCAGTTTGCTTGTCTTTGTCGAACAAGTCGCAATTGCGCGGAACATTCTTGCGGGATTGTCTCTCGCCGGTTTTATCACCAGAGTTTTCTTTGTAGATGCGCATGTGATAATGTAAACTGGGCTTGGTACGTTCTGTGATATTCAATGTGCTCCATTGAGCAAGTTGTACCGGTTGGCGCACGTTTCTCGGGATTTCTAAGTGTGTGCTCGGTTTCCGGTAGACACGCGGCGGGGGGTCCGGTTTCAATTTGATTTCCGGCACGTATCTTTCGATGTTCCTTCGTATAGAAGTTCGCTTGATTTGGGGCGACGGCACCGGCGGGCTAGCGGCGAACGTTGAAGTGACGTGCGTGTTCGAAGAATCCATTACATCGAGACTAGTTTCGGAAGTCACGCTCGTTACACAGGATGTTCTCGCCGTTGAGCCGAAAGGAGAGGTGCACCTGCATTGTTCCTCAAAAGCAGCCGCTTCTATTTCTGACAATGTCAATTTCTTGCGGCGGTCTACATCAAAAGTTTTCTGAGACAGATTGTTCAAAGATCCCTTCATGTCATCAGAGTTCTTGTCGTGGCTGTCGGAATCATTTCCAGGATGCATTTGAAGTTCCGGCGATGCCAAGTTGCAACTTCCTACTACACCCGAGTCTGAGGATCTAGGACTTGGACACACCGATCGGTTACAGCACTCGCATTTCTTTTGATCTTTTCGATTATCCGATTGAGAACTCATTCTCTGAATGCGAGTTTCATCACTTCTATTAAAATTGTCTTCCACCATCGACCTTGACATCGATCGTCTGAGTCGTTTGTCTGAGTTGAGCGAGTGTTTGCGAAATGGCGTATTAGTGTTTAGATTTACGTTAATGACTTTCAAATCCTCATCTTCGTTTCGGAACATCGGAGGCGGATCAAGTATGATCGATCCGACCGGACTGTATCTGCGATGCGGTTCAGGAGACGCTGGTGGATCAAGAAGTTGCAAAAGCTCCGGGGTTATACCATCGTTATCATCTATTTCCTCACGAGAGTAACTCTCTTCTGTCGATTTCCAAAGTTTCTGAATAGATTCATTCCTTACGCTCGGATTCGGGAAACTGCGCCTCGTGGGAATGAAATCTTCTGCTTCATTTCCAAATGTATTCCCTGCGATTTGGGTATTCTGATCCATGTTCACTAAATCTTCACAAGCCATGTAAGGCCTCGCTTCAAAGCTAGAATTTTCTGTACTTTCGGAATGTTGCATAGGGGGGCGTAAATTACTACCAGTGCCTTGAGGCAGCTCAAGAAGCGTATCGTCGTTTTCATCAGCGTTGAGTATTTTTTGTATGTCTGTGCTCGAAGGTATCGACTGAAACAGGTTTCTGGTGCAGTCTCCCAAGACTTTCGGCTCAGACATATCTAGATTGATATCTGCAGCGTTGTCACAGTAACGCACGTAGCCAAAGTTGCTGCCCCAACTACTACATGAAGCCGATAATGTCCTTGGACTAGTAGTATCGAGAGCATCCTGCCTGTATATCTTTGAGCAACTAGTATCGGCATCTGTGCAACTCGAAGTCGCATACGACTCAGTGGTATCGGTTTCCCTTTCGCTATCACTGTCCGAATACTCAGTTTCAGTGCCGATAGTGCCGTCTTTTTCTATCCTTAACCTAATGCGATTTTTGTGCCTCCGCATGACCGGCAATCCCGTTAGCTCGAAGGCTTTAGCCCAAGTTCTTTCGTGTAGAAGTTTGCGCAGCATTTGTCGGGTGATGACTTTTTTCTTGACGAGCCTCGCGAAATATTTCGTTAGAGAGTAATAGGGTGAGGCAGAAGGGTAACTAGGTGGTGGCAGCGTCACGTGATAGAGGCTGCGACGGCTAGAGTTGATACTAGACAACGCGCCTTCGGAGGGAGAGCGGGTCAGCTATGTAAACAACATTTAAAAAATAACTTAGTGCCATTTTCTTCTTTGTATCTTTAATAAAATCCGTTAGCTTCACTTGGGCAACTGTTCAAAACAGTCAAAATTCAAAACATTATAAACCAATTTTCTAAACCTACTTGTATCTTTTTGGGAAATAGATAATGTGGGAAGATGTCCTAAGTTTCAGAAATACTCATTTTGAGACTGTTGTCTTACGGACACTGTTTACGTTTAGGACCAGTTATCCAAATAAATCTAAAGGAATAGAATAAATGAAAAAATATGGATAACTTATCAATACTTACATGAGGTAATGACTGTGGCTGTCCAGGCTCATGCGAAGGGCTACTAGTGTTCGAGTGTTTCTGTAGCAAGCTGACCCAGTTGTCGGCCTCTGCTTTCGTTTGGCACACCGCTACTATCGTATCTATCATTGGTCCACTAATTTCAAATGCATTCTTTCTCGTCTCCGTGTCCTCGAGTTTGCAAACCGTGATACCAGTCAATGGAAGACAACCCTAAAATAGAAAATTATATTAGATTCTTTTTCGTTGGATTTTGAGTTGATCGACCCGAAACGAAGAACTCTGGTGATAGTTTTCAAACTTTGCGTTTATATAACGACCACTAATGAAAACAGCGAACAGGACCGACGGTTTAACATGCCCTCCAAAGCACGAAATCTTTTTCTTCCAAAGAGTCAGGTGATTCAGCCTGCATTGTCCTAACCGAATTGGGGAAAATCACACAAAGTGATTAAATGACAAATATCAACTTTGTGTTCCACTGGGAATCGAACCCAGGACCTCCGGATCGGGAGTCCAGGGCCACGGAGTTCAGTTATATTAGAATCAATAATATGGTATTTATTATAGCATAGCTAATAAATTAATGGACACCATAAGAGACACGTGGTGTTGATGCTAATTTTATAGTTTTGTTTGCAAAGTGATTCATAGCTTTCGGAATTAGTCTAATTATGACTTCATTTGACGAAATTTTTGGTTAGTAAATATTTACTCGTAGGTAGTTTTATTTTTCCTGTACTATTAAAAGATCAAACTTGGGAACATTGGTTTTGCTAAAAAGCACGATGGTGTATTGGATAGGGCCACTGCACCTGAGCGGAAGGTCGTGGTTCGAATCGCACCACGTACCAATGTGTTTTTCGGTTTTCGAATTTTATATGTACGTTTATTTGGCGCTTTTTCCGTGCTTCGGAAGGCACGTTAAGCCGTTGGTCCCGGTTAATATCGTTTAATACCGTAGATATTAGTCGTTAAGCCAGTGATAAGCATTGGCGGCTTGAAAACTCTGACCTAATCTAGGATTGGGTCTGGTTTCTTTCCGGGTTGCGGAGGTCAGATGGCAGTCGCTGTGTAAAAAACAAGTACCCGCGTTCAATTCCCTAGAGTAGTAGCCGACCCCGTCAGATACGGGAAAAGGCTAGGGAGATTATGATGGTTTTGCTAAAACTTTTTCGTTTCTAAGGTTATGAATAGTATTTATTCTTTCATTTAAAATTATAGTATGACGTATGTATGCAACACACCGCTTATGGTAGACAGTTGCAAATACTACTTTTACTTACCTCATAAATAAAAGCAGACACCCGCTTGCTAACAGACAGTAACAGGAGCGCAGAAGGGAATAGAACCAGGTATCTATCCTGATGCGATGGGCCCACTGCTACGCTGCCCATATGCAGAAGATAGTTCGCCGCCAGGCCAACCATCACTACTTGACCCTCCAGCTAGTTTTGATAAGATTCATCACATTGGCTTACCTCATACACAAAAGCGGACACCCGTTTGCTAACAGACAGTAGCAGAAGTGCAGAAGGGAATAGAACCAGGTATCTGTCCTGATGCGATGGGCCCACTGCTACCCTGCCCATATGCAGAAGATAGTTCGCCGCCAGGTCAACCGTCACTACTTGACCCTCCAGCTAGTTTTGATAAGATTCCACACATTGGCTTACCTCATACACAAAAGCAGACACCCGCTTGTTAACAGACAGTAACAGGAGCGCAGAAGGGAATAGAACCAGGTATCTATCCTGATGCGATGGGCCCACTGCTACACTGCCCATATGCAACACATCTCCAAGGGAAGACAGTTCGCCGCCGGGCCAACCATCACTACTTGACCCTCCAGCTAGTTTTGATAAGATTCATCACATTGGCTTACCTCATACACAAAAGCAGACACCCGCTTGCTAACAGACAGTAACAGGAGCGCAGTAGGGAATAGAACCAGGTATCTATCCTGATGCGAAGGGCCCACTGCTACACTGCCCATATGCAACACGTCTCCAAGGGAAGATAGTTCGCCGCCGGGCCAACCATCACTACTTGACCCTCCAGCTAGTTTTGATAAGATTCCACACATTGGCTTACCTCATACACAAAAGCAGACACCCGCTTGTTAACAGACAGTAACAAGAGCGCAGAAGGGAATAGAACCAGGTATCTATCCTGATGCGATGGGCTCACTGCTACGCTGCCCATATCCAGAAGATAGTTCGCCGCCAGGCCAACCATCACTACTTGACCCTCCAGCTAGTTTTGATAAGATTCATCACATTGGCTTACCTCATACACAAAAGCAGACACCCGCTTGCTAACAGACAGTAACAGGAGCGCAGAAGGGAATAGAACCAGGTATCTATCCTGATGCGAAGGGCCCACTGCTACACTGCCCATATGCAACACGTCTCCAAGGGAAGATAGTTCGCCGCCGGGCCAACCGCGCACCTCGCCTGTTACCACTTGCAGTTCAAGCTCTTTCTGCCGTCTTAATGCCGCACAGCCGCTCTGTGGAATTATGAGAGTTGATGAAATATGCTAACATAACAAAGTAGGGTATAAGGTTAGTCGTAAATAAGACTTGTTTCATTTGGCAAGCTAAATTAGGAACTCTATAGTATTTCCAACTCAGATTTAGAATAACGGTAAACACAGTCTTTTAATCGAAAATCTTGTTTCTAAAATAAGTTTTAGGTATGAAAATATCATGAAATAATAGTGTTAGTAATTTAACTAATTTGCCAACACATATCATTTGTTTTTGAAATGTGTTTTTGAATAAAAAGACATGAACATTTGTTTATCTTTATTCTAAATCTGAGTAGAAAATACTGTAAATAGTATTCCATGCCTTATAATAACAACTGTGGCAGTAACTAACTATCATTTTAAGAATTTCACAAAAGTAGGTATGCAGTAAGAGGTAGTCTAGTAACATTGTCTTCGAAATCGCATTCGACAATCCCGCCATCAGTTCAGTACCAAAGCAATACGCCCTTCACTTCTCTAGTTCATAATATACTTACAGCAATATCCTTATAAACAACGGAGGCGCGGTGCGTGTCCCCTCTATCGGGGTGAGCCTCGTGGACATGCCTGGCGAGCTCTTGCAGCATTGCCGGGTACTTGCCGAGCCGGCGGAACGGCTTCGACAGTCCCGCCGTCAGTACCAACACTCCCGGGCATACTGCACCAGCATTCTCCATCCAAGTGTTTAGTTCCTCCCTGAAATAGTATAGCTAGTGAATATTCTGGAAGGAATAAATTTTTTTTTTAAACTTGCATAATAACAAAGTGGGTTCAAGTTAATTTGGTCACTATATGAACTTTGTATGTTGACCATGTGTAACCTTGCACCCATCTGCGCCCATCATCTCTAATATCTATCACAACTGTTTAATCCTAAACTGAATGTGCTTTTTCGTCAGCCTTATTCAGATAAGGATATCTCTTTTCTTCAATGCAATGATTGGCCAACTAAATTGTTTGGTCTGTCTGTCAACATTTACTACAAATTGAAGAAAAAAATCCTACTTACTTGTATTTATCAAGGACACAAACAGCTTTCGGATGGCCAGCACAGTATGTCTGGTGTACACCTTTAATCTTCGGCGCCCATTGCAGAAACAGGCCTCCCACTCTTTGGTCTGGTCCAGTCTTGGTAGCACATTCTTCTAGTAATGCAAGGAACTGTTCATGAGTTTGGAGAACCTCATTAATGTTACCCGTGAGCTGCTTGAATTCATCTCTTGTGAGCCTATGAATGATATGATAACAAATTCATTATTAGAGATTCAGATTATTACAGTTTATTAGACATATTTCTCCAAATTTATTCTGGTATTGAAAAAAGGTTTTTCTATGAAAATAAGATTTATTCCTGTAGTTAAAATTAGTCTACAATTGATCAGCTTTTCAATGGTGAAGAATTTATTTACTTCAGTTTATTCATAGCAGATAAATATTGAAGCATATTTTCTCTATTTAATATTAGCATTAAATAAAGAGTTACCCTTACATGTCACTTTTCTCCAAGGGCTGAAGAAAGTTGCTGACCAAGCCTTGCATTTCTGCCACATGAGCCTTTTCAGAGTCAATGATGTCTTTGAGGACCACATTTCTGAAGGCCTGGATCTCAGATGCTGCTCGGATTGGTGATGTTGTTATGGAACCGGTTGGATCTGATAAGAAAAAAATCACCTATGTATTATTTTGTGGCGGCAGCATTTCTGTTCTAACCTGTTTGTTTTGTCAAGTCAGTAGCTTTGATTAAAATCCTGCACACATTTTCATCTAAATGAGCATCTGTAGTGTAAAATGCAAATTTTAGAGAGAGAATTTGTCTTTAATGTAACAAACCAAATAATGTAAAATAAATAATCAATCAACTGAAAACAATCCTGAAATCATTTTGTCAGCTTTATTACAATTGCAAGAAACATAAATATTAAATGAAACAATTTTTAATTAAATATAGTTAAGTTCTATAAACCTCACCTTTGTATTCAGTAACATAGTTGCTGGGAAACCACCCTGTGGTCTCTCCTAGGGTCCCTTCCCACCATCCCCCCTCCTCTCTCTGGGTGACAGTGATAACATCTCCCTTCTTGAAGCAAAGCTCATCATTGTTCTTCCCTTTGAATGAGTAAATTGCCTTCACCATGCAATTTTCGGCATTCATCTTATCTGTCTTCTAACACCATGTTATGTACTCAGCTGAAATGCAAACTGATATTGTATTATGCAAGTTGAACCTGTACTTACCAACCTTGAGGACAGAAATTGTAGTTCAAGGAGTACATCACACCCACACCCGGAGTTGGAAACGAAAGAAACTAACATACAACTTTTGTCATTGAATGAACCACATTGCTATCATAGATAGAGATAATTTTGTTAGACAACAGGTCACAAATCGTTAGCATAAATAGGGTAAACATCCGGTAGAAAACCCCACAAAAACGTTGTGTGACATTGGTTCTTGGAATTTAGGTACTCGGACATTCTATGGAAATAACAGGAAGATGAGTGGTCACCAGAATGAAGCCAACCGTTGTATCTACAACATTTGCGAGGTTAATAGGCGCGTAGCTCCTTGTATTCCACTTTTATTGGAAAACAAACGTAAATATACTTATTTAAAACAGGTTTACAGTAGATTAGGCACTTTTATACGTACAAAAATGTAAAATTAAATCCGATTTCATGGACTTCCAAAAATAAACACTCGCTAGAGAGGTGACGTGACTAGTGCTCGTCCCAGTGTCATCTTTTCTAATCGATTTAATTGTCATTAAAAGATCGATTTTACTTAAAATAAGTTAAACCATGAATAATTATCAAGAATGCTAAATTAAAGACTTATCTGTTAGACTTTTACTAAGAAAAACAATTTCAAATCAAATAACAAAGAATTAAATATTTTTAACGGAATCAATAGGGATGGGAACTCAGGTCAGGGCGTTGAAGGCTAGGGTGGACTATCATGAAAGATTGAGATCGAGATTGGAAGGAGGTTTCGGGGATGGGATTGATTATGGGAAATGTCAAGTCAAGTCAAATCAAAAGCAAAAATTCGGATTTGATTTGCGATTTAAGATGTAGTAAAATCAATTTATTTAGCAATTTATCAATAAACTAGCGTATGACTAGCGTATAGTTTACATGTCTGCCTCTTCTTCATCGTAATAGGCAACGAATAAATCTGGTTTTTATGTGTGCCACTTTTGTGGAATTAAAAATATCTAATCCACTTTTGTGGAATTAAAAATATCAAAATAAAATCATCGAATTTATCTAATATAAAATATGGAAAAAGCATTGGAAGATAGCTTGTACCAAGCTATTATGGTGGAGAATCAGGAATCTGTTTCTCAACTCTTGAGCCAAGGTAAAAACTTAATAAATGTTTTTTCAGATTCAGTTATTTATTTTCAAGATTTACAATATAATTTAAATAGAAATATGTAAATTTAATAAATTAAATACAATTGTCAACTTAACACTAAAACTAATTAATACTCATTATAAAATTAGGCGTCAAAAACAATTCATTATATATATTATTTATTATATATATAGTTATTTATTATAATTAGAACTTTCATTTGAAATAAATTGCTTACCTAACCTACCCTAGTTTTAAAAATATAGTAATGTTTTTTATTGAGTGGGATTTGAAATGTTAAACCTATTATTTTTTTAGGTGCAAATCCAAATAAGACAGCAAGTCATGGAAAAACTTGTTTAGGCGAAGCAGCAAAAATGGGAAGCATTAGCATTGTGAAGTTACTAATTGATGCTAGCAAATCAGGTGCTAATAACAAAGGAACTCATTCTATACATAGGAAAAGGCATGTAAAGTCACACAAAAGAAAACTTAGGCATGAAGTACAGCATGACGAGACGGTAGTAAAGTGCAGAACATTCAAAGATTATCATGCAGGACGTGAGAATTTAAATGTAGAAGAGAACCAAGAAAAAAACCAGGGATATTTCGTTTTCATACATAGCGAAGGATCTAGCAGCGATGAAGGGAGAATTCCTGGAATAAGATCTCCATTGAGTCCATCTTCTTTGACACCATCACCACAAGCAGATTTGGAATGGGATGAGGAAATAGGAAATGTTGCTCCAACAACCAGTGAAGATGAAACTTGGTCTTCTATGTACAGGTAAGTTTCTGTGTCAAAGTTTAAAAGTCTTATATAATTAGGTATTTTTTGTGATGAAACTCAGTTATGTTTCATCAAAACTTAAGTTAAACTTGACCCTTTCCTTATCCCTACTTCTTCAATTTTATCAAACTGAATGAGGTCAGAAATGCTTTAAATTTAGGCAGCGGTATGTAGATTGCTGTAAAAATCTGCTAAGGGTTCCGAGGGTTAAGGTATATTGTAATTTAGGCTATGGGCTGACAACCTGTCACTACAGCAATATACCTACAAACCTATCTTAAACAACCCACGAAACTTTGTCAGTCATGGCGGAACGACCTTTGTTTAGGTCTCCCCATTCGGGATAAAGGCGTGATCATGTGTGTGTGTGTGTGTGTATCTAGAATGGAAGCAAGTGGGCATTCATAATATGTAATGATTATGATTAACTTAGTCTTTATTGATATTATATTTTAGGTGGTACGCAGCCATTTTAGAATGTACAGGGGCAGCCATAGCATCTGCATCGGTGGTTACTAATGGAATTGACCAGCAGGATGGTTTCATGAGGACAGCTCTTCATTATGCTGCAGAGCAAGGGCATACTGCTGTAGTAAAATTGCTAATAGATGCAGGTTAGATTAGATCTAGTTTATTTTGTTATATTTTTTTAATAGCCTATAAATTATCCCACTGCTAGCCAAAGGCCTCCCCTTTATCTCTCTAGGTGTCTCCCCATGTTATGTTATGATTGAATAATTATTAAAAGTGTATTCTATAATGCCTGACAACTTAACAGAAAATGTCCATTCAAATAGTTAGAAACATTTTTTTTTTAATTTCTAGGTTGTAAAGTTGATATCACAGCTAGTGACGGACTTACTCCTCTCCACGTAGCAGTTATAAGAGATTATGCAGAGATAGTCAGCATGTTATTAGAAGCAGGTAGCCATGTCAACTATAAAACACATGAAAAGATGACACCCCTACATTTTGCTGCTTCAAGGGGATATTTAGATATGGTATGTATGGTATTACTTCCATGCTGGACTGGGAGTGAGAGAAAACATAGAATATGCCAGCTGCATTTCCTCCCGAGCGTACTGTAAAAACCAGCTAAGGGATCCGAGGGTTTCAGTATATTGCAATTTAGGCGATGGGCTAACGACCGGTCACTACAGCAATATACGTACAAATCTATTTTAAATAACCCTCAAAACTTTGTCAAAAGTGGCGGAACGACCTTTGTTTAGGTCGTTTACGCTCTACCTACCCCATTAGGGATAAAGACGTGATTATATGTTTGTATGTACGCCTATTCTTAAGTTCGTAAACTTGTGCTGGTGCTAAAGGAAAAATCTACAGCCCAGAGGTGAAATTCGATATTTGGTTTTAAATATTTATTTTGGTCTATGTTATATTATAATGGTTGAGATTTCACGATTACCGAAATTATAATAATAAGTCTACATACATACATATAATCATGCCTTTATCCCTAATGGGGTAGGCAGAGCGTAAACGACCTAAACAAAGGTCGTTCCGCCACGTCTGACAACGTTTTGAGAGTTATTTTAAGATAGATTTGTAGGTATATTGCTGTAGTGACAAGTGTAATAAGTCTAGAATATTTTAAATAGAGTAAATGAAACATGTCAATCATTTTTAAAAAATAAGAAAAGACCAGAAAAGACTGAGCTGATCTGAGCTGTAGTAGTTAATATTATATATATATCCTTACCGACGGCGATGACCAAATTACCCTTGCGTTTAATGCTGCCAATATTAGTCGAGCCACACTCTGCACAAGCTCTTCCAGCAACCGCGCACCCCGCCGGCGGGGTCGCGGAGGTCCCTCCTTTTCTCCCCACTTTGGGGTTTACCGGCACGTACCGGGCAGATTCTCTCCGATAAGGAGTCCCCAGGCAACGCCATAAGCCGAGGTTCGAGCCCTGGTGGGCGCCCTTAGGCAGTTGCCATTTCATTAAGGGTGTAGATTGCGTGTAGCAACTCCCCGCCTTAGCCCGGTGACGCATTATATACACTTTGTAGTATTTTGCAAACAGGTCCATTAAAAAAAAAAAAAAGTTAATATTATTTCAGTAAATTAGTAATGTTTTGTTTTTTCGTGTCGTGTTTTAGTGTTGTGTAAAAGATTGCTTATGTCGACTTGTATTTATTGTTCTCTTATCTTGCCTTTTCCAGGTTAAAATTCTAGTCAAACATGGTGCTAACTTAGAAGCAAGGGACACTAATGAGCGAACAGCTTTGTATTTAGCTGCGGGAAGAGGTCATTCAGATGTAGTTCAGTTTCTTGTAACTTCTGGAGCCAATGTGAATGGCGAAGAAATACATGGTAAGAGAAAAAATTAGACATAATGAGATAATACTTTACTTTCTATGGTGATACGGCGTGCATTGTTGTAACCAAACTGGGGAAAATCTGACAAAGTGATAAATTGACAATCAATTTTATAAATTTTGGGGGAACACAAAGTTGATATTTGTCTGGGAATCGAACCCAGGACCTCCGGATCGTGAGCCCATGGCTCTGACTACTAGACCACGGAGGCAGTTTGATAGCTGGTACACAGGGTAAAGTAATAATTACACATCTAAGTTTTTTTTTCTAGGATATACACCCCTTTGTGAAGCAGTGTGGCAAAGATATGCGGATGTTGTTAAAATATTGCTGACTTCTGGTGCAAGGATCACTCATTCACACAAGCTTCTACATAATGCTATAATACAACGGCAGGTGAGTGACAGAAAGTAATCTCCAGGCACCTCTTATAGCAGACAGCGTACCGCAAACTGATAGGAGTTTGTCACTTTCTCAGTCAACGAAACTGAACAACTTTCAACAGTATTTTATCTTTTAGGAAATAAAAAAAATAAACTATAAAATCACAACCTCGATCAGATAATTTGTATGGGAAAGCCATTTTTATTTAATTTTTTTTCCTAGAATTTCCTGGTGAAAATTATTCAGTTTCGTTCACTGAACAACCCGCATATCAGTCTCTGGTATGATGTCCCTCACATTTGTTATATTATAAAATAAATATTTTATATATTACATTATTTTACAGGAAGGAATAGTAAAAATGCTAGCCAATCTGGGTGGCAGCATAAATTTACATAATGACAATGGAGATACGCCGCTTTTGTTGGCTGCGAGACTCGCTCAACCTAATGTAGCTAGAATATTACTTGAACACGGTAAGAAGATCTTATTTATGTATCTAAACAAACCAAATATGGAGTAGAAGGAACAGCGCCCCGCAAACTGAGGGGTTGCTCAGTCAACAAAACTGAACAACATTCACCAGGAAAGACTTTCAGGAGAAAAGAAAAAAAAATACGTTGCCATACAAAATGACCACCTCGGTCAGACAATTTGGACGGAAAAGCAAAATATTTGGATGGTTTTTCAGTTTCGTTGACTGAACAACCCCTATCAGTTTGCGGGACACTGTCCCTCACACTCCGTATAAAAAAAATAGTTAAGCTGTTAATATGCTTCTTCAATTTCGATTCAAGGTATAATGATAAATTAAATAATTGATCTTTCATATTTCAGGTGCTAATGTTAATGCCTGCAATAGTATAACGGGAGCAAATGCTTTACATATAGCTGTTGAGAGCGTGGACTGTCCGAAAGAATTCGAGGAATTGTTAATATGCCTCCTAGACTATAAGATAGATATGAATGCAATCGCATTGACTGGGGACACGGCGTTGAACAGAGCGCTATTGCTTCACAAGTAAGTTTTGATTGTAACAAGTTAACAGTGACTGTTAGTCTTAAAATAAATTTCGAAGTGAAATCGAGGGGTTTGATGCGATAAATAACTGGTTTTACATCAGGACATTGTTGTGACGCCTATTAATAATTTTGTCTGAAGAAATAATATCACATGACATGACTAATCGAATTATATTGTAGTTAGCAAGTATAATATATCTACAGGCTAATTTAAAATATTTTGATTTCAGAGATGACGCAACTGTCTTTCTGATCCGTTACGGTGCCGATGTCAACTCATGTGGTGACCTGCATTCTTGTGGTCTCGACAACTTGTCTATAGCAAGTAGACGAAGCACAAGTAATTTGGCAAGTTTGCTCATAAGGGCTGGCCACCACGCAGCTGCCCCTAACCCCGCACCTCCCCCTCCTATGTCAGGAACCGCCGAAAGATGGCTTCACTACGCTTCTAAACAACCGCTCAGCCTATCTGATCTCTGTAGAATTAAAATTAGAAATATGGGTAAGAATGGTATATTATTTCGATATATTTATTCACTCCCATTGCCGATAAGTTTAAAAAGATATCTTATGTTGGAGGACGAATGTGCTTAGTTTTTAAGTCGGGTGGATAATACGCTAGCTAATAAGTAATAAGGGATCATCCTTAAATAAACAGACACATTTATGATCATGTAAAATATTTTATTAATAATTGATACATCCATATAGTACAAAGGTGTACAGTGAAAAATATAAAATATTTTTGATTACGAAACCTATGCATAAAATTTACCTACTCGGCCGCTATTTTTGTCAAAACTATGCATCGTCAAAAAGTTAAAAAATTCCATACTTACACGGATTTCTGTTCTAACAAAAACAGCGGCTGTGAAAATTATGTAGATTGAGTAGAGAATTAGTGGCAAATACTTTTTAATTGTCTATGAATGGCATTTACGTAACATAGTATTAACTATCATAAAATATTTTTTCTTCACTCTTACATATATTAAAACTACTAACACTGTAAAGTTAAAAAGCCGGACACAGTAAAAACAATCACATTTGCTCACATCAACATTCCTATATTTATTATGGGATACATTGTTAAAGACACACAAGGTGCACTATTAAAATAATCGAAAAATTTACTATGTAGTCAAAAAGCAATGACCTAGTCTAGTTACAAATGATATGAATAAGATAATATTATTATGTTAATGTATACACATGCCTATGAGTACAGGGTGAGTAACATATAGTGTAAATTACAACAATCCGTATTAAACACTTGAGAAAAATCATTTCAGTGGTTTTCATAACAACTTCCCAAAATAAGACTTATTAACTAAATTAAACCATTGTAAGCTAATCTATTCAAATACAACTTAACAAAGGAATGCAATGCATAGATATTTGAAAGCAATAACATCATTATAAATTAATATTAATATTTTTAAATGCTTAGTCATTAATGCCATTATGCATTTCAATACTGATAAATAAATAATTGATAAGTATTATAACAAACTTAAAACCAAAATTGCAATATTACTGAAGTTTCGGCTCGACCAGTGCTACTTGACCCTTGGAATCTTTGATCTCGCCCAGTTGTGGGTATTCTCCCAGAAGGAATTTTATTACTTCATGGTTTTTGTTCCCAGCAGCTTTGTGTAGTACAGTCTCTCCGTCAATATCCTGCTTGTTTATGTCCGCACCAGACTGGATTAGAAACTTGACTGTATTAATTTTGCCTGTAAATTAAATTATTGATAGATTATAATTTTTATTCTGGTAAAGTTTATTTTTTTACCAACTTTGCTATATTATTAGTTTATATAAAATACTAGGGTTAAATAGTAAAAGAAAAAGGTACCTGCTGCAGCTGCCTTATGCAATGGTGTTGCTTTACCACTTGTCTGAGCGTTGATGTCAGCCCCATTGTTCAACAGAATCTTACAGATGTCTACATGGCCACAGCGAGCAGCATAGTGCAATGCAGTGTAACCAGAATTGTCTGGTGCGTTCACCACTTCTTTTACAATTCTTGCCTTGTCTATCAGAGATTGAACTCTTTCGTTGTCTCCGTTATAAGCTGTAAATAAAATAAATTTGTATATTCAAATATTAAGGTAGGCGGTAGAGCCTAAGTGGCGCCCCCATCATAAAAAAAAAACAACTCACTATAAAAACACAATGAATCGAAAATCCAATCCAACAGACTCAAGTAATAGTTACTCAAGATTAAGAGCAATATTAAATATGGGTTTGAGGATCTGACAGGTCATTGTACTGAAATTACATTGTCAAAGTAGCTGTCATTTTCAAGTGCTGTTTATAAATACAAACCCAAAAGAAATTAAGTAAATTTACCTGCATTCCACAATCCTCTCTCCCAGTCCATCTCAGATAAAGTTTGACATACTGATCTATTTGCACTATGTGCACAGTTAGAGTGGTCACACTCCTTGTGATCCATGGCTACATAAATATTAATATTAAAAATACATAAAAATTAAATATTGAACATGGATTATGTATTTTAGTTTTGTTTTATATTTCTTGTTGCAGGGTCCAGGTAATTTCTGTTTCGCCAGTGCTGGAAACTATCTTGTAACCAAGCTGAGCCAAGGAGTTTATAGTGACTAGGACATTGGCTTTCACTGTAAATCCGTTCACGACTTCTAGACCTGATCCTGGAAACTTCTTTGTTAATGCCTTGACTTCTTCCTGTTTTAAACCGAAGACAGAACAGTCATTAGCATACAAAGATCCTTTTATTGCAGCATAATACAATGTGTCTTCTTCTATCGGAATAGTGGCTAGGTTAGCAGCGGGAACCATGTTACCCTGGCTGCCTTTAGATTCCATATTCAAAAAAACTAAACAAATGAAAAAAATACTTCACAAGTTAAACTTCGTCGTCTTTAGTGGGATGCTGTAAGGTGCCCAAGTGCATAGCCTCCTTGTTGAAGTTTGTGTAGTTATCTTGCTCAACAATGATAGAAGGCTCAGGTTCAGCAAAATCTTTTCTCATAGTCCACATGTACTCATTATAATCTTGTTTCACTGCAGTGGAGCTAGAAGCCACTACTTTGTAACCTAATACCTGTAACGTTATTGATTTATTAGTAGTACCTATGAGTGTCTCAACTGTTCATAAATAAAGTCGAAACTACCATTACCCATTGTGTTAGTAGGCACATAATTCTTACCTCAAGGGCACTGAGGATAACACAAGGATGCTGTAAGTAGACAATAGTGGAATCGTCGCAATATCCACCACATGCGAAGCGTTTTAATTGCTCAATGTCGGCAGCTACATGAAAATGAAAGCACACAATGCACTTAATATCAGATATGGATCACACAATACACATCAAGCTATTTTTTAATTATCTTATCTACTGTTTCACAGGTAATAAGCACACAACGCAAAATTGACAACATTTATGAAGGTACCTTTCAAGCCGGATACCAAAACACGCCAAGGGTTTTTATGCCCGTACGATGCAAGATTACCTCTGATCAAAATGTAGGGCATTGAGAACCGATATAAATAAACTTTTTGAGGGTTCTAAACTTTTCAAATTACTAATATTCCAATAGAATTCCGTACAAAAAAAATAAATCAATTTACTTACTACTACATTGACGTGACACAGAATGAAATTCGTTCATTCCAAGAATGAATGATGAGATGACATTTGCTTGCTAGAGATGCTCCAATACGAGTTCTGCTTTGAAATCGATTTCAAAAACGGTCGACTACAAAAATGTTACAAAATGTTTCCTGTAGGTGGCACTGTACACTGCACCTGTCTTTCTGAACCATTTATTGGTTTGAATTTGAAATGTCTTTTGAAGTCTTTAAAGCTAGGCCCTATAATTATAATTTCAACTCCCAAGGCTTTGGTATCTCACGAACAATGTAAGTAGTAAGTAATACTATGCGTAATCTCTAGTAGCGTATTGGATGTATAGTTGTAATCTCTACATAAATAGATAGGTAATACATAGATATATGTAATCACGCCTTTATCCCTAATGGGGTAGGCAGAGCGTAAACGACCTAAACCAAAGGTCGGCCCGCCACGTCTGACAAAGTTTTGAGGGTTATTTAGGATAGATTTGTAGATATATTACTGTAGTGACAGGTTGTCAGCCCATCGCCTTAATTGCAATATACAGAAACCCTCGGACCCTTTACTTAAATCGGATATCATTCTTTCTCATACTTCCTATCTTACTTACATTAGTTTGGCAGATTGCAGCAGTAACGACATCAATATCTTTAAGTACCTACCTATTCGTAGCTGTTCATAGCAAGAAATGGCACTTGCGTGGCAACATTTATGATTATGACCTATTAATAACTGGCTAGGTCATCCAATGTTAGACTAAACAATTAGGTGATAGGTAAGGTTAATTACGTGAAGTCCTAGTCGAATTCACACAAAGAACATAAGTACCTACTTACAAAAGGTATGAAAATATCAAACACATTTCAACGCCTACGTAATACTACGTATTTCATATGATTCGAGAGCTGTGACAGTGGCGCTATCAGTTTTAAATTAATTGTGCCTGAAATACAAACATTTTCATGAATATTTTACGATTTGCGACAATCGCAACTAATTCTCTATTTTACAATCCATAATATAATAACTCACACTTAGCATAAAAGCCATGTATTGCAAATGTGCTAAAAGTGGTCACTTTTAGCACTGGGGTAATACAAAACTTAAATGAAGTAATCTTAGGATGTAATATCTATGTTTGAGCTTAGGTTTGTGAAACTGGTTGGTATTATTTTTAAAGTCACTACCAAAACGAGATCACTGACTCTCATCGCACAGGTTTTTACCTAGTTTGAGTGTCAGGGGACATTTACTTTATGCCTACAAAATTCAGCCAATTTACTTAGTTCTCAAGCTCACTGTTTGTAACCTTTCTTTTGGCTTTGCAAATAAAATTTATTATTATTATTAAATATTCATTACGAATTTTTATATTATGGTTTATAAAATGGAGAATTAGTTGCGATTGTTGCAAAACGTTAAATATTCATGAAAATGTTTTTATTTTAGACATACATACATATAATCACGCTTTTATCCCGAATGGGGTAGGCAGAGCGTAAACCCTGAGCCTAAGAAAAGGTCGTTCCGCCAAGTCTGTCAAGTTTTGAGAGCTATTTCAGACTGAAATGTGTATCGCTATAGTGACAGGTTGTCAGCCCATCGCCTAAATTGCAATACACTGAAACCCTTGAATCCCTTAGCTGATTTTTGCAGCATGCCCGGGATTAAATTCAGCTGGCACATTCTGTGTTTTTTTATCGCTCCCAGTCCAGCATGGAAGAAATTTATTTTAGACACAATTAATTTAGAACTGGTGGCGCCACTGTCGCCACTCTCGAACCACCTTAATTTAATTACCTATTTATTTTGCTTTGTCCGGCAAGTACCTACTCATTTATTTATAGTTTGATGAAGATTAGATTAATTCTATTCATGAGTCTAACTTTAAATTAACTATTTTGAGAATGGTTGAGACTTCTAAAAGGTAAGATTAAGCTTTATTGCACTAGACTATAAGTTTTTAAATCAAACTTAGTTTGCAATAACTTTTAAATGAGCTGCACTCTTTTACGAGAGAAAATTACAGTTAGTTAGTATTAAAATCTTGTTCGAGTAGTTCTAAATAAGATGAAGAAATAAAAATCTAGGGATCATATTTTTCTTTATATCAAAATCACCTACGCGTACCTAACCGGTCCGTATTGAAGAACCGGGTATCTCGGTTTTGGTTCCGCCCAAAACCCGGTACCCGGTTCTTTTTGTTCTTCATTGGACGTCCTTTAGGGCAAACTAACTAGATAATTGGCTTAATTGAGGGCGCACATCGCTTAAATTATCTAAAACTAGCTTTAGTTTGTGCTTACCTACTTCTAGCTCGCCAGCTAATTTTTAAATTGGTTACTGAAATCGCTTGAACATTTTGCAACGTCGTGATTCGTAAGACATTACTGTATTGATTTTTACGTCGTCAAATTAACGAAATTTTGATTTAGCATGAAAAAACTCTCTGTCTATTCAGCAGGAAAAAACACCGGAATATTAATATTTAGGGTTGATTTTATGTAAATACATACAAACATATAATCACGCCTTTATCCCTAATGGGGTAGACAGAGCGTAAACGACCCAAACAAAGGTCGTTCCGCCACGTCTGACATAGTTTTGAGGGTTATTTAAGATAGATTTGTATGTATATTGCTGTAGTGACAGGCTGTCAGCCCATCGCCTAAATTACAATATACTGAAACCCTCGGATCCCTTAGCTGGTTTTTACAGCATGCCCGGGAGGAAATGCAGCTGGCACATTCTATGTTTTTCTCTCGCTCCCAGGCCAGCAAGGAAGAAGATTTTAGAGGGAGATTTTATGTAAATATACTCTATTATAGGGTAGAACCGGGTGCATGCTCTGCTATCCACCGTAGGTTCAAAAAGTTTTCGATATTACAGTTTAGAGCGATTTTTATGCCATGTGTATACGCCGAGGGACACTTATTTAAGGGGCTGGTAGACTAGACATGGCGTCCTATGTGTTCGTTCTTTATGACAACAGATCCGCTAAGCTAGTAGACTTTTAATTTGAAACCATTTTTAACTAGATTTAGAATCATACATTAATTAAGTAGTATTCTTTGTTGCTTTTTTAGTATGAGTATTTGATAACTACGTAGCGCAATATTAAATGGTGAATTCTCCGATACTATACGGCTTAACGTCTTAAGTGCGTTGAACATTTATTGGCTTTTATGCTTTCCGTGCACAGCGTTTAAACTGTGCCGAAAGTAGGTATATCGTAGCAAACAGCTACGCCGTAGTCCGTAGCATATATGTATATGTAACGGAAGTGGGATATTTTAAATCAATATAATCACGCCTTTATCCTTAATAGGGTAGGCAGAGCGTATACGGCCTAAAAAAGATCGTTCCGCCACGTATTATGAGGGTTATTTAAGATATCTTTGCAGGTATATTGCTGTAGTGGCTGGTTGTCAGCCTATTACATAATTTACAATATACTGAAACTCTCGGATCCCCTTGCATGCCCGGAATGAAATGCAGCTGGCACGATATATGTTTTTCTCTTCCTCCCGGCCAGCATGAAAGAATTGTGGATTATACATATATAAAGTCACACCTGTAGGTATCCCTTGCCAGGTAGGCAGAGTATCAACGACAAGGACGTTTTGACCACATAATAACAAAAAGATTGGATTATAAATAAAAACAAATTATGTTACAGAATCCGTAATAAATATGATGCGTGTCTTTTTATTAATCTTATAATAGTGTATTTATAAATATGTTATATTTACTCGTGATTTCATTTTACTACGGTTTTCTTATCTAATTTATATTATATCAAATAGATAAAAGAATCCAAATTCTATACACTCTTATTAATGTATTAAGAAATAATAAATAGTCTGAATCAGAAATGGATAGGTATTAAATATTAAGATGACGTTACTAGCCTAGTGACGCCCCCACATAGTAAAAAAAAAACACTAAAACACAGTGAATCGAAAAACGGATCCAACAGACTCAAGTTATAGTAATTAAAATAATTTAGAACCTTCTAAATTACCGATTTATAGTTCTTTGTAGTAATAGGAAGAAAAATTGCCGTTGGTGGCCGTTATTCGCAATTTTTCTTATTATTTTTGTATAATAAAATTAAGTAAGTAAATTTGTTTGATTAGGCAAGATATTGTTTTCAGAACGAAGATATTTAGAAAATTATTAAGGCGAAATAACATCAGATTCATCTGATTCCCATGGGGATTATTGGGAATATCAATAAACATTGGAGTACCTTATGATAATATTCATTATTATTTTTGCACCACCCGAGGCTAGAATGTACATACCGTAGCGCAATATACATCGGTATTACCGATTCAGTAATCAATAATTATTATTCTAGCGTAGTCTTATTCACAATTCCAATTTCAAATATATCAGCGCCGACAAAGCCAATGTACATGCCTTGAGGCAGATAAAGCCACCGGGCAGAAAGACTGGAAATTTTATAAAGGACTGTGGATACGTAAAGAACTTTGTACAGATTTATTTATTTACTAGCTGTGCCCGCGACTTCGTACGCCCGGTTTGTATGGGAAACACGCAGTGTCGAACATACTGAAAACGCTTCTCCGCGCGTAGGAGCGGGATCTTCTAACCCGCGCGCGGAATGTATGAAAAACACGATTCCGCGCGCGAGCTAGCAGATCCCGCTCCTACGCGTGAAGAAGTGTTTTTAGTATGTTCGACACTGAGTGTTTTCCATACAAACTGGGGTACTTACTCAGGTAATTAGTAAAGCTCAGTAAAAAAAGTCCCCTTTAGATCGGTTAAAAATTATCAGCGTTAAATTTCCTGACTACCTTCCAAGTTAGGTGGCGTAACTTTGAGTTTAAGTAATGCTTAGTCAAATAAAAAAATCCTGTCAACCCCCTAAGTCAGTTAGCGTGATTTTAGGTATTCTAAGTTGCAACCCGGGTAACACACAGTTGAATAAAAAAAGTTCCATCAAAATCGGTTCAGTACTTTTGGCGTGATGTGGTAACATACAGACAGACAGACAATAATTCTAAAAAAAATGTTTTGATCTTTATATCGTTAATAATGCCTGCTGCAATTATTTTTTTTGTAAAAATATTCAATGTACAGACACGAGATGTATTATATGTGCTATAGATTAAAAAATATTGTACACAATAAAAGACATGAAATATCACAAACATAAAGAAAAAAGACACGACAGTCACTGCTTATTTCTATGAAGTAATTTCTATTTAGATTTAATAGATCTTTATTACACATAATTCGGTCTATACGAGTACGAGGTGTAAGGGACAGCGTCCTTCGAACTGATAGGGGTTGCTCAGTCGATGAAACTGAACAACTATCACCAAGAACATAGTTCAGGAAAAGTTTTGCTTGCTTTTCTTTACAAATTGTCTAAACGAGTTTTGGTAGAGAAAGTCAAAAATGTTTTTCATCGCATCAAAAACAATCCTGGTGAAAGCGGTTTAGTTTCGTTGACTGAGCAACCCCTATCAGTTTACGGGACGTTGTCCCTTACACCCAGTATGTTTATTCTATAGTATTATGTTGTTGTTATAATTTAATCTGAATGTTTGATACTCTATTCAAAGAGAAAACAAGACAGCCAAAGACTTTGGTCTGGTAAGGTAAGGCGATTAATGTCCCAAATGCTGAAAGCTGGCATATTCATCGATTTGAACTGAAAATTTAACTAAGCATGCATGAAATTTGTTAAAATTGGTAAACCGACATGTTACAAATTAAATTAGTGGCATCCACGTATTATTTTATCGATCATACCCTTTCAATTTACATATGTACTAACTAAGTACTGAGGGTGGTATTTTCAGACAGCTCCTCCAGGGGAAGTTTCCTAAATAATGAAGATAGCAAATTTTACTCAAAGATAGCAAGGTTTCCTTCACTTATTTTCAAAAAAGCAAATCTGCATTCATAGATTTTTAATTGCTTGCCTGACTCGGGAATCGAACCGAAAATCGAAATAAAATAACGCCCTGTATGGGTCAATAATAAGGAAAGTTTTGTACAAAAAACATTGTATATCAAATTTGAGGAAGACTATGAAATTTTAATACTAGTTTACAATAAAAGTGCTAGCCAAATGTCCAAATAACAACTTCTTCTCATCCTTAAATTTAAAATATAATGTTTATTAGAGATATTTGATCCTCATATTTGACCCTATCCATTAATCCATTAAAAATACAGTTTCTTATTTTTTTAATAAGTTTTAGCGGGTTCGATTCCCGGGTACAGCAGTCGTAATTTCAAAAATCTTTGATTGCAGTTTTGTTTCTTCAAGAAAATACTAGCGACCCGCCCCGGCTTCGCACAGAAATTATCAGTGTTTCTCTACTATATTGTGCATGTATTATAGATATAAACATTCCTCTTCAATCATTCTATCCATTAAAAGAAACCGCATCAAAATCCGTTGCGAAGTTTTAAAGATCTAAGCATACATAGGGATATAGGAACAGAGAAAGCGACTTTGTTTTATACAATGTAGTGATGAAGAGAATGTTTCCTTTGAGTAAAATTTGCTATCTTTATTGTTCAGGATATCTCCGCTGGAAAAGTGGTCTGCAAATTCCACCCTGTTAGGTACTACGAAAACAAACAAACTGTTAAATAAATTAGCAAACATAGGTACAGTACGGTACGAGTCTCGAGAAGGAACTTCACGCCACGTGTCGCAACTTGCAGGTCCCCGGATCTTAGATAGGGAAAAGCTATTAAAATTATCTCCATTCCCAAAACTTCTGTACATTTAAACACCTCAAACATAGATAGAGCCACATAGCTGAAGTCAGCAGTTTCCACGTTAAATTGTGGACCCATTCACATGTGCGCATATTAATGACTTGCTGATGCTGATTGCTTACGACATGTTGTTGTATGTAGGAATATGAATACAGGGCATGGATACAGGGTGGATGTATAATTTGTATTCTAAATTCAAATGATGTAACTGGAGATCTATTTTCGGTGATCATTCGAGGCACGAAAATGACTTTGATTACAATTTGGAAGACCAAAACATTATTGAGACAAAATTGCGCATTAATTTATTCATTAGACCTTTATACTCGTACATACATAAAATATAATCACGCCTTTATCTCTAATGGGATAGGAAGATCATAAATGACCTAAAAATAGGTCGTTTCGGCGCGTTTGACAAGTATTTAGGGTAATATTAGATGATAATTATGTGTATTGTACAAGTTGTTATCCTTAAACCCGAGTGTTAGCCTGAAACTGGGTTTGGCTGTTTACTAGCTGGGTTTTACAGCATGCCCGGAAGGAGATACAGTTGGGCCATGCTACGTTTTTCTATCGCTCCCAGTCCAGAATGGAAACAATAGATACGGTAAATAAATACATATGTATACATACATATAATCACGCCTTTATCCCCAATGGGGTAGGAAGAACGTCAACGACCTAAACAAAGGTTGTTCCCTACGTCTGACAAAGTTTTGAGGGTTATTTAAGATACATTTGTAGGCATATTGCTGTAGTGACAGGTTGTCAGCCCATCGCCTAAATTTCAATATACAGAAAGAGAAAACCACAAACCAAATATTCTCAGCTGTAGAGTTGTCGGATTTACCTCCGTCGCGTCGTCGGCTCAGTGAAATGTGAGCTTTTATTTTAATTGCGTGAACATAAACGTTTTATACCAGCATACTTTCTCGCTCGCAGATATAGTAAAATAGATATGCAGAGATGGTTCTTTAAATTTTTAAGTAGGTACTCCGCTAAAAATTGGTTTGAGATTGAGCACCTACTTAGATTATACGAGTAGAGTAGCGTCTCGTCAGAAAAAAGAAACGTCAGTATACTTTTCGAAATTCAGAATGTTGTCTTATGTTTCTCCTTTGATGACTCCCAGTTTGTAAACAGTAGATTTTTAATGCACAAGATTGATCAATCATCGTCATCTCCCTATTATATCCCGCATCTCACGGGGTCGGCTACCCAATCCAGGTGATTGAACGAGGGTACTGGTTTTTACGCAGAGCGACTGCCATCTGACCTCCGCAACCCAGAAGGGAAACCAGACCCAATCCTAGATTAGGTCAGAGTATTCTAGCACTGGCCTCTGATATGGCTTAACGAGTAATATCTACGGTATTAAACGATATTAACCGGGACCAACGGCTTAACGTGCCTTCCGAAGCACGGAAAAAGCGCCGAATAAACGTACATATGAAATTCAAAATCCGAAAATACATTGGTACGTGGTGGGATTCGAACCACGACCTCCCGCTCAGGAGGCAGCGGCCCTATCCACTACACCATCGGGCTCCCTAGACAAGATCGATCAATGAAAATATATATATTTGTGAATTCGCTCATATTCATAATTTTATTAAATATCTTTTAGCTTGAACCGGTATCAGTGACATAGATAGGATATTGCTAACATTAGTGTTTGTTTTATTAGACAAATACACTTTATTGGATCCTACATATAATATAACATGGATCCTACAACCATACTATTTATACTAATATTATAAATGCGAAAGTAACTCTGTCTGTCTGTCTGTTTGTTTGTTGCTCTTTCACGCCTGAACGGCTGAACGTATTTTGACGAAATTTGGTATGGTGATAGACGGTAACCTGGAGATGGACATAAGGGGAGACGTAGGTACTTAGGGGGTAGGTAGAAGTCAGGGAATTAAATTTAATTAGTGATTTTTAATCGTTTTTGATGGGACTTCTTATTGAACTACTAAATGTTACATATACAAGAGCTAAGGATACATATAATCACGCCCTTGTGCTTAGGGGGTTGGCAGGTTACTGAATTTAGTTAGTGTTTTAACCGATTTCGATGGGACTTTTTTATTTAACTGAGTGCTACCAAGACACATACAAAAGATATAAATAATCACGCCACCGTACTTAGGGGGTAGGCAGTAGCAGAGAACTGAATTAAGTTATTGTTCCTAACCGATTTAGATACTTTTTTTATTCAACTGAGTTTTACTTAAACACAAAGTAAGGATAAATATAATCACGCTACCGTACTTAGTGGGTAGGCAGTAGGGATCTGAACTGAATTTGTATTTCAACAAACTTTGATAGGACTTTTTTCACTGTACTTGGTGTTACCTCGATTTACGATATCATCATGATACCTAACGTAGGAGGTAAGCAGGAACAAAAAATAAGTGTTTGGACCGATTATGACGGAACTCTGTGTTACTTGGACTAATTTAGAAAACATTTCATCACGCTTTTTACTTGGGGGGGGGGGCAGGCATCTAGAATTAAGACGGCTATGAAGTGCATCGCGCTATGTTGTTGGAGCGACATAAGTTTCAGAATGGACGGGAGGAAAGAGAACAGAAGCGATTGGAGCGAGTCATAGGCGGGGGGAATGGATAATAATCTAACAATCTTTATTTGGTATAAAAAGAGAAAAGAGTTACAAAGGTTGTTTTATAATACTATGACTAACATTAAAATGTGATTGCACCCTACAACCCAAACTAAGAATATAGATTTCTGTATCTTGGGCTGTAGTGGTCGACCGTGATGATAGGATACGTATTAGTGTTAAACAATAAAAGTGGGTTTAAATAAAAGTAAACAAAGGGAAAGCAAATTTGTGTGTGAGTGTGTGCGTGTGTGTGTGTAAGAGAGAGAGAGTGTGTGTTGAGTGAGAGTGAAGAAGTAGCGTATTAATTGAGCTACTAGACCTCGCATCCTCGAGTCCACAGTTTGTGACCTCTATGGATCTGGATGGGAGGTGTGGGCAGATATGATGACTGTTCAGGGACGCGTGTGACGGATAGGACAGGGGGAACGTGTGGTAGGTAAGTGAGGAACGATGCTGGAGGAGAGGTTAGACCCTACATTCACCGCCACCATCGTCACGTTTCCAGACCAGACCCACAAGACGCTGCAGATAATCACATTCATACATACATACATACATATAATCACGCCTTTATCCCTAATGGGGTAGGCAGAGCGTAAACGACCTAAACAAAGGTCGTTCCGCCCCGTCTGACAAAGTTTTGAGGGTTATTTTACGATAGATTTGTAGGTATATTGCTATAGTGACAGGTTGTCAGCCCATCGCCTAAATTACAATGTACTGAAACTCTCGGATCCCTTAGCTGGTTTTTACAGCATGCCCGGGAAGAAATGCAGGTGGCACATTCTATGTTTTTCTCTAGCTTCCAGGCCAGCATGGAAGAAGATAATCACGGGTGGTGGATGAAGAAGAAAAAAACTTCGCAGACGAAGTCGCGGGTAACAGCTAGTAATGAATAAAAGAAAATACTACTTTTGCAGATAACTGTACATTTCGGATTGAAGTAGGTTCGTCACTTTTCAGTGAATTTATTTTAAGAGCCATTTTACGTTCTTTGTTCAAATAATGGAGGCAATTATATTTTTTTCCTTGTTTTTAATTCAGACATTAATTTATCCTTACTCTACTAGCCTTCCGCTCTACGCTTACTTCCTATAGAAATTATATACATACAAATAATCACGCCTTTATCCCTAATGGGGTAGGTAGAGCGTAAATGACCTAAACAAAGGTTGTTCGGCCACGTCTGACAAAATTTTGAGGTTTACTTAAAATTGATTTGTAGGTATATTGCTATAGTGACAGGTTGTCAGCCTATCGCCTAAATTGCAATATGCATAAACCCTAGGATCCTTCATCTGGATTTTACAGCATTCCCGAGAGGAAATGCAGCTTGCACATTCTATGTTTTCATCTCGCTCCTAGTCCAGCACGGAAGTAGTAAGCTATGAAAATTTGTTGTTTACTAACCCTGTCCTCTTTATAATATTAATTTTAAACAATAAAAAAATGTAGTAGGCAAACACCTGTACTTCCATGCTGGACTGGGAGAGATAGAAAAACATAGAATGTTCCAGCTGCCCTTCGTCCCGGGCATGCTGTAGAAGTCAGCAAAAGGGATTCGAGGGTTACAGTGTATTGTAATTTAGGCGATGGGCTGACAACCTGTCACTACAGCAATACAAATCATTACAATCAAAATTTTTTCCTCAATTTTTGTCAGACGTGGCAAAATCGCCTGTTACGAGGCGTTTTACGCTCTGCCTACCCCGTAAAGGATAAAAGCGTGATTTTATGTATGTATATATGCTGAACTCTTGACGTTCAAATTTTCAACGTCGAATTATTATACGCATTAATGTATAGGCTCTAGGAATTTGCAGGGTTCTGGTTTTCAAATATCCCTTAAAGTTTTTATTACAATCGAAATCGATTTTTGATATTCAAGTTCTGTAAGTATAACTTTATACATACATACATTCATATAGTCACGCCTTCATCCCTTACGGGGTAGGCAGAGCGTGAAACGCCTCGTAAAAGGCGCTTCCGCCACGTCTGACAAAAATTAAGGGGAATTTTAGATTGTATTTGATGTAACTTTATACTACAAAAAAAAATAGATTGTGTAATGTACATGTTACAGATGCAATTCTGATAGATATCTGATACATTTTCTTTTGTTTTCCTTCTGAATGGCATTTGTCGCAACTAGCATCCTAAATTTTGCAGAGTATAAGTAAATACCCACCAGATAGACCTAAGACAACACCATAAGCCTATAAGCATCCCTGTGGGCCCTCTAGTCTTAATATCATTTTAAAGTCATTGGACCAACAGGTCATCGGCCATAATTATAAAACGTTCCATAGTATGTTTAAACAAGTTCAAAGAAAGTTTTAACAAAACTTTATCGACTTTGCCATGCACGGCTTCGTATAAAAATTGAAGTTAAAAATACACGCTTCCGAAAAATCCTCACAAACAAACAACGTATTTTATGGGCGCAATATAAACACAGACCGCACATTCGCTGGAACATGATCCGATCAGTGAATTTAAATTAGAGTCGACGCCGTAAAAACAAGAAGGTAGAAAAGAATGCTCGCGCACGTTAATACATTTCTAAACAAACTGTAAGAGAGACTTTTTTGATTATTTTTGTTTAAAAATGGGTTTGCTTTTACTCTAGACAATATCAGAGACTGATGACAGTGACAGAATCAACAATGGAACGAGCTCACCTAGAAGAAGCCTGTTATGGCACTGGCACTCTATGTAAAATTTGCATACCTTGACGGTAGGACATATGACACAAACATACCCATGTACTAACAATTATTATACTATGCTCTTGCAAATAAATTATTATTTCATTTCATTTCTACTTGGTCTCTAATAAAACCTAGAACAGAGTCAAATAAAAAATGCATAAGTAAGTAATGAAGTAATGATATACTTATCGTGTATTTTAACTTTACATGCCCGCACTGTGCGCGAGGATTCACCGAACAATTGGCTACGTAAGCTACGTAAGGGCGCATGAACGCCGAAACTAATACAGCAGTCAATAACGGTCGCCATGCCCGAAAACAGACCGAGCAGTGTTTTGTTTTAAAAAAATAATATTCGGTCTATTTTATAAATATACAATGATTTTGACGCCTTTTGAAAAATAAGTAGCTGGTTTTGTATCTTTGCAATCTTTTTATACTCTACATGCCCATTAGTAATTTATACCTAAAACATGCTTATTATATAGCCATATTTAGAGATAACTAAGTAAATTGGTGTAGATAAAAGTAAACATGAAACTTTTAAAAAACTTCAGAATATTTTTTTTTAAACTTGTTTATCTTAGGCTCGTAATTATGAAGCGATCTCAAATTTGATTTGACAGGCCAGTTTGTACTGAAATGACATTTCTGATACAAACTCAAACACGCTGTCACTCATGAGTTCTGATTATAAATAAGGTCCTTATTTACCCAAATAAATTCAAAGTGAGCATCACTCAGCATGGTAAAAATGATAAGTATCCTATTAATATTATCTATACATAGGAGATAATTAGGAAAAAAAAATAGGCGCCTCTATAAGCGCTATAGAAGCTAAAAATACCGTTTTTAGATTTTTTGACTGTCTGTCTGTATGTTTGTTTGCGTGACACGTAAAAACTACTGCACCAAATCGAAAGCTTTCTTTTTGTTATTGCTGATGGTCTAACTTAGATACTCATATTTGGTATTTTACGAAATTCCGTTTCGAAGTCGAGATATAGATAATAAAAGGAGAAGAAGTGTTAGTGATAAAAAATAATGTTATTGTTTCTGAATCTTATATGATACCTTATGAAAGACAAGAAAAACCTGAGTTCAAAAATATAGTAGGTACATGTAAATATTACAATAGTACTAAACATAAGAAAAATTGTTTTTGATTTTTGAATTCGCATAAGGTACTAGTGCCATCTATTTTTAGCTTGGCTATAGCAAGTATATCATGTTTTTTTAGCGTCTTCTACTAAACTACCTGGGACGAAACTTAGCACACTTATACCTAGGTTAGATCATTACACGAGAAAACACTTTATTCCCATCACACGAAAAAATCATTTAATGCGGGAGTAACCGCAGGCGGAAAGCTAGTTACTTATAAATGCGAAAGTTTGGATGTTTGTAACTCAATCAAGCTTCAACTAATGAAGGGATCGGGATAAAAAAATAAGATCCTAGAATACGACATAGGCTATTTTTCACCGCGAGAAATCCTCATTATACGGTTAACACATTTAACATGAGTAAAACCGCGAATGGAAAGCTAGTTTTAAGTAGGTAAATAACAGAGATAGGCAGTAAAATGTATAGAAGAAGTATGGAGTATGTACAAATAAATTTACATGAAGGTTTGAAAGTGTTTACATTTTGGTTTCTTCGAACGCAAACAGTATTACAATATAACGCACACATAGGCTCAAGCTATTACACATGCAGGGACAAATCATTTACACACAGATTATACGCATAGATTCTAAGCCTTGTATCAGTAGAGGAACTGACGTAGACGGACTGCAATAAAAATGCAAAAATACACTTATTTTTGCAGCTACATGTTTGAGCATGCAGTTGATATGATATCCCACCAAAGAACAAAGTACTTATGTAGTATTTACAGTATCTAGATACGTATTGGCAATAACTTTAATGATGAAATGTATGACAGATTATTCTAAATTAAAGCACTTATAAAAGAAAATACACGCAAGAATATAAATAAAATATGAATAATAGTCTGACAGTGGAAGGGCTGGTATGACGATCGCATGATGGACAGTTATCTAATATAAAAAAGTGAACATTAATTATATATAGGTACATATTAAAGACCGTCAATGAAAAAAATAGTAAATATTAAACAAATGAAGTATAATTCCTCTGGCGATAATTATTCCTCTTTCAAATAGGTACTTAGTAATTGCCAGAAAACCAGCGGTCCATACTATGCCGTTGTTGAAGGATAATAACACCACTCATAAAATAAACTAAAAAATTTAGTTAAGTAAGTTACAGCTCGTTTGCTGTCCGTCTGAATGGGGTTAAGCACTGAGCCTCTGACCGTTTCTCCGAAATAATGTCTGTAGTATGAAAGGCTGTTTCGAAGATCCATTACCCTCTAAGCTGCGAGTCCGACCTGCCATAACCGCTATAGTTTCCAATGTCACTCCAAGGGTTGATACCCTTAAAAGGTACTGATGCCTGCTTTATCAAGAATGCACAGACCTATCTGCTTAGAAATGCTCGAACTTAAAAAGAGTAACCCTCAGAATCCGAACAATAGAGTTAAGTCTACTCATTACTTTACATAAAATAGTTTGATCAACAAGTTGAATAATGGAAAATAATACGATAATTTTCTTTCAGTTAACGTTATTAACACGATCGAGCACGCAACGTGTTATCACGTTGCTCTTAACTTAATCCATATTCTATAGGATGCCTCCACATTACTTTTAACACGTCTCCCGAGAAGAATATAATACTGTGTAAGTGCCTATTCAATTTACTTCAAACGAGATTGTGTACTGCTGAATCATCGTAGTGAATATCGGATTATTAATAGTTACATATACCTTATGAAGATAAACTACTTTGTTCATATTAATTTAAATATGCATTGTTTGACATGGAGTCAAATGCAAAGCAATTATAATAATATAATAAGCGTAATAACCTATACCAGGTGTAAGGGACAGCGTCCCGCAAACTGATAGGGATTGCTCAGTCAACGACTGTGAACAACTATCAGCAGGATTTTTTTTAGGAAGTGTAAATAATTTCTTCCATGCTGGACTGGGAGAGATAGAAAAACATAGAATGTTCCAGCTGCCCTTCCTCCCGGGCATGCTGTTGAAGTCAGAAAAAGGGACTCGAGGGTTACAGTGTATTGTAATTTAGGCGATGGGCTGACAACCTGTCACTATAGCAATACATATTACAATCTAAAATTACCCTCAATTTTTGTCAGACGTGGCGAAAGCGCCTTTTACGAGGCGTTAAACGCTCTGCCTACCCCGTAAGGGATAAAGGCGTGATTTATGTATGTATGTATGTAAATAAAAATTGGCTTTCCCTTACAAAATGTTCTCCTCAATCATATAATTTGTATGGAAAAGCCATTTTTTTCTCTTCCTGAAAATAATACCTGCTGATAGTTGTTCAGTGTTGTTGGCTGAGCAACCCCTATCAGTTTGCGGGACGCTGTCCCTTACACCTGGTATTTATTATTTTTAGTTTAAGTACAAGGAGTGTTTTGTTTTGACACCCTAATATTGTTTTTATTTTATACCTTTTAGGCTAAACTTGTACTTGCTTTTAACTACGCAACATGGGGATTATTAGGGATGGCTAGCTTTTCCCAAGAAACAGGAATTCGGAATTGAAATAATACAATTTATCGTTCCAACTCAACACAAAAAAACTCAAGCAGTGAAGAAAAACAAATAAAATACGACAACAACCAATACTTAAAAAAGAAGCGGTAGGGAATCACTCTGTCTCCAGGGTGGTAGAATTGGAGGTAAAATTAGCTCCGAGGACCGAAGCCATTCAGAGAGTTTATACCATGACTTTAGTGCCACTACCTAATATTAAAGAAATTATCTAAGAAATCGCATAATACACTTTTTATTGAAAATCTAGAAATTTGATAAAATAAGAAAGTGCGGCATCCAAGCTGTCAATTTTTGAAATCTGCTCAAGAATCTGCTAAACTCAATTTTACTGTCATTGTTTTGTTTTTTTTTTTGATCGTGGACTAATTCCAGCACGATATAATATATTTGGTGAAATGCAATTATTTTGTGAGTATTTTTTTTACAATGTGGCGATAGGATTGCGGGATAAAATTAAAGTAAATGTAACATAATATATGTGAAAAGATGAAAACGTGTTGACGACAGAGAAGACAGTAAATGTCAACCAGAAGATTGTACTTGTTGTTTGATTGTACGTGGTTTTATTTTCAGGAAACACTCTGTTTTTCGTGGAAAACATTCCTGGGAGAAAGTTGAACGAACATTCCTACGTAAATATCTATACAATTTATGAACGCTGTTACCATGGTGGCGCGTATGAGTTCGATATATCATTTTTTTCTATAGATACTTTAATGGTCATCTGGTTAACTGTCGAGTGGGTATCGAGTCTATCGACCCGATGAACCCTGGTGTCAGAGTTTTTAAACCGCCTAGTAGCACAACTATCAGGGCTTTGACATGGTTTGAGCACAAAATAAAAAGTTTCGCGCGCCGCCGCATACCTAATTTGTGGTTTGAGTAACGACCACTGTCAAAGACCGGGACCGACGGCCCTCCGAAGCACGAAATCTTTTTCTTTTTCGGACAATCAGGTGATTCAGCCTGCAATGTCCTAAACAAACTGGGAAAAAATTCACAAAGTGATAAATTTTCAAATATCAACTTTGTGTTTTCCCCCTGGGAATCAAACCCAGGACCTCCGGATCAGGAGGCAGACGGAGGCAGCTTTAATAGTAACAAAACTCTTTAGAATTGAGTTTATACAGGTGTAAAAAAAGTATTACTTTCCTTTAAACGACGTAATGTATTAGTATTACAAAATACACATTTTAATTTTATATTAGTAATACATTACTTGGTTATTATATATATGCTTTATACATTACGTGTTTTAAAGGAACGCAGTACTTTCTTTTACACCCTGTATACTGAACCAGTGTATAATATTTTGCAGTTAGTCTGTGTAAATAAAATAAAAATTATCTTCACTGACCCACAGATGCAAGGTTTTGTTTTCTAGACCATTAGCTCCTTTACTTACTCTTCTTTACTTCTAGTGTGTACTCACAAGCTATGTAGTACATATTATAATTTCGGTTCAATAAATTATCTAACGGTCGTAATTATAAAGCAACTTCAAAATTGAGAGCAATTTTCAGTCTGCTGAATCATCGTCATCGTTTAAAAACGAGCAAATTTTTTTTTTAAATTTCTCTACTATAGGAAAAAGGACCAGGACGTCACTCTTTTAAAACTCTGTTCGGACACCGCAGAACTAAAGGTATAGAATCTCAGTATTCAGAAAACCAGTGCTGAAATGGAGAAAGCTATGGAGTTCATGTCGAAATAGTACGAGGAAATGAAACAAAAGCTTCATGTCAACTCTAAGTACCTACATATCCTTACTTGAAACTAAATTCGATGAACTACAAAAAAGGCTGAAGTTCTTAGTTTGAGAGTTCCGTAACATACCGTCAACCCCGAATGTCAAGTATGAATCTCAACAAAATCTTTGTGATATCGTCCAAATAACATGCAGCGCAGCTAACGTTAATATCAGGCTTAAAAATAAAAACGGTGATTCTACAGTCTTAACGGAGTTTGCTACAGTGATCACAAAAACAGGATTATTAGCGGAATAAACGAAAATAACAAACTGAACCCAAATAACAAGTTGTCGCCAAATCTAGCCTGATTCCCAGGCTCGTCGAAACCAATCGAAATACGCTTCTGAGAGTTTAACCAACAAAGACGCAAACTTTTCGGGATTACCTGCGAATTTACTAAATCTTCGAAGTACAAGTACTGTTTGTGCTCCATTGGCAGAATATATCTACGTAAAGACGACGGTAGTGCCCGCATTGAGAGAAAACAAGAATCTGACCTTACCTCACTGAAAAATCAATGACTACTTTTTGAAAAATTATGTTTTCTTCTTACCGTTATTCTTCTTCCTCGTTACAGTCATTTAAGAGTAGCTGTAAATGAAATCCCACTTTTCTATGGAACCCCTTTGTATAAATATCAACATTTGTACCAATCTAACATTTAACCCGCATTCAATATCACAATAAACAATACAATAATGTATATTTTAAATTTACTCACACACACATTGCATGCATACTATCTCTCTAAATTTCCTATTCGTATTTTTTACCCTACCACATAACTTACATTTTTAGTGTACAGTATGTAACTGATGGTAAATAAGGGTTGGAGGCCTGGTGCCCTGTAATACAGGCTTTTACGCCTAGCTCGGGCACCAGTGCACCACAACTAACAATGCCTAAATCTATTTAAGTGCAAACTGTTTATAACATAGCTATAGTTGTGGTAGTTGTTTTTTTTTTAAATGAGTAAAGTCTTTGATAGTATTAATTATTTAAAGCTATGGGACAAATTAAGAACTACTAATGTTCCAAGTATAATGACAGATCTATTGCAGTTTTGGTATAGCAACCAAACAAATCATGTAAAATGGGGAAATAGTCAATCACAAGAGTATAAATTACACTGCGGTGTGAGGCACGGTGGTGTGACTTCCACTAGTTTGTTTAATCTTTATGTAAATGGGCTTATTGAGGAACTTAGCAGCACCAGGGTTGGGTGTCACATTGGGGGCGAAAGCGTTAATAATCTTAGCTATGCCGACGACATGGTGCTGCTGAGTCCCTCATTAGCTGGTTTGACTAAACTTCTGAAAATATGTGAGCGTTACGCTACAGAACACAGTCTACAATACAATGTAAAGAAAACAGAATTAATGGTTTTTAAAGCTGGTAACTCACCGTTTCACAACCCATGTATTAGCCTATGTAAGTCTCAGCTGAATGTTATATATAAAAAGTATTTAGGACATATCCTTACAGATGACTCAAAGGATGATGAGGATATAGAACGTCAACGACGTGCTATTGCAATGAAAAGCAATATGCTAGCCAGAAGATTATCTCAGTGTTCATATCAGGTGAAAATATCCCTATTTCAGTCATACTGACAGGCATTCTACACCAGCCAACTATGGCGGAATTACACCCAAAAGGCTGTAAATACCATGCGTATTCAATATAATAACGGCTTCCGTACTATGCTAAACCTACGCTGGTGGTGTAGTGTATCTGGCATGTTTGCTGATCATAGGGTTGACGATTTCTTTGCCTTAATTCGTAGACTTAAAACCTCTTTTCACACAAGAGTTTTGAATTGTAACAATAAAATCATCAACGCTGTATTTACTACAACATTTCAACATACTAAACTCTTTTGTTGCTGTTTTAAAAATAAGGACATATGTAAAATGCCTAAGTCCACGCGCTATGTACCTCACTCACTATATAGATTAATTATTTTATTTGATTTTTATTGACATTTAAATTTTATTAAATTTTATTTGTTATTCTATTATTACTTTGTGACTTTCTATAATTTAATTTAATATTATTTTATTTATTTTGTAACTGTATTGTAAAATATGGGACATATTGTGCCTGAAATAAAATGGATTTGAATTTGAATTTAAATTTAAATTTTACTGTCAGTGTCAAGTGCTGATTATCGATACGTGCCTAGGTCTAGGTTAATATTTAAGTTTTAAATAAATGTGTATGCCTATTTCGAAATTTAAAACTTAAGTAGATATTTGTTCTTCCCTCCAAAAAAATAGAATGTTCCAGCTGCCCTTCCTCCCGGGCATGCTGTTGAAGTCAGCAAAAGGGACTCGCGGGTAACAGTGTATTGTAATTTAGGCGATGGGCTGACAACCTGTCACTAAAGCAATACATATTACAATCTAAAATTGCCCTCAATTTTTGTCAGACGTGGCGTAAGCGCCTTTTACGAGGCGTTAAACGCCCTGCCTACCCCGTAAGGGATAAAGGCGTGATTTATGTATGTATGTATGTAAGTATTTGTTCCATGCTGGACTGGGAAAAAAAGCATAGAATGTGCCAGCTGCAATTTTTCCCGGGCATGCTGTTAAAACCAGCTAAGGGGTCCGAGGGTTTCTATATATTGGAATTTACTGACAACCTGTCACTACAGCAATATACGTACAATCATCATCATTCACTTGCCCTTATCCCATTTACTTGGGGTCGGCGCAGTACGTTTTCTTCTTCCATTCATCCCTATCAGCCGTCAGTTCAACACTCACACCTGTTTTAGACATATCATCTTTCACGCAGTCAGCAATATACGTACAAATCTATCTTAATTGACCCTCAAAACTTTGTCAGTGGCGGAACGACCTTAGTTCAAGAATTTTTTGCTTTGCCTACCCCATTAGTGATTATATGTATATATGTTTGTATGCCTATATTCCAAAGTTTAGCCATTAAAGCATAGCATGGGGTAGACAATAAAACAAGTTTGTCTTATTCGATCTTGCTGCTGTCTGGCCCAACTTTATGAAAACTTGGTGACAGTTCCTAATAGAAAGGCAAATATTTTATTGTTTTCGAATAAAATTATTGAAAGAAAACGCACTGAAATTCATAAACTTCAGTTTTTCTGTTAGGTACTTATGTAATTAGGCACGAGTATTGAAATTCTAATGCAGTTTAAAGAACCACCAGATATAAAAAAAAACGAATCCTAAGAGTTCATAATATTTGCTTTCGATAAGTGCTTAAGTAATGATTTATTACCTACTATTAAATCATCATCATTCCCTTGCCGTTATCCGATTATTTGGGGTCTGCGCAGTAAGTTTTCTTCTACGATTCATCCCTGTCAGCCGTCAGTTCGACATTAACACCTGTTTTCAACATATATTTCACACAGTCCATTCATCTTTTCTTTGGTCGTACTCTCCCAACATATCCGTCCACATTCAAATTCAAGACCCTTTTACCTATATGACTTTCATCCCTCCGCATTACATGTCCATACCACGCAAGCCGATTTCCTCTCATTTTATCTGTTATGGGCGCAATTTTCAAGCTTCCTCTTATGTATGTACGAAAACCGCAAACCGGTACCCCAACCCGAAAAAGACCGACCTCCACCTGTACCGCAACCGCAAGCGCGTACACCCCCCGACTGGGGCGCCGCGAAGGCGACGAAATGACCTCGCGTACGAAGGTCTCCCGCCCCAGAACGCAACCCACCGGAACCGACGACTCCGACACGCCGACCGCGTAATCGATGTGTCAGAAAAGGCAGACGAGGCACTGCTCACTTCGCGCGCATCGCTATCGCGAAAAAGCGAGATCCGCCGCGCTAATGGTTGGAGAGTGCCCGTGCCCAAGAATGCCGTAAGATGACTGCACTGGAGCGTGCACCAGGCTCCATGCACGCTTGCATTGACATTCTACCCCAGCACAGCCGACCGCCAGAAAGCTCGAGAACCATTAACCATCTCAGCCCAAGAACCGGGTCAAAGTCTCGCGACCGGGTTTCGCGTACGACCTCCGCTAAACCCCTAAACTGCCGCCGATACCGCCGCGTACTCAGCCCTACGCCCTCAGTTGAGTTGAAGCGTCGCGTCCCTTCCCGGAGCCAACACCACCAGAGCGCCGCAGCGCTCGTCACGCACAGGGACGCTACTATTGCTAGCAGCCAAAAACCCATGCTCGGCTCTTAGTTAAGAGCCGCGAGGACACTCGGCGCGTGTGAGATGACAAAAATGATGACCCGTCATTCAGTCAGCGACAGCAAGTCCGAGCGACAAGAGCTCAAGAAAACGTCGGGAAGTTACCAGCGGTTTGAGCGCAGTAGTCCAGTTTCCACTATAAACGCGGTTTTATTTCTTCGCCCCGGTAATCCCAGTGTGTGGGGTACGGTACGGTAACCAAGTCAAGGAGGGATCTGCGCATTTACAAGGTGGTGTCGTCGGCCGCAAAGGGCACGAGTGTCCGCGGCGTCGGGCCGGCAGCCGGCGAGGAAGGGAAGAAAGCTTGCGTCTACGTGGTGGTAACCCTGTGCTCTCGAGGTACAAGGTTGGTGAGTCCCGGGTAAGGAGGGGCTCACAAGGTTCGTAGAGAGTACTGGGTCAGTAGGCTGGGCGGAGGGGTGCACGGCACCACGCACCGTCCACAATCGAAGTTTCGTGGACGGTGAACAAACGTTAAAAGAAAAAAATATCCTCTCCCATTATCGGTGTAACGAGGTGGGGGTGGATATTTTACAATACCTTATACTACACCTATTCGGATTAGATCTTTATTAAAAAAGGGGAAGAAAGTATGTATATGTATACCCAAGCGAACAAATATGCGGGTGTCAAAAATATATGGCATCTACTTTCTGCTTTAGCATGTAGTAAATATGCAATTACACCCTGCCATTCATTTAAAAGACTTTAAAAGACAAGATTAGAAACAGGCGAATGCCAAAAGACAAAAGTTTGTATCTTGAAGCCCACAAAATTCTACTGGCCACTTGCATTTTCTAAGCTTAATCCTTGTATTATTCGTCCATGCTTAAACTAAGACTTGGCAGTATTTTCATTTGGCACTTTTATATTATCACGCAAAAAAGAAGGGAATATCAACATGTCCGCGCAATTTATCTTTTAACTTTGATTTATGTAACTTACTTAATTAAAATGAAGTGTTTAGTGTTGTTGATGTAGGTAATGTGTGACTGTATCTAAGTAATATGTGGGTTTTTTTTTGTGTTTTGTACGGATGGATGAAACTTCAAATGTACAAATAAACTAAGATCATTATTTAGTATAGGCGTAGTATAAAGCAGTAGGTATTACTCGGAAGAAAATGCGATTCCCAACTCATGTGTACATCTTCGTCGGGAATCGGTCATGTTCTCTCCCACAGTTGCACAGAAAAGTCTCAAAAAAAGGAATATACATACATATAATCACGCCTTTATCCCTAATGGGGTAGGCAGAGCGTAAACGACCTAAACAAAGGTCGTTTCGCCACGTCTGACAAAGTTTTGAGGGTTATTTAAGATGGATTTTTACGTATATTGCTGTAGGGACAGGTTGTCAGCCCATCGCCTAAATTACAATATACTGAAACCCTCTGATCCCCTAGCTGGTTTTTACAGCATGCTCGGGAGGAAATGCAGCTGGCACATTCTATGTTTTTCTCTCACTCCCAGTCCAGCATGGAAGACTTTTTCTCTCACTCCCAGTCCAGCATGGAAGAAAAAAAGAAAAAAAGGAAATCATACAAATATCTAGTAGATACGATTTTTACAAATACGATTTTTGCTAAGTAGCAATTTCTTCTACCTACCTATGCCTATTACCTAACTAGACACTACTTTTCTAAATAAGTAGCCAAAAATATTCGATTTCAAGAATTTACCTAAAATTCTTCATCTAAGAACAGGTAGATAAATAATTGTAGTCTTTAATTTAAGGCATGTATTTAACGCAGCGACAAACTTATCTGATTAAGGGTATTAAAAATACTGAAAATGGGTAGCAAAAATAATAGGTTCGCAGTTACAGTGAGCAGCTACTAAGTATAGAGTAGGTAGTGGCTTTATATTGAGGCTTTGTTTAAATTTAATACATATATACATACATATAATCACGCCTGTATCCCTAATGGGGTAGGCAGAGCGTAAACGACCTAAATAAAGGTCGTTTCGCCACATCTGACAAAGTTTTGAGGGATACGATCGGGAATGAAAATTTTCCCTATCGTATCCCGGATCCCGGATTGGGAACGGGAACCCGGGACCGAAACCCTACTTCCAAGTAACTTTTTTGACCAAGTTAGTCGCCTAATAAGTTACTAGTCGCCTCAAAAATAATTTGCCTTTTTCAAGAAACTAAGTGTTCGTTTAATAAGACTTTGAAAGTTCTTCATTGTTTATAATTTGATGAGATTTAGGTCTTATTGAGCAAGATAATTAATGAGAAATGTTACAGTCTCCAAGCAATAAATCTTTAAATTTTATAAAACTTTGGTACCACAAATAAAGTAGTTGCTATGCAATTATTAGGGTAAGTTTCTTCTTAGCGATTCGATGGAAAACGAGAAATTACACCGTAGGGGCCCAGAATTCAGCGATTTGTATTGCGGATAAGCTGCCATCCATTAAATCCGCTGGCGTGCAGGTGTTGGGGCACACCGGGCACGATGTCATATGTGCCATGGTTTGCACTGACCATGTTTTCCTTACTTCTGCTAACCTGAGTCCGAAACCTGTTTAAATAGTTCTGGATGAGTTCGCTCCATCGTCGACTCTGTCACGGTCAAACTCATTTCTAATAAAAAAAGGTACGCCAAATCTTATGAGTGTATTCACGTAAGCTGAATGTTCTGAGCAGATCTCTTCATATACGATGTGTTTTGGAATTTCTGATGCTGAGGAAATGAAAATATCAAATTAATAAAAAAACATATATCATGGCTGATATTTTACGTCTAACTATAAATCCTTCCATGCTGGCCCGGGAGCGAGAGAAAAACATATAATGTGCCAGCTGCATTTCCCCCCGGGCATGCTGTAAAAACCAGCTAAGGGATCCAAAGGGTTTCAGTATATTGTTATTTAGGCAATGGGCTGACTACTTGTCACTACAGCAATATACCTACAAATCTATCTTAAATAACCCTCCAAAAGTTTGTCAGAAGTGCATGGCGGAACGACCTTTGTTTAGGTTGTTTACGCTCTGCCTATCCCATTAGAGATAAATGCGTGATTCTATGTATGTATACTGAAATATAAGTAAAGGTTGTTAACACTCTGGTTTTATTAGTTTCGCTAACAAATTAGCTTAGGATTCTTATCGTAGTTATGAATACTTTATCAATAAATCACATCTAATATCGCTTCCTATCTCAGTTACGTTACGCATGTTCTTCAGCAGATTTGCATGAGTAACTACGCGATATGAAATCGGCATTTGATTATACATCGTCCATGATTTTTTCATTTCGGGCCACGTGGTCAGAGTTTCATAATGTCAGAGATTCAGAACGTCATTAATTTAAATCGTCAGAGTTACAATTAGTCAATGTACAGTCGTTATTAGGTTATTTTACAATAAAAGAAATAATTTCGTACTTATTTTATATTATGATGATAAATTGAGCATTTCCTGTATATTTTGTAACTACTTGGTTCAGTAATACAAGCTCTCAGTTCTTTACTTCGAGGGCGTGAGTTCGATTACCGCAAGGGAAACAAAATTTTGATGTGGAGATTGTTGATCATTTACCTTGATAGGCTGGTAAACAATAGTATTAACTTGCTGAGTCAGCGAAGTAATAAGTAAGTATATCCATACTGAAAATTGGGTACAGTAGAATGGGCGTTTTCTACTAGACGGAACGGTGGCGTCACGGCGTACCAGTGGGAATCAATGCCGTGCCGTTCGGCAAGTGGAAAAGTGTTCCATATAATTTCATTGATTTTCATAGATTATCACTTCCCGGTGCCGTGCCGCCGCCGTGCCGTCAAGTGGAAAAACGCCCAATGGCGGGAGTTATATCCAATCCACCTACGCTGCTACCTATGCTCCCAAAACTATTAAATTGTTCATAACAATCAAACTTCATTGGTACATTGAATCTATCATCGCTCCCATCATTTCAAACAAACACATTGCGAAATATTTCATCTCTATCGCGTGCTCCGTTGACGTGAGTTGAAATATTTTTGCATAGGTATTGGAAATGTAGAATGCGTTGAAATATTTTTTATACCAAGTAGTATAGAACATAATAGGTTATACATACATACATATAATCACGCCTTTATCTCTAATGGGGTAGGCTGAGCTTAACCGCCACGTGTGACAAATTGAGGGTTATTTAAGATAGATTTTGTCTAAATAAATAAATAAAAACAAGATTTTATTATACTGCTGTAGTGACAGCTTGTCAGCCCATCACCTAAATTACGATTTACTGAAACCCTCGGATCCCTTATCTGGTTTCTACAGCATGCCTAGGAGGAAATGCAGCAAGCACATTCTATGTTTTTCTCTGGATCCCAGGTCAGCATGTAAGAAAGCTCAATAATAAATAGGTTATGGACGTATATTGTGCTCGAAAGTATTGGAAATAAAATATAATACATACATACACATAATCACGCCTTTAGCCCTGATTGGGTAGGTAGATCGTAAACGACAAAAGGCCGTTCCGCCACGTCTGACAAAGTTTTGAGGGTTATTTTAAATAGGTCTGTAGTGTATTGCTGTAGTAGCAGGTTGCCATCCGATCGCGCATCACCTAAATTACAATATACTGAAACCCTCAGATTCCTTAGCTGGTTTTAACAGCATGCCCGGGAGGAAATGCAGTAGGCACATTCTATGTTTTTCTCTCGATCCCAGTCCAGCATCAAAGTTAAAAAAAAATGATTAAATATACCTACAAATCTATCTTAAATACATACATACATACATACATATAATCATGCCTTTATCCCTTATGGGGTAGGCAGAGCGTACACGACCTAAACAAAGGTCGTTCCGCCACATCTGACAAAGTTTTGAGGATTGTTTAAGATAGATTTGTAGATATATTGCAGTAGTGACAGGTTGTCAGCCTGTCGCCTAAATTGCAATATACAGAAACCCTCGGATCCCTTAGCTGGTTTTTACAGCATTCCCGGGAGGAAATGCAGCTGGCACATTCTATGTTTTTCTCTCGCTCCCAGTCCAGCATGGAAGTATCTTAAATAACCCTCAAAACTTTGTCAGACGTGGCGGAACGACCTTTGTTCAGGTCGTTTACGCTATGCCTACCCCATTAGTGATTAAGGCGTGATTATATGTAAGTCTGTATAGATAAAACCTACATCATAGCTTGGTAATAAATCTACCACTCTCCTAAACAATGACGTGACCTAAAATAGCGTCAGACTGAAACTGGGGATTTGTGTTAACCCATAGACAAATCCATTATTCGACTCAGTAGCTACGGATAGCGGACGATCGTGAAATTTAGATCGTTTCACAAGTATTCAGTATTCACAAAGGAAATATGGTCCGGACGAAATAAATCGTCCACATAAAAGGCGGAAGAATACTGGTATACGTAGATGTCAAGCATGAAAATTACATTCTTTTGTGAACACTTTAAGTCTAGATAGTGGTGCCATTTTGCAAATAAACTTAATATTTTCAAAAAATAGTTTCGTGAAATATTTGAATTATTCCTTTGAGTTTCAGCCACTTTCGCATCTTATTTTTTCGCTAATAAATTATATCAAGGTGCAACATGTTTCTTTTCCGTGATGTTATACATACATACATCTATATAAATCTATCTATACATATAATAAATCTCTAGAACGGTCGTGTTAGTACATTGAATATTTTTATAAAAAAATAATTGCAGCTGGCGTTATTAACGATATAAAGATCAAAACGATTTTTTTTAGAATTTTTGTCTGTCTATCTGTTTGTCTGTCTGTCTGTCTGTATGTTAACACGTCACGCCAAAACTGCTGAACCGATTTCGATGGGACTTAACTTATTATTCAACTGTACACACAGACTTATAACACTATCTGGATTGCAACTTAGGATACCTAAAATCACGCTACCTGACTTACGGGGTAGGCAGGAAATTTAAATTTGGCTGTTTTCTAACCGATTTTATGGAACTTTTTTATTCGACTTAGCATTATTTAAATCAAATTTACGATACAAATAATCACGCCTAATGACTTAGGAGGTTGGGGTGCATGAAAGGAGCCTCCCCGCGGCGCACCCTTGAAGCAGCTAGGCACCATAACGGAGTACCTAGGCTGACTGATCCTGTTAACACGATGGCGAATTAAAATTTTAAACTTAGGAGGTAGGTAGGAAATTGAATTACGGTCATTTTTAACCAATTTTGATGCAACTTTTTTTGTATGACTGAGCATTACTTAAACTAAAAGTTACGATACAAATAATCACGCCACCTGACTTAGGGGGTAGGCAGGAAATTGGTTTTAAAGGGACTTTTTATTTGACTGAGTTTTTTTAATTGCCTAGTGTCCAGTCTAGGTTAGAAATAATCACGCAAACCATTCTAATATTGAGTAAGTACCCCAGTTTGTATAGAAAACACGCAGTGTCGAACATATTGAAAACACTTTTCCGAGCGTAGGAGTGGGAACAGCAAGCCCGCGCGCGGAAGCGTGTTTTCCATACAAAAACAAAGATCAGACAATGCGAAACACGCTTCTGCGCGCGGGTTAGCAGGTCCCGCTTCTTTCTACGCGCGGACATACAAACCGGGCGTACGAAGTCGTGGGCACAGCTAGTACATACATATAATCACGCCTAAACAAAGGTCGTTCCGCCATGTTTGACAAAGTTTTGAGGGTTATTTAAGACTAGCTGTGTCCGCGACTTAGTACGCCCACTTTGTATGGAAAACACGCAGTGTCAAAAATACTGAAAACGCTTCTTCGCGCGTGGGAGCGGGTTCTGCTAACCCGTGCGCGGAAGCGTGTTTCGCATTGTCTGATCTTCGTTTTTATATGGAAAACACGCTTCCGCGCGCGAGCTAGCAGGTCCCGCTCCTACGCGTGGAGAAGCGTTTTCCGGATGATCGACACTGCGTGTTTTCCATACAAACTGGGGCAATTACTTAATATTAGAATGGTTTGCGTGATTATTTCTAACGTAGGCTGGACACTAGGTAATTAAACAAACTGAAATAAAAAAGTCTCTTTAAGATCGATTAAAAACGATCAGAGTTCAATTTCCTGCCTGCTCCCTAAGTCATGAGGCGTGATTATTTGTATTATAACTTTGATTTTAAATAATGCTTAGTCAAATAAAAAAAGTTCCATAAAATCGGTTAAGAAACAGCCAAATTTCAATTTCCTGCCTACCCCCTAAGTCAGGTAGCGTGATTTATCGAAATCGGTTCAGTAGTTTTGGCGTGATGTGGTAACATACTGACAGACAGACAGACAGACAAAAATTCTAAATAAAATCGTTTTGATCTTTATATAGTTAATATTTTTTTTTGTAAATATATTCAATGTACAGACACGACCCTTCTAGAGATTTATTATATGTATAGATGAATTTTGTTGTTGTTATAATGATATAATCAAAGAATTTACGAGTACCTATTTTTAAACCGGAGTGCGATAATCGTCAACATAATTATATTAACAAAAACTTGTCATTCATAATCATAACATACATTCATAAATTCACGTCTTTATGCCTACCCCAGGCATAGCGTAAAACGCTTAGTGAGAGCTATTACGCCAATTAATGTGAAGGCGATGGGCTGACAACCTGTCACTATAACGATACTTATAGTGACAGGTTGTCAGCCCATCGCTGCGACCCTCGAATCCGTATTGCTGAGTTCTACAGCATGCCTGAGAGGGTCAGCTAGAACATTCTATGTTTTTCTATCGCTCCTAGTCCAGCATGGAAGTAGCAAATATCCCGTAACATATTATATCCGTCATCCAGTGGCCTCCAAACCAAGCAAGGAAGGCGCAAAAGTCACATTCGCGAAGTAGGCAGAATAATAATGGAGTAATGAGGAAAGTAAGTTCGAAGACTTAAATAATGTTTTGCTTTTTTTGTGTTTGTTACTTTATGGCTCGTATTTATGAAGCGATATCAAACTTGAGAGCAATATTAAGTACAAACTGTGCCCGCGACTCCGTACGCGTGGTGGTTATGATTCGATCCCCTCGATCGATTTAATCTCATAATTGAGCCAATTCGTAGTAACAAAATGTATATACGCGACTTTTTCTATCATGAGGTAACAGAAAGGGACAACAATTTAAGCAGGAATAGATCACTCCGTTCAACAACTTTCACAAGGCGGTCGGGTTGTCCATCGTCTCGATGAACGTTTTAATCTCTATACTCATATTTATTTGTGTCATTACGAATCACGTTAGCAAAGCCTAACACGGTACTTGTGTGCGTAATGAGACTTACTGTATTCTAATGAGATAAAAAAAAAAAGTTTTTTTTTACATATGTAAAAAACCACGCCACCTGACTTAGAGAGTAAAGTTACATCACCTAAATCTATAAAGTTTTCGGTAAGGTAACATTCAGCCGAATAAAAAAGAACATCAAATCGGGTAAGAAACAATCAAAATTTAATTATCCACCTACCCCCAAACATAGGTGGCGTGATTATTTGAATCCTATGTTTTTATAACAATCAGTCAAATAAAAAAAAGTTTGATCGTTATCGGTTAAAAACAGCCAAAATCGAATTTCCTGCGTACCCTCTAAGTGAGGTTGCGTGATTTTAAGTATCCTAAGTTGCAACCCGGGTAACACTGAGTTGAATAAAAAAAGTCCCATTGAAATCGATTCAGTAGTTTTGGCGTGATGTGGTAACAAACAGACAGACAGACAGACAGACGGATAGACGGACAGACGGACGGACGAACAAAATTTTAAAAAAAAGAATGATTTGGTCTTTATATCGTTAATAATGCCTGCTGCAATATTATTTTTCGATACAATATTAATATTCAATGTACAGACACGGCCCAGAGATTTATTATATGTATAGATTGACTTGACAGGCCAGTTTGTACTGAAATGTCATTTTTGATTGTCAAATCCATACTTAATATTGCTCTCAATTTTGAGATCGCTTTATAAATACGAGCCTTAATTAGGTTAAGTTTCTTTAGCTTCTTCCATGCTGGACTGGGAACGAGAGAAAAACATAGAATGTGCCAGCTGCATTTCCTCCCGGGCATTCTGTAAAAGCCAGCTAAGATATCCGAGGGTTTCAGTATTTTGTAATTTATGCGATGGGCTGACCAACCTGTTACTACAGCAATATACCTACAAATGTATCTTAAACAACTTTTATTTAATTTATTTTTATTATTTTGTTTCGGTCGTTTACGCTCTGCCTACCCCATTAGGGATAAAGGCGTGATTATATGTATGTATGTAGGATGAATGTATTTGGAAATGGTGGTAAGGACTCCAACGAAAATTAACAATGAAGGTATGAAGTCACGAAGTAGACAGAATTATTAAGTGTGTTGAAGAAAGTAACTTAAACAAAATTTTGTTTACTCCTTGGTCGTAACTTTTACATCTTATTTCCTTAATTCGGTCATACTTAGGTATGATTTAGTAAGGGCTGCTCAACGTCGGGATTAGGCAGAAAATTTTCAATACAAATTGTTGTATTTCTGATTTTGATATGACTTTCAGATTGCGTTCAGTAAATAATCCGTAAGTTGAAGACTTACTGGTTACAACTTTTCCCAAGACGGGTTAAAACAAACGTCAAACAATTTATTGCTTGTTTATTAAAATAAAGATCCTTAATAAATATCTATTTCATATTACAAATATTTACTACATACATACATATAATCATCAGGCCTTTATCCCTAAAGGGGTAGGCAGACCGTAAACGACCTCATATTTACTAACCGCAGAAAAATACAGTAGCTCGCATTATTATACTAGGTAGTAGGTACAGTACTAATGAAAGAATTATATTTCATAAGTTATGTTATTATTCACAATCAATTTATTTACAAAATGTGGTTTACCAATCCATGCTGGACTGGGAGCGAGAGTAAAACATAGAATATGCCAGCTGCATTTCGTCCCGGGCATGCTGTAAAACCAGCTAAGGGATCCGAGGGTTTCGGTACATTACAATTTAGGCGATGGGCTGACAACCTATTACGACAGCAATACATACATACATATAATCACGCCTTTATCCCTAATGGGGTAGGAAGAGCGTAAACGACCTAAACGCTGTAGTAACCTGTCACTAAAGCAATATACCTACGAATCTATCTTTAATAACCCTCAAAACATTGTGAGACTTAGCGGAACAACCTTTGGTTAGGTCGTTTACGCTTTGCCGACCCCTTTAGGGATAAAAGCGTGACTATATGTATGTATGGTTCACCAATCAGATCAGTTATTACTACGTTCGAAACTATAAAGTTATTTCAAGTTTCGCTCTTCCTCGCCAGCGGTGTATCACAAAAACGACGCACACTACAAATAAACATGCTCGCGTGCGTTCTGTTTAGCTAAAGAAAATATTGCCGGTATGCGAGCAGAGCTTATTTTTGGCGGCCATTCATGACTTTTCCATTCGTATACGATATAAATTAATGATAATGATATCTGGCAGTGCGAGGGACATGAACCAGGCTATGGTAAATGTTGTTCGGGGTTTGGCGCACCCCTGAACAGAACAGCTCTCTTTAGGCTGCGTTCGTTTCAGTTTCGATGTGGACGGACTCCGGCGCGGTCGCCTCCTCCAGACACGTACCGTGAACTCTGTCGGGTGCCCCTTCATATTTCTCCAAGTTTTCCTGAGTGAATAATAAAGTTTCTAACAGTTAGCAGAAGTGAAGTTGAGTGTGTTATTAAATTGATATTGGAAGGCAGTTTGTCGAGGAACAGGTGCAAAAAAGTTTGAAAAGTTTGTTTTCACCGCTCGGAATTTCCTTCTGGTAAGTTACTTATGAACAAAAATTATTACCTATATTAGTAAAGTGGCTTTTAAAATTAAAATATTAATTAATTACGTAAATAATTTAACTACCTAAAATTAAACTATTTAGTGTCATGCCAAATAAAAAACTAAAGAGATTAAATAGGTATCTCAAAGTTGGTAAATAATAAAAAAAATATGTTTAATTTATCACGGTGGGAGCCTGGAGTATCTAAACATTTCTGTTCATTATGTTATAACTCTATTCAGGAAAAGAGAATGATTAACATTTTTAAATAAAACGTAGGTACTTATTGTTTATTCAGTAAAAATCTAATAATTAATAAATAAAATAATATTACGTTGAAAGTATATATTGTTTAGAACAAGTTGCGAGATTTCTTACCCGAAACTACAGATTTAGCTCCTCATCTTCGCCCAGTAATCTGACGATCCCTTAGCCACAGAATATATAATATTACTACCCTTAACGGTCTCTTGACCGAAAAGGCTGAGGCAAAAAAGCCCATAAATATAATTTTAAAATGATATTCAAATGGTTAGGACTGACTGAAAGCGATTTTACTACGACGCAGGACGTCGTGTGGTAAGTAGTTATGGAATAAATAAAACATAAAGTCACGCCTTCTCTATCCCTTACAGGTTACATAGAGCAGCAATTACGTTCTCTCAATCTAAACCGTCATTTTTTTAAAATACGACCAATGCTGTAGTGATCATTTTCAGTTTTTTTGCTTAAAGTACTGCGATCCTCATTTCTCCCATGACTGTTAAGGTATACCCGGTAGCGTGGTTCAAGCTAATATGGAAAAAAAACAAACTCATGCTAGAGATTTGGCCAGCCCCTCATATTGTTACACGTATTAAAAAAATGTGGTGTGCAAAATTTCATAAAGATATCTTTAATGGAAAGGGATGCTCATCGCTAGACAAATTTTTGGATTTGTTTGATTATATGAAAAATAAACGAAGTAAAATTTACTTTTTTAGTGTAGGAAGCTGATTCAAATGTGACAAAGGTTTGGATTATCGAAAAAACATTAAATAAAAAAATGTTTTTAGCCTAGAAATCTAAATTATTTTCAATAAAATTTTAAGGAATATCTCAAAAATTCTACATATTACTTAAATGCACTTACAACACCTAAAAGTTGCCTTGAACTATGTTAAACATGTATATTTTTATATTTTACTTCAGAGACCTACTTATATCCCTATTTTTAAGCAGTGATGTTTGTAAACTTGAGTGAGTGTTTTGTGAAAAATTAAAAATATGGGCGACCTCTTGCCTTTTGTTTAGGAAGCTGATATTTTGCAATAATAATAATATGGATATAATTAACTCGGGTTTTTATATTGCTTCTAGTTTAGCTTTCGCATAGAGTAAAGTAGCGTTATCTAAGAGCGATTAGTGCAGCAACACAATGTGCTGATAGAGGGATGCGCCGACATAAAGTTCATCGCTACGCTCGCGTATCGCGTAAGGTGACTCATGAGTGTTGCAGTCAATGCAAAAAGCATTGACAGCGTGTTGAGCGCAACCTTGCGCACAGAAAGTGAAATCTGTGTGTTGCTGCCCTAAGAGAGATTACCCGCTAAGCGATTGCTTGATAAAATGACGAACAACCAACGCTTCGAGTCTATTCCCTGAACGATGCCTAAGCGTGCCTAAGCGTATCGTGCTATGAAGAAGGAGATAAGCCAAGACTTTGCAGCCTATCTTAAAAAGGCTTTAAAAGTTTCGAACGATAAAATGTTTTATGATCTCAAATAACTTTTATCAAAGTTGTTTATAAAAGTTATATTTTTATTCTGTGCTGGGAATGTCAAATTATGCAGTGTATCGTAAGTACGGCCTGCTTGATGATAAGATCTGAGAGAGACTGCCAGTTATATGTATATTAAGGACGTGTTCTAATTTTTTCGACAACATAGGGACAGCAACTCGTGCCGCTGCTTATATAAATACCTGGTGTAAGGGACAGCGTCCCGCAAACTGATAGGGGTTGCTCAGTCAGCGGAACTAAATAACTATAATCAGGAATTCATTTCAGGAAGAGCAAAAAGTAATAATTTGATTTTCCATACAAATTGTCTGATTGAGGTGGTCATTTTGTACGGGAAGTTCAATTTTATTTTTCATCTCTGCAAATAAATTTCGGGTGATAGTTGTTCAGTTTCGTTGACTGAGCAACCCCTATCAGTTTGAGGGATGCTGTCCCTAACACACACATTATACTCTTTGAAATAAAATAAAATTCAGATCAGCTTACATTGAACCACTAGGTACAGTACACGGCATGCCATTGCCCACTTTGTGTATGCATGTGGAAATCGAACCAACGCTTTCTGGATCGAGAGCCCAAGTGGTCACTTGACCACTGCGGCCTTTGGTTGATAAATCAGCGACAAAAGCAATATAGATAGTCATTTTTACGACAAATGCTATTCTAAAAGATATATTCACAAGCAAATACGCACTTTAGGGGCCACAGTTGATTTGTAATATTTCGTGATGTCCTTAAATCTTATTTATTATACAAACTGTCTCCGTGGTCTAGTGATTAGAGCCAAGGGCTTACGTTTCGGAGGTCCTGGGTTCGATTCAACACAAAGTTGATATTTATCAATTTGTCACTTTGTGACATTTTTCCCAGTTTGGTAAGGACACTGCAGGCTGAATCACCTGATTGTCCGAAAATAAAAAATATTCCATGCTTCGCAAAGCATGTTAAGCCTTCGGTCCCGGTCGCTGTCTTTGATAGTGGTCGTTACTCAAACCATGTCAGAGGCCTAATAGCTGTGCTACTAGGCGGTTTGAAAAATCTGACACCAGGGTTAATCGGGTTGTTTGACTCGAGAATCCACTCGCTGAGAAGAAGATTTATTAAACCCAAATACTTCAAAGGCTATTTTATTTCTGCACATCAATTTATGTATTACCACAGCTTACAAAATGAGTGATTGTTGCCGCTATCAAGCTTCATCATCAAACCTTTTACTGTATTTTCTCAAATTTGGGGTGCTTTCTTGGAATAACCTGGAATATTTCGCACATGAAAGGGTATTTTTGATTACATACACACACACACACACACATAATCACGACTTTATGCCTAATGGGGTAGGCAGAGCGTAAACGACCCAAGAAAAGGTCGTTCTCCCACGTTTCACTAAGTTTTAAGTGTTATTTGAGATATTTTTGTAGGTATATTGCTGTAGTGACAGGTTGTGAGCCCATCGCCTAAATTACAATATACTGAAGCCCTCGGATTCCTTAACTGGTTTTAAGATCATGCTCAGGAGGAATTGCAGCTGGCACATTCTATGTCTGTCCCTCGCTCCCAGTCCATGGTCGATTTTTTCCCTCACTACCAGCGATTTTGGACTAACCACCTACATATAGGTACTAAGGTTACAATAATGGTACGAGTACCTTCAGGCCAACGGGCGACACCTTCATTATACTGCCTCCGTGGTCTAGTGGTCTGAGCCATGGGCTCTCGACCCGGAGGTCCCTGGTTCGATTCCCGGCGGGGGACGATGACTTTGTGTTGTTGTTTCTAGTTTGGTTAGGACATTGCAGGCTGATCACCTGTTTGTCCGAAAAGTAAGATGATCCATGCTGTCGGATGGGCATGTAAATAGTCGGTCCTGCGCCTGATTTCTCTCTGGTCGTGTCAGTCATTCTGTCCCATCAGAATAGGAGATTGAAGGAATAGAGAGTGCACCTGTGTGTAGCGCAAACACTTGGGCACTAAAAACAAGTGCTGCGCAGTTGGCTGATCTCCGGGAGATTGGCCGCCATCACCGAAAATCGGTGGGAGGACATTATTATTATACAAAGAGGATATTCTATTGTAAAATTCTTGACCTTTTTCTAACCTTTACACCCTAGCCTTGTGTTTTAGAAAGACACTGCATAATAGAGTCAAAAAGCTACTCTAATCTGGAGTGACTCAGAATATTAAATGCAGATGTTACATATTTTTTTTTATTTTTTTTTCTTCCATGCTCCAGCATATCCAGTCCACTGGGAGAGATAGAAAAACATAGAATGTTCCAGCTGCATTTCCTCCCGGGCATGCCGTAGAAGTCAGCAAAAGGGACTCGAGGGTTACAGTGTATTGTAATTTAGGCGATGGGCTGACAACCTGTCACTATAGCAATACACATTACAACCTAAAATTGCCCTCAATTTTTGTCAGACGTGGTGAAAGCGCCTTTTACGAGGAGTTTGACGCTCTGCCTACCCCGTAAGGGATAAAGGCGTGATTTTATTTATGTATGTATGTTACATATTTTTTCATTTTTCTTCGAATGTGGTGTTGAAGTGCTGTTTACTGGAGAAACTTTCGTTTGTCAAACTAAGTTGGAGAACACGAAAACCAAACAAGTAAAAGCATAAGGCTAAACTATTTAGGCACACATGTCGCCGATATAAAGATCTAGGCAATGAAACAAAACTGGATTTATTCAGTTATCATCATCATCTCCCTAGCCTTATCCCGTATGTCACGGGGTCGGCTACCTAATCTAGGGGATTGAACGAGGGTACTGGTTTTTACACAGAGCGACTTCCATCTGACCTCCGCAACCCAGAAGGGAAACCAGACCCAATCCTAGATTAGGTCAGAGTTTTCAAGCCGCCAGTGCTTAGCACTGGCCTCTGACATGGCTGAACGACTAATATCTACGGTATTAAACGATATTAACCGGGACCAACGGCTTAACGTGCCTTCCGAAGCACGGAAAAAGCGCCAAATAAACGTGCATATGAAATCCGTAAACCGAAAAACACATTAGTACGTGGTGGGATTCGAACCACAACGTCCCGCCCAGGAGGCAGCGGCCCTATCCACTACACCATCGGGCTCCTCGGGCTAAATTTTATACTAGATAAGTTTTAAAATCCCCTAATGCGATGGTATAGGTAAATAAATAAATATCCAGTTATCATAAATATAATTAGTTTAGAAATTGACATAGACTTGTAATTATAATCGTCACTTGAGATTGACAGCCAGTTTAAGTTCGTATCGAAATGTCATTTCAGTATAAAATGTCAAATCCACACTTAATATTGCTCTAAATTTTGAGATAGCTTTACAAATACGAGCCATAGATATATAATGCCGAACCCTGATGCCGCCCCCTTGGTGGGGAAACCATGAAAAACAAAATAACAGAGCTAAAAGGCGTAAACATGATTCCGAAGGTCGACCCCAAACTGGATGGGAAATGGCACGGAGAAAGAGAAAAATTGAAAACTCTAAAAAGTTGACGTTCACATACTAATAAAAGTCGGATTCGCCACGCCGTCTGACTAATTTCGAGGAATGTTGCAGATGAAACATACATACATACATATAATCACGCCTTTATCCCTAATGGGGTAGGCAGAGCGTAAACGACCTAAACAAAGGTCGTTGCGCCACGTCTGACAAAGTTTTGAGGGTTATTTAAGATAGATTTGTAGGTATCATATTGCCGTAGTGACAGGTTGTCAGCCCATCGCCTAAATTACAATATACTGAAACCTTCCGGTCCCTTAGCTGGTTTTTACAGCATGCCCGGGAGGAAATGCAGCTGGCACATTCTATGTTTTCCTCTTGCTCTTAGGTCAGTATGGAAGAAACCAGATGAAAGTAGGTACTTAGGTATTGCCGTAATTTTAGATTGCCAACACCAAAAGCCTGGGACTATTTTAATTACAGCATACGTTTTCTATTTCGTCCAGTTTAACATCGAAACATTTCAAAATAAGTTTAATTAAATTTCAAACATTTGCATTTTATAAATATACTAGCGACCCGCGGTGTTTCGCATGGAAATCATCAGTGTTTCTTTACTATATTATGCATGTATTGTATAATAACTCTTAAGTCAGAGAAAGCGACTTTTGTTTTATACTATGTAGTGATCACAGGCTTAGTTACATACATACATACATATAATCACGCCTTTATCCCTAAAGGGGTAGGCAGAGCGTAAACGACCTAAACAAAGGTCGTTCCGCCACGTCTGACAACGTTTTGAGGGTTATTTTAAGATAGATTTGTAGGTATATTGCTGTAGTGACAGGTTGTCAGCCCATCGCCTAAACTACAATATACTGAAACCCTCGGATACCTTAGCTGGTTTTTACAGCATGCCCGTGAGGATATGCAGCTGGCTCATTCTATGATTTTCTCTCGCTCCCAGGCCAGCATGGAAGAATGGATGGCTTAGTTACCGCGAGAAAATACCTCCTACCTACAGACAAAGCCATGATTTGGAAAGCTAGTGTATTACCTAATTATAGAATACCGTTTGAAGCTACCTGCCTACTAACTTTTCTATTACAAACCTCTAGCTGGTTAAGTAAGGGTTCTTTTCGTGTGAATATTACATGAGGTGGATAAAAGTGGTAGAAGCAATAAGTAAAGGTTTCGGGGTTTCGGAGAAGACTTTACCTATTGAACGTAAGCATTTAAGATGGAGCTATCCTCATTTAGTTCAATACATATTCAGTTTCAATTCAAGGGGCCTATATATAAACACGGGTGGAAAATATAAAATAGATCAAGACCTATCCACATAAAAAAAATCTTTAAAGAATTTACCAACTACGTATTTCATCTAGAATAAAATATTCCAAGAAAATACTTGTGTTAAAGTTCCAAACAGCACGGCAGTTCTAAATGTAAAGGGAAAAAATATAAACCTTTTTTCTAGGTTCTTTTCCCCAAGTCCTTGGAATATTAGAACCATATTAAAAAAAGAATAAATTCGATTATTTATGGGATTTTTCAATAATGAGATAGCAGTAACTTTCTTTTGCTTCGTATGGCATAGGTTGATATTTCTTAATTTAATTTTAGGTCTAATTTTTCAAATAACAATTTTCAAAGTTTGAACACAATGAAAGCAAATCGAATTAGTAAGGTTTTTCATCCACAGGTATGTTTCTGTAGGAAAATATACATACTTACATATTTTTTATCAGAATTGTAAACTTTCTGCAATATATATATATATATATATATATATATGTATGATACATATAATCACGCCTTTGTCCCTAATGGGGTAGACAGAGCGCAAATGACCCAAACATAGATCGTTCCGCTACGTCTAAAACAGTTGTAAGGATTATTTAAGATAATTTGTTATATATTGCTGTAGAGACAGGTTGTCAGCCCATCGCCTAAATTACAATATACTGAAACCCTCAGATCCTTTAGCTGGTTTTTAGAGCATGCCCGGGAAGAAATGCAGCTGGCACATTCTATGTTTTTCTCTCGCTCCCAGGCCAGCGCGGAAGAAATATATATATATATATATACTAGCTGTGCCCGCGACGTCGTACGCCCGGTTTGTATGAAAAACACGCAGTGTCGAACATACTGAATACGTTTCTCCACGCGTAGGAGCGGGATCTGCCAACGCGCGCGCGGAAGCGTGTTTAGCATTGTCCAATCTTTGTTTTTGTATGGAAAACACGATTCCATCTGGGGTACTTACTCAATATTAGAATGGTTTGCGTGATTATTTGTAAACTTTTATATATATAAAAGGTAATTTTAAATCAAGTGCAAATATTAAAACGTGTAAATCTACCCATGAAACTGAACAAGTTTCCCTAAGGAACATAGGTCGAAAAACGAGTAAAAAAATTTGACCTTCCATAATGCACCAGCTGATAACGCACTTAGTATAGGCAGTCAATTTTTGTTTTTCGTATTTCGACCTATGTTCCTTAGGGAAACTTGTTCAGTTTCATGGGTAGATTCACACGTTTCAATATTTGCACTTGATTTAAAATAACCATATATATATATATGCATGATTTTCTGAAAGCAACCTCAACTGAAAAAGGTATAATTGAAAACATGAAACATTAGATTGAGTTTATGAGGGTTTTTGTTAATTATTGTTATTGGCTTCTCTGATAAGGAATTTAGTGAACTTTCTGTTCATAGCTCATATTTTGGACATGTGGCTCTATGGAAACTTGAAGAACGTAGACATCACGCGACACGATCACGTGGAAGCTTATCAAGATGACGGTCAGGTCAAATGAACAAGCTCATCGATTTGTCAATAAATATGGCAAAAGACTCGTGGATAAAATTTGTGTTTCAAACGTTTCGAGAGAAAAGACGAAAGAAATGTGGAGCTTATTTTTTACCGTGGTTAAATATTGTATTTTCACGGAAACACTAATTAAAACGAGAGTCCGAAAATCTGGTGGCAATGTGGTTTGAGCATCGGTTCCTGAACTATTCTATTAAGGTATTCTGTGGTCCGGGATAAGACGGGATTTAGAATCTCACTTACCTGGTAAAAAATTTGATGTTGTTTCCAATGGGCGTTTTTCGACTAGACGGCAGGGCGATGGCAACGGGGACGGTACGGCACAGTCGACGGTAACGTGGAAGATATAATCTATGAAAATCAATGAAATTTTATGGCACGCTTTTCCACTTGCTGGTACAGCAACGGCACGGCATTGATTCCCATCGGTACCGTCGCCGGCCTGCTAAACTGCATGTGTTTTGTATTCGTACCAAGCATGCGCGTGTGTGTGAACTAAGTGGACGTTATCGGGACGTTACCGTGTCATTTCCGTGCCGTGTAGCGGAGAAACAGAGCCACGGCATCGTGATGGAACCATCGCCGTGCCGTCACCGTGCTGTCTAGTGGAAAAACGCCCATTCCATTACCTTAAACTTAAGGTGAAGCTTTCTTTAAGCCTTAAAGAAAGCAGGTAGCTAGCTCAGCATCACCCCGAAGAGCTGTTGTTTATATCCTGAATGAAGCCTTTTCACAGCCACGGGCTGCTGGCGAACTGCCAGACAGATTACCTCCCAATCTGAGGAGGTTAGATGGCAGCCGTTCTATCATCAAACCACTATTAGTGTCCGTGCCAATTTCCCAGGTTTAAACTGAACTGCGCACTACAAAAATCTCGATTTTGGCAAGAAAATGCGGTTGTACTTTGTCCATGCAACATTAGAATGATAAAAATGGTAGAATTTACTAGTTGCTTCTCTAAGACTTGAGAAGTTCTCAAATTAAAGTCATTCTTATACCACAAATAAATATGTGTGGAGTACTCTTGTCGTTGTTTTAATGGCAGGAAAAAGTTATAAATCAATAGCAGATAAGTAGATAACATTATGTTTGAGTTCGTCCAAGGTTTGAGCTAATGAAAAAAATAACTGTTTAAGCAAAACATTTTGTTAATAATAATAATATCCAATTAATAATTACCAGCAGCAAAATACAGACTCAATGAAGAAATTCGTCAAAATTTTATGTATTTCCCGCAGCTTCCATTCCCTTAAAATCTACCAAAATATTTAACCGTGAAATCATGGGTCTTGTGAATTCTTATAATAGCAAAATGTTAAGTTATTTTTTATTTTATGTAAACAAAGGCATTGTGCAAATTTATAAGAAGCTTGGAACCAATATTTTCGATGCCAAAAATATTTATTTTGGCAAAGGAAATGCTCCCTTCTAAAATGTCGTACTTAACTCTGTAAATATAAAAATTAGAACGAGACATCTTAGTTTGTACTTAAAACAATTTATAAAGATTAAATGGGTTCAATTCTAGATTCCACTGTCCAAAGCTAAAATTAAAATCTATCTGTCACTTTCAAAATAATAAATTTGAAAAAGGATAAGCGATTAATACTCTATGGTTTTACTTTATGCTTTTGACGCGCTTTTGCTCGTTTCTCCAGCATTTCTGTCAATTTTGTCCACCAAATCATATGACGACGGATAAAAATAACAGATAACACATAAAACCACCGATTATAAATCAAAAATCGGAGAGAATAGATCTCCTGTCCTTTTCTAATGTTTTTAGTCTGACACTGACAAATAGATTTTAATTATAGTTTGAGCCGGCAAATATAGAATCGAGCCCACTATTTGTTTTCAATAACGATTTATCATATAATCATGGAATATTTCGATTAATACTCTATGGTTTTACTTTATGCTTTTGACGCGCTTTTGCTCGTTTCTCCAGTATTTCTGTCAATTTTGTCCACCAAATCGTATGACGACGAATAAAAAAACAGATAACACATAAAACCACCGACTATAAATCAAAAATCGGAGAGAATAGATCTCCTGTCCCTTTCCAATGTTTTTAGTCTGACACTGACAAATAGATTTTAATTTTAGTTTGAGCCGTCAAATATAGAATTGAGCCCACTGTTTGATATCAAAAAAGATTTTTAATATAATCATGGAATATTTGTGTGTATGTCATGTGAATCTACGAGTGCTAATAAAAAAAGAACGCACCCTACTTTATGAAAAGTATTCCTTTACCAAGTTTGAATATCCTGAAAGGAGCTAAAATTCGTAAGTATTTTGTAGCGGCCCAGCTGAAAATGAAACACAACAAAAGCTTCTACGGACAAAATCCTCATAAAACCAAATATCTAGGTAGGTACCTACATCAAAGCAGAACTTAATCTACTTAAAGATAGGCCGAAGTAACTTAGGCAGTTTGTTTCTTTTCCCAGAAACCTCTAAGAAAAGATTTTTGGGGTGTAAAAGGGGTTGAATATGTGTTTAAAAGTTTTTTACCTTTTGTCCAATCTGCTTAATATTGAGTAATGGTACTTTGGAAGTGACAAGAATTATTCACTTATTACTGTTGTGTTTGTATTTTAAAACCGTCGCTCTGTGTAAAAACCAGTACCCTCGTTCAATCCCCTAGATTAAGCACCCGACCTCGTGAGATATGGGATAAGGCTATGGAGATGATGATGTATTTAAAAACTTAAGCTGAGTAGTAGATAAGATATTCATCGTGAATATTGGACATGGAATAACAATGTTTATGAGTAAAAATCATCATCATCTCCCTAGCCTTATCCCGTACCTTACAGGGTCAGCTACCTAATCTAGGGGATTGAACGAGGGTACTGTTTTTACACAGAGCGACTGCCAGCTGACCTCCACAGCCTAGAAGGGAAACCAGACCCAATACTAGATTAGGTATGAGTTTTCAAGCCGCCAATTCTTAGCACTGATCTCGGACATGGTTTAACCACTAATATCTACGGTATTAAACGATATTAACTGGGAGCATCGGCTTAAAGTGCCTTCTAAAGCTTAGAATAAAATTAATTTATCAGAATCAAACACTTATATGGCAGCCACGTGTCGGAAGGCGCAGCGTGGGACGACCTCCTACCAGGTGGACTGGTGACCTTGTGAAGGTTGCGGGCAGCGGGTGGATGCTGTCGGTCCAAAACCGTGCTCTGTGGTAAACCTTGGGGGAGGTTTATGTCCAACAGTGGACGTCTCACGGCTAATGATGATGATGATGAAACACTTATATTAGTGTTTGGCATATATTCACAACTAGTATATAAAAAAGAAAAAAATATTATCAAGGGTTTATCGATGTGAATAAAATCCAGTCAGCAACAAGTCAGCAATCAGATCCAATAAAATTTGATTGCTGACGTTTTCAATTTAATTTAAATATTTTACGTCTATCAAAAATTTACTACCAAATCAAAGGTTCTATGTGAAATTACGTGATTTAAACAGATTTGTTGATAAGGACGTCTGAAAAACATCTTGAAAGTTCGATACGTTATTATGATTTGCGATAAACACTATAAAAGGTATAATAATGGCTAAGTTATATTTTCTGCTTATTGAATAGATTATTCTTCTTCAAATTGCATATTTTTCAATGCTTGTTGTTACTTATCGTCTGTTTACCAGGTTCTTTTATAAAATCTTTCTTTGATGAAATGTATTTAATTTTTACATACATACCTACATAAATATAATCACGCTTTTATCCCTAATGGGGTAGGCAGAGCGTAAACGACCTAAACAAAGGTCGTTCCGCCCAAGTGTGACAAAGTTTTGAGGGTTATTTTAGATATATTTGTACGTATATTGCTGTAGTGACAGGTTGTAAGCCTATCGTCTAAATTGCAATATACAGAAACCCTCGGTTCCCTTAGCTCGGTTTTAAGCGTGCCCGAGAGGCAATGCAGCTGGCACATTCTATGTTTTTCTCTCACTCCCAGTCCAACATGGATGGATATTTAATTTATAAATAGATATGATAAAAGAATATTTTTATTCAGTTACATTAAATACAATCTAAACAATTTAATTCTTCTATGTATCTGAAAATCACACTAACCCACTATACCTCATTTTTATATATGTTTATTAAACGTTAATATAATGAAAATTGATAAAGATTAGATAAAAAATACAGTTACCAATAATGAAACCAACCTGACGTCACTACAAAGACTTCCTAAATAATATTAAACACATTAACCAAGATAACTTATTTTTAGGTATTCTTCGCAAAAGTTTGTAGAAAATATATACTTAAAGCTACAGAGCTATCACCTATACAGTCACCCATTTATAGCCCTGGTACGCTTAACTACTCAATTACTAGCGCCACAGGGTGGTACAGTTATGAGAATCAGTATGAATTATCTTTAGACTATATTCATCATTTACTGACATATGAGTGAGCCTAGACTTGGTCTTTGACTGAAGCTCAAAGATTCAGACTTGGTGTATGCCAACGAGCCATCATGATCTCCCTAGCCTTATAATATATTAGGTTTGAAACTCACTCACGACAAAGTCCGAAACGTCATAATTCGCTCCAAAACTGGAATAGCTGATGTAACCAGCGCAGCAGCAAAACTAAAGTGGGACTGGGCAGGTCACGTGTGTCGTATGTCAGGTGAATTATGGGCCAAGATTACCACCGGGTGGATGCCCAGAAGAGACAGACGACGGCGAGGCCGGCCCAGGCGGCGATGGAAGGATGAGCTCGATGCGTTCCTCAAAAATTGGCCGGAAGAGGCACAGAATAGGGAGACGTGGAGAGACCGGAGGGAGGCCTTTGCCCAAAAGTGGGACACTAACGGCTAAATAAGATAAGATAAGAAGACATTAGTCGAAATGACTCTTAGTAATAAAAAATATCTAAATTCTCTATTTTTCAAGTGTATGTTTTTCCAAAAAAATCCTCATAATTCGGGCGTTATTTTTGTGAGATCATTATTATATGTAAAGTAGTCCTATATCATGCTTGAACCCAGTTTCACCCCGCTTAAAAAATATATATTATATAATACTTTTTTAATTATTAAAAAAATGTTTTCATATAAATTTTTGTCTCTTAAATAATAATAAAATGTTTTTTTATCTTACTCTTTAACTATTTGCAATACGTAGGTAAAGTTGTATTCAAGAAAGAGCTATGCTAGTGAACTACTACACAAATAATACTTATTATTACTGACACTGATAATTATCATTAATTTATAACTATTTGAAATAATCTTTTTTATATATATTACGGAAATCCTTCGTAGCAGGAAAGTGATTATTTTGTGCTTATAAAGCTTGCTTCGGTTTATATTTGGTGATGTTTAAAAACTGAAACATGCACATGTTTCATTAGTCGAAAAAAAAAAAACAGATTTTTTTTCTCATTAACTATGTGCAATACGGGGATAAAACTGGGTTTAAGTTAGAGCTATGCTATAGCACTACTTTATATACAATCTCTAAAATATGAAAGCCTAAAATTAAGGAATATTTGAAAAAAAAAAATACGCTTGAAAAAAAAAATGTTTTATTGCTATGGGTCATTTTGATTAATAAAGCCTAAAGATTATTCCTACAAATTTTCATAACTCTACCTCTCCAAGCGGCTAAGTTGTGAATTTCGGCGTGAGCCGCCAGCGCGGTTATAAATCGTTTTAAAAAGAACATTTACCGGGGATCACAATTATTCATAAACTTTTTTGTATGCGTCCATTACTGACATTTTTGATAAAGGTATAAAACCGAGTTAAAAATACCTATTGTGTTCTAGTTATGTAGCTGGGAGTCCGAGCGTAGGAATTCCGTAGCCTGTTCTACGTGCGTAAGCGAAAATTTATTGGGTTAATTTTGTTTCTCGGAAAGAAAGCTAAACACTTTATCGTCAAATCACGTGGTTATACCATTGAACAGCCGAAACAATCTATATTTAAGTTGCTATGTACCAATAAGATAAACATAATTTACTGCACGTAAGAAAACAAATAAGCTGGACAGAGAAAAAAAACAAACAAAGAAGTATTAAATTTAGTTAATGAAAAGAGGAATATATTGAAAGTCATCGAGAACAGAAGAGAAAAGATGCTAGGACACTTGTTAAGACATGATTTACTACTAAAGACTATATTAGAAGAAAAGATTGAAGGGACAAGAGGAAGAGGCTGACCTAGTGGAACCTATATGGACCAAATCAAAGAAAAGATTGAGGTCACGTCGTATACAGAAGTTAAGGAGAAGGCTGAATCCAGAAAAAGTTGACGATTACTCCACCGACAAGAACAAAGCTCTTAAATTTATGATAATGATGATGAAGAAAACAAATCATACAACACAACAGTTAACAACAAAAATAAGTACAACATAGGTGGCCTTATTGCTAATGTAGCAAATTCTTCCAGACAACCTTTGGGCGAAAGAAAAATGCGTAACGGTAAGCGGGATAGTGCAAACCTAGTCAAATAAGTATCCTAAATACATTATATTACATAAAATATATAAACTAAGTACAAGCTACTACATAGATATTTATAAAATAAACTAATCACTATCACTACATAGTATAAAACAAAGTGGCTTTCTATGTCTCTATATCCCTATGTATGCATAAATCTTTTAAACTCCCCAACGGATTTTGTTGCGGTTTCTTTTAATGGATAGAATGATTCAAGAGGAAGGTTGATATGTATAATACATGCATAACATAACGTAGAGAAACACTGATAAATTTCGTGCGAAGCCGGGGCGGGTCGCTACTAATAAACTAATACATAAACTAATGGAAGATAGGATAATGCAAACTACAATCAGTACTAAATACCTCTACGAAAAGTAATTAAGCAGTTTGCTGGCGATGTACCATAATTATGTAGGTACTAGGTAGGTATTTATTTTATTTAGTAATGAAAATTACATACTTGTTTTCACGCGGTAAAATGTAGCTTACTTCCTACTACATACATACATACATATAATCACGCCTTTATCCCTAATGGGGTAGGCAGAGCGCAAACGACCTAAACAAAGGTCATTCCGCCACGTCTGACAAGTTCCTACTACAAGATCTATTATAAGTGTGAAAATTTTATCCCGATGATTGAAACGTGGTTAAGTAAGTAACATACATCCATATATCCAAATTGTCGCACTCCTACCACATAATATCTATAATATTGAGAAATGAAAAAAAAAATGTGTGGGGAAGTCATTTGTTTTGTTTCGTTTTTTAACCGTAGAGGTTCCACCACAGTGCATACTTATAAGCACAGTATATATATGTGTCCCCCTCAGAAAAAAGTTTCGGCCCGTCCATGGCTTGGAAAACGAACGATTAATTACTATCATATTTAGCGACCGGGATCAACGACGGTTTAATATGCACTCTGAAGCACGATATCATATTTCTTTTATGTCGCAATGAAACTATGGATCGAGTGCTCAAGGCTCAAACTACTAGACCAAAAAGGCAGACAGTGAAACATTAAGGCTCGTATTTATAAAGCGATCTCAAGATTGACAGCAATATTAAGTATGGATTTGACAGGCCGTGTTGTAATTAAATGCCATTTGTGATACGAACTCAAGCCTGTCAGTCTCAAGTGATGTTTCTTGATACGGGCCTCAAAGTTGCTCATGTATTAGATGGAAAAGCGGTTTACTTCGATCCTTGTATGTACGTACTTTGTTCCTTGTTTGAACACCAAAGTGAGGGATCTTGTTCAAATGTGTCTACTTAAAGTAGAATCGGGAAACCCACTCATTGTCATTATATATTTACTTGTTTATGTAAAGTACTAACAAACACACTTTGCTAGGTTTTCGCTAATTTGTTTGTTGTATCCGAGTACTGGAGCTTTTTGAGCGAGCGTTGTAGGGGAGTGAGATTTCTGTACCGTAAGGTACAGTTTATTATTCTGTTTGAAGTTCTTGTAATATTTACATACGTGTTAGAAGAAGAATACATTAAAAGCATTATTTAAAAAAAAATAAGTAAATAAAGCCCTTAATAGGGCGTTTGAGCACTTATCTGTATTAGATTCGCATCCAATTCGTATGCGATTTGGATGTCAGCCCATCGCCTAAAATTGCAGTATATTATAACCCTCGAATCCATTAGCTGGTTTTTACAGCATGCTCTGGAGGTGATGCAGCTGGCACATTCTATGTTTTTCCATCACTCCCAGTCCAGCATGGAAGAGACAGGGATACACGTAGGAAAGGGCCCCCTTTCGAGGAGAACCACTCTACGGAGATCATGCTTAACGGCTGCTCCTGAAGAGTTGGATACCGTTCCGAACCACACAAGCTAAGCTCACAAGAGCGAAGCTCTTGCATACCAAATGCAATTTATTCCGATACGAATTGGATGCAATGCGAATATAGTGCGATGAGTACACAAACACCCTTAGGCCCTTTATCTGATTAAGAAAAGATTACTATTGTAATCTATTTGATTAAAAAGGAATCATGCATGATTTTTTTTTTATGTTACAGATGCGATGGATCACTGATGAATGTAAGTAGTTTTTACTTCTTTGTGTTAATTATTTGTTGTACTTGCACTTCAAACACGTTTGATGGGTTTACATCCAATCAATGTATTCGCGCCTTTAAATGATATAAATAAACTTAGTATTAAATAGTTACATCCCCTTAGTGCAGCAGCACACAGGTGTCACTTACTGCGCGTAAGGTTGCGCTCAACACACTGTCAATGCTTTTTGCATTGCCCACAACACACATGCGTCACCTTACGATCTACGCGCGCGTAGCGAGGAAATCTACGTCGGCGCATTCCTCTGCGTGACGCATGTGTATTTTAGGCAATGTTAAAAATAAAAAGCATTGACAGCGTGTTAAGCGCAACTTTATGTGCAGTTAGACTCGTATTTATGAAGCGATATCAAACTTGAGAGCAGTATTAGGTATGGATTTGACTGGCTAGTTTGTACTGAAATAACGTTTCTGATAACAACTCAAGCTCGCTGTCACTCTTGAGAGCTGATTATAAATACGGCCCTAAGTGAAGCGGCGTGAAGCGACACTAGATGAATTTGTCTATGTCTGTTTCTAGGTTACCAATCATTCTATTTTTCAACAAAATCTGTCCAGATGTTTAGGCGAGAAAGAATAGCAACAAATAGGCTAACATATAGACGACATATGTATAATATTAGTATGGATAATCAGTTCATATCATCCATGGTGGACTGGGAGTTTCTGTATATTGCAATTCAGGCAATAGGCTGACAATCTGTCACTACAGTCATATATATACCTACAAATCTATCTTAAATAACCCTAAAAACTTTGCCATTGTTTAGGTCGTTTACGCTCTGCCTACCCCATCACTACATAGTATAAAACAAAGTCGCTTTCTCAGTCCATATATCCCTCTATGCATGCATTAATTTTTAAAACTACGCAACGGATTTTGATGCGGTTTCTTTTAATGAATAGAGTGATTCAAGAGTAAGGTTTATATGTATAATGCATAGTAGTGAAACACTGATAATTTCCGAGCGAAGCCGGGGCGGGTCGCTAGTTGGGGATAAAACCATGATTATATGTATGTATGTATAATCAGTTCATTTGATCACACTGTACAAAGGGAATCGATTTGTGTGCGATGAAATCCAGTGAACGACTTTGATTTTAGTTAAACGTGTGCAAATGTAATATTATTAATACATCAAGGCAAGATTAATGGAACTCCGTGAATTGAATCTTCATGTGATCAACCAATTATAATGCTAAATTCGTACGAATTAAATTATTTTGTTTAAGTAATTAAGATAAGACTATAGAATTATGCTTTAATTTTTGGAGTCAGATTAAAAAAGAACTCAATACTTTACGACATATGTTTTATTATTTACTAGAGACCCACCCCGGGTTCTTACGGAAATCATTAATGTTTTTCTATTATATAATGTATGTATCATATAAGACTGTCTCTTGAATAACTTTATCTATAAAAAAACTGTTGTGTAGATTTAAAGATCTCAGCATACATAGGGACAGACAGACGCGGCAAGTGACTTTGTTTTATACTACGACTAGTAGCACACGGAAATTATCAGGGTTTCTCTACTATATTATGCATGTATTATACATATAAACCTTCCTCTTGCATCACTCTATCCATTAAAAGAAACTACAACAAAATCCGTTGCGTAGTTTTAAATACTTATGGATACATAGGGATATAGGGACAGAGAAAGCGACTTTGTTTTATACTATGTAGTGATGTAGTGATTAATATCATCTGAAATATTTGACAACCTCTGCATGGTATTTGAAAACAAAACTACGAACATATTCAGAGCGCTATGTTCTCCTACTTAGGTACTATATTTAAAACAGGACCTGTTTCAAACAGTTCTGGGTGTGAGCTAGCTCCTTCGCCGTCTTTGACTCGATCACGTGTGCGTCTCTCCAACCAGCCCAAACGAGATAGGTGTTTTTATCATATATCAGGATTTAGAGCATAATTGGAGCACCCACACACTGAATTCAGTAAATTGGAGCATCAATAGGAAAGACACTGCGAGCTAAAAACCGTGGGCTGGCTGGGGAGATTCTCGTCAGCGAGCCTATGCTAGATCTCAGGTACTGTTGAGAGTAAAGTAATATGTTATGTTTATATCTATAGATTTAGCGCATAATTGGAGCAATCTTCTGCCGTTAAATCAACTTCAAAACTGTAATATGAAAGGAGGTATACGCCATTATCTGTGGGCCTGCTGGGGAGACGTCTCTCCAGCGAGCCCATTTGGATCTCATAAACGGTAGGGATTTAAGTTTTGATCTAAAGTTCTACATACGTGCCCTAATTGGAGCACTAAGCTCCAAAAAAATTAGAACTGTGTGTTCAATAGTTTTCGAGATATAGGTCTTTGATAATGGTATGTACGGCGAGACGTCTCTCCTGCGAACCCATCTGATGCGCAATAACAGCCGAACTTAGAGTCTACGAAAATAGCTCAAATTAAAGCTTATAATTAGAGCACTAAGCTCCAAATAGAAGAAAAGTCTAGCTCCCTCAGATTTCACGCTATTAGCAAAAAACACTTTTGGCGCCAATAAAAAACAAATTCTCAAACCGCGTGACGTTGCTGCTCCATGCAACAAGCAAATGGACGCGTCCCGAAACGTTCACTCAAGCAAAAATATATTTTGTGCTGCTAAGTTTAAGAGTATTTTTAGTCTAACCGAGGCAAGTACATTCTAGAAATAATAGTTAGGCGCCCATATCAAATCCACTTACCGCATTTGTTAATTTTATTATGGACATAAATTGTATTATAATTGTCATAATATAGGTATTATTGTCTTTTTCAAGTTTAAGAAAGTGTCCAAATCGGGACACTTATCAGATTTTGAACCGGGATGTCAGTGGATAAACAGGTTTTTGGATTGAAATAAAACAATTTGTCAGATTTGTTAAAGTATATTACCTACTCTCTGTAACTATAATCAGTCTTGGTTATAATTATAAATAGACACCATAATTTTATGTCCTAAAAAAAACAGACATAAATTGAGATCTAATTTAAAATCACAGTAATTGTTTTAATTACAATCAAATATATGACAGCAGGTTAGAAATATCATAACATCACAGGTGCAAAAGAGGTTCCTTTAAAACTGCATGTGCTTGATGTCTGTCATAGTACCCAAGCTACATTTAAAGTATAACTACCTACTTACATAGAATTGACAGTGATGACTGATAAAAATCATGATCAAAATAAAATAAGGTGGCAATTCTGGACGCACTGTTTCTTACAATGAGTTTATTATTTACCTCGATATTTCATCCCAGTTCCATGTGACATGGTCACGAGCAGACTATTTATTTACTAATTAGCACTATTCTTTAGCTAAAACAATACTAAACAATAAAATTCAAGTAGGTTTTGGAACATCTTATTATCTGATTATATCATCTAATTCATTTTATCCAATTATACCTACATAGAATTTGAAATACCTACTTAAAATTTGAAATCTTTTTAAACTGCAGCAACAGGCGGGACGTACTTTTGTCTGTCACCTTCTTTTGTATACCATATAATATTTTGAGCCACCTGTTCTTTTCGTTTTTTTTTTATCTAGGTTATAGATTTAATTTTAGACAAAATTGGTAATTTAAGGAAATCTGTAGGAACCTGTTATAAATAATATGATACAATTTATGTCCATACTAAAATTATTAAATGCAGAAAGTAGATTTGATATGGGCACCTGACTATTATTTCTAGAATGTGCCTCGGTTAGACTAAAAACACTCTTAAACTTAGCAGCACAAAATATGTTTTTGCTTGAATGATCGTTTCGCGACGCGTCCATTTGCTTGTTGCACGGAGCGGCAACGTCGCGCGGTTGGGAAACTTGTTTTTATTTGGCGGCAAAAGTGTTTTTCGCTTATAGCGTGTAATCTGAAGGGGCTAGACCTTTCATCTATTTGGAGCTTAAGGTTTTTTTTAGGTAATTTTGGAGCGAAGACTCTACGTTCGGTAGTCATTGCGTATCAGATAGGCTGGCTGGAGATACGTCTTGCCGTACATACCATTTTCAAAGACCTATATCTCAAAAACTATTGAACTCACAGTACTAAATTTTTTGGAGCTTAGTGCTCCTATTAGGGCACGTATGTAGAAATTTAGATCAAAACTTAAATCCTTACCGTTTATGAGATCCAAATGGGCTCGCTGGAGAGACGTGTCCCCAGCAGGCCCAACAGATAATCGTGTATAACTCCTTTCATATTACAGTTTTGGAGTTGATTTTTCGGCAGCAGATTGCTCCAAGTATGCTCTAAATCTAGAAATAAAACACATTGCTCTACTCTCAACAATACCTGAGATCTAGAATGGGCTGACCCTGACGAGAATCTCCCAGCCGGCCCACGGTTTTTAGGTTGTAGCATCTTTCCTATTTATGCTTCAATTTACTGACTTCAGTATGTGGGTGGTTCAATTATGCTCAAAATCCTGATATATGATAAAAACACCTATCTCGTTTAGGCTGGGTGGAGAGACGCACACCTCGATGACTACTAGTCTATGGCTCGTATTTGTTAAGCTTTCTCATGATTGAGAGCAATATTAAGAATGGATTTGACCAATAATTTTGTACTGTAATGACATTTCTGATACGAACTCAAACTGGCTGTCAATCTCAAGTGCGGATTATAAATAGGGGCCTATGCTACAGTCTTTGATTTTTTTAATAATAAAAGGGAAACCATTTAAGTCCGCCTTCTAACCTGACATAAAGTAACGATGCAGACGTTTATATAGCATTTTTGTCTAAGTAATATCTATTCAAACTTGCCTTGAAAAGGCCCAGATTCCGGTTCAGGTTCAGGTTAGTTCCAGGTTTTAGCGAGTCCAAGGTAAATAAAAAAAAAGTTTATATTTTGACCGCGGCTAGACGCGCCTAAAGTCATTATCTCCCTAGCCTTATTCCGTATCTTACGGGTCGGCTACCTAATCTAGGGGATTGAACGAGGGTACTGGTTTTACACAGAGCGACTGCCATCTGACCTCCGCAACCCAGAAGGGAAACCAGACCCAATCCTAGATTAGATCAGAGTTATCAAGCCGCCAATGGTTAGCAATGGCCTCTGATATGCCTTAACGATAAATACCTACGGTATTAAACGATATTAACCGGGACCAACGGCTTAACGTGCCGAAAAAGTGCCGAATAAACGTACATATAAAATTCTAAAACCGAAAAACACATTGGTACGTGGTGGGATTCGAACCACGACCTCCCGCTCAGGAGGCAGTGGCCCTATCCAATACACCATCGGGCTCTCACGCTCCTATAAAGTATTGCGTAGTATATGCCAAGTTCACTATAAACATGTTGAATTACGATGTTGTTGGACCATTCGTTTTCTTTGGCTGGTCACGGCCTTAGACTGTTTTTTTTATTCTGCTTGTTTGGCAATTCAGTCTAATGAGCAATCACTTTTCTTTAGTAGACAGTCAAATGTCTCTTTGACAGTAAAATAAAAGTACCTTTTTTATAAAGTTTGCTCTAGCTAGATGATTGCTATTCTGGGTAAAACGTTTTTTGCCTCCTATTTTAGGCCTCAATTTTTTTCTTTGAACTAATTCGGTGTTTTCTTACAGTTTTGTTACCAATAAATTAAGGTTTGTTATAATTATAAATTCTATCAGAAAGTATATTAGTTCTTACTTCAAAAAAAGGGGAGAAAGTACGTAAATCGAAGCGAGCAAATATGCGGGCTGCAAAAATATATGGGGTATGCTTTCTCCCCTGCTCTTGCGGGTAGAAAGTAAGCACTTTCTCACCTATATAATCACTAAATGATAAACAAGTGTCATTCATATTTATAAAATATTCAACTAACTTATGGGTTTAATAGAGGTGTTTCTAAATACTTTCGCCGCTGCTTAATAAAAAAAAAACATAATTCAAGACTAGAAACAGGCAAATTCTAAAAGATAAAAAGCTTGTATCTCGAAGCTCACAAAATCTAAACAGAAACTTAAGAATTGTCAGTGCATAAGGAAAAATCATCATGATCATCTCTTAACTTTTTTAACTAAATTGAGTGTTTAGTGTTGTTGATGTAATGTGTAATTGTATATCCCACCAAAAACATAAATGTAAAAGTGAAAGCCAAGCGCATGGTGGTCTTGGAGCGTGATTCACACAAAAAGTTGTGAGATATAAAAAGGGAACCAAGTCTGCGGTTTATTATAGTAATTCTTAGCTCTTCAATAAGGTTCATTTCATGTGACTTGGCCGTTGTAGAGTGGCTTGGGGGTGACAGGTCGAATTATTCCCTACAACGGCCAAGTTACATGAAATGAACCTTATTGAAGAGCTAAGAATTTGAGGGGGTCCAACTTTTTTTTTTACATGTTTAACCTTGCGTCATTATAATCAATCGTTTTTCTAAATATCAGCTCCCTGGGTCATTTGAAAGTGAGTTAGGTTTTTAATTATTTATTTTGTTTTTGAAAACGTGCAAATATCTCGAGAAGGACCCATTTAAGGTACTTACTTTCAAAGAAACCTCTACCTAATTTTATAAGACCTGTCTAACGATACCCCACTCAATATAGTAGTTTTAAAAAAATAAACAATGCTCCCCTTTCACTTGTATGGGAGGGGGTCCAACTTTTTATTTTAATTTTTACATTTCTAACCTTGCGTCATTAATATACAATCTTTATACTAAATATCAGCTTCTTAGGTAATTTGGAAGTGGGTTAGGTTTTTGATTATTTTTTTGTTTTTAAGAATGGTGACTTTAAATGCAAATATCTCGAGAAAGATCCATTTAATGCCCTTATTTTCAAAGGAAGCTCACCTAATTTTATTAGAAATGTCTAACGATACCCCACTCAATATAGTGGTTAAAAATTAAAAAAATGCACCCCTCTCATTTGTATGGGAGGGGTCTAACATATTTTTTAAATTATTTAATTTTTACATTTCCAACTTTCTGTTATTATAATTAATCTTCATTCCAAATATCAGCTTCCTAGATTATTGGGTTTTTGATTAATTGATTTTTTATATGTGTCAGTCAATCAGTCATAAAAATTACGATGTTTCAGAATTTGTATTTAAGTGACCGTTTGATCTATGTTTATAAAATTTGGAGTACTTGTTTATCTAGAGGATCTTAATATATAAACCAAATTTGGTGTATTTAAATTTAAAAGCTTTTGAGTTTTGAAGGGGTCATAAGTGGCTCCAAATTATGGTTCCTGTAAATATACACACGGTGCTGCCGGCCAGTTTTCTTCGTTTGGCTTGGGCTTGGCTTGGACACGCTACCGCGTGTCTAGATAATATGTGTTTTATTTGAGTTCTATCCGGAGAATGCCACTTCAAATGTACTTAGATATCTTCTCGTGTAAGTGATAATATCATTCTTTGTCTTACTGTAGGATCTTTAATTATACTATTTTCCTCATATAGTTGCTTTGCCGTTCTTAAGGAATTGCTTTAAAGCATGAATAAGTGTCCATCGGATATTTTATTATTGATTCTACTATTTACTACTTGATATGACCATATTCCGAGTGATGCCGGATTGGCACCCTCGAGAAAAAATAAATATCGGGGAAATTAGGTCCCACTTTTACGTTTTTCGCTTATATATCGAAATAAGTGCATTTTAAGAGAAAACTTGCAATAGCCAAACAAAATTTTCTAAAATTCTGTACAAAAACTTGATACAAACTGTCCTTCTCGTACCAATCTTTAAAAAGATATGTTTAAAGAAAAAATTACAACAATCTCAAATGAATTTCCTTACCTGACTAAGTGATTGATAGACTCATAAACGCACAGCTTATTCTACTAAAGCAAAAATCATGAAATTACGGACGCTTATTCAATGTCATAGAGCTTGGCAAACGAAATAATAGGTGTAGTATAGAGCACTCGGAAGAAAATGCGATTCCCAACTCGTGTGTATTGACTACATACTCGTCGGGAATCGGTCATGTTCTCCCCTCGATACACAATGTACTATTATTTGACAACTTCTGAAAGACATGGGAAAGTTTATTTATAATGACGGCACTAAAATACCTCTAGAAGGTACGAGTATAAATCTTTGACGAAATAAGAAATCTAAAAATTAACATTTAATTCTGAATATACCCCTACGCTATTTTGAAATAAGGGAGGGATAAAATGTATAGTAGTAACATAACTCTATACTTAACTAAGAAAATTGTTTAAACTTCCACGATTTTTAATCAAACGGTTGACTAGCCCTTTAAGGCTGAACCTAATAATTTAAAATAGATAGTCTTATCGATTTCGCCTCCAGCTCCTTTGTTGATATTTCGGCCAAGAAGGCTGGACAAATATGCACAGAATATTAAAGTTCAGTCAGTTATGAAATTCCTTTGAAATAGCCTACCAATCTATACTGAATAACTTTAAAGGTTACGTAGTGCCTGGATAGCTTACGTAGTTATCCATACTGGCTATGTACATATATGATTCTAACTACGACCTACGTATTAGTACAGCTTGTTGATAAATCAACGACTACTCACTTGTATGTTTAACGGAGGTGTTTGCCTATACGTTTCGACTCTTTACAAGAGTCTTCTTCATGGAGAGTGAAAATCACATACCACCGCCCGCTGTGTGTGATCTTCGACTGTTGTTCGCTGCTCGCCGCGCTCGCGCCGACAACACGACAGGTGTCTATGCAGTCGGCACCGGGGCTGGATCTTGTATTGTTGATGGATTTTCGAATATCGATAAGATCGAACACACGACACTGACTCTATCTTCACTATTCACTAGGTTTTTGGACGCAGGTATCTTATTCTTACTACCCGTTTCCACGCTTGCGATAACGACCACCCATTGTCTAGTGTCTTTAGTGATAAAAAAGTACAACGTGTAACAGAGAGTGTGAGAAATTGCACCGTGAAGGATGTGAATCTGCTTATAAAACAGAACAAACTTTTCCCAAGGAACATAGGAAAAAAGAAAAAAAATATTTGACCTTCCGTACAAAGTCAGCACATTTAATATGGGAACCCAAACTTAATTTGCTCCTGGAATTTACGGGCGGAATCTTCCGAAAGTGTATTTTGGCAAATACGATTGGTAATTACTATAGTGAAAGTCATAGTTAAGTGACTAAATTGATGATTTAAACTAAAACGCAAGTACTGCGTAGATGCAAGAACATAAATAGAGACTGCATAAAGGAATCTATTAAATATTCCATTCTCATGTGGGTTTGTTTGTCACAGAGGCCGAGATACTCGCAATACCTAAGAAGCGACGCCACCATGAAGTTTGCATTCCTATTATCATGTGAACTATGCAGTTGTATAATGCGATGTGTTGCAAGAGACTGGCCTGAAAATAGCTCCATGAAATTATTAGGTCCTGAGTCAAAACAAGTATAAAGGCGTAAAAAGTAAGCCATGAGGGGTGTAAGGCACAGCGTGCCTCAAACAGATAGGGGTTGCTCAGTCAACGACACTGAACAACTTTAACATACATAGATACATATAATCACGTCTTTATCCCTAATGGGGTAGGACGAGCGTAAACGACTTAAACATAGGTCGTTCGCCACGTCTGATAAAGTTTGGAAGGTTATTTATGATATTGTAATTTGTAGGCAACAACTTTCACCAGGATTTTTTTTAGGACGTGAAGATTTCTTTTGGATGCCACAAATTGTCTGATCGAGATGGAGATTTTGTATAGAAAAGATACTTTATTTCACTTCCAAAGAAATTTTGTGGTGAAAGTTGTATAGTGTCGTTCACTGAGCAACCCTACTCTGACACTTGGTATTTAAACCGAAGTAGGCGTTTTTAAATATGTACTTATAAAACAGGGGGTGGTCTGACCGTACTTACCGAATGAAAATGAGTACTGTACGTATGGTTGATTAAGTGTCCTCGGATATGCCGTGAATTGCTATTTCGGTCGTCATATTATGGCACTTTATTACAAGCCTTTAAAAGCGGTTAGATAGTGTGTGTGTGAGTGTGTATGTGTGAATGCATAGTTATATCATAGGATAGTCATACATACAGATCGTTTTTTTTAAGAATGCGTTATCGATACCAACTTCTTTTTCTGCCCATAAACGGCTTCTCCTATACAATTGATAGGAAGTCAAACGCAAAACATAAAGATTGCAACAAAGTTATGATTGCGGTTCCGAAAATTGAACCTCTGCTTAGTTGCAAAGAAAAAGCGGTTTATGGGCTGCAAAATAAGTTGGTATCGATAACGCAACGTTAAAAATCCAGAGTATAAATGAGTTGTTTTGTTACGTGTTCTACTACTAGAGGTTTAGTTTGTAACTTTTTGCTATACGCTAGTACTATTATATATTCTGTGACATAACCAGGCCTGGTTCACTCGCGAGTTTAGGTAGGTTCGGCCGAACGCTTGGAGCGGCTAATGTCAGTGGGCTGCCGCGCGGCTCGCAGTTCGCACGCTAGTCGCGTTGCGTCAATTTCTTTTTCGTGATTTTGCTGCTAAAATCAACAATCAATATGGCATCTAATAATAAAACCAAAGCTAAAATTTATAGTAATCCGTATTAAAGGTATTGTTGTGTTTACGGATGTCTAAAATCCAAATCCGAACTAACATTCTTTCAAGTTCCGTGCGATATTACTTAAGGAAATTTATACTGGTTATACAGTATAACCAGGTAGATACAACCAGTATATATTGGTCCGCCAAGTAGATAACTCGACCTGCTGCCCACTGTACCTACTTATTCGTATTCACAATAAGGCTAGGTTATGGATTCGTTGTGTATTTATTATGCTAAATAATTTAATGATTCGTAGTTTTCTTAGTTACACATAATAATGTCTTAGTTTAAAATCAAAATCGCATTTATGAATAAGATTCAAAAAGTTCGCAAGTGACAACCTTTGCGATCGCCGGCGGCAACGTCCTTGAACTGAGGCGCGCAAACAACGTTCACAGTTCGCGCGCTGACATAAGGTACAATTTAGCTTGCAGGCAAGCGGCGCTGGGAAGTGTAGGTATCTAATCATACCTAAACTTGCTGTTTCTTAGGGAGTGAGCCTTCTGTACGCTAGTACTATTATATATTCTGTGACATAACTCCCAATAACATTGGGACAAACACGTTTGGGGTTTATCAGTGTAATTTTAATTTTAAGTGTAGGTATTTGTTTTTGGAAATTAAAAATAATAATAAAAAATTTTTTATTGAAATACTAACCATCTTATTCAAAAATGATCTTTAAACATCTGGCTAAGTACTTGCGATTAAATTAGCTTCTGCGGACGGAAAAGAGCCTTTTATCTTTTACATACATACATACATATAATCACGCCTTTATCCCGAACGGGGTAGGCAGAGCGTAAACGACCAAAAAAAGGTCATTCCGCCACGTCTGACAAGTTTTGAGGGCAATTTTAGACTGAAGTGTGTATAGCTATAGTGACAGGTTGGCAGCCCATCGCCTAAATTGCAATACACTGAAACCCCCGAATCCCTTAGCTGGTTTTTACAGCATGCCCGGAAGGAAATGCAGCTGGCACATTCTACGTTTTTCTATTACTCCCAGTCTAGCATGGAAGATTTACTGTTAAGATCTTTTACTGTTAATAATTATCGGTAGGTACTTAAAAGAGAAAGTATGTGTTCGTTTTTGCGAACAAAATTTGCCAACTAATCAACGTTAGCGATCCATGTCATCCCATCATTTTCCTTTCATCAGTCCTTTTATCTGAAGACCTGTCACAATTAAATGACGCCTCGCCTACTAAATTAGATTTTTTGTCGCTTCCAAGTACCTTTTTTAAATTTCGATTGTCACAGAGGCTGTCCAATTTGAACCAATTTATTGAAGCAAAAACGTAACAAATTGTCAAGAATGAAAGGCTCTATGGCCTTTTCATACATAAACCTTATTGTTTTATTTAATATAGGTATTAAGAAATTTTCTGTTTAGTTCTCAGATTAGTTTTAATAATTTACATAAAACCAATGCTAGTGACAATTAGGACCGTATTTGTAATCAGCTCTTCAAATCAGTGATAGCGAGTTTAAGTTCGTATCAGAAATGTTATTTCAGTACAAACTGACCTGTAAAATCCATACTTAGTATCGCTCTCAATTTGATATCGCTTCATAAATACGAGCCTTAGTTACACACAAACATACATACACATATAATCACGCCCCTATCCCGAATGGGGTAGGCAAAGCGCAAACGACCTAATATTTACTAACCGCAGAAAAATACATACATACATATAATCACGCCTTTATCCCTAATGGGGTAGGCAGAGCGTAAATGACCTAAACAAAGGTCGTTTCGCCACGTCTGACAAATTCGAGGGTTATTTAAGATAGATTTGTAGGTATATTGCTGTAGTGACAGATTGTCAGCCTATCGCCTAAATTGCAATATACAGAAACCCTCAGATCCCTTAGCTGGTTTTTACAGCATGCCCGGGAGGAAATGCAGCTGGCACATTCTATTTTTCTCTCTCGCTCCCAGTCCAGCATGAAACACAAGGACAATTAGTTAGTATTTTTAAGTTAGTTTAAGATAGGACTGCTACTAGTACGACTATTCAATGAACTGAAACTTATCACTGAACGTTTCTTCCATGCTGGCCTGGGAGCGAGAGAAAAACATAGAATGTGCCAGCTGCATTTCCTCCCGGGCATGCTGTAAAAACCAGCTAGGGGATCCGAGGGTTTCAGTATATTGTAATTTAGGCGATGGGCTGACAACCTGCCACTACAGCAATATACTTACAAATCTATCTTTAATAACCATCAAAACTTTGGCGGAACGACCTTTGTTTAGGTCGTTTACGCTCTGCCTACCCCATTAGGGATAAAGGCGTGATTATATGTATGTATGTATGAAACTTATCAAAATCTCGTATCTGAATCGGAAATCAACACTCGTTGAGTAAGAATAACAAAAGACATCAGAAGGTTAAGTTAAATGGAAAAACTTTTCGCAAATGATAAAATAACACTTGTGTATCAGGAATTACAAGGTAAAGTAGAGTGACGGATGTCAAGACAAAACGGGCGACAGACAGCAAGTAGGCATGTAGGAACAATTAACCTAATTTCTTCCCTACCTCTCTCTTTCATCATAAGCCTGACATAAGGGGCCATACCTAAATACATACATACAGAGAATCACGCCTTTATCTGTAATCGGGTAGGCAGAGCTAACACGACCTAAAAAAGTTCATTCCGCCGCGTCTGACCAAATTTTGAGGCTTATTTAAGATAGATTTGTAGGTAAATTCCTGTAGTGACAGGTTGTCATCGCCTTAATTACAATACGAGTATACTGAAACCCTCAGATCCCTTACCTGAGTTTTACAGCATGCCCAGGAAGAAATGTAGCTGGTACATTCTATGTTTTTCCTCTCACTCCTAGTAAGTTAGTTTTTATTTTATTGCGTATTAATATTATTACAACGTGTAGAATATACCTACTTAGACTTAGATTTTCTTTATGAAAAGTTACATTTAATACTCGCCTTAAAAATCTATATTTTTCAATTTAATATTAAAATCGCTCTCTGACTTCGATAATTTCTTATACAATCATTTTATTTTTACAAAAAAAACTGTAATGGCGTAACTATTACAGCAGCTACATGTGTATTCACGTTTTAGTTTATACTTTAAATCTAATCTTTTAATTTCCATGCTGGCCTGGGGGCGAGAGAAAAATATAGAAAGTGCCAGCTGCATTTCTTCCCGAGCATGCTGTAAAAACCAGCTAAGGGATCAAAGGGTTTCAGTATATTGTTATTTAGGCAATGGGATGACAACCTGTCACTACAGCAATATACCTACAAACTATCTTAAATAACCCTCAAAACTTTGTCAGACGTGGCAGACCGACCTATGTTTAGGTCGTTTACGCTCTGCCTACCCCATTAGGGATAAACACGTGATTATAAAACATACATTCGATCCATGTGTGTTTAAATCTAATTAAATTAAAAAAGTCATATTTATATCCGATTTTGTTTCCGAATGCGCGAATCGACGCGTTATTATGGGTGTGTCTGGCCCAGCCCTACTTTACGCCTTAATGCCTCATAGTGGAAGTACTTTGTCAAAACCGTTGTAAGTGTTTTCTTGGAAAACATAAAGTGGAAAACATAAACTTCCATGCTGGCCTGGGAGCGAGAGAAAAACTTAGAATGTGCCAGCTGCATTTCCTCCCGGGCATGCTGTAAAAGTCAGCTAAGGGATCCGAGGGTTTCAGTATATTGCAATGTAGGCGATGGGCTGACAACCTGTCACTACAGCAATATACCTTCAAATCTATCTAAAATAACCCTCAAAACTTTGTCAGACGTGGCGGAATGACTTTTGTTTTGGTCGTTTACGCTCTGCCTACCCCATTAGGGATAAAGGCGTTATTATATGTATGTATGTATGTATGCATAAAGTGGAATAGACCAGTGGGTGGATGGGTCGTGACACAAATGTTGTTTTCACATACGATAGCCATAATCTTTTTCTATTGATCCTGGTTTACCTTCTAAATACTAACTGCCTCCGTGGTCTAGTGGCTAGTGCCATGTACTCCTGATCCGGAGGTCCTGGGTTCGATTCCCAAAAGAATCACAAAGTTGATATTTGATAATTTATCTCCAGTTTGGTTAGGAAATTGCAGGCAGAATCACCTGATTGTCCGAAAAAGAAAAAGATTTCGTGCTACGGAGGGCACGTTAAGCCGTCGGTCCCGGTCGCTGTCTTTGATAGTGGTCGTTACTCAAACCATGTCAGAGGCCTGATAGTTGTGCTACTAGGCGGTTTAAAAACTCTGACACCAGGGTTCATCGGGTCGATTGACTAGATACCCACTCGACAGAAGAAGGTTTACCTACTCGATGGACACCTCAATAGACCATTGATATATCTAATTAAATAAATTGATATGATTGGAATAGGCAAATCTAATTACTACATTATAAAGGTAAAATAAATTCTGTTATTTTCCATGCTTTCAGAAAAGGATCTGGAAGTGAGGTTTCCAAACTGAATTAAAACTCAGCAGATTTGCTGTTGAAATTGTTTTAATTAATTTTCTGTGTAGCACTAAGTCAGACAGAATTAACAAAAGACCATGCTATAAACTTGCTATAAAAAGTTACTCTTCAAAAAGTTCGTGCCTTAAAAAGTTGTTAAATGACTCGGAAAACGTTACTGTTCAAATCCATACTAATATTATACGTGGGACACTCAGAAAGATTTGCGACACTAAAAAAATTGTTCTACAGGTACATATATTTTTATTAAATCTTTTCAAAGTACTCTCCACCAGCCTCTATACAAAGATTCATGCGTCTGAACCAGTTTTCAAAACACTTTTTCCAGTCCGCCGTAGACACCTCGTTTACAGCCTGCTCGAACGCAGCCAGCGCATCTTCCGGCAACGAAAATTGTATCCCCTTGAGCTGATTTTTTATTTTTGGAAATAAAAAGAAGTCAAAAAGGTGCTAGATCAGGGCTGTAAGGAGGGTGACCCAGGAGTTTGACTGGTGTGCTGTCCAGGAAGTCCCTCGTTTTGAGCGCGGTGTGTGCAGGCGCATTGTCGTGGTGGAGCAGTACTCCGTGGAGCCCTGTGTTTGGTCGCTTGTTGCTCACAACAGAAAAAACTTCTGGTAAACATTTGGTAGTATACCATTCGGCGTTAATGCTTCTTTGATCTCGTAAGGGAATTGAGGCCAAGTGGCCAGTCAAATTAAAAAAGCTGGCGATCAAAATCTTCCCCCCGCTTCGAGATCGCTTCACTTTGGTAGGCGTTGGTTCATTTTGAAACACCCAAACTGTCGACTGGCGCTTGGTTTCTGGATCGTATTGATAAATCCAGGACTCATCACCTGTTACGATGTCGTAAACACGCCGAGACGAGCCTGCTTCAAATTTGTTCAGCATATCACGGTACCATTCCACCCGGGCCTGCTTCTGAGCGTCGGTGAGGTAGTGCGGCACCCAGCGCGATACTATCCTCCTCACGCGAAGATGCCCATGTAGAATCTCGTGAACGCTTCCCGATCCAATCTTTAATATGTGCTGAATCTCCTGATATGTAATTCGCCTATTATCTTGGATTAAATTTTTCACTGCTACCACGTTTTCTTCCGTAATAGCCGTCAAAGGGCGACCGCTTCTTTCTTCATCCCCCAAGGTTGGTCGACCGCGCCTAAATTCGTTATACCAACGATACACGGTTGCCTTGGAGGGGCTTTCATCCATAAATGCCATTTGAAGTCTATCGAACGATTCATTCGGTTTCAGGCGACACTTGAAATCGTAAAAAATCATAGCTCTAAAATGTTCCCGGCGCAGATCCATTTTTCAGTAAGACACGATACTTTGAATTGGCTCGCAAAAAATGTGGAGAGAAATTTTGAAAATGGAACACACATATTTTTACTTACAAGTAATCATATTTTCAAAAAAGATTCTAACCGGCCAGTCTGCCATATATAAAAACTATTTATCGCAATACTTTCTGAGTGGCCTGGTAAATGCGAAAGTAACTCTTTTTGTCTGTCTGTTTGTTTGTTGCTCTTTCACACCTAAACGACTGAACGGATTTTGATGAAATTTGTTATGGTGATAGACGGTATCCAGGAGACGGATATAAGCTATATATAGCCACCGTACTTGGGGGGTAGGCAGTAGGCAGGAAACTGAATATGTTTAGTGATTTTTTATCGTTTTTGTTGGGACTTTTTTATTGAACTAGGTGTTACATAGACAAACGCTAGGAATACAAATAATCATGCCCCTGTGCTTAGGGGGTAGGCAGTAGGAAGGGAAATAAATTTAGTAAGCGTTTTTAAACGATTTTGATGAGATTTTTTTATTCAACTGAGTGGTACCAAGACACAAACTAAAAATATAAATAATCCCGCTACCGTACTTAGAGGGTAGGCCGTAGCAGAGAACTGAATTTAGTTAGTGTTTTTGACCGATTTCGACGGGTCTTTTTTTATTCAACTCAGTGTTACCTAGACACAAACTTAAGATATACATAATCACGCCACCGTACTTAGGGTGTAGAGTGGGCAGGGAACTGAATTCAGTTAGTGTTTTTAATCGATTTTGATGGGACTTTTTATATTCAACTGAGTTTTATCTAAACACAAACTAATGATAAATATAATCACGCCACCGTACTAAGGGAAGGAATAGATGGGACTGGGCAGACATGATATCTGTTTAAGGATGCGTGTGACGGGTAGGACAGGGGGAACGTGTGGTAGGTACGTGAGGGACGATGTTTGACACTACTTCCACGGCCACCATCGCCACGTTTTCAGACTAGACCTACAAGACGCTGCAGATAACCACGGATGGACGGAAAAGCATATTATAATATAAATGAATTCATTGACAATTAACTGCCCCAGTTGCACAAATAAACAAATCTGAATGTCAGTACAAATATATCTATTATTACTTTTTATTTTATTATTGATAAATTTGATTTTGATTGTAAAAAAAAATAATTGATGAATTTAGTGACATGTAAATTTTTATTTATTACTAAATTATTGAATTGAATTGAATTGACGAATGAAAAAAATACTTCGCAGACGAAGTCGCGGGTAAAAGCTAGTTCTAAATATGCAAAAAAACCTGTATTTTGTCTAGTCTATAATTCAATAAAAATCATTCTATGTAAAGTTTTTCCAGGCCTCGCGGTCTTAAAAAGCATGAGATCAAAATGGTACATACATATAATCACGCCTTTATTTCGAGTGATTAAAGCAGAGCGTACAAGACCTAAACAAAGGTCGTTCCACCACGTCTGACAAAGTTTTGTGGGTTAATTAAGATTTTGTAGGTATATTGCTGTAGTGATATGTTGTCAGCCCATCGCCTAAATTGCAGAATACTGAAACCCTCGGATCCCTTAGCTGGTTTTTACAGCATGCCCGGGAGGAAATGCAGCTGGCACATTCTATGTTTTTCTCTCGCTCCCAGGCCAGCATGGAGAAAAATGGTGCATGAGTCAAGTCAATTAGTCTTCTCATTGAGTATTTTTTTACTGATCTCTGTATCTCTATTATATTAAGTTAATACTTAATCTACACTGGTGACTCGGCAATACCCTCCAGATATTATTTAATTATATCTATGTCCAATGTATTTTTCGCTCAATATACTTTTGACAGGCACAATGCCCACGTCTAGAAAGATATATTTATAGGCCTCCTTTATATTATTGGACACGTTCTCTACCAACGCTATCGGGGAAACGTTTTGTTTGTGTCGTGAATTGTAATATTTGCGAAATATTACCCTCTAGATAAGGCTAACAGCCCTTACTCTATGGTACGCAAAATAATTCAAAGGTAAAAAGCAATGCTTTTAATATCCATGTCAAATAAAATAAAAAAAAACAACAGCCAACCAACAGCTCACGATGGGGCGTTTTTGCACTGCTCCGTATTCGGTGCGCATCCGTGAAACTTCCATATATAAAATGGATATGGATGGGTGCAGAAGCTGTCATACACTTACCAAGAAGGCCAATTTGGATACGAATTGGATACGAACTGAATACGGAGCAGTGCAAAAACTTCCTTACAGTTGTCAATATGATGTAAAACGCCTAAAATAGGTACGCAAAGTTACAGAGCATAATTGATGAAATCGTATTAAATAACGTAATTTGCTTTCATGCTGCTGATTAAATATTTAATGACCCATTCCATCAATTTCAATTCTGCCTAATTCATAAAAATGTAAAACAAGAAACGATGAAAAAAAAAAACAAATATTTGCGCCATCTGTCAGACAATTGAAGAAAAATCTTATACCTACATAAATGTCACAAAGATTCAAACAAACTCAGTCACAGCAGCAGCAGTGTTCTACGTCTACCTAGCATCTCACCTTTCCCGATCTTCGACATCCGCTGGTGTACGATTGTTCTCCTCCTTATCCGCTTTCACGACGTCCAGCGATCTAGAATTCTAAAGCCTGGAAAGTTTAATAGTGGCATCGTTTTTCCAGTGACTTGATAGTGTTTATGTAGTCAAAGTCCATTTTCCTACAGTGTTCATATCCGCTACGTCACTTATAACAGTAAACAGCAAAAAAACACTATAGGTACTCTTCAATTCCACGACTCATTACACTAAAGTCGAATAACAAACATTCATTAATTCAGTAAAGCAAAATTAAACAAAAACAAACAGTTTTAATGGCTGGCAGAAATAGCCGACAGTTTCACAGACTATTAATCTGTAATGTATACAGGAACAAGTCATGAGGAAGATTTACGAACTTTGGGCTGTACTTTGGCATAATCGTCTTCTTAAATGTAAGAAAAGCTTCTCAGCATCTGCTTAAAAGTTTATTGTCTACCAGTAATTTATCAATATACCTACAAATCTATTTTAAACAACCCTCAAAACTTTGTCAGACGTGGCGGAACGACCTTTGTTTAGGTCTTTCTTAGGGATAAAAGTGTGATTATATGTATGTATGTAATTAATCGTACGAGTAAATTGTATAAGAATTTATACAATATACCTACATATATTAATTTTACTTAATTCACGTTTATATATTTCGCAGGATTATGGTGAAATCTCTTTTTTGATTAAAAAACTAGGATTTTGATTGTCAAAATACTGTTCATAATCCAGAGAAAAGTCTAGGATTTTGTCAAAGTCCTGAGAAATCCAGTTTCTTATCAAAAACTAGCATTTTGTCAAAGTCCGGGATTTTGATCAATTCGATTTCGGTTTTAAGATAAAATTAACATTGGTTGCTATTTTATCGTTACTAACATTATAAAGAGGAAATATTGTATTTTGTGCGTGTGTATGTTTGTAACGAATAAACTCAAAAACTGCTTGACCGATTTCAAACATTCTTTTACCATTTACCGTTTACCCTGAGTAACATAGGATTCTTTTTTACCACGGGAAAGTACATCATTCCCACAGGAAAAATCTTTAGCAGCGGATGACACTGCTGACAGACGGCTAGTATTTGAAAAAAAAAACAAAAGAGGAATAAGATACAATTTTATTGTAATAATTTTCCATATGACCTACCCAAAATTAGTTTTCTACTAAATATCTCGTTATTGTACCTTACAAATCTGAAAACTAAAATACAAGAAGAATAAGACAATAATGGCACAAAGGCAGACTTATCCCGTTAAGGTATCTCTTCAAGTCAACCTTTGATAAACCCAGAGGAGACAATTATGCTTGCAGGTAAACTGAGATAGGTACTTGATACGGTTATATAACGTGACATATACAAAATAATATACATAACAACTCAAATTTGAACGCGTAAATACTAGATATAAATATAAATAATTTAACATACATACATACATATAATCACGCCTTTATCCCTAATGGGGTAGGCAGAGCGTAATCGACCTAAACAAAAGTCGTTCCGCCACGTCTGACAAAGCTTTGAGGGTTATTTAAGATAGGTTTGTAGGTATATTGCTGTAGTGACAGGTTATCAGCCCATCGCCTAAATTGCAATATACAAAACCCTCAGATCCCTTAGCTGGTTTTTACAGCAAGCCCGGGAGGAAATGCAGCTGACACATTCTATGTTCTTCTCTCGCTTCCAGACCAGCATGGAACAAAATATATGTAATTTAATGCTTAATATTATATATATTAAATAAATATTTATAATATATAATAGATACCTATAAATATCCAAAATATATAAACATAAAATTATAAATAAATATCGTACGCATTGTCCGATTTTTCTAACCCTAAACCCCAGAGTTTCTTAATTTCACTCTTAAAAGAAGTGATATTTTTATTGTTCCGAATATCTGAAGGAAGTTTATTCCATAAACAAGCAGCATGAATAGTGAAAGACTGTGTGTACGATTGGGAAGTGCATGTAGGTACCCTGAGTGAGAGATCCCCACGAGATCGCAAATTTGCCAGCTACACATTATGTTGTTCAAATCTTTCTTTCTGGCAGACAAGGGTGGCAAGATTATTGAGAACATTGTAAAGAAGCGATAAGATGTTTAGGTCCCTGCGAAGGCAAATCGGTAGCCACTTCAACCGCTCCCTAAACTCGGAGACGTGGTCATATTTTCGGAGCCCAAAAACGAAGCGTATGCACTGGTTTTGTAAGCGTTCCATTTTATTTAGCAGTTCTTCTGTAAAATCGAGATACGACATGTCACCATAATCCAGTACCGGCAAGAGAAGGGCTTGAGCCAGCATTCATTTGGTGTGAAGCGGCAGAAAGTTATGTAGCCTCTTAAGAGAGTGTAGGGATACGTATAATTTCCGACTAACCTCACTCACTTGGTTCATCCAAGACAGGGTCTGATCCAAAACAATCAAAAGGTTTTTCACACTAGAAGAGTAGGGTATAAGGTATAGAATTGAGAATAACCTCGGGAATGGTAGTCTTAAATTTGGCAATACGCTGATGACTGCCAATAGCAATTGCCTGCGACTTAGGAGCATTTAATAGGAGTCCATGCCTCTTCGCCCAGCCATCTATAGAGGCTAGGTCGGGGTTGATCCTATCAATTGCAAGCTCCAGCGTCTCAGGTGGTTCGGCAGCATATATCTGCAAGTCATCAGCGTAAGGATGATGTAAGTGCAGACGTTATGCCATCGATAAACTCTGAAAACAGCAGAGGCGACAGTATTCCTCCCTGTGGTACACCAGCATCAACCCTACACCAACCAGATCGACTCTCATTGGCTTTGACCAGTTGATAGCGATCAGATAAGTATGAACGAAACAATGAAGTCACTTCGGTGGCAAGATTAAGCTTACGAAGCACCACAAGGAGAATTTCACTGTTTACGGTGTTAAACGCGCTACTGAAATCAAGAAGTACGAGAATGGTAATATTGTAGCATTAAATCTATTAATTTGACATTGATAAAAACCCGGACTTTGACAGAATACTAGATTTTTGATAAAAAAAACTGGATGTCTCAGGACTTTGACAGAATCCTAAAGTTTTCTCTGGATTAGGCCAGTATTCTGTCAAAGTCCGGGTTTTGATCAAAATCCAAGTTATATAATTAAAAAACTGATGCCATCATAATCCTGCGACATATAGATCTCTTTGGTCGTCCTCTCCCAACATATCCATCCACATTAAAATTCATTACCCTTTTGCCTATATGACTTTCATCTGTCCGCATGACATGGCCATACCACGCAAGGCGATTTCCTCTTACTTTGTTGGTAATTGGCGCAACTTTCAGACTTCCTCTTATATACTCATTCCTTATATTATCCATTCTTGTTACTCCACACATCCATCTCAGCATTCGCATTTCCGCACCATGAAGTTTTCTTTCATCCATCACTTTCATAACCCAACACTTTGATCCATACATGACGACAGGTCTTATGAGGCTCTTATAGATTTTCCCTTTCAGCCTACACTAATATCTACAGTAAATTATAAATACAGCAATACAATAATAAAATACAGCAATACAATTATAAATGTCAGACGTGGCGGAACGACCTTTGTTTAGGTAGTCGCTCTGCCTACCCCATTAGGGATAAAAACGTGATTATATGATTATGTATGTAATTATAGATTATTTGATTTATCTACATTTTAGCAGACATTTCTTTTGCTTAAATACTCGTAAATTATACTGCTGCCATGTGTCATAATAATTAAAATAATCATGCATTATACTACCCATAATTATGTGGTAACATTAGAGGTATAAATTGTGTCATGCATGATTATTGGCATGATAGAAATTTGATTAAGTAATTTGCATAACATTTATGGCATATAAGTTCCACTTCCCCTCTAGGTGAAAAGTAGCACTTGCACGACTGGACGTAGCAATATATTTACTATTTCAATTTAATGTGACTATGAAATCAATATATGATATTAAATTATATAAAAAATGGGACATTTATATGGGGTATAAAAGAGATTTATACCTTAGTCATATAAAGAAAAGAGCGCTATTCAATCAAATTCTATAGCTCTATAATCATAAACCAAGACTCTGTACCGTGAAATTTCACAGAAAATCGAATTTGCATTGTGGCCTTGTGTAACGTCTCGTATTAGACCACCAGCTACTTATCTAGAATCTTTGATAATTGGAACTGATAAAAACCCAATTGTTACACAGAGTTTAAAAAAGAAAGTAATTATTCCACCCTGATGAATATATTACTTTTTTTGATATTTTATTCAGGTCGATAACGATATTAATGATAGATAACGGATTGTTTTATGGAGATTAATGTGTGAATGCTGTAATTTTTTTCCTATTCTGCCTTTGATTGGTCTTTTTTATCGTTCTGTTTGTTATTTTCTCTGTAATTGTGATTTATTCTACGACAAAAGTTTGCTAGAATTATTTTGGTAATACATATAAATGTAGATAATATTCTTCCATGCTGGACTGGGAGTAAAAGAAAAACGTAGAATGTGCCAGCTACATTTCCTCCCAAGCATGTTGTAAAAAACCAGCTAAGGGATCCGAGGGTTACAGTATTTTGTAATTTAGGCGATAGGCTGACAACCTATTACTACAGCAAAATACCTAAAAATCTATCTTATATCACCCTCAAAAAAATTGTCAGACGTGGCGGTACGACCTTTGTTTAAGTAGTTTACGCTTTGCCTACCCCATTAAAGATAAAGGCGTGATTATATGTATGTATGTAATATTCTCGGCCAATTTAGGCTCTTAGATATAAATACTTTTGAGTACTCTTGGACTTTGCAAGTTTTCCTATCTACTAGTTAGTAAAGTAAAAGAAAATAATGTTAAGGATTTTTAATAATATTTGCAAAAGAAAACCTTTCTATTTTGCATAGTTTTTACTACAAATTTAAATATTATCATAACTAGCTTATTATTATTTTTATTAGTTAAGTTTTACGTCTTTTGAAATGTGATTTTTTTTCTTCAATACCAATATAATTATGTCGTTGTTTATTTTATCTGGCTACTTACACAAATTGGCTGCATTTGTAGAAACCAAAATAATAAATCTTGGGATATTATTTTAAAGTCCCATTTTACAAAAGATAAAAGTACTAGATATCAATCACAGTCTCCTCAGTTCACACTAATTGGACGAATGACTTGAACAAAAGCAAGTGACTAGGTACAAAAGAATATTGACGTGCCATAGCAGTCGAGTGGCGCTCCTAGATGAATAAGGCCCGTATTTGTAAAGCGATATTGTTACTATATATTGACAGTAGTATTAAGTATAGATTAGACAGGTCATTGAGTTCTGAAATGACATTGACTAATTTATTTATTATTGTATTTATAGTTTTGGCTGGTTACCGTATCTGCGTTGAAATTAAGGTAATAGCTGAAAATCAGCGATTTGCCCTCAAAAGCAAATATAGACGCTGAGCTATGGTCGTTTCCGACCTAGACTGGAGTCAAGAGCAAACCCATTTTTTAATAAAAAAAAAAATATATAAAAAAAAACGATTTATCTATCTACATTTCTGAGACGAAATCAAACTCGCTGTCAGTCTCAAGTGCTGACTATAATCACGGGTCTAAAACTCATAAGCGAGGTATCACGACTAGTCAAAGAGAAGGAATAGTCCAATAACATCATGTTGTGAATCAACATCATAGTAGGTCGAGCCATTTCTGTTCACTCGGGTAGGCACGACTTGCGCTATTTATGTTGTTGATGCAACTGCAATAAGGTTGAAAGACATTTGCTGGGCACTAGACCGGTACACTAGATTTAAAGCAAATTGAAACTAAAGGACACCAATCCAATGTCTAACTTTCCCAGAAGAACATCGGATAAAATATAAAAAAAAACGGACAGATTAATTATTAAAAAAAAAATCTTTGGAAAGTATTCTACGTACTTTCCTACCTCAAGTATATCATGCAAGTTGTGGGAACGAAGCTGGAAAATTGCCAATTAACGGGACAAAAACCGCTAACAGCCCTCATAACGGGGCACTTTGCGTGCATGCATTCGATAGCGGCACGATACAACACAAAATCAACTTTTAGATGCAGGACGCTATTTTGATGATACTATTTGCTAGACCTCACGTAGAGGTCATCAATTTGGTAGCTACACTTACTGCTGTAAGGTAAAACGTTTTATAATCCTGGAAAAGTAACACCTTAAAAAGTATAATAAGTAACCAGCCACAAAAAACATCTCAAAATATGAAGTTATTAGTGTTTCCCGACACATATTCTTATATACCCACAAGTACCTACAGTTCCATTTTTAAATGACTCCAAAACGAAGGAGGAGGTTATCAATTCGGTTGTTTGTTTTTTTTTTATTTGTGTTTGTTACCTCATAACTTCGTCATTTATTAGCCGATCCGTAATTTATTTTTTTATTTGTATAGATTCATATTGGTCGTGTTTCTATAAAATTTCAGTTCTGATGATGGGATCCATGAAGAATCAACGAGACTCTTCAAATTTTATAGCAAACATAAACTGATTTTATTATTTATTTTGAGTAACATTTCATTAAATTAATACGTAATTTAATGAAGTGGAACTGAGACATCGAATATCAGTGGGGCTATAGACTTCGTTTTGTCTACAGATCTTTTGTTGCGCACTTCACAACGGAAAATGACAGATATTATTCACAGTGAAGTATGCAACACGCGTAGACAAATCGAAGTATACAGGGCGCACCACAGTACTTCACAATCATACATTTTTGCTTAGTTGTCAGAGGTACGGAAAAGCCGCATTTGCAAACGATTTTTTTTTTGTTTTAGCATGACGTGGTTTGCGCATTGCGACGAACAAAACTTAGGAGACTATTACATATCAAAAGGTATTAACGGAAATTAGAAAATCTATATAGGATCAGTTAGAAACAGAAATAAAAATATTCAAATACGTAAATTATTCAAAGTAATAAAGGAAGATATTAATTTATAAATAAAATGATCATTAGATGCTAGAAGTATATGAATAGAAGTAGGAAAAGGAATATTGTATGTCAGTAAATTATTAATGAAATATAATCTATTGTAATTGGGACAGGAAAAGAAAAAATGATTTAGATCCCCCACAAAAAGTTATTCAATGTGATGAGCACTTCCTATTAATATTATTATAGCTAGCCTACTAGATCCCACTGCTGGGCAAAGGCCTCCCCCGCGGTCTTCCTATTGATTTACAAAAATTGAAGATTTGGAGTACTTGATGTGGAAGCCTAGAGCCCAGCAAAGCGATCAGAGATAGCAGTTGAAACAAAAAATGCTTAAAACAAAATTAATTTGGTAGGATAATAAATGGCAATAATAAATAAATTATTCTTATTTTTGGAGTCGGCGCAAGCCAAAACGAGGGCGTAGTTAATTACGCGGTCACACTTAAATTACTAGATGAATAAGAATGATAATAATTTGGAACAATATTTAGGCATTCAAAGCGGAAATAACTGTTATTCTTCGTTATACTATTTTCTTCACTTGCAACGCCGACTCCGAAAATAAGAATAATGTTGTTATATATTGCTAAATTGTCTTTCTAAATTGATTTTGTTTTAAGCATTTAAAGTATATAAAATACAAAAATAGTTTATTTACTTTTAAGTGCAACTGTGGCGTACTTTAGATACCTTGGAGGCGTTTTAATTTTTTTTGTTAAATGTTATTTTTACCATAGGTACCTTTTACATAGAAACGCCATAAAAATCAATAAATTACCACAAACTGTACCGCCTACGACGACTAAGGCCCGTATTGGTAAACATCACTTGAGAATGACAGCTAGTTTGAGTTTGTATCAGAAACGTCATTTCACCACAATTTGGCCTGTAAAATTCGTTTTAAGTATTGCTCTCGATCTGAGGATCGTTTAACAAATACGACCCTGTAATGAACTGAGAACCTGAAACAATTTTCTAATAAACTGTTACGTAGGAATCCGTAAAAATTTTGTTCTGAAATGTCTGAGCATTTACGGAGAACGTTGCACGTTTGCACGAGTTCCCCAATTCCAAATAGCTAGCTAGCTTTCCCCGCTTGGCTGGCAATGTGTGGTCTGGGAATACCTATTTAGGTACCTGTATAAAGTCACATCGTGTGCTTTGTGACCCTGATATAACATATTTAAGCGATAAATTTTGAACGTCGCTGGAATACAGGTACCTATCTAGAAAATACTTGTATATTTTGCGTAAAATGTTGCGGTTTCTAGAAAAGTTTTCATTTATGAAAAGTTTCTGAAGTACCCTACGCCAGATATAAACATGCATACATACATACATAAATCACGCCTTTATCCCTTACGGGGTAGGCAGAGCGTTTAACGCCTCGTAAAAAGCGCTTTCGCCACGTCTGACAAAAATTGAGGGCAATTTTAGATTGTAATATGTATTGCTATAGTGACAGGTTGTCAGCCCATCGCCTAAATTACAATACACTGTAACCCTCGAGTCCCTTTTGCTGACTTCAACAGCATGCCCGGGAGGAAGGGCAGCTGGAACATTCTATGTTTTTCTACCTCTCCCAGTCCAGCATGGAAGTAATAATATAAACATGATAATATAAATATGATATAAACATGTTAGTTGTTAAAATACTGAAAAATGAATGAGATTTAGTAAAATATTTGAAGAATGCACGCATGTTTTATAATGTAAACAACGTGCAAGATAGTTTATATGAACCGGGCATTTTTTCTGGCAGATGTTTGTAGTAGGCGTCTCAACATTTTCAAAACAAACTCAACATTGAACAGGCCTATTTACATTGTACTCTCATTATTTTAATTTGCATAAAAACGTGTCTTTAATTGAAGGATTTTCACCTCCGAGAAATTAACATACATACATACATACATATAATCACGCCTTTATCCATAATGGGGTAGGCAGAGCGTAAACGATCCAAACAAAGGTCGTTCCGCCACGTCTGACAAAGTTTGAGGGTTATTTAAGATATATTTGTACGCATATTGCTGTAGTGACAGGTTGTCAGCCCATCGCCTAAATTACAATATACTGAAACCCTCAGATCCCATAGCTGGTTTTTACAGCATGCTCGGGAGGAAATGCAGCTGGCACATTCTATGTTTTTCTCTCACTCCCAGTCCAGCATGGAAGATATATATATATGAGAAATTAACGATCTTAATTTTACATACCTACATACAAACACGCCTGTATTATTAATGGGGAAGGCAGAGCGTCAACGGCCTTAACAAAGGTCGTTCCGCCGTGTGACAATTTTTGAGGATTATTTCAGATGGATCTGTATAATAGTGTAGTGTCAGGTTGTCAGCCCACCGCCCACAATTACAATACACTGAAACCCTTGATTCCCTTAATATTTTTTTACAGCAAGCCTATGTTTTTCTGTCGGTCCCAGTCCAGCGTGTAAGAAATTTTAATTTTATTATAGGTATTCTAATTACCTAGGTATTTAACAGCTGTGGAACAAACTGCCTGAGACAATTCAAGAAAGTCCCTCTGGAAATGTCTTAAAAAGAGTAAAAGAGCACTTCTTATCTAAACAACTTTGATGTGTGTATTTAAGTAGTTTATTCGTATATGTATCAATATATATAATTTATTGTCTATATATGTTTATTTACGATAGTAATATATGCTCTGTATTTATTCTATGTGTAGATATATTGGTATTTATTTTGTTTTATTATTCTCTGTTAGGCCTTTGCCCATCAGAGGGACAGCTTAGGCTAGTATAATAATAATAAATTCTCTGTTAATGTTGCATTTTCTTGTCTCTCAAAATTGTTTACTTTCTCTTACTACCATTGGGTTGGCTGGAAGAGATCTCTTCATAGAGATAAGTTCGCCCTTGCACACCCTGTTTGCTAATAACATTCCTCTCGTGTTTATGAAATAATTTAATTTTATTATGAACATCATGATGAAGTTTTGACATCGTTTGCCTTGCAGCCATGCACATGCATATTGTTTTAATGTGCGTACATTCAAGATCCAAATCACACAACATCCATCCAAAATAAAAACCTTCATCTTAAAAAATGTTACTTTGTTCGGGCTAAGCAAATTTCATACATATATACATAATAATCACGCCTCTATCCCTAATGGGGTAGACAGAGCGTGAACGACCTAAACAAAGGTCATTCTGCCACGTCTGACAAAGTTTTGAGGGTTATTTAATATAGAATTCTTGGTATAATGCAGTAGTAGGTTGTCAACCCACCGCCTAAATTACAATATACTAGAACTGTCGGATCCCTTAGCCGGTTTTTACAGCATGCCAGGGAGGAAATGCAGCTGGCACATTCTATGTTTTTCTCTCGCTCCCAGGCCAGCATGGAAGAAGGAAATTTCACTAAATGTTAAAGGAATTTTGAAAAATGCTGCTATAGAAATGTTGAAGCGTTGTAGAGTATAACTAACCTTCACCAATGTACACATACATAAAATCACGCCTTTTTCCCTTACGGAGTAGGCAGAGCGTTAAGCGCCTCGTAAAAGGAGTTTTCGCCACGTCAGACAAAAATTGAAATAAGTATTGCTATAGTGACAGGTTGTCAGTCCATCGCCTAAATTACAATACACTGTAACCCTCGAGTCTCTTTTGCTGACTTCTTCAGCATGCCAGGGAGGAAGGGCAGCTGGAACATTCTATGTTTTTCTCTCTCCTAGTCCAGCATGGAAGAAAACAAGCAAGAAGACTAATGTACAACAAATACAAAATAATAACTAATTTATAGTACATTACACCGTAAACTTGTTAAAACAGATTTATTTTAAATTGCGGCGGTGGCGATAGGTATTTATAACACTTTGCTCGAGGCATTTATTAATTTCATAATTTATTTGCATTTTCGGCCAGTACCTAAAAAAAATCCCCCTTTTAATGACAGATGCCGCTGAAAACTTCGTTTTTCAAAGTCAAATTCAAAGTCAAATTGTTTATTGCAAACCATATGGTAAATTAAAGATGTTCACAAGAAAAATAAGAAACACATATGGACCCGGCAGGGCACAGCAACAATATTACAATAAATGTATGTAAAAGATAAATTAACATGGTAGCAAATAAATTAATTCAGATTGTAAAATAACTTCATAGAAAAAATAAATTCATAGTTAAAATAGATTCATAAAAAAATAAATTAGTAGAAAAAATAAATTAACAATAAAATAAAAAGTTCAATACATCAAGGATTAAATTTAAATTAGATTAGATTACAAATTATTATAATTAAAATAGCATGCAGAATCCATTAAAAAGTCACATATAAAGCTTCGCTAGTTTCCATTTAAGTTATCTATTTGCTAGTTTATTTTTCATCAAAAAACTCTTGCAATGTGTAGAAACTTTTGTCAATAAGGTATTCCCTTAACATTTTTTTTAACTTGATGATATCTTTCTCTCCTTGTATATCTTTGGGCAAGTTATTATAAACTTTGGCTGCCATCACAAGTGGTCCGTCACTTACCAATTTCATTTTAGTTTGGGGAAGGGCTAGTCTAGTTTGCGGTCTTAAATTAGCTGGGCGTGAGTATGTGGGGAATAGGTCGGAGTTTTTTCTAACAAAAAGGCTCACTTCTTGTATATATAGTGAAGTTAAAGTTAAAATCTTATATAATTTAAAGTATGGTTTGCATGTTTTCATTTTGTCTATGTTAGCTATTATTCTTATACACCTTTTTTGCAATCGAAATATTTTTAAAATGCTAGTACTATTTCCCCATAGTATGATCCCGTATTGGATACATGAATGTGCGTAGGCGTAGTATGCTATGAGAGCCGTTTCTATGTTTGTAATTTCCTTTAACTCGTATAGTGCATATGTAAATCTTGAGAGTTTTGTACAGATTTTCGCCACATGATCTTTCCAATTAATGTTAGAATCGATGTTTATACCTAATAGTGAGTAAGTTGTTGCGCAATCTATTTTTCTGTCTTGAAATAAAAAGTTTATATCTAAAGGTATTTTTTGCACGGGGTGGAATTGAATAATTTTAGTTTTGGATAGGTTAAGTAGCAGATTATGGTCATGCAACCAGTCAACTACTTGAGAAAAAGCTTCGAAAAGAATATCGTTTAAATTTGTAGAATTTTTACATGAAAGTACTATAGATATATCGTCGGCAAATAAGGAACACGAGTGGTTTATTACTTGTGGCAAATCATTTATATACAGTAGGAACAAGATACAACCAAGCACGCTGCCTTGAGGGATGGATTTTATGACTTTAGCTCTATGTGATTGTATTTTATTTATTGTGCCGGTGGCGTAATTGTAGTGCTCTATCTCAACATATTGAAAGCGACCATGAAGATATGAAGCAAACCACTGGTACGCGATGCCTCGAACACCTATACCGTACAATTTTTTTAGCAAAATTTCATAAATCACTCGATCATAAGCTTTACTCATGTCTAACATGATACCTACAGCATATTGTTGTTTATTTATAATATTTAAAGTTTCCGAAATATACTTAAATACAGCCAATGTTGTAGAGTGGTTCTTTCTAAATCCATGTTGGTTATTATTGAATATTTTATATTTTTCGCAAAAAGAGTATAATCTGTTGGCAACAGCGTTTTCAAATACTTTTGCGAAGGTAGGTAAAAGTGAAATTGGCCTGTAATTTGTACAATCAGATTTGTCGCCCTTCTTGTAAATGGGTCTTATTATTGACAGTTTTAATAAATCAGGAACACTTCCCTCAGATAATGATTTGTTAATTAAATAGGATAAAACTGGTGCAAGATCTTCAGCGCATCTTTTTATCAGCTGTGGTGGTAACTCGTCATGGCCAAAACTCTTTTTATTTTTAAGGTCCATAATAATCTTCTTTATTTCTTTGATAGTTGTCGAACTAAGAAATAAAGAGTTTTCAGAGGGATCCAAAACAGGTCGCCCTATTGGGATTGTAGATAGAGGTGAGCTTTCCGAGTCTGCTACTGTTAAGAAAAAATCATTGAAGGTATTTGAAATTTTTTTGGGATCGTGCAATATTTCATTTTGTTTGTTTTTAATAGTGATATTGTTTTTATCATTTTTCGTTATTTTATTTGTGTTTTCTTTAATTAGGTGCCATGTTGCTTTCATTATATTATCTGATTTATTAATTTTCTTAATATTGTTGATTCTTTTAGATGTTTTCAGCGCTCTTTTAAGTAATTTCTCATATTTTTTATAATCGTTATTAAGTATTTCATTATTGGTACCAGTAATAAATATTTTATACAGCCTTTTGTTTTTACAAGATTGTCTTAAACCATTAGTAAGCCAAGACTTTTTGCTTTTGTTTTTTATTTTAATAGTTACTATGGAATACATTTATTTAGGATTTTCGTTAAAATACTATGGAATATATTATAATTTTCGTTAACACTATTATTTACAAGTATGAATTCACTGAAGTTGATTTTTCTGAGTTCGGACATAAAGTTTTGTATATTCATCTCATTAAATAATCGTTTTTTAATAAGCCAAGCATCACGCATACCGTTTTTTTGCATTGTAAGTTCAATTACTACACCTTTATGATCACAGAATCCGTACTCATAGACATATGTATCTGTGTTTTTGGTATGAAAGTTTGTAAAAATTAAATCTATGCATTTACTAGTGGTTTCAGTAATTCTAGTAGCGTCTTTTATATGTTGATTAAAGTTATAGCTTTTCGTTAAATCAAGGAGAGTATGTTTAAGTCGAGTTTCTGTGGGGTTTAGTCTATCCAAAACATTAACATTAAAATCCCCCCCGAAAATTATATTCTTTTTTCCAAAATTCTTTTGAACATGTTGCAAAAGTTTTTTAAGTGATTCAAAAAAGATTTTAGGTTCTCTTGTGCTATCAGGCCAGTAAACCACAATCAACACGGTCTCTAACTTTGGTATCATAACTGCACAGGTTTCAAATATGCATTCTACACTCATATGTTTTATGTCTTCCAGTTCGATAAAATCTAGCTCTTCTTTAAGCAGGATGCATGCACCACCTCCTCTATAGTTAGGCCGACAGTAGTAGGATGCCAGCTTAAATCCGTCGACTCGCAGCGTCTCTAATTTTGAAGGTGTCATCCACGACTCCGTAATACACAAAGCTCCTATATTTTTATCCTCATCCACGACAGCTTCTACTAAATGTCGTTTGTTGTTTAAGCTTTTTAGGTTTTGAAATATTAATTTCAAGTTACTCATGCTTAAGTTTTTCATGCTTTTAATTACTGAGGAATTAGGAGGAACTATTTGGCGGCCAAATTTAACATAGCATTAGTATTTAATACGCATTATTATTGAAAATTGACAAATTATATGTCGCGACATCAGACAGTGTTTCTAATTTCTCCATCCAGTTTATTAGACCACCTTATTATTACTTATTAAAAAACAAATAAAAAAAAATTGTTTAATGTTTTTTTTTTATACTAGTGACTCTGTGAGCGCAACAAATTATTATACATTATAGAGTCATCTATAAATTTATCAAATTCACCGCCGATTTTATGGAAAACACGCAGTGTTGAGCATACTGAAATCGCTTCTACACGCGTAGGAGCACGATTTGCTAGTCAAATTCATTAAGCATATAATAACATAATATAACACTATTACACGGAATTTGATGTAAGTTGAATACTTACATAAATTGTTCCGTGCTATATCTGGCATCTGTTGTTGATATTACAACCTAAGCCCTCAATTAGGTCGGAGTGATTGAAAATCACGGTTCATCTATCACCAAGATTGAAGTTTAGGCTAATAGAAGATCCTGTCAAGTCAACAGTCCAGCCTATTTGGTATTAAAGGGTTGAAATTAATATTTTGGGATCCCTTCAGCACAAATAATGTACCAGAAGAAGTCAACGAGATGATCCGAAATTATATACAAAAGAAACGCAGTTGGAGTGGGAGGTAATTTCTAAATAAAATTATATATACTAGTATAAGAATAATTCTATTAATATGACAATATGCAATGCTTGAATGTAATAAATACATACATACATATAATCACGTCATTATCCCTAATGGGGGACTCAATAAAAGGTCGTTCCGCCACGTCTGACAAAGTTTGGAAGGTCGTTTAAGATATGCTTGTACGAATATTGCTGTAGTGACAGGTTGTCAGCCCATCGCCTAAATGTAATTTAGGATATACTGAAACCCTCAGATCCCATAGCTCGTTTTTACAGTATGCTCGGGAGGAAATGCAGCTGGCACATTCTATGTTTTTCTCTTACTTCCAGTCCAGCATGGACTGTAATAATAACCCATTTATGATATGCCGTCTATATTATTTGTCACTCACAAAGTCTAGCCATGTTTCCAGTCTAGTGGTGGAAAAAGTTCCCCTATTTATTACTATTGAAAACCAAGTCAACGTTGGTTTCTACCACCAAATTTCTACCGTTTGTTTGTTTAACAACATATATACATAATATCGCGCCTTTATTCCCTAATGGGGTAGGCAGAGCGTAAACGACCAAAACAAAAGGTCGTTCCGCCACGTCTGACAAAGTTTTGAGGGTTATTTAAGATAGATTTGTAGGTATATTGCTGCATTGATAGGTTGTCTTCCCATCACCTAAATTACAATATACTGAAACCCTCGGATTCCTTATCTGGTTTTTACAGCATGCCCGTGAGGAAATGCAGCTGATACATATTATTTTTTCTTTCGTTCCCAGTCCAGCATGGAAGAATTGTTGAACTACGTTGTATAAAAACCGAGTGCCTTCCTACTCGCGCATGAATTCAATAACTCAACGAAGGTAAGGTCGCAGTCGCAGATGTGCGCACACGTCACTGGCCCACGTGACGAGATCGACCATCAGCATCAATATAGAATTAGCGCTAAACACGCATCATTACCCAACATAAATCATTCCGTTGACGTGCTACTGTGCGCCGGTAAATATTGACATCACAAATTCGACAAATACGCCAATTATTCGAGTACACTCCTAAGTTATGCGGATGGTTATCACGATATAATGTTGTTTGTTTTACTGGATTTGTCACTAATACGCTATTGAGTTGTAATATCGCGTAATAAAATAAAACCAGCTACGTCAAATCGATCAATATTAAACCTGACACCTTTTTCACGAAGTTTTGTGAACAATTCCATCATAGCCCCTAAGCTAGTAATAATGTTAGTGTTGGAGGGCACAGAATAAAAGGGGTTGGTAAGATCATCAAATAAAAGGCTTAATATGAATTCCGGTTTGTTTACATGGTATAAAAGTTTCTGATGGATTATGTAGAAGAATATACTTAATATCATGAATAAAGTAACCTGCCGACAAACTTTTAATAAGTTTGGCAGATGTAGGAATAATGTGATGTGGTTCTAAAATCAAATAAACGTATTTTTCATTTCTGCAAGATTTTGAAATTTCACTGTACAAATAATATAAAATATTGACTTTTTGGAATCGTTCTTTTTTAAAGTATTGACTTACACAATCTTAGGCTCGTATTTATAAATCGATCCCAAGACTGAGAGCAAAATTAAGTATGGGTTTGACTGGTAATTTTGTACTGAAATGACTTTTCTGATACGGTCTCAATCTAGCTGTCATTCTCAAGTGCTGTTTATAAATACAGGCCTTCATATTGTCCTCAAATCCAATCTTCATATTAATTGTATAAAATAAATGTTATCAAAGATCATAAAATATGCTGTCTGAAATGTTTCTGAAGGATTTGGTGTCATGATAAAAATCCTATGCATAAGGTTAACCCACAATAAGGTTTTACATTCTACTCAAGTACGGCGTTGAGGAATTTCGTCACGTATCATAAATCCATCATGAGCATCCTCCAAGCAGCCATACTGCCCTGCTTCGTATTGTAAAAGTAATTTTCATTTAGCTTTTTCTTCCAGGTTGACTTTGCATATGGTTTAGCATCAACAATATTTCCTTATGATGTGCGTTGTTGAAGAATTGCGGTACAATTGCGTTGTTGATGGATTCGTGTCGTATCATGAATCCATCATAAACATTCGTCAAGCAGCCACACTGCCCTGCTTCGTACTTATTGTGAAAGCAATTTTGCTTAGCTTTTACTTCCGGGATAACTTTGCATAAAGTTTAGCCACAACAGAGTTTCCTTCTGATGTAGGTACGTTGTTGAAGAGTTGTGGCACGTATCATGAATCCACCATGAACATCCGTCAAGCAGCCACGCAGCCCTGCCTCGTATTGCGAAAGCAATTTTCCTGTAGCTTTTGCTTCCGGGATGACTTTGCATAAGGTTTAGCCACAACGGGGTATCGTTTTGATGTACGTTGTTGAAGAATTGCGGCACGTATCTTAAATATCATGAGCATCCACCAAGCAGCCATACTGCCCTGCTTCTTATTGCGAAAACAATTTTCCTTTGGTTTTTGCTTCCGGGTTGCCTATGCATAAGGTTTAGCCACAATACAACAGGTTTTACCTTCTACTAATGTTCGGCGTTGAAGAATAGAGTCACGTGTCATGAATCCGTCATAAGCATCCGTCAAACAACCACGCTGCCCTGCTTCTTATTGCGAAAGCAACTTTCCTTTTAAAGTTGATTCTTTTTAGCTTCCGGGTTGCATAAGACAGGAAATGAGCTGTATTTTGGTGTAAACGTGGCAACATATCGCACGGTTTATACGCGAACTAAAATTTTAAAATGCGCTGATGATTAAAAGTTAATTTAAGGGTAAGTCGAAATTACCTGAAATGTTATCAAATCTTATATAGGCTCGTATTTTATAAAGCGATATCAAGAAATAATAATTTATAAGGAATTCTACTCTAAGGAATTTAAAAAAAATATATTTTAGTATAGTTACATTCTGGTTTTTTAAATTTAATTTAATACATAGGTAATAATATTCCTCCTACTGAATTTTGGAAGATTGGCCAACTGCGCAGGACTAGTTTTTAGTACCTAAGTGTTTTAACGATTTTATGTTTCGCTTCAAAATTTCAATTTAGTTAATAGCAACCTACCCCTCCGGGAAAGAAAAATTACAGTATTTAAATAAGTATGTTAATAACAACGTTCAAACATAAAAAGACTTATACAACGTTTAACATTTTCACTAAATTATAATCGATTTAATTACTCAGTTTTGGCTATCGTTTTTTTTAAAGTCAAAAATATATAATAATGTTAAAAGACATAACATTATATAATATGATTCGAGTTACAAACTCTAAAGACTTTGAGAAACGTTTTTGTTAATTTAATACCATAAAACAAAACTGTTTTACAATGCATAATAAAAAATAAAAGTGATTTTTTTAATCAAATAGTGGTTTTATTGAGAAAAAACCTTTCTTTTTTATATTAATGTGGTAGTTTTATTGACAAAATCGAAACAAAGTATCAAAACACTATCTCAACAAAAATCCATATAGTTTTTTAAAATTTCCCGGTTCCCGGGATTCCCGGAAATTTCGTTATTTTTTTCCCGGGTCCCGGGAACGAGAAAATCCCGGGAATTCCGAAACCCTAGTCGGGAGCGACTGTAACGGAGTCGACGATGGAGCGAGCTCACCCAGAAGATGCCTGAGGAAGTGTTGTAAGAGGTGAGCACGAGTTGACTAAACCGTCATCGTGAAAATGACTGATTCAGATGCATGTCAAATGGGGTATCAAATAAAAGAGCTCGTCAAGCCGCCTCCAAATATCCGATGGAAAATAACTTCGGAAGGCTGTATCTTCTAAACAGAGCACCTTATCCGTGGAATACCGTTGCAGTGCGTATAGTGAGTGTACAAAGTATATATATATATTCTTTTTGCGCTGGAGGTTAACCCACCTCCAGGAGGAGTTTATTGAACTATTGCAAGAGTCGCGATTACTTATTTCGTGAAGTGCCGATAAACTATCTGAAAGAATAGCCGTTTCATCAGCGGCATTGTCGTGGGCCCATTTGACAGCTTTTTCGATGGCTAACAGCTCCGCTTGAAATATTGTGCAGCTGGGATGAAGTTTGAAATTTTGTATAATTTAATTTGTATAAATAACAATACAAAGTATATTAATATTAAATTAAAACTTTTTATCAGTCAATTCTAGGATGGTTTAGTACTGGATCATCACCATGTGGTTTAAAGGCTGTAGCTACCAAACAAACCTACACCATGGCGGCAGACCACAACCATCCGATGCGCATAAGTGGTCTACATGCTTCCAACATACATACATACATAAATCACGCCTTTATCCCTTACGGGGTAGGCAGAGCGTTTAACGCCTCGTAAAAGGTGCTTTCGCCACGTCTGACAATTGAGGGCAATTTTAGATTGTAATATGTATTGCTATAGAGATAGGTTGTCAGCCCATCGCCTAAATTAAAATACACTGTAACCCTCGAGTCCCTTTTGCTGACTTTAACAGCATGCCCGGGAGGAAGGGCAGCTGGAACATTCTATGTTTTTCTATCTCTCCCAGTCCAACATAGAATCAGTCATTTTCACAACCCGTGTTTACCACTTCTACTTTTTTATTAACTGAGACAGACGAAGGTGGAGCTGTTGATAAAAAGATTCACATTATAAACATTATTTACTCTAACATTGAAAACACCGAGGCTTCTGAAAATACAGATAATCTGTTCTGTTTTATTTGCTACACAAGTCTTTGGATAGCTTTTCGCTGAATCAGCGCCCCGAAATAACTCTCCTTTTATTATAAAGGATACCGTCTATTTGTTAGATGTTGTGTACATTTATAATCACACCTTTATCTCTAATGAGATAGGCAGAGTAGAAGCGACCTAAACAAGGGTCGTTCCGCCACGTCTGACAAAGTTTAGAGGGTTATTTAAGATATATTTGTAGGTATATTGCTGTAGTGATAGGTAGCCAGACCATCGCCTTTAGGTTTCAGTACGTATTGTAATTTATTACAATATACTGAAACCCTCGGATCCCTTAGTAAATGCTGCTGGCACATTCTATTTTTTACGCTCGCTTCCAGTCCACCATGGAATTGGACTGTGAAACCCGATGAATAAACCAGTTGTGTCAGGCATCGGAAGTTTTAATTCAATTATAGGCATTATATAAACTAGACTCGCCTAAGCTGCTGGCCACTTATACAGTGGAAAAGGGATCTATTAAATTGTGATTGAGGGACTTGCAAACACAATAGATTTTCAATCCAAGTAATCATCTCCCTAGCCTTATCCCGTATCTTACGGGGTCGGCTACCTAATCTAGGGGATTGAACGAGAGTACTGGTTTTTACACAGAGCGACTGCCATCTGACCTCTGCAACCCAGAAGGGAAACCAGACCCAATCCTAGATTAGGTCCGAGTTTTCAAGCCGCCAATGGCCTCTGAAATGGCATAACGACTAATATCTACGGTATTAAACGATATTAACCGGGACCAACGGCTTAACGTGCCTTCCGAAGCACGGAAAAAGCGCCGAATAAACGTACATATGAAATTCGAAAACCGAAAAACACAGTGGTACGTGGTGGGATTCGAACCACGACCTCCCGCTCAGGAGGCAGCGGCCCTATCCACTACACCATCGGGCTCTCAATCCAAGTAAATGGTTTCTATTACCGAAGCTTTTCTTCCGGAAAATGTCTAACTTAGTTAAGAAAACTCATAAAACCATTTTGGGGCGAAACCTCGGGTCGGAAAGCTTGTGTTTAATAAATTGCGTGATATTTCTAGCTACCACGACTATCAGTCTGTCATGAACAGGTCACGAAAACCTCATCATAAATTGAGGAAACAAGCATTATTGTAAAAATTGTTACTGAGTTGCGTGCTTGTCAGGTCCATCTGTCAAAGGTTATGTAAGGGGAACTTGTATTATCTATTCTATTCTACTAACTAGATATCATTCGAAGAAGACAGAGGGTGAGCGTTTTTCGACTAGACAGCACGGTGACAGCATGGCACCGTCGGCGGTACCTTGGAAGAGACAATATATGAAATTATATGGAACGCATTGCCACTTGCCGGCACGGCATCGTGACGGCACCGTCGCCGTGCTTCCACCGGGCTGTCTAGTGGAAAAACGCCCAATGAACGCTGATCTCTGTTACTCTTAATCGCACACTTCGCCCTTCGCGTGGTAAGTAGAGGTATCTCTCTTACTATCCCATCTCATTCTATCAATTTTTACTCTAATTTGTTTACTGTTCGTGCAGTAAGGCTTTGGAATCTATTGCCTGCGTCTGTAAGACAAGCTTCTTCATTAGATTCTTTTAAAAAACACCTCAAAGCTCACTATCTTTCTCTATCTTAACCGCTTGCACTTGCGTATTTCCCGGAATAATTGGTTGTAACATTTTCTTTCATTAATATAATATATATTTATAAATGTATTATAATATATAATGTTTATGTATTTCTATGTAGGTATAAGTAATTTATATGTATGAGTATTTATTGTTATTAATTATATAAATACACCTAAGTAGCTTATTTACTTACCAATACAATATATTGCCGAAAATGTATACCAGCCCACTAGTTCAACTTTTATTTTCCTGTACCCTAAGGTTGCCTGGAAGAAATTGGTGCTTAACAATAAGGCCGCCTATTTGTACTACTACTTGTTTCATTTAATTTAATTTTGTCTTGTGTCTTTTCTGTGCAATAAAGTATATTCTCTATCTTATCTTATCTTCTTTTCAATGTTCTTTCCGTGGAGCGTGTCATTTAGTATTCTGTAGCATCGCTCAGGACAAGACATGAAAAGGAAATGCCAGTAAACTAAACGGATTGGCTTTAATGAGAGCTCGAGCTGGCAATACCTGACGTAAATAGTTACGCCTTGAAATGAAAATGAAATACCTTGTGGAGTCGAAAGTCATTTCGTTCCGTCGATCTAGGGCACGAGTTCCACCCACGTTCATCGTATTCTCATTTACATGTTCGCCTGGTCATCACTGCCCTGAAATGCAGAAAGTCTATCTATCTATCCCGGTAAGGCAATTTTGTTTCGCTTGAAAAATATTATATCTCGAAAGTATCGTTATTATTTTCTTCCATGCTGGACTGAGACCAAGAGAAAAACATAGAATGTGCCAGCTGCGTTTCCTCCCGGGCATGCTGTAAAAATCAGCTAAGGGATCCGAGGATTCCAGTATATTGCAATTTAGGCGAAGGGTTGACAACCTGTCACTACAGCAATGATCCTTCATCTATATTAAATAACCCTCAAAACTTTGTCAGACGTGGCGGAACGACCTTTATTAAGGTCGTTTACGCTCTGCCTACCCCATTAGAGATAAATACGTGACTATATGTACCTATAAAGTATCGTTATAATCAATGGCATAGATAATTTCAGCCTTCACCTATAAATTTGTAAAAGTATTGATTATCTGGTAACACGAAACCTCCTGTAAGGGAAGCAACACACTTGCGTCACTTACTGCGCGCAAGGTTGCACTCAACACGCTGTCAATGCTTTTCGCATTGCCAACAACACACATGCGTCACTTACTGCGTGAAAGGTTGCACTCAACACACTGTCAATGCTTTTCGCATTGCCTACAACACACATGCGTCACTTACTACGCGCAAGGTTGCACTCAACACGCTGTCATGCTTTTTGCATTGCAACACACATACGTCACCTTACGCTAAACGCGCGCGTAGCGAGGAACTCTATATACTCTATAACGGCGCATACCTCTGCCAGTACACGCGCGTAGGACGAAAGGAGACACATATGTGTTGAAGGCAATGTAAAAAAAAATGACATCGTGTTAAGCGCAACTTTGCGCGCAGTAAGTGACGCCTGTGTGTTGCTGCACTTATTATTATAATTTTAGATAGGTATACTTATAAATAACCATATCCAAATTAAGTATTAAAATCTTTGACTCACTTATATTATGGTAACACGAAGCTTCCTTGTTATATTGTTATAATTGTAGATAGGTACTTATAATAGATATAACCATATCCGAACTACATAAACTTATATTAAGTCTAAAACTACATACATACATATAATCACACCTTTATCTTTAGGTAGGCAGAGCGTAAACGATCAAAACAAAGGTCGTTTTGCCACGTCTGACAAAGTTTTGAGGGTTAGTTTAAGATAGTCTTGTAGGTATATTGCTGTAGTGACAGGTTGTCAGCCCATCGCCTTAATTGCAATATACTGAAACATTTGGATCCCTTAGCTGGTTTTTATACCATTCCCGGGAGGAAATGCAGCTGGCACATTATATGTTTTTTCTTGCTTCCAGGCCAGCACGGAAGAAGTTTAGAACTGTAAGTACAAAATCAGTATTTTTTCTTAGGTTCATTATACATATCTGACCTAACACACATTCATAATATGTGATTTCGTAAACATCAACTTTGAACTCTAGCCTAGTAGCAGCATGTAGCATGTAGACATGAAATATGTTAGCTCTATGTCATGAGGAAGTTATGTCTGAAACTAAACCCCGGGAACTATGGGCGTGTTCCTAACTATAAACCATTCAATAAGATAGTGTCACCGCTACTTTAGGAGTTCTAGAGTAATTGAAGACTTGTTTTCACCCACATAGGGGTAACCTTATGGGAGGAGAAGTAAATCTCAATTTATACCTACTAGGTATTTAGAACCCTTATCTATCTACTTAGAGTGCTCTAACGTACCGTATTTAAACGTATTGAGAACCTTTGGTTCGTAGTTACGAATTCAGTTCTTTGCCTAAAATAACATCATCTCCATCATCTCCCTAGCCTTATCCCGTATCTCACGGGGTTGACCTCCTAATATAAATGTTTGAACGAGGGTACCGGTTTTTACACAGAGCGACTGCCATCTGACCTCCGCAACCCAGAAGGGAAACCAGGCCCAATCCTAGATTAGGTCAGACTTTTCAAGCCGCCAATGCTTAGCACTGTCTTCTGATTTGGATTAACGACTAATATCTACGGTATTAAACGATATTAACTGGGACCAACGGCTTAACGTGCCTTGAAGCACGGAATAAGCACCGATTAAACGTACACATGATATTCGAAAACCGAAAAACACATTCGAACCACGACCTCCCGCTCAGGAGGCAGCGGCCCTATCCACTTCACCATCGGGCTCCAAACATTTAGTTCGTAGTTACAAAGTCAGTTCTTTGCCTTAAATAACAATACAGCCTAAATTCATGGATCCCTTTACTACCTTTAATGGCATGTTTTGAGAAAAACTGCTACTACACTCTCTATATTTTTATCGTTCCCAGTTCAGTTGTTCACTCGTTCTAAGCAATTTCTCTTACGAGCTTTTTAGGTATGCATAAAATGTAGGTGTCTCATCTAAAAATGATAGAATATAAATAGAAGATTATCATGCGGTTTTGTATTTACAAAAAGTACGTTGCATCGCTAGCGATTTTGCATGTGAAAAGATTCTTTGTTATACAGAGTATTAATTTGATTGCATGTCATAGCTTGTTTTATAAATACCTACAAGATCACATCAGAATATTTAAAAATGTCCCACTCAAATAAAAATGTTGGCTTCCACATGAAAATGTCTGAAAAGTGGTCTTTTGCATGAACCTATATAATAAACGCAAAAAGAAAACGAGTAAGCCTTTTAAAATACGTATCTATTTAAATGTGCTCTATATACGTAGTTACTGAAACGCCCTAAGCTACATAAAGCACAAAATTAAATTGACACCCTGTATACCTATAAAATGAGGTCGTATGCATAATTCACCTAAACAATTTGTAGAAACTCTGATGACACACGTTTATGTGACGAGCAGAAGTTCCATGTTAAAATGCGTGCAAATTCCATGTGAAAATGAGCATCAAGCGCTCTACAGCGGAAGTAATCTCAGTCGAGCTCCCTAGAGTGGAGTTGTCAGACCGACTTCATTTACTAAGTCAAGTAAAAAAGCGATTCACGCTTTGCAACAAACTTCTTATGACAAGCATCTAAACAGCAGACGCATTGTTTTGTTACTTGCAGGATTTTTGCGGTGGTTTGAGAATGTTTTACAATCTCAAATCACAGATTACATAATAAACAGTAAAGTAATATGGTAGCTCATAAAAGCGAGGCGGGCCATAAATACACAATTAAAAATTTTGAATTTTTGATTGAATTTTCGATCCACTGCCTTTTGCAATTTATTTATTTATTTGTCAATATAAGTTAACAGTATTACACCAAAATGCTTATAATTATGATAAACATAAACAATTAGTTACATAAATTATTAAATGGAAAATTAAAAGTATAGTCAATTATTACATTACATAAAATTAATAATAATAAGTATGAATTTTAATAAAAACATTTAGAAATAAATAGGCAAAGTCACGAAATACATTATTATTGTCATAGAATATGTCAGCCTGCGATTCCTGCTTGAGCATGTCTTTGGTATTAAAACCAGCCATTATAATCAGATTTTTTGAATTATGTGACTTCAACCACATAATTAAAAAAAGCTGATTCGAGATAAATAAATAACCACCGAGATACGAGTATATTGCAGTTGAAATGAAAATTCCATCATATTATTTTATTCCAAACGTACAATGATAACTTTCTTCTACATATAGAAAGAATTTCATTAAAATGAGAGCCTTTTTAAATGGTATATCTCGACCATGTAGAATATCAAAAGCAACAACAACCAAAGAATTTCGCATGAAAAAACGTTGACGTCATTAAAATAATGAAAGTCTCTTATTTTGATAAAGAGACATTGCATTATACTCCAACCGGTATGTTTGTTGCAAAACATGTTCTTGTATTTGTTAACCTTGTGCTGTGGAATAAGTTTACGTGTAAACAGTAAATCAACTCTATGCTAGAGCTTCCCACTCACCAGTTTCAACCGCAGGTCAGGCTGTACAAAACTGCTGTTTCAGATCTGCTTTTTGAGAAACTCTTCCGAACAAGGTCATCTATCTTTATAAATAAATAAATCTTCTTCTTCTTAGTAAGTGGATTCTTGAGTCAAACGACCGGATGAATCCTGGTGTCAGAGTTTTCAAACCGCTTAGTAGCACAGCGATTAGGCATGTGACGTGGTTTGACTAACGACCACTATCAAAGATAGATACCGGGACCGACGGCTTAACATGTCCCCTTCGAAGCACGGAATCCTTTTTCTTTTTAGACAATCAGGTGATTCAACCTGCTATGTCCTAACCAGACTGGGCAAAACCTCACAAAGTGATAAATTGACAAGTATCAACTTTTGTGTCCCCACCCTGGGAATCGAACCCAGGACCTCCGGATCGTAAGCCCATGGCTCTGACCACTAGACCACGGAGGCAGTTTATCTTTAATTAGTGGACGGCCTAGAAAGGAATTCTTCTAACAACACCGCAAATAGTTAGACGGCCTAGCCGGTTGGTACACAGTTGTCTGATTAAAATAACTAAACTAGCTACCTAAACTAAATAACTAATAGAAAACCTTGAACCTCTGATATTTCTGACTCATTTAACCGACGATTTGATTCTTTACAAAGCACAAGTCTGAAACACGTAATAGTAACCTTTAAAATTGTTAAGCTTCGTTGACTGAGTAACCCCTTTCAGTTTTAATGAGAAGTTTTTTTGTATTATATGTCTGAAATGTCCGAATATACGAAGGGAATGAATCTGACTTGGAAAAACGTTACCAAATAAATATTTTATGGAAATTAATATTCAGAATAATGAAAATCTTAACTATGTTAAAAAATAACGTTAACAGTAGTATTAATCATAAGAACTTCATTTTCTGCGCGTTAATATTGCATTATCTTAAAGTGATTCATAATCTGAAATGGAAAACATATTTACTTTGTAACACTCTCATTTTGAGATTTTACGTACTGGTCATCCTTTCAAAAAAGCCGGAGAAAATTATACATACTATACCCTATCTATGCAAATTAGAAGCACTTTATAGTACCTATGAAGATTCTTTAGTAAGATACATACATACATACATATAATCACGCCTAATGGGGTAGGCAGACCGTAAACAATCCAAACAAAGGTAGTTCCGCAACATTTGACAAAGTTTTGAGGGTTATTTAAGATAGATTTGTAGGTATTTTGCTGTAGTGACAGGTTGTCAGTATATCGCCTAAATTGCAATATACAGAAACCCTCGGATCCCTCAACTGGTTTTTACATCATGCCCAGGAGGAAATGCAGCAGGCACATGCTATGTTGTTCTCTCGCTCCCAGTCCATCATGGAAGTATAATTAGTAAGATAATTGTAATGAAAGTAGAGGTGAGGCCAAAAACTCCAACTAAGTTTGTTTCTGCATCATCATGTCGTCCATACCGTATCCGGTGATGGCGACTCCTATAAGTTACGCTGGTGGGCTGGTATGGCTGGCGAAACCTATATAACTATGCAGATGAAGTTAAATGATATATATTTATTTTTTACCCCCATTATCAAACATCTTATCTTCCATGCTGGACTACAATCTACTCAGATAAGTTTTACCAAAAAAGAACGGGAATAAAGCAAACTGATGGATAAACCAGGGCAGAACATTTTTATAGAAACTAAACGAAGCAAAGCAAAAAAATTTTACTCATTCCTCAGAGCATATTTCAATGGCAGAGTACTGGTCAAAATTAATATAAAAACGCCTAAACGATCGACACGATAAGAAGAAGAATATGATTACTCGAGTTCTTACATGCTGGACTGGGAGCGAGAGAAAAACTTAGAATGGGCCAGCTGCATTTCTTCCCGGGCATACTGTAAAAACCAGCTAAGGGATCCGAGACCGACAATATACCTACAAATCTATATTATAAAACCGGATATTGGAACTACCTTTGTTTAGGTAGTTTACGCTCTGCCTACCCCATTAGGGATAAAGGCGTGATTATATGTATGTATGTATTATCGAACAGTGTCAAAAAAATAATAATTGCACGCAGCCTTTTTAAGTTTAAATATATTATGTATGCAAGACCAGTGTAAATAACCCACCCTGAAGATGCTGTATTAGCGGAACCGCTCGGTGAATAAACGAAAGTTATTGGGAAAGGAGTACAAGTGATGTTACATACATCAATTCCCCAAAGTTTTTGGTTTAATATTTTTTTGTGTCCTTTAGTCGCTAATATTTCCCGATTCGCTTTCCAGACTGTTATTGTATAGAATATGGCAAGTATTTATGTCTCTTTTTTATAAAAATCTTTTCAGGCGTTTCTTACCTGTAGTGCCTGAAACTGGGTGAATGTAACATACCAATGTATTATATTTTTGGACACTTCTTATCAAGCTTTTTCATTAGATACCTTACAAAAAAGATGAAAAAGAATAAAAAAGCATTGATGAAGTCAGCACGTGTTTCCTAAGATTTTTTTAAAAGAACTTCGGGTCTAAATGATTGTTTGAACCTAAGAAACCTGTACCAAATGGTTAAGCCATCTTGCATGGCTCTTGGCTAAGCATCATCGTTAGCGGTGTTGATTTTCCTAGGCCGTCCACTATATCTGGTAGCCTATTTGTTGATTATCCAATGCAAAAATAGTTTCAATTTCAACATTATTAATTTAAGAGCATTGCTCTTATTGATTTTGTTTTACGCCTTATTATAAGATTAATAAATTGGTTCAGAAATGTTTTCCTTGTCGAGACGTAAGTATATTGTTTATTGTGGTTTATCTCAATGTCGTGAAAAAGAATTAGTGATTGATTGTTACATGATCAACACAGAAATCTAATTATTTCGTACACAGAAACGTTCTTGTGCGTAGAAAAAGAGAGAATATCTTTTACGCGAAAGAACAATAAATATGCTTGATAAAAGATTGCCTGGGAGTAATTGCTAGTTTAGCAATAAGTACACTATTTTAATATTTATTTACTTGAAATGGGTTTGCTCTTGACTCTAGACACAAGGCCATGGATGACCATGACAGAGTCGACGATGGAGCGAGCTCACCCAGAAAATGCTTATGGCACTGGCAATCTCACGCACCGACGTAACACATCAAGGTGTTTGGCACCAGACTCCGGTAAGAGGGTGGTTGCGAGTCAGGCGGCCCCTTGCGGAGCCTACCACCGCTTTGTGAGATTGTTTATCCGGACCTATTCACAGGCAAGCCTGTGTTGCCTAGGAGGTAAATCCCACCCCATCCTAAAATATCTTATTAAATAAGTAGTTCTCTTTAAATTACTCTAAATTATCTACTGATACATACCAATATTTTATTCGTTTAGAATTAGGTTAGCTAGAATCGAAACAATAACTTCAAAATTACAAAAGGGTAAAAATATTTATTTTAAAAAGATCAGTTTTATGAAAGTCTACATTGAGAATTGGTGAAAAATACTTTACGTTACAAAGAGTCCATTAGCTTCAAAAGCTTTCAGCCGGAAAGTTATTCATCTTGTAAATTAAGCTTTGTTTAATGAAAAGGAAATTCGATTCATATTTTTTTCAGGTAAGTATCAGAGGTACTTTAAAAAATATATTGAGCAATGAGAGTAATGACAAAAACTTCCATTCGTAACTCTAAAATCCTTAGTTTCTTACAACTGGGCTGTATTAAAATTTTATGTAAAGTCTATCGACCCTAAGAACCCTGATGTCAGAGTTTGAAACCACCTAGTAGCACAACTATCAGGCGATAAACAACATAGGCAAAATACCTAATAAGTATTAGGTTTTATACGTTGGACAAAGAATATGTGTATTTTCCGAAAACCAACTCAACCATCCTTTTGTTAACTACTACATGAATTTGTGAATATTCGCCATTATTGGGTCTGATGAGAAAAAGGGTTAACCTAACGGCCTAAATAAGGCTCGTTACAGTACAAGAAAGACAATTAATACCAACTACAGAATCTGAGAATGGGTCATACTCGAGGATCCGGGAAAAGGGGTCGTGGAATTCCTAGTTTCCGTAATGTATTTATTGTTTCTCAGGAATTCCAGTTTCTAAGGCTGAATTCTCGATGGAGGTACGTGGACTTTGTAAGGTTCGAGACACATTGCCTGTCCGTGACTAAGTGGGTTCAATGGAGTATAATAGATTAGAAACAAAGGTAGTGTTTACATCTATCTACATTATATATTGTATTTGTGTTCCTTTCCTTAGAAGGAATGCTGTTTATGACACTTCTGATTTAGGTATAAGGGGCATTTGATAATATACGTATAGAGACAGAGACATATTAAATGCAAATAAATTTAAAGGTAGGCATCTGTACATGAAATCTACGATCATTATTTTAAAGTAAATAAGAGTAATTTAGAAAGTAAACTTACTAATGATCAAATAAAATCAATTAAGTATAAAAATATTAAATAAATATTGCTTAAACTTTAATTGAAAAGACTTTGAAGATCAAATGCGGTTAATTCGCTCTGTCAACAAAATAAATAAACTATTAAAATAATTTTCGGTACTATTTTTTTCTTTTTAAAGGCAGAAAAATATAGGCTTTACATACATATAATAACGCCTTTATCCCTAATGGGGTAGGCAGAGCGTAAACGACCCATACAAGGGTTGTTCTGCCACGTCTGACAAAGTTCTGAGGGTTATTTAAGATAGATTTGTAAGTATATTGCTGTAGTGACAGGTTGTCAGCCCATCGCCTAAATTACAATATACTGAAACCCTTGGATCCCTTACCTGGTTTTTACAGCATGCCCGGGAGGAAATGCAGCTGGCACATTCTATGTTTTTCTCTCGCTCCCAGGCCAGCATGGAAGAAATAGGCGGTCTACACAGTTAAACAAATTCAGGATAATTGGATTAAATGCACAATCGCAGTGTGCAAGCCTTGCTCCGGACAAACAGATACTCTTTTGCGTTTATAATTTGCATGCTGTTTACTTAAGAATCAGTTAACTGCAGGAATGTTAGCATACTGTTTACGTAAGAACCGGTTAACTGCAATAATATAAGGTGCTTCCATGCTGGACTGGGAGTGATAAAAAACATAGAAGGAGCTACTTCTCCTCTCGGGCATGATGTGAAAATTAAGCGATTCGAGGACTTTAGTGTTTTTTTTTTAATACAAGATGAAATCTGTACCTATATCTACAGCAATATAACTGTTACCTACCTATAGATTTCCGTCTGAAATAACCCTCAACAAAAACTTGTCAAATGTGGCGGAACGACCTGTGCTTAGGACATTAATACTCTGCCTACCCCATTAGGGATAAAGGCGTGATTGTATGTACGTATTAAAAAGCTTGCGAGAAAGGGCACAGTTACATCCGAGGTTCATCTGTACGTTCCATTACTGCATTTGAAATTCAAATGAGCTGTAATAAAACAGCAGAAGACATGGCGTGAAGATAAACTCGAGTAGGTACATACATACATACATATAATGACGCCTTTATCCCTAATTGGGTAGGCAGAGCGTAAGTGACCTAAACAAAGGTCATTCCGCCACGTGTTACAAAGTTTTGAGGGTTATTTAAGATAAATTTGTAAGTATATTGCTGTATTGACAGGTTGTCGCCCATAGCCTAAATTATAATACACATAAACCCTCAAATTCCTTAGCTGGTTTTTACAGCATGCTCGGGAGGAAATGCAGCTGGCACATTCTATGTTTTTCTCTCACTCTCAGTCCAGCGTGGAAGAACTCGAGTAATCATAAGAAAATTATGCTCTGAGGAATGAGCACCATTTTTTTGCTTTGCTTCGTTTAGTTTCTATAGAAATGTTCTGCCCTGATTTATCCATCAGTTTGCTTTATTCCCGTTCTTTTTTGGAAAAACTTACCCGAGTAGATTATAGGTCCCTGTCACCTGTTGACCATGACGAAATTCTCTCATCATCTCCCTAGCCTTATTCCGTATTTCACGCGGTTGGCTACCTAATCTAGGGGATTGAACGAGGGTACTGGTTTTTACACAGAGCGACTGCCATCTGATCTCCGTAACCCAGAAGGGAAACCAGACACAATTGTAGATTAGGACAGAGTTTTGAAGCCGCCAATGCTTAGCACTGGCCTCTGACATGGCTTAACGACTAATATCTACGGTGTTAAGCGATATTAACCGGGACCAACGGCTTAACGTGCCTTCCGAATTACGAAAAAAGCGTCGAATAGACGTACATATGAAATTCGAAAACCGAAGAACACATTTGTACGTGGTGGGATTCGAACCACGACCTTCCCGCACAGGAGGCAGCGGCCCTATCCGCTACACCATCGGGCTCTCTCTCAATAATCACCTACCTAATTAGTTTAAATTTACCAACACGATATTTTGTCAAGGATAGTCGTACCGATAAGGTCATCTCGTCAATTAATGTCAAATCAATTAGTTTGAAATTGGTTTGGAACATATCAGTTTCAAACTAATTGTTTTAAGTAGCTAAGCTGACGTTTTAAATAATAAAATACAAATCTGGCCTTCAATAAACCCTGAAATATAATTCTTATAGAGATAAGCTCGCCTATTGTTTTCATTTTTAAGTTTACTTTTATGTCTAATTCTTAAAACAATAATTAAGAATAATAGAAATAGGTTTATTTTTGTTTGGCCATCTGTATATTTTTGTTTAACCCTATACCCGTCTTGACCCGTCCACCCACCAGCGCAACCTGTCCACCCACTGGACTTCTCTTTTGTTGATAAAAGAGTTATTTAGACATAATGTTTAGGCTTAATAATATTTTTTCCTTATTTTCGTATCGTCAGTAACTTACGTAGCACAGTTGCTACGCCGTAGCAAAGTTACGGATTTTATAAAAATCCGTGTGTGCATACCACATGTGTTATTTTGTTTAAACTTTAAGAAATTATTTAATGTCTAAGATTTTATTGTATTGTAAGTAGCTTCTGTAGCAATATTGTTATGGCATATCAAATAATAAATAATTAGTAGTTTATGAAGGTTCTACATAACGAAGAGTATTACAATGCGAGTGTGCAATATTATCATGAGCATTGTAATACCTAGTTATGTGCAGTTTCATACAATATTTTATCTGCTCTCATACATTGAAACTGAATTTACTTACAGGTTTTCCAAAAGCGAAGTATCTCACTGTTTTCCTAGACTTTGCTGTGCAATATATTTCCGTCGCACATACACACACATCAATACGTACACACTCATATATAGATAAAATATATTCTTTGTCACTATCTATACATATAATAAATCTGTAGAAAGGTCGTGTCTGTACGTTGAAAATTTATCTAAAAAAATAATTGCAGCAGGCATTATTAACGATATAAAGACCAAATCGCTTTTTTTTTAAATTTTGTCTGCCTGTCTGTCTGTATGTTACCACATCACGCCAAAACTACTGAACCGATTTAAATGGGACTTTTTTTATTCAACTCAATGTTACCCCGGTTGCAACTTAGGATACCTAAAATGACGCCACGTCACTTAGAGGGTAGGCAGGAAATTCGAATTTGGCTGTTTTGTAACCGATTTCGATCAAACTTTTTTTATTCGACTGATTGTTATCTACGAAAAAACAAAGGATACGAATAACCACGCCACCTGAGTTGGGGGGTAGGTAGGAAATTAAATTTTGATTGTTTTTTACCCGATTTGATGTATTTTTTATTCGGCTGAATGTTACGTCACCTAAAACTTTATAGATATAAATAAAAATACTACGCCACCTGACTAAGGGAGTAAGTAGAAAATTGAATCCTGTTCTTTTTTAAAATCTCATTAAAATACAGTAAGTCTCATTACGTACACAAGTATCGTGTGATACACGTGTTAGGCTTAGCTTAAGTGATTCGTAATGACACAAATAAATAAGAGTAAAGAGATTAAAACGTTCATCGAGACGATGGACAGCCCGACCCTGACCGCCTTTGGCGCCGTAAACGTAGGCTAGGTACATAATTAAATGCTGTCATTAAAAGGTTTGTTTATAATAAAAGGAGAAGCGAAAGGAGTAGTGTTCCGCCGTTTTCGTGGGAATACGCGGCGCACAGCTCCTGAGTCAGCATAGTTGTAATAGTGCTATGTTATTTTATTTTACGTCTAATTTATTTGTAGTGTATTTATAGTATTGATTATTAGATTTAAGTCTATAATGAATAGTATTTATGTATTGATACGGGCCTCAGTTGCTTGATGTAAATCAATAAATAAAAATAATTAATTGATCTCTATACAAAAATAAATGGAAACAAAGAAACAACCGTTAGGTAACACAACTCCTTCCATATTTAAGTAGACATGTATATAGAATACCTACTATAAGGTACTATTCTCGCATAGGTGTAATGTTAGCCTGTATTTTATCACAATTATGTAAAATTTAAAACAAAAAAATAAATCGATGTTTAAAATCATAACCATCACGCGTACGGCGACTCCGTACTTGCACAGCTAGTCACAAATATATTTTTTGGTTCAAAATATACATTGAATATTTTTACAAAAAAATAATTGCAGCAGGCATTATTAACGGTCTAAAGGTCAAAACGATTTTTTTTATATTATTTGTCTGTCTGTCTGTCTGCCTGTATGTTACCACATCACGCCAAAACTATTTAACCGATGTCGATAGGACTTTTTTTATTCAACTGTGTATTACCCGGATTGCAACTAAGGATACCTAAAATCACGCTACCTGACTTAGGGGGTAGACAGGAAATTGAAATTTGGCTGTTTCCGAACTGATTTTTATGGAACTTTTTTTATTCGACTGAGCATTATTGAAAATCAAAGTTACGATACAAATAATCACGCCACCTGACTTAAGGGGTAGGCAGAAAATTTAACACCGATCGTTTTTAACCGATCTTAAAGGGACTTTTTATTTGACTGAGTGTTTTTAATTACCTGGTGTCCAGCCTAGGTTAGAAATAATCACGCAAATCATTCTAACATTGAGTAAGTACCCCAGTTTGTATGGAAAACACGCAATGTCGAACATACCGAAAACGCTTCTCCGCACGTAGGAGCGGGATCTGCTAGCTCGCGCTCTGAAGCGTGTTTTCCATACAAAAACAAAGACCAGACGAAGCGAAACACGCTTCCGCGCGTGGGTTAGCAGATCCCGCTTATACGCGCGGAAAAGTGTTTTCAGTATGTTCGACACTGCGTGTTTTCCATACAATCCGGGCGTACGAAGTCGCGGGCAAAGCTAGTGAATAGTATTTTTTTATATTCGTACACAATGCAATGGTCAAACAAAATGGTGCCAACAGCTTTTTGGTATTAATTGTGGACTTCTTTCTTCCTTACTTCCGAGACTGTGAACATTTTACTTTTCGATGCAACTTTGTTATATGACTTTGTTACAGCAGTGTGCTGTTCTTCAGCTTCAACTTCAGCATTCTGTTTGTAAAGTATGTCAATAAAATTCGTTTTGTCGTTTATAATTCGAACATTACTATATGAGAGTAGAAAATGAGTATTTTTGCATGCCACTAGTTTTTTAAAGTTTTTTGTCCATCCTTTTAACTATTAGGAAAGTGACGCATATTTCTTATAAAACTAATCATAGAAGGCGATCCCTCTTGCAAGAACTCTGTTTTTAAATGAAATTGATGGACGTTAATAAACCGTTTCTTTATAAGAATCTATCACCATAAAGTAGAAAGATTTGAATTCTTTTTGTCTGCACTATTATTAGAAAACTTTTTTTTGTTTGTTAGATGTATTTTTGTAAAGCTGGCGATTACGCCACCGACAAGAGCAAAGCTCTTTAATTTATGATGATGATATGAAAAAAAAAACTGTAAAACTAGATTGGAACAGATTACGTGAAAATAAAGCAGCTGAAATAGATTTTTTTTGAGTTATTTAAGACCATGATTTTAGAAGAAAATTGCTACCAAATGCTCTCACTCAGAATTCACTACGTAATTATTAAGTCTGAAGAACAGCACGTAAAACCACGTCAGATTTAAATCTGACAACAGCATAAGAACGAGCAATTTCACAAGAAGATTTTGGAATGGTAGTAATCGAGTGGAAAAATGCACGTAACGTATATTTTGTTCTGCAATAAATTTACAATTTGTAAGGTACCACCAGATTCCGAGTGAACAATTCAGTTATAAAAAGTTATCGATACCAACGTGTTTTGCGGCCCGTGAACAACATTTTCTTTACAATTTAGGAGAGGTTTCCATTTCAGAACCGCAATCGATACTCTTGTTATAAACATATGTTTTGCGGTTATCTTTCTTTAAAGTGGTAAGGAAGAGGCAGCTTATGGACTGCAAACCAAGTTGGTATGGGTAAAGCAACGTTAAATAAACTTACTTTACGTGGCACCTGATTCCGAGTGGTTTATTAAAACTGCTGCATAACGAAGGGTTAAATATGATTGGGTGTTTCTCAAAATCGGTGATTTTGTTGCGTCCACGCTTGATAACATGTCTTAGCCTATAGGTACAAGGCCACTTTTTATTTATATGCATCTGTGACCTAGGTAGCTATAGATGCACCAATAATAAAGGTTAAAATCGTATTACAACACTTTGAATTATTGCGTTAAACATGGTTCTCCTAATTTCTTTGTAGCGTCCTTTTCGGTAGTCCTTTTCTAAAATGGTTTAAATACAGTAATAAATCGTAACTTAGGGAATATTAATAACTTATATCAAAACATCTATAGTTACATTAGTGAATGATTGAGATTTGGTAATAATTAAATATTTCTATAAAGAGATATAAAGCGAAGAAATTCGTCCTAAGAAAATCTCTAATTTATCTGTCGCGTTAAACGGCCGGACCTCCTACCTTTTAAACGAAACACTGAATATTTGCGTGTCCTCTACCCGCACCCGTCAGTCACCCGCTAACAGTTAGCATAGACAGAAGTGCGCTCAGTTCTAAGTGTTTCCCGCCATAATATTTTTTTCACCCAGAATAAGCGTTTCGTCACGTAAGCACCTAATTTCTTAGTTAATCTTTGTGATGTATAGATGATGTTGTATGGCATCCTATTTATTATATTTATTGTTTACAAAATTTGTCATCAATTTCATACACCATTGGTATTAATTTATTTCTACCTTCCATGAAAAAAATATCGAAAGGTTAGTTTCTAATTTCTTCGGTTCTAATTTGATTGGATTTCTCTGGCATGTAATGCCAAAGAAATTAGAAATAATACAGAGAAATTAGATTTTGTTCAAAGAAATTAGGTTTGGTACTAAAATGTTATGTTAATAAATATTAAAAAAACACATTCCTGTTCTCTTTAGAGTACAATTAAATACTACTTTACCCAACAAAAAAATGGAGTAATATTTTTATTGACAATATTTTTTTGAATCTCTGATATTTATATCGCATTTGAGAAGTATTATTTGTTGGCGGACGCGGTTGATATTATTCCGAAGTAGTGCCACGTTATGTACAGCAATATTATATCCCCTTTCCTCCCACCATACCTCTCGTCCATCTCCTCCCAACAATCTCGCTTGTCCTTCCTTCCAAATCGCTCCATCCGCCTCATACGCTTCCGCACACCCACTTTCTTCGTATCCTTTCCGTCCCTCCGTCCCTCCTAACTCTCTTGTCTCTTTGGTCCCTCCAGCTTTCCAATAGTTTCGGTCTTTCAGTCCCTTCAGCCTTTCCGTCGTGTGTTTTATTCCTTCGTCTTTACCGTCAGTCAGTTACTGAATTCTATAGGTAATGATTATTTATTCGTGAAAACTATTCAACAAAACTTGCTGAAGAAGTCCAGTTGCGGCGTTGGGGTGGAAGTATAGAACAGATTATATTACACACTGCGGTGCTTTATTATTTTAACCAGCGAGGTGATGATAATTCCTGTAAAGCGCAGGCATTTTGTACTTTAAGTAAAAGTCTAAGACATGATGCTGCTGCAGTCTGGGCTCATTTGGAGCCACTACTCAACCACATTTTACGAGAAGCACCTCAAGTGAAATCTGTTCATGTACTCTCAGATTCTCCGTCGTCGCAATATCGAAATAAGACAATGTTTTATATCATTACATACAATTGTTAATATATACGATTGTTGATTAATTATTGTTTTTTTTGTATGTCCTCTCTCATTTCGTTCTTTCACATCCCTTTCGTCCCTTCCATTCCTCCCATCACTCCCGTCCATCTCACCCAGAAGTTCCTATCACTCCGGCCATAACTCTCTTCTGTAATGATCCTGTCTTCACTCGCGTGTTCCCCGTTTTCCCGTCCCTCCCATCTCTTGCAACCTAACTTTTTCCTATTAACCTCGAAACGCTATATATGTTCCATTTAGTCCTTCCTGCATTATCAATTTCTAGTCTTGTCCACCCACACACCTTTCCAATAACTCTTGTTCTCTCCTATCCTTTCCACCTCCTATCTTTCCCTCCTATCTTTCTCTCCTATCTTTTCCTCCCGTTCTCACGTCCTTACCGTTTTTACATTTCTTCCGTCATTTTCAGCTCTCCATTACCGTCGAAGTAGTATTTAAGAATTTATAAATATGTATGCTAGACTGTAAGGTATACGTTTTATGGGCCTCTGTTTACATTATTTAACATCTTATAATGTAAATATTGCCCGAAATAAAATGATTTATTATTATTAAAAATAATAATACCACGTTATTTCTTTGTCTACTGCATAAGGTACGAAACTGAACAACTTTGAATATAGTATTCTTATAAGAATTATTTTAATTCGCTTCCCGTTAAAAATTACTTGCTCGATCAAATAGGTAATTTTATTTTCATTTTCTGAACGAATTTTATTGTAAAAGTTGTGCAGTTTTGTTGACTAAGCGAACGACCCCGTTCATTTTGCGGAACATTGTCCCTTACACCCCGTTTATTTACATTATTTATGGTCATGTTTCTAATTTCTTTGGGAGCTTTGCTAATTTCAATGGGCCCTTTCTAATTTCTTTGTATCAAGTCTAATTTCTTTGGTCATCAAAATTGCCCTTTTCTAATTTCTTTGTACTTTATCTAATTTCTTTGACCATTAAAATTTTCAAACTGCTAAAACTTTAAAACGACACTATGAAATTAAGGGCGAATAACATATTATATATAATATTGAAGTGCTTAACAACATATGTTGTTACATTTACGAAAAAACGTAAAAAAAAATTGCGCCATATAAATTAGAATTTTTTCACCCAGATTTGAGAAACACCCGATTATGATTATTACCTACAATGCGAGTGTATCACGATATCACTTGTATTGTGATTTCTAGTTATGTGCAGTTTCATACACTATTTTTATCTACACTCATACAGTAGGGTACTTAAATATTGCAAAACGGCCCTTTGAAAGAGAAGGTTGCCAATCATTGGAAATGTACTACAAAGTCCGTTCGTTCTACACTACTACATTAAACTGATTACCTTTTCTCCTAAACAACTTTTCTCAAACTGAACAACTTTTCTTAAAACAGAACAACTTTTCACAAAACTGAACAACTTTTATCAAAACTGATATTTTATTCTCAAAACTGATCAACTTTCCTCAAAACAGATCAACTTTTCTTAAACTGAAGAACTTTTCTTAAAACTGACAACTTTTCTCAAAACTAAACAACTTTTGTCAAACTGAACTATTTATCTCAATCTGAACAACTTTCCTCAATCTGAACAGTTTACCTTAAACTGGACAACTTTTTTTATGAAACATAGGACGAAATTCGAAATCTTCCTTACATGACTGTGAACATTTACTTTACGAAAAGTATCGTAGGTGCAACGAAAATCAAACATTTTATTTTTTTCAGGATTCTGTTTATAATAGTACATTACTCCGATGCTAAAAAAAAGCAATTTAAGGTCGAGTAAATTTGGAAAGCCGAGGTGCAGTCCCAAGGCCTTCCAATGTAAACGAAACCTTAAGTTGCTATTTCGGCTGAGAGAAGAATAGTACTTTTATCTCATTTTGCGAGGAAACAATAATAAGACACCTAAAAACAAATATCAAACTTGCGATTCTTCCATAATATTTGTTCTTTTTTCGAATATTTTATGACTTGTATGCGAGTTTTTTAAGCTTTGACAGGCACACATTCCATTCATTCATTCATGCCATTTTGTAAATTTATAAAGTCGTATATTATCAATAATGTGAACAAACAATAATCAATCATGTAAAAAATACCTAAATCATACTAGTGTGTCTTTAAAGACTTCGTGAAGCGGTCGTTAATTTCATTGTTGTCGTTTGGAGAAACTGCTGGCGTGTGCGAATATGAGGACCAAAAAAAGTAAATTTAGGTTTTTATTATACGAAAGGTTTTTCCGAGGATATGGTAGAAAAGTGTGTTAATAGGTATAAATTCGTTTTAAAGTTTATAATTCGAACATTACTATAATATGAGAGTAGATAAGATTCAGTTACGTGGCTGAAAGTGGAGCTATTGAAATGATCAAGTTCTCATTTAAAAATGGTGCGAATTTAAAAAAAACTCTGATTTCTTATGTTTTACGGATTATCGCTAGACTGTGTGCATATGATGTAATTGTAGAAGTATTCTAGCTAAGTATATGGGATACGTGCTCATTGTAGGCTGGTAGTTAGACACAGTGGATAAGGCAATATACACGACGCCTAAATGGGCTAGTTATTACCGGCAAAAACTAAAATTAAAATCTATCTGTTACTTCCAAAATGATAAAACTTAAAAAGGACAGGCGATTTATACTCTATGGATACACTTTGTTCGCTAGATTTAGACGCGCTTTTGCACGTTTCCCCAGTATTTCTGACAATTTTATCCGCTATAACATTTGACAGCGGATAAAAATGACAGAAAACGCATAAAACCACAGACGATAAAACCGGAAAGAATAGATCTTCTGTCCTTTTTCAATGTTTTTAGTCTGAAAGTGACAAATAGATTTTAAATTAAGTTTTAACTGGCAAATCTAGAATTGGGCCAATACCTATTTAAAGCTGGCGGTTTACAAATCTTACAACTTCGCCATTGTGAGCAGATAATAGTGGTCGCGGTTCTTAGCACCGTTAAGACGCAAGCATTATGTAGGTACAGTCAACAACCTCTTTAGGGTAACAGGGCCGATCGAAACCAATGAAGTTTTATCGGGTTTATACATACATGTTTTTAATTCAATAATAAATATTCTAAATTTAACATTTTTTAATTGTTTATGCTTTTTCATATAATTTCGTAAAGTTTTGCAGCAGGTTATTAAAATGTATAAGTATATGAATTTTATCTAAATGTAACAATAAGCACCTAAGAAAACTCCATTGGTTTTGAACAGCACTGTTACCTTAAATAGGTTGTTGACTGTACCTTTAGTATATCCAACACAGTTTTAGAATAAAGGTAAATAAAGTTTCATATATTTTTATTCAAAAACACATTTCGAAAATAAATGAGACGTGTTGGCAAATTAGATAAATTACGAAAACAACTATTTCATTATGTTGTCATATCTAATAGCTAAAACTTATTTTAGAAACGAGATCTTCGATTAAGACATTAAACTTTGTTGAACATTATTCTAAAACTAAGTTAGAAATACTATAATAGGCTGTTATTTAATATGGGGCTCACGTCTACAGAAAAAAACAATTGTTCGTAATAGTACGGGCAATTGTTTTTCTTTTTGTTTGAAACTGAGGTTAGAAAGGGTTCTTATTATTCGAGGAGTTTTGGAAACTTTATTGGGGTTACATTTAATTACCTTCTCAAGATTGAGTGTATGTATTTTAACGGGCTTCTACTACGATAATATTCACTAAATATTTTTATGAATTTTCGATTGTTATGGGTAGAAATATACATACATATAATTACGCCTTTATCCCTAATGGGGTAGGCAGAGCGTAAACTACCTAAACAAAGATCGTTCCGCCACGTCTGACAAAGTTTTGAGGGTTATTTAAGATAGATTTGTAGGATGCTATATTTATATTGCTTTAATGACAGGTTGTCAGCCCATCGCCTAAATTACAATATACTGAAACCCTCAGATCCCTTAACTGGTTTTTACAGCATGCCCGGGAGGAAATGTAGCTGTACATTCTATGTTTTTCGCTCACTCCCAGGCCAGTATGGTAGAAATATCGAGGTGGTAATTATTATCTATAGCGATGAACTGACAAATTGGCACACCCTCAAAACTTCTCTGACGTGGCGGGATCAACTTTTTTTACGTCGTTGACGCTCTGCCTACCCCATTAAGAATAAAGGTGTGTCGTGGCGAAACTGTAAAACCTGTTCATAATTGCAATTTAATGCTGTGATCAACCGCAAATCTCAAAACAATGAAGCTTAGTAGGGATTTCAGACCCCGGCATTACACTTTTTTGTTTGAAATGATATACGAAAAGGGAAAAACGAATCCCGAGTTAAATTAGAATTTCAAATACGTGTGGTCTGCTTTCGGTCACTAAATCACGATTTATGGTCCTCGACATAAGATTGAGAACTCATTGAAACTTTTCCCTGCGATATACGAGTTTCGGATCATTCCTATCATCTATCTGGTTACACATTACTCCTATCTTCCATAATATAAGTATATATTAGTCTATTAGTCTTGTATATATATTAGTTTATTATTAAATATCTATTTATATAGTAAAATGTACATATTTTTAAGTATTTCATATGTACCATATAATTAATATATTTAATGCACTAACCCGCTTTCCTTCTTATTTTACGTATTCCAGTACCCAAAGGTTGTCTGGAAGAAATTGTAACCCTAGCAATGAGGCCGCTTGTATTGTAATTACTGTTCTTTTCTGTGTTTTTGTATCTGTAATAATTTTGGTGCAATAAAGAATAATTGTATTATATTGTTGTCCCGCAACTTGATAGTAGCCCTTGCTATGGTGGATATGATCCAAAATAGTGTAAGTAATAAATACATGAACATTACTGATGCATAATTAAGAAGCTCCTGATCACAGTCAAATTATAGCGAGTTAAGAAAAACTTCAGAAAAACTTCTTCTTAGCGAGTGGATTCTCGAGACGAACAACGACCCGATGAAATCTGGTGTCAGAATTCTCAAACCGCCTAGTAGCACAGCTATTAGGCCTCTGACATGGTTTTTGAGTAACGATCACTATCAAAGACCGAGACCAACGGCTTAACATGCCCTCCGAAGCACGGAACCTTTTTCTTTTTCGGACAATCAGGTGATTCTGCCTGCAATGTCCTAACCAAACTGGGGAAACCGTCACAAAGTGATAAATTGACACATATCAACTTCGTGTTTCCCCCTGGGAATCGAACCCAGGACCTCCGGATCGTAAGTCCATGGCTCTGACCACTAGACCACGGAGGCAGTTACCTTTCTGATCACAAGACTACAGTGATCAGAAAAACTAATCACCGTAGACAATCAAAGCAAAAACATAAAACCAGACGAAGATTTATGACTCTTTCTTTATTCTATAATGACCTAACTTAATTTGGTTGAAGCAGTAAACATCACTTTGACAGCTCGGACTAAGTTAAAATTTGTTAAGAAAACCCTCATTAAGGAATCCGTTAATTGCGAACAAACTTTCTTTTTTTTTAGACCTAAAATACTTACCAATACATTTTGTTTCAATTGGTTACTTTGCTGAACTTGAATTCCCTAAGTCAATATCGCTTGACCTATCATAATATACCTACACTTATAGAAATTAGATTTGTGACTAGCAAATTATTGTAGGTACTTATCATTTAGAGCTATTATAGAGAGATAACGCTGCTTTGTTCCTTGCTGAACTATGGAGAGAAAAACATAGAATGTGCCAGCATTTCCTCCCGGGATAAAACCCTCGGATCCCTTAGCTGGTTTTTACAGCTTAAAAACCATATAAAGGATCCGAAGGTTTCGCTATATTGTAATTTAGGCGATGGGCTGATAGCCTGTCACTATAGCAATATACCTACAAATCTATCTTAAATAACTATATATTAAAAACTTTTTGAATAAATAGTTATTTTTGTTTACGCTCTGCCTACCCCATTAGGGATAAAGGCGTGGTTATGTGTGTGTGAGTGTGTGTAAAGAGAGAGAACGCCCCAACTAAATTTTAAACACAAAATTATGTCACCCAATATTCGGTAAGTAGCGTGTATAAGTGAGTGAACATATTATTAAATGAATACAAGAAACCATTCAGACATGAAACTGCTTTAAGAGATATACGTCGCGGAAATTACAACTGACAAGACGTTCAAAGACGTGAAAATGAACGTAATACGCACATAGTAACGTAAGTAAATATTTCGAAAAGTTTCTTAATATAATACCATTTTGATTCCAATTTGTTGTTTTTGATTAATTCTGACAAAGTCTCCTTGAATTTAATTTCCTGTAAACTGAATTATTGCGATTGTATGTGTATTGTAGGATTTAAATAAATTTGTGCATGTTTCTTAAAACTAATTAATAATTATAGCCTCGTTACGTTCATTTTTGTAAAATTAAAATAAGATATGAAATATTATTTGCAATTAAGGTTAAAGGTTAGAACGCACTAGGACGTAACTACAGCGGCGCGACACATCGCGTTAAAAACTGTCAAAACGTATGAACTGACATTGCCTCGCCGTGCCGCACCGCGCCGCTCTGCTGCAACTCTTGTGCCGCTCCGCTGCAACTCTACTGCCGCTTCAGTGCGGTACATGTCATACATTTTCATACAAATAATCATATGTCGTGCAGTGCCGCACCGTGCCGCACCTCGCCGGTTACGTCCTAGTGCGTTCTGACCTTAGGTCTGGGATTTACTACTACTATCTGCCTGCCATTTTATTTAAATGTAAGTCGTCTGATAACTAGACCTTTTACTACATTAATTTACTTGTAAGAAGATGTATCTATTAGTATAGAAATAAGATGTCAAGCAAACTGTAATAGAAGTGAAGTGTTCTTGAGCTCCCATTGTGATGTAAATTGCTGAATGCAGGCTCAGTACAGTTTCCTTTTGATACTAGTTTTGCAGAGACAATAGTGTTGTAAAGGTTCAATTTACATAACTGCGCCGATCGCTTGAATAAAGGAAACTGAAGCCTGTTATGCGCTCCAATTACTTGCAGTGATGCAATGTGATCAGCGTTTTAGAAAAACTTTACTGGAATGTGACTAGAAATACTCCATAAGGAAAATTCACTTATACCCACATCATCTGCGGAATGTTTGCAACAGATAAAATAGCTTACAATAAATTTCCTATTAATTAAAAGTAAAAACTGGACTTCTTTTCTGTTTTTTTAAATACAATATTACTAATGTAGACTCCCGAGTAAAGAAAAGCATAGAATGTGCCAGCTGCATTTCGTCTCGAACATGCTGTAACAACCAGCTAAGTGATCCGAGGGTTTCAGTATATTGCTATTTAGGCGATGGGCAAACAACCTGTCGCTACAGCAATATACCTACAAATCTATCTTAAATAACCCTCAAAACTTACTCAGACGTGGCGGAATGACTTTTATTCAGGTCGTTTACGCTCTGCCTACCCCATTAGGGATAAAAGCGTGATAATATAAAAGTATGTATATTTCTTTTTCCGATGAGAATTTATGTTACTTCCTTTACTAAATTGAATCTAGTTTCATTATAAGCAAGAAAAGAGCTTTTCATTACCATGTCCGAGGGCGGTCACTACATTCATTAGAGTTTTCTGAATAACGAAAGAATTCTTTTACCCTTCATAGAGGAAGCAGAAAAAATGGGATCTTTATTTAGTTTTCGTTCCGATTTAAGGGATTACTCAGTTTTATTTTATTATTATCGTAATGACTTCATCATATCACTACATAGTATAACACAAAGTCGCTTTCTCTGTCCCTATATCTCTATGTATGCATAAATCTTGAAAACTACACAACGGATTTTGATGCGATTTCTTTTAATGGATAGAGTAATTCAAGAGAAAGGTTTATATGTATAATAAATGCATAATATAGTAGATACACACTGATAATTTCCGTGCGAAGGGAATGAAAAATTACACAGAATATAGCCAGTCGTTTAAGAAGGTAAGTACTTCTGACCTTTACTTCTACTGAACTCTAATGGTCTACTTAGTATATCATCATCTCCCTAGCCTTATCCCGAATTTTTGGGGCCGGCTACCTAATCTACTAGGTACTGGTTTTTACACAGAGCGACTGCCATCTGACCTCCGCAACCCAGAAGGGAAAGCAGACCCAATCCCAGTTTAGGTCAGAGTTTTCAAACCGCCAATGCTTAGCACTGGCCTCTGACATGGCTTAACGACTAATATCTACGGTATTAACCGGGACCAATGGCTCAACGGGCCTTCCGAAGCAAGGAAAAAGCGCCGAATAAACAGTACATATGAAATTCGAAAACCGAAAAACACATTGGTATGTGGTGGGATTTGAACCACGACCCACCTCAGGAGGCAGTGGCCCTATCCACTACACCATCGGTAGTACTTAGTATGTACGCACCCGAATCTCTTGTGGAACTCTCTTCAAGATTCCGCTCACGATTTCTCACGCCGCCCACTAAACGTGCAGTTTGCAAGAGTTCGGTAGAAAACTCTTTACTTCTGAAGAATCCCAAATGAGTTTATAATGGTTCATTGAAAGAACTACTTAAACGGTGGCAGACTCGGATGAAAGAGGAATGAGTTGTGGGATTGGCGAAAGTTTATGCTGTAAATGTTGATTATATATAAACACGAGTTCATCCCTAATGGGGTAGGCAGAGCCTAAAAGACCTAAACAAAGCTCGTCCCGCCACGTCTGACAAAGTTTTGAGGGTTATTTAAGATAGATTTGTAGGTTGCTATATTTATATTGCTTTAATGACAGGTTGTCAGCCCATCGCCTAAATTACAATATACTGAAACCCTCAGATCCCTTAACTGGTTTTTACAGCATGCCCGGGAGGAAATGCAGCTGTACATTCTATGTTTTTGTATGGTAGAAATATCGAGGTGGTAATTATTATCTATAGCGATGAACTGACAAATTGTCACACCCTCAAAACTTCTCTGACGTGGCGGGATCAACTTTTTTTACGTCGTTGACGCTCTGCTTACCCCATTTAGAATAAAGGTGTGTCGTGGCGAAACTGAAAAACCTGTTCATAATTGCAATTTAATGCTGTGATCAACCGCAAATCTCAAAACAATGAAGCTTAGTAGGGATTTCGGACTCCGGCATTACACTTTTTTGTTTGAAATGATAAACGAAAAGGGAAAAACGAATCCCGAGTTAAATTAGAATTTCAAATACGTGTGGTCTGCTTTCGGTCACGAAATCACGATTTATGGTCCTCGACATAAGATTGAGAACTCATTGAAACTTTTCCCTCTGATATACGAGTTTCGGATCATTCCTATCATCTATCTGGTTACACATTACTCCTATCTTCCATAATATAAGTATATATTAGTCTATTAGTATTGTATATATATTAGTTTATTATTAAATATCTATTTATATAGTAAAATGTACATATTTTTAAGTATTTCATATGTACCATATAATTAATATATTTAATGCACTAACCCGCTTTCCTTCTTATTTTACGTATTCCAGTACCCAAAGGTTGTCTGGAAGATATTGTAACCCTAGCAATGAGGCCGCTTGTATTGTAATTACTGTTCTTTTCTGTGTTTTTGTATCTGTAATAATTTTGGTGCAATAAAGAATAATTGTAGGTATTATATTGTTGTCCCGCAACTTGATAGTAGCCCTTGCTATAGTGGATATGATCCAAAATATTGTTAGTAATAAATACATGAACATTACTGATGCATAATTAAGAAGCTCCTGATCACAGTCAAATTATAGAGGGTTAAGAAAAACTTCAAAAAAACTTCTTCTTAGCGAGTGGATTCTCGAGACGAACAACGACCCGATCAAACCTGGTGTCAGAGTTATCAAACCGCCTCGTAGCACAGCTATTAGGCCTCTGATATGGTTTTTGAGTAACGACCACTATCTAAAACAGCGGCTGGGACCGACGGCTTAACGTGCCCTCCGAAGCACGGAACCTTTATATTTTTCGGACAGTCAGGTGATTCTGCCTGCAATGTCTTAGCCAAACTGGGGAAAACGTCACAAAGTGATAAATTGACACATATCAACTTCGTGTTTCTCCCTGGGAATCGAACCCAGGACCTCCGGATCGTAAATCCATGGCTCTGACCACTAGAGCACGGAGGCCTTTTTAGTTACCTTTCTGATCACAAGACTACAGTGATCAGAAAAACTAATCACCGTAGACAATCAAAGCAAAAACATAAAACCAGACGAAGATTTATGACTCTTTCTTTATTCTATAATGACCTAACTTAATTTGGTTGAAGCAGTAAACATCACTTTGACAGCTCGGACTAAGTTAAAATTTGTTAAGGAAACCCTCATTAAGGAATCCGTTAATTGCGAACAAACTTTATTTTTTTTTAGACCTAAAATACTTACCAATACATTTTGTTTCAATTGGTTACTTTGCTGAACTTGAATTCCCAAAGTCAATATCGCTTGACCTATCATAATATACCTACACTTATAGAAATTAGATTTGTGACTAGCAAATTATTGTAGGTACTTATCATTTAGAGCTATTATAGAGAGATAACGCTGCTTTGTTCCTTGCTGAACTATGGAGAGAAAAACATAGAATGTGCCAGCATTTCCTCCCAAGATGAAACTCTCGGATCCCTTAGCTGGTTTTTACAGCTTAAAAACCATATAAGGGATCCGAGGGTTTCGCTATATTGTAATTTAGGCAATGGGCTGATAGCCTGTCACTATAGCAATATACCCACAAATCTATCTTAAATAACTATATATTCAAAACTTTTTGAATAAATAGTTATTTTTGTTTACGCTCTGCCTACCCCATTAGGGATAAAGGCGTGATTATGTGTGTGTGTGTGTGTGTGTGTGTGTGTGTGTGTGTGTGTGTGTGTGAGTGTGTGTAAAGAGAGAGAACGCCCCAACTAAATTTTAAACACAAAATTATGTCACCCAATATTCGGTAAGTAGCGTGTATAAGTGAGTGAACATATTATTAAATGAATACAAGAAACCATTCAGACATGAAATTGCTTTAAGAGATATACGTCGCGGAAATTACAACTGACAAGACGTTCAAAGACGTGAAAATGTACGTAATACGTACATAGTAACGTAAGTAAATATTTCGAAAAGTTTCTTAATATCATACCATTTTGATTCCAATTTGTTGTTTTTGATTAATTCTGACAAAGTCGCCTTTTAACACATTGAATTTAATTTCCTGTAAACTGAATTATTGCGATTGTATGTGTATTGTAGGATTTAAATTTTGTGCATGTTTCTTAAAACTAATTAATAATTATAGCCTCGTTACGTTCAGTTTTGTAAAATTGAAATAAGATATGAAATATTATTTGCAATTAAGGTTAAAGGTTAGAACGCACTAGGACGTAACTACAGCGGCGCGACACATCGCGTAAAAAACTGTCAAAACGTATGAACTGACATTGCCTCGCCGTGCCGCGCCGCGCCGCTCTGCTGCAACTCTTGTGCCGCTCCGCTGCAACTCTAGTGCCGCTTCAATGCGGTACATGTCATACATTTTCATACAAATAATCATATGTCGTGCAGTGCCGCACCGTGCCGCACCTCGCCGGTTACGTCCTAGTGCGTTCTGACCTTAGGTCTGGGATTTACTACTACTATCTGCCTGTCATTTTATTTAAATGTAAGTCGTCTGATAACTAGACCTTTAATACATTAATTTACTTGTAAGAAGATGTATCTATAAGTATAGAAATAAGATGTCAAGCAAACTGTAATAGAAGTGAAGTGTTCTTGAGCTCCCATTCTGATGTAAATTGCTGAATGCAGGCTCAGTACAGTTTCCTTTTGATACTAGTTTTGCAGAGACAATAGTGTTGTAAAGGTTCAATTTACATAACTGCGCCGATCGCTTGAATAAAGGAAACTGAAGCCTGTTATGCGCTCCAATTTCTTGCAGTGATGCAATGTGATCAGCGTTTTACAAAAACTTTACTGGAATGTGACTAGAAATACTCCATAAGGAAAATTCACTTATACCCACATCATCTGCGGAATGTAAGCAACAGATAAAATAGCTTTCAATAAATTTCCTATTAATTTAAAATAAAAGCTGGACTACTTTTCTGTTTTTTTTTAATACAATATTACTTTTTCCATGATGGCCTGGGAGCGAGAGAAAAACATAGAATGTGCCAGCTGCATTTCCATGCTGTAAAAACCAGCTAAGGGATCCGACGGTTTCAGTATATTGCTATTTAGGCGATGGGCTGACAACCTGTCACTACAGCAATATACCTACAAATCTATCTTAAATAACCCTCAAAACTTACTCAGACGTGGCGGAATAACTTTTATTCAGGTCGTTTACGCTCTGCCTACCCCATTAGGGATAAAAGCGTGATAATATAAAAGTATGTATATTTCTTTTTCCGATGAGAATTTATGTTACTTCCTTTTCTAAATTGAATCTAGTTTCATTATAAGCAAGAAAAGAGCTTTTCATTACCATGTCCGAGGGCGGTCACTACATTCATTAGAGTTTTCTGAATAACGAAAGAATTATTTTACCCTTCATAGAGGAAGCAGAAAAAATGGGATCTTTATTTAGTTTTCGTTCCGATTTAAGGGATTACTCAGTTTTATTTTATTATTATCATAATGACTTCATCATATCACTACATAGTATAACACAAAGTCGCTTTCTCTGTCCCTATATCTCTATGTATGCATAAATCTTGAAAACTACACAACGGATTTTGATGCGGTTTCTTTTAATGGATAGAGTAATTCAAGAGAAAGGTTTATATGTATAATAAATGCATAATATAGTAGAGACACACTGATAATTTCCGTGCGAAGGGAATGAAATATTACACAGAATATAGCCAGTCGTTTAAGAAGGTAAGTACTTCTGACCTTTACTTCTACTGAACTCTAATGGTCTACTTAGTATATCATCATCTCCCTAGTCTTATCCCGTATTTCTCGGGGCCGGCTACCTAATCTACGAGGTACTGGTTTTTACACAGAGCGACTGCCATCTGACCTCCGCAACCCAGAAGGGAAAGCAGACCCAATCCCAGTTTAGGTCAGAGTTTTCAAACCGCCAATGCTTAGCACTGGCCTCTGACATGGCTTAACGACTAATATCTACGGTAGTAACCGGGACCAATGGCTCAACGGGCTTTCCGAAGCAAGGAAAAAGCGCCGAATAAACGTACATATGAAATTCTTATAATACTTCCATGCTGGACTGGGAGCGAGAGAAAAACATAGAATGTGCCAGCTGCATTTCCTCCCGGGCATGCTGTAAAAATCAGCTAAGGGATACGAGGGTTTCAGTATATTGCAATTTAGGCGATAGGCTGACAACCTGTCACTACGGCAATATACTTACAAATCTATCATAAATAACCCTCAAAACCTTGTCAAACGTGGCGGAATAACCTTTGTTTAGGTCGTTTACGCTCTGCCTACCCCATTAGGGATAAAGGCGTGATTATATGTATGTATGTATGTATGAAATTCGAAAACCGAAAAACACATTGGTATGTGGTAGGATTTGAACCACGACCTCCCGCTCAGGAGGCAGTGGCACTATCCACTACACCATCGGTAGTACTTAGTATGTACGCACCCGAATCTCTTGTGGAACTCTCTTCAAGATTCCGCTCACGATTTCTCACGCCGCCCACTAAACGTGCAGTTTGCAAGAGTTCGGTAGAAAACTCTTTACTTCTGAAGAATCCCAAATGAGTTTATAATGGTTCATTGAAAGAACTACTTAAACGGTGGCAGACTCGGATGAAAGAGGAACGAGTTGTGGGATTGGCGAAAGTTTATGCTGTAGATGTTGATTATATATAAACACGAGTTTATCCCTAATGGGGTAGGCAGAGCATAAAAGACCTAAACAAAGCTCGTCCCGCCACGTCTGACAAAGTTTTGAGGGTTATTTAAGATAGATTTATAGGTATATTGCTGTAGTGACAGGTTGTCAGCCCATCGCCTAAATTACAATATACTTAAACCCTCGGATCCCTTAGCAGTTTTTTACAGCATGCCCGGGAAGAAATGCAATTGGCACATTATATTTTTCTCTCGCATCTAGGAGCCTAGGAGCTGGCCTAGGCCAGCATGGAAGTCAGTCAACCATGAAAATGTTGAATAAGCCATGAAAAACCGGGTACATTCGGCCAACTTGTTCATCTTCGTGCTCAATCCCAAAAGACTCCCAGATTCTAAACTTTCTTTGAAATGGCAACAGTACGCCATAAGTATAACTAGGTACAGGTGTTTGTATTGTTTTGCTGGGTAGTTCATACATAGCCATAGATTTTACCTCTCTTCTCACGTTATATTTTGCCAATTCCACTAGGTAAATATTTTCAATCTGGCAAAAGTGGGTTTATGACTGGCACTGGCGCTACTTTCTGCAAAAATAAGAACAAACTCCTATGAAAATCCTGTTTTATTGTAGTTTTAATCTAAACTAAATTTAAAATTCAATAAAACAACAAGCAATTATATCCCTAGCCTTATCCCGTATCTTACGGGGTCGGCCTTGTAATCTAGGGGATTGAACGAGGGTACTGGTTTTTACACAGAGCGACTGCCATCTGACCTCCGCAATCTAGAAGGGAAACCAGACCCAATCCTAGATTAGGTCAGAGTTTTCAAGCCGCCAATGCTTAGCACTGGCCTCTGATATGGCTTAACGACTAATATCTACGGAATTAAACGATATTAACCGGGACCAACGGCTTAACGTGCCTTCCGAAGCACTTAAAAAGCACTAAATAAACGTACATATGAAATACGTGGTGGGATTCGAACCACGACCTCCCACTCAGGAGGCAGCGGCCCTATCCACTACACCATCGGGCTCTCTCTCAATAATCACCTACCTAATTAGTTTAATTTAAATAAATAATAATATATAGCAATAGCTTAAGTCAAAATAAAAAACAATACACAATGTCAAGGAGTAAAAAAGAAATAAAAATTAAGCAATAGCTAATGTCAAATAATTTCTACAATTAAAATAATGTCACTATCATCAATAGGATAGTCAATTAAATTTATAAATTTAAAATTCATTTATAGAGTAGAATTCAGTGCCCAGCAAGAGATTCTTCAGCCGGCGATAGAATGTTTCATCATTGGTTACATTTTGAGATCTGCAGGTAACTGCTCATAACAAGTTGGTCCAATCACACGCGGATTTTAAGTGGATAGGTCCGTGCATCGGGGAACACTGGCCAGTCGTCCCGTGTTTCTCAACACACGTTCTCCACATCCGCGGCGATTGAAACCATCATAAGAAATTAAATTGGCGCTACTGTCGGGAAAAACCTCTACATATACCTACTCAAAGTATCCAGTATTCCTAGAACATTTATGTTGTTTTGGTAATATGAGTTATCTACTTGAAGGCTTTATTGTAACTACCCACTTACTGAGAATATTATGTTTTGTTGAATTGTATTTTCACCAGAAAATCTATATTTAGCCTTATTTTCGTAATATGTTGTTTATTAACGCCTAATAGTAGGTACCTAGTTATATTATTATTATTATTCTAGAATATTTGGTTATACAGGGTTAGTAAAAAAAAAAAGGTGGCCATATTTTAGGGTATGATTCTACCCATGTTTTTTCACAACTTTCCCCAAAGAACATAGGTCGAAAAAAAATTGGCTCTATAATATAAATTGACTCGAGCCGCTGACACCATTTGTATGGGAGGGCCAATATTTTTTTTTATTTCGACCTATGTTTATGAAGACTCATTTTTTTTATCAAAGCACTTTAAATACTCAAATTGTTTACAACACAAAGTCTTAATAACCACATTTCATAGTCTTCCTTAAATTTAAAACATAATGTTCATTATAGACTAGATTTCCGCCTGCGGTTACTCCCACATTAAATGAGTTTTACGTGGGAATAAAGTATTTTCCCGTGTAAGTTGTCTTAGGGCCGTATTTGTAAACAGCGCTCATGAGGGACAGCGAGTTTGAGTTCGTATCACAAATGTCATTTCAGTGCAAACTGGCCTGTCAAATCCATACTTAATACTGCTCTCAAGTTCGATATCGCTTCATAATTACGAGGCTTAATTCCAAGATCCAACGTAGGTATAAATGTGCTATGTTTCGTCCCAGTTGGTCCAGTAGTTGACGTAAAAAAACTAAACGTAATCATGGAACACTTGTTATAGCTAAGCTACCAATAGATGACGCTAAGGTACCTTATGCGTAATCAAAAAAAAAAAAATGTTTTTGTTATGTGTAGTATTATTGTAATACTTGATTATACCCGCGACTTTGTCTGCGAAGTTTTTTTCTCCTGCGTCCACCCGTGATTATCTGCAGCGTCTTGTGAGTCTGGTCTGAACACGTGAAGATGAATATGGCGGTGAAAGAAGGGGCAAACCCCTCTTCCTATCATCGTTCCTCACGTACCTACCACACATTTCCCCTGTCCTAATCTTCACACGCATCCTTTAACAGTCATCACGTCTGTCCAGTCCTCCCATCCATTCTTCCCGTCTATGACTCGTAATTTTGCCTGCCTGCCCCAAAGTAAAGAACCGTGATGAAATATTATATTCTAAGTTAGTCTATATAACATAGAATTAAATAAAAAATAGTTCCGTCATAATCGGCTCAAACACTCATTTTTTGTTCCATGGCTACCCCCTACTGAGTAAACTGAAAAAAGTCCTATCAAAATCGGTTAAAAACACCAACTTAATTCAGTTTCCTGCCTGCTACCTACCCCCAAAGTACGGTGGCGTGATTATTTATATCGTCAGTTTGTGTCTTGGTAGCACTCAGTTGAATAAAAAAATTCCCATCGAAATCAGTTAAAATCACTAACCTCCCGACTACTACCTACCCTGCCTACTACCTACACCCTAAGTACGGTGGCGTGATTAAATATAACCTATGTCCGTCTCCAAGTTACCGTCTATCACCATACAAAATTTCATCAAAATCCGTTCAACCGTTTGGGCGTGAAAGAGCAACAAACAAAAAGACAGACAGAGTTACTATCGCATTTGTTTATTTATTTTTTACACGATCACAATCATAACCCCCACTAGGAGTCCCTGTATCGGGGTGCCATGGACATACACAAAAACAACCACAAAGAACACCCAGACCCAGAAACAGACATTTAAACTCATCATTCAAATGTCTGACCTGGCCGAGAATCGAACCCGGGACACTCTGCGTAGGTACACTGCCAACTAGGCTGCACGGGTCGTCAAGTCGTTTATAATATTATTATGGAAGTATGGATTATGACAGAATAGTCCTTACTGAATAATGCAGTTAAAATGTAGCGCTGAAACTATTACAAAATTAATTAAAACTCTAGACAAAAGTTTATTATTTACAGCAAAGACGTGTGACTTATGCGCTTCCAAGGCAGTACAAACCTATTTAAAATAGGACGAGCATTTTCTTTAACAACTATAACTCAGTTTTTCTTTAAAACTAGTTTTCATTGAAAGTTTAATCTCGATTGAAACTTTTTTATTATGTAATAGCTACTTCTATACTAATATAAAATTGAAAGGTAAAAGTTTGTTTGTAAGGGGAAGTCAACAATATTTATTCAAATTTCCCAGAGTAATTTCTGTGTAAATGTTTTCCAGTTTTGTAGTTAGCTGAACAACCCTATCAGGACACGTCCTTTACATACTGTACGGCACTATCAATGGGTAAAAAAATCTCACAACACAAACAAAACTCTCATAAAACATTCGTTGAACAATTTTAGATTACCTGATTTATTCAAATTGAAAGGATTATTTACAAAGATATTTTGGGATAACTACTGTATTCCTTGTCAGTTTAATACACTAAAAAAACATTATGATAATACGCCGGTAAAACCACGGGGTGAAATTACGGGGTTAAAACGTAGTGCAATACCATCGAATGCCATTCGTATGCTAACATCGCACCTTCATTGTTTCAGGAGATGGGCGAGGATCAGACCAGCTGCAGCACCAAATGGAAATCAATATAGACGATGCGATTAGACTCTGAGACCACGAGAATGTATGACGTCAGGTCTCTAGTCGCCTCTCATGTGAAGTCTACCACAGTGTTTGAAGTGAACCGGACAGATTCCAGTGAAGTGGATAGTTCCTTTAATATCTCGAAGACGAACATTAGTAGTTACTTATTGCAAGATGACGAGTACATTTTCGATAGGACCGACGTCAGAGCTATATTCATCACGCTCTACACCATCGTGTTTTGCTGCTGTTTTTTCGGTAAGTTACTTTATCCTTGAACTGAACTTGTTGTCATGAAAATGCTTGAGACAATGAGAAAGTATGACGTCGGTCTCTAGTCACTGCTTCATGTGAAGACGGCAGAAGCTGTATTTCCGGGTGATAATTGACGGGATAAATTGTTAGTGACAGTATACAGAGTTCCATTTCATAATAAAAGGCGGAAATAAGGAACGGTAAATCGTCTTCATACAAGCGACCGAAAATAGCTTTAAATAAACTAGCATAAAAAACCTAGCGTAAAATTAATTTTCAAAAAAATAAACTCATGGCGATCTAACTACGAGTAAGAAATCGTTTATTTTAATGTATATAGAATTCAAAACAGAAAATAGAAGCGACCTAGTTTATTTGCCCTCCAGAACAGCAATTTGCAGCAAAGAATTTTTTAATTGGATCTAGATTCCCAGTCCAATAATGATAAGTAGGAACATTAATTGTCAATAAGTCCTGCTATTACATTAAATTAGTCTTTGAATACGAATATAGTATTGGGCGCAACGAGAAAGTTAAAAGACGTAAATTTGAGTCTAAAAGCTTATCCAAAAATATCGTTACTGCAAATACTGAAACAATACATTGCAGGTTCTCTCATTATAGAATGACTAAATTGAGTTTTAAACGGATTTCATCAAAGTTACTTAAAAGTTAGTATTACTAATTGAATTTGTTGGCCATTTAATATTTACTTAAGCGTCCGTTCTAAAGATTTTACCTAGATTTAGGTTTACTAGATTGAAAATAAGATATTTTCAGGTGGTTATGGGCTCGGTTCTAGATTTGCAATCAAAAAGAAATATTGGGTGGGGGGATCAAGTACAACAATCACAATGAAATATTGGGCTCGATTCTAGATTTGCAATCAAAAAGAAATATTGGGGGCGGGGGGGATCAAGTACAACAATCACAATGAAATATTGGGCTCGATTCTAGATTTGCAATCAAAAAGAAATATTGGGGGCGGGGGGGATCAAGTACAACAATCACAATGAAATATTGGGCTCGATTCTAGATTTGCAATCAAAAAGAAATATTGGGGGCGGGGGGGATCAAGTACAACAATCACAATGAAATATTGGGCTCGATTCTAGATTTGCAATCAAAAAGAAATATTGGGGGCGGGGGGGATCAAGTACAACAATCACAATGAAATATTGGGCTCGATTCTAGATTTGCAATCAAAAAGAAATATTGGGGGCGGGGGGGATCAAGTACAACAATCACAATGAAATATTGGGCTCGATTCTAGATTTGCAATCAAAAAGAAATATTGGGGGCGGGGGGGATCAAGTACAACAATCACAATGAAATATTGGGCTCGATTCTAGATTTGCAATCAAAAAGAAATATTGGGGGCGGGGGGGATCAAGTACAACAATCACAATGAAATATTGGGCTCGATTCTAGATTTGCAATCAAAAAGAAATATTGGGGGCGGGGGGGATCAAGTACAACAATCACAATGAAATATTGGGCTCGATTCTAGATTTGCAATCAAAAAGAAATATTGGGGGCGGGGGGGATCAAGTACAACAATCACAATGAAATATTGGGCTCGATTCTAGATTTGCAATCAAAAAGAAATATTGGGTGGGGGGATCAAGTACAACAATCACAATGAAATATTGGGTTAGATTCTAGATTTGCAACCAAAAAGAAATATTGGGTGGGGGATTCAAGTAAAACAATCACAATGAAATATTGGGTTAGATTCTAGATTTGCAATCAAGAAATATTGGGGGCGGGGGGGATCAAGTACAACAATCACAATGAAATATTGGGCTCGATTCTAGATTTGCAATCAAAAAGAAATATTGGGTGGGGGATCAAGTACAACAATCACAATGAAATATTGGGTTAGATACTAGATTTTCCGGCTTAAACTAAAATTAAAATCTACTTGTCACTTTCTGACTAAAAACATTGGAAAACGCGAGGAGATCTATTCCGGATCTGTTATCCACCGCCATCATATGATATGGCGGATATAATTAACAGACATACTGGGGGAACGTGCAACAGCGCGTCAAAATCTAACGGACAAAGTGTAAAACCATAGAGTATAAATTGCCTGTCCTTTTTCAGTTTTATTATTTTCTTCTTCTTTTCCTATCAATGGCAAAAGTCACATTATTATGATAGTGACACATAGATTAAAATTTTTGTCTTAACCGGCAAATCTAGAATAGAACCCAATATAAAAGTATAAAACCCAATTTTCCCTGTTTCTAGAACATTATGTCTATAACGTTACATAAATTCTGTGTGGGGTAGAGCTTTATAAATAATAACTTTTATAAATAAGTATTAGTAATGGATATCCATCTTAAAATATCTATTATCTAAAACTCTACAGCTACAAAAATATTCTTTAAAAGATTCTGATTGCGCTGAATTTTAACCTAGAACAAATAACATAAATTTTAACTTAAATCCGCTTATCAGCATTTACTAGTATAGGAACTATACGCAACTCTTACTTTAGTCTGCGTTTATTCCGACATCCATGATTCATGGATAAAGTTTAGTTAAGGTTTTCGCTTTATATCTTGCCAGTAAATCATAAGATTGACAATACTGCGTAGCGTATCGAACATATAAAACACAGATTGGTTGATTTGAAGACACGTGAAGATGGTGCTTTCCCATCTTGATAAGATTTATTGGTATAAGATTGCGATAGCGCGTATGGGGCGAAGAAATAGGTTGGTCTATCTTGCTCCAAGAAATATTCGATTGCTCTGGAACGAATCTTTATCAAAAAATGGAAATGCAAACCAATGATTACAAAATTCGAATATACTGGAAGTAATGTCGTTTGAGTTGATTAAAATAATTTTGATGATTTTTTCGAAAAATCGAAAGGATTGTATTGTATTGTATTTATTTATTAACATTTTACAATAAATTTATATCTATTACAATCGTGTAGGTAAATTAGTAAATGCAATCATGTGGCAGGGCCCGACGACTAATGCATTGTAGTACTATTCCACCGCATGCAAATGAATCCGCTCTACGTTCCATGCTATTAAATTATGCCGAAACGTTAGCTCTAAATATGAAAAAAAAATTGAATCGATGTAGGTACTACATTGCCGCATAGAAAAATATCTAGGGAATTTTCTTCACTAGATTTGTAGCGCTAGAGAATAGACCGAAAATGAGATTAACTATTGATCATGTGCGTTGGCTAATCATCAATCTGTCAGCTACAGCTGCAAGGAAGATCTGAGGGCTTTGAAACTTTACGTTATGGAAGAAGACCATGGTTTCATTGGAATATGGTCATAATCTGAAAAAGATATCCCAAGCAGAACAGCCTTCCTCAATAGATTCCAATCATCAATCAGGCCCAGGAAGGGTTTGCAGAACTATTATGCGCCCATCTGGCGGGACCCGGCGACTAATGCATTGTCTCACCAATCTACAATCCGGAACATGCAAATGAATCCCTACGTTCCACACTATTGTATTCCAAATGTGTGCTCTAAACATTGATAGCTTCTTTGGAGCTTTACAGAATTAATGTACCTACTTACTTACGTACTTACGTTGCCACAGAGAATGATACATTTGTAGTGCTAGAGAATGTACCGAGGAAAATGATTGATCGCGTGTGTTGGTAAATCGTCAATATCTCTCAGCAACAAGAACTATTATGCGCCCATCTGGCGGGGCCTGGCGACTAATGCATTGTCTCACCAATCTACAATCCGCCACATGCAAATGAATCCCTACGTTCCACACTATTGTATTCTAAATGTGTGCTCTAAACATTGATAGCTTCTTTGGAGCTTCACAGAATTAATGTAGCTACTTACGTTGCCACAGAGAACAATACATTTGTAGTACTAGTGAATGAACCAAAGAACATGAGGAAAACGATTGATCGCGTGTGTTGGTAAATCGTCAATATCTGTCAGCAACAAGATCTATTATGAACCCATCTGGCGGGGCCTGGTGACTAATGCATTGTCTCACCAATCTACAATCCGCCACATGCGAATAAATCCCTACGTTCCACACTATTGTATTATAAGTGTGTGCTATAAACATTGATAGCTTCTTTGGAGCTTTACAGAATTAATGTACCTACTTACGTTGCCACAGAGAACGATTCGTTTGTGGCGCTAGAGAATGAACCAAAAAAAATGAGGAAAACGATGGACCGCGTGTGTTGGTAAATCGTCAATAGTTGTCAGCAACAAGAACTACTATAATATTATGAGCCCATCTGGCGGGGCCCGTCGTCCAATGCATCGTCTCACCAACCTACAATCCGCCGCATGCAAATGAATCCCTAGGTTCCACATTATTGTATTCTAAATGTTTGCTCTAAACATTGATAGCTTCTTTGGAGCTTCACAGAATTAATATAGCAACTTACGTTGCCACAGAGAACAATACATTTGTAGTACTGGTGAATGAACCAAAGAACACGAGGAAAACGATTGATCGCGTGTGTTGGTAATTAGTCAATATCTGTCAGCAACAAGAACTATTATGAGCCCATCTGGCGGGGCCCGTCGAATAATGCATTGTCTCACAAACCTACAATCCGCCGCATGCAAATGAATCCCTACGTTCCACACTATTGTTTTATAAATGTCCGTTCTAAACATTGATAGCTTCTTTGGAGCTTTACAGAATTAATGTACCTACTTACTTAGGTTGCCACACAGAACGATACATTTGTAGCGCTTGAGAATGGACCGAGGAAAATGAGGAAAACGATTGATCGCGTGTGTTGTTAAATCGTCAATATCAGTCAGCAACAAGATCTATTATGAGCCCATCTGGCGGAGGCCGTCGACTAATGCATTGTCTCACCAATCTACAACCAGCCGCATGAAAATGAATCCCAATGTTCCACGGTATTGTATTATAAACATTGATTGCTTTAAGAGATGTTTCAGCTGCATTCTCAACTTTTTCCGTAGCTTAGTGGTCGTAGTAGATTGTGAGTTTGTGTTCCGAAAGTTGATGTTTATTTTTTTTTACTTGATTTAAGTTTTAAAACGACTACGGCTACGGCTATATAAGAAGAAGAAGTTTAGCGACTACTGCAGTATACCTACACAATACACATATATCTGAAATAATCCTCAAAACTTTGTCAGACGTGGCGGGACGAACTTTGTTTAGGTCGTTTACGCTCTGCTTACCCCACTATGAATTTAAGTTTAGTTAGAATAATGTGGTCTGAATTACGGTTGTCAAGAAAAAAAGATTTCATATTTCTTAACAATATATTCAATTAAAAAGTCAGCTTTTCAATTTAAAATGAAGGCTTTGAAACTTCACGTCATGGAAGAAGACGATGGTTTCATTCGAATATGGTCATAATCTGTAGAAGATTTCCGGAGCAGAACTAACAACCTTCTTCAATAGATTCCAATAATCAATCAGGATCAGGAAGGGTTTGCAATAATTACTCGTGATTACTGCAAATGCGAATTCAAATATCCAAACCGAGAACTCCACGCTTTAGACCATTAGTTTATAGACGTAGTTTACTCGTAGATGAACCTAGTTAATTATAGTAGAAAATTATTTAGGAGGGGGCTTAGAATATTCACTTCTTCTTACTGCCTCCGTGGTTTAGTGGTTAGAGCCATGGGCTTACGATCCGGAGGTCCTGCGTTCGATTCCCAGGGGGGAAACACAAAGTTGATATTTGTCAATTATTCACTTTGTGAGGTTTTTCGCAGTTTGGTTAGGACATTGCAGGCTGAATCATCTGATTGTCCGAAAATAAAAAAAGATTCCGTGCTACAGAGGGCACGTTAAGCCGTCGGTCCCGGTCGCTGTCTTTGATAGTGGTCGTTACTCAAACCATGTCAGAGGCCTATTACCTGTGCTACTAGGCGGTTTAAAAACTCTGACACCAGGGCTCATCGGGTCATTCGACTCGAGAATCCACTTGCTAAGAAGAAGAACAATATAATTCCACATTCACTTATCATTATATTATAACTCAAGAAGTATAAGATTAAATTAATGAACAAAACATATTAACAAGGCGTAATATAATATACTAACGTACATAAACAAGTAATTTAAAAAGTTCAAAAATCCCAACTGCGTAGAATACAAAGATTGCTTGTGTGAGCTTTAAAACTTTAAATCGTTATAGATCTTAAACAATTATTGTTCAAAACGAAAAATTATGTGAGATAAAACTAATTGATTTTCAAAACCTATTCAATGATACCCCAGTCGGCATAGTTCGTCGACTTTCATTTTTTTCAATTTTTACACTATGGCATCTGTTTATCAATATTGATTGTTTATCAGTATTGATTTCTAGTCTTCAGTGACACTCGCATGGTTAAAACGAATCGGTTTTCGTAAGAATCATTAGAAACGGCCTACGCGTTTGGTCTCCAGAGCGCCACAGAGGGTCAAACATACATACTTACATACATATAATCACGCCTTTATCCCTAATGGGGTAGGCAGAGCATAATTGACCTAAATTAAGGTCTTTCCGCCACGTCTGACAAAGTTTTGAGGGTTATTTAAGACAGAAATGTAGGTATATTACTGTAGTGACAGGTTGTCAGCCTATCGCCTAAATTACAATATACTACTACCCCCGAATCCCTTAGCTGGTTTTTTCAGCATGCCCAGGAGGAAATGCAGCTGGCACATTCTAAGTTTTTCTCTCGCTCCCAGGCCAGCATGGAAGAATTTACTTATATAAATACATACATAC